>JAGSMX010000004.1:13460000-14848101 GCA_029286785.1 Meandrusa payeni
TTAAAAACTGTAGTCGATAGACCGTAATAGGTAGGACATATAGTTGCTAATATAACATTTTGGAACAAAAGGCCATCCTCAGTCTCTCATATTATCTTTATTAACCTATTATTCCAGTGGGAAAGTTTTATTTCAATTTTTAACATTCGTAGTATAAGAAATATATGACCGTCGTATTACAAAAATTCAGTTTCTTTTTTCAAATTCAATTTAATTACCGAATAAATTACCCGTTCTTAATGTTAGATTTTACTACTTATTATTGAAACCTAGTCAGTTTCCAGCCCTAGTAATTCAGCTCCATAAACAATCACTAGAAACGGTTTTTTATAAATCATATCTCTACCATAGTGAAACCGGTATACATATATATACAATACCTTATCAGATTATCGCATTACGATTATTACCAAGGATTTTCGTACTAATACAACAGTAATTATCTTCACCTTCCCAGCCTCATCCTAAAGTCGAATAGATCCTAAACTTTCTATAGCTACAAGTATGTATACTCTTAATAGTCGATATATAGAAGTAGAATAAAGCCATTCTAATGTAAAGAGCAAAGCGTTTACCGCCTCTAAAATCGGTTGTATTTAGACGACAAATTTCGAATGACGAAAATTTCAAATCATCTATGTATAAAAGGGATACGATCCTTAAAACTAGTTTTACTTCAACATTGTAGTTCTATACGGAAACTAAATCTTAGCTATCAGTCTTATAAATAAACTTTCTAATCTTATATAATAGGATAACTTCATTTAGTCGATCGACCGAGCTAGAACTCTCTTCTTGTTAATATAAAATTTTAGAAGAAAACTCCATCGTCAGCCTCTAAAATCTTTATCAACTTCTGACATGGTCAAACTAAATTCATATCAGTAGATATTAGAGATATAGTTGCTAATATAACATTTTAGAACAAAAGGCCAGCCTCAGTCTTCTCATATTATCTTTATTAACCTATTGTTCCAGTGGCAAAGTGTAACATATGCATTAGTATATGAAATATATATGACCGTCGTATTCCTGTACGAAAATTCGGATTTTCTTTCAAAATCAATTTAATTAACGAATAAATTGCCCGTTCTTAATATGTTCGATTTTAGTACTTATCCAAATATATGTAGTTTACATTTAACATTCTTAATCCTGTAGCCGATATACCGAAAACAAATTATAATTGAAGGAAATGCATAACGTGAACCTACACGCCCTTATCAATATCATACATAAACAGACTTTCGAGTATATTATAATATAGTATATTATGGTATAGTATACTTGCGTCACGATAAACCGAGGTAAAATACTTTTATTGGCAATTTAAGAACAAACGTCAACGACAGTCTCTCAAATCTATCTTTATCAACATACACCTATGACCGCGTCAAACTACATTATGTACACTACAGTAGGCTTTACGTTAATAGGTGACATTAGCATTGCTATAAGAAATAAATACGACACGTTGTCATATTCCTATACGAAAGTTCACCATTTTTGTTCAAAACTCATAAATTTGCGTTCTTCGTTGTTCAAGTTTTAGTTCCTGTCGCCAGTCTCTGAAATCAATCTTTGTCAACCTACGATCACGTCATACTACGATTATTTCGGTGGGTATGTAAATATAACAGAGAAGGCTTATTTAAGAAATCAATTGGTCACATTGACGTATTTCTTTACGAAACTTTACCATATTTTGTTCGAAATTCATAAATTTGCGTTCTTCGTTGTTCAAGTTTTAGTTCCTACCTATAATATAACCAAACTTTTTAATTCTGTAGCCGAGACATAGCGAAAATAAATAAAATTGAAAGTAGTATAGAATATAAAACCTACACGCTGTTGTGTCTTCTATAGAAACAAACTTTCCAGAATTATAAAATAGGTTAATTTAAAACTAGTCGATAGACCGGGATTTAGTTGATAATATAACATTTTGGAACAAAAGGCCATCCTCAGTCTCTCATATTATCTTTATTAACCTATTATTCCAGTGGGAAAGTTTTATTTCAATGTGTAACATATGCATTAGCAATCTATACGACCCACTGTCGTATTCCTGTACGAATATTCATAAATTCAATACTTACCTAATAAATTGGCCGTTCTTTGTATTTAGATTTTAGTACTAATACAAAATATATCCAAACTTACTTAAACCCTGTAGCCGATATACAGGAAACAAACAAAACTGAACGAAAGACATAATGTTAAACCTAAACAAACGCCCTTATTATCAAACTCATAGTTAAACATACTTTCGTGTATTATATAATAGGTTAACTTAAGCGGGAAGATATACCTACCGCTGTAAAATACTTTTATTGGCAATTAAGGTTAAAAGAACAAACTCTATTTATCAGCGTCTCAAATGTATCTTTATCGACCTCTGTCCCTGTTATACTGCGATTATTTTAGTGAGTACGTTTTATTGCAATGGGAAACATTCGCGTTTACAAAAGTAATCAAATTTCTGCGTAACATATAGCGGAATCAAATAAAATCGAAAGAGATGCATAAACCTACACTCGGTTTTCATTCTTAGTCAATCTTCCGAGATAGAAATCTTATTGATAACATACATTTTAGAATAAGACGCCATCGTCAGTCTGAAACCTATCGTTAAAAACCTATATATTAAATGACCGCATCATAAAACGTTTTTTTTTAGTGAGTACGTTTTATTATCGTTTATCTTGAAAACTTATTAATGTACGAAACTTCCTAATTTATTCAAAATTCAATAAATACCTAATAAACCCGACGTTGTTTGTATTTTACGTTTTAGTACTTAAATTAACTTAATCCTGTACCCGATTTACCGAAAACAAATAAATATGACCGTCGTATTCCTGTACATTCAGATACTTTTTTTCAAATTCAATTTAATTACCGAATGAATGACCCGTTCTTAATGTTCAATTTTAGTACTTATCCCAAATATATCCAAACTTTTTTCATCCAGTAGGCCGATATACGGAAAAATAAAATTGAAGGAAATGTATAACGTGAAACCTACACGCCCTTATCAATATCATACATAAACATACTTTCCGAGTATATATAATAGGTTAACTTACGCCTTAATTAGAGGTAAGTACTTTTATTCTGAAATCTATTTTTCAACTTATGACCGAATCATAATACTATCTTTTCAATGAGTACGATTTCTTTCGATGGGAAAAAGACGTTAATTTATGAACACTATTTTATTCCTATAAGAAAATTAACAAACTTTAATC
This sequence comes from Meandrusa payeni, assembly GCA_029286785.1. NCBI lineage: Eukaryota > Metazoa > Arthropoda > Insecta > Lepidoptera > Papilionidae > Meandrusa > Meandrusa payeni. Next base: position 13,463,252 of record JAGSMX010000004.1, read on the forward strand.
CTTAAGAAGAAATAGCGTAAACATATAAAATTATAGGAGATACATAGAGTAAAATCTAATTCGATCTACCGAGGTAGAACTTCCCAATTTTTCATAATTACTTAAATTCGCGGTTGTTCATATTTGCCGTTATCGTACGTATCCAAACTTTCTTAATCCTGTAGCTGATATATGCATAATGTTAAGCCTAAAACACACACCATTCTTATACAATAACATATTATATAATAGGTTAACTAAAGTCGATGTACCAAGGTAAAATATTTTCATTTTTATTATAAATTTTAGTACAAAACGCTATCGTCAGCCTGAAATCTATATCGACCAGTGACCTAAGTCATCTATGTTTTTTTTGAATGAATAATTTTGAACGAATTGAAATGAATGAGTACATTACTTTAGTCGACAAAGTTTTTACCAAAATCGAAGGAGATACATAGAGTAATCTACCTAACATACTACATTATGTATTAACATAAGCTTGTCGATATACCGAAGTTAAATACTTTAAATGGTATTATAAATTTTAGAACAAAACGCTATCGTCAGTCTCTGAGACCTATCTTTACAAACAAATGACCGCGTCATCCTACCTTTTTAGTCGACAAGGTTTTACCATGTAAAATCGAAGGAGATACAAAGAGTAATCTACCTAACATACTATATTATGTATTAACATGTTTGTCGATATACCGTGGTTAAATACTTTAAATAATATAAATTTCAAAACAAAACGCTATCGTCAGTCTCTGAGACCTATCTTTATCAACAAATGACCGCGTCATCCTACCTTTTAGTCGACAAGGTTTTACCATGTAAAATCGAAGGAGATACATAGAGTAATCTAGCTAACATACTACATTATGTATTAACATAAGCTTGTCGATATACCGAGGTTAAATACTTTAAATGGTATTATAAATTTTAGAACAAAACGCTATCGTCAGTCTCTGAGACCTATCTTTACAAACAAATGACCGCGTCATCCTACCTTATTTTTAGTCGGCAAGGTTTTATCATGTAAAATCGAAGGAGATACAAAGAGTAATCTACCTAACATACTATATTATGTATTAACATAAGCTTGTCGATATACCGAGGTTAAATACTTTAAATGATAATATAAATTTCAAAACAAAACGCTATCGTCAGTCTGAGACCTATCTTTATCAACAAATGACCGCGTCATCCTACCTTATTTTTAGTCGGCAAGGTTTTACAATGTAAAATCGAAGGAGATACATAGAGTAATCTACCTAACATACTACATTATGTATTAACATAAGCTTGTCGATATACCGAAGTTAAATACTTTAAATGGTATTATAAATTTCAAAACAAAACGCTATCGTCAGTCTGAGACCTATCTTTATCAACAAATGACCGCGTCATCCTACCTTATTTTTAGTCGGCAAAGTTTTACCATGTAAAATCGAAGGAGATACATAGAGTAATCTACCTAACATACTACATTATGTATTAACATAAGTTTGTCGATACACCGAAGTTAAATACTTAAAATTACAATATAAATTTTAGAGCAAAACGCTATCGTCAATCTCTCGCGTCATCCTACCTTTTTTTAGTCGACAAGGTTTTACCATGTAAAATCGAAGGAGATACATAGAGTAATCTACCTAACATACTACATTTTGTATTAACATAAGCTTGTCGATATACCGAGGTTAAATACTTTAAATGGTATTATAAATTTTAGAACAAAACGCTATCGTCACTCTCTGAGACCTATCTTTATCAACCAATGACCGCGTCATCCTACCTTATTTTTAGTCGACAAGGTTTTACCACGTAAAATCGAAGGAGATACGTAGATTAATCTACCTAACAGACTATGTTACGTAATAGGTTAACAGAGCTTGTAGATATACGGAGGTAAAATACTTTTAATGGTAATATAAATTTTAGAGCAAACCGCTATCATCAGTCTCTAAAACCTATCTTTATTAACAAATGACAGGTTCATACTATATTCATACATTTTATTGAGTACGTTTTTATATCAATGGGAAATAGACTCGTTAATATAAGAAATCAAAACAACATATAATCGTATTCGTATACGGAATTTCACAAACTTACTGAACCTTTTAGCCGATAAAGTTTTAATATGTTAAACTGAAGGAGATACATTACGGAAAACCTACACGTCATTACCATTCTTAGTCCATTTACCGAGATAGAACTCTGTTGTTATATAAAATTTTCCAAATGTCAGCGTAGGTCTCTGATGTGAACGTATGATCTCGTCATTATTCGTTTATTCCAGTGGGTATGTAAATATTGAGAGAAAGTAGATTTAAGAAGTCTATAGGAGATATTGTCGTATTCCTCTATTTTTTGTTCTGAACTGATAAATTTAGTAACGAATTTGTCGTTCTCCGTTGTTCAAATTTTATTTCCTATCCATAACACATCCAAACCCTTTAATTCAGAGTCGATATAGCGAAAACAAATAAATTTAAAGCGATATATAGTTTAAAACTTTAACGCAGTTAAGTCTTCGAAAGAAACAGACTTTCCAGAATTATTAAATAGGTTAATTTTAAACTCTAGAGTCCCATATATCTGCGATGTCAGTAAAAATAATTTAAACTAGTTATTTATGTGCTATTAAAATGTAAACAAACGATACTATATATGTAACAAATATTAAAAATATTGATATATTTCTACAATATATCAATATATTTTTGCACGACAAACCATCTATCGCGCCAACTTCAGATAGTTTGTAGATAGTCTCCAACTAGTCACTTATGCTCTCTGCAAATCAAACTTACACAAACATTCCCAACTTTCCGTACATTTAACGCATTTAAATATATTTAATATATTATATTAAAATATTATGTAAATGCAAAATAAAAAAATTAAGCGACAGAAAAATAACAACGTGACGTTAATAAAAACATAATTGTTAAATACATAACAATAATAGAAATTACTGGCGTAACCTAAAGTTTCAACTTTGCGATTGAGGGACATTATGGACCTCAACCTTCGTAATATATCTGTAGATACGAGACATACCTTTAAATTTCATTACATTTTAAACGCCTTACCAATTATGTGCTCGAAATATTTTTGTTTCGAAAATATACTATTAATTTCGTTACGTTCCAGAGTCGACACCGTATATATTCAATATCACACACATCTATAAGGTTTGCCGAATTTCTTCGAAAATAGAAGTAATGTTAAGTATTATTATTATACTTAAACCTTCCGGCATTTTTAATTAAAAAGTGGAAACACGTTAGTACGAAATTTCTTTTGCTAATAAGTTTTATCGCCCTTACTCGGTATGATGTTTTGTTACTATCATGAAATTTAACTTAAATATATTTCACGATTTTAGACGAATGCGTAACTTTATAACGTAAGGAACCTAAGTTTTTATGACAAATAACATTAAAATTATAAAAGTTTTCTTAAAAAAAAGTTTTACTCCGTTTAATAGTTAATGGATCATAGGATCATATTTTTAACAAATATGTACCGTAAATTTTAGATTATGTAGTATTAGTAGTTTGAGAGCATAATATACTAATATAGTTCAATATATACAACAGCCTTTCTGGCGCTTTGACAGTCCCCGTGTTGCAGTTTAATTCCGTTTTTATTAACTGAAAAACTCGGCAGAAACAGTTATAAAATACGATACAGACTTTCTAGTACAATTTCGGGCCGAGGAATTACCGAAAACAAAATGATTATTCAAGTTTTCTATCACTAGAGTCGATGTTTGATTAATCCTAATCAGCAAGCAATTTCGAGTTCGCTTTGATTTATCCTAATCAGCGAGCAATTTTGAAATCAATGACGGTCTCTACTTTCAAAATCTAATTGAAATAATATTCCGATTTGAACACATAGGGCGGTTAATCTTAATTAGTTGAAGACAATAAACATTTTGTAAATTCTTACCTCACATTTTATTTTCCCGAACCAGGATACAAGGCAAAATAAATGTTAACCTCATAATGGATTGTCTTTATTATTTAAAAGATTGACGCTATTACATTCTAATGTATTGTGGACAAAGAACATTTTATTAGCTTATTCTATACCGTTTCATGTTGGTTAAATTTGTGTATTCTTTTTTAAACAACTGTTAAGTATTCTATTTTGGATTTATCTTTAAGCCTGCATATTCCGATCCTTTTGCCTGACTTATTCACGATTTATGGGCTGCCAACGTCTACTGGATACAGATAATTCCTACCCATACTCCTAACTACAAAGTCCCTCGTTCTGATAAACCGATCCGTAGCTCCGACACACCTAAATAGTTCATCTGAAAATTAATTATAGATTTGCATAGATTATGTTCTTTGAAACTATGATACAAAAGAATCAACGTTAATATACGATAAAAGAGTTTTACACATCATGCATATATTTATATGCTTTTTCTAATCCTTACTATTTTTGCCATACACCTTTAGGCTGTATGGTACAAAAAAAAGTTTCAGAAAAAGCAGGAACTCAAATCTTATAGCGCTTAATGAATAATTGTTTAACCAAATTATGCGCTGTGATTAAGTAAGAGTGTAATGGTGTTGTGTTATTGACTGTTTTGAAACTTCTTTTAATAAAAACCCGTTTAATGGTTAAATTTTTGATAAATTGACTAAAACTATTGTGTAAAATATTTTTCTCGTTTATAACGACTTTAAATACCTTTGTTTTAAAAAATTGACTATCGCTGACTGGGTGGGGGGTCCTGATGATTATTTACGCGCCTTAATATCAACTTAATGGAAGTCAATATAGTCTACTACATAGTAGCTGCGATCAGTATGCCCTGCGTGATGCTGAACATGTGTAGGGACAACGTTGGCGGCGACGGTGATGGTTGAAGCAAAATAAATCAAAAATCCTGAAATATTATAAAATGGAAATATAACGGATCAAATTCAATTCCTTGATTTTTTACATCCAAGGCAAAATAAAGGAAAAATAGTTAATATTAAAGTAATTTAAAATTTCTACCTGGTTTTCAAACCAATTGTTATGAATTACTACACTACTTAAGACATCGAACCTACGCAAATACAGATAGCTAGCTATATATACAGCATTCGAACTACCACTTTTTTAAAATTGAAATATTTGAAGTAATCTTAATTTCTAGTTCTTAAATTATTCTTTATATATTAATATATTCTTAATTTCTTCTAGGCTTTAAAGTTTTTTTTTTATTATATCCTTTCACTAAAGAATCAAAAATGTGAAATTAATGAATATTCGAGCCTAATTATTAAATTTTTTTTTTGAACAATTGCATTAAACGTTGCCATAATTCTAACCTACCTAGTAGGTTTAAGTATCACACGACGTTTCAAATATAAATCTGTTAGTTTAATAATCTAAAATATTTCCTAAGGCTGCTAATATAGAAAACTATTTGTATAAGTTATATTTAACCTTAATCCTAAAAGAATCTTAAATCTTTTATAAATAAAACTTAAATTTAAAATCATGAAGTCATGTAATGGCAGCATTACAAAATGGCGGACCGCCACGGCATCGATCGAATTATAGCGGCCATTTTGATTATATTTATGATTAACATGCAGTCCAACATATTTTTCCTATTTTAACGTTGTCAGATATACGTGTAAAGCTAGATAACATTTTGCAACGTCGCCACTAAATGATTGGCGCTGCCAACTCGAATTATACATTTTTACAACCACGCCCTTAAGACCATGACAGACCACAAGATAATTATTGGACCGAATAGTACCTAATTTGTAATGCGCAGTTGAAAAATGTTGCGCAATGTCCTTCAGTTATAAAGTATCTTATTAAAGAGAATTATAGTTTATTGTACATACCTCTAATTTTACGCGTTTTAGGGAGATCGGCAGTTGTCGTCAACCGGGCGATGACTCGGCCATCTTGGCATGGTATTCGCTGCTCACGAACGACGTTGCAAACTCAGCTTACAAGATCTAAAGTTAACCACCTGCGCTGCTTATATCCTACATTACTAAGATATAAAACTAAATTAACTCTAAAACAAAAGCAAAATTGAGTACTTCCTAACACCATATTGCCTAAGACCCACCCGATACTCTATAGCCTACAACGATATGACGCATTTTCGACCCCGCAAAGCTTATATAGGCAGATAACCGTTTAAAATAAAAAAGGTTAGCTGCTTCGTTGCTAAACCCTTTCCTAAAGTACATTCTGAACTTAGTAGCATTATCCTTCTAGAATGTTCCGCGATTCAACGAAAGAGAAGGCTTTATAAAGAAAAGAATAGAACATGTATTCTAGAACGATCCAATTACCTTAAGCATAAGCGAGACAGAGAGATCCGAATAGTTAAAAAGAGAAAAGAATATTAGCATGGAAAATTCCGGAATACGCAAAGTTAAAAGTAATACCAGTAGAATAGTTTTTAAGTTCCCTACAGTTTTTCAGATATTAATTATTTGTCTCGATTATTGTATTTTTGCATTCATAAAACAATGTTTAACATAGTCGAAATAAATATTTTTCGCTCGCGATTCATGGAACGCTTTTTATTTTGTTGAGATCGTCTTGTCATCCGTGTCGTTGAGAACGGCGGTTGACTTGAAAAGCGTCGAGATACCAATTGTAGGAAATGGGCGATGGTTGGGAGCCTGAATCGACATGAAGATCCAGATTACGCACGTCCCACGGAGCGCCCGTGATGCGACGCATACATCTACCCTGGAATACCTGCGGTTGGTGGAAAACACGTAGTGAAGCTCGCGCACAGATCAGGCTCGTATATGTCGTATGAGGCGGATTACCGATTTACAGAGTGAACAGTTTTAAAAGTTTGAACTTGTTGCGTAAGGACATTTCACCCTATTTGTTTAATAGAGAGTTAAGGAGGCTTACGTTGAAGACACGGCGGACGAAAGTTGAGCTAACCGTTGAGTTGAACTACACCTAAGTATTTTATTTGGTTATTTCTGTTGACTGGGCTATGTGACAAACGCATTACTTTAATTTTGTAAATGACACATACCGAAAGATTTAACAAATTTCCCGAAACCGGAACCTAATAAGTGACCTAATTCTGAAGGTACTAGAATAAGGAAGATGTTGAAATAAACGTGGGAATATTCCAGAAAACTTCTAATATTATATTATTCTATTAGTAGTTAGTAACATAATTATTTCCTAAATATTGGGAGCTATTTTAACACTTACAACCCCTATTGTGAATTTATCATATATTGCTATCCTTTTCAAGCATATTATCCGTTCGTGCCTTAGGTCCGATATTGATCGTGTTGAATTGGGAGCGCTGTTTTGTATGCCTTGGATCTTATTATTTCATTCAATAATACATTTAGAGTCAAGAATTATAGAAAAAACTTTACAAAAAAGAGTGAAATTATTACCTTTTTTGTAGTGTTTCTTATATAATGTATGTATTAATAATTATCTGTTACAGAAATTTTGCTAATAATAATTTAACCATTAATTAGCTATTATGCTCTAGTCCTTGAAAATTTGGAGACTGATAAAAATTACGAACTGTCCATAATATTTGCCCGGATGTTCTCTTTATTAGCACAATTGTTCATTTGTACGAACAATAAATAATATTCTGCTCCTGTATCTTATAAGATTGAAAGGAATAGTCTCAGGCTAATTATTAGAAATATCAATATCATTTTTATTCGAATATTTTTACTCATCATGGACTTCCAAACTGCCCTTTTAGGAAATTTTAATACAATTAAATGGTATTAAGGAATAAATGTTTGCAATTTATAAATACATTTTTTGAAGATGAAGAAATTTAAAAGAAAATGTTTATGAAGTTATAAACTAATAATTAACCGATCTGAAAGAAAATGTAAAGTAAGATAATGTTGCATCACGAGTTCATGAGCAAATGGAACTTGAATACCCCTTTTAAACCGAATAGAAAAATAGAAGACGTTCTCAATTTATCTGTATTTTTTAATATTTGTGGACTCATAACCCCGTCATTGTGAATAAAGAATGTTTTCTGATGGAGATTGAATCTCCTTTATAGTTTGGGTAATGTGGCATCAGAGCGGAATGCCTCCCATTATTACTTTTGCACGTGTTCTTGACCTTCTAATGTGCCGCCGGTAAATAAAAATATCACAGAAATGATGAGGAATACGGAAATTATATTTAAGACATTTGTTATATTAGAAATATACGAGATTCCAGCTTTGGCTCTTGCATCGTATGGTCGTGCTTCCTGTACTCCTGCGAGTAAGTGTCTAAATTCACCGTCCTTTTCAGGCGCTGTGTGCGAGCGCTGTCAGCGAGCGTCGGTCCTGTGTTGCTGTCTCTGTCGTATTTGTCGCTTCTAACGACTTGCGATTAGAGTATAAGTAGAACTATTTAGAATCACTTGCGGTCGGTGGATACCTGACGGTGTGAACGAAGCCGACTGTAGGTCCCCCGGTACCTAGCGGTGCCCTTCAGGAAACGCGAAAGCCGGAAGGGGTTGACAAGGTTGGCCTTTGGTATACTGCCATAGTCAACAGTCAACCCTCGTTAAGCCTTTAGTGCCCGGGTAGTTTTAATTAACTTAAGGACACGCAGAGGTGCCTCATAAGAAGGCACCTCGGACGCACAGTAGGCACACATCCTCCCTGCCTATACCCGGCAGGGAGGGAGGCAGGCCACACCCCGGCGTCCCACCGGGACCCTGCTAATTGTGCCCCCAAACCAACCCACCCACGCGTGGAAAATACGAAAAATGAGTCGTGAAAACGACAAAATGTCGGAATGGCTCCGGGCTCGTCACCCGGACCTTTATCACCAATTCAGGGCTGAATACGACGAAGCCCAATCGCGGCCCTCTTCAAGGGTATCAACCGATTCCGGGGACGTAGGCTCTCCGAGCACGGATACTACCTCCGACATGGAGGTAGGGAAGTCCGACTCGGAGAGTGACGTCTCCGTCGAAGGCGAAGGCCTCTTTGTTGAGGTCTCCAAGAAAAAGAGAAAGAAGCGCCGATCGGCCACTTCCTCCCCCTCAACTAGTCCCACCCCGCCCACCAAAGCACTCAGGGGACCAGCAGACTCCGCGGCATCGCGGACTCTGCCCCCCACCCCTACCCCAACACGCGAGACGGCAATCGCCGGACCCTCTCGCGCGCCGCCCGCGCCTCGCGCTCCCCGCACACCCGTCGCGCCTCATACTGCCGCCGCGTCCGGTGCAGGCCCCGCCGGCCCAAAAAAGCCCCCTCCGGTCTATCTAACGGATAGATCGCAGTGGGCGCGTGTACAATCGGCAATGCCCCACGCCAAGCTGGTGCCGACACTAGCTGGCGATAAAATCCGCATACAGGCGGAAGACGCGGAATCCTTCCGCAAAGTCACTGCTTTTATGCAGCAGTACGATATATACTTTTATACCTACGCGCTCCCGGAAGAGCGCACCCTGCGGGCGATTGTTAAAGGATCCCCGCAGAGGTATCAATAGAAGAGGTCACCGCTGACCTAAAGGAGCAAGGCCTCCCAATAATCCACGTTCACCGCATGCTCAGGCAGCGGAACAAGACTCCTCTGGACATGGTCCAAGTAACGCTGGAGCGCACCCCGAGGGCAAGCGCATCTTTGAATTAAAATCCTGTGCCGGTTCGCGCGTATCTCCGTAGAGGTACCGCGCAAGACAAACTTGCCCGGGCAATGCCATCGTTGCCAACTGTATGGCCACTCGGCGCGCAACTGCTTCGCGCGACCCCGATGCGTCAAGTGCCTAAAGACCACGGCACCCGCGATTGTCCTCGTCCAAAGGACAAAGCCCTCCAGACGGAGGAGCCTGCTTGCGTATTGTGCAAGCAGACTGGCCACACGGCCAATTGGAAGGGGTGCCCGAATGCTCCCCAACGTAAACGGCCGGCCGTTAAAACCGCGTCCGCCGCCAAACGTCCGTCGGTACCGCCACCGTCCGCGTTCCCGCCACTACGACCTGCTTGGCAGTCGCCGCTCAGCTACACAGCAGCGGCGGCCTCAGCTACCACCCATTTCGCGCCACTTACGCGCCCGGTGCCGGCATGTTCGACCGCACCGACCACCACTCGCCCGAGCCCGGTACGGCAATCCGCGTCGGCGCCGCAGACCGAAACATCCGAGATTCCCGCGGCCTTCGAGGCACTGAACAACCTTTTAAGTTCAGTGAACATCGAGGACCTTGTAGGATTCGCCAACGCATATGTCAACGCGAAGAATCTGGGCTCTAAAGCAGCCCTTATTCTTAAATATCAGCACGTCCTTATGGCGCTGCAATGACTCCCACGGAAAGAGTCAAACCCGTTCGTTGATCGTCGCGTTTTTAATGCGAACGGGCTTAGGGAACAAAGACGAAGTCGCGAACTTCGTCCGCGAACATCAAGTCGACGTAATGTTAGTGCAGGAGACATTTCTTAAACCCTCCGTTTGCGATCCGAAGATTGCGAACTATAACATCGTTAGGAATGATAGAGCCGGCGCCCAAGGTGGCGGCACTCTCATTTACTATAGGAGGTCCTTGCATTGCGTTCCGATCGCCACGCCGCGTTTAGCGCACCTCGAGGCCTCGGTCTGCCAGCTAGCCATGACAGGCCACGCCCCTATCACAATTGCTTCGGTGTATCTTCCTTGCCACCGTAGCAAAGAAATTCTCAGATCGGACTTCGAAGCTCTCCTCTCTCTCGGAGATGCTACGATTTTAGCCGGCGATTTCAATAGCAAGCATCCTCGGTGGTTCTCCCGTATGACCAATCCGCGCGGGCTGGCCCTCGAATCTCTGGTCGACTCTCTCGACATTGAGATCGTGGGACCACAAGAGCCCACTCATTTCCCACATAATGTGGATCACACACCGGATGTCTTAGACATTGCTATTCTCCGTCATGTCACTCTCACGGTGACCAACCCGTACGTGATACACGAGCTTCACTCGGATCACCGCCCGTACTTCTGCGGCTGGGGCCTCAACTCAAACCGCCCCTCAAACTAAAACCGTCATCGACTGGCACAAACTTGAGTCCCAATTGAAAGATGCCAGCTCCCCACTTAGAAGCGTTTCCTGAGAACGTAGATTCTCCGCTCAAGACCAATCTCGCTGCGCACGCGCTCACGAGACACATTCAGACAGTCATTACTGACTGCTCCCAGGAGGTACCGGTCGTTGACGATCAGCGATGGGTCCTGCCTTCTGAAATCCGTGATCTCATGAGACGTAAGAACGCAGCCGCTAGGGCTTACGATCTGTACCCTACCGTGCGTCACCGTTGGCAGCTACATAAATTACAGCGTGAGGTGAAAACACGCATAGCTGCCTATAGGAACGAGCGGTGGAACAGTACGTTAAGCGAAATTCGTCCCTCTCATTTGGCATTTTGGAGTTTACCAAAATCGCTCAAACGCGATCCCGATCACGGGATGCCACCTCTCACCCGCCCCAATCTCCCGCCAGCTTCACTGGACGAGGAGAAGGCCGAGTGCCTGGCTGACAGTCTCGAGTCTCAGTGCTCTCCCAGCGCCCTTCCGGTTGACCCCGCCCACCTCCTTAGGGTGGAGGGTTTGGTCGAACGGAGGGCGAACGAACAATCCGCGATCCCGTTCCACCGATTACGTGTACCGAGGTTGAGGATGTTTTAAAAATTTGCGTCCCCGCAAAGCCCCGGTTTAGACGGCATACCTAATCTGGTTGCCAGACGCTTTCCAGAGAATATTATACGCCTTTTAGTTATAATATTCAACGCCGCCATTTCACAAGGCATCTTTCCCAACGAGTGGAAAGAAGCCGTAGTGATAGGGTTCTTCAAGCCCGGCAAAGTGCGCACCGATCCCTCTTCTTATAGGCCAATTAGTCTCCTCTCCGTTCTGGGAAGGTGTACGAACGGCTCATCTTAGCTCGATTACGCGCCTTCATGGTTTCGCGAGAGCTCCCCATCCCCGAGCAGTTTGGCTTCCGTGCCAAACACTCGTGCACCCCAACAGGTGCTCCGCATCACGGAGCACATACATGCCAAGTCCATTATCGGCATGCACACGGGAGCCATCTTCCTGGACGTGGCGAAGGCATTTGACAAAGTCTGGCACGCCGGGCTCGTATACAAGCTGTACGAGCTCGAGGTGCCGGACTATCTCGTACGCACAGTGCGAGACTTCCTTACGGGTCGAACCTTCACGTACCGCGTCGAGGGAGTGCGCTCCACTCCTCGTCCCGTTCGCGCCGGAGTACCGCAAGGCTCCGTGCTAGGTCCAGTCCTATACACGCTCTACACCAACGACATCCCGCGCTCACGTAGAGCGGAGCTAGCCCTTTTCGCCGACGATACCGGCATATATGCTTCGGGGCGTTCCCCCCCGAAATCATTCTCAAGAAACTCCAGACCGCGGCCAATGCCTTAGGGAATTGGTTCCGGAAATGGAGGATCGAAATCAACCCGGCTAAGAGCGCAGCCATGTACTTTTCGAGACAAGCTAGGCGTAGCCCACCGTCTCTCCCCAACATTCAACTTCTCGGTAGTCCCATTCCCTGGGTTACCGAAACTAAATACCTCGGTGTACTTCTTGATCCGAGACTCAGCTTCGGACCACACGTAACTCGAGTTAGGAACCGGGCTGCTCACGTAATGGGCCGCCTATATCACTTAATCAACAAAAAGAGCAAAATGTCCCTTCGTAATAAGGTGACACTCTATAAAGCAGTAATACGTCCCGTTATGACGTACGCGAGCCCGGTCTTCGCGCATGCCTCCCCCCCCGTCATATCCACCGCCTACAAGCTATTCAAAATCGTTTTCTGCGACGAGCCACGGGTGCGCCGTGGTACGTACGCAACCGCGAATTACATGTTGATACAGGGCTACCGACGATAGCCCAATTCTTTAAGCAGGCATCTCGACGGTTTTCGAGACTGCCACCAAACATTCAAATAAACTTCTTGTGAGTGCCGCCACTTACAAGGCTATCCCCACTTGTAATTCAGACGCGTCGCCCGGAGGCCGAGACATGTTCTCGACGATCCGGACGATGCGATCACCGTTGCGCAGGCTAGATCTTTACAAATCTACAAAGAGTCCATCCGCGACCATCGGAGGTTGCGAATAATCCTTGCGCGATACAAATATTTTATGGGGAAACCCCACCCTCTCGATAGGATTAGGAGCGTTGCTGGAGTTTCTTCGGCCACTTCTTCTCCCAGCGCTAACGCTTCCCGAAGTGGCATATAAGTTAGTTTAGCTTAGATTGTCCTAGTAGATTCGTTAATAAAATAGCTACCGACCGAGTCGTGGTTCGGCCCTCTCGGGCGCCCTCGAATCGGACTGCTAACGCGTAATAATGGTAACCGCCCAAGCCGAGGTTACCCCTCACCGGGGACCCTTGTGTCGAGTTACCATCTAACAGAGGTTCAGGCTAAGCGATCTAAGAGCTGTGCCACCTCTCAAATCCGGTGAAGCAGTAAAGGCCAGCTTCCTGTGCCAACTGTGGTAGTTCGTCAAAAAAAAAAAAAAAAAATAGAAATATACAATTTGGATAAATGTCTAAGCAAAAGTTGATCAAAAAGTAAGTAAAAAACGTTGACATATTTGTATGTATGTCTTGTATAAAATTTTCTAATTCCAAATACAATATGAATAATTTTGTCGTCTAAAATCCTCTTTGGTAGTTGGCGAATGCAAGTCGCAACAATAGTAACGACCACCAATGTAGACAAATATAGGCGTCAGAGTTTTATATTATAACTATGAAACTTGGGGAATCTCATCTGCGAATGCGAAGTGTTGAAGCTTTAAGCAAACTCTTTTATAAACGGAGCAAATATAACAAATAAAAAAGGCACGGACGATCAGTCCGTGGAAAAGCAGTTAAAATTATTTAAATAAAACACTTGAGAAATAAAATAGTAGACGCCAATATCGTCAGTCAAAACTAATTATGAGTGTTTATGAAGAAAAAAATCATTATACTATAAAACATCTCGCTCTCATGCCACGACCATGATATTTAAGTTTTTTTTTTTATTTCTTGAGTAGATTTGAATTTTTGACGCATTACGTTTTGATTTTTGTTGACATTGGAGATTTTTATACAAAACCAACAGGAGGAGTTTTAGGAGGGATTGAAAAAAGATGCTCCATCTAACATAATGAATCATCAATTATAATTTCTTGCAAATTATTAAAATTATAAAATATTTTTTATGACCTTTTTAGTTGCTTTTATTATAATAATTTTTATTTTATTAATTTTATAAGTAGTTTTTAGAAACGAAAGAAAATGTCAGTGTTTAGTATTTAATGTACTTATATTTTGCCATGCACATACTATATTTTAAATTATCAAACAATTTGTTTATAAAATATTTTCAACTCAAAATATCGATTTTAAGGTCCACACGTATTTACTAATTTTGTAACCTTACGTTCGGTAACATTTACTTTAAACTTCGTTGTCAAGTGTAATGAATGGTAGAGTGAAGTGACAAGATCAATGACAGTCAGTCAGTGGGTGATATAATGTGTCAACCGTACTACGTGTTTCTCTAACATTGTTTTAGTGCTTTCACAATTATTTAAATTATTTTAGTTTCACAATGGCGCCTAATTTTAGCAAAATTACTTCGAGGACTGACGTTAAAATTGCATTAGCTGCTACAGCAGCAATAAGTGCATGGTTTATAAAGAATTCCATTGGGACTAGGTAAGGTTTATGTTCTTTACTATAAAGATATTTAAAAAAAGTTATGTTTAAGTAACCCTACAATTTAAACAGATTATTAAATAATATATATTTATATTTAACCTGACATATTTATGTTTATAAATTATTAAAATTTTACCAATATTACTGAAACATATATATACATATATACTCAGAGCCTCTCTTTCTAGTTCTCAAAAATGACAAGATATGTTTTCTATTTAAATTCTCTAAGGGGGCAATCAAAATTCGACTATTATGTATTCTTCGCATACCTTTTAAATTAATTGTTTTTTCTGTAATGGTGAATAAAAAAAATCTTTTTACAGTAAAGCAAGAAATACACGTCCAGGACAAATCTCACCTGAAGAAAGAGTTCAATACATGATAAAAGAAAAAGACAAAAAGACTCCGAAAGCACAAGTAGATGCAAGATTTTTCGCTGAACTGAAAGCATTATGGAAAATAATGGTTCCCGGTCTTTGGACGAAGGAGAGTGGTTTCATGGTGTTAATAGCATTAGCCCTTGTGTCAAGAACTATGTGTGATTTATGGTTAATCCAGCATACAACATTAGTTGAAGGGTAAGTAAATGTGTTTTATCACTATATTGTTTAATATTTTCGTTAATAATTTCGTCACCTCTCCCGAAGACTGAGGAGTGTGGACAGAGAATCTATCAAAAATGACGTAATGAGTAATATGTTTATAAAAATAATAACCACCAATATTAAGCTGGGGCTACTTCATTTTGACCACTTTATTAATAGATAATCAATTGGCCAAAATATATTTATATCATTTAAATTATAAAGCACTCATAGTTTAATATCCAAGTGTTAAATTTCAAAATTCAATGGTCTTGGTTATAATAGGTTAAAGGATTTGGACACTTGTACAATTTAAATTGGTATTAAATTAGTATTCTGCTGAGTAATTGGTGAGAAAATTTTAAATTACAAAGCTTACCTATTGTATGCGTACAGGGTCACATCGGGTTATTTCATGAGCAACATTGAAATGAATTTATAATACATTAGCCTATTTGTAATCATTGTTGATATATCTATAATATGTATATGATGTAAATGTATTTAACCTTTGAGCACTTAAATACGATAGAGTTTTTAAAATCTGCTGCATTACTTATCTCCATTCTTATCAGAGAGTTCACTTGACAATCAATCTACACTACACTTTGAAGATCTCTTTGAACAATCTCCCTATCTAAGCACAACAATTATTATATCATTAGAGACAAAGTACATTTACTGTAAAAACAAAACATGATTTCGAATCAAATTGACTCTAAAAATGAATGTAAATGTGACCTTATAATGACAATTTAATTGTAGTCGGTCAGTTGTCATAGATAGGTTATTTATTCAGTTACAATACCAGTTTACATACCTTGAGCCAATTTGGTTTCGTATTTTATATGATTAGCCTTGTACTAGCAGTTTTGTAATTAAAATATTTATATTTAAATTATAAGGGTAGTATTTAACTGATTAAAACATCCATAGTTTATTAGAAAATCGAACTAGTTTGTACCAGCATGCTTTTTTCCTTCCCAATACACTAGTGTATATCATTACACATTTGTATACAATATAAATACAATATACATATTTACGTACAATATAAATACATATCAATTTATATTAATACATCATTGAGTTGGTATTACCGAAATACAAATAATTTTTTTTTTTAGAAATTTTACTAACAATCTTGTAAACCATTCCAAATAAGCTTAAGCTGTGCTAGGACATGGTTTACGGCAATAGTCGAATGGTGGATTCGAACCCACGACCTTACGATTCGCAGGCCGTAACCTAAACCATTAGGCTATTGATGCTTCAATCAAATTAAATTATAAGTATGTGTGACAAACACTGTAAATAATGTAAAGATAAGTTATTTAGCTTAAATTATTAATTTCTCCCATTTTTGATTCAGTAAATGACAATAGAATTAATTACTAATCAATCCAATGAGCATTGTATTATGCACTTTTTAGATTGGAAATTACAATCGTAATTTATTTATGTACACATATATTGACATCTCAAACTAAGCTTCACAAAAGCGGGCTTAAGGCCTTAGTGGCATTCTCTACCAATCCCTGACAGTGAAAATCATATTGCAGATTGGAAAAAGATAAGAGACATAACAAATAAAAAAACAATACACATTTATCAACCTACTGTCTGTCAATACTTTTGGCAACATACGGTCCTCCATTTACCACAAACACTACAGAAGGTATTGTCACCGATGACCAGCTTTTCAAGGTTGCCATCCCCATCTACGCATTATATGCCCGAAATATTACAGAAGGCGCCGTAGACACGTAGTGGACAGTCTGGTCTTTATGGCAAATTGGAAGAGAATAGATACATTTGTGCGCTTGGCAGTCCACGGTATTCGTAGCATTCGCCTCACCACATCTCGAATGCATCTACTCTCTGTCTTTACGTACATAAGACGAACATACCACGTAAATCTCGGGCACCCTCAGATCGGAATGCTTGTACGTAAAAATCGCCTACCTACGCTGTGATCCTCACCGAGGGGAGCCTTGTGTCGAGTTACCAAACATAGAGGTTCAGGATAAGTGATCTAAGAGCTCCAGCCACCTCTCAGACATGTGTGTAGGTTCTTCAAAAAAAAGGAGAGCCAGCTTTCGCTTGTCGCTTTTTAGCAAGCTCGTTAGGTCACCTATGTGACGTCCTATCGCCATATACCGGGCTCCTATGTTACGTTATATTTAGTTAAACAGTCGAATTTTTTCTAAAGGCTAATTGGTTTGTTTACATTAAATATTTGTTAAAACCTTTTTGGTTTGATTTCCGGAGTGCGGACTGGTTTCGTAATGAAATCAAAGTGTTTCTCAAGGTTGTATTTATCAGTATTGGTCGAAACGTTTCTTATGAAATGATTTTAAAGCGATCCTCAAATTTTTGCTAAGACTTACCACACCATCTCTGTATCTTTTGCATCAAGTTTTGGCAAGAGATGAGCACTTCGCCTTCCTCCGGGTACCAATTTAAATTCATTATGTACTTTAGAAATGGAAAAACGGAGAACTTATTGGTGCAAGCTGGGTTACGTGAATAATCAAAATATAAGCACACGACTGAAGTAAAACTTTTACTTTCATCTATATGTATAATTTATACACAAAATATAATATTTACACGATTGTTCAAGAGAGAAAGAAAACATGCGCAGTACTCTCTGTTGTTCCTATAGTCTGTTACAGGCAATAAGTCTGCATTGTCTTTGATTTCCAAAACGTAACTGGCTTATAAAGAGAGAGAGAGAGAGAGAGATAAAGAATATATATATATATATATATATAAACGAAGTATACAGGTGTCCCAGCCTTGCACCGGGGAGAAATAACCTCTTATTAGGAAGTCCAAAAAAATCAGCGTTCTACACCCAGCAGAGACCATTTTTATTAAAACATTACAAAACATACATACGGAGCGAAATTTTTCGACATTGTACTTAGACTCACTTCTTCGACTTTATGGGAAATGTTTCAGTGAAAATTTTCTAAGTTTATTTAGCTTTTCAATTCTTTGTAGGTTTTAATTTTGTTTTGACCTCGTAATAAGCTACACTAGTTGTTGCCAAATAAAACGAATCGGGGAATTTCACTAAAATGAGGTACAACGTTTTTAGAAGCTATATCACTCAATATTGCAAGAATTTATTTTGACTGACTTGTCATAAGAGGGTTTTTCTCACAATGTATGGTTATCGTTACATACAAAACGTAAAACTCTCTATTTTCACTAACTTATTTCATCCTATCAACTTCAGTTCGCCCCGGCCGACCATCCTTTTCGTAACGCTCTCACCAGCTCACTCCCAGGTCAAGCATGCGTAAAGAAGTTTTACTTCAAAAAATAATGATCATTGACATTGAAATTATAAAATTTGTACACGACGATATTTAGCACAATGACCATTGAAATGTAGTATTTGGTTATCATAGTTAAAATCAACGGACAACACCTCAATTAGGAGTCATACAGTAGGTCAAAAGGAATTAATAATTATTTTTTGGTGTTTATTATAAGATTAATAATCCTATCGTGCCTATCGTGTTATATGCAAATTTAAATCAAATGATTTATGTACGACGTCAACAGTCCATAAATAAAAATATTCTAACACACTTTCATAGAGGTTTTTATAAGACTCGCGGTGAAAGTTGCAAGACTTGACATTACTCACTAGAAGACACTTACCTAGTTTGTATTCATGTATTTAATAAAAATTAAACAAACAACATAACAACAAAATTAACTGTAAAAGTGTATATAATATGACGCCGGAACTTCGTAGTATAACTGTGGAAATGAAACGGAGCTTCCGCTTTAACGCTACTAGCGTTTAATTCGTCCTTACCTTTCTTCTTTACAATTTGCAATTTTCGCGTAGAATTTGATTTGAAGTCAGTTTTGTTAAAGTAATGTACTTTTTTATTTCAAAGCATATGCTTGACAACGCCCCCCCCCCCCTGATTTTATGTGGAAATGCAGTATTAAATGCTTTTTCATTCTACTCTTAAAGACATCTATGTTGTAGTCCATGGGAAAGACAGACTTTTCCAGTCCTTGGCTTTACGAATTATGAAAGACATAGCACATCTATATAAGCATATTTTCGTTCGGGTTCGAGGGATGTTCACAATAAACGAATGCTATCCAGCAGCGCGTCTTGAAGTAGATGGTGGTAGGAGGATGGGGGAATTAGAATCGCGTAATTACTAAGGACTTTTCCAAAATGCAATGTGTAAAACACCGAAAGACTAGCCACGTTACGCACTGCTCAAGATTAAGCAGATTTGTTTCAGCTGCGTTACCAATTAGACTATTAATCTTTCCACCGAGTCCAAAGCTGGGAGATGACATTTTGCAGCGCGTGCCCAATTGTGACAACAAATGTACAGCACAGTATTATAAGATTAACGTGTGTCTTAAAAAATAAACAGGTTTGAGACATGCCAGAGGTTAGCCGGATTATGTTTAAATGGGGTTCTCTTGAAAACAAAACCAGTTTCAAACAACTACGAATAAATTTAATTTGTTGTATAAATGACGAAGTCATTAAATAACATAAAATGCAACTGAATTCATAACCTTATTCCATTTTAAAAAAATAGGTTAAAATGTTGAGATCTTTCGATCTATACCTATAATTTACTTCCAGGTCCATCATCACAATGAATCACCAGGAATTCAGGCGGCTTGTCGGACAAATTTTCCTCGCAATGCCCTTGGTAAGCCATTTATTTGCTAAGATAAGAGGTTTCGCAACAACAATGCCGCTATTATATCGCGCAAATAGTCATGTAGAAAATGAATCTGACAAATCACATAACTCGCCATTTTAACCGTAACCGGTTAAATGGGTATGAAGGAAATAGCAAATGTTTTTCAACCACCTTCAAAAGAGGTTCTCAATTCGTCTGTGTTTTTTTTTTATTTTTCTTACCTCTTAACTCTCGACTGGGCGAACCGATTTTAATGATTTTTTTTTATTTCTTAGCTTGTACTTCCCGTGCATCCATGAGAATACCATATAAGAATTAAACTTGCATCATGTATGTGCTATAAATGGTCAAATAACCTAATATCGCGCCAACCGATTTCGATGAATCATTTTTTATTAGAAAGGATGCACTTACATCAAACATAAACGGGATTTTATCCTTTTGTTGTGAACATCCCTCAAACCCAAACGAAGCGATTTGCTTCGTCTTTCATTCTTCGTACAGCAAAGGACTGGAATAGTTTGCCCGCGTCTGTCTTTCCTTCCGATTACAATGTGGGTATTTTCAAGAGTAGAGTGAATAGGCATTTACTAAGCTAATGCGCCTTACCATCCAGGACTGCATTTCCACTTCACATTAGGTGGGATCGTAGTCAAGCACTTGCTTAGAAATAATAATAAAAAAAAAACTATTTTGATGAGAGGTTAGTTAGGTTCTGATTAATTCTATTTCGCATTATTCCTACGATCATTCGTAAATACAAACAGGATCTTCGCGTTCAAATTTGATTCGATTTGAAGTCTGCTTAGTTTTGTTTATTAGTTCTAATAAATATACTTGTTTATACAAGATATCTGTTGCTAGTATTAGTGCTGCCGTTGTTCTTAGTTTCATAATGTTTCCTTAATACGATTTTCAATTCTGTATTCGCATAAATACATTAAATTTCGCGTAATAGCGTTTATCGTTTGATTAGATTTGAAGTCGATTTTTTTTTGCTCGTAAATATACTTGTTATAAGGGTAATTAGATCCGTTAATAATTTTGTTGGTATTGGACTATACGTTCAGAAGATATACCATGAAACTAGATGCTCGTTGATTGTGATATTGGTAGACTTATGATAATCCAAGAGTAGGTAAGTACTTCATTACGACAAATGGCACGTATGTGGAAGAGAAATGAGAATAAAGGCTACAACGTGCGAGCGACCTCGTCTAAGACATATGGTTTTCTCTGGATGCCATTGTCAGAACTGAACCAAATTAATATAGCAAAGAAATATTAGGTACTCTTATGTAATAAATATGTGTTTACATATTTATTACTACTAGTGGTAGGCCTAAAGTGAAATGACACATAATTCCCATTATAGTGTCGTAGTTTTTTGTATGCATAATTTTTTTTAAATATTAGTATTCTCCATTTCTTTATATAAATTGTAAGTATTTGAAAGGACAGAGGTCACTCTCCATACATAGCACAGTCCACTAAACGGAGTTCAAGGATAGTAATGAAATTAAGTTTAAATAACAGACTATATATCCCTTTTATTATGATTAAATAAAAATCAATGTTGTTCATGGGATACAGAAATTGAATTTTGAAGCGTCAATAGCCTAATGGGTTTAGCGTACGGCCTGCGAATCGTAGTGGTCGTGGGTTCGAATCCACTATTCGACTATTGCCGTGAACCATGTCCTAGGACAAGCTTAAGCTTAGTTGGAATGGTTAACAAGATTGTTAGTATTATTTCTGAAAAAAACAAAATATTGCTAGCTTTTTTTTTTTGCTTAATACACTGACTTTAACATCATCATCAGCTTAAATATTATTTATTCAAACATCTAAGTCCATGTTCCAGTCAAGTTCCATTATGAACAACAAAATATATATATATATATTTTGTTAACGGGGAGGAAATCTTCAAAAAGATACCCCGCCTTCTGGGGATAAGGCGGCGGTTATGTGGGGTTTTTACCCCGGTGGCCCTTCCTCGGTGCATGGTAAGGGGCTCCGGGATCTCCAGTGGAACGAACCGGAGCCCAACAAAATATAATATGCAGATATATCGCAACGAAACAATAATATCGAAAATGCGCACGAGTGCGAAAACGAGTGGTCAAATGAAACGTCAATAAACACTAAACATTCGTAGGTTTTTTTTTGCTTAAGGTCAATAATTGTTCATCCATGTAATGATTTCTACAGATTTAAAAGTTTAAAAATAGATTTTTTGATTAGATATAATATTTTATATTAATTTTAAAAACCAATAACTAAATATGTTAATATATTTTGCTTGTTTTTTTTTATTGTTTAAAATATAAATATCTCTTACCTATGGCAACTCCTTCAATATTATTAATGTAGCATAGACATGCTAATTTCTTTTTATTTATGATTTTAATTATCCATTGAAATACCCTTAAATTTTATAATAAGTATATAAAATGAAATGTTTTTTTCTATAGAATTCTATAGATCTATTCATTTATGTCCTTGAGAGCACGAGTAGTTGGGCCGAAAATGGCTCATGTCATTTCATCACGTAAGAAAGGATACCAAGATTTTGATTTAGGTATGAATGAAATGATCTACCGTTATTAAGGTAGTCTATCGCGTATATGGTTTTTAGCGCAATTTAATTTACAACAGTTGCACCCAAACTTGTGGAGAAAGGCGGTAATAACTGCAGTACAGTTATTACCGCTGCGCCGAGTTTCAAACTAATTTGCACCGACACACTTTTCATACCAATAGATGTATTTACGAGATAGATGGATCAAATTTTGACGTTATTAAGCGCAGATTCACTTCAACCGACTTCAAAAAAAGGTGGAGGTTCTCAATTAGTCTGTATATTTATATCACATAACTTTCGAGTGTGTGAACCGATTTTGATAATTCCTTTTTTTATTTGAAAGCTGGTGCTTCCCATGTGGGGTCCGTTGGGTTGGTCCGTTTGATTAATTCTGACAATCAATAAATGGTATCCACGAGATTCT
The DNA here is from genome assembly GCA_029286785.1 of Meandrusa payeni. Lineage (NCBI taxonomy): Eukaryota > Metazoa > Arthropoda > Insecta > Lepidoptera > Papilionidae > Meandrusa > Meandrusa payeni. Next base: position 13,486,259 of record JAGSMX010000004.1, read on the forward strand.
CGATTGGAGACCACGGACCAGCAAGCGCAGTGTGGGACGTCCACCCGCAAGGTGGTCTAACGAACCTCATAAAGGTCGCAGGACGCAGGTGGATGCGGGCCGCTTACAACCGGTCCTTTTGGAAATCGTTGGGGGAGGCCTATGTCCAGCAGTTGTTTACAGTTGCAGATGTTTTACGGCTGAAATGATGATGATGATGATGATCCATGAGAAATCCATATGTCTTAAATTTGCATTAAGTAGTTACAATCACCACAAATGGACGAATTACTCAATGTCACTTACCAAGTGATTTCGATGATTCATTTTTTATTGGAAAAGATCTACTTCAAGGGTAGTTTGATGAGAGTTTGGTTAGCTTCCAATTAATTCTTATCGTACTATTGTACTTTATGTACTATATATACCTTTGCGCTTTGAAGTCGCTGTTACTCGTAAATATACTTGGAGAGTTAGAAATATAGCATTGAGCCCCCATTTAAATTATGCCATATGCACCCCATTTTTTTTCAGATATCCGTTGTGAACAACGTTCTTAAATGGAGCATAGGCGAAGTGAAACTGAGACTTAGAACCAACCTGTCGCTCTTTCTCTATCAGAAATATTTAAAGTAAGTACCTTCTTTTGTCTATAAATTTTAAGAGTCGCCAATACAGTGGTAACCCTCTAATTTTTTTTGTTGACGGGGAGGAAATACCTGGCCTTTAAGGCGGGGTATCTTCTTTAAGAGATATGAAGAGCTATGAAAGATTCTTGAAGAGATATGAAGGCGGGGTTATGTGAGGTTTTTACCCACTAAAACCCCCTGGTGGCCCTTCCTCGGTGGCTCCCGGATCTGCAGAGGAACGCACCGGAGCCCCTCTCCACTGTGCTCTACAGAGAGCACGTCCCGGGGGGGGGGGGGGAAGGGGTAGCGAGGTAGGTTAATCCCCTGTGCCCTCACAGTGCAAGGCGACGTGGGCCAGCCGATGTCGCCTTCTTCCCAGTGACCCGAGGCCCCTTTTAGTCGCCTTCTACGACAGGTGGGAGATACCGTAATCTTATTCTACGAGCTTAGAACAACAGAGCTGAGTAACCTAACTAACCTAACCTTCCTAACGAAATCTTCCCCATTGAAATTAATTGAAATGGCATTAACACAAATGTCTTGTAATTGTAAAAAAAGCATGAAATGCCAACCTAACTGCAACCCGAGTGCTACGAAAACGAGGGAAACGACCACACCGATTGAGGTCTAGTCTGCGCTGGGAGAAACTGTTGGACGCTGCAGACAGCGGTGTAGTGTGCGATTTCACGTATTCAAATCTTGCTATCATCTTAATGCAAAATAACGCTCCATCGGCGGCTCGTATATCAAAATACTTTACGTTATGGTACTCATATTTCGAGGTAACACTTTAGTCTAATCGTAAGACACTCCTTGCGCGTTACCGCTATTTTATGGGCAGGCCCCACCCCTTAGATGTTAGGAGTGTTGCTGGAGTTTCTTCGGCCACTTCTTCTCCCAGCGCCAACGCTTCCCGAAGTGGCACTCAAAGTTAGTTTAGCTTTTGAATGTCTCTTAGATTATCCGCGAAATAGCAACCGACCGAGTCGTGGTTCGGCCCTCTCGGGCGCCCTTGGATCGGCGCTTACGCGTAACATAGTAACCGTCCAAGCCGAGGTTACCCCTCACCGGGGGGACCCTTGTGTCGAGTTACTAGCAATAGAGGTTCAGGCTAAGCGACCTAAGAGCTATGCCACCTCTCAATCCGGTGAAGCAGTCAAGGCCAGCTTCTCTGGCCAATCTGTGTAGTTCGTCATAAAAAAAAAAAATCGTATGACAGTAAAAAAAAAAAAAAAAAAAAAAACCAAATAATCAAACGTTTTTTTTTCGTATGTACATAAGGTGTATAAAGGTTTAGGAAACTTGATTCTCACTTAAGATATTGCAAGTCACGTGAGAACAATAAATAAATAATAAAAGAAAACAATAAGTCCGTCGGAAATAAGAAATCACCAAATTGCAATCATTTGCTTGGAAAAGATTAACAGATAACGAACACAATAGCGTTGAGAAGTTTTGCAAGATCTATTATGAATACCCTTGACTAAACGTTAAACCCGAAATTTCGGCGTCTATATTATCTTTCTACTAATACAGATGAATAACCCTCTCATTTTTTGAAGTCGGTTAAAGTAAGCTGTCATGTCGTTTTAAACCCAACGTAGATTATTAAGACCTACATCTGACTAGAGTTTAGACGTTTCTGTACTCCCCAAGTGGCACTCAAATTTAGTTTAGCTTTTGAATGTCCCTTAGATTATCCGTGGAATAGCAACCGACCGAATCGTGGTTCGGCCCTCTCGACTTTTCAGAGATGTTTAGTTCGTGATATTTTTTTTGGAATTAAAGAAACAGAAAAACGGAAATACCATTCGCAACAAGACGACCGGTTTCCGAACCGCGACCGACGCCCCAAATAGTAATACAAATAATTTTATTTGCTATTGTCGGTTTGTCAGATTCGTCCATTTAATTTGTAGGAAAAAACAGATTCCAGCCCTGGTCCTTAGGATTTATTCTACCGTTATCTTTAATGTTTATGTATTTATTTACTATTATGGTAACACCTTAAAATAAGATTCACAAAGGCGAACTTAATGCCTTATTGGCATTCTCTACCAGCGCAACATATATACATATTTATATAGATATTGTATAGTCCTGAGCACCGCTGAAAAACAGCGCTTGCGACAGCACATGCTGACACGGTATCCAATGTTGGCATCATGTCCTATTTGTCCGTCCTTTCTTTCTTAAACTGTATTTTTATTCATTCTTTTTTAATGTGTGTCATACTTTGTTTGTATATGATGCCAATAATTCAAAATGTCTATGTCTATATATATAATTCTATACATAATTAATAGATCGATAATCGGTAAGTTAAATTGTGTTCGCTAGATGTTAACCGATTTAAAAAAAAAACAAAATATAAAATACAAACATATTACTTACTTGAAAGCGAACACTTTGAAATAAAAGAAAACCTTCTCCTTTTTGACGTCGGTTAAAAACCACTTAGTGTAATCGACAGTCTGATTATATTAATTTGTTCTATCAATCGCCATTCAGACTTTAAACGCTACAAAACGTCGGCGAGTGTGTTTATCTATACATCAGTGCGGTTATATCGCGTGATGCGTGGACTTGGACTTTGGCATTTATTTCATGAAGGTCATAAAAACGATCGATATTTGTAATAGGTGGATGTAAACCTATTACGAATACGATATCGATATAAATAAACTTGGACTCCTGCGTCCAGTACATATGCTCAGACGTATAATGTTTACAAATTTCGAATTACAAAGTTTTACATAAGTTAATGTTACAGCCTTTATATGTATAATATTAAAAATAAAAATAAAATTTTTAACAGAAAAAAAAGAACTGGATATATTAAAAAATGTATTACTGCCTTCTAAAAAAAGAAGGTATCGTCTCCCGGTGCCAATAACAAGGTCCACCTTTGCACAACGCCACTATATCTCTGTTGCACCACGGATATATAATAAAATCCCATTCGATCTTAATTATCTCACAAGGCTTAACAGTCGTAAGTTCAAGGGATTGTTATTAAAATGGTTGCAGAAACAGGAATACACCCAAATTGAAAATATATTATTAACCTCATGATAAACACACACTCACTCACACAAACACACACATACACTACACATTCGCATAACTTCTCGACTATGACTGTAGTTCTTTCCCTTTTTTTTTCCTTTTGCACACATTTTAGTTTTTTTTCATATATTTTTAATTATTAATTATCGTTTAATTTACTTAACTTATATTAAAAACTTATTGTACGCAGGACTTACTGTTTGTGACTCTGGAAGGCACTGTCTCCTGAGATACAGGTACACTGTACCTAGTTCAGGAGACAGAGCTCCTGTATACGTAACATGTTTGTTTTTGTGATATTAATAAAGTTAAAGTTAAAGTATTGTATCTGAAGGAGCACAATTAGAGGTTCAGGCTAAGCGACCTAAGAGTTATGCCACCTCACAATCCGGTGAAGCAGTAAAGGCCAGCTTCTCTTGTCAACTGTGTTATTTCGTCCAAAGAAGAGCACAACTAATTAATAACCTACCTAATGCAGTTAAAGATTGTCTAACTATACGTATTTTTAAACAAAAACTGCGAAAACATATCTTGGATAATATATTTTAAAGACCTGTTGATCACTTTATATACTACTATATAATTTTTTTATAAGCTCATTGTCAGATATAATGTATTTAATGAGTAATAAAGACTTTAAACCCATGTATATGTCCTACTGTTGGGTACAGGCACACAGAGGTTCAGGCTAAGCGATCTAAGAGCTGTGCCACCTCTCAAATCCGGTGAAGCAGTAAAGGCCAGCCTCTCTGTGCCAACTGTGTTAGTTCGTCCAAAAAAAAAGAGCAGTACACAGACCGCCACGCGGTCGTAGTGCGGATTTTTAGATTTCAGATGCTTTGACATGCAGATTTTCTCGCGATGTTATCTTTCACCACCAAGCACGTGGTAAGTCATCAGTTAAAGTTGACAAACAATTTTCATTGGTATTGGTGCTTAAGGTTGCCACTGGTCGATTGTTTATATAATCGAATCAAATTATTCATTTAATCGTGAATAATTAATGCATTTCTAATAGTAATAGTAGAAAATATTAGCTAGATATGTTAATTTACGATTTAAATAAATTTTACTAATATATTACGAAAATGATAGGTAAATCTGACTATGATATATTAGTAAGTAGTTTAGGTAATTGTAATAAAGACTATTATTGCACGGCTAATATATAATGAGATATTATATCCATTTAACAATTAATTCATATTACGCAAACACTTTACAGTTCATTACGTAATACTTATACACTCGAGGCAGTGATTTTCCGTAAAAAAAATTATTTTTCTTCTATTACCATATTTACTAACTTTATCTATGCCCGAGTGTGTATTATTTTAATGAAAAGTTAAGTAAAATGTAAAGTAACAAGCTATTATTTATAATCTGTCACGTTGTTTGACAAATATCTTCTACGCTACTCCGCCCCAATTGGCAGACTTTGAACTGAGCTCTTATCCTTCTACACCATGATCGTGATTTTTTTCTTCAGATGTACAAAGGCCTTAGTTCTTTACTTTCTAGTATTATTGCGTCCTTCACACGGCTACATTGCGCTTGGGAAGACTACACAAATCTTAGAAAATTAATGATACAATAAAATAGTAACAAGTAGAGCCGTGGTAGCTCAGTGTCCAAGCAGTCGTCTCAAGTTGCGTAGTACGCTAGCAACCCGAGTTCGATCCCCGGTGCCGGCACCAATAAATTTCGAACCGTCCAAGCCGAGGTTACCCCTCACCGGGGGGACCCTTGTGTCGAGTTACTAGCAATAGAGGTTCAGGCTAAGCGACCTAAGAGCTATGCCACCTCTCAATCCGGTGAAGCAGTCAAGGCCAGCTTCTCTGGCCAGCAATCTGAGTAGTTCGTCAAAAAAAAAAATCTTAGAAAATTTCCCAGACATGCACATTTCCTCACGATACCTTAATTCATGGTAAATCGCCAACAACCCTGTAGTTCTGGGCTCTCAAGAATAAGACTACGGTATCCCCTGCCTGTCGTAGGGTGAGGGCCTTTGTCGTCCGCCAAGGTGGACCCGGGAAGAAGGCGACATCGGCTGGCCCGTGTCGCCTTCCACTGCTAGGGCACAGAAGGGGAGGGAGTAACCTCCCCCCCCCCCCCGGGATGTGCTCTCCTTGAGCACAGTGCAGAGGGGCTCCGGTGCGTTCCTCTGGAGATCGCGTAGCCCCTCACCGTGCACCGAGGAAGGGCCACCGGGGAGGTTTTAGTGGGTCAAACGCCACATAACCGCCGTCTTCCCCCCAGAAGGAAAAAAATAACTCGTTTACAAAAAATAAAAAACAGTTTCATCGGATTAGAGAGGTAGCAAAGGTCTTAGGGAACTGGACTGAACCTCTTTTAGGAGTGACACGGCGCAAGAGCCTGAACTCTAATCGTGTTGGCAGACCGTTCCTTAAGCGCCCGAGAAGGCTGAACCACATTTTGGTCGGTAACTTTGAAACACATCGATACTCTAATCTAAGACCTGTCATATACATGTCTAAGATCCGTGGATCGTAATGGAAATTACAAATCAAACTTCACTTCCAGACAACCGAATAATTCGTGACTAAAGCGATATTGTCCTTATAACCACAGTAACACATCTTTTCCAGGAGTTTCACCTACTACCAGGTGACAAACCTGGATAACCGGATATCGAATGCGGACCAGCTTCTCACCACCGACATAGATAAGTTCTGCGATACTGTGATCGACCTCTACAGCAATATAAGCAAGCCAATATTGGATATTGGACTTTATCTCTACAGGCTGACTGTGAACTTGGGGCCGTCGGTAAGTGTGACACATTACTGACATGTTTCGCTAAAACGAAGCTCAATAGCACCACAATGATTGCGTTCAGAAATTAACAAAATATAATTATGTTCAGTAATTTAACAGATGTCATGTCCTGTATCTCTAATCATTTGGTTTTCTTTCCAGACTCCTGGCATAATGATGGCTTACATGTTCGTGTCTGGAATATTTTTAACGTATCTGAGGCGACCTACTGGTAAGCTCTTTTTATCTAATTGCTTTCAGTATACATGACCCGAATCCGAAATACATTGTCATGTTTAGCTATCACTAGCATCGGGCCGGGGCTATAATACCAACTCATTTCATTTGACCGTGTACAGCGTAGAGCTGCTCGGATCAGACGATCAGAGTTTTTTCGATCGACTTGACCCTCTGGGGCTCTTTGCTTTCTCTATCATTCTCTTTACCACGGGGAGTGTTCTAAAGAATTGTTCGGAATCATCCCAGCTATCGATTTCCATTATAGATGTGTGGTTGGCGTTCCACGACTCTCAACTTATGGTCAGTCACCTGTCTCCGGTAGTGTTTCCGAACCTTTACGACTTGGGGACCTTCAAGAAATGAGCCTACTCCTATCTCAAATCACTCATACTCCAAGGCCAGCTTCTCTGGCCAATCTGTGTAGTTCGTCATTCAAAAAAAATACAGTATGTTTTCGTGGTACTGGCTTGGTCTGTTGCAAATATTAGCCTTGACTATGTGATTGATAAATCTGACCACTAATACTTGCAAATGTAAATGAATATAGCTTAGAATTATTTATATTGAGCTTTTTTTCACTTCCTTCTTTCAGCTCGGATGACAGTACAAGAGCAAAAACTCGAAGGTGAATTCCGATATGTTAATTCAAGGCTAATCACGAACTCTGAAGAAATCGCTTTTTACCAGGTCTGTGTACGCCATTACGCGCATTGCTACGACACTAACTAAAATAAATTTGAAAGAAAGACATTACACAATTATTGGGGGACATTCGCTGTTCGTTTGCTGTTTTCGATTCATTTCAATAGTCACAGTATTATTTGAAATTTATTGTATTGATAATAGCGTTATCTGTCAGTACCAACTCAGAAACCTCCGTGGACTCATGCACGACACTTTCCTGGTGATCATCATATGATCAAATGCATAGTTTTCGATTCTCTAAAATGCATCTAGACAGACATTCATTTTTATATATATGGATTAATATAGGTGTATTCAGTCAATGGGTTTTAGTATTGGATGGGACCGGGAAACTGACAGACTGAATACAAATATGAATACTTTATGGCCGGTAATGCAAAAATAAAGCACTGTCGCCCGTCATAAGCAGGGATAGTTGATTTCCACTACGATCCTGGCACATCTTTGCTCATCAGCGAATTCGTGAATTGAGGACCTAAGGGTTACCTGCACAATTTATAAATACATCGACGAATTTGGTTGATATATCCCTAGAGCGCCATTTATAGAAAATTCAAACATATAAAATTTCCTTGTCATTCGTTCCTCATTTATTCATTCTATGTATGTAACTGTATTTAACATTTAAAGTTCACTCTTCAAGTCCCTGGATTGAAATCAAAAGATATAGGATCATACAACAATTCCTTGTACAGTTTTTTTTAGTACAAGCTGTCTTATGTGATTATATTTAATAATTAAGATTTTCGTATTTCAGGGTAACCATCGAGAACAGCTGACAATCCTGGCTAGCTTCTACAAGCTGACCAGACACTTGCGCAATTTCCTCAACTTCAGAGTCTGCATGGGCTTCATAGACAATATCATCGCTAAGTGTGAGTAATCCTTTATAGACTAGTATTAAATAAAGCTTAATTAAGATTTTGCCCTAGAAAAATAAACATGGAGTATACAGGATTTCTCCTAATTCAACGTCCAATTTTTAATGGGTATTATGTGTCTGTATGAGGGAGGAGCATCGATAAAAATATATAAAAAAACTTCCACGTCATTTCTTTTTGTGAAAAATTGGGCGATTACGTTACTTTTAATGAACTTTAGCGTCAATACAATTATAAATATAATATATATATATATATATAATTGTTTTGACTTTTCTTAAAAATGTTGACAAACTGTAAAAAAAATGTACCGTAACCATAGTGGCAAGTAATGTCAAAAGTTGGCGCTACTATTCATTATCCCCCCAATCTGTGGACTTAAATAGAGACTTAAATATAAGCTCTCACGGCCTTTATAACTGGGGAAGGCAGACTTTTGACTAAGCTCATTAAGTCTCATAGGTGGTGATCGCTCATCGTCTTCTTCTTTTTTTATCCGTGATATAGCAACCGACCGAGTCGTGGTTCGGCCCTTTCGGGCGCCCTCGGTCGGCATGCTTACGCGTAACATAGTAACCGTCCAAGCCGAGGTTACCCCTCACCGGGGGGACCCTTGTGTCGAGTTACTAGCAATATAGGTTCAGGCTAAGCGACCTAAGAGCTATGCCACCTCTCAATCCGGTGAAGCAGTCAAGGCCAGCTTCTCTGGCCAACCTGTGTAGTTCGTCATAAAAAAAAAATCGTCTTCAAGGGGTACAAATTTGTACAAAGTAACTTTTTGTACTTAAAAGCCGTATAACCGGCAATTAGCACATTAGTATAAATATATATAACATAGTAAACAAAATCAATTTCTAAAACGTAACAATTGTATGGAAATTATTTTCCATATGTGTTGTTTTCCACATTATGTCTAGCGGAATCTAAGGTTTACTTAATCGATGGCAAAGTGTCATACAGACGTGAGACATGATAATTTTTATATCAAATAAAAAAAATGATTTGCTTTTAGTTTTTTTTTTGTTAAAAGTGCTATAAATTTTTTCAAAAACATTTTGGACAAGTTTTGAATAAAGTTTGATTAAGGTTTTCCTTCCATATGTCTATTATATATAGATACTTATATCTTAAAAAGAAATTACTGTTTAATTACATTTTTCCCTTACAGATGTCGCTATAATAGTCGGTTTCTACGCGGTTTCCCGCCCCTTCTTCGTCACGGATCACAATTTACTTACCACCAGCACGGAAAATGATAGATTTAAGGTACATTCTTTTTAAAAAATCAACTGAAACCACTCACTTTAATAAGCTAAACTTTAATATTACTTTAGTTAGATCTAGTTCGTTTATACCAGTGAATTGCTGTTTTAAGTTCAAAAAAGTCACTTGCTCAAAGGTTATATTGATGGGCTCACCACCTATTCAAATGGCACATGTGCATTTTTTTTTAATAAAATTATAAAACTTTTACTGTCAATGATGGATGGAACGCTTCTAAGTTCGGACGCTATTTTATTTCTGAAATATCATAGTTATTTCGTGATATATTTATCATTATCATCTATATCATATATTAAGAATTTTTTTTTGAGGGCAAAATATTCAAAAAGATTCAGAAGGCGGGGTGCGTCGTTATGATAGCACAATATTTATTGAAATTTAAAAAGCAAATACATTGTTCCCAGTACTACTACACGTACGGTCGTATGTTAGTGAAAATGGCAGAGGGCATTGGACGTCTGGTGCTATCAGGGCGCGAGCTCAGCAAACTGGCGGGTCTCACGGCCAGAGTGACGCAGCTCAAGAATGTTCTAGAAGATGTGAACAAAGGCAACTACAAGAGGACCATGGTAGACAGAAATCAACAAAACGGTGACAGTAAGTTGATTTTATTACTTTACCTAATATTATTTATATTTAAGCTGTCACGTCCTCTTAAACCTAGCGGCTTAGGCAGAGACTGCTTTCACTGTTCGCCTTTCACGTTTACCTTGGTACAAGCAGACTGATTGGGATTTGAATTCGCGTCCTCTGTTTTTTTTTATATTTTCATTTATATCTTTTGTCTAAGATAAAAACTTAACACTTATTGTAACATTTTAACTAACATTGACAAAGGCGTTCATGGAATGTGGTATTCTCTACCAGGCAATCCTGGTTGAGAGAGAAAAACATATTGGCAAGTGTAATCATTAAGAAAAATATAAAAGACAACAAAATATTATGATAAATACATATACATAAAAAATATTTAATACATAAATAATATATGGCAGGTAATAATTAAACAGAACAGTGTACAGATTTTTGCCTATAAGTAATGACTTATGTCTACACAACCAGAAAATTATCAGATGCATTGCTTTTGCAAAGGAACATCATCCTCAATTGATCAGTAGTAAAAATACTTCGACTGCCCGCTGGTATTTTGACAGACCGTGATGGTTCTTTGATCTTAAATAACTGCGGTAGACATACATTTTATAACACTGGTTGCAGGCCCTCCTATGACCCTGACTCCTGGCGCTGGTCGCATCATTTACAAGGACAAGGTGATCCGCTTTGACAAGGTGCCACTGGTAACACCCAACGGTGATGTACTGATCAAGGAGCTTACCTTCGAAGTCAAGTGAGTACACTGATATCAACGCCCAAGAAATAAACGTAGCTGCAATCCCTGATAAAGCAGCATATACGGCGATATTTTGATTGTCGAACAATCGGGTCACAACAACATAGAAAGCTGACTTCACAGTGACAAGTTGACGGCCGATCTTTTGTCTTTTGTGCGTTACCTACCTAAAATAATAATAATAAATATATCGCCTGATAGTTGAGAGAATACAAGTGATCCGGTAATTTACAGTGAAGTAAAGTAATTTACTATGTTTCTAAGTACGAATATGGAGAGTAATAAATAATTTTTACCCCAAATAGCTTTACACCGCAGTTGCGCCTTTTTGGAAAGCGAATGGACGCTTTGTGGATTGCATGACAGAAGCTGCTTTAATCTTCAATTGAAAATTAATTATTTGTATTGCAAGATCCGGCATCAATGTGCTGGTGTGCGGTCCAAACGGTTGCGGCAAGTCGTCCATGTTCCGGATGCTGGGCGAGCTGTGGCCGATCTTCGGCGGCACGCTGACCAAGCCGCCGCGGGGCAAGCTGTTCTACGTACCACAGCGACCTTACATGACCTTGGGCACCTTCCGTGATCAGGTAAACTATATTTATACCGTATATCTATACAGTGGTAAAATCAGTAAAAAAAATAAAATAAAAATATGTACTAGAACAGTGATTCTCAACCACTGTGCCGCGGCACTTTTGTGCGCCAAATTTTGCAACTATATAATAATGTTAATATTATTAAATTATATCATTTGAAAAGAAAAATATTTTAAACATGAATATATATTATTATTTCGTATATTTAAAATTTTTGTCATAAACTATTTATGCAGTGTAAGTAAATAATTTTTATCTTTTACTTTGTGTGCCGCCAAATTTTGAAATCGTTAAATATGTGCCGCAACAAAAAAAGGTTGAGAATCACTGTGCTAGAATATATAAGCAATAGATAAGAAATATGTATAAAGTAAAGTGTATTAATAAATAGGCGATGATGTATAAAACCCACTCCCACCCTTATCGCCTTTTAGTCGCCTTCTATGTCAAACAGACTATGGGACTGAGACCTAACATAGCCTAGAATGTACAATAACCGTGAGACTTTTGTTATAGATTTAATGTGTTAATGGTTATTTGATCTTTCACAGGTGATCTATCCTCAAACCCGAGAAGAAATGGTCCGCCGCGGTCGAACTGACGAGGAACTGAACCGATTCCTTGAGATAGTGCAACTGTCCTACCTCACGAATAGAGAAGACGGCTGGGACGCTGTGGAAGACTGGATGGACGTACTCTCCGGCGGGGAGAAGCAGAGGATAGCCGTGAGTTGTATACTGATTATATATTGTTGTTAGATTTTTAGATAAACTAGAAAATAAGACACATATCTCTGTATGTTTCCGTTTGTATACTTAAATTAAAAGAAACGCCGCACATTTGACAGATGGCGCGGCTATTCTACCACGAGCCACAGTTCGCGATCCTGGACGAGTGCACCAGCGCTGTCTCCGTGGACGTCGAGGGTCACATGTACCAATACTGCCGAGAGGTATCACTTACAGCTTCTATATATGTCCCACTGTTGGGAAAAGTCCTTTTTTTTTTAAGAACCAATTTAGATTATACAGAGAAGCTGGCTTTGACTGCTTCAACAGAAATGATAGGTGGCACAGCTCATTGGTCGCTTAGCCTGAAATTCAAATTATGGCTCCCGAGAGGGCCTAACCACATCTCGGTCGGTTGCTTTTATCGGGAATCGAACTCGGGTTGCTAGCGTACTATGCCACTTGAACATTTGACATTACATTAGTGTTACAATCTATATATGTATAAAAGAGAAAGTGTGTAGGTTTGTTCCATATACGCACCGAAACGGCTGGACCGAATTCAATGAAACTTTCAGGAAATCTTCAGATTGACCTGGCGAGTAATGTAAAGTTTGGTGACGATCGGAGCACTCCTCTTTTTGAACTGTCAAATACAGCTTTTATTTACTATGATACTATTACCACCTGAAATAAATAATTCAATATATTGTAAGAATTAAAATAAATATTTAATGATATAAGTTTATTGTCTAAATAAAATAAAATCTAGCCCGGCAAAGAGGCTGGATACGCTTGTATAATACAGACTCGTTTCTGACCATCTCAATAATGCTATGAGCTATGTTATTTAATGTTCAAATGATGTTTATAATTTACAGATGGGTATATCATTGTTCACCGTCTCCCACCGCAAGTCCTTGTGGAAGCATCACGACCACTATCTCCAGATGGACGGCAGAGGCGGCTATGTTTTCGGAGAAATAGACAACGAAACGCAGGAGTTTGGCTCGTGATGGAAACTACGCCACTCCAGTCACGAGCTAGACGTTCAACACTGATGCTTCTAACTAGACACACCAAGTAAATTATTGTAGTGTTTATATTACTTAATGTCTGCACGATCTATATGTTTACAATATTATTGTCACTAGTGGTCGCGCTATGAAATTCAAAAGTAATGAAATATATATATATATGTATATATATATATATAATAATAAATATATATATATATAATGTAATGTAATTCAGAAATGGAAGCATTGATATCACTATTTATATATTAACTATTTGTCAGTAATAATTTATCATAGCTACGTAACCGTTGCTAAGCAACCATATGACACCCATATGTATCAAATGCATGGTAGTGTGTGTAATGTTTTATGTGTTAATTCAGGTAGGTAAATTTATGTACATAATTAAAAATAATGGTGACATCCAGTACTCATTTATAGCATTTAAGCTATCAGTGTGGGATATTTCATACATAATGATGTCGGTTATCAAAGTTTTATTAGCCAACATTTTCTTCAAATATCTAAAGTAATCCCAATTTAAAAATAAAAAACAAATAAAAAAACTTTATTTGATGTATATTGATTTTTTTACAAACACATAATTATTATATTATTATTAAAATATTATTCTCCATTAAACTATTTAAAAGATTGTCTAATGTCCAACTTCTGAGTTCAACAAAAAATATTTATTTTTATACACTTATTGTAGCACTCGAAGTTAAGATTCATGAATGCCAACCTAATGCCTTAGGACATTCTCTACCAGAAAACCCGGGGGTGAGAGAGAGAAACCTATTGCAGGAGTAATCATTAATAAGATATACATGTGAATATACATATACAGTATTATATATCTATTAATAGATAGAATCTATCTGTGTATGTATATACAATACATGTAGACATGAATAAAAACATAAGGAAACAAATACATGCAAGAGTATTTATTAAAAAAAATATATTATGATTTAAGTAGAAAATAAATAGTTCTAACATTAGTAATAAAATGATAGACACAATAGACCAAATGGGACCAAACAAAAATACAATCTATTGAAGGAAGTAACTCTTTGGTTAACAGATTAAAATACTATGTGGGATAAAAATTCATAAAAATTAAAAATATATTTCAACCAACTCTTTAAGTTTTTGATTAGACCCTTGCAAACAATCGGAGTTGATACTAGATACTACTTAGAGTATAGTTTTCAATCATGATTCCAAGGAAGTCCTTGCTCTATAGTTATAACCCATTCATGTATATATGGTCTTTATTAATGTTTAATTGATTGAAATGTATTGCCATATTCGCAAGGTGTCATTATGTACGAGATTAACAAATAGCATCATTTGACACATTGGAGTGTCAATGGTACGCCATCGGAAAACCAAAGTAGCACAACTGAACTACTATATAAACAAAACAAGCAAAAATCGACAACCGTGATGTACTTGATCGTTGATTTCAACACAATTGGTTTAGCACTAGAGATGTTCATGTAAAAAATAAATCGATATATTTTTCTATACAATATATCGTGATGTATCAATACTATGAGATATATTGTTGAAATATCTGGATATTTTCCATATATCGTATCGTTGTTTTGCAATATTTCTAAACATACGATATTTGGTTATTGGATGAAATATATCGATATAAAAATCGATACTAGATGATTCGATAATATCGGATTGAAGCGATGTATAGCGATATTTTATGTAAATCGATATCTATCTAAATTAGGAGTGCTATTTAGCAGATCCGGAACTACAAAAATGAGGCCAGATATCTAGTTATCAATTAAATTGATAACATCGAGAAACAAATTCAACACTCATTGTAAGTCTCAAATGCTATTGTTTGACTGTACTGTATTCTTATAAATTAGTTTAATCTGTTAACATAAGTTATTAAATTGATATATATATTGTTACACTTACATTGTATGACGCTGTATACCTGAGAATATTTTTTATACTTTGAAAGCTAGTGCTTGATTACATTATTAGTTTGAATTCAATGTGGCAATGTGGTTAGACCATAATGTTAGTTCTACTTTTACTTTAATACGGTTTTGTGATATTTTTTACCATTTCATAATAGAATTATGAAGGTCTATCATTTTTTTTCCCATTATGAATGTTATAGTTGAATCATGGTATTTAAAAAAAAATGATTGCGTAGCCTATGATAGTTTGGTAATAAACAGATAACGAAAGCTGTCTCTGTCCACCCCATTACGGTTTAAAGGGCGAGAACTTTTTTTTAAATTATGTCACAATTAGAATAAGTTATGTTATCACCACATTTGATGAATAATGTTGAAATGATTTATTTATGTATAATAAAATAGTGTTTCTATTCATAATTCCATATATATATCATGATTCTATAATTTATTACCAATTGTGTACAAATACATGTCTTCTACCCAAATTTACCTTAGCATATTTTATTAACTAAGATTGACATGATGATTGTTAGATTTAGGTCTTTATTTGTTTTTGTGGTTTTTAACTCGGTTTAATTTTAGGGTGTTGTTATACTTTTAGACATTAAACAAACGAAAAAAAATACGTTAAACCTGTACCGTGACCTTAAGCACTGTAAAGTGTTCAAAATACGAGGAATTAATATAAAATCCACATTATAAAATTTTATTTTTATTCAAATATAATGCTATTCTCATCTTATTTTATAATCTGATAATAAAAAAAATACAAACTATATGGCATGGTACACCGTAATCTCTCACCTTCCTGAATAATAAAAATTATAATAGCAAAAAAACCTAAATACAGTTGCCACATAATAATAAAAGAAATAATTCTAACATATAAAATGAATAATTGTTTTTTTATTAGTCCAAGTTTATATATAGTTGAATAATTATAAAATATTTCAGTAGCCTGTTTATAACATTTGCCTCTATTGTTAGTCAACTTCCATCAAGTAAGTTCAGTAGTTATTGGTATTTGTTCTTCTGTGTGTTTGGGGTAGAATAGTCTTGGAATGGAGGCCTCAAAACAGAGAAGCATATGGGGTTGGGGCCTTAAATACAAAAATATGCCTTCTATTTCCAGCAATGGATTTATATGGACTAATGATGGTTTGTTTGTTCCTCTCAAAAACTAGGTAAAGTTAAATAGCCAAATGGTTTTAAGTCTACCTTTTACCATCAATAATAATAGTTTTTATTTTTAAAATGTATACATAACATATTACGGTAAGAAATAATCTATCACTACTAGGTTGCCCTGGCTGGCAGATTACCAAGCCCTTGATATTGTGTTGTGTACAGATATGAATGGTTAATTAATGTTTAAATTGGTATATTGTAATTTAATGTGAATATTGCTGTGATAGTTGTTAAGTTTTTATTGTTATTAATAAGTGGTGGATGCTGGGTAATAAAAAGAAGGTTGAGGATGTGATGTGTTTTTATTTTAAAGTATATTTCTCATCAATTATTTCTATGCACAGGGTATCTTTATAAGCTAGTATTAGAAACGAGGAGATCTATATACAAACGATGGTAACATAGCCTACTGTGTAAGCAGTTGAAGTTGCAATGGGCAGGGTACATTTTGTGTGGAACAGAAGGCCAATGGGGTCAAAAGGTTCTCGATCCGAGACCACGGACCGGCAAGCGCAGGTTAGGACGACCTCATAACTGAACAGGAAAACAAGCATATGGCTCACCGGATGTTAAGTAATCACTGCCGCCCGGTCTTATAAAAATTAAACTATCTGCGCTTCTATACAATAACAAGAATGATTAATCTCGACATATCCTATTGGACCACTTATCTTGCGCCACCTTGCTAGGTTCTGTATAGTGGTTAAAGGTATAACCCTAGAGATAACTATGAATAAACTGACATCGCCCATTCTCTATATGAAATTGTAATAGGTATACATATATGAGCTCCTATAGGACCAGTTTATTTTGTTGGCGTACTTCATTTTAATGGCCGAGTTTTTCTACCGTACCAACGCTTTCTTTCATAACTGTAATAATTTTCGCGCCTACGCCCTAATGTCACATATGCACCATTGGTTAATATCTATACATCACTGTTTATTATAATTTTAAATTTCCCACGCCCTTTGTACTTTCAGCGTCATATGACGTAAATTTGAAATGACATTTGCAGTCCGTTACACGTAAAACTCCTAAAAATATATTAGGACGTAGGAATTTAATTTGATTTTATTTTAAGAAATTTTCTAATTTAAAATTTATATAAAGTATCGTTGAGTTTTATAAATAAGTACAAATCTATAAAACTTTTAATTCCTTTAGTGAAAATGCTTAAAATCAACGTTTACACAGAAATAACGGAGCGCATAGAAAGCATCGCTTCGCATCAGCTGTTAAAGAAAAAAAATAACGGGACATCGGCGATAGAGATTGGTCACACCGACGGCCACATCAAATCTGGGGGTCTAGCGTGTGACCCTGTTATTTCTATCCTGCAATAAAATAGCTGTGTAATCTTAGATAAGTTGTGTGTCTCTATTATATTAATATACGAAAATTCTAGTGTAATATATGTGCAAAATATGGAACGTGCGACTGGAACAGAAGTGTACGGGTGTGGCTCGCCCCATTCTACGGACATAACGCTAAATATACAGACTACAACTGGTGGTAATTTCTCTGTCAGCATGAACGGTAAAAATACAGTGGAACATCTGAAAAAGTTAGTTTCCAAGAAGCTTAAAGTGTCGAAGGATCGAATATGTCTTCTGCATCGCGAAAGGTAAGTGTGGCGTCAGACGCCAAACTTCTATTGTTAAACATAGGTATCACGGAAATAAGTTGCGTCGATACGATGACGCATCCGCGTCCTTTGACTGTGTTGTTGATAACTGCTTCGGTATTCGCAGACAACTCCGAGACGGCACTCTAGAGGATAACGGGTTGCTGGATGGCTCACGCGTTATACTGCTGCCGAGCGTAGAGACAGGTCTTCTGGTGAGCACGTCATGTTATTTCGAAACATTAATTCAATTCAGCATAATAATCACGTGTTTCAACACAATCAGATGAAATAGATTCATCATTCACAACCATGCAAACACTGAAACACATTAAATTTTTGCATTATATAGGATATCTTTGCTATAATATGTTATTGTTCACAGAGTCAGAGGCCAGAAAATTCTGTAATGCAAGCATTAGAATCACTTAATGATACACAAGTTAATGACTTTTTAAGTGGCAAATCACCATTAAATTTAACAATGCGACTTGGTGATCACATGATGTTGATCCAGCTTCAATTGTCCACTCTTAATTCAGGATCTTCAAGTGGTACACGTTCCTTAAGGACATCTACTCCTTCAAAGACATCCAGTTCAACAAATACAAAGTGTGATCATACAGAATCTCCCAGTTCACAAAATACCACTCACAAACTGAAAAGTGATGAATTAACTTCAGATTGTGATAAAATCAAAATTGAATCCCCCACTCCCATATTACAGAAACAAGACTTAGAAATGCTACAAAATGCTTTTCAATTGTATCGTACTATGGCTGAAGAAAAATATGGAAATAGTGCTGATGATACAGAGAAAGGAGACATTGATGCTGCAAATTGTAGCATGTCGGACCTCTCTGATACATCCTTAGAAAGTGAACAGTCTCCTATTAAGTCCCTTTCTAATTTAGTGTCTAGTCCTATGGATACAACAGTGTCTGAGAGTAGAGAAATCAATATTGCAAATTCTGTTAAAAGTAGTTTAATAGATCTTTTAACAAGCAATGAACTTCCAAATGATGTAACTCCATCAACAAGTGCCGTTTGTGACAAAACATACTCATCCACGTCGTCACATACCCCAGACAGCTCACTCAGTGATGACAGTGATAATTTCACAGACCAAAGTTCTTTTCTAGCTGAAAGCACTATAGATGAGTATCCAATGGAGAATTTATTTAACAGTGCAATAGATAAGGGTTTATTTGAGGAACAAGATGAATCAATGATGGACAGGGAGATTTCAAATTTGGCTACAACCAGTCATGGAAGTCAAGAGTCCCCAAATGGATCATTACCATCATTCCAAAGTTTAAGTGAGCCTTTGAAAAATAAACGATTCCAATATCTCCTACACAAAACTTCTAAGTTCAAACACCCAATTGGACAAAACAAGCAGAAGGCATTCATGCAGTCTGTTGTTAATAAACATAAAAAAAGAATGCAAATGCGACAAGAGACACCGTCACAACCATCTACCTCTAGAACAGAGCCTTACATAGGAACTGTGAAGAAACCTGTACCATTAACAACCGCAATAGCTGAAGATGCATCACCATCTACATCTAAACTGGTGTCTTTTAAGGCTCCAGATGCACCCAAAAAACCACAGAGAGCCTCTCCTACTCCACCAGTTGATTCAAAAGCTCTTATAGAAGCATCAAAGAACCTAACCCAAAAGTTAAAACACCTATCAAAGGAAGTATTGACAAACAAACTTGATCTCAGAATGGCCGAAGAGTCTGTGCGCTCGAAGATTGGTCCTGGAGCTGTGATAGAATCAATGAAGCATCATGGTAAAGGAATATATTCTGGGACATTCTCGGGAACACTAAACCCTGCTTTGCAAGATAGGTAAGATTTTCATTTGATCAATCATTTTTGTTATCTTTTGTTGTGTGAATTTTATCTTGTAGTGCTTACTATTAAAGGTGCTTATTTAGTTTACTCAATTTGGGATTACTCTGACACACTCTACTAATGTCTAGATTAGTGTGTTGTACTAAACTGAATTGAATTTAGTACAAGTACTAATATAAAACTTCATATTAACTAAATCTTAATACAAACTTAAGTTTTTCTGAAATAAATGAATATTCTCAACAATCTTCTATCATATATAAAATAAGCATGCATACAAATGAACAAAATACTATTAGAATTTCAGTAATTTCATAAAGGTAATAATTTATTACTTCTCTTACATCTTTCACAACATTGCAAATAAATTTTGAATTAATAAAAGTTTTAGTAAATCTTTCAAGGTCAATGAAAACAAGTCTATATAACGAATATCTCCATATATGGAAACCGCGATGAAATTTACATATTTCCAATATATTACATTGTGTATTTGCTCAATAGATGGAATATAAATAAAATTCTATACTGTAGTTGAACTCTTTATAGATTCATTAAATTCAAATTGCAAAGTATCAGAATAATTTATATTGTATGGTCACACTATGAACCAAATAAAATTGCATTGCTTCTAAAAGGTTTTAGCCAAATATTTAGCATACTGTTGTAAAAAAAAGACATGGTTCTGGGTTGGGCATTGTTATCAAGTTTGAAAAGCTTATCATTATTATTTTAGCTTGAACATTGTTCCATGGTTACACTTAAGTAGCATGCAATGACTTTAAATATGTGCAAACATTTTTTCTCTCTAATTGTATCTTTTTTAACAATTGTAAAACACTCTTTCTCTCTTGACCATTACATTTCAGTGGTCTTGGCCATTTTAACTAATACTAAGTCTAATATGGTTGTAAAACTAACTGATATACTTTTATAATCTGAGATTCTTTTGTCCTGAGGAATTGATTTATAATTATAATAGTATATTAAAATTAATTAAAGTAAATTTTTGCTTGTATGTTTTGTACACCTGCAATATGTTTGCTGTATCCAAGATCACCAAAAAATGAAAAATTAAAAAATATGTAATTAAAATATAATATATAAGAAATAGGAAATATAGACAAGTAGTAGTTGAAAAAGAAATATTGTCAAAAATGTAATACCTGGAAATAGATATTTAAGTAGAATTGATGAATAGAAGAATGTACAGTAGTATAAAGAATAAATAGGGTACAATATGAGCACATAAATGTAATAGTTTGTAATATTTCGATAATAAGGTCCCTAACCAAACATGTCGGGAAAATATATAAAAAAATATATGTTTTGCTGTTAATTATTAAATTAAAAACTAGCTGAAGTTATTAAATCACCAATTCAGTATCTCATTTGACCAGACTCATATCTGATTACAACATTATTAGCCACGGATTATTTCAGTCTATTCTCACACAAAAAAATTGATTGTGTTTTATAGGCATATAATATATTTTTGACATGTCATAACTTCTTGGGATCACCTGTCTGTATTTTGGCCCTCAGTTTTGTTACCTAGCTAAAGTTAACTCTCAAACTTTGAGTCTGGATAAAGTGTATTCCATCACATTTATATGCTTCTGTTAATATTCTTTGTCATAATGTAATAATAGATGCTAGACACTGTTTCTTATCAAAAATTATATTCTCGTCTAGAATAGTGAAGTGAAATTTAGTGTAATGTTGAATTTAATGGCATTCGATTTTGATTTGTAAAGCATTGCAAATTTGTATTTCAGATACGGTCGGCCGAAGAGGGATATATCGACTATTATCCACATACTGAATGACTTATTGTGCGCGTCGCCGCCCATCTCGTCGCTGGCACAGGTATATTACATCTTGATTCTGCTTTACATTGTTCAAATATTGACAAAGATTAAACTGTGGCTACATTGATGCAAGTGACTGATATGATATTTTAACTTTGAAATGAGTGAAACTTTATAGCTATTTGAAGTAGGGATATATGTTAGTTTGTTAGATGTTATGTAAATGTTGCATTCTGTAAACCATATTCAAATGTAAATAATCTGTTCTGCATTACAACTATTTCATAGCTGAATTGTTTAGTACAAGTAAAGCATGTTAGTGAGATTTACTTGTTTGTCCTCTGATCTGTATTATAATGTTTTGTTCACTTGATGTTAATGGTACCTGATTTCGCCCCCTGATAATTTGTTTGTTCAATTGTTTGATTAGCATTTTCAAACAAACATACACACAGTCACAGTCTAATACATAGTACATTAAAGTTGTATTATTTATTTTATAATGAAACAAATTGAAAGAAACCTTAAACCTGACAAAATTTTATTTACAACTGAATAAAAATACAACGTTTTTCTAAATTCTATTTTTCCATTGTATTCTGTTCTTTTCGAAGTCCGTTGAAATTGTGATCACCAATGTAATGTAATCGGAATGCTACTCATATGTATTTCAGAAGGACTCCAAACACATCTGCTCTCTGGGCGTAGGTGACGAGGCTACCAAATGCACGTGCAGTCAACCTTCTTGCTCCTTCGGTCAATGTGATGGCCATTCGCCGTCAACATCTGTAGCCGCGGTCAAAGCCTGCTCCTGTCAAATAAAAGACTGCCATTGCGTTCGTTTGGATCCGAATTTGTGTCCTTCGTGTGCGGGAAAATCGTTATCCGGAGATGTGTGCAAGAAATGTGACACGGCAAAGACTTTAGCAATGGAAAACTCAAAGACTAAGTGTAAATTGGAGCAGTTAAGGCTCGTGATGCAACAGAAGAAACAGAGGCGGGAAGCGAGGAAACTGAAGACATTGCCTTACACTAGTTCACCACCTAAAGGCATAGGCTCACCCGACCCGGCCACGCCAATGCAAGAAGAGATTGAGACGGTTGCTTAAACTCTAGTAACAAAACGTTTTTTACCTCGCGACGCCATGTTGTCAGTTTGTACGCTTCTTCATTCTGTGTCCAACATACAAGATAAAATTTCAGTTAAGTCTATTTTTCTGTAAACGGTTTTCCACGTCACGCTAGATATCTCAGTGTAATTAAGATGTCGATAGTGTCACAAATTTTGCTAAAAGTCTTGGTTTTATCACTTCGTTTGCTAGAATAACAAAGCAATTGTTGGGTCCTACAGACACTCTCTAATTAAAATCCTGTCGCTCAAGGAGTAATTCAAGCGCCGCATAAAATAAGCTCATGCTAGACGCTCTACTCGAGAGCTTCACCTCCGACTACTGGTATAATCATCAGAGCTTTAACCTTAATAAACACTTAGAAACTAACAACTTAATTTTGAAATATATTTTTATTATTCATGTATTAAGCTTATCAAATGTATACATGAATATATGACCAAGGCATAAATTTATTCTTTGTGACACTTTGACAAATTAGTGAGAATTAGCACAAACATTTCATTTTTTAATTCGCTTCCTTCTGTTAATGTTGTAATAGATGCTATTTCAATTTTTAAAAACATCCAATATTTACAGTAATATGCAGTTCAGCTCAACATGTTAATTGGTTTATTAAAGAATAGAAGATAGATTTGTGAAAAAATATCCAGGAACTGTTTAAAATTATCTAAATAATATTACAGTCTTTCTAAAACCCATGACTAGAAATTATGCCCCAAGAAATCTTAATTATCCCTTAGTCATTCGCCATGAACCATCTCGCAAGTAAAGGGTTTTTCCTAGGGCAATCAAACGTAATTAAAATTCGATATATCGCCTAATAAGGACTTATAACATATAATTTTTTTAAATTATATGTTGACAGTATTATTTTATAGTTATCAGTAACTGTTAACAACATGGCGTACGCGTTTGACGACACATTCGCCATCGAATGGGATTGGAGAATATTCTAAATTAGCATGGCTTGCGTTAAGTTTGGAAATAGAATTATTACAGTAAGCGGTAATATCTATGTGCATGTACAAATAAAAATATGTTAGCAAAATCCTTAGTAATTAGTTAATTCCACGTGGTCGGTCATCAGAGGTCGGTTGGCTGCGGTAATGGAGTTTTGTTGTTATATTTTAGATTATATTTAATTTTATTAATTCAGTCAACACTTTTTTAGACTCTGTGTACCTACAATATTTTCATGTTAAATATTTTGGAATTTGGTATCTGTCATAGGGTTGTCCATCTAAATTGACAGATATTCAAGAAAATGCAGATTATATAACAAAATTGAAACTGGTCTATAAGTTGACCGTTTGCTTTGTTTTTATTATTAGTAATTAATTGGCACTGTTATTCTTAGTTATTTTTTCTTGTTTTTTTTCTTTTTTTTTGAAGATGTTATTTAAAATAAATGTTTTTCCTATCTTTACACGATTTCTTTACACTTTGATTGATATTCGATGCGATTCGACATCGTCATTTTTATAATCTACAAAGATCATTTTCACGTTCAATTAGCGCATGAGTACTTTACAAAATGAATAAAGTTCATATATTATATTTAAAATAACGGTTGAGGGATGTACGTTGATCTGTGAATTGATACTTACTATAATTCTTTAATGAATTAAATATAACTTGACCAGAAATTAAAACCGTTACAATAGCCGCTGTATTCCCAGGCAATCTTTGAGCTCCTTTAAAAAAAAAACTGTAATGACTCTCCAAATTAGAAAATTCATTTTTCAATTTGGAGAGTCATTCAAATGTGATTTTTTTTCTTAAAAGGCTCGCCATCTATCGTTTCTTAATGTTAGCGACAACATATGCATAACACTGTCCAAGAGTCCATATGTAATGTTAAAATTAATGAAAAAATGTCTAGAAATTTTTGTTTTTATCCTAAAACTATAGGCATTATATTAACGAGCCGTCTAATTTTTCTAATACACTTACATGTTTACATTTACTGGTTAAGGTAGTCGTAAATGGTCATTGAAATGGAATTTGCTTGCGTGAGTGTAATGAAATTATCATAGTAAGGTTATAATACTATTTTTTATATACACAAAAATATAAAAAAAGTTCAAAAGATCCTTTTAAAATTTGCTGAAAGCCTACATGTTTAACCCCTAATGTATATTGCTAGTAAATTTTTGCCAATGTGAAATAATTTCTTGAAATTAATTTTACGTGATTATATCGGGTTTTGTATCGGTAGTTGGCTTAGGAGTTTTAATGCAATGTCTTCCTATGTATATAATTTTAAATTCATTTGCATTATTCATATATCCCATGTTGGTAAGGGACCAAATGACAGACTTTACTTGACCCTAAAAGTTGGAACGTTTAGCAATAAATGTGCGCGACGACGTACAAAAAGTGCCTCTTGATGTAATAGATTTAAATTTATAAGTGTTGTGCCATGTTTGTCCATTCTCTGGTCTGTGGCGGATTATTATTTTTTTATATTGTTAGATCTCTTACCAATTTGGCTAACATATCTATGTAGTTAATATTCTATTTACTAATTTGTTTTAGGGAACTATTTAAAACAAAGTTACTTGGCTGATAAGAATATAACTGTGCATATAATTTTTTTTTGTAAATACCTTTGTTACCATTAGACGTGAAACCTTTTTGTTATAAGGACCGAATATTAAAAAGTAAATCGATACTAACAGTTTAGGAAGAGAACGGGGGAATATTCAAAATTGTTTTGTTCTTATACTTGCATGTATAGTGAGGAGAATAAAGTTATAATACGAAAAAACTATTTGCTTTTTTTATTTTTTTTGTGCTCGTTGAATTGAAAATGTCAACCTCTTTTGAATTGAATGCTGCTTTAAAATTACTTCAATAACTTGTTTTCCTATGTACCTTTTCAGTATAAGCGATTCATAAATAATAGTTCTACCATACATTTTGTAAACACGTGTCAGGATGTTATTTTCAGCATTAATGAGAGAAAATGCTTTTTAAGTTAATATAGAAGAAGAGGAAGTAAAACAAATAGGAAAAACAATATATAGTAGGTTTATTTATTTAATCTTTATTTGTACAAAATAAGAGTACAAAAAGGCGGACTTAATGCCAGAAGGCATTCTCTGCCAGACTACCTTAGGGTTGTGTAGAAACAAAGGTTACTGGTCTTTACTCTGAGACACAGTCCTCTAAAGAGTAATGCTGCATTTCCGATAATTTATAATAAAGGTTTAACTAAATAAAAGACAAATATGTTTAAATCAAATTTAATTAACAAGGTGTGGTGTAGGACTTAAACCGTATTAAATCTATCACATTTGAGATTGGTACAACAAGAGAGTATTAATATATAATCAATAACTATAACAATAAAATTGGAAAGCCTCGCACGCTGGTATTCTTAATAGATTGAGCAAAAGCAATTTTATGTGAGAAATTCAGTTTTTATTCGATGAACAAGCTCAACTTTGTTGCGCCATTAACATATTTGCTATAAACCTATCGAAAACACTTTTAATTTGTAATAGTAGCCTGAAGGCGTGAGATTTGGCCGAGCTATTCCTTCAACATGAGTAATATGGGTACCTTTTCCCGTCAGATTACAATTATATCTAAGTTGAATTAAATTTTGTTCAATAACTTTCGTGACCTCGCTACAGGATTACAAAAATACTAATTGTACCTTCAAATCCATATTGATTGCTGTGAATCGTTGCTACACGTATAACTAAATAGGTTAACGTAAACATCGTGCGATCATAATTTCGGGTGTCCATTAAAAACAAAAGTCTGTACTTCTCGTAAATTATTTTATTATATAAAGTTCATTTCATATAAATAGCACATAGCCCATACACGCTTCACGCACAGAGGACGTCGGACGGGAACTCTGCAGCGCGGCACGCATTCACTACACAAATTAAAAAAAGAACCTGCACTACCCAGCGTTCCCTCCGACGAATTACCACCATAAAGATATTGCAGTTAAAGTAGCGGCTAGATGACGCCACACAAACGATTGTACCGTTAATTTATAGTTTCTTCCCTAGGCAAAGTTTTAATCATTCTCAAAAATGTCAAGTATGAGATAGAAGGACCATAGAGTACAATATCTTATAGAACAGAGCTCTTGAGAAAGTTTCTAGTACTTACTGATATTTGGAGTATTTTTTGCTGCCCCAATCTCCCCATCTTTCTGGGTTTATACAAATTCACTGCAAATGGAATTAATTTGAGGGAATGTAATTAAAAATGTATTCATAATATCATTACTAATACACACTATAATACAGGTAAAAAATGCAGTGTTTATTTTCCCTTTAAAAAAAAACTTTAAAAACAATACCGCTGTCTACATATCTCATCTGTCAAGCTTTACTTGCAATATTTTTATGTCAACGAATATGTCTTAGAAGAGTAGTGTGCTCATTCCACCCATCTCCGCCTGTTCCTTGACGAAGATCTCGAAGTACTGGTAGATGATGGTGACGGCGAGCAGGATGCCCGTGCCGGAGCCGATGGCGCCGAGGAAGTCCGCCAGCACTGAGAGAGCGCCGATACAGAGGCCACCGAACGCCGCAGCGGTGGGGATGTACCGGTTGAGTTCGTGGATCATTGAGTTGTCTCTGTGGCCCCGCATTACCATTTGCTGTTCTTTTAACTGTTTCGCCACCTGGTTGGAACAGACAGATATTTCGATTGTATAGTGTGTAAAAAAAAAATAATTGACATATTTTCTTTCCATCTCATAAAGTATTTTATATCAATTATTATGGTGTTCTGGTTACTGCAAAATTGAGGTACAAGGACATATCATAACAACTTAAAAATCAAACGTTTTTTACTAGAAGAGTCACTCAACCAATACAACTGATCTGTTGTAAACCCTTCAAAACCCGAACATCTACAACACCTGAAGTATGAATTTATTTATGTAAGAAGTAGGAAAGTATGACTTAAATATGTAACAGCTGCCTACTCCTATGAATAAACAGTGCGAGCACTTTCATTCAATTTTAATTCTCTATTAATGAAATTAATTTAAGCGTCAATACCATAATGTTTAAGGGTACGGTTTGCGACACGAAACGTCGTAGGTGCCGCCTTGCGTCAGTTTCCTCAAGGCCATGTCGTGGGAACAAGGGTTGTGACCATCTCGTGAGTCTATTTAACACATACTATATAGCAGGTGCTCGGCAGTGAAGGAAAACATCGTGAGAAAAACCTACATGTCTTAGAAAAAATGTAGTAAAAAATCTTACATCTTTAGCTGATGAGCCGGAGACATCAATCCATGTCTTTGAGAAGAATGCACAGGATCCGAGCATGAAGAAGATGTACAAGACCGCGTGCACGGGGTCTTGCGCGATGTGAGCGAGTGACTCCGGAGGACTGAAGTAGTAGCACAGACCTCCGACCGGGTAAGCGCGGGCCGGGCCGCCGCCGCCCACGTCCGCCCACACTCCGAGAAGGTTCACTAGGAAGTTACCACTGAATTTAACTGCCAACATCTGAAAACAAAGGAATTATTTTTTTTATGTCTTATTTATATCATAGTGACAACTGAGCCATCACACAGACTGCACAGATTACTGTCTTTTTAGCAATTCTAGACTCAATTTTATTTTAATCAGATATTAAAAGAAGTGAGAGGTTAAGGAAAAGTTTGACTCAATAGTCTGAACAACATTAAAATAAAGAACACCAATAGCCAAGATTCCAGTAAGGGTAATAAATATTGTTGCGGTAAATAACAACAGAGATTTGACTCTCTGAGTTTATATAGAGACATCTTGCATTATCAGTGGCAATGTTGCATGTTTTGAAAGCATTCATAATATCATTAACATTGCCACTCATTAAAACACAACTTAAAGTATAAGGAAACGGTAAGTTTTCCACTTAATTTACTGGAACTGTGGAACCAGCTGTTTCCAGAGATGTCTGCAAGCTGATACAACTTGGAACCTTCAAGAGCCTACATCCTTATAGGACCAGAAAATAGTGAAGTGGTCTTGGATATTTATGGGCTAAAAACATTAAAAAGTAATCAATATAAAGTTTTATACCTGTGAAATGACATAGAGATTAGAAACGAGGGCTGACTGCAGGATGATAGGTATGTTGGAGGTGTAGAACAGCTTGATGGGGTACGAAGAGTACTGGCCGCGGTAGCGCGCCGACTTGATCGGCAGGTCCACTCGGAAGCCCTGAAATACATAAAATGCAATGATGATTTTATTACTTCTAGAATAAACATGAAATAACAGTCCCAGTAACAGATCGACGCTGGAAAGAAAAAACGTAGTGACACATATGGCCAAAAAAGTGATTTTTTACATCGTTGGAATCAGAAAAAAAAGACACGTCCAATGATATATGACTTGTAACAATTAGATGAAATATTTTTACTTATATTTTTTGTACCGTAAAACTATGTAAATAACAAGAAAACTCTAGATTAATGCCGTGGTACAATACTTATTCAGCAAAAAACACGAAGTTATAATTTTTTTTAAAGTTGAAATGTTTTTGTTTTCCAGTGTCGGTACGTACTATGATTGGGCATCAGATATTTCTCTCTAATGGAGAAGTGTTCAAAAACATAATTAAATTAATCAATTACTATGTTAGTATATTGCAACTCACTTTTGAAGTATACATTTCCTTTACTTCTTTTTTCCTTAATAATATATCCTAAATGATTGAAACTTGGGATAATTAAAAACTAGCTGTAAAAGGATTTAACGTCTTGCTGCACCTAAATATGTGTTATTAATTCTCAATGCATCAATTACAATTATATAATAATAATACTTTATTCAAAAGTTTCGTTACAAAAATACATGAAGTCCCTGACTCCTGAACTAGGAGTTAGACTTGCATCTCAGGGTGGGTGGGACAGGTGGGAGAGAGCACTAATCAGTCCCACTGCAATACATCAAATTGATTTTAAAAAATCAAATTAAATTAAGAAAAAAAAAGGTAGTTTAGTTAAATAAATATTAATATTTAAAATGTGTAATTCTTAATGCCATCTAACAGCTTATTAATACAGTCCATAAGCACATCATGTTCTACATTTGTCCTTTATCACACAGTTTAAAACCGACCAGAGTCATTGCAGCAGTTAAACTTAGCATTATTTTAAAGGACCCGGATTTGCATCTGATTTCAGTCACACTTATTCTGTTATACTAATCTCTGATTTTCTAAGGTCTAAAGATCCAGTAGTGGGTGACTCACCTGGAAGTATATGACAATAGCAAACACAAGAACAGTGGCCAGCAGGTTCATCAGGTTGGGCAGATTCTGTCTGTAGAAGGCCTCTCGCAGAGCTCGTACTTTGTCAGGGCGAGTGGCCAACAAGTGGAAGAGAGCTATAACGGCACCTTCGAATTCTGTGCCACGACCTAAGGAAAAACATTTTTGTAAGATAATATAAAACCTTTGTTATTAACTTAAAAAATGTGATGATCAATTCTTCTGTATTTTTGTTAACCAACTTCAAGAAGGTTCATCCATTATTTTTTAATGTTTGTGCACTCATAGCACTGTCATTTATGACCCGATTTCTTAAATGTTTTTTTTACTTGAAAGGATTTAATTTTAAGTCCCACAAGAATTGTGTTGTCATATGTATACATACTGAAGAATTGGTCGGAATCATCCCAGCTACCGATTTCCATTACCGCACATCTCGGCAAAATTCCAAATTCCACTGCCACCATTTTGATGGGTGGCATTGGGTGGCATTCAACGACTGTACGTTTTTCGCGTAACTTTTTCCCACGCACTGTCAACTTGTGGAATCAACTGGCGCCAGCGGTGTTACCGAACGTTTACGATTTAGGGACCTCCAAGAAACGAGCCTATTCCTATCTCAAAGGTCGGCAACGCACCTACAGCTCCTCTGGTGCTGTGGATGTTCATGGGCGACGGTGATCACTTAAGATCAGGTGAGCCGTATGCACGTTTGCCACTTTTCATATAAAAATACATTAGTTTACTAAAAAAGCAATGAAACACAAAGTCAAAAACAGCTGTTGCTTGGGTCAATGAATGCTGGGACGCGGAATGGCAGCGGCGCGGCGCTGATACCGCGCCATAAAAGAATTCTTGCCGCTTCTATCACTCCCCTCACAGAGGTCATTAGTACTATTGTCTGTCTTTGTTTTTGGAAGCAGTCTCCTAAGACCTTGTATATACCTTGGCTTCTAAAGATTTACTAGGGAACTCCAAAATAACATTGAGCTCAAAGGCACTAGAACTTATTGTATACAACTATGAAACTTCGGAAATAAAAGAATATCTGTGCGAAGTAGTGTTAAACATTTGACCAGTCACTATTATTTAATAATAAAATTATTAGATATATATATATCAAATAAATACATACCAGTGTTAACAGTAGCAGGTGAGAATGCCTTCCATACAATAGTTTCACAGATGTTTGTGGCAATAAATAGGGATATACCAGAGCCGAGCCCATATCCTGAAAAGATAAATTCCTTGATAAGCATTCTTATTAAAAAAAATAAAAAACCCCACAAATTTTTGAGATCCTAACAGACAGGGTAGACTAAGATAGCAATTGCTGTCACAAAAAATCTGCAAGTTTGAAAAAGTTTTTATCTACTAATTTAAAACAAAATGACCTTTTTTGCTAGATGTAATTATTATATTTACTAAAAACCCTAAATGTTGTCAAAAAATTAATGGGGTGGGAGATAGAAAGAGTTTTGCTGTTTAAAGAGCTTTGCTGTTTTGTATTTAGTTGGTACAATAGCTGTATTAAAAGCTAAGTTCATTTTCTGTACTATGTGTATCTTGTTTAAATGATATTAACACCAAAGTGTACTTTACAGTGTGGGCAAAAGTTAAAATTTTATATTAATTAAGATATTTAAAAAGAATATTCTTTAATAGTGTTGTATAAATGAATAAATTAACTATTGCGAGTATTGAATTTCAAATTGAATACTCAAATACATACTATGATAAATATTTTGTATTTATTTGTTGTCACAGATCCCAATGCCGTAGCAAACAACAAAACTGAAATAAAATAACAATTATTGAGAATAAAACAAACCTTTCTGTAAAAGTTCGTCAAGCAGTAACACAATCAGACCAGCAACGAATAGCTGTATAATGATGAGCAAACAGACACCAGCTCCAATCTCGCTCGGGTCACCATACATGCCGGTCATGACATATACAATAGCTTGACCCACTGTGATCACCATACCAAATACTGCAAAGAATACATGTTTTCATTTCAATATGTACTAAATCTTCCCTTTCAGTTGCGAGTGTAACATAAATTATTTTAGTAATGACAATGTATATTTCTTTGTCACCATTTACCGCAATAAGGCTTCATGCCTTGTGTTTCATAGAAGGTTTTTCTATGTTGATTACAAATTTGTAACCTATATTTTTGGTTTAAAAAATAATAATTTCATTCCATTGTTTATTATCCAATTTGACACTCGGTAACTTAGTTCCATTGTTTATTATCCAATTTGACACTCGGTAACTTAGTGACATAACCCGAAGAAAAAGTAATTTAAATCATTACTAATTATTTAGCAATATTTTTAGTTTCATTGATCACAATAAAGCTATGGAAGGCCAAGTACTATACTATCAATAGACTAGAAACATAATTTGTTAGCCAAAAAATATTTCTATTTCTTAAATATGTCATTGTATTGACTTCAGACATAATATTAATTGATCTATGAATGTTATACATATATCATACAAAATACGGTAAAAAATTAGTATGGTATTATGTAAACCAAAATCAGGGTGCAGAAATAACATTGAAATGATTTCAGTTATTGGTATAGGCAACTTTCATGACTATTTAAGACAGATGGTAGTTACAAATAGAAACTGGCAGTATGCCAAACATGAAAGTATTTAGAAAATTGGCATTTAGCATTGATAATGGAACAATTATGAATCATGCTATTTACATACAATTTGATAATAAAAAATTAGAATCTATTGATACTTTGTATAGAAAATAACAAAGTCAACTCTATCATAAAGAAAGAAGATACAAATAAAAACAATTTAAGCTGTCTTAACCCACTTTCAACAGGAGCTAATCCTTGAACACATGCTATGTACAGGTGATAATTCCATTACTATATGCAAATATATGTTATAGTCTATTTAACTTATTTTAAATAAAAAGAATGGATGAATAAAGAAATTATGTATAGAAAATGATTCTATGAAAGTGTCTGTTTGGTTAAGAAATATATTCAAACCAGATCAACAATATATGAAGAGTTTGGAGAAGGAGAAGTATTCTTATTATTAGGTAAGAAATAGTGCTTACATTTCTGCGCTCCATTGAATAAGGCTCTATCTTTCGGAGTATCACCAACTTCAATAATCTTTGCACCGGCTAACAATTGCATGATAAGTCCTGATGTAACAATGGGCGAGATACCAAGTTCCATAAGCGTTCCTCTATTTGAAGCGAGGATCACACGGATCCAGTAGAAGGGGTCTGCGCTGTCCGAGGACATTATACCAAATAATGGAATCTGAAAGGTAAAAAAATAATGAGATTTCTAACATTCTTGTTAACCATTCCTAGTATCCTCAAGCTTCTGCTAGTCGATGATCGCATGTCGAATGTTCACATCAATAGTTGAATGGGAGCTTTAACCCTAGTACATTTCAAAGTTATGATTAATTATATGTATGTAGATTGATGATATTCTACTTATAGTTCATCACTTTTGTTTACTTGATACACCTTAGCTTGTGCAGGAGAAATACCATCATCTGGCTCTCTGCAATATGGCTCAGTCTCCGAAAACGACAAAGATATAGATTGTGTTAGATTTGGAAGTGGCAGTACTACTCAACTTCTTTCTTCAACTCCTGATCTTTATGGGCATATTAAGATAAAATGTATCTGTATGCAGGTCAGCCCTTTCTTAAAATATATTGTAATGTAAGAGTACAGTACAATGTGTTACAATATACAAATATAAAAAAACAAACTCTCAATCCCATACCCAGAGGTGTAGGTAGAGATCATGGACTTTCACAGAGCATGATTCTGGCAAACTTCTTTTGCTTCATTCACATCCACAAATATCTATATGCATAATATGGACAGATATACTCCAAAAGATGATTTATTTCAAAATTGAAGTAAATGGATAGAATATAAGTTTATTTAAGTAACATATGGTGTACTACACCATGCGAATATGAAATAATAAAATAATCTATTTAAGATTATGTGAAAGCACTCACCTGGCAGCATACTAAGAATATAAATAATGTGATTGCTGTCCATAACACTTTCTCTCGGAATTGGATCTGAAAAAAAAGAGAGTTTAACTCATACACTCGCTTTAAAATAATACTAGGGAAATCGGTAACAATGACGTCCACTAATTTTAGGATATAACCTAAATCACTTTCACTTACTGTAATTTATAATAAACGTTTGATTAATTTATTGAATTGGTTGATTTCTATGTTTTAGAAAGTTTTTTGAAGGCAAAAGTAACAAGTTAATGGTGATATAAGTGAAAAATTAAAACCGACATACCTTTCTTTCGGGTTTTGCTATTTCTGGTAATATACTGCAGAACGGCTTTATAACTTCAAGGAATTTAACTGAAAAGATGTGAATTCTAAAGTTATTTTATACCTTTTAACACATAATACAATTCAGAAATAAAATTTCACAAAAAGAAGTAATACGTGTCGTTAATGAAACCACTATTTATAAAGCGATACACAAAGATACTCACTTCCCATTTTGTTTTACTGTGGTTTTAACTACCTTAACTATAATATTAACTGATGAACTCGCATGTAACCATTCAACTTTTGTTCAATAATAAGACTCCAACTCGACTTTTACTAAAGTGAACCTGCGCAACGCAGCCAGCGAGCCGTCCACAAATGACACGTCCACAACGTCACGTCACGTGACCTGTGATGTTGGCGTGGCGAAACATTGCCCTTTTATAAATAATTTTATTAGCTTTCACTAGGTACAACTGGATACTCAGGTATGTAGAGTAATCCTTAAAAGAAATATTACTATAAATATTAAGAGCAATAAAAACTAATACAAATTAAATAAAATAATAATTATTTAAAATTCCTTAATTTTTGTTTAGCAATTGCCTAAAATTTAAGATTTTAGGCGATGTAGTCATGGTTTTTTAATGTAACTTACATTTTCATCTTAGACGTTAGAAATAAGTGTATGTGTTTTAAAAAAGATTTGATTTAAAGGTCTTGTTACCAAGCCATAAAATATTCAACAACAAGCTTGAACTATAACTTTCGTATAAACTGTCAATGTCAAATTTAAGGCAGCATGTTCAGAGTTTTATAGCAGACTCAGAGCATGGGTGCTTGGCCATGTATATGTAAATAGATCTTTTGAGACTATTTCGGAACGAAAATGCAACAAGCTCATAGACCTGGAAATTTAAAACAAAGCAATAAAGTTCATAAGTCACGTCATAGATCGAAACGAAGCATTTCAGATGCTGTTAAAGGTATAAATTATAAATCGAGATTTGGTTATCATTGATTTTTCCGAATTAAATTTATTATGATGACATTTTACAGGTAAAGTAAATGTTGACTTGATATTTCGTCGAAATCGTAATGCTTTGAAGAAACGAGATCGTCGTAACCAAGCGATACAAATACGTAAACGAGGACGTGAGGAAGTGTTGGCTAAAAAACGAGCTATTGGCGGTTCGCGTACTCCTCCGTTCTTGGTTTGTGTTGTACCACTAAACGCACAACTTGATGTACAATCAGCTTTAGTTATTCTAAAAACGTGTTCTGAAACAGCTATTAATAGCCTATCTGAAAATGGAATCTTGCATATTGGGTAATTGTGTTTCTATTTACATGTTTAAAACATTTTACTCCCATTGGAAACATGTGCATGCTATGAGAAGTTCAACGGTTGCTCATATTTGATTTTTCAGCCATTGGATCATTGTTGGTTAAAAAAAATATGGAATCTAGCTTGAATCTTTAATAGTTTTAACTAATCATGCAAAGAAATGATCCATCCTTAAGCACCTTTTGATGAATGTAAAACAGAATAAGTCCAATTAAATATAGTCCCTATATTTAATTGGACTTATTCTGTTCAACCACTGAATTTCATAGTTATCCATTTCATCTACACCTGGCATTCCCCTACTGTATGTTTTTCATTCTATTGTCATCATAGATGTTTGGGCTAAGCAACCTAAGAGCTATATCACCTTTTAATATGGTGAAGCAATCAAGGCCAGCTTCTCTGGCCAATCTGTGTAGTTTGTCAAAAAAAAATCTACTATATAAATAAACAAGACAGTGTTGATTGTGGTGGCAAATGTTACTTTTTACATTATGTATATTGTTTATTATTTAGATCTAAATTTAACACATTTTATGGTTTCATTTTAGCTTGCCAAATTTCAAGCAACGCTTTTCTTTTATCTGTCCTGAAATTGGCAATGAATTCAGTTTACTTGATGCCCTAAAAGTTGCCGATACAGTGCTGTTTATATGTTCCACTCTTGATGAACCTGTTGATGAATGGGGGGAGAAAGCTCTGGCTTTAACCATGGCCCAGGGAATACCAACACCCATTGCTGTTGCCATGGATATTGAAGGTGTTCATCCTAAGAAACGAACATCTGAAAAACAAAATGTCCAGAAACTTATTTCCAAATGGTTACCAGAAGAAAAAGTATTACAGTTGGACAAAAGTTCCGATGGATTAAATGTGTTACGCAGAATAGGTAACCAAAAACGTAACATAATACACCATAGAGAAAAAAGGCCGTATATGTTGGCTGAAGAAGTTGAATATGTACCTAATCCCGATGGAGACTTGGGTATCTTAAAGGTTAGTGGATATTTGCGAGGAATGCCTTTAAATGTAAATGGTTTAATTCATATAACAGGGTTGGGCGATTTTCAAATGTCAAAAATAGAGGGCCTTGATGATCCACATCCTCTTAATTTAGGCAGAGAAATTTATAAATCGGGAACAATGGATGCTGAAGTAACTAAAACAGTTCTTCAAGTGGCTGATCCTGCAAAGCAAGAGAGCTTAATATCAGAAAATATTCCTGATCCGATGGATGCAGAACAGACCTGGCCAACAGAGGAAGAGATAGAACAGGCTAACATGGAAACAGTGAAAAAAATTAAAAAGGTTCCCAAAGGTTGGTCTGAGTATCAATCAGCTTGGATTGTGGAATCTGATTCTGAGGATAATGCTTCTGATGCCAATAGTGATGTGGATAGTAATAATGACAATGACGAAT
Source organism: Meandrusa payeni (assembly GCA_029286785.1). Classification (NCBI taxonomy): domain Eukaryota; kingdom Metazoa; phylum Arthropoda; class Insecta; order Lepidoptera; family Papilionidae; genus Meandrusa; species Meandrusa payeni. The sequence continues at coordinate 13,523,425 of JAGSMX010000004.1, forward strand.
TTATGTCATGTGAAGAGGAGAACTCTGATCAAGAAGGTGTTGAAGATAATGATTTTCAGTCAGTCACTGAATCTGAGGTTGAACCCACTGATGAGAAATATGATGGAACTATAGATGCTCTTGAGGAGCATGAAATGTTACAGAAGTTAGCAGCAGCTAGAGAAGAACAACAGTTTCCAGATGAAGTGGATACACCCCAGAATGTTCCTGCTAGAGAACGGTTTATGAGATATAGAGGTTTAGAATCTTTTAGGACATCAACATGGGATTACAAAGAGAATTTACCTGAAGACTATGCTCGTATATTTCAATTTGAAAATTATGAGCGTACTAGGAAGCGAGTATTTAAAGATCTAGAGGATAGTCTAGTTAATATGGTAAGTTTGGTTTAATTTGCTTGTTGCTTTTTATATGAAAAGGGATAAACAAATAACACTCACTTGATGAAAAGTGATATTACCACTGCTCACTTGATAAAACAATACCAACTATATTTTATTTGATCTTTTTCTTGTTTCAGTATGGTTTCTACATAACAATATATGTCCAAGGTGTTCGAAAAGATCTGTGGAATGCTTTCCATTCTTCTAATGCAAATGCTCCGTTAGCTGTCTTTGGTCTCCTCCCACATGAACATAAGATGTCTGTGATGAATGTTGTGCTAAAACGGACGGGGGCCAGCAACGAACCTATAAAGAGCAAAGAACGTCTAATATTCCAAGTGGGATATAGGAGATTCATTGTTAATCCCATTTTCAGCCAGCACACAAATGGAAATAAACATAAGGTTTGTTTAAAAAAAATCATCTAGTTTATTAGATTTCATATGTGACAGTGATCCCAACGCAACACAAAGGGCACAAATTAGTCAGTTTAGCTTGGGATTTAATTGTACTAAAAAATTGAATATGTGAAACTTATTGATACCAGATATTTGTGATCAGAACCACCAACTATAAGATTGTAACAACAGTAGTCACCTGCCCAAACTATTTATCTTGTTCAGGATCAATACTTAAGCTTGAACCTCTCTAATACCTATGATGAATCTAACCAATTTGCTATAACCTATATAGTTAATAAGTTTTTTCATTGCAGTATGAGAGATTTTTCCAACCCGCATCTACCTGTGTGGCATCATTCTTTGCACCCATTCAGTTCAGTCCATCGTCAGTCCTGTGTTTTAAGGTAAGCAGTAAATGTTTTATAAAAAATATCTCTACTGTGTTTAAAAGTAAGGTAAGTACATAGATTAATGAGATGTTTAAAAATAGTTTGATAATGATTTCTATAAAAATTTGCAGGAGAAAAAGAACACAAAACTACAACTAATGGCATCTGGTGTTTTACTATCCTGCAACCCGGACAGGCTTGTTATTAAGAGAATTATCCTATCTGGACATCCATACAAGGTACTGAAATGTATATTTTAGACTTCAATGGACTACCCATGTATTTCAACTCCACAAATTAGAGAATTTTATGCGCTCATGAGACTTCATTGTTACTACTTTGTCAAATGGCTTTGAGCGGTGCAATATAAGATTTTGTACTTCTAAATCCTTGATAACATCATATTGCTGTAGAGCAGAACACAGGATTGTGGTAATGCACTCTTCAATGAGAAAGCATGTGCCTAACATTACATATCAGCTACAATTTTTCCAAGTCATTTTGTGAAGCAAGCATTATTTTTTATAAGAGTTATTAATTAAGACATTTTATTGGATATTTTACAGGTACACAGAAGATCAGCTGTGATAAGGTTCATGTTCTTCAATAGAGATGATGTGTTGTATTACAAGCCATGCAAACTCAGGACCAAGTTTGGCCGCACTGGTCATATAAAGGAGCCACTAGGTATGTGCTGTTGTTATTATAGTTTCACTGCATCCAACCTTTGCTACATGAATATTTCATTTGTGATGGCAGATATTGTGTGAAGCCTGCGCTTGTAGTTATTATAGCTATAGAGGGATCTCTGATGGTGGATATTAATAAAATTTTGGTAACTTCCAGGTACTCATGGACACATGAAATGTGTGTTTGATGACCAGTTGAAATCTCAGGATACAGTATTGCTAAATCTTTACAAACGCATATTCCCTAAGTGGACCTATGAGAATTGCATCGCCATCGATCAACAATCCAAGGAAACTGAGAATATGGAAACATAAATACATATTATGAATATATGTCAATATTTACATAAACAAAATAGCCTTTTTTTTTCTTACATAATACCGACAGTTTAATAATTTTTTTTTAAAAAGAAAGCTAACAATATTTCTTTTTCTTTACAAATATTATTAACATTTTTGTGAACCACTCCAACTAAGCTAAAGCTTGTGATAAATGGTTCACATCAATAGTCGAATGGTGGATTCGAACCTACGACCTTATGATTCGTAGACCGTACCGTAAACCATTAGGCTATTGACGCTACCAATTATTTTATATGATTTAAAACATAGGGTTTTAAGTGCCATTTTAATTATTTGCAAGAACTCTGTCCAGGAGGCCTTTAACTGTACGGGGAAGTTAAGATAGATGGCTCACTATGGACCAAGGCGCAGCACCAGATAGAAAACGTAGCTAATATTATCAGATTAGATAACAGTTCGCAACAGAGAATAACAGGTAATAAGGAACAAGCAGTATTCAAGAGTAGTAGGGCCTCTGCATGAATGACATGGGAAAGTATCATGGAACTCTGAGAATACCATTGTGAAGTGAAGGTATATTATATGTCTATATGTAGTAAAGAGCTAGTCTATACCTTAAAAAATTGTTTTCTAAATTTTTATAAAAGGGTGTCAACACACCTGCAGTTCCTCTGGTTGTTTTGTTGGATTCTTTCCCTATGTAAAAAAAACTTATAATTTTAAAATTAAATACAACAAACTAAATGAACAAACTTATTTATATACACGCAATAGAAACTAAGCACAAAAAATATAAAAAGCTATATTTGCAAATGATATTGGCTGAGGTGTTGGGTGCTTTAAAGTAGATGCAACACAATTTAAAAATTGATGAAATTTTCTACCCATAATAGTACTTTCTGGATGTTAGTTATTTATTATAATGCGGAGACTTTTTAGATTGAGGGCTGGCCCAGCTTTAATAACCCTAAAAATGAAAAAAGCCATGTGTTTTTTTTAGTGGGGTAAACAGAGACGATCGCTGCCAGATTATCCTCAAACTTATAAGGTCCCATATATTGTTGGTGAGCACAGATTTAAATGTTTTCTTTTTAATTTAAAACGGAACTCATTTATACAAGCCGATTGGGATTCGAATCCCCGACTATTGAAGTTGATTACTTGGCCAATCGCCTATCTATCATTGCCTTTTTAAATTTTATAATACAGTGGAGCCTTAATAAGTAATTTCTACAAAAAAATTCAAGTTATGAAGGGTCAATTGGTACTTATCATTTTGACTTAAAAACTTAGTGGAAAAGGGCTCGATAGGATCTCGACAGTACTGACGGTTGTGTGCTGTAGTCGACCAATCCTCAATCAAATATTTAAATGTTAACATTTATATTTAAATGTAACCTGTTACCTTAGATCTAGTGGCTCTCATAGATTCTATATATAGATAAAGTTGGTTCGCGAGCAGAACTGGAAAATCATTATTCATATAAAATCTCATGTGGAAATGAAGACATTAAAAATTGAAGCTTATTATTAAAGACATTTATTGTACTGTTAGGTGTTACGTTAATTTAGACTAGAGAAAGAAGCTCAAGGTCACCAAATGAAATTTCACATTATAAAAAAAAGCGATGGCAACACGCTCCATTTCTCATACATTTTTACACAACAAGGAACATAATTCGAGTGTCTAACTGTAATGACTAAGGCAAGCGTATTGAATAAGGACGTCTTTATTTTTCATTATTCAACTAAATAAATTGAAATCAGAGATGTGTCGGATTAAAAATTGGAGATCCGCATTATCGGTTATATGGATCTCGTCTTTTGTATAACATAGACAATTGTTTACCATGAACAATTGTCTATGTTGCACTCCTCTTTTGTTCATTTCTTTGATATTTTCAAGAAACATTACCGCTTTGTAATTTCAAGTATCTAGTAAAAAGATCCCATGGGAAGGGACATGGATTAGGATATCCAAGGATAAGGATATTCGCGTATATATACACATTCGGTACATCTCTGATTATAATAGATAATTATTATAATCAGTATATTTGTTCAGAATTAAAGCATATTATTAATAACATTTCTTTCTATTATTTTTAAAACATGAATTCATAATTGTCCTTTATCACAACATTGCGGTCATACTTATTTTGCGGTGCTTGATTTAAAAATAAAAATGAAAGACTAACTTAATTGTAAAACATTAGATATGTGTCAGTAAAACATTCGTAACTTGTAGTGAGGGGTAAAAAATAATAACGGTTTAACAAAACACTTAATACCATGAACACCTTAATCTCTAAGGAACGATATTAAATAGACCTTAATAAGAAAATATTTATGTAATAATTACTTTGACGAATAGCAACACTTTACGGAAATATTATCTTACTTAATATTTGGTGGTTCAACACCGAGTTAATTTTGCCAAAAAGCCAGAGGAGACAAGTGGAGCTGTATTTATAGTTGATTCCGAATAAAAGAATTTTAATGAAAATGGTACCATTTATAAATTTTATATAATAAGTCGAAGATATCTACAGCAACTCGGACAGTCGTTCGAAAGTGTTGCTATCTTTCAAAATATTTACAACTAAATGTTGAGTAAAACTAAATTTCAAATTGTTGATTTTTATCTCTTTAATAACGTTTTAAGCAAAATAATTTCGACTATTATCTATATATCTTGTGTTAAGGCTGAACAGGTAGGTTTGTACAATGTAGCTTTTTTTTTAATATAAATTTTTTCAAAGGCAGATTTTCACAGATTATGTAACGGGGGCGATAGATGTCACAATACAGATATTGTAAATAAAACTTTGCACATTGAACGCACATAAAAGAATGTTACAATGTTGCCAGTTATGGAATTTGCAAGTGAAAGTCCCCACCTGACAATATAGGTTGAGCTTCTGAAACCAATTTTTGACAAATTTTTTATCCATATTATTTTTAATGTACCCCTGTTGCTTCTGACAACTTCATCAGGTGGAGACATGGACCAGTTCTTAGGAACCCTGGGATATGAATATGAAGAATTTGCTCCGAAATGGCCTCATACTTTGGAAGACTAAGGACTACGATGAGAACGTGTCTATCATTTGAGATTCCTACAAGGTCATGCGATTTGACCACCAACAATGTACCCTAAGAGGATGCCCAAAATGGTGAAGAAGATCAAAGAAACATGATCCTGGCCCGAGCCACGACGACGGAAGAACAGGTATAGCGTGATGTCAGAGTAGGCGTGGCCGAATTAGTGCGCGGACACTGCAATAATCCTTTTTTATAGGAAAAGCAAGACCAGAGGAGCTACAGGTACGTTGCCGGCATATGACAAATGAGCAGGCCTGTTTCTTGAAAGTCAAAAAATCGTAATGGTTCGGAAACACCGCTGGGGACGGTTGATTCCCCAGGTTGATAGTGCGAGATCTGTTACACGGTATCAGGACTGCTGTTTTATTACGAGTCATCATTAGCACCCTTGATTTGAAGGTGGATCAAAGACAAAGCTGTGTTTACAATAACTATATTCGCATCGATCGTTTCGCGTGTGGTTTTGTTAGTTACTTTATAGTGGCGGTTGTGTTTTACGCTTTAGGTTTTTTGTTGCGTCGTCTCTTCGACTCCTGGTTGTTGTCGGGCGCGGCTTGTTTTGTGCCGTTGGGCATGTTCGGTGAGACGCCCGGATTACTGTACAAGTTGTTCAGAAACTCTTCTAAGTTTGGATCTTGACTGAAACAAATGAAACGCGATTTGAATTGACATGTCGGTATCGAGTCAGAGACAAGTATATAACAACCAGATTGGTGACAGAAGGGTGACGTTAGATATACTCGAAACTGACGAACATGTAAACGAAGATCTATGGATGGAGGCAGAGAGTATTGATACTACTTCATAATCTTTGCCCACCCCTGTGGGTCGATGGCGTGAGTGCTTTAATTATTTTAATTAATTGCAGGGCTAATTATATTATAGCTTTAATTATTTTAATTAATTGCAGGGCTAATTATATTATAGCAAAATGAATTGGACTAATTATGATATAAAAATAACAAGCTTTGGTGTCCTTGTCCCCTTTGTATGGGGTTTCTGGGGTAGGCAGAGACCCCTTTATATGGGGTCTGTGGTGTAGGCAGAGACAGCAATCACTACCCGCCTAGTAACCATCTTCCTCCAAGAAATAAAGAAAAAAAATGATGACATGTCCCTTTAACTTTTCTTTCTCAGTACCAAAAAAAAATTTTTGTGGTGACCACTTCACATCTGGTAGGTAGTATGCTTGGTGCATGTTTCTCCCTTCAGCCCTATAGTTCTGGGCTCATAGAAAGAGAATACGGTATCCCCTGCCTGTCGTAGAAGGCGTCTAAAAGGGGCCTCGGGTTCACAGGGCGACAAGGGTGGAGGGTCTTTGTCGTCCGTCAAAATGGACCCGGGAAGAAGGCGACATCGGCCGGCATTAACTTCCCCCCGGGACTGCTCTCTGAAGGACACAGTGCAGAAGGGCTCCGGTGCGTTCCCCTGGAGATCCCGGAGCCCCTCACCATGCAGGAAGGAAGGGCCACCGGGGGGGTTCTAGTGGGCAAAAATCCCATAGCCCAGAATGCGCGGTATCTTGTTGAAGAATTCCCCCCCTCCAAAAAAAAGTCCAACTATGAAGTAAGTTACCCTGAAGTAGTCCGTGGGTTGACGTCTGCTTTATTGCCCAGCACTATGCGGTACTGCACCACATGGCAGTCAGGCCTCAGCTGCCTTAGATTCTTTTTCTGTAAACATTATAAATAAATAATATATACCATTCCTATCGTTTGTTTATATTTAAGTTGTGATAAACAGATTATAAAATTTATACAATTAGTACTATCACGTAACAAACTGCAGGAAATTCGTCTCCGATGATATGGCCACGTATACCGCAGACCTCTTATAAATAGATGCGTAGTCCTCAATTTACGACGTCCAAGAAACGCTGGCTGGACATTGTGAAGGCGAATATGTTAGAGAACCATTTAACAGGAGGATACCGAAGACCGGACAAAGTGGAGTAGATTAAGCAGGAAAACGGACCCTGGTTCTAAGCTGGGAGATCTCTAGGCAGAAGAAGAAGTGTATTATTACCGTAGAGGAGAGTAGGAGTGTAGTAATATACATACGATATTTGGTTATCGGATAAAATAGAGCGATATATATCGTACACCCTTACATGGGTTGGTCGGGGTAATTGTGTTTACTCTATAACAACAACTGGCTTGAACGTGGAACAAGAGAGAATAAGCCAGAACTTCGTAATAGATTTATAATACTTCACTAGTGCTTCATTGACGGTGAGACGTTTACAATTATTTTAGTGGACAATAACGATTTATTACCTAATCTTGTATTGCCTTAAACCTGCCTATATCTCAACCAACAAACTTTATACAATTTTTGGTGTTCCCTGTTATATCTTCCCAATGTCTAATAAAATAAACATGAAACCTATTTGAAGACTTTTTCTAAATTCTTGGCTGCTGTTAGTTGAATGAATAGGGTGGACAGAAGGCGCTCAGACGAAACGTAAAGTGCGAGATGGCGAAATGTTCCACACAATGAGAGATGAGAACCGTCAGTTGCTTCAGACGGAAGGAATGTACCTGGCAGCTGGCCCACTGAGTTATCTGGTACACGGCGCCGTCCATGCACGCGTAGTACATCACCAGGAGACCCATCATACTGGATTCCGCCCAGATGTCACCCTGAAAATGAAAGATCACGTGTTAAGAAACACAGTCGTGTGGAAAGGAATACGATCGCTATCCACTTGTCATGGACTTCTTATCCATAGAAAAATTAATTAAAATAATGTTATTGACATAAGTACGTAACACTGTACATAACACCAATCTTAACAGTTATGTTACAAGAGTATATCTTAACAGTTATAACAGCGACAATATTATCTATTCAGCTGTTAGCCTGAACCTCTATTAGGTAGTAACTCGACACAAGGGTCCCTCCGGTGAGGGGTAACCTCGGCTTGGACGGTTACTATTTTTACGCGTTAGCAGTCGGATACATATACATGAGATTAGTAGTTATTAGATTATTTAGAATTTCCCTTTGAATTTGTAGCTGCACTATACGTATACAAAAATTGGTCCTTCTAGCAGGATAAGATCGGGACTAATTAGTAAGAAGATGGTTTGAAGTCTTACTTCTTTAGCTGAATGTCGAATCTTGCACTGCGCACAGTATCTGGCGGCGTAACACGGCCTGTCTGTTAGCACGCGTTTGTGTCGTCGTCCGCAATTTGTACATCTGCACAAACAATAGTTATTATTATTACCTCTAAACTATATTAACATTGCGTTTATCACAGCACTCACATCACAGGCCGGTTAGGTTACAGCCTACATATATATGTCCCACTGTTGGGCAGCTCCTCTATTAGGAGATTAAAAGGATATAGTCAGACTCACAGCCTTCACCGGGGCCTTTTCGCAGTCTATGGAACCAATATTTTTTGACTGTACCTAATTTAATGGGAACAATAAAGTGTATATCTATAAAACGGTTTCTATATACGCATATATGGATGTGATATATATGCGTACCGATTTCAATGAAACTTTCAGGGAATCTTCAGATTGACCTGGCGAGTAATGTAAAGTTTGGTGACGATCAGAACACTCCTCTTTTTGAACTGTCAAATACAGCTCTTATTTACTATGATTATATTCTATTGTTTTATAACCCAATTATCATAATTATGTCATTTTGAACTATATTGAAGTACAATGGAGTATATTGTACGTAATGATCTTTACCCGCTCGAGAAGAGAATGAACACAGAAAGAATTGAATAATGTAATATATTGTGAGACTTAATTTAAATATTTAATGATGTAAGTTAATGTTTAAACAAAATAAAACAAAATGTAGCCCGGTGCAGTGGGCTGGGTACGCTAGCATTATATATATCTAAATATAGAAGACCTTATTGTGTTTGCCGCGACCTCCATTTTATCGTGTAGTTGGGCGAGGAGTTGTGTAAGTTCGGTCCAAGCTGCATTCGCGTACCGGGATTCCACCGCGTGGCGCTCGTAGGCTTCACGTAATTCCTGAACAAAATAATTAAATGTAGACATGCAATTATTTTGAAAAATTGGATGAACAAAAATGTGTTATATTTGTTCATCAAAACAAAAAAAGGGTGTCTCTTGAGAACTCTTTCAGTATTTCTTATTAAATTTTAAGCGATACAAAAAGGGAAGGGATGAATTTTTCATGATTTTTTTACATTTGGGCATTCAAAAAGTCGCCATCAAATCAAATCGGTTCATAACTGATTTTAAAATAGTTTTTTTTGTTTGATATAATTTACTTTTAATTGTGTTAATTTTGTTGGCATAGGGAGCGGATCATAAATAAATGTTTTTTTTTATACAAATATTATTAATATCCTTGTTAACCATTCCAAATAAGCTTAGGTTTTTGTCACGTCAATAGTAGAATGCTGAATTCGAACCGACGGTCTTATTCGCAAGTGATTCGCAAACCATACCCTAAACAATTAGGCTATTGACACTTAAAATTTAATTAATTATAGTATATCTTTATCTATTGTAATATAAGGACAGAAGAGTTTACAAAGTTAAATAAAAAAAATGTTTCACCGGTTCTCCAATAAGGTCAAAAGCGTGTTGCAGGATTTTGAAAGCCTCTTCAGCACCAGGCTGCTGATTTTTATCCGGGTGCACGAGGAAGGCCTGGCGACGGTAGTATCGCTTGATCTCTTCATCCGTGCATTTCACATTCACTCCTAGAATACTGAAAATAATGATTAAATTTAAACAATATAAATAAATATTAAAATAAGTGTTGTTAAAATAAGTGCCGATTTACCGCTTACTCGGCGGTGAAAGAAAGCGTCGTGAGGAAAACTCATGCAGGTTTTAGAAATGTTTTTTGTGAAGTCCCTACATCCGCCCTACGGCCGCGTGGCCAGCCCTGTAGTTCTGGGCTCTCAAGAATAAGACTACGGTATCCCCTGCCTGTGCCGGGATGTGCTCTACTAGAGCAGGTGCAGAGGGGCTCCGGCACCTAGGAAGGGCCACCGGGGAGGTTTTAGTGGGTCAAACCCCACATAACCGCCGCTTTCCCCCCAGAAGGCGGGGTATCTTTTTGAAGATTTCCTCCCCGTTAACAAAAAAAAGGACCGCGTGGTGGACTACACCCTAATACTCTCTCTTTATAAACGGTCTATGCCCGACTTTGGGACATATATAAGTTTTGACATTCCTATGTAATTAATGATTCGACTTGACATGTCTACGAGATATTTGTATGTACTCAATGTATCTACTCAATATTGCAACATATAATACAGCAATATAAAAAACAGTGAAATCATTTATAAACGAACGGTTGCGATAACGAGGTGACGTTGACATAACCGTTATCGGTGTAATTTACTGCCGCCATTGATAACAACTTAATTACGCGATTGTGACTTTATGAGCTCACAGTGTGATTGTACTCTAGATAATTCCTATTATACAATTAATTATATATTACCAGAGATCGGTCTTCGTTTGACTCCGGCTTAATTTTAACTTATAAATGTTAAGACAAGTAATAAATAGGATAATCTCTCGAACGGCTGGAGCGATTTCGGTAGTAACGTTAACGATTAGGAGTAACGTACACTACGTGTATTTTAGTAAAATGAAATATATAGTTTTTATTCGCGGGTAACACGCGGGGCGCTAGTGCCCCTAGCTAGTTAACAATAGATTTACATATCAACCGAATGGAAAGAATTTGTATTAGAAAATTATTATCAACGCAAAAATATGTCATACCAGTAATCAATAATATATTATTTAAAATTTTAGATTTTGTAGAGATCATCAGACAGGCGGCCTCTAGTTTCAACGTATTTTTGAGATGTGGCGCAGCCTCACTTATCCTGAACCTCTTTTGTGTAGTGACTACGCGCAAGGACACCTAGGCTCGGGCGGTGTCTCTGTTCGCGATTCGATTTTGATGGCGCCCTAGAGGGACGAACTACGACTCGGTTGGTGCCTTTTGTCAGGCATAGACGTGCCTTCCGTAGTTTTAAAGTCACCGTATTATTAACAAATTTAAGTACTTGTTATTTAAATTTCCTGCTAAGTCTCCTAATTTGTGTATTAAATATACGTTAATTGGCATCATAGTGATCGATACTTGCTAGTTTCAGTAGGTCAGGTGTGTGTGTTAGTGTATGACATATTTGGTAATGCATGACAAATTGATATGACTGTTAATCGTTACCGGCAAATAGCACCACTCGGGACCAAGTTCATTAAATCATTGATCATTAGATCACAGATTCGATGATGGTAATCTTGATTATCGATATTATAGATGATTGATGTTGAACCTAACACAAGCTGTACACCTTTCTAGTATATCTTTTGTGACGAAGCTATGCTGATTGGCCAGAGAAGACAGCAACAGTTTTACCGGGTTTGAGATGTGGTAGTGCTCTTAGGTCGTCTAGCCTGAACCTCTATTGAGAGCAACACAGCGCAAGGCCTCCCAAAGAGGACCTCGGCTTGGACGGTTACTCTAATCTCGTTAGAATTCCCATCCAAAGCCGCTCGAGAGGGCCGAACCACGGTATTAGTAGAGAAATAATCTTTGAAATGCTTCTGTTATTCAACTGTTGTCTCCCTATAGTAGCGCTTTTAATTAAATTCAGATATCATAGTACATTTATCATTAAAGAAATGATAAAATAAAACTAGGTGATAAACAATATTTGAATTTAATAACGACGAGGTAAACAACCGATTACTAATATAGCATTAAATAGTCGTAATAACTTGGCAAACGTACTTTTACCAGTGACGTTTCATCATGAAACCGTTACCAAATACGTCAAATACTAACACACACACACACTATTGGCGTGCCAGTAGTATATGTTTGGTATGATATTTGCCTAACATTTAATACATAATTTTTTTCATATATGGACAACATAACAGAGGTAGATGTATTACTATATATATGAGCAATTATTTGTGTGTTGCTTAGTAATTGAGAGTTGGCAGAAGATCGGCGTTACAGTCTATAATAAATTCGCAACGAATTAGAGTCCTATTGCAGCACCGCTTTTTCTACCTTATGCTTTTTTTATTTTAGTTCTTGAGACGAAGTTCGTTACGGTTCATTGCGAAATTGTACCCTAGCCGGCAAAAAACGTCCGTAACGTTAGATAAAAGCGTAAGATTTTTAGTGTCAACTGGTTAAGATAGATGGCGCTGTTATTAGTTATATATTTTTATAAATAAAAAAAAAATTGTAACGGAGTTTTTTTATTTTAAAATGTATACCTGAATAATAAGTTACTTTATGCCTCGAATAGAGCTTAAAATTAATATTTATATTATAAGGAACTTCATTCCTATCTGGTGTCCTAAGACACCCCACGGTTTTTTATATTTACTACTATTTTAAATTATATTTATGATCAATGAATGATTGTTTATATTATTATAGTACCTGTATGGGTCTTTTCCTTTGCAGGCAAGTAACCGTTTCATGGCCTCTTCGCCCGTGGCAGGCAGTGGTATGTTAGCGTTCAATTGTGTTGCACCATTATCACTGTCTATCTCGGAGTCTACAACAAAATAATTATTAGCATATTAATATTTTGCTTGATAAAAATCTTACTAGAAATTCTGTAAGGCCCTTGACCCTTTGAACCAGAATATTCATGCTACAGAAAAATCTATTGCATGTAACTTTAAATATTTCATAGTTATATCACAATGTTCTGACATTTAAATTTGCTTCCTTCTTCCACATTCATGCTGATGGTGTTGTTGCATTTCCACGATGGTCAGTTTTCCAGCTTGCAAAACACCGTGCACATTCCAGGTACCTATGCGATTTTCGTCCTGGATGGTTAGTTTTCGAAGGCTAGTTGTGACAATAGCATTTCTCGTTGTCAAGGCCTGGTGCGACACCCTAACAGTGGCTTCGGTGGCATATTTCACACCAGTCAGCCCGAGTATCAGCTGGCGCCGAGGGTTAGACGGATCGTCCGACATACTAGCTTCTGATTGAGAGTTATACATAGAGGCATCCATAGAATATAGGCAACTATAAATTATGCCAACAAAATTAATATTGGGCGTAATTGAACGCAAACCCAAACAAGTTTAAAAAACAAAAAAGGAAGTAAGATGCTATACCTTTTTTGAACCACTTCAGCTTCCTCCAGAAGCCAAAACGAGTGTGACCTAATTTCTTGTCAATATAGAGCAGATATTTATTATCACCTATCTTCATGAGGCAATCCTTGGTACTTCTCCACACTGCCTGAGAGCTTATGTATGTTTGGGTGAACACTGATGTGCAGCTGCAATTTAAAATAATTAATTACATTTAATATATGTCAATTTAGGCTTACCTAATAAGCTTGGTGAAACGTAAAAATTAATTACTGACAATCTCCTTCAAGGAAATTCAACCCATTTTCTTGGGAGCAATGGAGAATGTGCAAGCATGTATATATATGTAATATTTAATTTTTATAATTATTGGAATGAAATTCCTTACAAAGCTTTGCATAGAGGTACTGTAGCCGGCAAAAAACATCATTAACGTTAAATAAAAGCGTAAGTTTTTTAGTATCAACTACTGGTTTATATAGATGGCGCTATTATTAATTATATATTGTAAATAAAGATCATTTTGTAAAGTTTTGTAATATTTATCTTTAAAAAATCACATTAAAAATGTATATTCTTATAACAAGAAACTTTGTTCCTATCTGCACCGCAACTAACTAACAATGACATCCCACATTGTTTTTTTATCAACATATCGAATAATATAAGATATTAATAAAGAAATAATTTATAATGAGTAATTTAAAGGAAACAACACATAAATTTTTTTAAGGCTAATGGTTCAATACTGTTATAGGAAGGATCCCATGATATAATTAATATAAATTCATCTTTAAATAAAATATATCATTCACCATTACTGAGCCTTTATTTTGTACGCTTGTTAGCCAAGAAATACTTAAGAGTAGGAAAGGTCATAACTGCGCTTCCCTATTGGTAACTCAGCATACATTACTCATTGCAAAGGTTTAGGTGGAATATCAGAAAAAAATTGTTATTTTTTATTTCAAGCAGTCACAACAAATTTGCAAAGTTTCCTGGAGCTTATAGCTTTGTAGTTCAGAATCTAGGCCAGTGATTCTCAACCTTTTTTTTGTTGCGGCACATATTTAACAATTTCAAAATTTGGCGGCACACAAAGAAAAAGATAAAAATTATTTACTTACTAAAACAATATTAACATTATTAAATATTTGCAAAATTTGGCATCACACTTTTGAAATTTGGCGGTACAGTGGTTGTGAATCACTGATCTAGACACTTTAATTAAGTTTCATAATAAACCAGCACATGTGAAAATCTTAGTATCGCTTTTTCACTAGTGAATAAACAATACTAACATACAACAAACCCTCGGATGCCTACAATCTAATGACAGAGGTGTAGAATCATGGACTATATATTTATTTGCATAAAGAAACAAACATTAAAAATAGTCATTATAAATATTCGTATAATTATGACTGTATTTAATTTTCTCAATCACGGTGTCTAGAAATTACACTACTTATATACTCTTTTGAAAAAATTAATGTATTTAAATTAAGAGTATAACATTCAACTAACACAACTAATCATGATGAAGTGATTTGTACATCACAATTTTAAAAATACTTACAGGTCAAAGGATAGGTGGAAACTCATGCCACAGATATCAGAAAGTAGATAGAAGAACCACACAACAGCCTTCCATGTTACATCAGCCCAATGCTCAAGCCAGTTCTGAGCTAAGCCCAAATAGCCAGGCTTATTCCTTCTAAATTTTGTTTGATTAGCTTTTTTTTTATCTTGTACAGGCTTTGGTATTTTATGATAACTCCGCCCTTCTTTTTTCTTTTTCACTTTAGCTGCTTCGGTCTGACCATCTTGCAGGATAAATTGTGATTGGTCATCATCATCATCATCATCAGCCACTTTGAACTCATTTTCTATGCAACTTTTAGCCACATTTTTTGTTTTATTTTCCACTTTTTTTTCTTTTTTATGTGGTTTGTTTGAGTTTTGGTTTTCTATCAGAATAAATTGACTTTCATTTTTCTGGTTATATTGTCCATCTTCTTCATTATTTATGTCATCAAGAGAAGACCATCTGCGAGCCATGTTACTACGTTTGTTCTTCGATTTCTTGTTTTGCTTTTTGTTTCTCTCTGTGTCATCTATAGTGATGTCTCCTGACTCACTGCCTGAAGACAAAGTGTTGGTATGTTTTTTATCAGTTTTATGCTTATCATCATTACATTTTGCATTTGTAAGGGGCTTATCAGGTTTGGAGTTTGTCTTGTTTTTTATTTCTGCATTTTGTGGTTTAATTTTTTGAGTATTATCAATTTGAGAGTTGATTTTAGTGTTTTTGGCAAGCACATCAGAGTATGAAGGACGCATTGGTTTCACTTCTGCCACAATACGCTTCTTGTTACTTGTATCAGCTAAAGGACTGTTCTCATTTCTCTTAGGAGAACTCTCTGATTTTATATTTTGAGTGGCAATCATTTCCAAAGTGGGGCCATTTGATAAAATATTTAATGTAGGTGCATCAGGATGATTTAAAGGATAATTTTGCCCAAATGGTGAATATGTGCCAGATGAGTTTGGTTCCCAATTTCCCAGCACTTCTTTCAAGAAGTTAGATGTAGGCATATTGGATTGTGTCTTCGTAGTCTCCTCACAGAATGCGTTACTAGGTACATTTGGTGAAGGGGCAATATGAACATTGTTATTTGCAGTAAATTCTTGATTAACTTCAAATAAATTATTTTGTTGAATTGACATATCACACAGGCCCTGGTTGTTGTTAAACAATTCGTAGTGGCCAGATTTAGGGAATATAAGTTGCTGATTGTTTTCATCATAAAAAACTCTTACTAATTGTCCATTGTCTAATTTAAGCATAGCATTGCCATAATTTTGGTTGCCTAGAGATCCATTAGGCGCTTTATATGAATTGTTATCTTCTTTGTTTGTGATACATTCATTAGCTTGAACATTAAAAGGATGCTGATTCAAATAAACATCTTTGCTGTAATTTGGATGGTTGTAAATATTATTTTCCGCCATTGTGGTTGGAATGTTTGGGTTCGGCGTAGATTTTCTCTCCTTTATTGGACCAGGTGCACAGTTGTCACCTGTTTCCGTACAGAAATTCCAACCATTGAGCGGTATGTCGCCGAACCTTAAATCATCTGTCGGCGACCTTGCCATATTTACTAGTCACTGAAGTATAGTAAAAATAACACTGATACTGAGGGTTCAATGCAACACTCGAGAATTTAGCATTTTACAATGTCATGAATTGAATACTAAGTGAACTATTTAACGTGGAATATATTTTTAGCAGTAACTTGACGCTTTTCACATTTTACTTTGACAGTTATTGTAACAGAGTAAGCTTGCAAGCTTCGGATACTAGCTTTTGTAGTAGGAATAGAAATTCAAAATCAAACATTGTTTTGCGTCAAATAAATTTAAAAAACTTTTAATGTTATGAATCATTATTTATTAACTAGGTAAGAAACAACGGTGATATTGGAAAAGACCCCTTCCCACTAAATAATGCTTGAGACTATTCTCTAACTTAATTTTTATTTTTTTAGATAAATTTTGATTTGCCCTCTCATTTTGCTGCTCATTTTTTATTTGTTCTTCAAATTATAGGTTACCAGAACTTACCATTCTTGACATACGCAATGTAAGAATGGTATGTTTAGGACATAAAGAAATGAAGAAAGATTAACGAAGGAAATATAAATTGCGAAAGGGAGTATAAGGGTCGTTAGAGGGGTTCTTAGAAGGATGTATATTTAAAGATTGGGGACGTACGTATGTAAATGGCAACTATTTTTAAATAAACTACTTTATTAAAAAGTATTAGACTAATTCTCAGGTCACGTGACTATTTACATCTGGTACTTAAGGATGAGTTAGGGTGGTTATCTTATAAATATGATGAAGTCGTCGCCCTGTGCTAAAAGTTTAACCGTAATTTAGACAAAGAAACATTGAATTGACCCAATATTCATCGCTGGCAATTCATTCAGACGATCTGTAAATAATAATAAGTTATAGCGTACCTAGCCCGCTTTGCAAGGCTAGATTTTGCTTTCTTTTATTTAAGCAATAATTTTACATCATTAAATATGTAATTTAACTCTCACAATATATTAAATTATTCATCTATATCCGTAATCATTCTCTTTCTCTATCTCTTCTCGAGCAGGTGAAGATCATTACCTACACCCATGTACATATCAGTAAATAGAATATCATTCTTATCATTTAGGGATTTATTATACTTCATTATACTTCAATATACTCCATTGTACTTCAATATGGTTCATAATGACATAAATATACACAACGCATGTGGCAATACAAATTTGGGTTATAAAACAATAGAATATCATTATAGTAAATAAGTGAGAAGTGCTCCGATCGTATTACTCGCCAAGTTAATTTAAAGATTCTCTCAAAATTTCATTGAATCGGTCCAGCCATTTCGGAGCCTATAGCATATAACAAACCCACACACTTTCTCCTTTATTTATATAGATTAAATGGTTTCGGGCACCACAGGCTTGAACTGAATGGTACGAAAAAGGGAGGCCTATACTATACCCAGCAGTGGGGAGATACGGGCTGATTTGATTGATAGTAAATGTCCGATATTTATACAGCAACCAAATAAACAAAGTTTATGTAAATGAAAACAAAGTTTACAAACTTATTTTGTAATAGGTTGTTCTTAAGGCTGTTGACATTTAATTCCTTATAAGTCAAAAATATTAAATCATAGTTTACATTTGAAATAAAGGTACATTATACTACGTTGAAATAAATAAAATTTCCTACTGTATTGCAGTAGGAAATTTGTACATGCGAGTGTGAAGGATGATTTCAAACGGTAATCCGAAGGTCGACAGTCTGTTAGTTATTTGACATACTTTAGAAAGAAAGGAATAATATCTATTCTGCCGAGCTGTCTTTATCTTTATTTATAAAAGGAAATATATGTTTTTGTCACTATTTATCGCAAAACCTACAAAACGAATTTATATGATGTTTATACCAAAAGATGCAGCGAGTTTCAGAGAAGATTTTAATATATCATGTATTATTGATTTTTCGTCTGGATTTGAAATATTTTTGGTTTAAAAACAAAAAAAAATGTCTATCACATTATTTGATTGAACCGTAAAATAAGCCGAAGTATAAGTGTACGAAGCACGAAGTGCCGGGGGCGGATATTTGTTCGCAATGGTAGTCTACCATTATATCGTTTAATTTTCAAGGCACAAAAAGCTTAAACTACGTCTTTGAGGTGAAAAATTAGTAATTTAAATAATTTAGCAATTCTGTATACTTATTCAAATAAAATGCGACAATAGTAACGCGCCTGACATAACGATTACAAGTATTTGCTCTTTTATTTGCTATTTCCCAACGATCGGTGGAGTGTGACGAGGCGGCGATGAAAAATGTACGTTCACTCAGCGAACAGCAGATACACGGCGTGATAACGGCGATCGCAGAACGCTATCCGCTGTTTTTAAGGTAAAAACAAATTCACATTACCTTCATTATTATATTTATTGTGTATAAGTAATAATAGTAACAAGAAAACAACATATTGTCTACAGACATCGAGCTGGCACACTTGGAATAAGAAAGTCATACACTGATAGGTCTCTCAGATTTGAGATTTTGTTTTGTGTTTTTGCAAGATTTTGCGAGTGAACGGTTAGGTCAGTCATTTCACACTTTTTAAAGGAAGTTTGAAAATTAACCTGTATCATTTGCTGTGGCTTCTCCTCAGAGTGTTCCATTTTGATGTTTGATCGACGCCAACGCCTTCTAATTATGAGTAAATTAGAGCAGGACGCCCGATAGGGATCCTCGGCTTTAGCTTTTGATACGAAACTAGAACCATGGCTCTGCCAAATGCTTCAATTAGTATTGGCGTAATGTAGAGGTATTTATGTTTATGCATTTCGCTCGATGAATGACGTAACTAGAGACTAACGCTCGTTCTCCCTCATCCGATCAAATAAAGTTTGACACCACACATGCAAATACTATAAATATAATAATACTTTGTTAACTTTTCAATCTGCAGTTTGCATAAGAAGGGGCTTAAATTAAAAAAAAAAGATTTAACGGTCGCTATATTTTTGATTTCACTTCTTGCCAAGCCTTCTTGTACAGTTAGTGTGATCAAAATAAATTGCACCGTAGTCAACAATTTCATTAATGAAGCATAAAATATCTCATAGATTCTATATAAATTGTGACACTGAAAACACGTAAGCTGTACAATATTTTTCACTTTCATTAGGCAATAATTGCGAGGCCCAAGATACCTGACCAGTCGCAGACAAGGCCGCGGTGTTAACTGCATTATAAAGACACAGCGCGTAGCTGTGAGCAAAGAACCGTCGGGCGCTGGTGTTTCTCTCAGAATGCTAAGAGTATAAGCTGAGATGATGCTACGTGGCTTCCTTCTGGTCACAACCGTGGTGGTGACGGCCAAACTGCAGAATGATCCGGCAGGACAACAGATTTTGCTCTTTAAGGAGAAGACAAAGGTGAGGCAAAGTGTTTTGATTTTATTTATATGGAGTACGCTAATCAGCCAGCAAGCCTCTACAGTTTCACCGGGTATTATTATTTTTACTGGTTTTGAAAATTTTAATATACTCATAATGTATTTTCGTAGATAATAGGCGTTAATTTTTTCATCAAAGATTGGGAGATTAATTGTGACACAAATTTTCCTGGTTCTCTCTAAAAAGTCCAGTAATAACTAAAAACGCCTTGACATAAATCAAGAACGATAATATTAGTCACAAAATTCTTTTGTATAATAGCGCCAATCAGCGAATAAAATAAAAAATGGCAAAGAGTAGAATAGAGAACAGACACGACAGTTCTATACGCTAAGTTGTGATTTTTTTATTTAAATGAAATCTTATTGTATTTTATCAAATGAAATTCCATAGAAATTACAACAAACCATTTTAAATTTTAATATAATCCTTTTATCAATGACTGGTCACTTTCTAATATATGATAGTACATATTTTTTCGAGATACTTTTTAATTTTACTTAGTAATTTACTATTTGTTGTCCATTACAGTTAAAACAATTCACAATTTTATCACAATAGTTTTTGTCTTTAGTGTGACCAATAACATTTAATTTTTTGGGCTATTGGATAATAAGTGTCTCAATGGAATGTAAATTAAAGTGTGACGGTCATTGCAGCAAATAATTTCTTTTCTTAACAACAGAAAATCAATGACGTACTAAGGTCATGACAACTCAATTTGAATGACAAGAAAAACAAGGTTAATCTGTTATATAAATTAACCCATTTTACTATATTTATTAGAGAAGTTAAATCATTATTATAAAATAAATGTGAAATGTATGTGTGTAGAGTAAAGTAAAGATGAAGAAGTGTGAGGTATGAGTAAAAGAAGAGTAAAAAATCGACAGAGATGATGAAGCACGGAAGGAAGTACATAGAAGAAATAAAGGTTAGATAGATTCGCAACAACAAAATTAGCTAATTAGTAGTGCGAATATAGTAGACGGAGAGTTTCAAAGAATTAACGAGATCTAATGGTAATGCTTACTAAATTATACAACAACCTAAATGAAATATTTTTAGATTGTATCATATCATATCGGAAATACAAAATTTCACAACATCACGGAATATTTTTAGTTTTCAGATAATTTTCAGCTGTTTCTAACTAAATCAATTAATTTTTTAATTTCAGGGACCGATTGGCGTCATGACAACGAGTGCTGGAGCTCCTATTGAATATAAAGATGCAACAGTTACCCTCAATTCCAACCTTATATTCAACGAATATTTCATGGACTCACTCACTCATCTGGTCCGTGAAAGAATACCCGAGCGGCTGGTTCATGCAAAAGCAGGCGGTGCATTTGGTTATTTCGAAGTGACACATGATATTACTCATATTTGCAAAGCCAAACTATTTGCAGCAGTCGGGAAAAGAACTCCGGTAGCAGCACGATTCTCGCCCGTCGTTGTCGAAAGAGGAGGAATAGACACGTCAAGAGATGCTAGAGGCTTTGCTGTCAAATTCTACACTGAAGAAGGCAACTTCGATATTGTAGGCTTTAATACACCTATGTACGTATATAAGGATCCACTTCTCTTCACCACATTTGTTAGAGCCCAAAAACGAAACCCAGCTACGAACCTTATCGACGGTAACATGCTTTGGGACTTTTTGACTCTTCGACCCGAAAGCTTACATATGTTTCTTTTAGTATTCGGAGACCGAGGTATTCCAGATGGATACCGACATATGCCGGGCTTTGGTATACACACATTTGAAGTTGTGAATGAACACGGGGAAAAAAATTTCGTCAGATTCCATTTTACACCAAATGCTGGTATTAAAAATCTTAGATCCGACGAAGCGAGAAAATTAGCCGCTGTTGATCCAGATTATGCTACTAGAGATCTTTACAGAGCTATTGGCAACAGAGATTTTCCTAGTTGGCAAGTTAGCATTCAAGTGTTATCCCTTAATGACGTCAAAAATGCAGGATTTGATGTTTTTGATGTAACCAAAGTGTTGCCTTTAGATGAATATCCACTAAGACCTGTAGGTGTATTCGTTTTAAATAAAAACCCTATAAACTATTTTGCTGAAATAGAACAATTAGCTTTCAGTCCAGCAAATTTAGTGCCCGGTATCCTGGGCGGGCCGGATAAAGTTTTTGAAGCACGTCGCTTAGCTTACCGTGATGCGCAATATTACCGCTTGGGTGCAAACTTTAACAGTATTCCAGTAAATTGCCCTATCCAGATGAAAGTATTGGCTTATAACCGAGACGGCCGACCTCCAGTGAAAGACAATGGAAGGGATTCTCCAAATTATTATCCAAATTCGTATAATGGAGCTGAAGCCTATGTTGACAAGAAGAGATCTCAATTGATTGAAATTTTCCAAGACGATCCAAATAATTTCCAACAAGCTACGGAATTGTATGTCAATGAAATGACAAAGGATGAACGTAGCCGATTAGTTGAAAACCTTCTTTACAGTTTGGGTGGAACGGCGAGATTCTTGAAAGAAAGGGCTGTGAAATTGTTCACTATAATCCATCCAGATTTAGGGAATCGAATAGCAGAAGGTCTAGCAGCAAATGGAACGAAATCCTATTACAAAGATGATGGATTTTTTATTTATGACTAATAATATAATAGTAAATTTTAAGTACAATATTATATTAAATTTATGCAATAAATTCTATACATATTCTATATACACCTAACCTGTGATATTTTTCTCATTTGTTTTTCTTTATAATTTAATTTTTATTTTGTAATAAATATAAGATTTTCTTGGATCTTAATCATAATTTTTTTTTAATTTTCATTTTATTGAAATGTGATAAAACAATTTTTATAACTATAGTTTTTAATTGTACACTAGAATTAAAAATTGATGTTGTGGTTCTTAAAAAGAACTAGGGCGGGATGAGGAATGGGCTAATAAGATCATGCAGTTCTTAACCACACTTAACCAGTTTTTAAAGTATATAAATTAATGAGTTCTGATAACTGATTAAATTTTTCAATTGCTTCATCGTGCATCATGCAGAGATCTAGAATTCGCAATTCAAATCGGTCTGTCGCTGCTGCGCTCCATAGAAAACTGTTTGTATAAGCCCTGGAATGATGAAGAAACTGTTAAGGAGAAAAAACAATGAAACGCCTTATGTAAATAAATAGCAAGTTAATAAAACGTTTAATTGCTTCTTTATTATTAAGTTTTAAATGGCACTGTATGTTCACAATTTGAAGTGTGAGAAGATAGCTCGATAATACTACTTAGAACAAAACAGCTCTGGAGCCCTTTTTACCCTAGTTACCTAACTGTCTACCTTACCATCAATTATCATGCATAAGACACGCAATGACATGACCAAATCATGCGTGTAGTTTTTTTTATGCTGGAATGATGGAAAATTAAACGCCTGAAATGCCTGTGTACAACTACATAGCGTCTCTGGTTTCAGTATCTTATTACAGTGAAAAGGCAAAAACAACTGCGCAGAGCTACTAACGATGTAGCCAGTAAATTTTCGGACCGCTACGACGTATGTTCGTGAATCCAGAAATGACACAGCTCTTACGTTGCTTAGTCTGAACCTCAATCTGCTGTCTGCAATTTTCACTTAATAAAAGGTATGCATTTTGTTCGTTTGCCTCCAGTTCCTATAGAAAAAAAAAACAAATCTTGGTTTAACAAATTACTTGGTAACAAAGTTGTAAAGACAACTAAAGGCGGCAATGTGGGATACATTACAAGTTAAATGTTAAGGCCGGTAACGCACTCGGCTCGGATGTCGTGACATGTTACACCCAGTGTAAGGACGGCTTAAGTGACTCAGGACCCATTTAGCTCGATGTTATCTACATCTGCACAAATCTAACGGTTATCACAGTACTATTGTTACAATCTAAGTTCCACGATGTGGCCAAGTCCTTACAATTATTAGAACATAGATTATGTTTATTGTTGACCACAATCTACCTTTAAAACGAGATGCAGTTTTATGTAATAAGGTGCACAAACTGTTTTGATATTTTCTTTTAAACTAAATTATTTTTAATTAAATAATAGCCGACCTAGGGTGAATAAGAATAAAAAAGAAAATTTCAATACGATTTGTGCACGTTATTATCGTTTTTTTTTAAATAAGAGAGTATGAGAAAGTATAGAAAAAGTATAAAAGAAGAAGAAACAGTAGAAGAGTACAAGCAAAGGTTTTTAAGTCATAAGAATTTCGTACAGATTTTACTAAAACTATTTTTAACGATTCCAAATTCAAAGTTTATGTCATTCAATTACTTATTTTATGCATTGTACAAACTAACTCAAACTTATATCTGGTATAAACACTGTCGTATGAATGACCTCCTTAAATTTGACGTCGGTTAAAAGCGTCAACGATCGTTATCTCACCTTAACCCCGCGAGCAAGTAATTCCATACTCGCTGCATTGCATGAGTTTAAGAGACGTATTATTTCTAATCTCTCTGACAATTACACTCCATTGTGCTGTCATTCGACGTGTTATCGAGTGTTATTATAGATTTTAAGCTTTTTTTATTTCGCCACGAGGAAGCATGACTTGACATTCATGATAACCAAGTGGTCTGCCTTTTTTAGGTGTCAAAAGGCAGTCAAAATTAAAAAGTAAATTTATTAAAAATCTTTATTTATTAGTATTTTTATTCAAACTAAATACTTGCCTACTGGCGTCGCACGTCTGGTACCGCTACCTGGCAAAATAACGGCTTGAAGGACATTACATTTCATATTATACGTTATAACTGATTCATGAAATATGATTTAAAAAGGGGGTGACGTTACGGTTTTGGTTTGTTCCTATCTCACACTATCTCTAAAATAAAAATTCATGAGCAGCTCTATATTTCTTGCCCTCAACATTGAGGTCCGATTTACTATACCATCTATCTATTTACTCAGCAGAAGGAATCTATCATATTCAGCTTAACACATAGACACGTTACGGAAAATAATTTCAGACTCTATGGAATTTTAAATAGTACTGCATACTGCACATGTTGCTTTAGTCTCTGTTTGTGTATAGCCTTAGCAGTTAGAGATAAAGTTCACATTTCAAAGACCTTAGTTCGCCGTAGGGGCGCGTGCGCACTATAACGCCAAATATGGGTCTGTCGCGAGACGCCTCGTTATTATTTCAATCTAATTGGCAATAACTGCTTTCGTTAACAGCCGTGTTTGGAATTCGCGGGGGAAAATTTAAACGCGTCCACGGTATTATTAACAACTATCACTATCGCTGTTGAAACGAAATTTACTACGTTTTGTCGTTAGTAATACGGATGCGAAGATAGGCGTTTTATATGCAATTGTTCCACGATGTTGCGGTATAATCTCTTGGACTAATTCAAATTAATGTATACTGTTATCGAGATATCATTTCACGGTTGCAACAGTATTGTTAGGTAATCAATATACGAATAAGAGCGCTAATAACCCCAGCTCAAAAGTGTAGGCAGACCTGGTAATGTTGGATTTTTTTGAAGTAAATCTTCTTTAAGCACGCTTATCGTGGAGAGTAAGCTCGTGAGCGCGTAACGAAAAGTATGAGGCGAATGGAAGTTTAGAGAGAGATACAAGTTGGTGATGATAGAACGAGATTGTTACTTTTCGTATATTTCTGTTGGGTTTCTGAGAGAGGTTTTTCACACATTTTCTTTCCCTCTCTCTCACAGCCTGTCACGTTTTGTCTATCTAAGTGCATGGCTATTGTTTGTATTGCAAAAGAGAGCAGTGTGAATTTTTTTCTCTTTTGAACAAACGTGTATATGTTAAGATTTACTTCTGTCGTGTAGTCTAAGGGACAATCTTTTTTTAATTAATAAAGATTTTTAGACAAAAACTATTTTAACCATTCTAAGATCACGATGGTTCACGTGATTCATGAAATAAATTAAGAAATCTTACTTTTAACAAAAAATCCCTTTTTTCAAAAGAACGTGATTGACGTATTTAATAATGTAACCATCTCCAGCTACTTTTAACCATTAAAATGTCTAGAAACAATCAGCTGTGAAGTAAGAAAATGGTCATGCCCTACTACTTTAGCCTACTCAAATTACTTATTGTTTTAAACCATGTTTTGACGAAGTTAGCTAAGCTTAAATAAACAATGAAATTGCACGAAGGGAATACAGTCTAAGGGAATTATTAGAACAGAAGACGTTAATATTGCAGCTCGGTAGGATTTAGTGAAATGGTTCGTTTCATCTGTGGTTACCTTTAAAAGGCGAGATGAAGGCGTTATTTTCGAGAGCCTAGAGTGCTTTGTAACTTGAACTCGGGCACAAAGAAATCCTTTCACAGTTTGTGTATCGTGGGAACGCCGTGGAATTTGGTTTACGTGTACAATAAATTACGATTTCTCGTAAATCAAGTTTACATAATGTTGTTTAAGTTATATTTTAGTACTAACTTTATTGCTTTAAGTGTAAACATTTTGAATCACGTATTTAATGTGATTTTTTTTAATGAAACATTAAATGTTTTTTAATTCGCCAAATAAGAAAGCAAGTTTATACCGGAAATAAAAAAAAAATCATGTCATTATACTCTGTGTCTATACGTAGCGGGGTAGATACATGTTAAAATATATCCACTTTTGCTGATGTTGCAAAGTCACATATGTAAAGGGAAATAAGCCTGCATCTTTTGCTAGTTATTTTTAAACTTTAAATGCTCTTTCGTTTTATACCAACTGCCATTCGATGCCCGATCGTCATGGTACTAATAGCCTATAGCCATTGAGCTTTTAAATTTAAAAAACTTTTACCTCCTGTCCTGAATGTAAAAATATTTTTTGTTATTTATTTATTAGAAAAAACTTACAGTAACATTACAGCTAAATCAATTCGGTGCTGTTACCTACACAATTAATCAAAATAATAATAATACAATTATAGTTAATATCACTTAATTCAATTCATTTGTTTTTTTTGTTGTGAACATCCCTCAAACCCGAACGACTTGCTTCGTCTTTCATTCTTCGTACAGCAAAGGACTGGAATAGTTTGCCCGCGTCTGTCTTTCCTTCCGATTACAAAGTGGGTATTTTCAAGAGTAGAGTGAATAGGCATTTACTAAGCTAGTGCGCCTTACCATCCAAGACTGCATTTCCACTTAACATCAGGTGGGATCGTAGTCAAGTACTTGGTCAGAAATTATAAAAAAAAATAATAATACACAACATAAAAAATCATTTAATTCCAGTGACAACTTAAACATTCATCATCTTGATATATCTATAGGCACTCCTGTGAACCTCGGCTGGTCACACTGTTATATGTCAATATGCTGTGAGAGAAAATTAACAATTCTAACAGCGCGCGACATGGGAGCATTCGTGGACAGGTTGGTCCTGGAAGTAGGCTCTAGCAACAACGCAGGGCGGCGACGCATGTGTAGGAATTTATCTGGTGTCATCAGCACTTCCGGATGGTGCACCCAGCCTCGAAGCACCCTCCATACGTACTGAACGAGCGCGACGTCTCTTCTCACCTGCAGCCTGCTGTGTCTGACCATACCCAGTACAAAGATCTATAAGTTAATAAGCCGTGCGAACGAAATCGCGTTTGAAAAAAACCTGTTCTTCCTATCTACCTTCCTTAACCACAATTTTCTAAGACTCATTTTACTACAAGCTTATAGTAAGCTATATCGATTTATTTAATATGGTACACTAACAGCATTACACAAGCATACATTGTGGTAATAAACAAGTTAAAAACAATAAACAAACGATGTCCTGTTGTGTATGCCAACTACAGGTGTACACAGCATTCGCTATTAAAAAATGAAATAAAAAATAATGGCCAATTAATGTTGGATAGTTTTTAACGATAGGGTGCGGAAGACCTTGCGCGATTTAGAAAAAATGTCAACCGACGAGGACCGCGTATAACCAAGAGAGAGGAGACCAACCGAGAGGAGGTTATATGTTGGGGAAATTCTTGTTTGTTGTTGTTGAAAAACTTTGTTTGGAAACACTCCTGGTCACAGGCAAAGTACAGGGAAAACGACCAAGAGGGAGGAGCCCTATGCGTTGACAAGACGTAACCGCAATATCACTAAGCAAAGAGCGATGGCGACCCATCTCAAGGGGTCTATTCCAGCGTCAATCAGAACGCCTCGGCTTGAGAACGCCCGATATACGATACGGAGCATCCGACACCGACTTTCACGTCGCCGCCTCGTGACGGATCCGTCTCGGCGCCGCCCGAGTTCCGTACGCTTTCGTCCACCCGTACGGTATTGATTTCACGTGATGCACCGTTGCGCTCCACGCGTGGATGGGTGTAAGATGTGTCTATATGCGGAATACGTCAAATATAAGTTAAAAGTCCGAGCTTCTAGTTAATATTTACAAGCAAAACAAAACCGACTTCGAATCAATTGTTTTAAAAATTTTATTCAAAGAAAAAAATCTATGTGACAAAAATTGACAGCGTAGTGGTAGATATTAGAGTTAATATTTGACGTAATGACGTAGTGACGAAATTACGCTATGGCAAACGAAAACATAGTTTGATAAATATATAGGCAAATTGTTGTTATTACAGACAAAGACGGGCCATAAATTTCTTTATATTAAATTACTTGATGCAAATGTTCGACCGGAATGAATGCTAACTGACACTCCACTAATTAGGTACCCACACGGAAATAGTATCAATGTATTACGAGGCTTACATCTTGGGTTACAAAAAATCAGTTATTTCCGTCCTCTTAAATGAACGCTAACCGCAATATGCAAATTAAAGGCAATAGATTTAACCTGCTATATATTGTAACTTAACTGTTAATTGAGAGCTGCACCGTACACTGAAATTTATCTTCACTTGAATTTGGTCGTGTTATGCGATAAGTGATGATTATCATAATACACGTTAAAGATGGCCGCTCTTACAGCTTAACCATCTGTTCCGTATGATACTGAACTTATTATTTAAGTTTTTGCCCATATTCAATGTGAGTAACATTTTTGAGCGGCAACATTATATCAATACATCAATTTTCTCTCTTGTTAGCGGGACTGTAATGCGTTGAGATTGTGCTCCTTTTATAGTAATTCATAATAAACATTCCAATGAACTCTATACAAATAATTGTTTTATTTTAAGTATTCTCACCACCTCTCAATCCGGTGATGTTGTTATATACAGGCTAACAATCAATAATAAAAATACTGTCAGATCGTATGTCAAACGCTTAGCCTATTACTATTTGATGCTAGTCATATCCCTAGCAATACAATAGAGGCTTGGTTTAATGGTGACCATTGAGTAATGGGTACTGTCGATGTTCCTTCTCAAGAGTCTATGCGCCCGGTTACTTATAATCGAGCCCTGTGTTCGCGCACGGCATATGAGCATTTAACGGCATTAAATCCATCGACTTCAGACACCACAAAATCAAGCTATGAGAAAAACCATGAGAGCATCGTGGTTACGTTACCGTTGATTGAAGCTATATAGCGCAATACTTTAGGCTCGACGTTACTTCGATAGACAGAAATCATCGTTCTTTTCACCAATTTCACTCAACTTGCATAGTATACGAGTATGTATGTGTATGTCACACATCATTTTAGTCGTAGAACATCCACTACTGGTCGTACGTCGCCCCCGATTATTTCCAAAGGTCCAGTTGTAAGCAGCTTGCATCTTGCTGCGTCCTGCCGCCTTATCGAGGTCGTCATAGCAAGCAGTGTTACTCACAGGGCATAATAGTTTTTAAGATGTGACTGAGCTTATAGCCCGCTTCAGTCCGAGCCTACATCGGAGTAAGGGAAATGTTACAGGTTGCTGATTAAAATAAATTCAGATTCAGATTTTTATTGATAATTATAATAAATTACAAGTCGGTTTCTGCAAATTAAATTAGATAATTGAACAGGAAAAAAAATAGTACATCAAAGAAATAAAATGCCATTAGTTTATAAATTGATTTGTCAATTCCTTCACACCATAAAATGCCCTCTCCACCAGCCATGACTTCAATCTATTTTTAAACATAGCTAGACTAGGAGCTTCAGTTATGTGCAGACATAGTGGTCATCATTTCCATGGAGGTTTTTCTATTTCTCCATGCTACATAACATGTTTAACATCGGTTTCGCAATGTGAATGGTCGAATTGGGTCTGTTATTGTTTAAAGCGATTACGCTGGAAGACACAAGGAGCGGAAGCTCGATATAATTACACAGTTACGGCGTACAACTGTTAACCAGGTTAGCAGAGATCAAGATTACATTTATACATTTCGCATTCTGTAATAAACATCTGACATATTAACTGATGAATGTTGTCTATTTGTCAATGTGTGTGGTAATTGTGTAATGGCAACACAGGGAGACAAGGAAATGTAATCAGGAAGACAGAAATCTTTTCCAATAAAATGAATCACCGAAATCGATTGACATGTTATGGAGTTATTCGTCCATTAGTCGCGTACATATATAATACAAATTTATGACTTATATGGTTTTCTCATTGATGCCATTGTCAGAACTCGATCAAATTAAAATGGGAAGCACCAGCTTTCAAATACAAAATGATTCATCATTCATCAAAATCGAATCGAAATCGAGAACATCGTCTTTTTTGAAGTCGGTTAAAATAATTTTAATTGTTCGTAGAATAAAAATAATGTCAAAAATATTAGTAGTGTTTTTAGTAGCGAGCTTTTTCGTGTAAATAAGTAGTAATATTTTTGCCGCTGTTGCTAAATGCAGTATCTAACAATATATTTAATCGTGCGAGACTAAATATATGTTTCTTTAGTCAGTCAATACTTTGGCGTGGATCCTCAACGTGGAACTAATGTGAGAACTGGACGTGTGGAATGTAACCTGTCCTAAACAAGATTGGACAGCCTTCCAATAAACTGCAGCCGTCGAACAATAAACACGTAGAGATAAATATGTAAATAAATTTGATATTAGATATTGCTTTAACTGTCTCATAGTTACGCTACTTGAATGATTCTAATGAGTTTATAAGAACATAAAATAAATTTTCTACTTTTTTGAACATCATCATCGCCAGCACGTATCAATCCACTGCACGGAATAGGCTTTCCCCAAAGCCATCATTTCCATTTCCGATTTCCACGTCCAGGTACTTCTATCTCTTATAAAATCGTCCGTCCAGCTGTAGCGGGGATAGAGAAGGACGCTTCTCCGACCCAAGAGACTCCATTCAAAGTCTTTCCTTCACGCCGTCACATACGTCGTATACGTGCCCGTCTCATCCTATGATGCCCCAATGTAGGGATATATTAATCGATATATTTTTCATTATAATATATCGTGAGGTTGTATCGATACTACGCGATATATTGTACAAATGTATGGATATTTTTCATATATCGAAATTTGTTTATAATTAACAAGCGATTAATATTAAATATTAGAAAAGTTTTGTACTAATAGAGTACAAGGCGCGAAACTGAGAGGTTTTCATTCTGGAGGATTTGATTCTGCTAGCAGTACAGACTACATGCATAGATTATAAAATTTATACAACGAGTCCTGTCATCGTGAAGAGTACGAGTATAGTAACATACTACACTACACTCTTTGTGATGGCAGTGCAGGTAAGGGTTTTATTTGATTCAAGTTGTCAACCACAATTAAAACAAAGAATGGAATCCTTTTATATTTAATTTCTTACGACATTTCGTATATCGGATGAAATATATCGATATAAATATCGATATTAGATGATTCGATAATATCGTATTGAAGCGATATATCGCGTCCATATATTGATATTTTATGTAATATCGATATCTATCGTTTACCCCAATGTGAATTGAGTTAACACGGAAGTTTTTGAAGTCAGATGAGAAACATATCAATCCTGAAAAGTGACTTTAAGCCACAATTACTTGTTGTGAAACGAATAAATGCTAATAGAAATAGTAAACGGACGGATAGATTAGAACATAAAAAGGGATAGTGTGACAATTTCTCATCGGCTTCTAGTGTTTCACATATCGAATCCAGCTTTCTAGTGAAAACAGAGCGTTTGCGGTCGCTTGTGCAACGCACGGAAGACCCGAGGTACCGATAGCATACGAACACACATAATATTTTATAAATCTCTATATATAATGAAGTCGCGGTGTTCGGAAACCGAGATAAAAAATCACACACGGTACATAATCACAGCGGTAGAGTCACTTTGACTCCTGCTGTTGCATGAATGGACGGTGCTGGCTGACGCGGTCAAATACAGCTGGATATCAGCGCATTGACAGCCTAAGGATCACATGCTGGGAAGGTGTCCTAGGTAGTATTCGTTATTTCTTTTGTTTCGATTAGATGTTTCTATTATTTTGTTTGTAATGTGTTGTTGCCAATGAATGAGGAAGGGACGAATTCTTAGAAGTACGTTCCAATAATATTTCATCGAGTCTTCATTAATTTTAAAAGTACAAAACAATCACCGAATGGTGTCCGCCTTAGTCTTCACAGGTTTTTTGGCTGAAAACCAGCGCTGTGCTACATGTGTGAGCACAGCACATGCTGAGCCAACCCCTTTTCGGCACAATTTCTTTTTGGTTCTTTTTTTATGTTGTTTCTGTTTACTTTTGTTTATGTTGTTTTTTGTCTTGTTTTACCTGTTGTTTCTGTGTTCTTGTGCCGAATAAATGTTTTTCAATTTCAATTTTTCACCTGATAAGCTTGCTGAAAAGTGGATAGATTATAAAAACGAAAGACCTTTTTTCAACCGACTTCAATAATGGAAGATGTTCACAATTCGTCTGTATGTTTTTTTAATGTTTTTGAAAGTTTATGCATCCCATGTGGTTCCCATTTCAATTTGGTCCAATTCTGACATTGGCATCTATTAGAAAATCATATAAGTATTTTTGCATCAAGTATGTGCGCCACAAAAGGACGAATAGCCCAATAACACGCCAACCAATTTCGATGATTTTTTTTTAGAAAGTATGTACTTTAAGAGTAGTTTAATGAAAACTTGATTTTGGTTCTAATTAATTTAATTTATAACATTTCTGCGATAATCGTAAATACATAAAAGGCGTTCGCGCGTAATAGCGTTTGACGTTTGATTCGATTTGAAGTCGGTTTTTGTTTTTGCTTGTAAATATACTTATATGTAATATAACTTCACTGAATTGTTAACCATTTATTTCTTATTTGCCAGAACTAAAGGAAAAATATTGTTAAGGTGGCCAAGGATCATAAAGGGTTGTAGCGCCGAAGAAATATAATGATAGACTTAATTATATTTTTTATTTTGAAACAATATCTCTCATTTTTGGGATGACAAATATTCTTTCTAATTAGTAAAGTGAATTAAGCTTTTAAAAGATTATATTGAATGTTATCTGCGATTTGATTTTATCTCAATTGTGATTAAGAGCATTTTTTATGTTTCTCATTACGTTTTTTTGCGAACGTTACCACAGGAGCGTGCAACAATGGTAACACATCGGCGACAAACAATTTATGTGAAGTATCACGCCCTGCCGACCAGATCTAGAGATATGGGGCTCTTTGTTACATGTTCAGCTGTTACGTGCCATCAACGGGGCGCAATTAGAGGATGAATTATTACAAGCTTAAGACACAAGGTGTATTGTTATCGTTCTTTTCATTGGTAGGGGTCGGAACGAGTTAGCGGTGAGAACTAATGGTATTATAACTACCGAGTGTTAAGGCTCGATTTATCCTTTTTCTCTACTAAGTTAATTATATTAATATTTGCTAATGTATAAGCTTAAAAGGATGAATGTAAAGATATTGTTTATTATATAATCGAAGATCGATAAGTATATTTATTACGTTAAATAAAAACCGCGGCCCTCTCCTGATCCCGTTCGGCGGTCTCCTTCTGCGTTATTACTGACTCACAGAAGGAGACGAGCGCCTTCCATTTAGATTTCCCCGCCAGCGCAGTGACCAGGATCCGTCCTAGAACCTACTAACTGAATTAAAGAAACATTTTTCTGTACAATTTCTAGAAGTTTCCAGGTTGGCATAACTTCGAAGTCCACGGTCGAATAGTATACTGATAAAATTATTAGGGAACCAAAATTAATGTAAATCCTTTCAAAGAAAAAAAAATATTTAAAATAGTTTTTTAAATGGCAGAGTTATAAGATCACAAATTAAAAAAAATTGTAATTGAGGACCGCTTTTCAAACCTTATTTAAACCTAACCGGGCGTGCGCCAAATTTCGACCATAAATCTCTGGCATATTAAAACCATTGAGCAATAGTTTGGACGGTGTGTGATGATAATCACGTAATCGTTTATAAGAAAAAGGTCCTCATTGTTAGTCAGCTTGTATGACGTTATCATTATTTGTGAATTATTTTATCTACACCTCTAGGCAAGAGGCTTTACATCGTTTATCCATTATGATACGTAACAATAATATAATCACTGTTATTTACTAACCCAGGCGCCTGCAACCTTTTGAGGCGGAAGAGTCAAAATTAATAAAAAAAAATCAAAGTTTTCAAAGTGCTATAATTTTTTTACTTGTCAACAATTAAAAATTTTTTGATAAAAAAAAACTAATAAATTTATTCAAATATAAGGAGTGTTTTCACATCAGATAAGATAATATTCGATTACTATCATCATCGTCAGCCCGAGTCAGTCCACTGCTGGACATAGGCCTCTCCAAAGGCATGCCACTGAGCACGATCCTCGGCCACTCTCATCCAGCTTCTGCCAACTGTCCTGCGAAGGTTAGGGCGTCCCACTCCGCTTTTCGCTTCCGCGCCTCAACGCGATCTCCACTCGAGAACTCGTTTCGCCCAACGGCTATTCGTTCTACGGCTAATATGGCAGGCCCATTGCCACTTCAATTTGCTAATTGGGTAGTCAGTTATTATTTAAGTAAAAAAAAATCAATAATTAAACATCTTTTTTTTTATGACGAACTACACAGATTGGCCAGAGAGGCTGGCCTTGACTGCTTCACCGGAATGAGAGGTGGCACAGCTCTTAGGTCGCTTAGCCTGAACCTCTATCGCTAGTAACTCGACACAAGGGTCCCCCCGGTGAGGGGTAACCTCGGCTTGGACGGTGCCCGAATTAAACATCTTTAATATTACTTATAACACTAACTTACACTTCAATAACAAACAATTAAGCGGAGCGATGGCTTTGCATGGTTTTAAAAGTTAAATTTGGCTTATAAAACTTGTTGTTTTAAGTTTCAAACACTACTCTAAATTTTCGTTTGTTACTTGGCCTCTTACCTTACGTTTAATTATATTCTTGCAAGAGAACGCTTGACTGTTTTTTAACAAATATCGACAAAAAAATCGACTATATTCGACGGAATATTACGAAATAAAATGAATCAGAACCTAACCAAACTCTCATCAAACTACCCTTCAAGTACAGGATGTACCTGTACACCAATAAAAAATGAATAATCTAAATTGATTGGTGTGATATTTATCACATACCTTTTTCTCACTGATGCTATTGTCAGAATTGGACCAAATTAAATGGGACCACACGGGAAGCACTAGATTTCGAATAATAAAAGAATCAAAATCAGTTAATCCAGTCGAAATTTATGAGTGAGTATTAATAAACATAAAAAATATACAGATGAATTGAGAACCTCCCCCTTTTTTAAAGTAGGTTTAAAATAAATAATATTAACGTCGCGTAAAGAGCCGCTGATAGGCGACTCCTGGATTAACCAATGCAATCGATGACATCTGCGACCGCCAGAGGGCATTTTAACAGGGTGTGGTTAGTAACGACACTAGTAAATTTATCTTAAATGGTCAAAGAAAGTATAGCAATACAGCTTTATGTGTGGCGCGATCTATTCATAGCGTCTGATATTCCAACACCTAATTTTGCCCTTAAAAGTCTAAGTACATACTGTGGATTCAGCCACTTACATAAATTGAATAAACTTTGAATTGTAAGGCTTCTTTCGTAATTCTGTATACATATTCGAATCCCAGTCAGCTGTTACCCGGCTACGAAAGGCATTAAAGTACGTGAGAACTTATTTTTAATTATAGATTTTCATCATCGTCATCATTATTTCAGCCGCAAAACATCCACTGCTGGATATAGGCCTCCCCCAACGATTTCCAAAAGGACCGGTTGTAAGCGGCTTGCATCCAGCCTTCATGAGGTCGTCAAACCATCTTGCGGGTGGACGTTCTACGCTGCGCTTGCCTGTCCGTAGTCAAGAAATTTTCGGCCCCATGGGCTATCCTGTTTATTATAGATTTTATAGTTGAATAATTATAAAACAAAAGATTGATATAAATTGGATGCGGCAACACTATTTGCCAATTGTTACGTCATAAGACTGCGGTTGAATTATGTAAAAGAGATTGATTTGGCACTGACGTGACGGCTTCTTGACATTGTGGCCGAGTTAATACATTGTACGGTTCACGGTTCTAGGGTGGCAATTTTTTTCAAACTTCTAAGCAAGTTCTTGATGACGATCACATGAGTTTAAAATGAAATGAAGTCCTGGATGATAAGGCGCACTGGCTTAGTAAATGCCTATTCACGCTGCACTTCAAAATATTCACATTGTAATCGGAGGGAAAGACAGATATTACAAACTTTAATCGGTTGTAATATCTGTCTTTCCCTATAATAATCTGGTCATCTAAATACTCTGATGCTCTCGAGTCGAGTTAGTTTGCTAATATTTATTCCACTATTGTTAATAATATAATACAACTACACAATTTCAAGTCATTAAGTTAGCCGCCTTGTCTCTTCCATTTGCCAAATAACAATAAAATTAAAATATCCATTCAAGCTTGACATGTGCAATTGCGAACAAACGCATAACACTACAAGCAAAATTTATATTATGAGAGCTCTTTATACAATAGCTATTCTAGCTTTAAGTGTCTCAGGCATTATTTATTGTGTCGCAAACATACAACCATAGAATTCAAAGATATAAAATATTTCGCAAGTAAAATAAATTGGAATCATTGGACATGACTGGAAGTGATACCAGATTTATCTATGCGGTGTAGTTTACAAGAAGTGTCGGTTTAATGGACACTAGAAAATTAACTAGTTTCTGATAGAGCTTTAAGTATTATATCTAGTCTCCCTAGATAAAGGTATAACGTCCAGATTGCTGACGTTGTTTATGGGAGAAGGTGCGAAGGAGTCAGCTGACGAGATCACGACCAATATGAAGTACTAGAAAAATTATCTGTATTACGAGTAAAAACAAAAACCCGACTTCAAATTTATTTTTATTTTCATTTATTTATTTAATACATTTTACACAAGATTACAAAATAAATTAGGGAGCATCTAAAATTCATCTTATATTTTAGGTTTTGTCCATATACTTAACAGACACTTCTCGCACAATTACTCCAAAATATTGGTTATATTGACAGCGAACAAGTGAACAGCTCTTAGCATTTTTTGCAAACGGACGTACACACACACGTAGTTTGCGAAGGCGCTTCAATGTGTGTTCGATACAGGCCGTTCTTACTATTTTTTTTTTGTTGTATTTGTTACAAAGGATATATTTTTTTAAATAATTTTAATGATTTTGTTATTAATGTTTTGTCTGGCGGTCTTTGTCGTTGTCGTTATAGAACTTGCCTATATTGTTATAAAGATACCAATATCTTCGGTACGATTTTTAGGAGTTACCTGGTATATTTCGGGAGAAGACCTAGAGGTCGAAGCCCAACACTTTGGACTAACCGCATCACTGTTGGCACCTCGTTGGGAATGCATGCACACGGCTACAGATAGGGTAAAGTGGCGATGGATCACCAACGACAGGCTGTTCCCACGACATGGTCATGACCCTCAGCATCGAGGAACCTGTCGCGAAGAGGATGTAAATCTTCGCAAGGTTTTATGCCGACAGAAATGATATGCCACTTATGTGAAACCAATTCAAATAAAAAAAATGTCATAAAAGACGGTGCTTTGAATACAAAAACAAAAAAAAAATACATGCGAATAGAGAACCTCCTCCATTTTGAAGTAGGTTATTACAAAAGTAAATATAAAACACAGCCAAGTATTTCTCTACGAACATGTTCCATACAAGGGCAATGGCTCGCTTGAAATGACCAATTGTTTACACCTCATGGCATTCCTTGATAACGCATTCCTCAATGGTGCACGGCAATGTACATAGAATAATAAGCTCAATTTTAGCGGTATAAGGTTGTTTTTATTTCGATACCTAAGTTTTGCAAATCGTTTAACAATATCGCCTGAGAAATATGTATTGGTGCGACAAGCAAGGAGCGAAAGAGTTTCTGCATAATCCAAACCATCAAACAGCGTAAGATCTCGAGCCTAGGCCATATCACATGATACGTACCGTCTGTTGCAATTAATTATGATGGGTAAAATACCATAAAAAAGAGGGGTGCGAAGAAGGGAGGAGTCATGGCTAAGAAACATTAGGGATTGGACTGTTATAAAAACAGTCAGAGAACTATTCCGCTTAGCAATGAATAGGGAGACGCTTAGAAGATTGCCTGCCGACCTTCAGTGATGAAGAGGCATATGAAGAAAAAGAAGTAGATAATAAAGAAATCGGGGAACTTCCACGACCTCGTAGAATACCGGCGTGAAGTGGATGGAGGTATATTATACTCCTGCGCATCGCCAAGCGAGAAGTCGGCGACCCATCTCCTTACAGGAGCAACGCCCCTATAATCCCTTGTGTAGGTGTAGGTTGTAGACTCCGCTCTGCGGTGTTACCCGAGATAAAAAACCATTTATTTAAAGTTTCTAAAAAAAAAGTAGCCTAAGTACTCCTCATTACATCAGCTAACGGTCAGTGAGAGACCTGTCAAAATCGGTCATGCCGACTAGCAGAAACAAACAGACAGACAGATAAAAATTGTAAAAAAAAAATATTTTGTTGTATGTACCGTATTCATAAGCATGTAGTAAAAACGGTCATTTTAATATTTCAGACAGACACTTCAATTTTATTTATTTGGAAATAGATAAATAAATATTATCGGAACTATTGTGTATTTATATTTTATGAATGTATAATTTAATTAATAACTTATAATTAATACATTTATGTATGTATATATAGT
This sequence comes from Meandrusa payeni, assembly GCA_029286785.1. Taxonomy (NCBI): domain Eukaryota; kingdom Metazoa; phylum Arthropoda; class Insecta; order Lepidoptera; family Papilionidae; genus Meandrusa; species Meandrusa payeni. The sequence goes on from JAGSMX010000004.1 coordinate 13,562,502, forward strand.
TATATATGTACATATATAGTTTAGTTATAACATTTTCATGCTTTGTACTGCAGCCCATTGTGCCGATTTCTTTTTATTTCTTTTCCTTAAATGGTTGTGTGGTTGTTGTGTCTAAAAAGTATTTATACATATATAATATAGTACTATATACCTTAGTTTTAAACTTTGTTCTTTTTTATCGTTTTTTCTTGTTTTATTTTGGTGTACAATAAACATATATATTACAATCTATCCCTTATTATACGTTCCGCCGGCCGCTTTAGTTTAAGCCAAGGGGCAAAAGGCGACATGCTGAGATCGGCGACAATGGAACATATAACGGGGTCAAGCAAGGCCATGGTCATACTGACGGGTCAGACACCACCACCAGACCACCAACCACGTCCCTTTTGTTAGACATTGTGGTTTCTTTTATTGTTCTTTAAGTATCACTCGGCTAGTATCTATTAGACGTAGCCTAAGTATGAAAAATGAAAAAGGACTAGTAAAAATGACAATAAATACTTTGAATAACGATTCTAGAATGTGTCGCCGTTTATTGTGTTGCATACATCGCCCCGGGAAATCAAGCGCTTTAGCAAACCATGTGATCAAAGACACTGTCGAAACGTCGGAAAATTTGAAAATTAGTATATTTACGAGGAAAGACCGCCATCGAATCGACGTAATACGCGCCGACGCCCTTTGTATATTTCCGAATTATAGTAGAAATATAACGAAATACAGTTATGAATATTAACGATATATAATATACGAATTAGAAAATAACCAAACTACCCTTGAAGTACTTTTTGGATAAAAAAATTGTAATCGAAATCGGTTGCCGTGATATTGAGTTATTCGTCCTATTGTCGTGTACATTTCCCCTTCGTCCAGGGAAGACCCACGCGAAGCACCAGCTTTCAAATAAAAAAAAAGAATCATCAAAATCGATTCACCCAGTCGACAGTTCTGAGCTAAGAAACATAAAAATAATAGTAAATAAATAAAATAAAACATAAAAATACAGTCGATTTGAGAATTTCTTTTTTGAAGTCGGTTAAATAAAATATAATAATTTTACTTACAAGAAATTGAGAATAAAAATTTCGTAACATTAATGGAAGAGAGAGAATAGAACGGAGAGAGAGAAGAGAAATGGCCTACAATTGCTTTCAATTGGCTTCCAAAGAACGCACCGGTGCTTCCCAACAGTAAAGCACGTCCCAGGGGAGAATTCCTACTCGAGCTAACTTTTTCTACCTAACCTAACGACAGAATATGAAAGGAGCTAAGAAAGGAGAAGGAGGTAATAAAGTTTCTGGCAGCTGTCCCTTAAAGGTTCAGGCTAAGCGCCCTAAAAGCTATGTCATCTCTCTCCGGTGAAACAGTTAAAGTCAGCTTTTCTGACTAATCTGTATAGTTTCGTCAAAAAAAAAATCCTGTCCCTTTCCATCCACATCAGGGTATAAAGGCAGTATAATTGGTTATCAATTGACTACAAATTCAACAAAGGGTACACTAATATCTGTTATTTAAAAACAACATTAGTACTATATAATTAAAAACCGAACAGCGGCGATCTCCTGAGGAAAACACCAACACCAAACAAAGTAGTAACAAACAATGAATGAAAACTATCACAGAATCTATCAAAAAGGCAAAGATGTCTGTATCGTGACCATATCAGCTGTTCTACGGTCCTTCAATGATCAGTAAGGGCTAGGAACGTACTTAGTATTACTGTGTAGTCATCCGCGTTCCGTGATGCAAGCGCAGGTTAATACGGTGCTAATTGAGTCTATTCATTACTTTAATATACCTTTATTGCTCTTCGAGGAAGTGACATGGTGGCCCGCAACACGGCGCGACTCGGATTGACTATAAAATTATGCAAATGGTTTATCACACCCTGCGTTGTGAACGCTTATGTTTTGTAATGGCTGTCATTTCACATTATGGTTCTTGTTACCATAATAAATACGACTCTCACTTGAACACACAATCTTAACAAATATTTAAGACGTAAGTTTAGAAAACTGTATTTTTGGAAAGATCTAAGGCAAATTTTACAAGATAATTATAGACTTCTTTTTGAAAGAACTGCGCTGATCCACAATACACCACGGCAAGCTTTCAAATAAAAAAAAATACAGACGAATAGAGAACGTTTTACCTCTTCCGCCTGACAGTGTTGCCTGGAAGAAATCGCTTACAGCGATAAGGCCGTCCTTGCCCACATCTAGGTTAAGTGTAGTTTTCAACCGACTTCAAAAAGGAGGAGGTCCTCAATACGTCTGTATATTTTTTTATTTCAAAGCTGGTGCCTCCCGTGGTGTATTGGAATAAAATGAAATGGGATCGCCAGTTAATTTTGGTCCAATTCTAACAATGAGATCCACGAGAAAACCATACAACATACGATCTTACTATAAACAATAATTCCCGCCAGTTTGTAACAACGAGTTTTTATATTTCAGTTTCTTACGTACAAATAAATCACTTGCCAAAATCTATGTCTAGTTTTTGGCAAGAGTTTCACCATTTGTTACATTTTGGCACATGATAAGCTTGATGAAGCGGATAGTAATTGCTTCCTCTGTCTAAGCCGTTGTTCAAAAAAATCTGGCGTCTATGCTCTGATATTTACCATAGAGAACAGAACTTATGACACTATTGCGTGGAATTATGCCTTAGTATTAGACAATAGACAGACATGTCATTAGATTTATATATGTACGTAACATATCTCATTATGAGACATACCATCAACGTGTGTTGATTGTTCTGCGACACACGTGACGCACGCCGCGCACGCACGGCCACGCACCTCCGCTATGTGGACCACAGATTAATTACCAGATAGCGTGGTGTTCTATCTGACACAATAAATCTTTGAGTTATATAACGGCATGTACTCGATTAAGTTAGTTGTACACTGAGTTCATACCAATCTGTCACATATGCAATTTAAATTTTTGATAAAAAGGCAAAGGAGATTACTGTGTACTTATTATCGATTATTTAGCTTTTGAGCTTTGTATCAAACTTGTGCTATTTAAATTGTGTGGTGTACAAAGCACTGTTTGGAGAAGCCCATCATTTTAAGCAAAATGGACGATAAATGTGCTCAGAGAAGGGCGCGTACAAACACAAAAACGTTGGGAGGCAGCATGCAGAGTTCGGTTTACTAAGCCCACACTCAAGAGATACGAAGAAGAAGAAAAATTAAAGTAACTTATAAATAATTGCATTAGTGCCGGCATTAAAGAAATTGTATTTCATTAATTTCTAAGCTGGGCGGCGAAGCAAAACATCGTGAAGAAACCTGCAAGTCTGAAAAATTTCATATCAAGTCCACCAAACCGCACTATATTCCAATACTTTCTTTACAGAGAAGGCATGTGCCCAGCAATGGGACAAATGTATATAGTTGATAACTCTTAGTGTGCTACGATCCTGCTATACATTGTGAAATGACCTCACGATCCCCAGTACAACGGATCACCAAATTTCGCGCGGGCCCTCATCAATACACTTCAGAACATATTTGTTACGGCGTGAGGGGTTAATAGCTATATTATTATTGTTTGCTTTGCCGCCCGAGTTGCGATTGCTCGTGATTTATCTGTGAGAATGTTTCCAACTGTTGTGACGTGCGCTCGTCCGACGACGGAGAAAATTTTCGTTTGATCAATTACTGCCGCGTTATGAAAGTCACAATATTATATCATTTTATGTCTTATTATGATTGATTGCGTGTTTAACTTCGTGGAGATAGTACTGGTTGCTTCTATTTGGTTCGTGTTATGTTTCTTTTTTAAAAGATGGCCGACGAAAGAACATTAAATATTTGTAACTGGCCAGCCTTAAACATATCCATTTTCTAATATCAAACTAACACATCGATAACAGCAATTTATAATAAGCTAACTCGTATACGTGTACTTTACAATGATCATTATATAATTATAAATAGTATAAATTGTTGGTGTCGATATGTCCTTCTTAACTACTAATAAAGTGAAGTGAAGTGAAGAGCTAGAATAAACATGTTGATCGTAATCACTGTCATCAGTTCTTTGGCATGTCTGGTAATTTCTACACAGCAAAACATTCTGTGGTAAACTAAAGTGCATTGGTGGGGATTTCGTGAACGCTAAAGCTTCTGAGTAAATGGAAAGAAGTGTGTGAGAGAGTATATAAGGCTTCTGGCCGCTTCATTGAATTGTGAAATAAAAATTTTACACACACATTGGTATTCTGCGAAGTTATTACTTCACTGTCCCTTTTACTAAATTAATTGCTTGACTATACCCTTATTCATCGTACAAATTTCAGTGGCTTCGGAATACTTAATAAATTAGTGTTATAATTTGTAGGTCTCGTGGAATAAAATAGTCCAACAACTAATACACCCGCTTTATTGAGACAGCGTAACGTTGCACAAAGAATTATTTATAACTAATATCGTCACAACTACAACAACTTTATACAAAATTAATTAGAAGTCAGATTACGAACTAATAAAGTTACAACTATTGTTTACAATGCCAAGTTCATGAGACGATCAACTTAATTATTAATTATGAATTAAAGATACAATAAGGTTCAGGTAAATCATTAAGATATCATTGGAAGTAGTTAATATGCATAACAATCGCTGGGTGTCATGTGTTGCCAGCTAACATTAGCGATTAAATCCGTTTTGCTATCAATGTTTATTATGTTGGTATGTCTGTTCATTAGCAAATTCAATCAAAATAACCTCTATACAATGTCAAATAAAGAGAACAATATAACCCGGCTAATACTGCTACAACTATCGACAAACGAATCGTTCGGCTGCCACAACACGTCAGTCACAATCAAACTATTCGGCGCGGTCAGATGTGTGACGCGCGAGACCCGACAGTCAGATGTGAAATAATTAGTCTGTGATAAAATGATTCTTGTTAACCTGTCCCAAATATCTATGACATAACCCGACCGCGGGTTACAACTGCGCAGATTGTATCGCTCAGTTTTCGGATTAGGTTTCGTTCACACTTCCTACATTGACGCAATCGACGTTCCCATACGTTGATTGCTGTGGTTACGCTGTGAATGTGCAAATGTAAGGATTTTACAGTTAGGAAAAACGTGTTTGTAAACAGTTTATATATAACGGACTGATGGGTTAAGGTTATAGCATTTTATATATGTATATGTCCCACTGTTGGGCGCAGGCCTTGTATTCACATGAATCAATCAACCTTAGAATTTTTTTCTAAGACATCTAGGTTGTATCCCGATGTTTTCCTTCACCGACGAGCGCGTGGTGAATCAGCACATAAAATTACAATAACATATTTATTGGTACCGGCACCGGGGATCGAACTCGGGTTCCTAGCGTACTATGCACTTAGCGAAGATTGGCAGTCAGTTCATGAGATTTCTCTGTCTTTTGCGACTCGAAGCAAAGTGCTGCCCTCGTAATTTCTGTCCACTCCTGTTATTTAGCCATTTCAAAATTTCAAGTTCCTTCTTTGTCTAACTCTATCTCAATCTAATTCTTCTTCAAATTTCTATACCACGAATATAGAGATATTTCATCAAAATTCAGGTAGCTTATCCGGTTTACTGTGCCACGGCTTTCTGAATATATTTAGGAATTGTAAAAACTTCTTGAAATGTCAAGTAAACGTGTGCCTAAATATTCGAGCAATGCTTTTGCATCATCATGATGCCAAAACTTTACGCCAAACATTCATATTTGTCAAATTGACGAAACACTTTAATGCGGCCTTAAGGTGTTCCATTAGAAACAGTAAGGCGAATCTTAAAACACGATTACGACACCGGCAATAAAAACATAGGTATTCTTTTATGCGGGTCAGCAACCGTTGTGGAAAGAGTGTAGGCTGTAATGATGATTAAGGATAAATCCTTATATAATTTCCACTAGTGCCAACTCGATATAGCTCCGGCAAAATATCCGGCGTAGTCCGGCGTTTCATTAAAAAATCATAGAAGTCAAATTTACTAATTTGTTTCAAAGGAATGGCAAGTTTTAAAATAATATTTTCCCGAACAATTTGTTCACGTAACGGCCAACAACAAAATCACTTTTACTTTTTAACTATCATGCTGGTATCGATTTAAATTGGATTTCAATCTGCTTAAATGACCTCTCATTGAGTCCATAAATTATTATGATAGATTGGATTGGACGTTTAGTGGTTATAATAAATGACGAAGACAGTTGAATGTTATTCTTTATATTGAGAGCAGTGATGTTATGGTAGATTAAATTGATTGGTAGAATTAATTTAGGCTGTGGTCTTCAGAAGCATTTGTCGTTGTTGGAGAGACGTTTGTAACCTAGAATTAGGTTTGATTAAACGTGAGTATTTATTTGATATCCGGATTTTATGTGTTAGGCCATTGATTACCGGAAAGAGAGTAATAGAGTGGGTAGAGTGCATTTCTTGCAAGTGTGTATCAAACAACTTACTGACGATTAAAAAAATTACATGGATAATGACCCACACACTTCTAATAAAAAATAAAGTTACAGCCTTTATATATATAATATATATGTCCCACTGTTGGGCGCAGGCCTTCTCTGTAAAGAGAGTATAAGGGCATAGTCCACCACGCGGCCCTAGTGCGGATTGGCAGACTTCACATGCCTTAGAAAAATTTTCTAAGACATGTAGGTTTCCTCACGATGTTTTCCTTCACCGCCGAGCGGGTGGTTAATCAGCACATAAAATTGCAACAACAAATTTATTGGTGCCGGCACCGGGGATCGAACTCGGGTTGCTAGAGTACTATGCAAAGAGCCAACCGCCTGGACACTGAGCTACCACGGCTCATTGACTTCTAATACGGTAAACATAATTTTTGCAATAGTCATAGCAACTGAGCCAGCAAAAAAAACTGGGTGGTTCCATTCCTTGTGTAATTATTTTTCAACCGACTTTAAAAAAAAGAAGAGGTTCTCAACTCAATATCATGCAATTATTTTTTTTAAAGTAATTTATTTCTCAGTAAGTAAAAAGCTCACCTAATTATTTTAGAAAAACAAAAATATATCAATGCTTAAAATTACTTTCTTAAGACTATTGGAGAACTAAAGTTAAATATAATATTATAGTCGTATATAAAATAAGACTAAAGACTTTAAAACTTACTATAGAGGAACAGCTTTTGACATGCTGAGGCAGCGGGCTCCCTCGTATTGTAATCTTTTCTTACCGTATAATGTTCTAATCTTAGGTAACTGTATGTCATCTTTACGTCTCGATTTTGAGCCTGTGGTAGATGGTTCACCAATAGGTTAGGCTATTGATGCTTTAGTCACTCTTCTTTGTACGCCCTTATCCTGTCCCAGAAGTTTTTTTTTTTTTTAAATTAAGCTAGCAATATTATTTTTTTCAGAAATATTACTAACAATCTTGTTAACCATTCTAACTAAGCTTAAGCTTGTGCTAGGACATGGTTCACGGCAATAGTCCAATGGTGGATTCGAACCCACGACCTTACGATTCGCAGGCCGTACCCTAAACCATTAGGCTATTGACCCTTCTAGTTATAATAAGCTCAGCTCACAATTGCTATCTCTATCTACCACAATTGGCTTAAACAATTCCAATAGTGATAATCTCAACTGTTCATGGTCAAAATTGTTCACACTTTGTTAATAATTACAGAATGACACACTTACGCAACTATTTTCATAGTGTTTCGTTATGGGTTGCATTAACGTATATGATAAAACCAAATAAACATGTGTACATATAGTTCACACATCAATGCAAATAACACGCAATATCAGTTTGATGATATATAAAAGTATATATATATCGACAGTTTGTCATCACAAAACAACAGTCAGTTTGTCAGACCAAACAGACAGACTGATAAAAATTGTAAAAAATGTTATTTTTGTCTTAAGCATGTTACATAAAAAGTTTATTTTAATATTAAAAACAGACGCTGCCATGCAAATGCCGCTGCATTTTATTTATTTGTGTAGATGTAGTTTTATAAAGTAACAACCGAATCTACTACCTCCCCCTATTTTGAAGTCGGTTGGCAATAAAATGTGATGAAATGTCAACTCCTTGAAGAGATGTATCCAAATTATATGGGCCCTTGCGTCCAGTCAAGAAAGAGAGTGATTAAAAGCGATCTAAGAGCTGATCCACCGCTTAAATCTGTAACGGCCGGCTTCCCAAACCAACAGTGAAACTTGGTTCGTGAAATAAATAGAAATGTGAGGACGTACATAAAGAGAAAGGACACTATAATATAGGCAATGATTTTACAGTTAAACAAGGATATATAGATCACCATTGTAAGACATGATTGCGTGCGTTCGCGCATTAGAAACACGTGGCACATGAGAAATCTCTCGCTTTCCGGCCGTCTCGTGGAACTTTAGTAACGGGGTTAACAGCGCCATTTAATTGTTGTGGAAGGTGAAACTGAGTCCAATCGCCATTGTTAGAGTTGTTTCCGACAATTGGACTTTGCAAAATATAAGAAAGATAAGCTCTCACGTATGATAAGGATCACCCCTGTTAGCCAGACTCCACTGGCTTGTCTTAATAATGATTTTATGATTTGAACACAGAAAGAGTACTTAAACAATCCAATATAACTCGTTCTATTCGACGCAGCGATCACTTGTGGAATTATTACGTCCTATGGCCGTCATTAACAACAAGATTTGTAATTGTATTGTTGGAAATTCAGTCCTTAAGTGGAAGTAAATTAGAAGAGAGGAGAGGTCCTCACTAACCTCTATAAGGGACTGTTTTTAATCTCTGCCAAACCTCTGGTATAGCGGATGTTCAAGTATGTCCTTGGTTTATAAATTTAAAAAATGCTGAACACGTTTTAATCCTTTTTACTTCAAAAAGGCTTCATTCAACCTGCGTTGTAAGTTACCAAGCTCTGAAATTAAACGTTTTGTGAAGATAATCATCACTTTTTGCAAATTTCTTTTAATCAAATTAAAGCTATACTGCCATTCAGTACACCAGGCATCCTGGGAAACGATGTTGGCACATAGGCCCGCTATTAAAACCGAAGAAGGCCTATGTGCTCTAGTCATTATTTCAAAAATTTTATATATATAACAATATTTAAAAATGGCAATATTATAAAAAGATATTGCGATTGACACAAGAATCGCTGTCCCGCTCACACCCTAATATTAGACCATAGCCATAAAAACATCAGTTCTGACATTAGATTACGTTTTGGCATGTCCGCTGTCACAACCGTTCGGAACAAATTCCACATAATTAGTACATTGTATTAGTATAAAGTTAATTATAAACCGAAAATAAACCTTATAAACGTCTTACATGCAGTTAGATAACACAGCGAGAAATATTAGTAGTGCGTGTTTATGCGTGTCATAAAAGTCGCCGCCATTTTTATAATTTGTTTCTGTGAATTAAAATGGATTATATTGGGTGTAAACGGGCTACAGTCGTTGCTGACCGGAAAACGGTAATAGATATGTTAAAGATTTTGTATTTATTTTCGTTTTTGTTTAATTTTTACTGTTATATTTTTGCCAGATCGATAAATAAGAAAAAATAACCTATTATCTTCCTAAGATAGAACTTTTTTTTCTGACTGAACTACGCTGATCAGCTACGCGGCTTCTGTAGTTTCACATAGCTAATCACTTTTTACCTACTTACGAAGTTTTGCTTTAACAATTTTTATCTTTTATTGGGATAGAGAAATAATTGTCTCCCTTTAACCGAGTTCTGAGATTACCTTCGTTGAAAATAAATATGATTTAAACTTCTAAGTATTTAATATCAATTATCATTTCTTTTAGATCACTCTCGTAGACGTGGGTTGATGAAGCATGAGACATGATCACGTGAAAAGGGGTAAGTCTAACTAATCGTCATTGTAAGTCGCGGAAGTGTATGTTCAACAAGTAAGTGAAAATGAGCATACATTTGATGTGTCATAAAATTTATCTCGCAACCATTTATGCAATTGATTGGTATCGTGTTAGTCCGAAGTCATAGCAGGAATTAGTTGCAGTATTTGTAAAGTAGCTCACGTAACCGCTGATAAGCGGGCGACATAATCGTTTAATGATAATGAAAACAATGAAATGGAATCATGAATAACCTTATGGGTATAACTTGGCCCCACATCGCCTAGATTCTTAAACAATAGTTACACCACACACCATTAGCCAATGAACCTAATGGTTCGTTGCGCGGTCTGCAAATACTCCATGAAACTATATATATATTGATGTGAACAATCTTCTAGTTACTTTTTAAGGGACTTCAAAAACAGTAGGTCCGCAATTCGTCTGTTAAAATACACTCAAAGCGCCGTCATGTTATGAACCGATTTCGATTTTTTTTTTGAAATGCGTTTGTTTAACAACCTTGGGTTCCGAATATTTAACAGATCTCCGAAATCCTATGAAAGAATGCTTGTTGATTGTGATATTAGTAGGTTTATGACAATATAAGAAGGACAGTGAGAACGCATATGATAGAAGAAAGATACCATGATACTTCTGAAATAAAAGACCGTAGTTGCGTTTAATGTTGGCTTCGATTTGAAGTCGATTTTTGTTTTCAACCGACTACTAAACAGGAAGTTCTCAATTCGTCTGTATGTTTTTTTTATACTTGTTACCTCATAACTTTGGACTGGGCGAATCAATTTTGATAATGCTTTTTTCATTTGAAAGTGAGTGCGTCGTATGTGGTGCCATTTGGTCCAATTCTAAAAATGACTTCCTTGAGAAAACTATGTACATATGTTATGAATTTGCATTAAATATGTGATAAATGAGTGATGCGACAAATGGCCGAATAACTTAATATCACGCCAACCGATTTCGATTTATTCATTTTCTATTGGAAAGGATGTACTTCAATGGTAGTTTGATGAGATGTTTGGTTAGTTTGGAAGTCTGTTTTTGTAAATTTACTTGTGAATAGTCGTGAAGTATACGTATTTGTTTCTACTGGCACTGATTAACGGTACAGGAATCACTACCTGGTACGCAACCGATTATATCGGTCTTGCTTCCCATCAGATATCTTGTTTCGGAAGCAACACTCAAGCTGCTATTACCGTTACACAAGATAGACAGTGTTTGTCGTCGTTGGGATTGTATGAAGGACTATGTGCTATATATGTGCGGAAATAGATTTAAAATTGATCTTACCCACTTATCTTACGTATACATCGTGAGACTTACAAAATAAACAATACAAGTTGTATCCAATTGGACAATGTTTTGTTGTTGTCTGTATGCGCATTCTAATTGATATTTTTCATCAATTACAAAACATATTACAGAGAAAGTGCTTATCAACCTGCTGTATTAACCAAACCACTTAAATTGTAATTGCTAAAGAATATAAGTTTCGACATAACCACGTTCAAATTATCGAAGACTACTCTTTATTACAATTGAAATTGGGTCTTTTATGGCCTGTAGCATAATTAATGTATGATTATCGGTAAATGATAAATCTTTGTCGCTGCAGTCTGGTAACCCGTGGTTCATGATTATCTATCGGCCCGTAATGTTATTATCTGTGTACATATTTGACATTAAAATCGAGCGCTTTACGCTTAAGGCGAATAATCGTACTCTTTTTGATATTATTTCGAAATGTATTGAATAGAAAATAATAATATATAGAAGGCAAATACCTCAGCTCCCGCCGTGACCATGACTGCAGCAGTTCGAAACGTCTGGAATTTAAATTCGAATTAATAAAGCAATGCTGGTAAATAATCCAAATCTAGGTTAGTACAGCTAGAGAATGAGCATGAATGTGGAAAGAGAAGTAGAATGAATGTGCCAGAACTTTGTAATATAACTTTCATAGATCGGAAAAATGGAGCAGCCGATCGTAGCAGCTATTTGAATGTCTTCATAGGTTTCCGATAAAAACCCTGCCGATTAAAATTCATCCTCATTTCGGAATACTATCGCAATTGGAGTAACTGCCAAAGATGACGTTCCCCCTGAAAGGCCCTTGGGCCGATTTATTTCCAAAAGAGGTTCAGGCGACTTAGCCTACTTATTACTGAAACAATATTTTGGCTTTTATTTTTATAATTTCTAGTTTTATTGTATATTTTAGTAAATAAGTATTAATATAGAATCGTAAAGGTGAATTCTCTCAAAAACAATTAAAAACTTAAATTATTTTAATACAATGACTAAGTATGCCGCGAAACACTCAAACGATTGACATACAATGCATTTTAATAATCTGTTTCTAATTTTTTAATTGAGGTGAAATTTAGACTAATTTTTTGATTTTTATATAGATCGGTCATAAAGTTGAAAAGCCAATGAAATTACAGAAGCTAATCGGCGTAGTTCATTGTTTAATCCGAAGACATATAAATTTTAGGGTAGATTTAATTTGAAGTTCGGTTTTGCTTTTACTCTTGAATATACATGTTCTTGGTTAGATGTATTTTATAGTTCGTTTACAAAATTTAAATTGTTAGCATGTTTACCGCTTCCCCTTAATATGATATCAGAATGTGTGCATTATAATAATTCGTCAGCGAGTTGTCATTAACAGAAAATGCTTTCTATATCTATCAATAGGCAATTACCTCGCACACGCCATCTATCGGTCACAGATTACACTATTATTTACGTAATTGTTGACGTAACACACACGTCCGTTTGTAGTTGGTCGTACTGATTAAATAAATCCGATGATTAGTGTTGCATATAGAAATTATTATTGTAATTAGTTTCTGTGTTGCCATTTCCGTGTGTTGGTCTTTTGTTTGTTCTGTCCGGCCATGTTTGTACGAGATTGTTATCAATACTCCTGATGGTTATCTGTTGACCTGTGGGCTCATTAAAGTTTGCGGCGTCTTTTTATATTGAGAGACGTTGCAAGGTTTAGTTGGCGATCCACGTACACTTGTTAGATGTTGTAATTTTTTTTGTGAAATGAGGTTAATAAACGAGCACGCAGTTCACCTTACCAGGGTTCTTTGCAGCTCATGCTATTTATTTTTATAAAGGAGGGCAGGGTATTGTTAAGTGATCACTAATGCCCACGAATCAATTTAAGACTAGGGACAAGTCTGCTATTATAATTGTGTCAAATCTATACAAATAAATAAAATGAGGAGTGTCCCTTTAAAATATTAAATAACCGCTTTTTACTAAATACACATAAATATATATACGGTATATATATCAAAATATATTTTACAATTTCTTTCTGGTTGTCTGTTTGCTCCGGCTAATCCCTCAAACGGCGGGACGGGAGACTTTTAGATTTTCATTGGCAGATAGCCGATGTAATAAGGAATAACTTAAGCTATTGTATACTAGAAAATTTTAAATAAATAATTTTGATAGTATATAATTTTAATTGTAACAATTTTGGTATTTTAGCACTGCAATTTTCTAAATCCTTCATTTCAACCGTAAGAAATCCACTGCTGGAGACGCCTCTTCCAACGGTTTCCAAAAGGACCGCTTGTAAACTTCTTGCATCCAACTTCGTCTGCGGGCTTTATGAGGCCGACAGAACATCTTGCGGGACTTCCAGTCCTACCCAGCCGGTCTGTGCTCTGTATTCGAAAACTATGGGGCCAAATCGACCATCTGTGCCTTGCCCATTGCTAACTTAACTTACACGGTTGTCTATGTCGGATGTCAAAAAGTATCTCATAGTCATTATTCCATTCCATCACCTCCGATAGAGATATATTAGTAAGTAAAGAAGAACTAATACGTAAAGAATTATAGAAGGATAGCAAATGTCAATGACTCTTCTCAAGACTGGCACGGGAGTTTTGTTCTAATCCTTTGTTGGATGTATCTTTTGTCGTGTCAGGAAGAGGAGTGCTTCGTTCGGGGCAATAGAATGGCTAAAGAATGGAAATGTGCTATGCCGCTTAGTCACCCTTGCACGCTTTTTCGCCAAAGCTTATAGTACTATACGTTTCGGAATTATTTTACAGTTGTGCCCTATGAAGAAATTTTTAACCTTCTTTAACTTTTAGACAACGAAGCTTTAAAGTAATTTAATATGTTATGTATAAAAAAATAGACCACTACTAATGGTCGATGATGGATGAACCACAGTCATCGTTCACGTTGTTAATCATTAAATATGTCTTTTCACACTTAACAATGGCTTCCTATCACACCGTTGTGACTTTTTGGAATATATAAAAATTTAAAAATACTGAACTAGAAAATTTACATTATACATATTCGTTACCATTAAAAATTAAGTAAATTAATAAGTATATTTACGTTTATACGTATATATATAATCAAAGTGTATAGTAATATATGTGTATAAATATGTATCAAACACAAAACCTTATGAGGGGAAGTGGCTGAATGCGGAAAGCAGATGATCATATATGGTAGAAGGCATTGGTGAAGGTTTATTTGCAGATGGACAGTGGATAGAGATGATACAATTAACACATAGATTTTTTTACTTAATATATTAGAGACCAACGCTCTCCTATAACATATTGCCGTGCTTGTCACTTGACAGGGTGTACTTTATCAAATGATATAATTAACCTCTCATATTGTGCCGTCAACCACGGTTGACAGCTAAGGGGCGTTTCATATCTCGTCAATAACTTGGGATACAAGGCTCAAAGACCGGTAAATCATTTTGTTCTGCGTCCATGATTGCAGCAAGACAGAGGTTAATTCCATTGAATTTAATGTTCTTACTAATGTGATTCCATTCGAGTATTCATGTCGTTTTTTTTATGTTTTATTTCATATAATACACATAGACAGGAGAACTAAACATATATAATATTGTATAAACACTAAAGAACATAATTTATTTAGTTTTAAAATTACGCGGCGGTGTGACAGACAGTCTAATTTTCGCCAAACATAATGGATTACCGATCAAAAGCGAGTTAGTTATTTTGTAGCAATGTGTTTGCGGTGATTGTTGTTTGATGTTTTTTTTAAAACAATTAGTATGTTACGTGCCCACAGCACCAATTACTATTGTTGATTCACGTTCTAGTGCTGATTGATTTGTTTTTTGGACGTTTGCTCAACAATTTCGATCACGTTTCTGCGTAAGATGTAATAGATTATACTGTACTACATCATTTATTATCAAATGCCGTGTCTCCGTTTCCTTGTTGCCGCATGATTTAAAAAGTGATGGTACGAGAGTTACATTTACGCTGATATATAATTTTCGTGAGCTCCGTTACGCATTTTACGTAACATAAGTCACTCACTTGGTGGCTATAATTTTTAAAGACGAGAAACGAAGAAAAAATACAAATGCAAATAATTAGCAGACAAAGAGACAGACAAAAATTGTAAAAAAAATGTTATTTTGGTATATATATCCTAAATATAATATATTCATATACGTTTAGAAAAAAGCGGTTATTTTAATATTTCATATCCATAGGTTACAAGTAATTCAGAATCGTTTTTTCGGACGAGCCACGGGTGCGCCTTGGTTTGTACATAATCGCGAGCTCCACGTTGATACAGGGTTACCGACAATAGCCCAATACTTTAAGCAGGCATCTAGACGGTTTTTCGAGACTGCCACCAAACATTCTAACAAACATCTTGCCTAGCTAGCCTTTCTCCACTAAATTCCGTCACGTCGCCCGTAGACCGAGACACGTTCTCGATGATCCGGACGACGCGATTACAATTGCACGGGCTAGATCTTTACAAATTCACTAAGCGTCCATTCGCGACCATCGGGGGTTGCGAATAATTTTATTAAAACTAACTTTCAGCGCCAATGCTTCCTGAAGTGGCACTGAAATGCTTACGTGTAACATAGTAACCGTCCAAGCCGAGGTTACGCCTCACTTATTACACTTATTGAAATACATTAAACTAAGGCGTACAATGGCGGACATAATACCTTATTTGAATTCGCTAACAGCCAACCCTTGGTAGGAGAGAATTCAAATCTTTATTCTATATAAAGATTTTGACTTTCCAAAACCAAAGTATGTCTATTCTCCGCTAAAATATTTGTATTCACCAAATCTCCTACTCTGTGGCATTCAATTATCAAGAATGGAAACAGCGTCGATCCTCAATTTCGGGTTATCTTCGTTGCAGGTTTTTCTCTAGATTTAGCAAGTAGTTCCCACGGACATGTAGTCTACAAGTTCTATACATACTTCACCCCTTGCTCTTAAATACTTGTGTATGTATGATTGATGCTGGTATTGTACGGGCCGTGTTTAAAACGAGTTGCGAAATGTTAGCAGTGTAACTATCCTGACGTTTGATAAATGATATTCGAATTTCAAAATTCGAAAAGTAAAGATCGCTTTCATAATGTCCTTAAGCAATTTAATTAATCATATTACCAATGTTATTTAATTAACTGCCAGTTATATGTGTAAAAGTATGAAACTGTAACAGTGAAATAAATGTAATCAATAATTACCACATAATTAACATACAACATAGACTAATTATATACAGCTTGCAAAATTTTTATATTTTGCTCTACTGACTTTTTAAATGTATATTGATAAATTAGCTACACTGGAGTTGTTATGAATATGAAAAACGTCTTAATTACAATCGCACGCGAAGCGCGAATTAAGTGCATTTGGTGTTATGTCATTGGGAGTTTGCAATGTACATTACGTTACGATAAACGCGTTTTAAAAAGTAATTTACCACAGCGTCTTCTGATTTTCAACCGACTTCAAAAAAGAGCAGGTTTTCAATTCGTCGTTGTGCTTTTTATGTTTGTTATCTCATAACTTTCGACTGGTACCTTTTTATTTTTCATTATTTAATTTGGTCAACTTCTGTCCTGGGGTATCCATGAGAAAACCATACAAGTCTTTCAAATATTACATCAAGTTGTGCGCCACAAATGGACGAATAACTTAATATCGCCTCAACCGATTTCGATGATTTATTTTTTTATTGGAAAGGATATAATTCAAGAGTATTTTGACGAGAATTTAGTTAGATTCTGATTAATTCTATTTTGTAATATTGCTACGATAATTCGAAAATACGAATAGAGCGTCCGCACGTAACAAACGTTGAACGTTTGATTTGACAATATGGTGTAGGTGATACCACACGGGTTGTTCTTCTGCCTTATGTATATCTTAGACTTAAAAGAAGTTCCATCTGACTCTTTCCACTACACTACTCGTCTCTCATTTGACATGTAACGGCATATTTGATGACATTTTATAGATTACCAAATAGTTGAAACAAATCGGAAAACCATAGTGGCACAACAGGGCACCCAATTTTGCTATTTGCCAGTGATGTTTCATTATGAAACCGATCTATTACAGTCATATCAATTATCATTCCATCATTGCCAAATACGTCAAATACACAAGATTGGTGTGCACGTGGTACACCGTCGCTAAACCATAAAGGCACAAATCAATTAAAGGCTACTAAGACTAGCTAATATCGTGCACTATGATGCCAATGACGGTTCACTGCGTACGTAATAGCAGACTCGGGGTCCTGAAATAGCAGATTATCGAACTACCAAAATCTATAACTTTGTCATGTCATTAAAAATTGATGACCACGGCTCTAAAACTTATTATAGCATATAAAATTTTAGTTTCAACTAAATAAAATATCAACTGTGTTCATAATATTACGCATAAGACTAAAATTTACCCACAAGGTTCAAAATAGAATGAACACCAAAGAATATTAAATGAGAGCTTGCAATGTACGTAACCATAAATTTGCCACGGTGGTATGATCTTTAATAGCACATTTGTACCTGTTGAAAAATGTCCAATGATTTAGACACATATGGCCATTTTCATTTTTTTACGTCGTTGGAAAAAAAACGCGTCCAATGAGATTTGACATAATAAAAATGAATTAAAAATTGGATGAAAAATAGCGAAAATACGATTTTCATGATTGACACTTCTCTTCTATTTTTTGTACCGTAAAACGATTTTCTTTTAGGAAAATTCTCTAGGTTAATGCCGTGGGACAATACTTATTCAGCAAAAATAATAAATATTGGGTCCAAAAACGACAGCTCTAGGTCCACAAACACGAAAGATATAATATTTTTTAAAAAGTTGAAATGTTTTTCGGCTCTGGTGAAGAAATTCATTTTTGTGGGTTACTACGTTTTGTTTTCCAGCGTCGATAATAACTGCACTATAATAAAAACCAGCTGACAATATTAAGAATTAGATATCATTACTTTAAAAAATAATTTAATTTAAACTATATACTGACAAAATAAATACTTCTTCGTTTCTGTACATTAATCTAATTTGGAACATTAAAACTCAACACTAAATCATAAATCTCAAACAAATAAAACATGACCGGACTCTTTGCTTGTACTTCCTTGTTTAAAAAAAATTATGTTGCATCTTCGCTGGGGTCACATTCCCGCACTTTTCTTGTACGCCATTTGGCTAATGACGCATTCCATTTTTGAACTCATGTTTCATATATTTGACATTACAAACGAACCTTTAACCACAATGTCTACTTGACTCTTGCCTCTTTACTTTCTGCCCGTTGCGTTCCTTGTGTATTTAAAAAAAATTGTAGTTAGCCTTTAGTTTTCTTTAATGAGTGCGTTTGTTATTAAACAGGTAAACAACTTTAGCGAATAAAAGACGCCAGAGGTTTTTCATCATCTCTAAAGTTTTTGAAGTCTGTATAAAGTAAGCAGACAAATGATGATGATGATGAATATTTTATGGCTTGGTAACAAGACCTTTAAGCCATGCCTTTTTAAAACACATACACTTATTTCTTACGTCTAAGATGAAAATAAAAATGTAAATTAGATGATCCCCATGAGTCCCCGCGCCATTTTTTTCATAATTCGTAAGCAGACAAATAAAAACAAAGGAATTGCTGTTTTAAAATATTTAATCGATATACAGATTTTTTTAAATTTTCAATACACTGATTTTTAATTCTTGAATAATTAAAAATAAATATATTTATCAAATATTTATAACGAGGATGACAATCACTTACGATCTGATGGCATGGTTTGCCTACGGATTTTTACATATAAAACAAAATACGTGAGTTAAATATAAGCTATATTATATATCATACTAGCTGTGCCTGCGCGCGTTGCTACTCCACTATTATATAATATGTATGAAGGTTAAAGGTTCATATAGCTTCAGATATAAAATAAAAAGTAACGGCTAATGCTACCATATCTTAACCATCAATGAGCATTACAATCGTTTTTCAAAAAGGTTGGTAAATACAAGTACATTTACAAGCAAAAACAAATCTTCGCACGGACACCCTCTTTGTATTTCCGAATTATCATAGGAATATTACGAAATAGAATTAATTCAAAAATTATACAAACTCTCATCGAACTACCCTTGAAGTATATCCTATCCAATAAAACATGAATCATCGAAATCGGTTGGCCTAATATTGAGTTATTCGTCCAATTGTCGCAGACATCAATCAATCATTCAATCCGTATCTTCCCACAGTCGCACACATACTTAAAGCAAATTTAAAGCTTATATGGTCTTCTCGTTGCTGCCATTTTTTGCCACAGAATTGAACCAAATTTTACCTGCATTCAAATAGAAAAACGAATCATCAAAATCGGTACACCCACACGAAAGTTATGTTTTAACAAACACATTCCACGTATGTTTGTTAAAACATTAACAAACGAATTGAGAACCATCTCCATTTCGAAGTCGGTTAAAAACGATATCGCATCCGTGATTCGATCGAGAACGTCCCAGTGATAAACTCGGCGATAGTGTAACATGTAAATTTGAACCTGTCGTAAAACTCACACATGTGCACAGGTGTTAGGACGCAGTGGACGATGCGCCAACACACGTCTATTTGCACTCTTTTTAACATTCACAGGTAGGGGCATGAATGGGGCGGCACGACCGGTCTGACTAGTTTCGGACGGGCCCAAAGTGCCCCCTGTTGACCGTCTACCATCCTTTAATGGAATGCGCGTTTTCTAGGAAACTTAAAATCATATTGTTCATTTATGTTTTGACCGACTTCAAAAATATGATAGACAGATGAATTCTTTATTGCTCACATTTCACTTAAGACAATCAATTTGAGTAAACACTGAACTTAACCGTAATGTGGTAAGAGCGGACTCATAGCTATAAGCGATTTTTTATATTTTTATGACGAACGTGTAGTTTGGCCATTGGCCAGTGAAGCTGGCCTTCACTGCTTCACCGGATTGAGAGGTGGCATAGCTCTTAGGTCGCTAAGTCTGAACCTCTATTGCTACTAACTCGACACAAGGGTCCCCCCGGTGAAGGCTATAAGCGATTCCAGGCTACACAGAGGTAAAATAAATAAATTGCATAACAAAAGCGTAAAAGCCAAGTATAAATAAATAAGAGTAAGAATTGTTTTGATAATGATATAATTAATAAACAATACGCAATACATAAAAAATACAATTTTCTATATTAAACAAAATTATTTTGTAAATAAATATACAATATTTATATACATATTTACATAAGTAAATAAAACGAGCCCTTCTGAATTCGTCTGCACTCATAACAATTAAAAATTAGGTTAGGTTATTGATTATAGATTTGTTATAATATTTGTAGTTGAACTCCATCGTCCTATTTTGTTCATATATCTCCTGTCCATACACAGGTTGCCTGGAAGAGATCGCTCTTAGCGATAAGGTCGCCCATTGTACAACGAATTGTAAAATGTTCCTTAGTTATGTAATTCTAGTTATGTGTTTGATTTTGGTGTACAATAAAGTTATATAAAAAAAATCGATAACTATAAATTGAATTTTATTGTTTGAAGGGTTAAGTTTCAATTAGATCCGATGTTAATTTTTTTAATAGTATTAATCCTAGGGTTCCGAAGGTATACCAGGGAACTCCTAAGAATCGTGTGTTGATTGATAGATATTGGAAGGATTTTTTTTTGGAATACTAACAATTTTTTTTTCACAAATATTATTAATATTCTTGTTAACCGTCCAAATAAGCTTAGGCTTGTGTTAGAAGATGGTTCACGTCAATAGTCGTGGTGGATTCGAATCCACGACCTTAAGATGACAGACCGTACCCTAAGACATTAGGCTAACAATATAAGACAAAGTATACCTACTGAACTTCTTAAAGACATCGGGCACGAATGTGAAGAGGAACGAGAATATAGGCGTCAGTACTTCTAATTCCCTGTTCTACTATCGGACTTCAAGCTACACTACTGGATTTCATCATTTTGTTGTGGACATCTCTCAAACCTGAACGAAACGCTTTGCTTTATGTTTCATTATTCGTACAGCAAAGGTCTGGCATAGTGAGATTTGAATCCACTATCTGGGGTCTTAAGTAACAGGTAACTCAATCTATCTGTACCATACACTGACTGTCACCATAAATTTAAGAAAACGCATTTATGTCTACTGAATATTATCTGTCACGGTTATTTCACTAGATATCAAAGCTCGGATCCGTGGTATAGTAGCCAACAACTGTAACCACTAAAGAGGTCGTCACAACATAGCATAGATCACATGGCATAGACAAGTATCCACTTTTATACCGCTGCTCGCTTATTGATAACGTGAAATATTTTTCTTTCTAAACTCGCATCGAAAGTGTCCGTAATTGGCCTCGGTTTCTACCGTTAATTGAAAATTAATACTATTGCCGTTTAAAATAACTCTTCTGTCACTTGTAATACGGGTGATAACAGCGTATAACTAACTCAGCTGATTATCTGTGACCATTCCGCCCGCGGCCTATTAATAGTGTTAAGGTAGTCGCAGGTGAGTGAGAGAGGCACACATAAGGGCAGGTCGAGAGTTGGTGATACCCGCTCGTTGTCAATACCTGCCGACCCACTAAACCTGTTGTGCTGCATGACTCTCAGGGTGACCAATATTTGTATATTAGTAGGATTTGTCTTTTTATTTTGGAGTAAACTACGCTGATCAGCCAGGAGGCCTCTACAGTTGCTCCGGCTTTTTTTAAAGGTGGCACAGACTCCAAATTTTACTCGGCGGGAGGGCCTCCGAGAGGGGACCTCGGCCTAGGCGGTAAATTAGATTTGTCTATTTGAGTATTTAATGTTTGACAAGATAAAGACAATTTACGTAGCAGAAGTCACTGTCAGTGTCGGAAAATATTGCATGTATGTAATGTGACCAAATTGGTGATATATTTAATAATCTATATTGAGAGTATTCGGTTTCTTACGTACGTAACAATAACCTTCTAAAATGTGTTTGAGGTATTTGGGGACTTTTAAGAAACCAGCCTATTCGGTAACGTACGTGCAGCTCTTCCTGCAGTGTTAATGTTGTTTGATTTCTTTAAGATCAGTTGAACTTGTTTGCCCTTTTAACCAAAAAAAGGATCTAAGTAAGATAGCTATAGGCTATATATAGTATATTAGAAAAGGTTATAAATAGTTAGCCATCCAGGTTTACTCGGTGTATCCAGGGGCTGTAGCATATCATATAGATAATTAAATCCGTTTATTGTCGTTTTATTTAAAAGTATTTTCCAATAAATTGTTCAAATGAAATTTCTGATTTCTTACACGTTTTTTTTACCCTTAACGCGATGAAGCACTGTTACCAAATGTACATACACCTGGATATAAGATTACATTTAAACGCTTGCTATCTATATCTCAACAAGGAGTCGTTTAATTTAACTTTTTGTGCCCATCTATTTAAAGTTATTTTTATATGTATTGTTACCATATATTATATATATTCTTCTCTGCCGGCACCACGCGGCGTATAGTAATAGTACCACCCCACATCTTCCCGTGGGTATCGTAAAAGGCGATAAAGGGAGTGTGAGTAGGTTAATGGTATCTTAATATCCTACTTACCAGTTACTGTAAGAGCTGAGTCCTTTTCCAGTCGTAGCGATCTCCGTTCTATTGGGTTAAAAGGACAAAGACGAGTATGTGCATCAGTGTAACGCGCGTACAATAATGCACTTAAATATATCCTGCGCACCTGACCGCTTCCGATATGGGATTCCGATCATCATATATATATATATATATATATACAGGCAGAGAATATCTTTTGGAATTAGGTAAAATGTAAGTATCTTTTTGTACACTTTGTGCAAATAATAATTAAACAAATGAAATAATATCCCGACCACACCCTTATCAGCCTGGTCTCCCTAGTTTAAATCAAGTGCAAGCGGTTCGCCTTGCCCGGACACTGCGCGTGCGCAGAACGACATCGTACCCACATACACATTCAAATCAATTTGTTTACGTGTGGATCCAATCATGTGGACATCGAAATCAGCAACACTTCTTACAGTCGATATGGACTCTCTATGGGTATGACATACGATACTTTGCATTTTTGGTATTATAGTTATTACTGAGCTAATTGGGTCATTTTGGCGATTGAACGAATATTGAATTTAACAGTTATTGAAGTAAAACTTCATTACGCTCGCTTTACTTGGGATTATGAAACGGGTGAATTTGAAAAGGAAAGCGTGATCGGGCGACGCGAATGGATGTTGAGAGGAGATATAAGTTAGTAAAAATAGAAAGAGAGATAATTAATTTTCATATATCTAAGACACAGTTCAGGCCTATCTATTACACTGTATGAGCAAGAGGAGCAGTGCGCGCGCACATTTTCTCTCTTCTATGATCGTGTATATATTATATTTTGTGTATATAGTTATTTTGTACTTTCACAAATCATACTCACATTCTTGTTAACCATTTCAACTAAGCTTAAGCTTGTCCTAGGATGGTTCACGTCAATACTCGAATAGTGGATTCTAGTCTACGACCTTACGATCTGCAGACCGTACCCCTAAACGATTAGTCTATTGACGCTTCTTTGTCAAGGGATAGAGAAATAATCGAAGTTGTATGTGATAAAGCGTAAGACATCCTGCGAATCAGACTACAATGCTGATATTCTGCTCGGGTTTATTTTAATCACAATGATGATGATGATATCTTCATTCTCAAAGATTTTATGGTCTACCGATGTAATAAGCTGCCTTATACCAATGAGTTGCCTCCGTTCAAGTCTATGACGATGGGACCTAACTTTGTGAAAGCGGACAGATATTTCTGTCTATTTGTCCCAGCTAAGAAAGGATGCAATTATTTTATTTATTTTTTTATTTTGCCATTCATGCAAAGGTTAATATTTGCTATAAGTCGCAAAGACACATTAGAGTAAATACCTTCAAGATATACAGAAGTGTCCTAACAGTTGGATAAAATCTTGTGAAAGTTGACTCCACAATTAAGTAGTTGAAGTCATCATAAAATATTGGCATGGTCAAAATCGATTAGTGGGAAATAATTTTCAATATTCGAAGAACAATTCTGTTTTAATAGCAAATATTGAATTAGACACAAGGGAGGATTTATCGGCAAATTAGTTATGTAATCACAAAATTAGACATCGTTGTGGTGACTAACACGACGCCATTTTATTTATAGTGACCCAGGCTGGTGTCGAAAGTGAAACAAAGCAACCAACGATAACTTAGCATCAAGCCGGCCCTAGCATAGACGAGTTATGTCTAAATATGCCGCCAATTTTCCTCGTGGACTCAACATTAACAAAGACTATGTATACAATAACAGAAGAGAAGGCAGAGTTAAGATTAGGCATTGAGTGAATGTTTTATCAAGTATGCTTAAAACCTGTAACCAATTTTGTAATCACAATTATAACTGGAACAATAATTCGTTGAGGATTGTGACGATTTCTTTAAAGACTGGTAATAACAAATAATGTAATTAAGCTGTGTAGTGCTATTCATAGTATCCGAACTGCCCTTGGATTTCAGAGGCGTTCTCGTTTTGAAAAGACATAAAGACTCATTCTAAAATCTAGAGTTCAATTATGACCTCCCAGCGACAGAGCAAGCACGGCCAGGACCCGCTTCCTCTTTCACATCTGTATACGTTGTCGTTAAACAATAGTTGGTATATCTTAATCAACAAGCATTCTTCGCTATTTATCTATATGGCATATCATCGGAAACCTTTAAACAAAAGAAAATCAAAAGCAGTTTATAAATAACGGCACGGTGGGGTAGATTAAAAAAATAATTGACTATGATACTTACGAAATTCGTAGATTACAGTTTTCGGCACAATGACAGTTGATTGTCATGATGAAAATTCAGTGACAATTGCAGACTACGTTGCCAGTTAAGGCGAACCTTTATCAAAGCACATCGAAATAATACAACGATTATTTCATAGAGTGTAATATAAAGTTATTTATTATACGTTAAAGTTGAATGGCTGAGTTGAATGAACTGATCATACATAATTCATTGTAACCACATCGTTGCTTTGGTGATTAAGAGCCATGCGTAAGACAGGTTGGGCGTTTCCGGGAAATGAAAGGCACTAAGGACGACGTGTTCAACGCTGAAACTAGTTGCGATATTCGAAATTGAAGAAATGTTTTTTACTTGCCTTGGGTAACTTTTTACTGTGCCGGTAGGAAATATATTAAATAACATTTTTTAGTATTAAGCGAAACTTGTACTTAGTGCGAGAGAGAGTAGTTTTACAATACTTTTAACAAAAGCGAACTTAATGCTATTGCTTGGCAGGAAATTTGGCTCTTTGGTAAATGCATTTGTTGGTTTATCGACCCTTGTTATAGATAGATAGATAGATTTTTATTGCACCAAAATATAATGAAGTGCAAAGGCGATCTTAATGCTATTTAGAATTTTGGTTAAAACGCTGGAGGTTGTGCCGCTATAAATAGCACTTTAAAAATCTTATGTAGATACATAAATATACATTTATAGATAACGTCTATATAAATATATTAAAATACATATATATATATGGTATAAATAAACGATAATATGTAGTTTGTCATTTTCACTGTTGGAGTAGAAAGCACACTGCCTACAGTAATTTACAAAACGTAACTCTTTCTATCTTTACTAACTTATATATCTCCATCTCAACTTCCATTCGCCTCACCCGATCACATTTATTGCAACGCATTCACCAGCTTACTCCCCAAGTGAAGCGTAGGGAAAGATGTACTTCAATAAGTACAGTTAGTAGCGATAACAATAGATACAAATTCATGACAGATCACCGTAATAGTGTTTGTATTACATTAAAATCGTATGTGTTCAAAGGGAATCGTGCGCTCATTACACGATTCCGGCGCTTATTGTCTCAGATAAAGGTCGTTAATACTGTCCCAGTTGCGGTTGGATTTTACCAGCGGTTTCATATCTGCGTGTTGGTCTGTGGCCGGTTGACAAAGGTCGGCGCGAGGCGGTCACGAGTTGAACCCGCGGCCGATAGTCGCAGCTCATGGGAACAGGACCGTGACCCCTACCATTGTTTTTGTGACGAATTTTATTCAAATAATTAATCAATAGTCGGGAGATGACATGTTCGTTAAAGGTTACTGTGTATGTGTAATTTGAACACTTAGTTCAAATTTATATTACTCCTTTTTCTCCTCGCGTTGGTTGCCTCAATGCTGATGGTCGTAAATATCTCGTGGAAACAGTTTGTTGATCCGGCGACAATCAAGAAAGGAGGTTATTGACCACTGTAAATTATAAATGCTATAATTTACAGTATTTACGCTACGCACAACGAAACTATAGTTTGTAATTAAGTTATTAAAGGTTAGTTAAATTTACCGTTAAACCTTTTGTTTTTTAAGCAATTGCTATTACGGCTGTAAAGCATCATAGAATTTGAATAATTGTACTTTAGGTTTTACATGAGCTGTGGTCCGATAACATCGCGATGGCCGATACGATTTATTTAATAATTTAGAAAAACAGTTGTGAATGTGAATGATCGTAGTAGGGGACCTGGGCAAGGTTATACGGCCAGAGAACTATTGAGGCGCGGCGCTCGCCTGCCAAGATAACCGCTTTACTAATGTTGCCAGATTGCAAGTTTAACTTATGACGCCCAACATGATATTGGTTTGAGGGGAAACGCCGCGATATTGAGCGAAAGTCCGGAACGGATCCCATTGTTTTCGAGGCGGTGTAAATCTTCTTATCTCAACTTTTGTACCGCGATCGGTAATAATTTAAAAGTAACGGTTAGCTGCGTTGACCCGTTGCCGTTGTGTATTTGTTACGGTTAACGATATATAGCAAACTAATGAGCCGTGCTTAATTAGATTAATAGCTTACAAGTTGTTTTCTTCAGTTACCGATGTTTAAATTTGACCGTTATCTTTACCTTGAATTTACTCAATATTGAGTTATAACGTCAGTCCAAATCTCGACTTTATCAGAATTTAATAAGTACGACATGTTAGCTTTTTTATTGCTTGTTTTACCAATGCGTTATAGATATATGATAAAATTTTCATTTCATAGATCTTTGATAAAATTTGTATCCGGTAAATGGCGATGGGGTGAATCCAGATTCATAAAGGACCTAGAAATTCGAGTGTAAAGCGGCTAGCAATTGCCATCTCTGTATATAACCCTGAAGTTATAAGGACTTGAGAGTATATTTGTCTATTCCCTTGGCCACGGCGTACATTAATTTCTTTTTAATTTTTACTTATTGGTTTTGTGGTGGTATATGTTTTACGAATTATTACCTTTTTATAAAATAGATTACTTTAATGTTTTTTAACCCTTTTTCATGTAGATAAAATCAGCAATCGCTGTCCGGTTTTTACTAAGACTAAGCTTATTATATCGTCTTAATGTAATAAAGCTTGTTTTTTTTGATACTTTTTCCAGAAACTCCACACTCCCTTAGCTAGAGAAAATATCTTATGTAGATTATGTAATCTTAGGGAGCGATCTACTATTGACGTGAACCATTTCCTAACACAAAACAATTTGAAAATAATATATAAAAAAATAGTTAAAAAAAATGCCTATTTAGAATTTATTTTAATATGCACATTACCATTTCTTACCCTGAGCGCTCATTATATCTTTCAGGGCCTTGTTCAAAGAACCAATTAAACTTTAAACAACAGTTTGCGTGTGACAAGTTATGAGCGAGCGTAATATTCGAGCACATTTTAACGTACGCGAGCATAAAGTTGTCGCCCTAAAAGCATAAAGAAGGAGAAAACACGGCGCCGATAAGGCATCAAGTGTCAATGTAAATTAGATGGGATCTCGTGGAGAGTGTGTGAACCCGGCGCTATAACTCTGTTTGCACAATAAGGAACTTGATGTCTTGTCTAATTGCCGCGCCGGATAACCTCAGGGCAATTAGTTAACTCTAACACTCGTACACACGGACACTAAGGGTGACGCGCGTATATTCGCGTTATCGCCGCTTCGACATTTCCTTATTAGGAACCCTGCTGAAGTTTTTTCGGATACTTATCCCAGCGCACATGGTTCCCGAAATTACATTTAAAGCTATTTGATTGTGTGCCTGATGTATGTGGATGGGGTCTCCAACTGTCGTATATGAGACCCTACCATGAGATATAAACGGACGTGGTAGCTTTATGAAATCAAACTTCTTTACGCACGCTTGACTTGG
Source organism: Meandrusa payeni (assembly GCA_029286785.1). Classification (NCBI taxonomy): domain Eukaryota; kingdom Metazoa; phylum Arthropoda; class Insecta; order Lepidoptera; family Papilionidae; genus Meandrusa; species Meandrusa payeni. The sequence goes on from JAGSMX010000004.1 coordinate 13,591,039, forward strand.
GGAGTAAGCTAGTGGCGAAGGGAGTTTGAGCGGGTGATGTAAGTTAGTGAATATAGAAAGAGAGAGTTACGTTTCGTACTGTAGGGACAAGAGAGAGCAGTGCGCGCGCACATTTTCTTTTGCTCTTCGTCTTGTTGGCAGTTAGGTTTTGTATATTTGTATTGTTTTTATCGATAAAGTTAAATACTAACAAACTTAGTTCACAAAGAGACCAGTAAAAACAGAAGAGTTACAATAGTGAAGCAAAATATTTCTCTCACGAAGGAACAGTATGTCCCGAGAACACTTTCTGCAATTAACACGCGAACCCGATTGTCTGGGAACACGCGGCTGATTGTTTGGAAACGTATCGACATACGGATGTGTCGTTTCTGTCGTGCGTTTCGTAATGTTAAGTTCGCCACGCTTGTGAGCTGTGTGTCGCAAGCTAATTAGCGGAACGAAAATTATGTTCACCGAATTCACCGGTGTCCATATACAGTGTTAAGACATCTAGAGTACCCGCTGTACAGCTAACGATGTTTGTCTGTTTGTATGAGACGGTCTCCAGTGCCAAATTGGCACGGAAACTGCGCGTCAAGCGTTGAAATATGTGCGGGGCTATGATGCCCTAAATTGTGACAGGCTAAAGGCTTATTCGAGCTTATAAAATCCAGTAATAAATTGTCCATATTTACCAACAACGTCTTGTCATTACAACATATTGTCAATTCTTTCATCGAGATTCTTGATTCGCCTGTTTTTTTTTAGTGTCATTTATGAAGCAGTTTGTATTTTTATAGGAAGTGTTTATTTTTAAATAGAGAACTGTGGTAGCTCGGTGTCCGGGCGGTCCCCTCGTATTGCATAGTACACTAGAGAGCCGCGTTGGATGCTGACAGCATCGATGAAATTGTTTTTAAGTGACTTCAATGAAGCGGTTCACAATTTGATGATTCTTTTTTTATTTGAAAGCTGGTGCTTCCCGTGTGGTCCCATTTAATTTGGTCCAATTCTGACAGTATCAAATCATATAAGTCTTAAATTTGTCTGTGCGCCACAAATGGACGAATATCTCAAAATCACGTCAACGGATTTGATGATTCATTTTCCATTGGAAAGGATGTACATTAAGAGTAGTTTCATGAAAATTTAGTTAGATTCTGATTAAGTTTGATTCTATAATTTTCCTGCTATAATTCGGAAATACAAAAGAGGCGACCGCGAGCAATAGCATTTAACGTTTGTTTTGATTTGAAGTCGATTTTTGTTTATACTCGTAAATAGACTTGTTGCAATTTTAAGTGCTTATGTACCGCTCGGCAGTGAAGGGAAAAAGACGCTTTAAAATGGTTCTTATCCAAGATGTCGTTAATCGCGTCAATATACATACGCGTATAGTTTATCCATACCAACTGCACCGTTCACTTTGGACAAAGTAAGTAATGAATGCGTTCTGTAACATAAACAGATATCAAGATCGTTGCGAAGATAAATGCACAGCACAGGATGTTATGTATAAGTAATGCATCGCAGAATTACTCAACAATTGTAATAAGGCGCGGTAAATGAATGAGATAACCATTACAGTTACTGGCTGCACATTCGATGTCTTTATGTTCACTGTACAGTGTAAACAGACCAATAGCGATGCTTTTTGTGAAAACAAATAATGACATGCTAACTTGACTTAGTAATTGATATGATACATATTTTTAGCTATCCCACCTCTCAATCCGGTGAAGCAGCAATGGCCAGCCTCTCTGGGCCAACTGTGTTAGTTCGTCCAATAAAAAAAAAATATTTTTACTCACATATTCACAAAAATATTGGACATATTATAAATTTATATTACATCTTAACTTATACCCTAGCCAGCAAAAACGTCCGTAACGTTAAATAGAAACGTTATTTTTTAGTGTGACCTGCTTCAGATAGATGGCGCTATGGTTAAATATATATATTTTTTATAAATCATTGTAAATAAAACGGTGTTCAGATAATTTTGTAGAGTAATTTTTTATTTTTTATCGATGAAAAAGTTTATTAAAAATGTGTACCCCAATAATTATTTTTTCTACTTGAAATTAATATTTTTATAAGTCCTTTTCGCATAATTTCTCTCCAGAAGTCGGGGTATCGAAAATATCCCATGTTACCGTCAAATTAGAAGATACCATCCAATGTACAGATTAAAAAGTGCATAATTATGACAATAAGATTTAGCCACCGTAACATTTGACCCACTGCAAGGCACAGGACTTCTCTGTAAAGATAATATAAGGACATAGTCCGTCCGTCATAGCCTTGATGCGGATTGGCAGACTTCAAATGTCGTAGAAAATTTTGTAACAGATGTAGGTTTCCTCACCAGGTTTCCCTTCACCGCCGAGGGAGTGGAAAATCGGCACTTGATCTTGCAACAAATTAACTAGTGCCGGCACCGGGGATTGAACTCAGGTTGCTATCGTACTACGAAACTTAAGGCGACCGCCCGGACCTTGCTTCTCAACGTACGTCCGTTTATTAGAAGTGTTATAAAAACTAGGGCGCTCATGTCTCGAGAGATCTTGGTAGGGCACAAGGTCCGGGTTATCAGCGGCTAAATGTTAATCGTGCGAAACCGAGGAGAAGGGAGCGTGCGAATACTGGAACATTTCGTCAGCATGTTCCGATTGTGAGCAGCAAAGAGAACAAGGATATTTGATTAATTACCTACTGGGAAATTCACAGTGGGATATTTTGTCCGTAATGAAAATTAACTTAAACATTATGAATGACAAACTGATATTTAGAGTTGTTGGTAATTCGACGTAGATAAGTAGGAATTTAATTTCTCACTACATCTGTGTATATATTCGTTAGGGGTGACTATTTGTGATAATTTTAACCCCTATATGCTTTATAGAAAAGTAAACCATTTTGAGTTATCATGCTTTCTTTCAAAATAAGTCAAAAATGGAACATCAATTTTTTTTTAAAAAAAAGTATCAATTTAAATTTCATTTTTTCTTTTGATTTATAAAAAAATTTTAAACAATGGTTATTTATCAATATTAAAACGACAATTAATAAGGTTCAAATTTTATTTTAATACTTTTTTGAAATTGTTTTCCATTGAAATACCTTATAATAAAAAAAATTAAACCTATCTGGAAAATTATTTTTAAAAACATAACCGTTTACTTAGCTCTCCAACAATGCAACAACTAGTATCTTATTTCAAAAAAATTACATCTAGTCAGCTTCTAGTTCTATCATGTATGCTGCTGCCCAATGCTGATGTTTGCCATACAGATATCAATGAAACACTTCTCGATAAACTTGAGCGATTACTTAATCTATATATAAGGTTTATCTTCGGAATACGTAAATATAACCATGTATCGCACTATCGGGCTAAGCTGAAGTGCCTCAACATCCGCAACAGGCGAGACGTACACACACTTACCATGTTATATAACATACTACATAACACTTGGTCTCCAGAATATCTTCGTGAGCGCTTTTTACTTCTCTCTTCAAACAGTTCGTCAGCCGCTAACCGCGAACCTTCTATGACAAATTTTTAACGTTCCCCGAATGTCACACGAATTTCTATGGCAATTCTTTTTACCTTTACAGCTATAAAACTATGGAATAGTTTGCCGATTGAGATTAGGAGGCTTTATGAAATCAAACTTCTTTACGCACGCTTGACTTGGGGAGTAAGCTAGTGGCGAAGGGAGTTTGAGCGGGTGATGTAAGTTAGTGAATATAGAAAGAGAGAGTTACGTTTCGTACTGTAGGGACAAGATAGAGCAGTGCGCGCGCACATTTTCTTTTGCTCTTCGTCTTGTTGGCAGTTAGGTTTTGTATATTTGTATTGTTTTTATCGATAAAGTTAAATAGTAACAAACTTAGTTCACAAAGAGACCAATATTTAACCAGTTACAATAGTGAAGCAAAAATATTTCTCTCACGAAGGAACAGTATGTCCCGAGAACACTTTCTGCAATTAACACGCGAACCCGATTGTCTGGGAACCCGCGGCTGATTGTTTGGAAACGTATCGACATACGGATGTGTCGTTTCTGTCGTGCGTTTCATAATGTTAAGTTCGCCACGCTTGTGAGCTGTGTGTCGCAAGCTAATTAGCGGAACGAAAATTATGTTCACCGAATTCACCGGTGTCCATATAGGGTGTTAAAACATCTAGAGTGCCCTCTGTACGGCTAAAGATGTTTGTCTGTTTGTATGAGACGGTCTCCAGTGCCAAATTGGCACGGAAACTGCGCATCAAGCGTTGAAATATGTGCGGGGCTATGATGCCCTAAATTGTGACAGGCTAAAGGCTTATTCGAGCTAATAAAATCCAGTAATAAATTGCCCATATTTACCAAGTATAACAACGTCTTGTCATTACATATATTGTCAATTCTTTCATCGAGATTTCATTGATTCGCCTGTATTTTTTTAATGTCATTTATGAAGCAATTTGTATTTTTATAGGAAGTGTTCATTTTTAAATAGAGAACTGTGGTAGCTCGGTGTCCGGGCGGTCCCCTCGTATTGCATAGTACACTAGAAAGCCGCGTTAGATGCGGACAGCATTGATGAAATTGTTTTAAGTGACTTCAAAATGAAGCGGTTCACAATTTTTATGTATGATGATTCTTTTTTTATGTGAAAGCTGGTGCTTCCCGTGTGGTCCAATTTAATTTGGTCCAATTCTGACAGTATCAAATCATATAAGTCTTAAATTTGTCTGTGCGCCACAAATGGATGAATATCTCAATATCACGTCAACGGATTTGATGATTCATTTTCCATTGGAAAGGATGTACATTATGAGTTGTTTTATGAAAATTTGGTTAGATTCTGATTAAGTTTGATTCTGTAATTTTCCTACTACAATTCGGAAATACAAAAAAGGCGACCGCGAGCAATAGCATTTGTTTTGATTTGAAGTCGATTTTTGTTTATACTCGTAAATAGACTTGTTGCAATTTTAAGTGCTTATGTACCGCTCGGCAGTGAAGGGAAATACATGTCTTAAAACATTTTTTTTAGTACTTATGTCTATCCCGCAAGGGTTAAAAAGACGCTTTAAAATGGTTCTTCTCCAAGATGTCGTTAATCGCGTCAATATACATACGCGTATAGTTTATCCATACCAACTGCACCGTTCACTTTGGACAAAGTAAGTAATGAATGCGTTCTGTAACATAAACAGATATCAAGATCGTTGCGAAGATAAATGCACAGCACAGGATGTTATGTATAAGTAATGCATCGCAGAATTACTCAACAATTGTAATAAGGCGCGGTAAATGAATGAGATAACCATTACAGCTACTGGCTGCACATTCGATGTCTTTATGTTCACTGTACAATTTAAACAGACCGATAGCGATGCTTTTTGTGAAAACAAATAATGACATGTTAACTTAACTTAGCAATTGATATGATACATATTTTTAGCTATGCGACCTCTCAATCCGGTGAAGCAGTAAAGGCCAGCTTCTTTGTGCCAACTGTTTTACTCACATATTCACAAAATATTGGACATATTATAAAATTATATTACATATTACCTACCTACATATACCTAGCCAGCAAAACGTCCGTAACGTTAAATAGAAACGTTATTTTTTAGTGTAGGTGACACTTCTTCAGATAGATGGCGCTATGGTTAAATATATTTTTTATAAATCATTGTAAATAAAACGGTGTTCAGATAATTTTGTAGAGTAATTTTTTTATTTTTATCGATGAAAAAGTTTAGTAAAAATGTGTACCCCAATAATTATTTTTTCTACGTGAAATTAATATTTTTATAAGTCCTTTTCGCATAATTTCTCTCCAGAAGTCGGGGTATCGAAAATATCCCATGTTACCGTTATATTAGAAGATACTATCCTATGTACAGATTAAAAAGTGCAAAATTATGACTAAAAGATTTAGCCACCGTAACATTTGACCCACTGCAAGGCACAGGACTTCTCTGTAAAGATAGTATAAGGGCATAGTCCGTCCGTCATAGCCTTGATGCGGATTGGCAGACTTCAAATGTCGTAGAAAATTTTCTAACAGATGTAGGATAATGTTTATGGAATATGATATATAATATGTATGATAATATATGATAATATGTATCTAATATTTTTGTGTATGTGCATGTTGGTAATACAAAATAAGTGTGTGTGTGTAAAAAGTAAATAAAAACAAAAATACATGTCGTTGTTAGTCCCTTTTGTAGAGAATGACAAGTGTTAACAATAACTCTAATAATACCAACGTATTAGTTGTCATCAACTAATACGTTTTTATTTATTTTTAGACCTTAGGATAAGTTTTTACAATATTTATGTAAAAAGTAAAATACATAAAAAAAAAACATACAAAGTATACAAAGTATAAAGTAGGTTTCCTCACCGCCGAGCGAGTGGAAAATCGGCACTTGATGTTGCAACAAATTAAGTGGTACCGGCACCGGGGATCGAACTCAGGTTGCTATCGTACTACGAAACTTAAGGCGACCGCCTGGACCTTGCTTCTCAACGTACATCCGTTTATTAGAAGTGTTATAAAAACTAGGGCGCTCATGTCTCGAGAGATCTTGGTAGGGCACAAGGTCCGGGTTATCAGCGGCTAAATGTTAATCGTGCGAAACCGAGGAGAAGGGAGCGTGCGAATACTGGAACATTTCGTCAGCATGTTCCGATTGTGAGCAGCAAAGAGAACAAGGATATTTGATTAATTACCTACTGGGAAATTCACAGTGGGATATTTTGTCCATAATGAAAATTAACTTAAACATTATGAATGACAAACTGATATTTAGAATTATTGGTAATTCGACGTAGTAAGTATAGATATAGTGACAAAAGATTTTCCTTCCTAATTTTTCGGAAGAGTTCGTATTTATCGTGTTATTGAAGAGCAATAGCTCCATATTAATGGATATGAAAATGTCACTCATTTAATACGATCATTCATTATCAGTACCGCAGTAATCGTATTGCGATAAAGATCCCAGTTTTCGCGAAGGAATTTAATTTCTCACTACATCTGTGTTTATTTTCGTTAGGGGTGACTATTACCCCTATATGCTTTATAGAAAAGTAAACCATTTTGAGTTATCATGCTTTCTTTCAAAATAAGTCAAAAATGGAACATCAATTTTTTTTTAAAAAAAAGTATCAATTTAAATTTCATTTTTTCTTTTGATTTATAAAAAAATATTAAACAATGGTTATTTATCAATATTAAAACGACAATTAATAAGGTTCAAATTTTATTTTAATACTTTTTTGAAATTGTTTTCCACTGAAATACCTTATAATAAAAAAAATTAAACCTACCTGGAAAATTATTTTTAAAAACATAACCGTTTTCTTAGCTCTCCAACAATGCAACAACTAGTATCTTATTTCAAAAAAATTACATCTAGTCAGCTTCTAGTTCTATCATGTATGCTGCTGCTGCCCATAATTGACAATGCTGATGTTTGCTATACAGATATCAATGAAGTACTTCTTGATAAACTTGAGCGATTACTTAATCTATGTAAAAGGTTTATCTTCGGAATACGTAAATATGACCATATATCGCACTATCGGGCTAAGCTGAAGTGGCTCAACATCCGCAACAGGCAAGACGTACACACACTTACCATGTTATATAACATACTACATAACACTTGGTCTCCCAGAATATCTTCGTGAGCGCTTTTTACTTCTCTCTTCAAACAGTTCGTCAGCCGCTAACCGCGAACCTTCTATGACAAATTTTTAACGTTCCCCGAATGTCACACGAATTTCTATGGCAATTCTTTTATCTTAACAGCTATAAAACTATGGAATAGTTTGCCGATTGAGATTAGGGAGGCTTCGTCGACTAATGTCTTTAAATAGCGTGTATTTAAATAGTTTCTACTTAAACAATGAAAGATTACAAACTGGTATATATATTGTCTTTTATATATTTCATGTGTATGTATTTTATTATATTTATATAGAAGTATCGGTTTATGTATATGTAAATGTATATTTATTTATCTATACAACAGTTTTAAAACGCATTTTTAGCGGCACTTCCCTTACCCTGCTCTTAACCACTAAGGTAAGCTGGAAGAAAATTCTAATTAGCATAAAGTTCGCCTTTGTACATATTATTTGGTGCAATAAAGGATTTATCTATCTATCTATAAAATATATTTTTACTTTTTTTTATTAGAAATAAAATATGAAATTTGATTACTTAGTTGAAAATAACATGTTATTGGCCATAACAGGTCCTGATGAAAAGTGGATGACGACGCAAACACGGCAATGCGGTTGCATATAACCATGTTCAATGTGTCAGTTAAATGAGATTATAATGAATAAATTGTTACTGAAATAAAGATAATTGCATAAGGACCAATTCTCGGCCTACCACATCTGCTATACAGACGTAATGGTAACGTGGGAATAATTGAACGTGTGATAATTTATCTCAACGATTTAAAAGGGAAACTCTCGCGATTGTATTATGCTAATTTTCCTTACAGCTGATTTGCAGGACTACATTTGTCTAAAGAATGCTAACCATATATTTTTTTATCAAACTAACATTACCGATTAATAACCAATCAAACTAAGCTTTAGGTTGTGCTAGGAGATTGGTCAGCCCTGTAATTCTGGGCTCTCAAGAATAAGACTACGGTATCCCCCTGCCTATCGTACAAGGCGACTAAAAGGGGCCTCGGGTTCACTGGGCGACAAGGGTGGGGGCCTTTGTCGTCCACTAAGGTAGACCCGGGAAGAAGGCAACATCGGCTGGTAAAGCATTTGATAGTGTGATGAACTTCATCAAAGTGTTGTGCATGAACCTACGAAGGTTTCTGATTTGATCCTGACAGATGACGCCACTATGCCAATGAATTTCATATATTACCGTGACTATTGAAATGAAAACAGCAAACGAACAGTGAATGTCCCCCAATATTTGTGTAATGTCTTGCCTTCATTCAATTTATCTTAATGGCGTAGCAATAAGCGAAGGGTACAGCTAGTAATATATAAAACAGCTATAAAATTCATCAAAATATATTCTTATATTCCCGTAAATATATGAAATCATTAAGTGACATTTTGTTTTTAATATAATATCTAAAAACGGATCTAAAAGCTTATTAATTTAGAAAGGTATTAAACAAATTACCCAACAACTGTTTACACTTAAATTCTTTTTTCGTCAACTTAAAAGCATTTTTGCGACAAACATGCTGACGGAGATAATTGTAATGCGCATTAGTTCTTTCTAAAAACTCTCTGCGTTCAAAGGAACGCATTTACTTCTTAAACGACTCTTCACGGAGAATTCCAAAGAGCATATTCACTCACACACGTAGAACTGTCAGTAACTGCCATTTTATGTCAACAATTAACAAATGCATTTGAGTGAAATCTTTTAAAGACGGCGTTTTACATTTCTTTCTATCATTGTACTTATCTGAAAGAAAGAAGGAGATTTTGATTCTTATAATCTATATATCTTAGTGCAAAAACTACAGAAATATAAATTACACTAATGCCGCAAATTGTAGCGTTTTTCGGACAACGTATTACATACAACAACCCAAAACTTAAAACACGCGTGGACAAAAACACACAATACATAACACAATACACTTTTAAAATTGTTTATAAATATATAAAAATAAAACATATTATCAGTTTTTAAATTAGATAAGAGTGTCATTAAAAGTCACTCCGATTACAATGTAATTGTCTTCTTCAAAATAAAAATAGACAGTCATTTACTAAACAAGTGCCTACATGTACACTTAGCATCGAGTAAGATTGTGGTCGGAAAATAATATATATAACAAAACGTACGCCATATTTAATTCATGAGTAACGACAAAGTTACAATAAATTTACAAACCATATATGAGAATTCATACTGTACCTGTCATTACCACATCCGTTTTATTTGCCGAACGCCCATAAAGCTCAGGCCATTAAACTGGGTTATTAGGGCTTTATTTCTTTTTAATCGAACCCAGTTTAGCGCCGTTATGAAATAAACACAATCGTGCTCGTTATATTTTTTTGTTTGACCGTACTCGCCATTGCTAAAATTGGATGAAATTAAACACACAAACCCTTTGGCGGTTCAGGGAACTCATTACTGTGACTTCGAGACCCCTCAGGGTTCCAGACGGGGCAAGCAAAAACCAATTTTGTAAAACTATGCACCCGACTCTGGACGCATAGCAATAAATGAGCAAAGCTTTAGAACCTGATGCCTCGGCCAATCGAAACTATCGCGCTTTCATCAGCAACTTTTCATTGTATTTTGTCGTATATGACAATTAATGTACAAGCAAGCCATACCAATGGTTAACTGAAGGGGAAATGTATGGTGTGCGTTACTTTACGCCGTATCGCGTTGGCGTTATGGTAGAGGAATTTGCAAGTTCGATACGCACACAGAAGCGTGTGTGGTGACGAGGAGGCTTCGCCTGCACACTGAGCGACGTTAACAACGCACGCCAGTCTGCTCCACGCGACCGCCGGCGAATGACGTGTTGCGCGGCGCCGCGACTCCCATACCACGATCGCGAAAAAAGTTCAACACACGAAACTTTCTTAAGACTTTCCTTTCAACCCGAAACACTGTTGAAGTGGAACTGTCTGCTTTGCTGCAAACGTTCAGAGTGACCTTTCCTAAAAACCGGTAATTCGGTACCCCCAGAACGGGTTTAGTCACGGGCCCCGTGGCGGGACATTCGTGAAGTGATAACTTGATTTTCAGAGTGCCGTGTTCAGTGCTAGTGACTGGATTTTTTCATTGCCATTGTACTGATCGATTTGAGGAGGACCCGTTTCTGCCTCTTAAGGTCGGCTACACGATTCAGTGCTGTCAAAAGTTTCAGTGAGTACAAATTATTCCCGGATCCTTACTTGTCTAAGAACTGAGATTTACGACTATTTTTATATTTGTTATGATAAGGAATTGGCGCAGTTATTTAATGTCATTCAACTTGTATAATTTAAAAGTTTATTTCTTAAATACGAATGCATAATCAAATTCTAAGTTGTTCCAAAGAAAAAATTATCATAAATTAGAGAATTATAATGTAAAAATATAAATGAGAAATATGAAAACAAACGACACGACGATAGAATTTTTTCTATTTCAAAAGAAAGCGATTTGTGAAAAAAAAAATAATAATAAAATGTAATCTATTTTACAATAGTAACTTACTCTTACTTATTAAGATTGTGCAATCAGATAAACCGAATAAACAATCTATAAAACATTCAAAGTAAATGATAGAAATCTAAACTTCGATATAGTTTAATTGATTTTTAAATAGTATTATTTTAAAAATGGAATACGTAATGGTGCGGAGTTAAATGACCGGCTCATTATAATTCCGAAATTTGAAATTAGAATGCTGTATTGTCAATGTAATTTTTTTTCTTATCTATAATTTATGTTAAAGAAAACGCCAGAAGACCGTTCGTGTGTCGATTTGCATATTGAAATACACCGATCGTCTACACTGCGTATCCAATGAAAGTAGTGTGTGCACCAACAATCTATCTCCGAGGGAACAAATGCAAAAACCAATCGAAAAAACTTCCATTGAACGTTTTGTGACTACAAAAAAATGGCATTGCTCGGGTGACTTTATTATTTTTTAAACTTGAGCAAAATTCGCTCTCGATACTCAGTGCTCTGGTTATGCAGAGATGACTTGGACCTTAGTCAGATATATTTCTGAAACAGCGGCGCCAGCTCTAATTCTAGAATCACATACACGGGTTTACGCATATAAACGTGAATAATATTTTAAATAGAGAATGTTTCGGAAAGATTTAAATTGATGTATCTTAACGACAATATAATGTCATTTTAAATTACCAGTAATTAGTTTGGTACCGTTATATTCTTTATCTGATTTACGTCATGTCTGTATTTAAAAATAAATAAAAGTAAAAATAATTGTTTCATCGATGTTTAAAAATGATCAATGTTCTAAATTCAAAATTATTTTTTTTATTAATAATTTTATGGCCTCATTGTAATTATAAAATTAAATTAAAATTGTAGCTAAATAGTGCTCTTTAAAAATAAATTTCAATTTTTAAGAAAGTGTTGCTTAAAAGACTGGCCATCTATTATCATTTATAGAGGAAAAGTATTTTCCCCTTTTAAAAAAAGTAAGACTATTATAATAGTCGTGAACTTTGCTTGGTCGGGTGTGCCTCGCGACTCTCGGGCGGTTTTTTGTTACCATTCTGATTTGGCCTCGATCACCTCGCTATTAAATATCAAATCCGATTTCATTTCATAACTGTAGTCGAATTGTCTGTTGGTTTCAATTGTGATGTTAAAGACGTACCGGTTCTACTAATGCCTATCTTGTTGTACAAGTAAGTCAATGACTTAATTTATACTTAGTTATTGGTTGCGAGTTTGATAATGTTATGTAAAGAAAGTTAACAATATTGTTTTTACATATATTACGTTCTTGTTAATCATTCCAATTAAGTTTATGTTTGTGCTAGGTGATGGTTCACGTCAATAGTCGAATGGTGGATTCGAACCTACGACCTTACCTTCCGCAAACCGTACCCAAAACCATTATGGTATTAGCACTTTATTATATGTTAGTTTGCTTGAATTCGATCATTATATTGTTATATACAATTATATGACTAAACATATACAAATACATAAAACCTGTAACATTTAAATTTTGTGCCCAATATGTGGCTATGAGATCACCTCCTATAGGATTACTAAAAACCAAGTTGTTATTTTTGTCCAGGTTGATATGTCCAAATTTTGGCCAAATTTCTTTTTTTTTTAAATATACAGTCACGATGATAGTTCGACGTTACGTTTTGCGGAGAGTATCTAATACTGTCTGCGAAACGTAGAGTTCAAAAGACAATTCGACATAAACCGTATCCTAGAACAAGCTTAAGCTTATTTGGTGTGGTTAACCAAGGATGTTGGCACATTTTTTAAAAAAAAAAATGAGTTACTACATACACCACTATACTATTTTTGCATAAACGTAATTATTTAAACAACTATATATACGAGTAAAAACAAAAACGACCTCACATCGAATGAAACTTTCATCAAATTTAAGATTTATATGGCTTTCTAATGGACGCCATTGTCGAATTGAAATGGGACCACACGTAAAGCACCAGCTTTCAGACAAAATCAAAATCGGTTCACACAGTCCAAAGTTATGATGAACCGCCTACCTTTTTGAAGTCGGTTGAAAAATAACGAGCAACCAATTTATGTGTAAAAATGGAGGTTTATTGTTTACACGAAATATATTCTAGACGTACGATCAAGCTTTTCTTTTGCCCAGCTGATCGAATATTGAACGAACAAAAACTGCCTTGATGTACAAACACGTAAATATTTCTCTTAATGACAAAGCATCGCCAGCGGACCAAAACCGAGATTTGGACAATATTACCCGGGAACGTAAAAGAAGCACCAGCGACGCTTTCAGACGAAACGTTCGTGCGCTGGTCAAGGTCCCCGGATCTGCAATGTTCGTCTACTTGCTTTTTGTCTTTACAAAAAAGGTTGTTCGTCGCGAATTTCCTTTTTACGGCTTATTAATATTGACAAAAATGGACTGTGCCTTATTTAAATGCTGATCTATTGTATTATTGCTAAACATTAATGTTAGATACGTGATTAAGCATTTGAAAAATTACAGCCTATATACATGTCACACTGTTGGGCTCAGGCCTGTGTAGTGAGAGTACAAGGGCATATCCACCACACCTTGATGACGTGGACTACGTTTTTTTAATACTTTCTAACACATGTACGGTTATATTTCCTCACGATGTTTTCCTTCACTACCGAATACCGTGGTAAATCAGCACTTAAAATTGCAACAAACAAATTCGCTGGTGACGGCACTGGGGATCGAACTCGGGATGCTACCGGACCATGAAACTTGATGCGACAGTCCAAACACTGAACTACTATGACTACTTTTTTTTATTTTCATTTCAAAAATCACTTTGTTATATTTATTAACGGTATTTTAATCCCATTGGCGATTCTGATTGTCCCGCACTATTGAGCCTAGAGCCTAGGTTTCAGGACTCATAAGCGGGATTGGCTATGTTCTAAAAGTTCGGCGTGAAAGAGTGCTACCACAGCGCTGACTTTCATGTGATACAATCTTTACAGAAATAGTCTGCTCTTAACCACCAACGGTTAACTGGAAGAAAATGCTACATAGCATTTAGTTTGCTTTTGTACATATATTTTAGTCAAATAAAGTCTGTCTATCCCACTATTTATATGTAAAGGGAGGGGCGTAAACTACATGTTTGTGTAAATTGATTTCATTTATTTTGATTTCATAATAATACTTAATGGTTTTGGATGTGGTCTGCAAATCGAAAGGTCGTGGGTTCGAATCCACCATTCGACTGACGCTAATCATCTCCTAACACAAACCCAATCTTATATATAATGGTTAACTAGAATGTTTATAATATTTGTAATGTAAAAATATTGTTAGCATTCTTTAAAAAAAATATTGGGCACGTTATGGATTGAAACAAAAGTTTATAAGCCACCTGACCACTATGGTTGTAATGGAAATAGCTCTGACTGTCAGTGCTGATATTATATGAAATACGACGCAGAGAAACGGTATTTTATCCCAAATATCTATATCATAATCAGTGGAGTGGCGATCGGTAATAAAAGAGTATTAGATTACGTGGTTTCCTGTAAGCAATTTCTACTTTTAAACTCTTAAATTTCTTCTACTCTACTTCTACTCTTAAATTTAAACTTTTAAAACCTTCTATACATTAATTTAATTTTTATGGCATTTTTTTCAATTTTCCAACGAGAACGTAAGTCACGATATTTAGAATGTGACAGTAGGCCTGTTTCAATGAGTTTAGGTTTTATGAATAAAAAAAAGACAAAACAACTTGCTAAAATTTGTGCCAAGTGAAAGACGATGAGATCAACCCCTGCTTTTAAAATGATCTAAAATGCTTAGTAAAAAGTGATTACTATCTCTCCCATCCCTTCAAAAGTAGCACGCCAGTGATTATTTTTTTCAATAAATCTACGAGTCCGTGTTTCTTTTTAAAAGTAAGATTCGCCAAATTTTCTTTTAATGAAGAGGCTTTTATCAGCAACATATAGTGAGTGAAATGGCCAGTAATAAAAATTATTCATTCGCATATGAAAGTTGCGGCCAACCATGCGTTAAAGTATCATTGCTTTTTTGTTTACATGTTAATACATTTTGCTTCGTCTCGATTTTGTTAGATAACATAGAATGTTCTATCTCTCCGTGTACCACTATCTAGATCAGTGATTCTCAACCACTGTGCCGCGTCACTTTTGTGTGCGGCTAAATTTTGCAAGTATATAATAATGTTAATATTATTAAATTATATCATTTAAAAAGAAAAATATTTTAAACATGAATATATATTATTATTTCGTATATTTAAATATTTTTGTCATAAACTATGCAGTGTGTTGTAGTACGTAAATATTTTTTTTCTTTGTGTGCCGCCAAATTTTGAAAATATATAATAATGTTAATATTATTAAATTATATCATTTAACAAGAAAAATATTTTTAACATGAATATATATTATTATTTCGTATATTTAAAATTTTTGTCATAAACTATGCAGTGTGTTGTAGTAAGTAAATAATTTTTTTTTCTTTGTGTGCCGCCAAATTTTGAAATCGTTAAATATGTGCCGCAACAAAAAAAGGTTGAGAATCACTGATCTAGATTATCTGCGCGATTACGCAACGTTGTTGTATTTCATTGATAAATTCGCACTTGCGTATATCTTAGTTGTTATACACGTCTGTCTTTGTAAACTACCAACGAGTTCATAATTGAAGTGGTCACGGCCATGGGAAAAAACAGAATACTTTAATCTTCGTAAAGAGAGTATAAGGGCATAATATGCCACACGACTCTAGTGAGCATTAGCAGACTTTTTCTAGAATTTTTTTCGAGCCCGTAACCTATATGTTTTTCTATCTTGACGATGTTTTCCTTCAGTGCCAAGGGCGTGGTAAATTAACACATAAAATTTGTTAGTACAAATTCATTGGACTCAAGTTGCTACTGTGCTACACAACTTGAGGCCACCGCCCAAGCACTGAGCTACTAAGTACCATGGCTCACGGCAAGAAAACTTTCATAATTATTACTATTAAGGATTACTGGCTAATCAGCGTAGGTCATTCATAAATAAAAAAAAATCCTACCTTTTTTTTTTGTAACGAATAATTATTTGACACGGAGCCACCGGTGTCGCCTTCTCCCCGGGTCCACTGTAGTAAAGGCCTCAACCCATACCGCCCGTGGTCCCGAGGCGCCTTTTCGTTACTTACATTATTTTTAAACCCTGACCTAACTGAAATAGATGGAGATAGTATACGGTATTCAAGTTCATTCACAGTTTACGTCTCAGAAGGTAAAATAAGTGTTTTACGGTAGGTAGAATTGTCGTAGAAAAGGTCGACTCTCTCTAGGCCCTCGTTCAAAATATTATACGGCCAAAGTAACGGCTCAAGACATCTAACAAATATTTTAACGAGTAAAAACACAAACCGAATTCAAATCGAATCGAAAGTTAAATGCTATTTCGCGCGGATTCCCGAGCTATTAGCAATATTACGAAATAGAATAAATCTGAACCTAACCAAGTTCTCATATGACTCGCCTTGAAGTTTTTTTCTTATGGATGCCATTGTCAGAATTGGACCAAAGAAAATGGGACCACTCGGGAATCAACAGCTTTCAAAAAAAAAAATCATCAAAATCGGTCCAGTCGAAAGGTTTGAGGTAACAGACATAAAAACAAACAAATGAATTGAAAAACTTCTCCTTTTTGGAGTCGGTTAAATAAAGGTTACTATATTATTCCGAGAGCACACCGCTACAGATAAAATGTAGCTTTTGTTTTTTTTTTTAAATAAAAGTGGTAGGAAGCAAGAGAGATCTTTGCCAGTTATACGACATAAAAACTTGAAGAAAGTTACGATTCAAAGCGGAAGGATTTGCCCAGTCTAGCGCAAGATCGCGAGTTTAACCTCCCTCACTAGGTTAATCGTGAAGTATGTATTTAATGCGACCAAAGAGACATGTTAATGACGCAATGCATTAATCGACGCGACTTAGCATAATATTATACGTCGATCACACATTACGGTACGCTATTAATTATTGTAGCGACCTTGTTCTTATTATATACCAGTTTAAAGCTTAACGTTTATGCATTGAGAAACTTTCGTCGCATTCAGTTTGTTAACTATAAGCTCACGAATTACCCTGAGCTGGGTCCCAATTCTACTATTGTTACTGAATTTTCACAATTGTTGTTGATCGTTTATCATTTTCAATTGTCATTGTACCAAGGTAACCTTAATCTCCTATTTTAGTATGGACTTGTTTGATGAAAATTGGCCCAGTCGTTTCGGAATTCATGGAGGACAAACATATTTGATATTGATTTTTACTTATTAAGAATTTTAATTTATCTACAACTATCACGGATTTTATCATTTTGTTGTACATCCCTCAAATCCGAAGGAAGCGCTCTGCTTCGTCTTTTATTATTCGTACAGCAAAGGACTGGAATAGCTTGCCTTTGTTGCTCTTTCTCTCCCATTACATTGCGGATTTTCAAGAAAAGAACCTTACCATTAAGCGCTGTACAGTGCTTATCGATTAATTTGTTATGTTTGGCGTATTATACGGTATTCGATTCGACGGTCGCTATGAGTTATGCCGTATCATTTAACCACTGCACTACCACTTCGCGAAGTCACTGGCGATTTCACTCCGTGGGAATCGTGTCAGACATTGCATGACGATATGAATGCATTTTTATAATCAATAAAAACAAAATAAGATAACAGGAAGCAATATATGTAAGACTTAATTACAATACGTAACGCTTATTAAGCGATATGGTCGCGTTGTTTATATTAGCTGCGTTTAATTAGTGATTTAAGTAAGATCTCGTTTGATTAAGTGTTGGAGTTTTGTACTTTTACACAAGTAATTGCACTCGCCCGTCACTCGGGCGAAGATTCGAGTAGAGATAACGGATGCTTTTTCACATGATACAGACGCAACTTGTTCGCATTTTTAATCACGAGTTTTTCATTCCTTTATCATTATATTAATACGTCAAGCAAAAACTTTGTACCCCTTACGAAAATTGCGTGGACGAAGGTGTTTGAAATTTCCCACACAATAGTTAACTAGTAGCATACTTAAGGAGTGCAGAATGAATGATTTTAAAAAAGATTATAAAAAAGAATTTTGATATAAAAAAAAGCGATAAAATCCATACATTTTTACGAGCAAAAACAAAAACCGACTTCAAATCGAATCAAACGTTACATACCCGTTGTATTTCCAAATTATTGTAGGAATATAAGGAAATAGAATTAATCAGAACCTAACCAAACTCCCATCAAAGTACTCTTGAAGTGTATGTGTATGCTTAATATGTATGTTGTAATGCTTTCCAATAAAAAAAAATGAATCATGGAAATCGGTTGTCGTGATATTGAGTTATTCGTCCGTTTGTGGCGTAAATACTTAATGCAGATTTAAGACTTATATAGTTTTCTTATAGATCCGATTGTCAGAGTTGGACCAAAATTAAACGGGATCACACTGGAACCAGTTTTTAAATAAAAAAAGAAACATCAAAATCGGTTCACTCAATCGAAAGTTATGCGGTAACAAACAAAAAAAACATACGGACGAATTGAGAACCTACTTCTTTTGAAGTCGGTTGAAAAGTCCTTTATAGTTTCTAAACAATAAATTGACCACGATCACCTCTGATGTTACGTGGAAATGCAGTCCTGGATGGTAAGGCGCTACTAGCTTAGTAAATGCCTAATCTCTCTACTCCTGAAAACACCCACATTGTAATCGGAAAACAGCCAGTTTTATTCAATGAGTAATATTCGCGTAAATATAAGAAGTCCTGTGACTTGACTAGTTTAGGTAGGTAGACTTGTTTACCTTTAAATTTGTTGGCTGCCTCCACCCTTGCAATTTTCTCGCACGTAATGAAAACTCCGTCTACCTTGTACGGGATGATTGATGACGCAGACATATTGGCTAATGCAATATTTCAAAGTCACGTCGGCAACGTGAAGTTTGTAAAAATTTCATGGTAGCACGGTCATTAGCGGTACAACCTTCCTAACTGAGGTTTTCAAACTATAAGTTTTAAATTACATATCGCATAAGCCAAAGGATTGGGTACTTTATTTGTGAGCTTAATGGCTTAGGGTATGCGAAAAAATGTCGTCGTAGGTTTGTTTGTTCCGCACTCCGACGTTGAGGAAGTGTGTTATAAGTTTTAGAAGTTTATTTATCAGTTTAGAGAAATATGTTTTAAGTTAGTTCTCAAGTCAGTCAGCAGACAGAGACAACTTTTCATCAAGCTCATTTAGGCCATATGTGACAGATAGAGAGCCCATTGCAATACCCGATGTATTTTACCGAAATCAAAAAACGTTAAATCATTGGTCCGCTTTGGTGCATCAATAGTCTAATGAATTCTAATCCACCATTCAACTATTGACGTGAGTCATCTAACACAAGCCCTAGCTTATTTGGAATGGTTAACAAGAATGTTCCGTTTCATCGTGGCGGAGGACGGCTCACCAGGGGAGGTTTTAATCGGTAGGCCGAGCCCGACTTAACTTGCCCGCTTCCCCAGCGGGCACGTATGAAAAAAGCATTTAGTCCCATGTAAAAAAAGGGTGTTCACTAATTCCATCAACACCATCTTGTTGCTTGGCGTTGCACGACTGTACATTTATCGCGTAACTCTCTTCCACGAACCATTACGATTAGGTGACTTTCAAGCGTCGCATCTGCAGCTCCTCTGATGCTGTGGATGTTCATGGGCAAAGGTGTTCACTTAAGATCAGGTGAGCCGCAAGATCGTTTGTCACTTTTATATAAATTATATAAAAAATAACTCTTGCTACCTTTTACTTTTGCCTCGTAATTTTTTTGTGTTTCTTGTTTTCATTTATTCTTATAGAACAGCCGTTAATTTACGATGTAATATTGTTGTATATTATATAGGTAAAAGTTTGAAAACCACTGCGGGGTACAGTTTGTTCTCGTCATGTGTGGCCTTCGACTGCACTCACGGTCTCCGAATGAATAGACCGTAAATATTGACCGTCAGACATATGTTAAGAGACTATTGAAGATTGAGTACGATCGAATGTTTATTTGTCGGGGAATTATGTCGAGGTCTCTATTAGGCAACGATTGAGATGTTGTGATCGATGGCGTCGCTGAGAGATCGAAGCGCTCTGTCAATTTCTATTTAATCGGAGAAAGTGTTAAATTGTTCACCAGCTTGTTCATTACTTACATTATATTTATGAGGTTTTTATGGGCTCTTCGTTGTGATAATTGGTTGGTGGTTCTTTGTTTTATTTATCTGTGTAATAAATTTATTTTTATTTACTCTGTAGCATACATTAAAATGATGTGTTGAGAAAATTAAATACGATTACGCATTCTTTTATTTTTGAAATGTCTTGGTTACCCCTTCATTCACTTTTTTTTGGAATTATTGTTCTATCTTTTAAAAAAACGATTAAATATACATAACGTTTTAAGTATGATTTCCAGCTTTTTGATAAATTACATTGGGCATCTTGGTAATTGTTAGCCTAAATACCTAATGTATATTGTTTTGACATACACAAATGTTTTTACATTTGTGTATGTCAATCCACTGCAAGCTGTGATAGCGGCTAAGTGGTTCGATTTACAATGGATAATAGTCACGGGTTGTAATCCAGTCCAGTCAGCTATTTTCGAATTTCCGTTTTTTCCGTTTTACAAGTACAAAAAGACGTGACAGCTTACATAAATATTCAATTAAGTCAGTCTCTCTTTATCCCTCCTCTCTCTGGGTTTGTGTCTAAAACTAAAATTGCATGCAAATACGTTTTAATTTTAAATTAAATAATTTTTAACCGTAAAACTGTACGGATTATCTCCATTACCATCGTAATCAAATCACGCATTGCTAATCTAAGTGTTAATACAACAATCATTAAATCAATAATAATCGTGAACTTTAGCTAATTAAAGCTTGAACAATCACCAAACGACCTTTGGATAGCGAATCGATGAACGGATCTCACATTCATTCACTCATTCACTCAATTGGGATCAGGGTGAGGTCATTCGTAGCCTTAATTTGTTCTTTAATTGTCTACCGTGCAGCCTCTAATTGTGAATGCACCTAGGGGCCCATTGTTTCCATTGAGGTTTCCCTGCCCGAATAGCGGTCCAATTATATTCGTGTTGTATCCGTAACTTCGTTAACGCTTTCCCGGCCGAGATGGTCGAGTGAGAAAAAGGTCAGTTTAGGGCCGATATGATTTTATTGGTACACAAAGCTGACGTGTTAACATCTACTAAGACGTTAGTTCACGAGTTAGTATTATCACGGAAATGTTTTGTTTTAGTGTAACGGTTAATATTTCAAATGACTTCAAAAATGGAGGGAGGTTCTCAATTATGTATTTATTTTTTTTATTCGTTACCGCATAACTTTCGACTAATTTTTGATTTTCGATTTAAATTTGGTTCTATTCTGACAATGGCATTCATGAAAAAACCATGTAAGTATGTGCGCCATAAATGGACGAATAACTAAATATCACGCCAATTGATTTCGATTATTCATTTTTTTTTAATGGAAAGGATGTACTTAGATTAAAGTTAGGTTAAGTTCTGATTAATTTTATTTCGTAATATTTGTACGATAATTCGGAAATACAAAGACGGCGTCCGCGCGTAATAGCGTTTAACGTTTTATTTGATTTGAGGTCGGTTGTTTTTTTAACGTAAATATACTTGTTTTTATGATGACCCTATACATTTTAGTCAATGAAGCTGGCCCCTACAGTTTCACCGGATTTGGGGGGTGGCAGAGCTGTTAACCTGAACCAAAGAATCCATTGAGATAGAATTGACGTAAGGGCCCTTGAGGTGATCTCGAAGTAGGTGCCAGAGAGGGCCGAGTGCTCAATGCCTTTTCTTGTTATCTTATTTCTTGAGAAGGAAATCGGCAGCTTCTCTGGCCAATCTACGAAGTGTTCGTTACAAAAAAAGAGTAGCATAGGCTAGACCACTTCCATATAAATATCGCGATAAAATCATGGGACAAAATATGCGTCTTCATTATCCGTAGGCTTAAAGTTGGAGACGCTTTGAAGTATCGTCAATGATAACAAAACGTTTACCAAATGCAGTGGCGCGTGCCCAAATACGATGAAGAGCTTCATTATTCTCACAGACTATTTAGATAAACCATATTCAGGTAGTACGTGCTTTGTAGAGTTACCTAAGTGCTGTATTTTTGGTCTGGTGCATGACTAATTGTTTGAAGTTTTTTCCACGTGACCTTTCTTGACCTTGAAATAGTTCCGGCCTTAGTCAAGGCTCATACTTTTGCTTAGATACATTTTAAGTATATTATTAGTGTATTATATGATCTTGTTGTTAAAAAAATAATGATCCATTTGTGGAACAGCAAATACAAAGTGCACCTCTTCTCCTAATCTTTTATTACAAACACGAACACCGTCTTTTATTATATTCATTTACAAAATATAGTTTGCCTTAATTACTTTGCAATTCCTATTTACCCACTATTTAACCCGAGTTTTTATTATTATTTAATTCTTAAATATATATATATCTCTTAAAAATATTTTTAAGCTTAAATTTTTATAATTGTGTAATTTTTTCCTAAGAATTATTTTTGTAATTCTTATTAAGGAAATAAATTTCTCAAACCACAAACTATTGCAGTTTTTTTTATGGCTCATAAACTAGCGCTTGACCACGATCCTATTTTACATTGTTTAGTAAGTGGCCTATTCACTCTACTATTTTCATAATTTTATTTATTTATTTAATATGTTACAGCAACAGCATTAAACAAATATACAATACTATTAGTATTTAATTCTGTTTGAGCAAGCTTACTTGAAACTATGTGTATGCCAGTTACCAGTACTAAAATGACGTAACTTTTAATAAATAAACATAATAGATTTATAAATTATGAAAAACAAAAGATATTTTTCAAAACTTTGGAATCGGGAAAGACTGCGTGAATTGAAAACAAATTTTTGATCGTTGCAAAAGCAAGGTTTTGGCGTCTTGAGCAAAAAGTATTAATAAAAAAACATTATAAATAGTATACGTTAATGAAAAGTTAATTATAACTTGTACATTTGTAACTTTAGACTGGACATTTCGCAAATTGACCTGATAATGCCGTAAACAACGAATAAGAAGGCAAGGTCGTTCATTGAACAGAACCCTATGCAACACAATGCATATTGTTTTCACTCCGACCACTGATATCAACAAAGCCCGATCTAGACAAAGCGAGATAAATTATTACCAACACAGAAGTGTATTTATAGAAACTTTACATTCAAGAGTGAATTACGGATCACTTTTGTTACTCATAGAGAATGAATTGAATGACAGTGCAAAGTTTTTTATAGTGACCAGCTAGTACAGCGGATTGTATATTTTAACCTATTTATTTTATAAGCCGTGGTAGCTTAGTATCCGGGCGGTCACCTAAAGTTGTACGCTAGCAAACAGAGTTCATTCCTCTGTGACGGTACTAATTAATTTGTTTGTTGCAAATTTATGTGCTGGTTCACAGGGAAGGTTTGTGTCCAACACAGAATTTTAATTTATTTATTTATTCCAACAAATTATACACATTTAGTCAATCGTAAACTGCAAATTGTTCACAGAAAAGTTAGTAAGACACAATCCAAGGCACCGCTTGATTTCGTTAGAATTAGTTAAGTCATCTGCGTCAAACGTAAGCGAAAGAGAAAACAAATCCGATTCACTTTCATTTCTTGGTTGACGCGGTTCATTATCAAGGTCGGACGCTAAATATATCTAAGTTAAGCTGCATCTGACAACCATATGGTGGCTGGAACTCTGCTGGGTGCCGGTGCGTATTTAGTTTTATTACTCTCAAGTTACTACAATTGAAATGTTACATTTCGGTACCAAATTTTCTGTTGTAAGTCGCGGTTGATTTTGCAGTAACAGTAAATTTGTGGTCGTGGGTAATTTTTAACAATTTAGATCATTGCTGACATTATTTCAGAAGCACACTTTACATTGAAATGATTACTATATGATAACATTGCTTTTATCGGACGTGCGAAGATGAAGGGCAATCTGAAATACTTAAAACCATCTTCCTGCTCATGTGATTTCAACTGATCACCGTCTTCCTGAAACATCCACAACATCAGAGGAGTTGCAAGTACATTGTCTTCTCATTGTTCTTTGAGAAATGGATTGGTATCTTGAAGGTATCCAAGTCGTATTGATTCAAACAACAAATTTGAAAGGTTTGACGTAATAGTTTTGGTTATCAATTTTCCCGTAAATGAAATACTTTGAAGTAAACCTGTAGCAACAAGGTAATCCTTAAGTGACCAAGTCTATAATCTCGAATTCCTCAAATTGTTTCTTTGCTCGGAGTCAAATGAAATGTGTGGCAGTGTATCATTACGACCTTCGAGATGTCATTATGGGGCCATGTTGCGCCTACTGGTAATTGTACGCTGTACCCACTTCCAAACAGCTGAGTACACATTTCACAATTTCGTACACACCAATTTAATTCTTACTAAGTGTCATTTACGTCTATCTTTGCATGAGCATCTAAACCACTTCCTGCTGTACGCGGTGCACCAATCCTATTTGTTTCGATGGCAGCAGGCGGTGTATATTTACTTTCTTGTTCAAGAAGTAGTCGAGATTTATCTGTTTAAGGAGAGAGATTTTACTTTCGTGTGGTAGCTGTAAAGCTTAGTCTAATATAAGTTACGTCGCTGACTAACTGCTCCCGATTAATTTTAGAGATAGAGTAAATAAATACAACCTTTTCCGTGGCGTTAGTTATTACTTCTTTGTTCGTACGGGAAGTTGCGCGCTGGTACTTACACTTTTAATGGTGTTTTCACATTTCATTTAGCTTGTATTTGCTTATATCATAAGTTATCTCATATATTAGTTAGTCATATATAGTAAGTCTTAAAATAAATTATAAAGTTAAAATTTTAAAACAAGCATTTCCATTTTTTATGTTCTGTGCGTACTTATTTTTTAAATGACAACTTCTTAAGCCACGTTGAGCAGTTTTTGGTGGGGGTAAATCTTATGGGTTTGGTATCCGACCTGCTAATGTTGTATTTATATTTTGTCATGATCTAGTGCAACTCGTAATATATTTGAATAATTTAAATTGATGTTGATAATTTTAGAATTTTCACGTCGATCAAGCCCTATTATTGCCAATTTTCCTTCGATACATATACACTTATTGAAAAGGTGTTTATTTTACTAATTATCGTAAGTACCGATAAGGTCCGTCTAAGGGTCTTTAGTGGCCTGTTAATAACAATAATGAGTTGAAGATAAAATATTTTTTCATTACAAATATCTTAATAGGGGAACTTTTTGAAATAAGTAAAAATTCCCCTAAAAATTTGTTGTTTATCTTTATTTTTAGTATTCGTAATTTTTGTTTCGTAGCGTGAAAATGCTAAAATCTAGTGTCTTGTCACCTGTCACTTAGTTTAACAGAGAACGTCAGGCGTCAGCAAGGGTCGGAACGGTTCCCCTCTTAAGGGGAGTTGAGCAGGCGTAGGTAATTGTATCGACCGTCTTATACACCCGCTTCGAGCCAATAGACATTTTCTCTGATGTATACGAGTAGTGGGCTATGTGAGTACAAGTTATCTCAGATATTATGATATTATACTGTACAAGATATTGGGAGTGTAGAACTGGATTTATGAGTGAATATAAAAACCGACTTCGAATTAAATCTATGCAATCGTGAACGTAAATGTCTTACCGTCATTATATAAGGACGGTTTATTATATTCATGGTTATATTTAAAAGTTATGGCGCCTACATTCTCCGTCTTCTTCCACTTTTATACCTTTTCGTCATTATTGCTTTTATTATTTTATTTAATCATTGGTTATCATAAACCTACCAGTATCTCAACCAATAAAAATTTCTCTATACGATTTTAAGTTCTGATATATCTGCGGAACACACGTTGTATGCCAACAAAATTATTAATAAAGCTAAGTAAAATCTATCTTTTAAAGAAAAAAATAATTGCTGTATACAGTTAAATATAACGAAGAAGACAAGAAGACATATTGAGAACCTCTTCCTTTTTTAAAGTCGTTTAAAAACAACAGTTAACAACTGTTATGAAATATAAAAAAATATTACTGATTAAAAGCCGCCATAAGGCTGAATTTTGATTATTAATTTGCGGCGGTCGAACACTTTACTGTGTTTTCACTGGAGACATTGTGAACACTGGTTGGCTGAGATGTAGTTTGTTTCTACTCGCCGTTTCGTAACAGAATTTCAATTAAATCTTTACACACTGACCACTGGATGTAACTAGACGTAATCTCTAATATCTCGCAGCGAATGTACAACAAAGTGGATATAATATCCGGTTGCTTTTCTTTCATTAGGCGTGACACTTTCATTTGTTTGAGTGATGACCGAAACTAATGGAGTCAATTGGTCGAGATACGAATTGAAATTTATTGTGATCAGCGAAATAATGTGAAGTGAAGGGTGGTGGTCAGGCATCGTTAGGATTGCTGTCTTCCCTCCTTCACACGTCAGTTTCCATGACCATCTCGGGGGAACAGCCTGTCGTGAGTCATCCGTCACCGCTTTCCCCTATCTACGGCCGTGTGCAAGAACTTGTTAACCGAACTGTTGAGAGCGGTGCGATTCTGGCCAGTCCAACGTATTCGACCTCTAGGTCTTGTTCTGTCGATTTTGCTTGTGACAACCAGATTTTCCAAGCGGACGGAGTAGGTTGTGGGAAGAAACGAAGAAGACGATGGCAAAAAA
Organism: Meandrusa payeni; assembly: GCA_029286785.1. Classification (NCBI taxonomy): domain Eukaryota; kingdom Metazoa; phylum Arthropoda; class Insecta; order Lepidoptera; family Papilionidae; genus Meandrusa; species Meandrusa payeni. Next base: position 13,618,078 of record JAGSMX010000004.1, read on the forward strand.
GAAAAGACCAGACCAGATACCATTTTCAACTGACTTCGAAAAGAAGGTTCGCAATTCGTTTTTATGTTTTTTTTGTTTACCTCATAACTTTCTAATGGATGAAGCGATTTTAATGATTTTTTTTAACGAACTACAGAGATTGGCTAGAGAAGCTGGCCGTGGCTGCATCACCGGATTGAGAGGTCGCTTAGCCTCAACCTATCGCTTGTAACTCGACACGATTGTAATGATTATTTTTCTATTTGTAAGCCGGTGCTTCTTGTGTACTCTCATTTCAATTTGGTCCAATTTTAAAATGGCATCCATACACAAGTCTTAAATTTGCATCAAGTATGTGTGCGACAAATTACCAAAAAACTCAATATCCCGCCAACCGAATTCGATAATTTTTCATTAGAAAGGATGTACTTAAAGAGTAGTTTGATGAGAGTTTCTTTCGATTTGAAGTCTGTTGTTGTTTTTACTCGTAAATATACTTGTTTTTTGGGAAAAAAGACAGGATACATCATCAGAACAGTTGTATTAATAAGGATTAAGGGAATGGTCATTCTATGGATGTTTTAGTGTTGTGTGTAGCCAGTGTATTTTTTACAATGTGGATTGACAAGTTTCGGATCAAGTTGTGGCGATAGTGTTTAATATTCCCATAATATTGCGAGTTTTTCATTTAACCCTGTTAATCATCTCGTAAGTTCTACGCTCAGTTTTTACTAGGTGTCCATTATTCTTAAGAAATATGTATCATAAATTAGCTGTCATTCGCTAATATATTAAAAATAGATTATTTTTCAATTTAATTATATAGTCACGTAGACAGTAATGTTTCCTATCAAAATATGAGTTGCTCAACATATTGATCAAAAATATATATAAATACGTCACGTAAACACATACTATGTACAGATATGATATGTAATTAAAACACTCTTTAACTAGGGTATTGTAATCACGATCTTTGTCTACCCCAATCAGGGTAAAGACACGAACGCTTAATATTTGTTTAATGGGATATTTGTAAGACACTTATAACTAAACTAGTTTAATGGTAACTCCTAATGCCGAAAACATTCTCAATACATAGCTACTTATAGAGTATGGATAGAATATGAATTTCCGTATGTTCGAAAGAAATATGTACAACAATAACTTGAGTAGACTTTTTTTAATCTGGCTTGGTTGCTTGTTTGAATTACTGCGACCTCGTGCTTGGCCCTTTTCAACCTCGGCGTTCCTTACGTAATTAAAAAATCAAATCTCTTAAATATTGTTTTAGCGACAGTTGGTCCTACTGAATACCAATTTAGTTTTACATTTTATTGTTAGCAACAGTTGGTCCTACTGAATGCCGTTTTAGTTTTAAATATTATAATCTATAAAGTTGATAGGCTGACTAATATAAAAGTACTTTAGTTTAGTCAACTAAAGTACTTTTATCGGTTGTCGGCAACCAAGGCCGTTTCCGCTTTCGTCTTTGAAAGAGATGCATATACTAGAAATTTAGGATAAAAAGGAGAGGACTCTCTCTGTAGACAGTTAGTGTACAGTTTAGAACAAGTGAGTTATGCTGGAGGAAAAGCCCTTTAAAAGTGAATCTCTGAAACAAAGTCAGGAAGTCTTTTATATATTACCTCTAAGGCTATTGATATATTGCTGTTAATAATATGATAAAATATAAAATATGTTGTGTACGATGTTGAGCAAGGTAGCTCACATATGTTTTAATGGATTTACCAAATGTCTAATTGGATTATAACCAACAGAATCATATTCCAATCGTAAGGATCGAATTTGTAATAGAAATTTATTTTAAATTCAAAAACATAGGTTCCAAATGAGTGTTCAACATTATGTTGTATATATTTTTAATTCGTCAGTTTGTCCTCGGACAGGATCGGCCCTATCTGAATATTTCCATTCGGATCTCCTGACCCATAATGGCCCTGCAATCTTTTTGATGTCATTTTCCCATCTTTTTGTTGTTTCGTTTGTTTTCGTTTTCCTTTGCGCCTTTTTGTAATCAGCCTAGTACATTTGTCGTTTTTGTCTCTTGTCATATTTCCCGACTAACGCTATTACAGTCTTCTGATAGTTGTTATCATCATCATTTCAGCTGTAGAACATCCACGGCTGGACATAGGCCTCCCCCAACGATTTTCAAAAGGACCGGTCGTAAGCGGCCCGCATCCATCTGCGTTCTGCGACCTTTATGAGGTCGTCAGACCACCATCATTAAATTTAGTTTTTTCCTTATTGAATTTTAGTTTTACTGTATGTTTAAGTTTCACTCCTGAGACAGTTCTTTCAATATTATTTTGACATACTTTGTTTTTATTAAAATGTTTGTTGGTTAATTAACAAACATAACCGGTTAATGCTCAATATATAACTAATCATTACTCTTTGTTACAAAAGGGACGTAAAATATTGAGTTATATGAAAAGCGGATATTGATATCTATTGTAATAACTTGTAGGTTTTGTGGAATGAAATAGTCCAATAAATAGTACACTCGCTTTATCAAGACAGCGTTACGTTATACAAAGAATTATTTATAACGAATACCGTCACAACTGCGCGTCCTCCACAATCTTTATACAAAATTAATTAGAAGTCAGATTACAAAATAATTAAGGTAAATTATTGTTTACAATGCCAAGTTTATGTGTGTTTAAATAACTTATTAATTGTGAATTAAAGACACAGTAAGGTTCAGGTAAATCACTGAGATCTCATTGGAAGTAGTTATTATGCATAGTAATCACTGGGTGCCATGGATTGCTAGCTAACACTATCCCACTAGAGTTCACATAACCGTTAGAGATAATATAATTATTTTTTTATTTAATTTTTTATAATTATATTTGACTTTTTAATAGATATACAAACTTTTGCGAATGAAGTTGCGAGCAAAGCGATAGTCGTCAGGAGAAACCTAAGTGGTAATCAAAGTATGCGGAACCCTCAAAATGTAATGGATACGGCAAGTGATAGGTTACATAAAACAATGAAGCGAGTAGTACATTCGTCTTGTTTTCTTGTATCATTCAATGTACTGTTATTTCGAGAGTGATTGATTTGATTGCGTAATGCGTTGTGATACCAATACTTATCACGATACGCTCGAAACGGATTTTGGAATGCGATCTTTTTCGCAAAATAATACGCGACAATAATATAAATTAACCTTTATTATTTCATGATATCAGTGTTGACATTACATCAGTGATAGTTAATATACAGATAATAGATTTATTCCCTGAGCGAATGGACTTTCGGTTTAATGTTTGGGGTTCAAATCCAAGCCCTTTTTCTGTGAACGGCAGTTAAAAAGTTAAAACGTTTTCTTAAATGGTATGGTATATACCAGCAACAAGTTATTGTAGCGTACATTATAAACCAATTTCAGAGATTTCAGCAATTTCTACCTTTGTATACCCCGAGGTGATCATCTAGTATCTAAGTGACTAACTTAAACCCCTTTCTTAAATAGCGATTTTCGTTTCTTAAGTACCAAAAAATTGTGAAAATTTTTGAAATCATACAACGCCGTAACAATCTCTACGTACAGCGGTTAGTAATTGCTTGCTCTGTCTGCCTTGATAAGTTTAAACGGTCGGTGATGAGTTATTTTACTAATACTCAGAATTAAGACAAAGAATTAATTATATGTTAGACATATGAAGTCTAGTCACTATGCCCTTTTGCTTTCTTATCAGAAAAGGCCTATGCCCAACCGTGGGACATATATTTAGGCTGTAACTTTAGCTTTATATAGGCGTGTTTACACTATTAAGACAACCTGCCGACCATTTCTCGGTAAGAAAGTAAAGGCATTATGACACTGCTGACTGGAGTATTGCCTGAGATAGTGTTCTAGTACTTAGAATTAGTCATTCGATATCGCAGCTTGCTATCTACCTGCCAAATACCATGACGCCAGTACTAAGGTACTGGATAAACTTGTTTTCTTTTGTTTACGACCATTTGTCTTTATCGTAGCCGAGGGCTTAGTGGTTAAATTCATCGACCGGGATGCATTAGCATCTAATACTGTCTTAGAAATCGGTAAAGCTGTGGCAAGCATTATAAGTCGGGAATAATTTTTTTATGTGTGATTTAACGAAGGAAAGATCTGCTCTCTTTGCATTTAACTATAAAAAACCAAGTGGCTAGACGACCATACGACTCAACTAAAACTCCAATATAATAAACAATAACAACAGTACATATATGTTTATATATACATATATATAAATGCGCGATCTCTTGCACCTGCAGTACAATACAGACTGCATTGTTTCAAAACATACGAAATATCACTCTCAACTCAAATCTGTTTTCCCTTCGCCTGATCACACAATTCGTACCGCATCCACCATCTTCTCCCATTGTTATGCATGTGTAAAGAAGTTATACTTCAAAATTTAACCATTTAACACCTTAGATAGATTTTTGCTTACTACAATAATACAATTTGATGGCTTTTAAGTAATATTTTCTTCCTAAAGAAGATTTAAAAGTATAAAAAACCTTCCATTAGAGGTTCCTTTAGGAGTATTTAAATCGCTTTACCGGAAACAATAACAAAGCTACAAACGCACGATTGCACTTTCGCAGAGTAACGCACTGAGATCCACTTGCGACCACTCAGACAGCTACTACGTCATCGTAGCAGAAAACTACACTCCCCTTTAATAGCACACACTTACCAGTGTTTATTATAAACGTAGAGCCTACGAAAAGTTGGTAGCTTGGAAAGGATAAATATCATACGCAACATAAACCTGATACTAGTCGACAGTCAAAAGCTGATCTAACGAATTTTATCATAGTTTAATCTTATTTTGAATTCATAATTTAAAGCGCCATTTTTAAAAAAAGAATGCCAACAATATTTTTTCACCTATTTTACTAGCGTTCTTGTTAACATTTCCAACTAAGCTTAGATATATAGATTTATTGTTTATTGAACCAAAATACATCTACAAAGGCAATCTTAATGCTATTTAACATTAAGCTTAATCTTTTGCAAGGAGGTGGTTTACGTCAATATCGAATGGTGGATTTGAACCTACGATCCTACGTTTCGCTGTCCATACCCTAAACCTTTAGACAATTGACGCTTCATTTAAACCAAGTTTGAGACACTTTATAGTCTTACCCCATTTTCTAACTTACCCTATTTGGACATACTCGTATATAGTGATCTTTTTATAGTAAAAAGGGGCAAAGCAGCCGATTCACCTGATTTTAAATGATCACCGTTGCCCATGAACAACAACGCGGGAGGAACTGCAAACCGTGGCTGGTCTTTAGGAAATGAGTAGACTTGTTTCTTATATCTAATGATCAGACTAATAACAGAAGACAATTGATCAATGATACTTATTTTAAACCATTTCGTACAATATGAAACAACGAGCTTGTTAATGTAATTGAAGCAACTGGCACAAAGCTATCACCCAGCAATTGTACACCCACCAATACTGTCGACCCTATTCACTGATACGTATACGTTAAATTGGACGTTTAATACTCTTCTATAAACAATTAGAGAGACAACTATTGTTACCCCTTCTGTACGTTATATTCGATACAATTGTACTATACTATTATACAATTATACTATGTTAGATTAGAGTGTTGGAATTGAATGGAGTATGGAAGCCCGTCTCGAGTTGCATAGTATGGCAGCGAACCGTGTTCGATCCGGTGGATAGTTTTAGTTACAATTTGAAGTGGTGATTTACTACGATTTCAATGGTGAAGGAAAATTATTGTAAGGAAACCTGCATGTCTTAAATTTTTTGCATGTTAAGTCTGCCAGCTTGCTCTAGGGCCGCGCGGCGGACCTTATCCTCTTTACTCACACTCTGACCTCTTTGCAGAGAAGGTGTGAACAGTGGGACATATGTATATAGGCAAGTTAATTTAACTTATTCAACGTTAGTGTTAACGGAAGTCTAGCACCGGTTATATTCGGGAAGCAAGGTGATCTTTTTATGTTCATCCTTCATTTCCTAGTAGAAACCTCTATTTTTATTAAAAATAGAAATGAATTTTTAATCTGTTGTCAGTATGGGGTTACCGTAAGTTTTAGATTGTATGGTTAATGGTCGCAAGGTACCGAAAGGGCTCATAATAAGCAGCCTAGGCTGGTGGTTACTTTCACTATATCTTTTTTCCTTACAATGACTAAGAGGTTAGAATCGAGGATCGTTGAGATATCACCCCCAATACATATTGAATCCAATATCTCATACAAAATTTCAATATGTATGCATAACAGTGTCTACGTACCAATGTAAATTGATTTTACGAAATATCTGCGAATCTCACGTTGTAAGCTCCTAAAACGGCTTCAAATATTTTATGCCTTCATAAGGAATGAACAGGCAGACAATAATTCTTCACAACCACAGTTTCCGGTTCAATGCTCTCTGCACAGACGATTGTTGTTTGGGATATGAGTTAGTTATAATTTTGTAACACTGTTCATATAGCGAATTGTGATAACTGATTGTTATCCTAAGTTTTCACCATTACAAAAATTTTGCAAGCTTATATTTAAGCAATAAGCAATCAAAACAATACCTCGAGAACAATGGTCAGCCATTCACCATGTTCAGTGAAATATACGCTTCACTGTCGCAAAGATTTAAGCCTTGCAAAATAATTGCTAAAAAGTTCAGCGTTCCTAGCAATGTGTAACTCCGCTTTGTTTAGATGAGGCCAATGCGTACCAGTTCCATCATTCACTACGTTCATTCAATTGTAATCATGGCTTTTATATTGGCATTGATTTGTAATCATTCAATCGCTTTATTACTATATTCGTTATGACCATTACTGATCTCATTGATATAGGCTTCAATGAAATCGTTTTTCGAATTAATTTATCAAATCTGAATAATAAATATAAAGAATAATCTGTCACGGTCTTTCATCCTTAAAGTGGGGTGGACAGAGATAACGGTTGAATAATGAGATGCGGTGTGAAATATAAGATGCAAGGGTGATGAGTTTCTCCGTTACGATCCTGGAGACTAACTGCCAGTCTCCACTCGGAAGTGAATCATTGATGATTTCCTCCTCTATGGTAAAAAGTCCCATATGTGAAATGAGGTGAGCCAGTCGCCATAACTCGTACAAATTTTAGCAGACATAATGCACCTGCAAATTAACATGAAAATCAAAATATCGTATAGACCCAACGCCTAGGTTATCAAGGATTTTTACTGTTTTATACAATTATCGGAGAAATTATTGAAAATTTATGTATTAAACTTTCGCGAACGTAATTCTTGAATAAGCGAACAAGTTATAAACGGATGACTTCGAGTGCCATAATCACGGGATGTTTCCATCTGATCGTAATTTCTATAAACGTCGGATATATAAGTCAGGCACGGAGTCAGGTCTATTAACGTTTGAACTAACATATTAGTTCCCTTTCAATAACTATCTCTTCAATAAAAATATCTCAATCTCAAAGGAAACGCATATGCATGACAATAAGTTAATAAAAACACATTTTTTAGTTTATACACAAACTAAATTTAAATCAAGTCAAACGACGAATCAAATATTGAACGCTACTACTTTATTTGCTCTATTATGAAGTTCTCGTCTATATTATTTTTGTTTCACAATCATGCTCGTTGTCATTAATAAGTATTTTCCTAGTCTTATAGTATCACATACCTATAAATACAATACATACATCTATATCTCATTCAACAAGCATTCTATCATACAATTTTTAGGAGCTCCCTAGTATATTTTCGAACCCTAAGGTCCTTTAGTAAACAAAATTGATTTGGCACTTAATTCAAATCAATCAAAAATATTAAAATCAGTTTATAAATGACGGCACCGAGGATGCACAGTCATTCTACGTAATTGATAAGATATCGTATATATAAATATAAGTAGTAATACTTCCCCGATTTTGCCCCTACTGGTATTGAATTAAGAATGTTGACAAGTTGTTTACGATATTTACTTTTGTCAATACAAAACAAGAAAGAAGATGTCAACCGTGGAATGGTATTTAAACCAGAACCTTGTGTTTTATGTGAACCATTAAGATATAAACTTTAATTCAAAGCAATTAAAGCTATTGACGTTTACCAATATTTATCTTGTCTTCTACAGCGCGTCCGCGCTGATGTTGTGTAAACCGCCTGACCAAATGATTCGAACAGTTGCTGAAGTTGCGAAGGATTTCCCAACTGTAATGTACACTCAGTTACTTGGAAATGTCATCCATGTTTATCTGAAATGTTTGATTTGTGGCCAATATTTGTGAAATCTGCTGTTAAAACAAACCAACTTCAGTTTCATGTGTCCATATTCATTTCTATGTCAATTATATGGTGTAATACTTAAATTGATGATATTGTTTATTAATGATAAAGATAGATAAGATAAAGAATTCATATTTGTTAAACTACCATAATTATTCTTGCGTTCTCTATAAACTCCGTTCAAACCTAAAGATAGCTAGATTTGATGTGTCGTGATAGTCTTTCGACGAGGAGTTTGGTCGTCTCAGGTGCCCTCGACTCGCAATGATAACGCAATTTTAGTAATCATCCAAGCCGCGATTCCCTCGTAAGTTTATGCGATGAGATGGTTCACGTCAAAAGTCGAATGATATGTTTGAACCTACGACCTTATGTTTCGCAGACCCTAAACCTTTAGGCTATTGGCGAATATAATGCTATCATGTGTAAAAATAAAAAAAATAATTCGTTCGTCTCTCGTATATAATAAACTGATAGATAATAAAAGAATCTATAAATATACGATGTATTTATAAAAGAAAGGTTATATAAATCACGACATATAGACGGAAATGCGATAAAATAGAAAGAACAATGTCACATGATAATAATATGATATATGATAATATATGATAGTAATGAGTGCCGGAGAAGTCCCCTTTGAGGTTGAAGTCCGGTCTTTGCCGGGACCGGCCGGTCGTTGGGGTGTCCTGTCGCTGACAGATCCGGGGCACCCCGCTCATAATGGCTGATGGCATTCGCGGAAGGTTTAGTGGGTAAGGGCTGCCCAGGCCGAGTCCCACACATTCCTCCGGGCCCACCCAGGGTCTATAAAACGATTCCCCGCGTTAACATAAAAAAGGTACCGAAGTTAGAGCTAGATAGTGGCTAGAATTGGTAAATAGCAATAATGTTATTTCTCCGCGTACTAATGCAAAGTATAAATGCAAACTCATACGAAATAGTTAGATTTTGTATAATAAAAAGAATGTTATTTTTTTTCTTAATATTATTAACATTCATGTAAGCCATTGCAATAAAACTTAAGCTTGTGCTAGGAGATGGTTCACGTCAATAGTCGAATGGTGGATTCTAACCCACGCCCTTACGTTTCACAGACCGTACCGTAAGACATGAGACTTATTACATTTAATATATTTATTATAATTTTAACTATCATTTTAATTATATAATATAACTGATTTTTCAGTATTCAGGCACATTTAGAACTCGCGAATATATTTTAACATTTATATTCTATTAGGTCAACACAGTTGCCAGCCCAATAGTAAGTTACATAGCGGTTCTCTTTTGTTCAATAACATACCTTGTTAAAGTCAATAACGAGACACGTTTTTATTCATGTTATTAATATTGATTTAACTCAACAATCGACCGGTTTCACCTTGTACATTTTCAAAGATAACAACATTTAAAATACATGTATACACACACAATCAGTCGAAAAACAAAGGACATATTATGATAATATTACGTATGTATGTACGTGCAACGTGCACACCGACTCAAGTGGCAAGATAAGTGAAAACACGAGTGTGAATTAAGTACAACTATGTATTCATTCAATTTAATATCAGCTGAATTTACACGGATGTTTTGTTAATATTGTTGTTCTTTTTCCACGTAAATAATCTTTAGGAATCCTTGCACAACGTCATGCTTAACGTTTTTCACATGTGATTACGTAGTTACCTCGGTGGTGGAACAGTGGAACGTACTGGAGCCTTCCTCCAGCACTCTTGCACTAAAAAGTCGATACGGGCCAGCTGATGTCGCATTGTTCCCGGGTCAAGTGTTGCGGATGACATGACCGTTATCGCCCGTGATCCCGAGGCCCTTTTAGTCGTCTTCTACGACAGGCAGGGTATGCCGTAGCCTTATTCTACGAGGGCTATTAATTTCGTAGTATCTTAGCGTAAGTTTCCCCGAGAAGAAAGCTCGTCTTGGACCGCTATTTAAAACGCAATAGCTTTCTGACCCAAGGCTGCCCGAAAGGTTAGTTTCAATCGAATCACAATATAAAAATACAGAACAAAATATACTTAAATAGACAGACGTTTCTCTCTCTTACTGATTTCTTTCCATCATTTAATATAACAAAAGGGCTGCTGTTAACAGCCGAATATTAATATGTCGCAACTTTAGTAGTGTCCACTTAGGTATCAGATACAAGCTCGATACTCCCTGAGTAGAATCAAACTATATTAGGTTTTATTTTGGATATCATGATTATACTTGGTGACTCTGGTATATTTATAGTCTAAGTACACAACTATAAATGAAATAAAAATCAGTAACCATCATTTCTGGGATTGACTTGTAAATAATAAAGAGATAATAAGAAAGATACTAGAATCAATAATTTACCTAACTCTAATATATATATTAGAATTAATATATAAGCGTTAATAGCCTAATAGTTTAGAGCACGGTCTACGAATCGTGAGGTCGTAGGTTCGAATCCACCATTTGACTATTGCCGTGAACCATCTCCTAGCACAAGCTTTAGCTTAGTTGGAATGGTTAACAAGAATGTTAGTGATATTTCTGAAAAAAAAGAAATATTGTTACCATTCTATAATAAATAAATAAAAAATAAACCCTACAAACTGGGATGCATCCCTATGCTATTGCTATACCTCACCGGGGGGACTCTTGTGTCGAGTTAGTAGCGATAGAGGTTTAGGCTAAGCGACCTAAGAGCTATGCCACCTCTCAATCCGGTGAAGCAGTCAAGGCCAGCTTCTCTGGCCAATCTGTGTAGTTCGTCATTAAAAAAAATTATAAAAACAAACCCTATGCTATATTCAAATATTTGATGGCGCACTTCTAATTCTAGTGATTCCAAAAATTACAAATATTCCAATAAGACTGTAAGGCTTGAAATCTGTTACATTAGTTCATTGGTCCAAGTAAGCCTACTATTTCCACCTTTGACTAATATTTAGTTTATTTGTTTAAATATTTTACGCTTTGTGTTATAATGGTTAAACATTTATGCTGACATGACCGTGTCTGAGTGGTCTTCAGTTGAACGTATTCAAAGTGTTATTAACGGACAAAATAAAATTTGTCGCGTTCCAAAATTAAAACAACTAACAGTGCGTGCTTGATACGTGAAAAGAATTATTACAATTCTACCTTCGCTGCAGTTGGTAGAGTAGAATCAATCTACTCTACCAACTGGTTAATGACGCATACAATTTTAGTCGAAATCACTAAAGGTAAAATTCATTCGTTACACTTATTGTCGGTAAAAAATAATCAATTATTTATACTGATAAGGATGAGGATTACTTCACAATAGAGGTAAAACAAACGTGAAAACCGTATGAATGAACATAACATGGATTATGATAAGAAAACTTTAGAAATTGAAGATAAATCACTCAATTTGCGGCTGAATTATTTATCCGGTGCTAAATTTAAACCTAAATATCCGATTCCAGACGTAGACATGGACAAATTCGCAACTGTTATTCTAGAAAGACATCAGACAATAGACAATTTAATGAGAAACATTAGAAATACACAGAACATTGCACAGCTTAACGGAGATGAACTGAAGATGGAAACTGAGACTCCAACCGCTAACCGCTGTCGCCATGCTTAGCTGTTGCTACAAATAAAAAAAATATAGAAGCTACATTATTATTTCTTTGTTCACAATAGCAAATCTTGAAACACAACACACCTTTAAATATGTTATAAAGTCATAAAGGGCAAACGTTACGTCGCGAAGCAAATAATGTTTTCGTAGAATCGTGGCATAATAAACTCTATCGTGTGCAACGATCTTTTCCCTAATCGTGTTCTTATTTATATATGGATTTAATCCTTCGACTTGATATTCTTGTTTTTTTCATCGCTGATTGTCATTGTTAGTCCTGAGACTTTAACAACTTATAATTTATGAGTCTAGCCAAGTTGTTGAGCATCTGACCTTATTACCTCAAGCATTTTTAAATCTCACCGGGTTGAACTATTGTGTCTTTGAATTCCTTAATTATACTATTTCACTCCGAATTGGATTCTAAATCATACTCGGAGTGATATAGGATAATAAATTTAAGTCGCGTGATCTATATAAATGTATTACTAGCTTTTTCATTGTATACAATACCCTAGCAGACGCATGGAAGTATTATTTCGGATTCGCACTGCTTAAACCCCTACGGTGGTCACTATCATAGCAACCGAGGATCGGCATGGTACTTTTTAAAAATATCTAGAAATTAAATTAACGAATGGTTCTGACAACAGCTTATCAAATAGCTCCGCGTTCGCCTTGACAGACCATTACGAGCACGCTGTCTAAGCTGTCAAATGTGAAAAACGAAACAGCTTAGAATTCAACTCGAATACATTGTACATCAAGAATGAGGCTGTGCGCGGCTTTCCTGCGATATGCAAAGTCTTTGTTAGGAAAACCTTAATTTGAAATAAAGGCCCATGTTATAAGCACAGAGCGGTCAGTCATGAAATCAGAGGAACGTACTAGCGTTATATTTCTCTGAAATGCAAGTAGAGGCTTTATAGTTTAATTTCTTTATCTCCTCTTTTTTCTCCTGCTATTTACTGGAGATGGAATATTTTGAAATAAAAATGTTTTTCTCTTTCTAGAGTAAAAACTATTTTACCCTATATATTTTTATACTGTCGCCGATTTTAGGTTTTTTACTTACAAAAAGTTACTTGCTAAAAGTTTGTGCCCGATGTATCAGCGTTGTGTTTGTTCACTGTCGCTATCTACGTGTCTACGGTCAAAGGACGTCAAAGCTTTTTATTATATATTTATTACCTTTTATATTGTATTGTTTATATTTAATAAAGTCTTTATCTATGTCAAGAAATGTCGGTAGACCAAACTAATGGTTAACTTAAGACGTTCCCGAAGCAATAGGTAAAGAGTGGATTAATTTAGGCAGGTATTCTGAATAAAGATGAGGCCTTCATTCAAAAAGGGTTCGTATCTGCACTTTATCAATGCAACTTACATTGGTAATATATAAGGTAAATACTAACATTACTAAAAAAAATTTGTAGATGTTTTCTTTTTACATGATTGTACGAGTAGATATGGAAAAATATTTTTATTTATATTATTTTTATCAATTATTATATCTATGTCAAAATAAAATACAAATGCAATTAGTACTTATGTGTTGCGTAGAGTTTGTTTGTTTGTTTTGTTGCTTGCGCCAAGCGCTAACTACGCGCTCTAGGCCCGCTGATGTGCCGTCGTCGACTTTCACCACGCTTGGTATCTCTCAGATCTCCCTATCCCATTAGAATGGCGCTCGGAGGGACTGTAATATTAACTCTAGTACCATTGTTCGTTTTACCAATTTTATTGGTACTCCCTATTTATTGAATGAAATACCTGTGTTGACTGTGCCGCCTGATGTAAAAGTAGAGACTTCAAAGAGTTGCTTACAAAGGCTTTCGTGTTTCTGGTGTCTATCACTCTATACACCGCGCACTAATTTGGACATAAATTTTGTACGATAAACGTCATCTCACTTCATTCGACACCAGGACATAATCTGATCGTAAAATGGAGTAGGCTATCATTACAATACACAAAATTCGTACTACAGCTAATTTTAAGTTTTAGCATGTTATCAAAAATTACCAAGGCTTCATATCGTAATATTTCGCATCGTAAAACCAATTGAGCAAACCACTTTTTTTCTAAGGTCGTACACGGAAGGTTGTTTTTGTGAAATACACGACGCAGTTCACTATGAACTTGACTCCATGTCACAGAACGGTAATAATGGTGTAACGTTTAGATTAATATATCGTCTGTAATAGTCTAAAACGACGCTAATTTTTGTTGCGACAGTCTTTTGTCGTTGCGAATGACGACTTTGTACCGTGAGATATTTGCGGAAACCACTTTTAGATATAACGTTGCTAACTATTAAAGTCTTCCGACCAATATGTTGTTATAGGGAAGGACACAAATCATTCAGAGTCCAGGCAGACTTAATCGTTGCCTGATAAATCTCTCATTTTTATAAATATGTATATCATTAAAAAAACGAATGTGCTTTAGACAACACCACACAAATAAAACTTCTTTATTTCCATCTGTATGTATGTAAAATATTAGACGAAGTTAAAATTACAGCCTTTACATTTAAATGTATAATACTTTGGACATAGGCCTTCTCTGTAAAGAAAGTATAGTCCACCATGCTGTTCTAGTGTATGTATTTATGTAATTGTGTTCGTATGTATATATATATATACATGATACATACATATATGAATAAATGTATGTATGTATCCTTGCGACAACACGTACTGAGTCGGTATCCAACGTTGGTATCATATCCTATATGTCTGTTGCTTTTAATTGTATTCTTTTTATTTTTCTTTCTGTTTTTTGTCTATATTTTATGTAATGCGTATAATATATGTAATGTGTTTGTATACTCTGATGCCAATAAATAAAATGTCTATGCCTATTTATATATACATTATATGTAACACGATTGTTCGAGAGAGAAAGAAAATGTATGTGCGCACTGCTTTCTCTTCATACAGACAAACGTAAAGTAACTCACTTTCCATCTTCACTAACTTATATCTCTCTCAACCTCTGTTTGCCTCTCCCGATCACACTTTCCGTAACTCATTAAACAGCTTACTACCAAAGTCAAGCGTGCGTAAAGAAGTTTTACTTCAATAACTCTTGATTGACTTACCCACAGTCGTCATTTAAGATTAATGACGTATCAGAAGTGTTATGGTTGAACGTGACAAAAATATATGTTTGTACTTATGATGTTTACATTGATGTGATAAATATTCATCTAAAGCACGTGTCAGATTTACAAATTAGTCCTATATAGGAGACAATTGATTAAATAATCGGTGGTCACGATCGATTATCATAACAGATTCACCGCGTAATCGCGTATGGGTATGTTTAAAGATGGGTGTTCAAGGCCGTGTTTGAAGACATTGTCACTTGAGTTTTTTTTTTATTTAGAACGATACGACTTATTACATTTGACAAATTTTAATCATTAGGTTACGAACTGGGGAAACTTTTACGTCAGGCGTCAGTTACCTTCGATTTTGTTGGTATAATATATTTTTTAAATCTTTGTTTGCACACAGAGAAAGAGTGGCGTGCTGGGGAGGAAAAAGTCGTGGCTAGGAAACGTCAGAGAGTGAACTAGCATTGCCAGCGTTGAACAACTATTCTCTATTCTATAAGAGATAAAATTGCTTAGTTGACGGCCAAAGTAGAGGAGAAGCTCAATTCCAAATCTTCTCTGTCAGTCTATCTAGGGTTCTGTAGAGAAAAAGTAACGAGTGCGAGCATAGAGAAAAAAATACATAAATACATATTAGTATTCAATACAGATTTGAGATATATGTTACATACAAGAGCGTTAATTACAAAGAGAAGGTATGTGGAAAAAGAGGGAATGTAGATACCAAAACTTCGATAGCCTTGTTCTTAATTCTCTACTGACGGTTAGATTACAATTACGTGACATAAAACTTTTTTAACGCAGATTTGATTTTAAGGCGATTTTTGTTTTTACTTGTTATATCATTAGAAGGCTACCATTTATTGTGCGGTCCGTACGTTACTTTTAGAACCGGGTCAGATCATATTTATAACTTGGTGCGCCGTTGTGTTAGGTGTCAAATATTATGCAGATACTTTTGATATTGGCAATATTGTACAAAACAAGGTCTTAATGCGGTTAATGGCCGCTATAGGTGTTTAGTTTAACTTTATAAAATCAATTTATGCTTCTATTACTTGTCTGTTTGTTACCAAAAATTACGTCGATAAACGCATATATTTATCATTGTAAAACGACTTAAATAATGCGACTTGATTTTAAAATTATAATGAGATTCTTATATTAATTCTATGAATCCAGTTACTTTCACAGCTTTATGCTAAAAATATATTATTAAGTACTTAATTTTCGTTTAGGATAGAAAGTGATAACACATTCGGTTCGTGCGTAAATCGTACTTCTAGCGTATTGCCTACTGATTCGGGGTACTAGACCGAAAATTTAATTTTTGTTTAGTTTACAGATTATATGTCCCACTGTTGGGCACAGAGCATACATAGAAATGGACGACTTCACACGACTGAGAAAATATTCTAACACATGTAGGTTTCCTAGCGCGTAGTAAATCTGCAATTAAAGTTGCAACAAACAATTACGTTGGTGCCGGCACCGGGAATCGAACTCGGGTTGCTAGCATAATGCAACTAGAGGCGACCGCCCCGACACTGAGCTACCACGGCTCTTACTATCTTAATTATTAATTGTAAATCTTGTATTGATCATCAATTAAATACTATCGTTAAAATACCGTTAAGAACGAAAACCGCAGTCAACCGATAACTGGTATTCAATAAACTAGTTAAGTTAGAGGTGAAAACTAAGCAAGTAAGCTATGTCTTACTTGTTGTGTTTAATGTTGTTTGTTAAGAAAAACTTAGATGTTTCTTTAATTTATCTCGATGTTATTTTTACATATTTGTCAGTTAATTTTATTCCATTACTTAGCATGGTTTGTCTGTAAGTATTACTTGTACAGTATGTTAGTGGTACAGTGTGATAATGATTATGAGAGAGTTATTTGTAATTGGGATTTGTCACTGAAATTGTTTGTCTGTGTAGAGCAAACTGTATTGATATTGCTCAATATTAAAATACTAGAAAAAGTACTGGTCACAAGGAGCAATAATGATGAAAAAAAAAAAGCGTAGGTAGGACCTAAAACCACTTACTCAAATTTTGTTGCTGATATATAGCTTTATTACATGAAAAGCATTTGTTGCTATCTGTATCTCTTCAGGGTTAAAAGGAAGTGACAGCTTATTATTTGGGAACTATTGTAATTAATTGTCTTTGGAGACATTTGCATAGTTTGGCACATATATGAGATAGAAAAAGACATACGTAAATATCGTTATTTTAGCATACGGAGAGAAGGATAATTTTAGTTTTGCTTTGTTTGGTTACGCGTATGACCAAGGATCTGATGATAGTCTAGGGTCTCATTCGACTTTTGAGAATGAGTTTTTCGCGGGAGCCAAAATGGGTTTTTGTTGCTTAATACTTATGCTTAATTTCAATTTAATGTAGATCCACCTAACGTTGTAATTAATGCTTCAATATTTACAACTAGATACAAAAACTCCAATTTATTTTGTAACACAACAGTAAAGTAAAAATGACAAAAAATCGACCTTGACAGTTAACGACCGTATCTAATTTACCCCAACACCCTCTTATAGTTGGCTCGTTTTAATAGGATTACTGCATAAAATCATTTACAACGTACTACTTTGAATGCGATGCTACTTTTTTAAAAAGTTAATCGGCTCTTCGATAATGGTTACAAGCCAATGTTATTGGTATACCGGTTCCACTGGTTTTAGTGTTGTGTTTAAATTTACCGAATTTGCCAAATGTTTGTAATGTTTGATTGTTTGTTTGTAGAATATTTAATTCTTGTTAGCTCTAATACCAGTTTTATTTGGTTGTTGATAAAAGTATTTAAGAATGCAAGTTCTGCTGTTGCATTAATATAAAAAAACTTAAAGGATTTTTTTTTGTTTCAAAGCTTGAACGCAAGTGCTTGACCACCTGAAGTTACGTCCAGGATGGTAAGGCGCCACTACCTTAGTAAATGCCTATCCTCTCTACTCTTGAATATTATAACCGGAGATAAAGACAGATTTTTTTATTGTATTTAATTTTTTTATGCATTAAATCCAGCGGTGCGTCTTGCAGTACAATGATGGAATGTAATGTGCACACTCTCCAAAATGCATTGTGTAAAATACCGAAAGACTCCTTACGTCTGTGCTCAAGGCTGAGTTGATTGTTTTCAGCTGCATCACTACCTGCAATTTCTAAACAAATAAAACAAGCTATAACAATAGTAAAAATCACTTGAGGATAATGTCATTGGTAGTGTAGCTTCATATTCTAATTGTATTAAGTCTTATTATCTAAATTTATACCATTGTTTATTGTCCCAAATAAAGAGGAAAAAAATCCTCTGGATCGAAAGCATGCTGAATATACTCTATGGTAACCGATAAATGACAATTAAAACGTCATTAAGCTGAAAACCGTTAAATGTCATGATGATAGGTGAATTGTCGATTTGAATTTGATTATTTAATATTGATTGAAATGTAACGACATATTTGCCATTGTGTCCGAGATTACGAAACACTAACAATTGGAATAATGTAGTGTCAATGGTACAAATGGTAATCGTAAATCGGAAAACCATAATGACCAAACGAAATCTGGTAGATTAATAAAACTTGCGAAAATTGCGAAAACTATAGTAAAATAGTGTATATCTATATTTATCTATTTTTATCGTTTTGGTTTTCGTTTAACTCTTTCTTGTGATTCTATAAAATCCACAAAACTACTTTCCGTAAAAGCGTCGTCGGATCTAAAGGGCTTTTGAAATATACAGCGTAAAGTTCAGTTAGTGCCCAGACACCTAAAATAGAACGATAAGCCCTAAAAACGCCTAGGCACGGCCAATCCCGCAGTCCGCGGAATATAAATGCACCCCTACACCCTGCTATAGGGTTGGCTATTATTGCATTTTTGCAGTTTGTCGATGTTTATTTTTTTTTGTAACAAAACAAAACGTTAACATACAAATAAATATACGAATCGTCTTCAATACCTTGGCCTGAGCGATTTGGTGTTTTTCTACCATCCATTTTGGGTAGTGTTTATAGGAAATATATGATCTAATATGCGACGTACAGTCAGTTTCCAATCTTTTGTTGTGATCACCGCTCAGACCAAATCGAATAGCTTTACTTTCCGTTTTATTTTTCGAAAAGCAAAGATTTGGAGTTATTTGCTCGCGTCAATCTTACTGTTTAATATTGATAAGATTTTGAGCCCCTTAATTTTGACGCCTCTCCCTACGTAAAGTTTTTTTAAATAAAATTTCTATCCAAGTACTTCAACACGATCTCGCCTGATGTTAACTAGAACTGTACTCCTGAATGGACAGGCGCACTAGCTTAGACAATATCTACTCACTCTACTTTTGACAGCACCCGCATTGTAATTGGAGGGAAAGCCAGACGTGGTCAATTTATTCCAATTCCTTGCTGCACGAATTGTGATGTACGTTACACGTTACACGCATAGTTCGGGTCTAACGGAGGTCCACAAGAAAATGGAAGCTAGCAGTGCGTCTTGATGTCCGATGGTAAGCGAGAGGTAGACAGAGATCACAGACTTCCTCTTGTACGTTCTTGGCACACCTTTTTCCTGTAAGTAATATACATACATAACCGTCGTTTATACGTACTCCTTTATGGTAGTCATCGTTGGCAGCCCTGTAAGTATGTGTGTGCGTGCCGCGGGATGGGATCGATATCCCCCGTCTGCACGTCCCTGCACTGCGGTCGACCTTGCACTCGCAGCCGTTTCTAGCTCACAAACGTTCGTTTTTAAAAACGGCTGTTTTAAAAGTTTTCCACTGCATTTAAGTTCCTTTAAAGTTTCTTTTTTCTGGAACTACTGCATAAATGTATACTTTATTTTGTTCAATATGGAGCTCCTTTTTTCTTCTTTCTTAGAGGTAATCTAAATGTGTTCTCACTTCGATGCATTTATGACAATAATTCGTTTCGGTTCAGTAGAGCTGCAGATACGTTACTGGTCTTTAGAAAGGAAAAGGGGTACATCTGTTTGAGAGAGAGAGAGACTCCCAGACGCAACATTTTAAATTACTTGCCACTATGGTTACCGTACATATTTTTTAAACAGCATGGTGTGTCATTGTCAGAGGACTAATGTTTTTTTCCAAAAATTTAAAAAATAGTCATAACAAATATATTTTATTTTATTGTAACATGTCTGGTTTTAATTGTACTTGTGGTCGATAGTACAGTTATCTGCGGTTCCAATTAAAAATATTCGTCGCCAAAACCAGCCTTTTTGTCGTTATGGTACTTAAAAATACCGTTCAAGGCCTGATTTATTTTCATAATTTTCAATAAAATGCTCATACCAAAAAAACAAATGACATGGATTTTTTTATTATTTTTCTCGAGGCTGCCATACAGTACCACATACAGTACCTACCACCCACTTACCGTTGGACGTTGAATTAAGGAGCATCCTGTATACAAATCGGAGCTTTCGCTGTCCACTTTTCACCAAGCGTATTAGGTCCCGTAAGTGACAGGTGTTGACCCATCACAATACACCAGACACAATTTTTTGTCAAATGATTTTCCATTGGTCTATCACTGCTTTTTAAGAGATTACATGATTGTATATTTGCGTAAGCTCCAAAGTAAATTGCTTTCTTAAGATGTTACCAATCTAGTTGATCGTTCATTTCCCAATGTTATCACGTAAAGAAACCAAAAGATACACTTTCGATCGCGCACACTTTGTCTTGACGAATTATCGTAGGAATATTAAGCAATAGTATTAATCTGATCCTAACCAATCTCTCATCAAACTAGTCTTGATCATTGAAATTGTATCATCAATCAATTTCCGTCGGCGAAGTCTGTTTAAAATAATATATATCGTTGTAATACACTTAATTTATAAACTAATTCGTGACTCTATTTAATCAGTTTATTTGAGTACTCGTGAGTGAACACTAAAGTACTTTCCGGTACCGTTTCTCCTGTTATCAGTTCGTTGGAAGAACGCACGATTGCTTCTGGCTTCGGTTCAGAATTCTATAGCGCCTGATTTCAGACAGCGGGCTAGATAGTAAAGGAAAACATACACCCGTCTGGTCGTAACGAAGCACTGGGATTCGTTTGCTTAAAGGGTGGAATAAAATTGAATTTGAAGGTGAAATTTGTTTGCATTTGAATTTCGACCTACGAGTAGATAAAAGGGTTTTGTTCAAATTAGCCGTAGGTGAGCTTTTTCGAATTGCAGTTGGCTTGTTTCAATGACATCCTGTTTTCTCCAGAAAGTGAGTCCCTCTCAATTCGTCCATTGTAAATGTTTGTTCCGTCATTTATAAACCGATTTTGATGTTTTTTTGTTTGTAAGGATTTACTTACAATTAGGACCCATTTTGTTAGCAAAAGACCTCGTGTGAAATATGTTTGTCGAGATATTGGTGCGTTTATGACAATCCAAGACTAGGTTATTTCTTCCGGGTATATAGTAAGTTAACAACCACGAACACTAATTTAGAAGAACGTAGACGCCTGAACCTCCAAATATAACTATGACACTCCCGGTATAAAAGGGAGCATTTATAATCTTTGTTACGTTTGAAAGTTTTAGTTGGATTTGTAATAACTGGCAAATATAGTTTTTGGTGTATTTACGTATAAAGTTCTTCGATACGCTGATACGATATGTTGACTCCTTTTTTTTTAAGGGAAAGTGTTAAATCACCTTGAGGTTCTAATATTAAGTAATAACCGCCACCTACAAACAGCTATCAGAAAAATTGAGGAAGGCGTATGGTCTTCTACTCCATTTTTAAGCTGGTCATCAATATAAGGTTAGGTTAGGTCGAGGGCACAGGGGGGGGGAGGGAGTAATCTGTCCCCCGGGACGTGCTCTCCTTGAGCACAGTGCAGAGGGGCTCCAGTGCGTTCCACGTTGAGATCCCGGAGCCCCTTGTCATGCTCCGAGGAAAGGGCCACCGTGGAGGTTTTAGTGGATGAGAACCCCACATAACCCCCTTCCCAGAAGGAGGGGTATCTTTCTGAAAGATTTCCTCCCCGTCAACAAAAAAAAAAGGTCTAATATCCTTGTAACCCTAGAGGGGTACACGGAGACCGCTTCGGTGGTTGTTTTTGACCAAGCTGAATAGGTTATATTGTGACGGTATGATAAATGATCCGCCCATACACTGGCAACAGATATATATATATTTTAAACGTCATATCTAGGGCGATTTGTCGATGTAATAGTTGGAGTCAAAATCCAAAAGTAGCGTAGACTAATTAGTCTAAATAACATATGCTAAGTAGTGTTAAATGATTCATTAACTCTTTATTATCTAAGCGCAAGCAGTTAACGTTGGCACTTTGTATAAAAACTAATGTCGTTTGTGTTTTTTTTTAAACAATGAGCCGGTCGCGCCTCGCTGGTCGCGATACAACCTTGACAGTTTCTGTTTCCGGTGACATGTTTAAGTGGACGTGTCTTTTCTAGATATTAATTAGTGGTTGAAGGATTGGACGATTCCAGTAATATATATTTTTTTCTGGAATTTACAGCTACGAAAAATATCAACGGAGGTCAATCGTGAAAAAAGTTGTTTATATTATAGATTTTTTTTAACAATTTTTTTCGATCATTTGCTCTTCTTCCTAGCCAGATACGTATATATATATTTATAAGAAAACATTATATTTTTTTACTGTTTTTATTATTATTCATCACGTTGTAACTGCCAGAATTTTGTCTATACAGTTTTTGTTTTGATTTGGAAGTATTTTTTCAAATTGATTAAAAAACCTAAAAGCGATAGTGTTTATATAAGAGTACCGTTTTTTTCTTTTGTCTGAAAGAACTACGCTGATCAGACAGGTTTATAGCTTAGATCGCTTAGTCTAGGCTAGAGAAACTAGGCGTAAGGACCCCCGAGAATTTGGCTTGGGCGGTTACTCTATTCGTGTTAGCCTGCCGATCCTATGGCGCCCGAAAGGGCCGAACACACTCGGTCGGTAGCTTTTATTCAGTATCGCTTTATCTTTTTTTTTTTAATTTATTATACATATATTCAAAAACATTTAGTTAAATTATTTCGCCAAACTGCCAGAGCAGTTTAATGGCGAAAACTGCACCCATAAATATATACACTAATTTATTTCTAATTTATTTACAATATTAGGCAGCGTAGGTACTTAGTAGCTGCCTTTTAAATTTTCTTATTGTTGTTTTTCTGCAGGTAGTCTTCTGCTAGTTTATATGAATTGTATATTCGCTATTTTTATTTGTTAATTTTAAACAATGAGGATACGTGCCAAATAACTACGAGTATGTAGAAGTGCATGTCAGTGTTAAAATATGGGGGTATTAAAAATGTACAGTTATTGTTGCTTTGTCGCAGAAAAAGCACTTCTATATCTAGAATCTTATGGATACATTTTACTTGTTGTTAGTTTTTGCGTACCCGGCACACGAAACTGCAGATAGTAGTTACAATGTTTGCGGAACAGGGTACATTTGCATTTTAATCCATTTACATTTATACCGAGTACCCGTATCGATGTCGGTTAACAGTTACCATTAGAAACCACTAAAAACACACTTTTAATATCAATGTAAAGTAAAAAATAAATAATATTTCGTATAGTATCTTCACAAATACACAGCTTCTTTGGCTACATTATGTGTAAAGCGTTGTTAGGTTAGCACATTATTTTAACCGACTTCAAAACAGGGTGTTTCTTTCCTTTTGTATTTTTTTAACATTTGTACACTCATGTACATTTAATCATTAATAAGTATCAATGTCGGGTTGACAGTTAATATTAGAAATCACTAAAAAAAATGATTTTAAATAAATGTGAAGTGAAAAGCAAATAATATTTCGCATGGTAATTGCAGTCAAAAAATCCACAGCTTCTTTGACCACATTGTGTCTACAAAGCATTGTCTGAAAAAGCACATTTTTCAACCGATTTCAAAGAAGTAAGAGGTGTTCGATTCGTTTGTCTTGTTTTTAATGTCTTCATATATTTATGAAACAATTTTTATTGTTCTCGTTATTTGAAAGGCCTTCACAGCACCCATATTAATTTTGTTGGCAAATTGATTGAGATATACTCCCACATTTCTGTTGGAATTGAGACCGATAAAGATATATACCACACAGCATCTCGGCTATCGCATTTAAAAACCGAGGTTTAAGTCGTGCGGTAATAGATAAATTTGCTTCAATATAATTCGTTTATAGTAACGTTCTATTGTTACACTGATACACTTTTTGAGTATGCATAGAAACAGAATGGTGATTTAATAAGATATTATATAACTCGTTAAGTGAGTAAGTGGCAGTTGAGAACTATATTAAAGCGTGTCATAACGCGAGCGTTTAACGGTAAACTGTATACCTCGGAATGGACCACGCTTACTATCGTGCTCAATTTACGTGATGGGTCTTATGTGAGAATAGTAAATGAGGAAAATATTGGTAAGATTTTAACTCTTACAAGTATATTTACGAGTAAAAACAAAAACCGACTTCAAATCAAATCAAACGTTAAACATTATTACACGTGGACGCCATATTATTTCCGAAATATCATGCGAATATAAAAAATAGAATTAATGGCAAAAAACGCTCATCGAACTTGAAGTACATCTTTTCCAATAAAAAATGATACATCGAAATCAGTTGGCGTGATATTGAGTTATCAGTCCATTTGTCGCGCACATACTTAATGCAAATTCAATACTTATATGGTTTTGTCATGAATGCCATTGTCAAAATTCGACTAAATTAAAATGGCCACGGGAAGCACCAGCTTTCACATAAAAAGAATCATCCAAATCGGTTCACCCAGTCGAAAGTTACGAGATAACAAACGTGAAAAAGACTCACTTAAAAATTTAAATAAAAAAGAATACATAAGAATACTTGATAACAACAACTCGTCAGGTCAACGCCTGATTGACATTATGTAAATTTTTTAAAGAATCCTTAAAAATATCGATATCAATTATCGATAATTTATATTAGGTATCGATAATCTATAAAAGATAATTTATTGTAACTTCTACTTATTTTGTTGCAGATAATCAGATTTTTGAACCGTCTTAAAAAAAGGAAATGTTTCTCAATTTTTCTTTTTTTTTCACGTTTGTTATCTCGTAACTTTCGACTGGGTGAACCGATTTGGATTTCTTTTTTATTTGAAAGCTACACACAGTACAAATAAATAGATCCTCTTTATTGTTCACATTTGAACTATTAAAAGAGGTACAATCAATTTAGGTAAAAACTAAACTTAAATGCGACTAAGAGCGGCCTTATCGCTATAAGTCAAGTGATCACTTCTATCCAAGAATAAATAAAAATAAATAAATGGTATGATATGTTCTAATTTCTGGTTCCTTAGACATGATGATTAATATGTGTATATTGTTAGCACATATTAGCAATTTTTATTTTCGAATGTGCAAAATGATATGTACATAAAGGAAAACATTATTTAAAATTGGGACACAACGCTAGTTTTTAACAAAAATATAGCAGCCATTTAGTATCTGTGTATTCACATTTTCTTTTTAAAACAAATAAAGACATCGCGCAATATAATGTTATAATTTTACAGTTCTTTATTATATGAGTTGGCACTTCCAACGGCGTTGCCAAGTCTTGAATTGTTCTGTCCGCCATTAATAATTCGTCACTATAAAGACGACTGTACACGTGACGGATATCGTCGCGTTTTCCGAAAGATAAAATTTGAAGTTAGCACATTAGTAAATTTTTGAATATACCAAAAGTCGTCAGTAAATTGCGATGTTTTGCAAAACTGACATTGAAAATATATTGATCCCAAAAGTGGTGAGCATATCACCATAAATCAGATACAAATTTTTGAAAGTATTTTTTTTTGTACGCAAGAACCCATGAAACAGACACTCACAGGGATAAACCTACTGGGACTTGAATCTTCAATTGAAGACCGTGAATTCAAATAAGACAAGTATATTTTTACGTGCAATAAAAGCGACTACAAATAGAATCAGACGTTAAATGGTATTACGCGCGGACGCTCTCTTTGTATTTAGGAATTATCGTAGGAATATTACAAAATAGAATTAATTAGTACCTAACCGAACTATTATCAAAGTAGCAACGAAGTTATATCCTTTCCATTAAAAAATAAATCAACAAAATCGGTTGGCGTAATATTCAGGTATTCTTACGTTTGTGGATGCCATTGTCAGATTTGGACCTAATTTAAATAGACATGGGAAGCATCAGCTTTCAAATTAAAAAAAAGAATCATGAAAAATCGGTTAGTTCAGTCGGAAATAATGAAGTAACAAATAAAAAAGACGTAAAGAGGAATTGATAACCTCCTCTTTTTGCAGTCGGTTCATAAAAAAAACGGTCAATGTAAATGGAGTAAAAATGTTTCCCATGTTCCAGATTGTGTTCACAGTTAAAAAGTTCAACTGTGAACTAAGACTAAGTATCTGGAATTTAGTAAGACATATATGTACATATAAATATAATTGATAAATAAAATAATACTATATAATTGATAAATACTACATTGATTATAAAATCAATATGGTTATCTATAATCGCCTTCACATATTGTTATTACTCAATGGAAGCGATATCTTGTTACGTGTATAGTCGCCTTTAGATTTGCAACTTCATTACTGAACGGAAGGCTCGCTACTTTATTCCAGCGTTATACAATTCCAGTCTGAGTTGGCTTTATTTTGTTTGTATTTATGCTTGACAGTTAACAGAATGATGGGCCCGCTTGGATGACAAATAGAGCATTGATTTCATATTGATGGGAAAGGTTCCGATAAACAAAAACGTTTTGTTGAGATAAATAATGTTCAAGTTACAGCCTTATATATATAATATACAAGTCCCACTGTTGGGCGCAGGCCTTCTCTGTAAAGAGAGTATGAGGGCATAGTCAGCCACGCGGCCATAGTGCCTTAGAAAAAAATTCTAAGATATGTAGGTCCTCCTCACTCCTCTCGATGATTTCCTTCACCGTCGAGCGCGTGGTAAATCAGCACATAAAATTGCTACAGCATATTTATTAATGCCAGCACCGGGGATCGAAGTCGGTTTGCTAGCGTACTGTGCAACTTGAGGTGACCGCCCGGACACTCTAATGTATGGATTTTTATTGCGCTCCAATTTTCTATATCACCACCGCCTACAATTACATGTTGAAGTGAAATCTTTAGACGCAGCACTTTTTGGTTGGGGAAAATCTTATGGATTCCAACCGACACGCTAATGTTGCCCGTTATATATTTTAATAATAAATAAACCATAATAAAGGTGTAAAAACCAGATTGATATTGATAATTTTTATTTAGGTCATAAGTTTTCACATTTTTTTAAATATATTATTGATAAGCAGGTTTTAATCTAATGTCTCCAGATTTAACATGCAGCTATCGTAACCCTGTTCAACCTTACTCCAATAAAATTAGAAGAGGGTGGGCATTAAAGAATTTAATAAAAGCAGACTTTATTATGGGGTCGGCGCGCAATCTGTAGGTTGTAAGGGGTTAGAAAAGCTTCCAAAAATCCTCCGCACATTCTGAACTCAGAGTGAATTTCGTTTATAGCCGCATAGCATGCTCTGCACTTTAAATATTATGCACATACTTGTTTTCATGCATCCTTTATTATGGAGCTATGATAGCCTAGTTTAAAGACTCTTGACTGCTTCACCGGATTGAGAGATGGCGTAGCTCGTCGGTCGCTTAGCCTGGAATCTCTGTCGTGAGAAACCCGATACAAGGGTACCCCGATGAGGGGTAACTTCGGCTTGGACGGTTATTATGTTACGCGTAGGCATTCCGATCCGAGGGCGCCCGAGAGGGCCCTCTAACCACGACTCGGTCGGTTGATATTTCACGGATAATCGTAAGGAACATTCAAAACTAATAACTAATAACTAACTTTGAGTGCCACTTCCGGACGCGTTTTTTACTTATTTCATGCATTTTGTATGTATAATTAAAAAATTGCATTATTTTATATAAACTGTAGGTAGGTGTGGGAAATGTTATATTCTTCTGTCCGCCCAATTTTCGTAAGAGCAAATTTTTGCTTCACGTATTAATATTTTTTTATATATTTAATGAGAGAGACATAATAAATATAGTGGCAATACAGCGTACACTACTAGCATTGCCTTGAAAATAGGTTTAATAAAGCAATATTACCGTTAGGCTTTATTGGTCGGTAGCCAAATACAGAAAACAGACGCTACAAGGTGGATAATCCCCGGCGACGCTATGCGGCGCACGGTGCAGTCCTGGGACTCTACCTGCATACCGAGTAACCCTGCTCCTATAGTTCAAACTCACAATTCGACTACATATGTGAACATATCCTTCATTACGCACTTTTTTTTTACGAAATTACGCATTAATGTTTTAATCTGGCACGACTGTAAAGCATCTTTACTAATGTAGATTGAAGGTTTGGACTATCAGGATACGGAGGCAATATAACGATCCAAATTACACATTATTAATTACAATTATAAATAAACACATTCATACACAATGACACATATGCACACTCGCACACACTCACACATACATATAAATAGTTTATATTAATTAACTTTAAAAAAGTGATATGATTAAGGAAGACCTGGATTTTCTGGCAGAAGTATATTTTATTTTTAAAAGAAGATCCAAACACTGTATCCTTTTTTGATATGTTTTAGTTTTGAAAATAAAGATTTTTATTTTATTTATTTATTTTGAATGGTTAACAAGAGAGTTAGTAGTATTTGTAAAAAAATGGTAGTATTTTTTAAATAAAAAGATAACTATAAATCATTATGGTTTATTTGCCAAACGTTAATGTTATAAAACAAAAGAAATGTAGAGCGGACGTTATAAGCTGATATGTATTTGGTGATGTGAGCAAATGTTTGTGCAAAGTAAAAACAAAAATGTTTACAACAATATGTTTCCTACACAAAACAAAAAGGAGATGCCACTCCACTATGACGTAAAGGCATTACGTCGCGACGCCCGCGGGTGTTGCACAACACCAGAATTGGATGATGCCGTTATAATGGCCGACAATAGACGAGCGCCAGTGTGGTACGACCTTAATTCTTAAAATGGTGCGCTGCCGCAATTTTACTTATGGCCAAAATGCACACGCGATCGGTTTGCGCGACGAAAGGAAACGACAATTTGTTATGCCACTTTTGGTTTGACGACCGCGTGCCCAATGTTTTAAACTCCCATACCTTAAAAAAATATATACATAAATATCTATATCATCGCTTCAAATTAGATCCTTTCAATTCGCCTTCCCTCAGAAGGTATCTTGTTGAAGACATCCCCCGTTTAAAAAAAAATCCTTTAATAGAGTTAGATGCCCAGTGCCGGTAAGAATGATATTTTTTATAAATTTTATGTGCGTTTATGGATTTTTCACAATCTTGTCATACCTGTCCAGCTTCTTTCACATCGTACATCTTCGTACATGTCAGTTCCGAATACGTCTGATGTATTTTACGTCGTTCTTTAGGCCACCAAAGTGGTTGACATACATTCGTCTAGGACGTCTCATACTGATATCGCCTCTTATCTTTGCGTCATAATTGATTTAGCCTCCCTTTAACCCGAAGCTCCACCTACAAGTCAATCTTTTTTATAGAACAATTTCCAATCCTGTCATTCAGGGTACACTTCATGACCGCATCTCTACGTTGAATTTGCTCCCATATGTCGACATCATACGTATATAGATTTAAAAATAAATATACAGGTTAATGTTACCATTCTTAATATCATTCCGCATTAAAGAAATATCAGCCTTGGTTTATGTCATGTCACATCCGCGCATCTTGAATTATTCTATAAAGTGGACTCTGTGCTAAATATTAATACAGATCATTATCGTGAAACAATATCCAGATACGGGATCTGTCTTCCATAGACCAAATAAGGAAATCCTCTTGCCACCGGTGCCGTCGGATTGGTCTTATATAGAATTATTGTATCATATGAACATTGACTGTAAAAATAACAAGCGAATGTGAGAGATTCTGTTATGGAGTTAAACAGTAATTAGCAACACCAATTAAGCTGATGACCTGTTTATGTGCGATATTAATATCGCAATGGTTAAGTCGGTGATAAAGGTGAAGATCACATCACTTAACGTGTTGTATCGCATTTTGTGCAACGCCATCTTGCGGTTATGATTGTAACGAATCGAATGAGCGCATAGTATTTTATCGCAATGCAGTTAGTAAAAGGAATTAGGACAAGAGAGAAATACAGAGAGAATAATATAAAGTAATTTGAAGAAATTGTACGGTAAAAGTAGTCGACATAGCTCTTATTTTTTTGACGAATTACACAGATTGGTCAGAGAAGCTGAATTGTGTGAATCCTTGACTGCTTCACCGGATTGAGAGGTGTCGCTTAGCCTGAACCTCTATCGCTAGTAACTCGTCACAAGGGTCCCCCGGTGAGGGGTAACCTCGGCTTGGACGGTTACTATGATACGCAAACATAGCTGTTAAAGTCGGTAAGTTGTAGTGGTAGTAGGCTGGCTACATCTCCCATGTCTTGGAATGGAGGCCGCGCATGGGTTGGAGAAGTGAATCGACGATCTTATAAGGATAGCCGGAAGTGGCAGTGGATATGGTGGAAGGCTACGATGAAGGCTTATTCCCAGCAGCAGATAGACAAAGGCAGATGATAAATGTACAAAATAAACTCTATAACTTAACGGCTTAGGCAATTGGTTGTTTATTTATTATCTTTATGAAGTTAAATGTTAATGAAGTACCATTAATGTACGTTAACACTTCAAATGTTATCTCTTCCCGACGGACTAACTCAAGTAAACTTATGTAACACCATTCGAGCGCCATTGTGAAGGCACGGTAAACTAGCCATGTCCACGGCGAAACATTTGCCTTGCTTCACGACAAATATATTGGCTCAGTTAAAATTAACGAATCTAACGTTAACGGTGAACGCAATAGGAGCAAACATGGACGAGACGTTGCTTTGTGAACGAGATATGAAGCGAAGTAAAGTTTTCGATTATGGAAATGGCCTCACTAAAAGCTGTTAGCTGGGACACTGGAAATTATGTCGCTTTATATAATTATTTGACTTCCGGGACGATGTTTGATTTATGAATGTGAGTCCTTTTTTAGAAAAGCTACATGGTTAAACTACTAAGCTGGCTTAGATAGCTTGATTTATTATTTAAGCTTGTTCAGTTTCTAGCAGCTGTTTCAAGTTTATTTTATTAGAAACGCTTTTTGTTGTGACAATTCTATTTTATATTTGTCATGAAAATCTTATCTTATTGGCCAAGCTCTAGACTTCACAATTTGTTATATATATTAGTTGATGAGGGGAGAGGTAGGGAATCTTCAACAAGATAGGCCCCCGTCGAGTCTCCTGGGGGGTCCACGGGAGACCCGACGTGGGCCACTTTGGGAACTAACGGTCGAAATAAACAAGTTTGATATATTTTGGGCATGGATTCTTTTAGTATTATTTTAAGGTATTTATTCAAGAGCGGCTTCGTTCGATGGAAACGTTTGCATTGGTTTCGGATTTCATTTAACTTGGTAAACTCGATATTGCCGGCAAATATCGATTCTTTACATAATGTTATGCGTGAAAGGACGTCGTTTGTATTTGAATACTGTACGTTTCTAATGTCACCTCGCTCCACAACTGTCATGTCAAGGGTCCCCGCGATTGTGTCGGCTTCTCAAAATTATTCATAGTATTGTCTTTAACGGTGTGCGTTTAGCTATGGTTTTAGCTAATGAAATTGGCCTATTAATAACGATGCAATATTTCATGTTTGCTACTTAAAACATCAAATGATGAATATTTCTACATCTTCACCGTACATTTATTAGTTTTAGATATTTGTACTGTTGTTACTCAAATACTAGTTTGTGTTTTACAGCTATGCATAAATATTGGTTGATGTTCAAAACATAAAGTAACAGATTAAATTCTATTCTTTTAAATTATATATAATATAAATAATATATTTACGAGTAAAAACAAAAACTAACTTCAAATCAAACGTCAAACGTTAAGGCGCGGAAATTGTAAAGCCAAAACTTTTAAACTCTTCTTGACATCTCCAGTAATAATTCAAAGAAGCGACTAACAGCTTCAACGACACTGACAAAGTTACTTAAAGATATCTAAATATAATTAAAAAAAAAAACAAGATTTGCCAAGAAAAATACCGAGTAAAACTCGATCATTCAAGTACAGTACGTACTAATAATGACAATTATATGTAAAAAACAGGATGGAAGCTAGCAGTGTGATTATGTCAGATGGTGAAGGGCGGAGGGGGAAATTTCTGTTTTTTTCATCAAATCCATGCCTCACTTTATAACAGTTCAACTCCTGTGTAGTGTTTCTATTCTGTAAAACTCTTAAATATTGTTTTCTCTCTTTATTCTGGCATGCGTTATTGTCTATTTTATTACAACAAAATGTTTTAAGAAGTTGTTATCGACCGTGCCGAAAATAATTAAGTTAATATAATTTATATAATACATAATTTATATAATTATACAAAGATTAAAGAGTAAAAAATGAACAGCAACCATTTAGGAGAATTTCCTAATAATTAAAATTTAATGCGTGAGTTGCTAAAAATATCCACTTCCGAAGTAAAGTCCTCCACATTGCAGAAGTTGGCATTGTAATTGTGCAAACTTCTGATAAGGAAACGATTACGTGTATAGTTACTTTTCGATGAAAGTGGAATAAATATGTTTAAATACGAGTGGTTTAAGTGTAGGACATATAATATTATGACTTTAACCCTTGCAGAGCATGCCGCCGCCCGCGTGAAGGTATGAGCGGTCGCGGTGCGGGCGGGCAACGCTGCCAGCTGATACTGCAGCGTTGCCTCGCGATCCACCTCAGCAAGCCGGGCAACGCTCCCGATGATTTCTGGATGTACGACTCCGGATATCTGCTGTTCCAGGTTTGTCTCAAATTCAACTAATCAAGTTTTTATCAATGAATATAGCTACTGGTGGAGGAGTTGGTATCAAAACCAAGATTAGACTAATATTCCCTATCTTCCCGTATGGAGTGGAAACGTGGACAATCCAAAATTAGATCACATAAATGACAGGACACACCGGGTTTTAGGAAGTTTATATGTTGTACGTAAAAAACCGAATCATAATAATTATTTACTCAAAAAAAACATCCACACATATACAAACATCAACATACACATATACTATATACATATATTTAATTTAGAATTAAGAATATAGGTAAGCACTTACTGCTTTTAAGCCCAGTGGCGTAGACAGGGGTAGGTAGACATACCTTTTGCAGCCTGCTTTTCGCCAACCCATATTTGCATTGGAACACCTTCTAACATTTATCAAATAAGTTCTTTAAGCTTTCTATATGTCGCAATGTATCGGGCACAAATTTTAGAAAGTGATTTTATGTAAGATATGACAGGCAAATTTAAACTCATAAAATAATATAACATTTAAAAAAAATAGCAGGCGGGCGGGACTACCGACAGAAGTGAAAACATACAAAATTTATTTATTTAAATCAACAAAAATTATAACACCGTTACAGATAATACCAATATGATGTTATAAAAACTTAGTTAAATATATATTATTAAAATTAAAACAAAAAGCTGCTTTATGTATTGACAATAATATATAAATATATATATAAAAAGTCAAACACCTTCTACGCATTTGTAAGCAGCTTCGATAAACACAGACTCTGTGCAACAAAATATATCAATGTGCAGTGAGATGGTATTAACAAACCATAAAATAGAATTTTAGTAATGAAATTTGTAATTCCATAATGTTTAAATTAAAATTATCAACATCAATGTAGTTTACACATCTATTGAAATTCCGAGGGATAATATATACATGTTGACAGAGTTTATTTATTATTTAAATATACAAAGCTGTTATTATGTCAACATTTAAATACAACATTTGCATTTCGGTGACGCGATGAGATTTTCCTCTATCAAAAAGTGCTCGATGTCACTAACTAAATTTTCACTTCAAAACCAAATATAAGTTCCCAATTGCTTAGTGTCAACGGAAACACCGCTATACGGCGACATACACACGCACAGTCGAAGAGCCGGCAGTAAATCATGCTAGCATCTCAGACAACACCAGAAACGAGACAACGAGCGAGCGACGGAGGGCACGTACCGTTGATTTATTATTATAAAGGGACCGCGATTGACCTACCGCAACCCGCGACTGTTCGCTCTTTACTTCCTACACGGTAGCGTTCATTTTGAACGGTGTACGTGAGTTAGCGGCGCACCTGACAGTCAATACAGCGCGTTTACGTCTCCCTAGATTATCGTTTTATTACTAGTTCTATAATATTTTAGCGTCAAGTGGTATGACGACGCCATGACGGCCGCAGAACGAAACTGGAACGCAAGAGGAACATGTTGCTAGTGCTACTTATAAGACATGTTTACGACCATGATACAAATTTTTGTGAGCTGCTATAACTCGAAACACGATTAAGGTTGTCATTTAATCAACTGCTAAAGCAGGGTCCCAAATCTGCCAAACCAATTGTATACAAAATAACCGTTCTTTGGCATCACAGTGGTCGATATCTGTTAGTTTTAGTCATAAAGTTAATAGAGCCACTATGATCTGTCGTTAGTGTACCACTGGCACAGCAATAGTATGGTGTATTTGATATATTTGGTAATTATTGACTGTAATTGATCGGTTTCATAATTGAAACGTTGGTTTTTCTACGATGATGATCATCTGAAATGATGGTGAATAATGATAATTACCTCTATGAGCTGTATGCCTGAAAACCCTAGTGCCTGAAATTATAACCTCCAACATGACTTTTTTTAACCGACTTCAGAAAAACAGAAGGTATCTTCCACGCCTTCCAATTTGAAGGATCAACTGTTGAAAAGTTGAAAACTGCTGTGTGAGGACCTTCAAGATCTTTTCCTTTCTGAAAGGCCAGCATCACAACTGCAGCTTCTCTGGTGTTTCGGGTGTTCATGAGTGACGGTGATCTTTATATCAAAAACCACTTTACAATATCAGATGATCTTGTCGCTAATGTCGATAATCCAAAGATTATCAGTACTTACAAAATGTGATGTCTAATACTCTGTAGTATATATACTTATATAAACTAACTGCGTTAAAGTTCCTTATTGAAACTAATAATTATCCCTTCAGATGAATTAGTACAATTAATTTACTGCCTTCGCTACATTCAGATTAATGGAGGCAAATCAAATGCATAAGAGCACGTCTGATTTATTTCAACAGTCCCATATGTGCTGGTATGCGAGTGAGATGCAGTGATGCAACAAAACTATTCATAGCTCAATTGACGGCTGTAATTGTAATGAATTATGATTTGAAATCCATTACAAATTGTAATTTTGAATAAAAGCTCCCCTTAGAGCTTTTATTAATACAGGCCACAA
This sequence comes from Meandrusa payeni, assembly GCA_029286785.1. NCBI lineage: Eukaryota > Metazoa > Arthropoda > Insecta > Lepidoptera > Papilionidae > Meandrusa > Meandrusa payeni. Next base: position 13,653,639 of record JAGSMX010000004.1, read on the forward strand.
TACCGCTTATACTTTTTATTTGAGTTTAATGTCGTTTTGTTAATAATTTTCTGTTCGTCATACAAAGATAAAGCTTTAGGCGATTTGTTTTTGTACGTATCTATATATATTATATAAAAGAGAAAGTGTGTGGGTATGTTTCATATAGGCTCGCTGGTGGTGGGTACGTTAGTATATGATAAAATATGTAGGTATTTATATAAAAGTATGTCTGTTCTTACACGCTTATGTATGCTTACATCATCATCAGCTTGCAATTCATTCAGCTCTTGCCAGGTCACCTTGCGAAAACCGTCGATCCACCTTGTCTGAGGGTGTCCTACTCTGCGTCTATCTTTGGTCTCCACTTATGATTACACATATATAATGCAAGCGTTCGCATTTGTAAACCTATTTTAAGCTGGGTAGTCATATTTCACTATTCTTTCTTGACTTGTTCTTGGCAGTTGGTTATCAATACACCAAATATTATCAGAAACAAATTTGGTTAATGACAATGTATTTATTGGTACTAAAAATCGAATGCTGAACCACAGCTATCGCTGTTCTACATATAATATACGTGTTCATATATACATTTTGTCTAGAAATACACAAGATACTCGCAGCTAGAACACACAAATACATATTGATTACCTCCTCTTTTCTAAATCAGTTCAAAAAAGCAAACATACCATCCTGACGAGGTATACTTGGGACTTTCGACCGGCAGACAAGCGTCAGGGTTTCGACGCCATCAAATAAACATTTAATTCACCTATTTTAGACAATGTCCGGCTGCACGCGGGTGCTATAGGGAACGAATTGGGTATATACATAATATTTATATTAGATTATTGTGTCGTTATTTATAACAGTTAAGTACCGATATGAAATAAAGGTAAAACATATATAAGCTGTCACATCCTTTACCTTAACAGGGTACACGTAGACCGAGATAGCTTTCCGCTATTCACCAAGGCATATACATATAGAAAGATATATAGGACACTTATTAAATGTCCTATTTGTGCCATTTTTTTTGTAGAAGTTGTCTAAAAAGTTACATATAATACGTGAAGAAAAAACTTTGGACACCTTATGAAAATTGCGTAGACTTTTCAAGTTTATAGTCATATTTGTATATTAAGGACTGCGGTATGCTATTTTTTTTTTATAATAATGCATTAAATCAATGAAAAAACATACCATGCGTTTGATACACAATATTTTATTAACACACATGTTATATTATATGGTTATCTATAGAAATAAATAAAATTGGAGTGTCTATTTTTAATATTAAAATAAACACTTTTTACTATAGGCATACGAATGTATTTACGGTACATATACCAATATTACATTTTTTACAATTTTTGTCTGGCTGTCTGTTTGTTCCCGGGATGGTTTGTGACGGGACTTTCACTGATAGATAGCTGTAACATGGAGTAACTAAGGCTACTTTTTATGTAACCGACTTCAAAAATGGAGGTTATTGATCAGATACATACTGTAAATGATTAATTAGTTGGATTGTTTAGTTTAGTTCATCTCACTAATTCCTCTAAAGTTATAATGATATATTAGGTAATACGACGATCACCAGATCGTCTACACAAAGTCGTCACGCGCAGCGTTCGACTAGCTACTTCGTCCGCCGGTAATACAAATTGAGTACGATGGGGCTGGGCGTAGTTTGTGTTGTGTTCTATAAATATTCATTGTAGTGGTGACACTGGTCACGCGACGGGACACTTTGCGATTGGCGCGACCCAAGGGTTGTATTCATTTACAAAAATGTATGGGGAAAAGTCTTTTTTATTTTATATTTGAGAATCAATACGGTATTTCGTTGAATCAGCTGCCGTAGATTATAAACCGGCCTTGTACGCCATGAATAATGATTTAATAAACTAAATGACTTTTTTTGTCAAATTACACGCGGATGAAGTCGCGGGCACAGCTAGTTATAAATAACATCGAATAGGTTACCGAGCTGCAAATTATTTGTGTCTCCAATTCCTGTCGAATTTCGACTATAGAGCAAGTACTAGTATTAATCATTTATTCATTTTTAACATAATAAACGCTCATAAACCTCAACTCAGAGGGATAGGCAGAGATAACGGATCTGTTTTCGAAGCATAAGTTTCTCGCATATCACGGTTTCGTAGTTCTTCTGATGCCGTTCTTTTTAGCATGTCTCCAAATAAGTCAATATACATAATGCAATTTATATTAGAATTTGTAATTTGTATGTGACAACAATATAAAGCGACAAGCCCTATATAACGTAACGGTACAATTAAAACAACCTTTCGCTCAAACTCGGCTAGATTGCGAACTTATTTCTCAAGCCTTCTCACTTCGCGCGATATTATAGAAGATAACAAAGAAATAGTTAGTTTTTCAATTCGCTAGGAACAATAGGAACGGATCATTGCGTCCGCCTTTGTTTGAACGATTTCATCTCTGTCCCGGGGCGATGTGTAATTTCCGCGCTAGACAAACGCTTTGGGGTTTGCAAATAGCAGATCCTGGATGAAGTTTTACAAAAGTTCTGCTTATGAATACGAGATAATTTGGGTCCAGTTAACCGTTTGATTTATTTTGAGATTTGTAAAAACTTTTATTTCTTTTTTAACCGATTTCAATCAGATGACTATAACTTCCAGCGGAAGAGAGGCAGAAGAAACCCAAATAATAATAAATCGAACTTATTAACTCCGTAACCTTGTATATATATCTATATAAAAAAGTTTTCTAAGTCATGTAGGTTTCCTCACGATGTTTTCCTTCAACGCTGAGCGCGTGGTAAGTCGGCACAATAAATTTTCTGATGCTGGCACCGGGGATCGAACTCTGATTGCTAGCTATGCAAATTGAGGCGACTCGCCGTAACCTTATATAACCATGCACCAGATTATCTGCCGTTTGACTCTTATTAAATAAGCTCCTTCAAGCTTTGATCGTGTAACCGGCTGCTGGGCACAAATTATAGCATGCGATTTTTTGAGCGACCAAAAATAACTTAATTTGGAAGCTTAAGTCTTATGGCTTTAGTCGATTGGGAATCCTGGTTCGCTGACCGGTGAATTATTATCTATATCAATAGCCATTGCTACAAGCGGAGTACATTAATGTGTAATTTGTATGTTGGGATTGATATTTTCTAAGACTCTCGTTAAGATGTCCATTTTCAACCGACTTTAAAAAAGGAAGTTCTCAATTCGTCTGTATGTTTTTTTTTATGTTTGTTACCACATAACCTTTGATTTTGATGATTCTTTTTTGGTTTTAAAATTAATTGCTATTTCTGATAATGGCATACATGAGAAAACCATACAAGTCTTAAATTTACGTTAAGTGTGTGCGCGACAAACGGACGAATAATTAATATTAAACAACCGATTTCGATGTTTATATTTCATTGAAAAGGATGTATTCAAGGGTAGGTTGATGAGAGTCTGATTAATTCCATTTCGGAAATACGAAGAGGGCATCCGGGCACAATAACGTTTAACGTCTGATTTGATTTGAAATTGGTTTTGTTTTGGCTCGTAAATAGTTGAAACAAGTATATTGTTTCAATTATTCTTCTTTTGGCCGTAAGGGATTGAGTTAGAGTTAACGTGTGTCGAAATTGCGCACATGAATGTAACACATAATATATTAATTACCAAAAGCTCTAGGAATATTCATATGTGAAATGAGAGAGAAAGAACGCTAGTTTGTCCTTTTCCCCTTTATAAAAATAATTGTTTTATCTATGTGTAAAAGCTAATTTATATGTAACTTTCTAACACATTATATCGTTTTCTATTGGCAAATGATATCAAGTTTGCTTCATAATTTATTCGATCGAGTCATCCGACGGCGAGACATTAATGATGTCTCTGTCATTCTGTAGGAATTAGTAACGGCTTTAAATTTTTATTCCTTTTAACCGAGTGCAAAAGAGGAGGTCATTCTCAATTAGTCTGTAACGTTTTGTAAATGATTGTGCATTAAAAAAAATCTCATTTTTGTATTTTTGCTATTTATGGATCGATAGTGTTTTTGTTTGGTTTACTTTCAGTGAGGTCCATTATGATGTTAATTCTCGACAATAAGGGGTTTCGGACATAACTCGCCTTTTCTGCGTATACGCGTTAGGCGGTGCCCCAGAAAAAAAAGGAATTGGTTTCTGAAGATATAGCAAAACATTGGCGTTAAAATTCAAGTATTAGCGTTCAAGTTATTGGTTTCGAAATAATCCACAGAATTTTTTAACAAGCTTTTCATGTTCTAAACGTTGATTACTATGGTCTTATCATATAGTACAACTTTTGATTTATGAACTTTACTAAACACAGCCTCAATAGCCTAATGGTTTAGGGCACGGTCTGCAAATCGTAAGGTATATAGTCGACTATTGACGTTACTGCTAGCACTAGCTTAAGCTTAGTTGGAATGGTTAACAAGAACATTAGTCGTATTTAGAAAAAAAAAGAAATATTGCCAACTTTATCTAAAAAAAATGTAAGCATAATAAAAATAATATTTTTCGTACGAAATAACCGACGTAAGTGGCGTAGACACCAGTTAGGAATAAAGTTCCTTCGGATAAATAAAAAATACGTCTCTCATTTATATTAATAATTCATTAAAGCGCCACTGTGTTCAGAGAGTTGAACTACATGCTTCACTTCCGTTGTGTTTTTTTATGGTTTTAGTCTCACATTTTTTTCAGTTCCGTCGCGCAGCAATACCCTATCTTCTCCAAACCTACGTAAGGAACTTCGTTCCAATAAGCTACCTGAGATTTGAAACCCTAATCGTCATAAAGTACTCAGTTACAAGGCTAATAAATATTGAGAGCAAATTTCATTTAATTAATTTTTAATTTCAAAATAACAGTCAAGGTCTGGGCGAAATTTCACAGTGTCTCCGTAACCGATTACCGTCGGTGAACAACAGTAAGACTGTTTAATTGAAAAATAAAAGGGATATGAAATTGGTAAATTGTATGACCTTGTCCTTGTAACAGCGAAAGCGATGAAAACACAGTGGAACTACCGACATTCGACAAGTGAAGAAATTAATACTCTAGAAATTTTAACATTCCATTGCTACGAGATGATGTTACGAGAGTCAAGAGAAATTTTGTTATCATAAGAACGAGTAAAAATAAAAACCGACTTCAAATCGAATAAAAATATTACTAAATAGAATTAATCTAGACCTAACCTAACTGCCTTCAAAATATGTCCCTACCAATAAAAAATCGAAATCGGTTGGCGTGATATCGAGTTATTCGTCTGTTTGTCGCGCACATTTTTAATGCAAATTTAAGATCTATATAGTTTTTTCATGGATTGTCAGAACTAAACTAGACTTGACCGAAATGGGTGAAAATAAAAATAGTCTTTAGTTGCAAGCAGATAAATAAAATAAATAATTGCAATAAAATAATAAAAGGACTGAAAAGTTTGAAAAAATTAAAAAAATAAAATATTATATTAAATAATAATATTAAATTTTTTATCAATAAATAATACATGCGGATAGTTAACCTCAATTTTGTTGGAGCACTTCAAAAAGTATATAAGCTCAATTTTTTTCATAACGCGCCTAAAGAAGTATAACTTTAAAAAAAGTGCTTTTTGAAGTTATAATTTTGTGTGACGTCAGAAGTACACGAAATCGACTGAACGGAGTAAACAAAATTTCTTAAACAATTCCGTGCTAATGGCGATAACTATAATGAAATCGGATTACACAATAATCTCTTTAGTTCTCACGACTTCGCTAAAAGATTTTTTTCATTACGCTAATCTTGCTGGACAGGTTAAAAAAACAATTACAAAAGAGAATTCCCGAACGATATCGATACGAGTTACGTGAGGCGTAGGGTCTCAAGCCATAGTTTCAGAGTAAATTAGCCGTGTTTAACGTCGCATTGTGTGATTGTCGAGTCACTAGTATCGATATGCGATTGTCGATAAAATTTTATATCGCTTTCCATTCCGATAGCCCGTGAGAACTTTTGTAGTGGGCATTTCTGTGTGAAACTGGTTTATCATTCATATAATCAACAAGGCTACGTTCTGGGATTATTTATAATTCTTGTTTGTGCGAGTGACCTTTTGTTGGTGTTAAAACAGATTTTATTAAGAAAGTCATAATTCACGTTTTAGTCTAATTTCTTATCGTTATATATCAGGACTACATTTCCACTTATCATCACGCGGGATCGTCGTCAAGTTACTTAGAAAGACTAATAAAAAATAGAGATCTGCCCTAGTTGCACTTCGGCTTATTTTACATTACTCAATTGATTTACTAAAATATTTAAAATGCAATAGAATTACATAATCGATCATTCCGAATTCGTAATAATCTATATATATATAAAAGAGAAAGTGTGTGTGGGTATCTTCCAAATAGGCTCCAAAACGGCTGGACCGATTTCATTGAAACTTTCAGGGAATCTTCAGATTGACCTGGCTAATAACCTGTAAGTAGTAAGTTTGGTGACGATCGGAGCACTTCTCTTTTTGAACTGTCAAACAAGCCATACGTCCTAATTTTATTTCTGACATTGACTTGAGCCCGATATGTTTTTGTATAAATGATAAGAATAATATTGTATTTACTGATATGTACATGAGTGTAGGTAATGATCTTCACCCGCTCGAGAAGAGAATGAATACGAAGAGAAATTAATAATTTAGTATATTGTGAGAGTTAAATTAAGTTTTAGTTATTTATTGATGTAAGTTTATTGTTTAAATAAAATAAAGCAAAATCTAATCCGGCGAGGCAGGCTGGGTACGCTAGTTCCTTGTAAGTTACTTGTGTAAGTTTTTACGTTAAATAACGATGAAGATTATTACAGTTGAGAGTAACATATGTCACAAGTTGCAGTATTGTAATACAGACAATTCAACACTTTCACAGTCCAATTCCGTCACTACAAATGTTTCTCGCACGATGCAATCTTCTTGAACGATCTCTGATATGTCTTAATAGATTGGAAACTTGCATAATCCGTCTTTAGCAATTATCTCGCATCGTCTCGAGATAAGTAAAAGGATGCTGAAGGGTCTTTGATTGAACGCAATAATATCTCAATTACCGCATAACGATGTCTTTATAGTGATTTCGTTATCGACAACTTGTCAATTAAAGTTAGTAACATCACTGTGTTCGTGTGAAAATGTTTGCTGATCTTCAACCTTATATAAAACAGATTTAGAGAAAAGGTAAAACGATTTAAAGACGTTTAATTTGAATATGATTTTGTTTCCACAAGAGAATTCAAACGACCATTAACGTAGCACTTCCGTAATCTTTGATAATAGAAGTAGTCATATTAGCTCATGACATAATAACCCTTTCTAAAACGTGGTTAATAGAATATTCATGAGTTACTTTTTCATTCATATTCACTATTATTTTAAATATAGATTGTGAAACTTATATTTCTGAAAAATATTTCTAATGTGTGTCAAATCAGATTTGGACTTTATCCGGCATTGTTAATCAATGGAACAAACTAGATAGAAAGAAAGAAAGAAATTTTTATTTATCCATATAAAAACTCAAACAAAATATACATAGATAAGAATAACATATCGAATTAAAATAAATACAAATGGAAGGCGATACAGAGTTACTCTTACCACTAACTTTAGCCGCCGTGCTAGGTCATAGACCTGTGTTAGAATTTCCTCCAAACACTTGTCGCTACCCTTACACTACACACCAATACTAAAACTTAATTATTAAATATGATTTTTTCTGGGACTTAATTACTTGTTTAAATTATTTTGTACAAGTATAAGGTATTTTCACTTGTTGATAAAAATACTACGCCGGAAAGTAAGATGTGAGGGTATGACACCAAGGTACACAAGCGTACGGCATAGGCGAGTTTCTACGTACCAGTTAAATAAATTTTATTTAGCGTATTTTTGAATATGAAAGGCTCATAATATAGTCTATCTTTTTGGATCACATACGTTAATGCTTTTATTATCAAATGCTAATGTCAATCATGACTTCTTACCTAAGTAAGGAGAAAATAAACAGTGTTTTTTTAATTTTGCAAAATAACCTCTTAAGTTTTCTTCGTTTAAATGGGATACAAAGAACTCGGCTTTGAGTCTGCTATTTGCCAGTGTCATGTCATTATAGAACATATTACAGTCATATTAATTATCTTTCAATCATTACCAAATACTTCAAATACTAACACACACACACAATTAACGTGGTAGTGATATCTCGTCAGTAAACCATTTTTTTTTTGTTAACGTGGAGGAAATCTTCAAAAAGATAACTCGCCTTCTGGGGGAAAAGCGGCGGTTATGTGGTGTTTGACCCACTAAAACCTCCCCGGTGGCGCTTCCTCGGTGCATGACGAGGGGCTCCGGGATCTCCAGCGGATGCCCTCTGCACCGTGCTCTAGTAGAGCACATCCCGGAGGGGAGGTTAATCCCTCCCCCCCTGTGCCCTCGCGGTGCAAGGCGCCATTGCCACCCTTGTCGCCCAGTGAACCCGTGGCCCTTTTAGTCGCCTTCTACGGCAGACATACCGTACGTCTTATTCTTGAGAGCCCAGAACTACAGGGCTGTCGTCAGTAACCCATATAGGCAACACTGGATGACTACTACAACTAGTAAATATCGACCACTATGAAGCAATAAATCCATGCGATATCTTTGCTTCCGATAAATATATTACGATTATGAAACCTTAATACCTTCTCGTCTTTACTTACCTCTAAACGTCGTAGTGCGTATTACGAAATTACGCCGCACGCTCCACATTATTTTAAAAATACCTTCATAAAATTAATTCAAAATATCAACCGTGCAGAGACACCGTCCAACAAACGTTTTGTCGTATGGTTTTTTTTGTACAAACTTCTATATCTTCTTATTCGTTCTCTCACTGCCGAGGATCGTGATCTCCGTATTTATAAGCACTGAGTGCGTTCATATGCGAAGTGGACCGTCTTCGTGATTGTGTGACTATTTTGTAGCCGTCCTTCTCTTATGATCATTATGAGTAGTTCCAAGTTCCAAAAATTTAGGAAAATGTTTGTAATCATGTTTAATTTATTACCTTTTAGTTTAGTAATAGTATTGGTCGTCATGAAATAAGATTGTATCAGAAATCAATTAGTAAATGCAGTACGCGCCGGACGGTGCACAGTCAAAACTGTATGTTACGCTGTAATTATTGAACGAGATGAGAAAATCACTTCCAACTGGTCAATTAAACGGAGAGCGACGTACTCGTATGATTGAATCGAAAGCATTCACCGGTCAGTCACGACTCTGTGAGTAACAACAAATTAATTCCTCGGCAATTACTATCGAAATGGTAGATTAACTAATACACGTGTCGATGTTCTGATGAAGAGATCTATAAGGTTTAATATGTAGAGATGTAAGACCAAGACATGTAAAACGACCAAGTGGTTGAGGTCTCAATCTACCACTTGGTCGTTTTCAATTTAATTTAATATGAGTAACCAATTTAATGTAGAATTCATTGTCATGTAAGTCAATGTACATCCACGGCTGAAAATAGTGCTACCCTAATGCCTTGAAACATATAAGATTCTCCTCATGATAGGTCATATATCTACCATTTTTTTATTTTTATTGATTCTATATGACCCAGAAATAAATATTTTTTAACCAACTTCAAAAAAGGAGGAGGTTTTCAATTCGTCTGTATCTTTTTTTGTTTGTGATCCCAGAACTTCCGATTTTTATGATCCCTTTTTTATTTGAAAGCTGGCGCTTCCCATGTGTCCAGTTCTAGCAATGGTATCCATGAGAAAACTATCTAAGTCTTAAATTTGATTCGATTTCAAGTCGGTTTTTTTATTGTTGCAATGTATAATAATGCAATGTAATAATCGTAAACGGTTTAATCTGGTGAAGTTGATATATGCAAAACCTTCAAGCATTTGGTAGGCTCGGTCAGGCTTTGTAGAGCGATCGGTCATAAAAAAGCGTCAACAGCTTAGGAGTTAAGTACCTGAAGTTGAAATTTTTAAGGTTTTTAAATACATAGAAATTCATCGTGCAGCGGTGTTTCAGATTTTATACAACTTTTTTTTTATTTAGAACCATAAGCTCATTTACGATTTTTTCCTTTCCTATACAAATAAAATTGGAGTATCTGTTTGTAATATTAAAATAAACGTTTCTATGGTACATATACCAAAATATTTTTTTACAACTTTTGTCTGTGTGTTTGTTTCGGCTAGACTCTGGAACAGCTGAACCGATTTTGACGGGACTTTCACTGGCAGATAGCTGATGTAAAAGAGAGTAGATTAAACTTATATTTTAGAAAAAAATAAAAAAATGGCTTTTACTGGCTAGTAACAACGCGGTAAGCAGCTATTATTAAATTAAAAGCTAAATGCGTATTTTTTGTTATTTCGTCAGTTGCTTATGGATATTGTTGTTCTATATTCAAATAAAAGAATTTGCCAAATAAACATTTCACATTTTATTGTTTAATCAATTCATAGACGTACGTGGTATTTGAAGCTATTGTTATTATAATAGAATGGCCACTAATGGACTAGCCCCAGGCTGTGCAGATGCACGAGTTAAAATACTTCATAATATGTCGCTATTAAAGTCAATTGTTATAAGTGACTGTTCGGGTGCGAAGGCGAAAGTTAAAATATTTCTGTCTTACAGCGAAAGAGGCAGGTTACGTGAATTATCTGGCATAGGAATTGTTGATTATAATTCACAAACGCGTGCGTATGCGATGAACTCGCGAATTGTCAACCAAATGAAGTTGTTTTTGTTGTGCCGGATTTTGTCAGTTTCCACCGACTTCAAAAAAGGAGGAGGCTGAATTCATTGGTATTTTTTTTATGTTTGTTACCGCATGACTTAGGACGGGGTAAACTGATTTTGATGATTCTTATTTTATTTAAAAGCTTGTGCTTCTTGGCCTAATTCTGAAGATGGAATCCGTGAGATAACTATATAAAAGTAAATTTGCATTAAGTAAAAAGACAAATGACAAAGACAAATGGACGCATTTATTTTTTCTAAAAGAATGCTAGCAATATTTCTTTTTTTTTTTTCAGAAATATTACTAATAATCTTGTTAACCATTAAACAAAACTTAAGCTTGTGCTAGGACATGGTACAGGGAACTAGTCCAATGGTGGATTCGAACCCACGACGTTACGATTCGCAGGCCGTACCCTAAGCCATTAGGCTATTGACGCTATTGACGAATCAATATCACGTCAACCGATTCGATGATTCATTTTTAATGGAAATGATGTAGTAGGTTTGATTAAAGTTTAGTGTTCTGATTAATTCTATTTCTCAAAATTATTACGACAATTCGGAATTACAAAGAGGGCGTCGGAACGGAAAACTTTTTAAGGTTCGATTCGATCTTCTATATATATAAAAGGCAATGGATTTATGTATGTTGAGGACAACCTAAGAAAAGGTGGTGGACTTTAGCGTCGAGAGACATGAGAAAAGATTCTCCAAGACGATGTCAGAGACAGCGCATATGAAGGCGACAATCCGGAAAGATGAGCCCACCACGATATTTCTGCTGAATTGGCTGCTATTGGCCCCACACGACACAATTCAGCGGGTTAGCCTGTAAAATATAGTTTTCATTAGTCCATTTTTTTGCAATTCAAAGAATATAAGTATACTTACTTAATGTGATTCCAATTACGGAACCTTGACAGATATAGGAGTCGACTCATTATGTGAAATTGCGCAGTTAATGAAATGTGCCTTTAGATTAGATTTATTATGCAAATGTTCAAGGTTTCCATTATTCTTTATCAATCGAGGATTGTGAGACAATGACCTACTCCAGTTATTTTAATGTAATGTACCTACAGTCGGAGATTAGACGGTTTGAAGCGTGGATTTCTCTTTCTATTGTCTTTTATTATTGGGTGTGTTTTTTTCATGATTATTTCAAAGCAAATACTCATGATATCACCTGATGTTAAGTGAAAATGGATTCCACTAGCATTTATAGTAAATGCATATTCACTTTACCATTACAACTTTTTAAAATGGTTACGCCTTGTCTACACACCGTATAATTCCTAAAAAAAATATGAACACACTATTCTGCGAGGTCCGATACTTCCCTAGCAACGCTACACGTCGACTTTACCATTGTGGCGTTTCTTGTATAGGATTCATTACTTAACCCACCGGCATTGTATCTATAATTCTCAGGATTTACCGATAGATTATGCATTAACTTAGCCCTTTTAGGCTTAAGTTGATAGAATGGAGAATTAACAACAACTAAATCATATCATAACAAAAGTACTTACGCAGCGGCCCAGAGGGATAGGCAGAGATTTAATTAATTAATGAGATCCTAGCATGCCATGATTTGATTAATTCATATCCATACTTCTTTGTATACAATATCAATAATGATACGACTTACCTATAGCCTTAATCTGTACGTCACTAATCTGGCCGATACCTCCTTTCTAGGACATTCTCCAACCCTACCACACTTTCTCAATATCTATTTTCTTCGTCATTATTTCTCTATTCATATACTAAGTTCAATCTGTGAGCAGAATGAAGTTAAGCGAATGTTTCTCGAGAGTACACACTGATTCCTACTTCAAAACAATTAAGCTCCAAGCCCTGTATATAGTTTGAATTTGTTTTAGACGTTGTTAGGCGAGATGTATCTTGGACTTGCCACAACTTGAATATTCAACGCGCGAGAGTTTCCCTGTTCCCGCTTCATAAGCGAAGTGCATATCTGTCTAACGATCAATTTTAGTTAATTGGTATCGGGATATTGAGCTGTTATTTTAGCACTCGCCCCACTTTATTAAAGCTTATCGCTTCACGGTTTTTGTACAAATGAGATCGGTTGTTATTCTCTGATGCTTATGTCACTCAATGCTTACATTTAATTTATGGTTTTGTTTTACACAAATGAAGTTGTATGTCGTTGAAATCACAATTTATTTTTTTCATTTCAATGCATACGCAACGAAATGATTTTTTTTTATATTTGTGTGACATCTTTAACTGGACTGTATGTAATTTTTTCTTTTTTATTAATTCGGTTTTTGTTTCTATTTATTTATTTTTTTTAGCTAGTAAGCTTTTATAACTTAACCTCTATTATGAGTAATTTAGCGAGAGACAATCTCAGATTGAGTCGCTACTCTAAGCGCGATATCGTTCTGTGTCCTGCAATAGGTCAATTTATCGCCGTTTTCTATTATTATCCAATTATTGTAACTCAAAACAAAAAGTTTATCGCAACGTGGTCTGACGACCTCATAAAGGCTTCAAGACGCAGCATGCAACTCGTTTATAATCGATCCTTCTGGAAATCGATGGAGGAGGCCTAAGTCGATCAGTAGATATTCCACGGTCATGTCATATTTAATGAAAGCAACACGAAAATCTCAAAAGATTCAAATACCACATTATTATACATCAAAGACTGTAAGAGAGAACTACGTCTAAATACTTAACTTCCTTCAGGAACAGTACACACACCAATCACATTGGCACAACACGAAATTGCTTAACAAATTAATTATATTAATCGGGCCTACCGTACGCCCGCGTGGTTGAGGGTTGAAGTCCGTTTTCTTCTTTTACCACTGCGGGCACTCTACGCTGAGTCGATCAGCGAATGAGATCGTATATAATATAATAATTAGGTACGCCACAAAGACAAATACTTAAATATATTTCAGTTAAATAATGGGTTAACAATAAATATGATTAACGATGCCGAGACCAAAATTAAAATGCAATAATATCGCTTCCGTCGGCGGCAGTAGCTTAAAGTATGACCGAGCGAGCCCGTGTGACCTCGCGGTTCATCTGACCCCGCGAGCTCTTCTGACCCCGCCGGCTTGTCTAAGCCGGCGTTACGTTGCTACGGCGTACTGCAAGTTTAACAGTAATTAGACGAACTACACACAGATTAGCACTTAAGATAGCTTTATTGAAATGGGATTCGTCTGTGGAGCTCTTAAATAAATACGAATATGGCTTAGTTACAAAGTTGAATATAAATAATAAATCAATATTTGAATAAATATTGTTAATAATATTTGATTTTTAATATATGAAAGCTCTCGCACTGCTGACACATAAGGGTAGACAGAGACTATGGATTCCCATTTTTCAAGCTTCTGGCACACTTCTTCCTTTTCTTTCTTTCACATCCATTCTCGCATACATTTTCGAGGTTATGGTATCGAGTACTTCCAAAGTCTTTCTTTTTATTATTTTTTATTTATTATTTACTGACACAATTTACATAGACAATCAAATTATAACACAAAAAAGTATCTTAAACCTTATTCTATGTTTGTCTAGATACTATCAGGTCTCATACAATTCAACACAATCAAACTGGTAGTGCCCACACATGTAACTTAATTTTTAATTTTGTTCCGTAGTATTTCTAACAGTTAATATATCGAACATATTTCTCCTTTTAGGATACTTTCTACCGACTCTATCATCCAGTCCTGCAGGTTACATTTTCACCGTGTTATTTGATTCGATATTTTAAGCGGAGCTTTCGGCATTTAAGCACTTAAAGTTCCCAGCGCTGTTAAGTCGTAAGGTCATCAAATTAATTTATCTAGTTCAGCCGGATCTCCTAATCGGTGAAATCACCTGTCGGGATATGTCTTGCAATAACAACAAGATTATTTTATCACTTTGACATTTTATTGATGTGGATATCCTTGCGACCTTCGAAGTCAATTGGATTTCATGAAGTGTTACGTAGACGTGCGTCACCGTGATAGCTGTGGTAGAACGATTGCTTGAGGTATAACATTATTGACAGATACGTTTTAAGTATTGATTTACTATATATTCGATTTAAAACTCGACTTCAAAATTCTCTGGAGACCATGGCACGTTCTCCACGCTTCAGATGATGCGGTGACTCCATAATTCCACCGCCTCCGCCACGTCACGGGACCATCCATATTTATGTGGACCAACCACCATACATCTATTTATAGCTCTATTATAAATGCGGTATTAAATGACATTCAAGACCAGTATTTGCATTGGATGAGAAATATCTCTCCGATCTATTTACAATACACCATATAGATATTCACAAAATATCCCGTTTCTTTTTTCACACGGCTTATTCGATGTTTATATCGTTACAAACCGGACAATGGAATTAAGTACTCGCGTCACCACATACGAAACGTTGTAATGTTCGGATAACGGCTCAAACGGTTAAGGTAATTAGCAAAAAATGCAAAAAAAACTGTACTATTGTTCGACAACCGTTAGCAACGTGTTCAGTTACTGGCACACAGGCTGCGATCTGATCAAGAGGTGAGTTGCGATTCTATTTATAAAGCCAGAGATAACTTTGTTGTCTTTGGCTTCATTTTATCTATAATAATAAATAGGTAGACGCTTTTTTTTTGAGCCTGTACTGTAAAAACATCAGAGGCGCTAGATATGTCACGTATAACATAAGACGTAACATATTTTCGTCAAGGTTATAAGGCAAATAATATTTTGTGAATTTTAAAAATCTTACATGCAATTCTGTTGTTTATTATTAAGATTTGGCACTTGATGCTAAAACATATTCTTATAGTCTTGTCTTATTTTATCTTTGCCTTTTCTTTCTTCTATTTATGCATAATATCCTACATTTTGCTGAACATCACATGATCAAATGCATAGTTTATGATTTTACAAAGAACATACAGAAAACATTCATTTTTATACATAAATATTTCGATTAATATCCATTTTCGTTCATCGCGAATATATTCTCTGTGCTCACGCCCTTATACTTGACTTTGACGTATGTATATGTTACCTGGTGTTACGTATTTCCGCGTAACAGGTCTGGAGATGAGTTCTATTATAACACCGAAAGGTCAGTTTTAATGATAATGTTCATTGTTTGGTAAAGTTCAACATTGTATAGAAAGTATTATTGAATCTGTAGCTAATCAAGGCAGAGATAATTTTAGGTGAGATCGCTTTCAATACGATGTGTGTATTATGTAAGAGGTTAGTTATTGTTGCCTATAAACAGTTCAAGTCTATTAAATTTATTATCAATACATTAAAAGTCTTCAGGACGAGCACAAACACGTGGATTCATGTCTTGTAGTCTAGTTTTATTCTGATATAATAGCAAATACGACGAAGAAGTTGATTAAAACTACCTTCGCGGATATTATCGGGTTTTGTAAGAAAATTAAATTTTATTTTATTTTATAAAAAAAGAAATTTGAACTTTTCGTTTTCTGACGAACTACACAGATTGCTCGTGCCTGCTACACCGGATTGAGAGGTGGCATAGCTCTTAAGTCACTTAGTCTGAACCTTTATCTATAGTTACTATGTTACGCTAATGCTTACCATTCCGATACGAGGACGCCTGAGAGGGCCGAAACACGACTCGGTCAGTTGCTATTTCACTGATAATCAATATCACAAGATACTGGCTTAAAATTGATACATTTATTCTTTTGCTTCTTTTCGCATTAAGTAAGGTGTCACCTAAACGATGGATGAAGTTTTTTATAACGGCCAACTTAAGTCCAGTGAACCGAAAGGTCATTTGCCCCTTTTCTTTTTTTAAAACCTAGTCTTTTGGTTCGGTTAGGATTAAAACTTCGTTTGTAAAGTGCAGCTAATTGCTTAGTCACACGGTCGTGAAATAAATCACAGAGTCACAGCACATAAACAAACAATAAGGAACCTTCCACTTTCCATACAATACCTATATTAAATAGAAACATGCAATGAAAGTCACGATAATTTCATTACACACCATTCAAGCTAATATAACACTTAAACTTTAAGATGAAATGGCGAAAATACCAAGCATTAGACGTACAGTTAAGGCATTTCCGAACTGTAGACTAATTTGGAGTGACCTGGTTGTAGCCAGAGCGTACACGCAAATTCCGAAAGGCTGATTGATGAGTTTACGTACCATTGTTACATGGAGTGTGCAACACTAACGTACTACATGAAAATCTTATATTTAAAATTCTCGTGTCACAATGATAGTGACCATACTCTTCTGAAACAGCTGGGCCGATATTTATGAAATTTTGTATGCATTTTCGGTATTTCTGAGAATGGGCTATCTATTTTCCATATCCCTAAATGATAAGGGTTGCCACTCCTAAAGCAAGCAAGATGAAAGCAAGAGTGGTTCGTGTAGTGATTGCTTCTTGTTGATTTTACATATTTTTTTCTTTCTTTTCTATGTAATCAAAATATTCAAATGTTTTAATGCTATTTTATACTCTGTTGTGACAACTTGTGACTAAAATAACCAACGAATCCCTTATTAACGATCCAATATATAATTGTTCGGATATCGCAGGTGTAATAAAATAGCCTAAGAAAATTGTGATTGGGAGACATATTTGAAGAAAGGTGCTAATGCACAGAAAAGTCGAGCTAATCGGGTCCTAAATATTTAAGCCCTCAAGCCTCAAGTATCAATAGCGTAATGGGTACGGTGCGTAAATCATATTTTAAATAGAAGCCAAACGTGAGCCTATTTAGTATAAAAAGAAATGTACGAATCCATTATTGATTTTAATTTTTTTAAGCGCTTTTGTACAGTTTTGTAAATTATTTCATACGCTTACATTCAGGACACTACCCAATGCTGTACAGGGAGCGAAGGTATTCAGTAAAATAGCAGCAGGTAGTGCAAAATATTTTGTATTGGCCATATTTGGAAAGCTACATTTCTTTAACGCGTTGGAGCTAGTCGATAATGGCGACATTAACATGTGTCGGTTTCTTTGTTTTAAGAGAAAAATACCTGAGCTGTTGCTACGGTATTTGGAACACTATTTTTTAATTCCAAATTTAAATTAAATTTTTTCACAAAGATTTTTTAATAACAAATATAAAACGTATATCTAACGAATCTAACGTTAATCGATATTAGCCGCCTTACTTGTATTTCGAATTAGCGTACAAGAATTACGAAATAGAATTAATCATAACCTAACCAAACTCTTATCAAATTACCCTTGAAGTATATCCTTTCCAATAAAAATTTAATCATCGAAATTGCCTAGCGTGATATTGATTTATTTGTCCATGAGTCGTGCACATACTTAATGGAAATGAAGACTTATATGGTTTTCTCATGGATGCCATTGTAAGAACTGGACCAAATGGTGCCACGCAGAAGGCACAAGCTTCAAATAAATAAATAATAAATAAAGTGCAGAGGTAACAAACATAAAAAAATATTACAGACGAATTGAGAACCCACTCCTTTTTTAAATCATTGTCACATATAAGGTTGTCAAGGTCTTCGTATAGTTTTCAAAGACATTCATGTTTTAGTGGAAACCACTGACTTGTATTTTCACATTTTTGTTGTTAATTTACATGAAAGACGAAATAAGGTGCGGCAACAGAATGGAAGGAATAACCGCATTGAACATTGATGTCTGATGATAAAAAGTGTTGGAGGAATTAGTTTAAGTAGAGAAATGTAGTCACAATTAATGATATCCCTCCACGTATTATAAAACGTAACGGTTCAGTATCTATCCGTTAGCACGTTTATAACCCGAAAACTAGTTTTATAATTATGGTAATAGTTTGTTTAACAGTTTCTGTGACTGTTATTAGTAGACAAATATTTTGTCACGGAAACATATGGAAAGTAAAAAGTAAAGTTACAGCCTATACATATGTTCCACTTTTGGGAAAACGTCGTCTCTGTAAAGAGAATATCAGAGCATAATCCACCCGTGGACTGACTTCAAATGCATAAGGATATTTACTAAGAAGTTTGAACTGATTATTAGGTTCAGTGACCATTGTAAAGTGTTCGAAACTTCGGAAATTCAATATTAAGATTTAAATGCGTCAAAATCCATAATAAGTAGTTTTATTCAATGAGTGATATTGACTTTATAGATAAAAGTTAGTTGATAGTTTAGTCTAAGTTCTAAAACTTATGATCTGGCGGTCGGTCGTTTTTCAATGATATTAGCTTAAAACTGTATAAGGAAATCGAAGGAAATCAAAAAATATATATATAGCTCTTTTTAAAAAAACGATAATTTTTTTAACAAATATCTCTTACATTCGTGTTAACAATTCACATTAAACTAAAGCTTTTGCGAGGAAATTGTTCACGTCAATATTTGAAAGGTGGATTCAACCTTACTAGTATTAAGTGACATTCGGCTATTAACCCTTAAGGCTTATATATTTAGAAGACGATGAGCTCTACTTTTCCGTGCATTGGTGCCTGATAAAGCAGTTTTATTAAAATCGTAATATTCACGTAAATATAGTAAGTCATATAATAAATGAGACCGTAGTTCATGGAAGTGCAATCTGCAAATTATCGATAAAAGGTTGGCAAGTCTTTTCAATGTTCAATTCAATATCATGTTTTTGCTCCGCGTTCATTACACCGTCATAGGACCACAGTACGTCTTGAC
The DNA here is from genome assembly GCA_029286785.1 of Meandrusa payeni. NCBI lineage: Eukaryota > Metazoa > Arthropoda > Insecta > Lepidoptera > Papilionidae > Meandrusa > Meandrusa payeni. Next base: position 13,673,140 of record JAGSMX010000004.1, read on the forward strand.
CGTACTGTTCTCACGGGTTCATAAGCTTCATGAGAACTATCTTAAACGATCTCTTCACAAAGTCTTTTCACAATTGTTCCGCAGACGTTTGCAGATGTGACACGATAAGCTTACGACATTCGTTATCCGTTATTTAATTGTGTTTTCTTTCCTTGAACAACTTTTCTACTTTTTTCTAACAATAATGAAATTAATTGATATTTATTTACACACATATACATATTTTTAAACACAAATTAGAATTACACATTTAACATATTACAATTTTTCACTTTTTAGGTAAAGATCTGTCTACTAGACTAATAGCCTGTATAAAGACAGTAGCGAGGTCACAATAGAAACATGCCCACACCGACAATCATTTGCTTACATTCCAAATAAAAAAAACACTTATTTCTGCAAACAATAAAGGGTTTTTGTTTTAGATTTGAGTAAAATTCTAATAACAAAGCAACTGTTTTTGCAATCTTATTAGTAAAATTTAATTTATTCATCTGCCACATACGAGACATCATAAGTATTGTGAAGAGTGAACTGATTGCTGCCTCTGTCTACCCACTGGAATTAAAAAGATTTGACAAGCAGCTGTATCAGTATATTTAGACAATCATGAATCTAATTACAATAATACAAACTTACAGATAATACTAACTAAAATAAATATTTACAATGTAATAGGTATTTTACAAAATATTTACAAAAAATAGCAGCTGTTATTGTAAACATTACGGAATACGCTTGATATATTTTATGCAAAATTTTGAAGATGGCAAAAACAATTATCTTGTTTTTATTGACTATTTAAAAAATATTTGACTAAACGTTTGCTGTCTCTATTTGTCCTAATTTTGGATAAACGGTGTGAAAGTTGTTTATTATTTCTCGAGTCAGTGTGAAAGAACTGCCTTCAAATAAGATAGAACTGTTTATATATCAGTTGGCGTGGGTAGATTGAGAAGCCAGAAGGAGAACTAGATTGAATTGCAAAGATCTGATTAGAGGAGCTATTACGGAAACGTTCGATATCACAACGCTAGATTTCCTATGACGATTTTCTACTGAATTATGGGTATTGGTTCGAATGGGCTAGGTAATATCAACTCGCATATTATTGTAGTACAGTAGTGATAGCTCAGTAAATTCACTCAACAAATTATTTAACGGTGGAAGGTTCAAATTTTCCAGCCGGTTGTACCAATGATATATTAGTTTTTCAAAAGCGCAGAGAATTTATCCAGTATTTGGGGATGGGCTCACCGCCCAGTCACTCGTTTCAATTACTATTTATCTCAACACAAGGGTTAAATGACGTGATACCTTCTTTTATCAACCGATTTCAAAGAAGGAGAAAGTTCTCAATTCGTGATGTTTTTTTTTATTTGAAAGCTGGTGTTTCCCGTGTGGCCATTTCAAATTGGTCCTATTCTGACAATAGCAGCCATGAGAAATCTATGTTAGTGTTAAATTTGCACCAAGTATAAGTGCGCAACAAATGGACGTATAACTCAGTATCACGCCAAATGATTTCGATAATTAATTTTTTTTATGTACCTACAGGTAGTTTGATGAGTTTCTGATTAATTCTATTTTGTAATATTTCTACGATAATTCGGAAATAAAAAGAGGACGTCCACGCGTAATGGCGTTTAACGTTTGATTAGATTTGAGGTCGGTTTTTGTTTTTGCTCGTAAATATACTTGTCATATGTAGTTTTTTATGATGTATTAAAAAAAATAATTTGTTTTTCTGTTTTTTTCAGGTAAGTTCTACCGATCAGATAATGGAAGATACACTTAAGTATGTAGTAGTTGTTAACATTTCACATGCATTGTGCGGAGAGGTGAATATTATCCAGGGCAACTGTATCGCACTTAAATTTTAATAGCCAACAAGTTTCAAGTCCTCTGAATTAACAAAGTATATATTCTCTGTGGTTATATGTGGTTAATATCAGTACTGACCTCCTGGCCAAACGCGAATTTTGAGTAATCATTCGGGTTACTTATTAAAATAGTTTTACCATTTCATATTAAATCTATGAACAATTGATATGACTCGAAAGTTTCATAAACGGTTAGACAAATCTGAACAGAAATTGGCAGATATGAAAATAGAAATTGAAGCTTATATATATGTATATATATATATTTACCTATTGGTTTAGGGTACGATCTGCGAAACGTAAGGCCGTAGGCTCGAATCCACTATTCGGCTATTGACGCGAACCATCCCTCAGCACAAGCTTAAGCTTAGTTGCAATAGTTAACAGGAATGTTGGAAATATTTGGGAAAAAAAATTGTTAGCATTCTTTTGTCAAGTTTGTAGCTTTACAAATTACATATATAAACCCTTTTAAATATTAAAATGGTTTGGAAAATATGAATATTTCAAATTTTGTTCCAACGATTGGATTGATAAACTAAATAATTATGTTTATACGAAGACACATTATTTAATTTATGAAGATACACATTGCTTCAATAAAACGTCTTAGCAATACTTATTTCATAAACGTCTGGTCGTTTCTCTTTAAAAAAACAATATTTTATTACTACATGTTGATTGAATATTATTTGACCATAAATGTATCTTTATTTGCTTCCGTGCCCATTTATTTACTTTCTCAAACAAATACCATTATAAGCAATAACCACAAAAGCTTAGAACAATGCACACAAGACCCTAGCTTCGACTTCACGGTTTTCCTCATGTTATATAAACAAAGATGGCGGCTCTTAGTAAATCACAATTAGTTCCATACGTTGCGCGGGAGACATCATGTCTGCGTGTTGTGCAGATCTAATAGATATAATAACGCTCTTGTCAACCATTCCCTATAAGTGTATTTAACTACTTATGTAGTGACAACCATTTTTATCAACCGACTTCAAAAAGGAAGAGGTTCTCAATTCGTCTAAATGTTTTTTAATGTATGATGTACTTTAAAAGTAGTTTGATGAAAGTTTGGTTTGGTTCAGATTAATTCTATTTCGTAATATTTCTAGGGTGTTGACGCGTAATAGCGTTTTCAACAAAACTTTTTTTCCCGAGTAGTGTGGTATATATTATTTTTTATAATTAGTCTACCAACAGCATATACATTATGTGTTAATTAAATAAATAGACATCTGCCTTAATCTAATATACATACAGATCACCGGTTAAAATAGCTTGGATAGACTAATAACGAGGTGGGGACAATGATGACGTCCTTAAAGCTCAAATTCTATATTTTCATAACCACTCCAAATCGTCGTCCTTCACGAGGCTGTTATTAAGAACCCTAGATCCTGATTATCTCTGAAGTGATTGTGAATTTATTTTTGTAAGGGTTTCCTTTCAATTGGGCATATTTATCAAGTTAGCACGTGCTATCTGCAGTGCACCAACTCCAATACAAAGACTTGAATCTCTTCTGTTTACAACACCCGGATATCGGATACCTATAGAACCTAAAGTTGTGAAATGAATATAGTTCTATATTTACATAATAAAATTAGCATACCAAACTCCCGTCAATTTCAAGTACCAGATATTAAAATCATGTAAAGGGCTTCTAATTGGACCGGCAGTTACCGTAAACGACACTGGGTAAATAACAGGCTTGCGTATGATGCTTGCCACTGCAAACTTTGCAACAGGCAGCCACGGCGTGGCAGGTGGCCAGGTGAAACCAAGTTTTGAACAGCTGTCACTCAAGTTATTGCTTATTAATAACTAAGTTACTTTCTTAATACAAACACTCGTTATGCAAACTTATTGCATGGGCTATTATTTAAAATTGGCTTTTGACAGCGTTCATTTTAAATCAATTTTTAACCTTTTTTTGTTGTGGTTAGGAATGTAATTGAATTTGCTTAGTTAAAATTGCAATAATTTTTCAAAGCACACGTTATTTAATAATCTTTATGTAGAAATATGATTTATGACAAATGAAAAAAGTATTTCAAGGCATCATTATTCTAATACTTTAGGGTACGTTCTAAGAAACTAGATCGTCACTTCAAATCTGCCATGCGACTGTTTATGTGATTCTATTAGGTTACTTCGTAATGGTAAAAGACTAACAAATAAATTAAGCATTCATACCATCGTTCCAGAAGGGTAGGCAGATATTATGCTATACGCTTGTATACTCTTCTTTCGTACTATACGTGTACATAGTCGCCTACTTGTTCGTCGGTAATATTTCTTTCGTCTAGTATTTTTGACGTAACCTTTCTTTAGTATAACTCCAATCTGTTCGTCTGTCTTCGTCGGACAACCTTTAGCATTAGTTCTACCCATATATTTTAATACTTAAAATACATTTTTTAAGAGATTTATTTTATTTTCACTGAATTGTAAAATCATTTCAACCGTTAAGATCATCGTGGGGACGAAAAGACGTCTGACGGTAAGTGATTGCCGACAGCCCTCCATTAAGACCAGGATTAATGGAATTACCTAATCCATGGATTAGAACCAAACACAGAAAGTAAAATACTTTTTTATTAATATTTTTGTTATTTAAAAAATTAATATTGTGAGTTTAAGAACTCGAATTAGCGCTTAAATTTATTATTTATGTTAATTTTGATAAAAGATATTTGAGACTCAAAAATATATCAGTTCTAAGTGGTAAAAAAACATAATATCTCAAAGAATATAGTTTTTTTTTAAATCGATAACAATATTTCTTTGCAATTATTATTCATTTTTTTCACCATTCCAACTAAGCTTAAGCTTGTGCTAGGAGATGGTTCCCGTCAATAGTTGAACGTGGATTCGAACCCACGAATTATCGAATTAGAAAAACTCTTTGAAAACTCACAATACTTTGATTAATGTTAAAAAAGCTAATTCTCTGGTTTCCCTTCCAAACGTATAAATCTTGCGCCTTTGTTAATACATATTAATTATTTATACATAATACTGTATACATAATACACATTGTATATTTTTAGAAACGTGGATATAAATATTTGTTATCACAGAAAAGGGAAATTGTTACAAGACGAGAAATATTAAACAAAAAATCTCATATTTACGCGAATACTACACATTAAATAAAACTACTTTTACCGATTTGAAATCAGTAAAAGTAGCTTTCTTCAATTAAACATAAAATTAAAGAAGTGACAACCCTGTATCGAAGGTCGTCGACCGACCGCGGGCCGCACGCAACGCCTCTCCCAAGGACGACCGAGCGCCTTTCTACCGAACAGGTGACGGCCCGATTATAACGTGTGCACGGCGTTAACAATCCGCATTCATCCGAAAGCTTTCGTAGAATTATGCCCGTAATAATTTATTTTCAGTCGCTTAATTGACTTCCTTATTTATATTTACATGTATTTTCACTTTCTTTTGGTTAATGGCAATCGAAAAGTGGTTTTAATATTCGTAGAAATAGCTTTTTACTATAATCGAATCTGATGTCACTTTCTTTTGATGTCTAAACTTCTCGATTTAAAATATCCTAAACACGACAGAGTCCATTGCCATACACCTAAAAATACACATGAACAATTATATATTTACGCGTAAAAACAAACTTCAAATCAAATCTACGCATAAAATAAATTAAACGCTACTGTGCACGGAGTCTTTTTTCAACCGACTTTAAAAAAGGAGGAAGCTCTCATTTCGTCTGTTATTTTTTGTTTGGCACCTCATAACTTTCGACTGGGTGATCTGATTTAGATGATTCTTTTTTTATCGAAAGCTTGTGTCGCTTGATACCATTTTGGTTCAGTTATCGCATTGGAATTCATGAAAAACTCATTTATAAGTCTATTTATGGTCTATATATAATTTTATATCCATATATAAAATTTGCATTAAGTATGTGTGCTACCAGTCCAATAACTCAATATCTTAATTTTTTATTGTACGATGTACTTCAAGAGTAGTTTGGTTTGGTTTTGATTAATTCTATTTCGTAATATTCGATCGGAGTTTGATTCGATTTGATAATTACGATACTTTTTACGAGTAAGAACAAAAATTTCTGAAGTATCATAAATATAGTACGAATTTCGACGCCTACACACATAATCTTCAACATCTTTCGTCACATTGTAATAAATCTATCAATTTATAATCTTTATAAACCAACAAATCTTCTGTAAAAATTTTTGGATGTCTTAGGTATATCTTACACAAACGTTAAAAATACTGACAATTTGATATCCTCCTTTTTTGAAGTAGGTTAAAAACGCTGACATAGCTGTTCCCTAAAACAATTGAACGATGTAAGAAGTTACTCATTTTAATTTATAGGAAGAGTAAATAGGCATTTCCAAAATAAACCTTAAAGTCCAAGATTTTCTACATTATATCAGTTGAAATTTAAACCACGTAACCTTCAAGAGCCGTGGTAGCTCAGTTTCAGAGCGGTCTCCTTAAGTTGCATAGTTCGATCCCGATGCCTACACCGATGAAGTTAATAGGAAAGTCGATATCATCCACGATAACGTTGTGCGTTGTGTGTAAATGTCCTTTATACTATTACTCCTTATGTGATGTATACATATCATGTTTTAGTAATTTAAATAAATTTAAAAAAAATATTTAATGAAATTTTAAGTGCTGATTTACCACGCGCTCGGCGGTGAAGGAAAATATCATGAGGAAACCTACATGTGGTAGAAGATTTTTTAAGACATGTGAAGTCTTTCAATGACTATCAAGACTGTGTCCTTATATTCTCCTCACAGAGAAGACCTGTGCCCAACAGCTTTCAATCTATCCATTAATTTTCCCATCTATCACTAATGCCATTTAGTTGCGGCGTTCTGTGATATAATTGTATTTGTTCTGTGCTATTGTCTTTCTAAAACATCGAGTCCGTTTAATGATGTCACAGTTCGCCAGATTACAAGTAATTACACTTCGCAAGTAAACTTATTGTGTGATTCTCCAGCGCCGCGTCGTGACTTGCCGGCGCTTTCTACAGCGCTCTGTCCTCGCCGCGTTATGACGTATTACTAATAGCTCACAGCGCTGTGCTTGTATGGAAACGTTTAGAAAAGAGGAAAACGTTTATGTTTACGAGCTTAATAATGTAAATGCTTTATAGACGGGTGTGTCGGTGTTATGGTTTGCGTTGTAATGGAACGGTTGGCCAATGTAGGACATAGCTATAACTATTGGAAAAGGTCTGTCATACGAATTGTTCAACACGATCGGTGAATGTTTCGTTCTTTGTAAAATGATGTTTTTGACTACTACATGAGTAACATGAAGTAATAACGAGTCACTTAGGTATTCATTTTAGAAAAAATTAAATAAATTAAAAAATATATTTGATGCAATTTTAAGTGTTGATTTACCACACGCTCGGCGGTGAAGGAAAACATAATGAGGAAACCTACATGTGGTAGAAGATTTTTAAGACATGTGAAGTCTTTCAATGACTATCAAGACTGTGTCCTTATATTCTCCTTGCAGAAGACCTGTGCCCAACAGCTTTCAATATATTCATTAATTTTCCCGTCTATCACTAATGCCATTTAGTTGCGGCGTTCTGTGATATTATTGCATTTGTTCTGTGCTATTGTCTTTCTAAAACATCGAGTCCGTTTAATGATGTCACAGTTCGCCAGATTACAAGTAATTACACTTCGCAAGTAAACTTATTGTGTGATTCTCCAGCGCCGCGTCGTGACTTGCCGGCGCTTTCTACAGCGCTCTGTCCTCGCCGCGTTATGACGTATTACTAATAGCTCACAGCGCTGTGCTTGTATGGAAACGTTTAGAAAAGAGGAAAACGTTTATGTTTACGAGCTTAATAATGTAAATGCTTTATAGACGGGTGTGTCGGTGTTATGGTTTGCGTTGGAATGGAACGGTTGGCCAATGTAGGACATAGCTATAACTATTGGAAAAGGTCTGTCATACGAATTGTTCAACACGATCGGTGCATGTTTCGTTCTTTGTAAAATGATGTTTTTGACTACTACATGAGTAACATGAAGTAATAACGAGTCACTTAGGTATTCATTTTAGAAAAAATTAAATAAATAGTTTTAAATGCCAGAAAACCGCGGTAGTAGTACCAAATAATGAAAAAAGAACGTGGGTATTAAGGTTCTGCTGGTAGATAAAGATGAAGTTTTTTACTTATCAACGTAACCAACATAATGTACAGCAAAGGTCTAGAATAATCTTCGTACGATAGTCTTTATGTCTGATATTAAATAATGTACTTTGGATCTTCTAATCTTGTTTCAGATTGAATAGGCGTGTACTAAGGTCAACTATTAATTTAACAGTTTCATTTTAGGTCCAGTGAAAATGTGATCAACCAATGGCTTTAAAATAAAAAAATATCGTATTACTATACCATTCTCCTTAGATTTATTTGGGCGGACATTGGTGAATTCACCGTCTTAAATTCGAATGTTAAACAATATGACACACACCTTTCTGTAGTGAACACTTTTGCTAAATTTTATTATAAAATACGAGTAACCGTCCGTCCTTAACCGAACAGTTAAATAACACTGTTTACGTAATACTGTGTGGTAGCAAAGTAACGTATCAGGAAATCTGGGATGCTCCGACTGAGCATTTCTGAGAACGAGGAAAAGGTTATTCTGACTGTGGTATTATAATATATGTACGAGTATATCATGATTGTATAATACAAAATCATTACCTCTATATAAGTATTTAAAAGACTAAGTTGTAAGGATATTTAAATATAGGCTAAAAAATCTTAAAACAATTGGTCTGAAATTTGTTTTTTATTCAAATGTGACACAAAATCTATCGAGTAAATCTATTTATAAAACTAGTTTTTAGGATTATGTCGTTTAAGCATCGTTAATTCTCGAAATGTTGCACATTTTATAGCGGTCATGGTCATGGGGGATACTGAATATAATAAATATTTTGTCACGGCTGTAAATTTTCAGAACGTACGGCCGTTACAGCACGCTGGCAAAATTGCGGTCAGCGGTTACGGACGAGGCATGAGTGCGAATTAATTTGAGGCTTTCAACAAAGCAATTTAATTGCTGATCGGCTTCAAAGCAAATATGTGATTACGAGAGCTATGAGCAGTATTAGTATTTTAGGCATATTCCTAGGCACAAATCACTTGATCTTATGTTGAGCTCTTAAATTTAAGAATATGTATGCACAAATATATGAATGTGAATTAAGCTAAAGAGGTGGGTCCAGATCGTCGAGGATGAGTCCGTTATCTCTGCTTAGACCTACGACAGACGGGGCGTGATGTTTGTATTTATATTTACTTATTTATAAAACAAGTCAGGAATTTAAGTTTACTTGTATTTATATTAAAATAAAAATCGATTGTGCTTTATGTGTATATAAAATATACACGATTGTTTAAAAGAGACAAAATGTGAGCGCGCACTGCTCTCTCTTGCTCTTACAATGTGATTCAGACAATAGGCCTGTACTTTGTCTTAGACATACGAAACGTATCTCTCTCTCTATTTCTATCTTCACTTACATATATCTCCATTTCAACTTCCATTCGCCTCGCTCGATCACACTTTTCGTAACGCATTCACCAGCTTACTCTTCAATTCGAGCATGCGGTGACAAGTTTTAAAATAAAATAATCTTAATAAATGAATTCTATATACACTCGCAATTGTATTACAAACGGCGAACTAAAGAACAAATTATCTCATTCTATGCTAATAGCAGACAAAGTTCAGGTACCCGGCATTAACGAAGGGTCCTGTAGTGTTGAACACGCGGGTTAACCGGGTTATCTGGCCTGGAGGACAATGGAAATCAATTTGTTGGGTCGGGGGCAATGATTGCAGTTTCGTATTATGCGTCTTGAGACAAACTAAGTCGCTCCTTTGTAGATTTAATTGAGCCAGATAGTCTAAATGACTGGGGTAATTCAAATAGATTTATGGTACATTTTACAATATCACTAAAGTTTAATAGAAAGTATAATTGATAGACAATACATTTTCTATTATATATAAGCTCTCACAACCTTTAAGCTCGCCCGGAATTAATGTTCATTGTCGCCAAGGTGTACAGTACGTTAACAGCCCGAGTTTGATCCCCAGCACTCAATAAATTTGTTTGTGCAATGCAATTTTAAGTGCTCATTTACCACGCGCTTGGCGGTGAAGGAAAACATCACGAGGAAACCTAGATGTGTTACTACGCATTAAGGTCACATGGCAGACTATGCCCTTATACTCTTTTTACGAAAACTTCTCTGCGCGACAGTAAGACATACATGTATAGGCAGTAACTGTAACTTTTTTATTCAATCGAGCTTATTATGTCCTAAAAGTCTATCCCATGTCGCCATACGAGTGGTTCTTTGTACGAGAATCAGGCTTTTCGAATTTTTAATGTTATTTTAACCAACAATAATGATTTGTACAAAATTTTCGAAAACTTCTTCGTTGCCCATAATCTAAACGACTACAACTAAACTATTGGAGTGTGAAGATTGAAAGATAATAACTTTCTTACAAACAATTATATAAGCAAATAATATCTAACGAAAGTATCAAATGTACAGAAACGGTGATGTCTATCTCACAAATTTACTTCAGTTTCAAGCTTCATTAACAATAATATCCCTATTAAAAGCGAGAAGAATAACGATGCGAAATCATTCGTTAAAGTGTAATCGATTCTGCGGATCGTTTTCGTATCAGTCGATTCACTGGCCGGTGAAGCAAAAAAAGTAAACGCTAAAAGAATCATAACCTTGCATTCTTTACACTCGTTCTGATACATCGATATGCATAATCGGGTATAAATAGGATTCGATATAAAATAATCGATTAGACTGCATTCGACAGATAGTCATCGTATACCTGACTTGCGTGCTGCGGCGAGAATGAAACGCGAACTTTTATTTTTATTACCATTATCGTTGTAATGCACGAATAACGCTGTAAAGTAAGAAAGTACTGAGATTGCGAGCTAAATAATCATGCATTTTATGAAAGAAATTGCTTATGCGTTGTAAAATCGTAATTAATTACGATAACGATTTGAGATCACCCCTTTATAGTTTGTAAAGGAATAGCAAATACTTCTCTCTCTACCTTACTTTGTTTGGAATATTTGTGAAAAGAAAAGAAATAATGTTAACGTATTTTTAAAAGAAAAATGATGGACGATAATATTGTATCTGAGAAACGCGCTTTACAATCCACTCTTGGTGTGATTTTGGCCCAATACTCTCTCTCTCATCTATTTGCCTGGCAGTAAGATATACGGCTATAACTTAATTAAAATAAATGTAACATGGACATCATAACATCGTTATCATAACATTGTAAATTGTGATTTATCAAAATACTAAATTTATTAATTAAAATTGCAATTTCATTAAGCTATGTGCAAGTTTTCGCCGGCGCTCTGTTGATTTTCAATATCGCCTGTTGGGCTAGTGAATAACAACACATAGCATGTAAGCAACATAAACCTGTATGCACATGAAAATTAATTAGATTGATTGGCAATACACATCGATTCTTTAGTATTGTCTCACGTACAAACTACATTCATATAATACACGTCAATCTAAAACCAGTCTTTTTAACCCTACACGGAGAGGAAGAACTCTACCGCTATCCATTTTTCACGGATAGTTATGCCCATAATTAGTATTATGTCCCAAATTTGAGCATATCGTCATATAACGGGCGCTAGATTCATAGGAACAAGCAAGTTGTATTTCACGCCTCTAACGTCAGTCTGTTAAATAGATATAAATGGAAGTTTAATAAAATTAATTGAAGCTTGAAGGCCCACACATCGACCAATAAATTATTATTTTTGAATTCAAAGAAATACAGATTCAAGCCTCGTCTTCGAAACACCATATCAGTGTCGTTCTGTTCCTTCTTTAGTCTTTGCAGTAAAAGTAGCTGGAGTTACAACGGGTTTTCGAGAGGTGACACGAGTTCATAGGTCGCTTAGACTGAACCTCTTTCGTTAATAACTCGGTAAACTCCTTAGCTAGGGTAGTAGCTCTAATCGCGAAGGTATTCTTATAAGAGGGCCGTTAAGGACCGTTTATTAGTATAGACTATAGATTAACTTCGTTCGAAAGATCTACATAGAATCGTGGATATGTGAATGACATATTCGTGGCATTAGAGGATGTGTTGAAAATAGCAGGTGGTCGCTAAACGGAAGATGGCCTCATACGTCGCTCAGAAGGACATCTATCGACACGTGACGAAAACTTTTTGAGGCCAACCGCTAAAAATAATAATAACATCAGTCACGTCATAACTTGACCACATATTTACATAACTAACAAAACTTATTCACGCCCAATTATCCTCGCACGTATGAAAAAGCCTTGGATTAATACTTAGCACTTAACGTTGTCAGTTACGCCCAAACTCGACACTTTATACAGTCATGTGCACAAAATTCGTTTTCAATTTTCAACCTTATCTTTAAAATTATAAGGTTTAAACATAATTGATAACATACGAAAATTGTATGTTGTGTTAGATGCTCAAGATTTTGACACATAGCGAGATCGCGTGCAATGCACTATTACCCGCCCCGAGCGTGGAACGGAAAGGTTAACTTTGAAAGTTAGTTCCGTTTTACGTCGAGACTTTACGTGGCGGGACGTAAATCACTGTCGCTTTGCTTCTATTCGCTAATCTAACATTTTCAATGTGCTTAGTTACGGTTTTGTTTCGCATTTCGTTGTTTCGGGTAGGATCACTATTACAGCATAACGTTAAGTCATAGTCTAATAGTTAGTAGGAACGCTCGATTTACTACGAACTTACTACGTATTAGGTTTGAAGTAGGCTTGTGTCTATAGATGTGAGAATCCGGACTCATCAGTAACTATTTAGTTTTTTTTAATAAGTTACTTATACTTATTAAAGCGATTTTGAAAAAATGATTTACAGTAAAAGGTTGAAGTTGCTGTAAAAAATTGGTCTTATTCTTTTACTTCTTCTATTATACTTTTTCAAATGCTCCAATATTATTGAAGTTAACTATACCTATGTATATTGTTGTGAAATGAAATAAAAATTTTCCTTTTCAAATATAAAACAAAAATAAAATTTTTCTTCATCTTTTAATCACCAAACGAAATGTTACATAAAACGAAGCCATCTGGTGGCGAAACGGAGTTCGCCGGGTTTGCTAGTTATTGATATAAATTAAAACGTAATACGTTCATCCTGTTGAATTAAGAACCTCTTCCATTTTTGAACTCGGTAGAAAATATGGCTTTCGACAAATTATATTATTTGATCTTTTTCTTATCTATGAAATATATGTTAAGTCTTCTGCCCAGTAGAGAAGGTAGAGTAGATACAGTTGGAAAGTGGATGGTGAATGAACTTTTTCAATGTGACAACAAAGGTGAATGAAAATTTCCAACCATGGTAGAACCTCTGCAGCCGCTTGTGTTGCTATTTTGTTGTGATCTACGAATGCTAAGCTATTCTTGAACTAGGAAATGTACCAGTGCGTCAATGTTGTTTTTACTTTTTAATAATTTCCATTTATTGGTTGGAAGAGATCGCTTTTAACTATAAGACCAATTGCTCAATCTTTAGTAACTGTGTTGTGTATAGTTCTTCGCTTGATATTATTTTTTTTATTCGACACAAAATAAACAAAATCAAATATACACATGAAAGTATATGTGCATGTGACTTTATTGAAATGTTGTTGGTAATCATTCATTCATGTACCGAAGTCTCGTTAGAGCATTTATCGAGAGGCATCGAGGTATCGATTTCCAGTATTATATCGTAATCGATTCAGTCCGTTACGACGGTATAAGTAAAACAAATATTAATCGTGCGATAGCAGCCAGTAATAACTGTAATAATTCTACTGCAGCCGCCTTAGGGCCTTCTTGCGTCGGGGTGGTCCATCCGGGTGCAATGCATATGTATTTTCTCATTTAAAATCACTGGCCGATTTCATAGTTTCGTACACGAAAATAAAACAATGTTGATTTAAGACTATTTGCCAAAAAGTCATCAATTTTTATTCGTACACCTTCTGTAGTACGTACATGTATCTTTTTAACTAGCTGCGCCCTGCCCGGATAACACCATCTGGGATTGAAAACTATTTTTTTTCTAAAATGAAAGTATAGTCTATTTTATCAGCTATCTGTCAATAAAAATCCGGTCAAGTTCGTGAACAAACAGACAATAATTGAAAAACTACATTCATATGCATATAGTAAAAAGCGGTTATTTTAATATTTCAATCAGACACTCCAATTCTATTTAATTGTATACTATATTAAGAAAGTTTGAATATCTCAGAAGATAATGACGCTAGCTAATTGAAATTTTATTTTTATTTAAATTTTAGTACTTAGTGTTGCCTCCATGTGGCGACCGATCCTTTATTATTGGTCACAGCTATGTGATATGAATAGTTTAGCCTTAATTCATCACATTATTTGTGATCGTGCTGAATTGCTACTGTATTTTATCTCCCAAGGATTTATGGAAGAAATTCCTACCAGCAATAACGTCGCCCATTACACAACAAATTTATAATATACTTCATTTTGTAATTTACTTGTTAACATTGGTTACTTGTAACTTCACGTTTCTGCAAGTGTTTTATGGTACCAACTAGGAGCACTAATGAGCCGTAGTAATGCACAAAGCGCAGACAAAGCTCTGTATCAGTACAATTAAAACTTTTCAGACACATAACTAAGTCACGCGCCGTCTACCGTCGCCGGGCAATTCTATTCATTTGAATTTCTACCTCGAATATCTTGAAAAGAAAATTGTCATTCCCACACGAACCACATCGAGGGGAAATTAAAAAAAAATTGCAGTTTTGGTCTCTGTAGCTGGGTGTTGCATTCTGATTATATATATATGCTGGGTGTATTCCAATGGACAATTTATTTTATACAATTTACATTTTTGTTATGTAAAAGTGATGACAGCAACAGTAGCAAGCTGCAGTGAAAAAGATTGTGCTTATATACTTTTTTAAGTGCTCCAATATAATTGAGGTTAACTATCCCTGTGTATATTATTTTTTATTGATATAAACTAAAAAATATTTAACATAATATTTTTTATTTTTTCAAATTCAAGCTGAACTTTATTTGACTATGTTGACTATAATTTTCCAGTCCTTTTAATAATTTATTGTAATTAATTGTTTGCATGCAATAAAAAACTATATTTACCGATGTCTAAGAAGTATAACTTCACGCAGTTAGTGCGCTATAACGTCACGAAGTTAACGCGCGTGCAAAAGTACACGCACCCATTTTTTAACCCAGTATCTAGACAAACCTATAAAAACAATGAATTTGTGTGGCTGAACGGATCGGCTTACGATCTAATGTGCGGGTTAGAATACGAGTCGACTTGTACCAATGAACTGACGTTTCATTCGGTTTTTTAAGTATAAAAAATCATATTCTAAAATGTTGTGCCTGGTATATGGCGAAGGCCTTACTAGCCGTCACATACGGAACCTAATAAGTTTGGTGAAAAGCGAACAGTGAAGTCGGACTACCCCACCAGCTCTAGTTAAAAGGGCGTGAGAGCTTATTTATTATAAATTTATTTTGGTATAAGTGATGCCTTTGTTTAAATACTAATAAAATATTTTAATGTAAATACGTAACATACAATTTTGGTAATGAATACCACAACAAATTGTCTTGCTGTACAATTAATTTGCAGAGAGAGAGGTATATCTCAAGGACTACTACTGTTTATATCCTTAACGAGAGAGCTCAGCTATTAACTAACGTCTTGTTCAAGACGCCCAAAGTAATTAATGACATCTCTCGTGGAACTGTCAACTCTAACACCCCTTAATCGTGGTGCTCGTAGGTTGTCAAGTTAAATGAAATATTTTTAATTAATGAGGTTCCTACCCTGTAATCGTAACTGTAGAAGGGCTCAACAATTTCATATAGTAGTATACTTGCAATCATGGGAGATTATTATATTGATTTGTCTTTTATTTACTAATCATTCCAGACTTAAATTTGAATGTGCAGTCACTTTACAATATTTTCAAGAAAAAAGTTTACGAGTAAAAACAAAACCGACTTCAAATAGAGAATTAATCAAAATCTAACCAAACTCATCAAAGTAATCTTTCCAATAAAAATGATATTGAGCTATCTGTCCACTTGTGGCGCCCATACTTGATGCAATTTAAAGACTTTTATGGTTTTATCATGAATCCCATTGTCAAACTAAATTTAATTGCGACCACACGGAAAGAACTAACTTTCAAATAATGAAAAAGAAGCATTAAAATCGATTCACCCAGACTAAAGTTATGAGGTAACGAATATAAAAAAATACAGACGAATTGAGGACTTCCGCCTTTTTTGAAGTCGGTTAAAGAAGCTTAGAGAAGAAGAATGAATCGGAGTAGCGGAGGGCGCTTTCCATCCGGATGCTCCGAAGACCTTATAAAGATAGCCGGAAGGAACTGGATACGTAAAGCGATCGTATATGGTGGAAGGAAATGGAGGAAGGCATTCCAGCAGCGTATTGATACGGGCTGATGATGATAATTAGTCTAAATGTATGTCTGTCACGTAGCCATATTTGTAGAATATTTTGAACATTATAGGAAGCGGATTGGTGAGCAAAGAGATGTATCGGAGTCGGCGAAAATTTAATTGGATTAAGACTTAGGGACAATCAATCAAGAAGCGATAATTGCCTAACAGTTAAGGGTACTGTTTGCGAATCGTAAGGTCGTGGGTTCGAATCCACCATCTCTTATCACAGACCTAAGCTTATTTGGAATGGTTAATTAAGAATGTTTATAATACTTGTAATTAAATATATTGTTAGCATTCTTTAAAAAAAATAGGCTTGGAAACGTCCAATTTTAATTTCAAATTATTACTTGAAAAGTGCAAAAAAATATCCGAAAAAAAATTACCCGAATTACCGTCAATCAGGTCGGCGATTCTCCCCTCTCACTGACTTGTCAAATTTCGTAATAATGGCCGCCTTAGCAATTTGAGGGTAATTCTCGTTATACGTGTGTACTTGAATGGGTCTGCCCCTGATAGATTTATTGTGCTTTATTCTTGTGGAAACCGCTCCCCCATCCTCTGGCAACCCCAGCGGAAACTTTTTCTATTTTCTTTCACTTAAACCCTGCAATTTGCTGACAGTGATTAAAAATCTAATTTTAAATTTGGCGCTCTAATGAAACATGTTTCGAAGTCTCTGAATTGGAATTATTTTAATTATTTTTAAAAGTGCGTTGCATAGAGAATGAAAATTGATTATTTATAATATAATGTTATTATGAAGTTCTTAACTCAATTCATTAATTTAATTATTATTAAATAAATAAATGATTAAATTTAGTAATAATTTAATTGAGACATTACTGTTTTGAATTGAGGAGCGAGTCCATGATCGTTTTTATCCAAAATATTTGCTGTGTAATGTAATATTTGTTGGAATTAGTTTATTTAATTTTTTTTTAAAAAGATTTTATGGTCTTGGGTAATATATAAATTAATTTCACTCCGTGGTTAATCCTTTTTTTTTAATGTCCGTTATTTTGCCTACTGAAAAATCACATTTAGTCGCATAATCACCAGTATTATATTAAATCAATTTCTATGTGGTTTCATCCTTATTAGGTCCCATAAGTGGCAGCTGAATTTGTTGCCATGCACTGAGCGCGTGCTCTTAAAGTAATTTGTTTAGAAAACGAAAAACGCGCCGACAGTCAATAGCTTAATAAAATTAGTGAAAAAAAAACATTTGTTGATCTTGAAATGAATATGGGCAAGAATGAAACAATGAGGAAGGCAGCACGTTTTAATTACTCCGTACGGATATCCGCTGTATAATATACATTGAATAATGTCAAGTGCGAATCAACTCTGAGAGAGTTTTATGAACCTCATTTACTATTACGTTGATTGCACGATAAAATACAGTTTAAATTTAGAAAGAGTTATTTTTAATAGACTTACCATCAATTGCGTAATATAAGCTACAGAATTTGGTGTTAATTGTTTATTGGTTTGAATTACGTAATTTATTTTAATGTTTATTGTTTTATTATTTGCTCGTTAACTCCGTGGACTTGACTAAAGCTTCACGGTTTTTATATGGGACTAGCGTACCCAGCCCACTTTGGCGGGCTATATTTTGCTTTATTTTATTTAAACAATAAATTTACATCATTAAATATTTAATTTAACTCTCACGATATATTAATTAACTAATTTCTCTCCGTATTCATTCTCTTCTCGAGCTAGTGAAGATCATTACCTACACCCATGTGCATATCAGTAAATATAATATCATTCTTGTCATTTATACAAAAACATATCGGGCTCAAGTTAATGTCAGAAATAAAATTACGACGTATGACTTGTTTGACAGTTCAAAAAGAGGAGTGCTCCAAACTTTACAGGATTACTCGCCAGGTCAATCTGGAGATTCCCTGAAAATTTAATTGAAATCATGATGAGATCTTGATACTTAACAGATAAAACAGTGAGTTAATTTTTAAAATTATTTTTGCTGTTTATTTATAAGTAGCTGTGCCCGCGACTTCGTCCGCGTGGAGTTTGATAAAAAACTTATTCAGTTTATTTTCTCTTTTTGCATTTTACTACCTCCTGTTTATGGTACTATTACAAATTGATGACACCTCCAACGAATATCGTTATATTTTATCCTGTGCTCATATGTAAGGTAATTTCATTTCTAAAATATTTATTTCAATAATATAAAATGAATTTTATAAGAGCTTTCAGATATAATTTTGAAAAGCTTTTGAAACATTAAACGAACGAAGTGTCGGGGCTTGTATAAACAATGTTCGTCTTATTGCAATGCGCCAAGTCTTACGAATGGTCTGAGGAACATTATTGACATAGCTGCCACCGTCTGGAATGGAAGACGTTGCGAATTTATTTGATAAACACATTGATATTACACTTTTACAATTATTTTAGTACATAACTACACGGGATTCAAGTTAGAAATGAATCTCTATTAGAAGTTTAGCGACAGTTTACCTTATCTGTCAGATGATAAAATGATTCTTCTTCTTCTTGGTTGATAAAATTATGCAAATTTATAATAATATTTTTTTTCATTAAAACCTAAGCCGAAATGTATAAATCAATTATATCTAACGGAACAATGAACAAATCGTCATAGAATTAATAATAATAGTTTGCAGGTATTTGTTAATTGTCAGATTTGGTTAGTTTTGCAATATAAGATTAACTACCCTACGTACTAGTTACAAGATCTGTATGACGGCAGAGTAGAGTTTATTGTTTACGTTAAATACATTGGTTTAGGCAAAACCAGCACATCTTTACGCTATTTTTATATATTAATAAAAGACATATACTTATTTATATTTGTTTGGTATACATGGACAACGCAAATTTGGTATATATGAACTAATAAATCAAATGTGCAAGAACTACGGCATTAGAGAACGCTGCTATAATAGCATAGCGTAGTGTGATGATTAAAGCGGAAGAGAACAAAAAACAAAGAGAATTTGTTTCCGTTTTTGCTTTTACGGACAACAATGCAGATTGATTGATTGATTTTCCTTCTATGGTCATGTGGAATCTATGAACCACAAGAATCATTTACTCTTCGATCCGTGACAGAGCCATTTCGATTTCAATCCATTCGCGGACACATATTTTATATGATGAAGTTTGTATATTCAATTTTGTACACATATAACTTTTGTAACTGGTTTTTTTTCAATACTGGTTGTAACTTACCTTTCCTGTTACACTGGTCTGCCACTGCCAGCAGGCTGGTATAATTTTATCGTGCTTTGAAGGCGCTTAGCCTCATGCTTAGTACGAGTAACTCGGCGCAGGGATACCTCGTAAGGGCACTAAAGGTAATTTCGACTAATGACATTGACTTGTGCCCTTGGAGTCGATTCTAAGTTAATCTCAGCGTCAGAGTTTCAGATTATATTAAATAATAGCTTTGTATTTATAAGAAACTGATTGACTATGTTCACATTTGCCTCCGTTATAAAAAAAACTGCTGCTTTTTTGCTTAGTTCGCAAGATGCCTTTTACGAAGGATACTAAGCTGGTATTTGGAAGGGAGATACTTATCATTGTATCTTCGTCTACTAAGCTCCCACCTATATCTTATATACGTGTAGAGAATCTGCTTTATACTACGGACCCCTTTTAAAAACAACGACTTGATACCCCATTCTCTCATAGGTATTAAAAGGACCCCAAATTTCGCAGTCTTATTCTTTCGACTGCTAATACGTGCTCAAGTTCAAGTGTCTAAAATTTGGAGATCTAAGCCCGGGATTACCTCAGCCCCATTTTCAAGATGTGGGCCTTTTTATGTAAGCATTTGTCTATAAGTGCGGAGGTAATGACCTGGTAAGTGTCTGAGATCATACTTATCTGTAACTTTTGTTGCTTCTCTATTTTATCTTACAATACGTTCGTTATATTTTTTATCTATATGTATGTAGCTTATAGCATCGGAAGCAGTAATAACGCATTTAATAAACCTATGTGTTCAAGTGACCAACTAATTTTCTACAGCACATTGCTTTGACTGTAAGGATGCTGTAATTTTCTCTTGTAAATATATAAATAAATAAATTTTTATTCACATAAATTTATTAAAAAAATCATGATACCTAACTTCACAGTATAGGTGGTTAGTGGATCAAATGATTCATTTTCGTTCGTAATAGTATGTGATAGAAACACTATTTTTATGTTCTATAATTCATGAACTACCAAATAATATCTTCCAAATCATCCCCATAATCGGTCATCCCCTATCTATTTATACGGTGGTTACGCGCATTAACCATCGATGAACACATGGCAAATGACGGAGCACCCTCTAGACAAAATGTTATTGTTTGCCTTAACGACTTACCGCTCGACTTAAGGAGCTTTCAAAAGCTTTTAAGGATTACGGACCAGGGAGTCTGCATTGGAGTGATTTAATAACTAGCTTAACGTTCTGGGATTGCTTTTGGTATAAAACTAGTAGATGTAATCGTGTTTATTACATACAAAATACAAATACAAACACTACCGTCATCCGGAGGAGTAGGCTGAGATCACAGACTTCCACTTAGTGTGACTCTGACATACCGACTAGCACACATAATCATCGTTTAAAGATACTTCTTTCCTGCCGCCTTTTTCAACCGACTTCAAAAAAGGTACTTAATTCGTCTGAATTTTTTTATGTTTGTTACTTCAAAACTTTCGACTGTGTGAACTGATTTTGATGATTTTTTCCATTTTCCACGATGGCATCCATGGGAAAACCATATGTCTTAAATTTACATTTCGTATGCGCCCCACAAATGGACGGATTACTCAATATCACGCTAACCGATTTCCATCATTCATTTTTATTGGGATGTTTGATGAGAGTTTGGTTAGGTTCTGATTAATACTATTTCGTAATATTCCTACGATAATTCGTAAATACAAAGAGGGCGTCCGCGCATAATAGCGTTTAACGTGTGATTGGATTTGAAATAGGTTTTTGTTTTTGCTCGTAAATATACTAGTTCAATACAGAACTCTTAACCCATCTATGGGCGATAAAGAATCACGGCATGTTGTTTCAAATCTTAATTATATAATAAAAAAATTCTTTGGAAATACTTTTTAGCTAGTCCCTTTACCGGGGAGATAATTTCTCATGCTGTGCACCCATCCACGTGAAAAATGTAGATAAGCTCCCGTGACGCGGCGGATCGTATATTCTCTCACACCATAAAATTCATCATTTCTCTGATAGCCATTTATTGTAACGTCGTGAAACTTTTACGCTCGAACGCAGGTTGCACAAGCTCGTAAAACTTTACGATGGACGAGTTCAATTTTTACATTGAAATTTCTACGTTGAATCACAACAAGTTTTACTCTGCAAATATCTGTAGCGATTATAGTAAGTTTCACTGGTGTTACGTTTGTTTCTTTTTTGTTTATTTGTACACTATAAAAATAAGTCAAAAAAGCAGACTTAATACCAAAAGGAATTCTCTGCCAGTCTAATTTGGGAAGTATAGAAACAAAGTAACGGGTGCAAGCTAGAAGAAAACTATAGAAATATAAATGAATGTATGTACACACATAGCTCATACATACAAATAAAGGAATAACCGTGATAATTATACATAAATATATTGTAAGATGGTACATAGCCACATATACATTTCTTCTTTGAGCATTGAAATACGTTTTTCTTCACACAGTTTTATAAGTTTTAATGTAGTATTGACCTACATCTCTAAAATATACACATGAATTATTTTCGATAATAATATACAAGCAAAGCCGGTGAGTATATAGCACACTTAGAATTATAGATACCTTTGCCATATAAATACATAATTGGAATATTATAAAAATAATTATGTTTAAATTACCCATTTTGTTAAAATAAACTTAATTATCTGTAAAATATATATCTGTGTATTTTATTATTCATATTAAAATTCTGAACATATCTTGAAATGCTTATGGAAAGTTGTTGAAGCACTTAGGGGAATAAGACAAGATAATACAAAACGGAAGTAACTGTTATAGTAATTAAAATTAAGACTTATAATTTGATTTATTTATTCTTTATTCACTGACATTAAGTTTTGTACAAATAGGCGGACTTAATGCCTATGCCCTACTGTTTAACACAAGCCTTCTCTCTAAAGAGTTTTAGGGCATATTCTTTTATACAACTTTAAACCTACATGTTTTCTGTCACCTCCGAGCGTATATTAAATAATAAATATATATTAAATGAGCATTTAAATTTACCTTTGGTCAAAATTTATCTTGGTCCTTTTGGAAATATTTGGGGGAGGCCTATGTCCAGCAGTGGATGTTTTACGGCTGAAATGATGATGATGATGAATGATAACAATATTTATTTAACCAAATTCGGTTTAGGTTCACGTCAATAGTCGATAAGTGATTTTGAACCCACGATCGCTTATTGATAAATAAAAGAAAATAGAAATGTAATGTTATCGAGTGTAGGAACACTTATAAATATGAAACATTGTTCTAATTACGAATGCAAATTGAGCAACATATTTCCCCCGAGGAATAGCGTAGAAGGTGGCATGAATAACTTGGGTTCTTTACATCCAATATTATTCAATCTATTAATACACGTTATGAACGCGGAAGCACCCTTTTACTTTCACAAAATTGTTAAACCATAACACATGTAAGAAGTGCTAAAAATACAACTTTTATTGAAGCATAAATTCGGATTCCAATGAGTTTTTTACGTACACATGATCTGGTCGACTCGAACAGATGAAATAGGAAAGAGAGACTACGAAAGTTTTTGGTGTGAAAATGTTATCGGCCAGATGGTACTGTACTTAAAAGGGCAATAAACGATTTAAGCAGAATATGAATGCGAAGATAGATTTTGGACAGGTAAGAATGGATGTAAAATAATAATAATAGAAAAGCCGAAAGGGAAAAAATCACTAAGTACCTCGACTTGGCTCACGAGGTGACCGCCATGTGGGATGTGGATTCGACGATCATTGCCCCGATAGTCTTTTCTGCAAACGGTCTCATAGCGAAAAGTCTCGAACAACATCTTAAGAGACTTTCGCTAGATGGCTGGGTCAAGGGTCAGATACAGAAGGCAGTACTCCTGGACACGGCACGCATCGTCAGGAGGTTTCTCTCTATGTCGCCCTAACCACCGGTTGCTTGAGCCCTGCTTCGTTGCCGGTGGCACACACTAGGTTAGGTTTTTATAATGTTTTTGTATTTTGTATGATATTTTTGTGTATTTTACTTTTTATATAAATATTATAAAAACTTAACCTAAGGATTCAAAATAAATAAAAATAATAATAATAAAATCTTTATTTTCAAAAAATGGATTCTGATCCCTGCCTATCTTTGTCTAAGTCAAGGGCGTAAGTACTTTTACTTAAAAAAAGCTACGTGCGTGTATTTATTATGTACGTGCGTGGGAAGTTATACATCTTTTGCATCATTAAAAACTAGTTTTAAATTGCATGCAAATAATTAATTCACTTTATTTCCTAATATTCCTACTTGTATTGAAGTCGGTTTTTGTTTAAAATCGTAAATATACTTGTAACGATCACATTGCATCAGATACTTGACACTGAAACTAGTCGAATGAAGCGTTTCAAATAAAAAAAATCGTTTCAAAGTATTGCACTATAATTTGATATCGTTTCGTCAATTAACCCACATCTGAAGCAGACCAAGTGTACTCGAGTTAGACGAGTTTTATAATCTAAAAGATTTACGCCGAGTGAAACTTTCAATTGAACTTTTGACTCGAGTGTTATACGACGTGCTTGTGTAGCGAATGTTTTGCAAACCAAATAAGTCTACTTGAGAAAACTACGACCGCTCAATGCGGTCTTGAACTTACGAATACCGCATTGGATTCAATAAGGTTGAGCGCACACTAGAGCTCACCATTGGAGGCAACGATGATACCTTCACCACACTGGTGAATGTTTCCGTAAATTGATATGAAGTAGCTTTTTTATAGGAAAACGAGCAAGCGATTCACCTGATCTTAAGTGATGCCGCCTCCCAATGACGCCTACTAAAGGGATAGTAGTAAGTCTTTGCACAGCTATTATGAAGAGCTGGGTGTCTAGCAAATCGATAAGTAGACTAAACGCAGAAGTACGATATCCTAATACTCCACTGCACATTGGTATACTGTGTCTACATCTCCACGATAATTCCCATTCGCGCGACAGCAGACGCCCTTGTCTTTAACCGTAAGAATCACTCATCACGATCATATCGGACTCTGTTGTCCTCTGTTGAACATTGGGAATTTGCAATACAAGGTTTTATATATATAATAGTAATAAAGTGTATCATTCCTAAGACTAAGTCTTTCTACGGTGTATATCAGAGGACGAACTTGTCGCCCGATGCATTTGTAGACGACGAAATTGAAAATGACAATGCTTAAAATGCTTCTTAGATAGTATAAGAGGACAAATTTCGAAAAAAATAGCTTTAAAAGCGCGTTTGCGGTACACCCTAGCGTGATCTTACCTTTATGTGTTAAAATCCAAAAGTTTGAGCGATACTGAAATGTTTTAACTTGTTCAAACTTTACACACACATGTTTAGCTACTCTACACTTTTAGTTTCTGAGATAGATATAAAATATGTGAACATAGTAATATAAGCTATTATCCTTTAAACATTAGCAGGGAAGACAATCGCTATCTCCTTTTTATCTAGTTTATTAATTTCCGCTTTCAAATTCAAATATATTTATTCATAAAACGTATCTTCGAAGGCTACTCGAAAATAAGTAATATTTGGTACTTTATTACACTTCGTTCAAATTTGTCACTTCGTTTGGGAATACGCACATACGTAATGTACGTAAAGCTGAAATTAAGGGTACATTCAAACGCTTACTCCGTAATTTAAACAATTAATCGTTTTTAATTTACTGTTTTCTGTCCTTATCGGTCTATAAAATGTGTTCAGTTATATGTCTCTATTTATTGTTACATATAAGTATGTTTGTGTTTTTAATGTATTGTTATGTATATATGTATGTACATTTATATATTATTATTTGTTCCTTTTAGGCTTGCACCCGTAAGTAACGGGCACACTCCCTACACAACCCCAAGGTACATTAAATAGAACACCTTTTATATTATAATACCATACTTATTACGTATTATGTGAATTATTATTGCTATATCAAACATATAGTTAGTATTTTGTAAATACAGTCAATGCACCTGCAATGCCTCTGTTGTTGCGGATTTATGAACGGCCGTCACTCAAATAAGACATTTGTTCGTTTGCCCTTTCTCTTATGAAAAAAAAATCATTCAAACAATTCGTTGAACAAAAGAAAGTAAGAACTAGTCTGATTTGCATATGTCTACATTCTCGTCAAGTAGCTGACATTGCGACTAATTTAGTGTACACTTAACGCCAAGTAAAAGTACAAACATCGAAGGTCGATAACTGTTTTCTCCTTTCTGTGTATTGTTCGTGTCTAAACCTCTGTTTGCCACTCAGTCTCGCGCTGTGTGTTATTAATTTTAACAATTTCGTTACATTATCCAATCGATTGTTTGTTGACAATTCAAGGTTCCGCTTTGTTTAATTGAAACAGATATGGCGTAACTTATTTAGGTAACTATTGTAATTATTGTCTTTCACTAGTAGATTTAACGTAAATTGTTAAATTAAATCAGATTTTATGTAAGTATTGCAGTGACGTTTTTAGAAAAGTGACTCAATAGTACCATTTAAGGTACAATTTTGGTAAAATCTGTCTGAATAGTAAAAATTTAAACACACTAAAAAATTACTCGCTTTCTTTTAACTATTGGTAAACAGAGAAAGCCGATGATAAATCCGATTTTTCAAAAGTTTTTAAAGTCTATTGTCATCTATCGGACACATTTTTTTAGCACATGGTTTTTGTATTTAATAAACCAATAAATAGAACAACCGACCGTCAATACATAAGTCGCACTAAGCTAAGTCGGGCTTAATTAAATCAATAGAATAATAAAATTATTTACTTAAGTAATTTACTGTTATTACCAAATACAGTCGTTATTACCAAAAAGTCTATATCAAAATTCTAGTTGTAATTAATTTCAGTTCACCAGCCAAAAAAGACACGACATTAAGAGTTTTGTAACTTGAGTTGCCACACCGAAAATTTGTTTATTACAAATTGGTAGTATTATTTGAATTACATTTCCATCAATATCGATTTAGCATTTACCAATCACTTAACCTTTCAACTTTAACAAACAGAACTTATGAAATGCAAATCGTCTATTAAAAATATTAAATCATTCGTTAGTACTTTTTATTGTCCTTGAGTGTACAAGCCGATGTAATTGGAAGCAATCGCTGTCAATTCTGACGTTTTGACGGCAGCTCGCCCGCGAACTGAACTTGATCGCTGTCGAAAAGCTCTGCGCACTTACTTCTGCTATTAATTTCTTAAGCTAATCAATAGTAAACTTTATGATAATGAAGCATAATGTTCAATTTGACTAATTTACTTGATTAATAAAAAACTATTTAAAAGCTTTATCTTCTATTCTAGTTTTGAACACTAATAGGCGGTTTTTGCTTTTAGATGTATGACGTACTTATTGTTTATATACGTATGTATTTAATTACAAATAAGCGCTTACGTTTTATAAACAATTTCAGGGTAGACAGCGATCGTTAATCGCCATTCGATTACGGCTAAACCTATTAGATATCTATTAAGACAGGCATTTAACGTATTGCTATACACCGTACATAAATTTTAGCAAGTTTTTTTCCACTTAAGAAAATGAAAAACAGAAAACTCATTGATACAGATACTTATATTTTTTTTAATTTCGTGGAAAATCAACGTCTTTAGAAAATAAACAACGTTATTTTGTGTTAAATCACCGCCGAAATCTGTGAGGGTCCAGTTCATTAGTTACTCAAGAGAAGCGTGCCTTTGACGGATGGGGTGCAACCCTACCTTTTTTTCTAGAGTCCTCTTACATCGAACGTTGGTTTCGAGACAAATTCTTCCTCTACTTATCCTTTTAGCACGAAAAGTGTTATTGAGTTGGATTTTTATCTACTTTAAAAGTAATATAAAAACAATCTAAATAGATCCATTAAAGGCAATAAGGTCACTATGAGTGCACAAATATTAAGAATAAACATTTTTTAGAGTCGTTTAAAAATTACGATATTATTTATTTTTATTGATTATTTTGATTTAATTTTTTTTAATCAAATATTAAAAAAAGTAAGTCTCGATATCATCGCACTCACTGTAGCTCTCAAATTGAGATATAAATAAAGGATGTATATAATATGCTTCATCCCCTTGACATACTGACATAGTTACAATTTGTAGCGAAGTGAAGATATAGCAACCGTCGTAAAATGGTTTGGATTGGAAAATATCTGCCAGGTACTCATGTTTCACTTTTCTTTACTTAATATGTAACGGATACGACTGATATTTAAACTTATATTATTTTAAATATACAATATGCTGGTTGCATACCACATGACATTACAGAGATAGCACCAGTAGATACCACTATTCGCTACTATTCGCATATGTAGCACAGTAAGCCAATACTTTAAAAGCAGGCACAAACTTTACCACTGGACTTTTTATTGGAATTAACGAAGTAGCCTATTCGACGAAACAACACGCAATCTATTTAACTGACGCGAGCCTTCTCGTAGCTTTTTTAAGAATGGCAATGGTAAAAAAAAATAATTGTCAATTCTAATGTCTTACCTAATAGTTTAGATTACAGTCTGTGAAATGTGAACGTGACGTGAAACTTAAGACTGAGCTTAGGTGTAATGTTTAATAATAAATAAAAAAAAAATAATTAAAAAAGCAATTTATTCCGAATCGGTATTTCCGTTTTTACATTGCCTGTTTATTAGTAATATTACGGTTAAAATAAATAACTTATAATTAGTGTTAGTATTGTTATTTATCCGATTTGGACATGTGATCGGGTAAAGGCCTCCTCCATCTTATACCACGACTGCCTTGCCATCATCAGCCCACCGTTTTATTTGTCGACCAACATTTCTTTATAAGTTTTCTTTATTATGTTTAATAAGAATGTTAGTATTATAGAAAAAACAACACTGGTAGAGTCGATGCAACTGCATCTACTGTTGCTCGAATGGGCCACTACGATCTCGCATGCATGCATTAACGCATGAACGCATAATAACGCAAAGCCACGAGACTATCACTGTAAAAAAAAGGATAGAAAATTAATATTTAATACTGTAGTAGTAGTTCAAATTTTATTTTTAATGATATTTTAAACAATCTTACCGATTTTCAGCTTGGTGGGAATTTAGATAACTTCGAATGTCTAAATTGACCGGACTAAAAACACTGTTATACGAAATGTAATCGAAAAATTCTCTAAAATGTGGATGTACTAAAAATATTAGAGGTGCATAACAGTCTCGATAGTTTTAATATTGAATTTATTATCTTTGATATACGCCAAAGATACGTCCACGTTATGCTAGCGTAACTTAGTTACGGCTCCGGAGAGCAGGATAACGTCGTTTGCTGTTTCCTAGAACAACCCTGATTTATGTCATTAAGGGAGGCCTTCTAATCGATACCTGACTACCTACATGTCAGTGTAAAGTTTTATTTAGTCTTAGGACTACTTTGTCTAATATTGACAATTGCTTACTGTACAGTATTACAATTAATTTATAAACATACTGCATTATTGCATTTCATAATTTTAATCAGTTAACAATCTAGCTAACTAATCTACTTGAGATAACAATCTATACGATATTAGGATTTGTTCTTAAGAATATGTTATAAATAAAAATAGCTGCGCCCCACGGTGTTATCATCGATTAAAAATATTTATTTAATTTTTCTGAAATAAACTTAGTTCCTATCAAAACCGGTCCAACCGTTCCCGAAATTAGCCGGAACAAACAGACCTACAAAAATTGTAAAAATTTATTTTGCTATATGTACCGTACATACATTCAAATGAATATAGTAAAAAGCAGTTATTTTAATTTTACAAACAGAAATTCCAATTTAATTTAGTTGTATAGATATGCATGACGCAACAAAGAATATTAGCGAAGCGGTTCGACTTACGGGCTTGAAATTCCGTTTTAGGTAGGCTTATATAGAATTATATCACATGTTTTAACAAAAAAAATGCTAATAATATTTATTGCGCAAATATTATTAAAATTCTTGTTAGCCATTCCAAATAAGCTTAGACTTGTTTTAGGAGATGATTCACGTCAATAGTCAAATGACTATAGGCTATTGACGACTATTGGCATGGTGGAACCATGTCCAAAACATAGAACCATGTCCAATACTAAAGTGAGATTCGACATTCCGACCGCCAAGAGAAAAGCCGAGGAAAAAGCGGTGTGGAGGTTCGTCGACATTTCAGTAAAGACGCATTAAGATAAGCACTACATTTAGTGGTGAAGAATACGAAGGAAGAAGAATAACTATCTTTAATCACATTCAGAGTTGGTATTTTGCAATAGATAAGGACTGATTTGAATATATTTATATATGTGTAGTGTAGTTTATAACTTACTTATATAACTTAAAAATACTTGAACTCGATTTTGTAAGATTTTATTTTATAAAATAGATCTGTATTTAAATATCATTAAATTATTTACATAAATTAGTCTAAAAATGCATCGAAGATATACTTTTTAATTTAACAAATTAAATATATCCGTTTCCTGTACTTACGTAGTAGTGGATATACGTTTTCTCTTTGTAGGAATATGGCACATTTGAATCCGTGAACAGACCGTATCGTTTCAAAGAGCAAACCGTTTCTATGTTGTCGAATGTATTTGCCGAATTGATGGCAACAAGCAACACATAGAGTGCACGTTGATTGCTTTTGAGGCAATAACGCGCTATTGGGAAAATCGTTCAACGTATTCCGGTCGATTGAGTGTCACCCCTACCAAGGTAATCGAACTCGAAAACTGACATTTTTCTCGCTTTAAATGTATATCAGTTAAATAACCCAAATAATTAAATTCAGTTAACAGAACTGAAATTATTAATTTATTAAGGTTTACCAACAATGAAAATCCTTCGTACGTTCAAACCCGCCACAATTAAAATAAGCCATCACCAGAGCTCCTCTGCACTATACTTGGCAGCACGTCCCGGGGGAGGTTAATTCCTCCCCTAGCACCTTCGCACTGTAAGGCAACACGGGCCAGCCAATGTCGCCTACTTCCCAGGTTCACTGCAGCGGGCGACAAAGGCCCCCATCCTTATCGCCCTGCTACACCAACCATCTCTTAGCACAAGCTGAAGTTTATTTGGTATGGTTATCAAGAATTTTAAAACCGTATATAACGAAATTTGTTAGCATTTTCGTTCAACGTCAACTAAAAATCTCGAAATCTGCGAAACAGAAAGTTGTGGGTTCAGGCCAGTCAACCGACTTGATATATATCCATCTACCTTTTTTTGGAATTAACCAACATATTAACATTTGTTAATAAATTTCGAGAAAATTGTAAGCATTTAAAAAAAATCAGATATATAAAAATTTCTGATATAATGTTACATGAATGGATTGGCACGATAAGAGAAGCTGCTTCGCAGAATTTCCTTGTTAATTGGTAGTATTATACTGAAGTAAATTAAAATAAATTCGAATCTATCCAAAATTCAATCGAGTTGCACGGCATATGTTAGGGGTGTAATTGCCCGTGTTAGGTAAAGCGTTCGCCTTTTTCGGTTGTCGCTTCTGATGTAGAAGCGCTGGCTACGAGCGCCGAAATTAATGTTAGCCATAAACCCGTCTATTGGATTAGCTATTTCGTTATCTCCCTTAGTTATTACAAAAAAGATTTGTAACATTGCAAATAGTTTCTTGTGTGTACTACAAATAAACTTTGTAACCGTAAAAGAGGTACAGAGGTTAGCACTCTACGTAGGGAGGTCATGCGTAGCCGTAGCACCAATCTAAAATATCTCCTCTTCAGATAGGTAACACAACTGTTTTTCAAGTCATTGTAAATCAGTGTACGGCTTTACAGGCATAGCAATACGAGTTCGATTCCAGATGTCGGTGTTTTCTTCCTGTTCTCGGATGTCTGAGAATATTTTCTAAGACATGTAAAATCAATCCTGTCACTAGCTTCAGACTTGTGCTCTACAGAGGGATATAATTTACCAATTCATACCTTTTCCAGTATTTTTCTATAGATCTATGTTAACAGATAGTTGCTAATTGTATCTACGATTAGTTATATTTTCCCTAGTTATGATAATTATTAGGTAATTAGTTATTTCTAAGAAATTTATTAAAAATGCACGGTCGTAAATAACATGGAGAAATTTTCACCCCATCACACAATTAAAGTATTTTTACAGGACCCCTAGCCTCCTCTTAACTACCAAAAGTTAGCTGGAAGAAAATGCTTACTAGCATTATGTTGGTCTGTTTATGTATTTTGATGCAATAAATAATATATATATCTATCTATTTAAGGTGAATAGTAATGGCCGTCCCTGTTTATTCCTGTTGGTTGAAAAGAGATTAGGTGGGACAGCAAGGCAATACATACGCAATAGTTCATTGACCTCGTCACGTCTCGACGCACCTACTGCGGTCTCATATCTATAAAGTCAATAGGAAATACTCCGAGATGAACACGGTCCCATTACGTCGATATTCAATGCGGTTGCGGAGCCGCGCGAGACGATCCGCGGCAAAGATATTGTGTTTCGGGGGAAAGTACAGTTGGGTCTCGTTGACTTTTGACCCGGTTGTGTCAGACCACCGGAACTTTTGGTCACGGTCATAATTTTTACGATTACTCACGATATCGACACATCAAGAAGGACGCTGACGGCTATCACATAGGTCGGCACCGACATGAGAATTTCCAATTTCATTCACATCAGCTCGATGATCGGCATTCCACAAACTAAAAAAACTTACTTTTTGCCTTCTTTTAATTCCCTTCTTCAAATATAAATATATCGAATCCTTAAGAACCTTGTCTCATATAAAAGGCTACTTGCAATGAAGGCGATGATGTTATTGCTATTAATTGTGCAACAATCTTGACACCAATGGTTATTGTTATACTATTTATTAGTGTATTATTTATTTTTTTGCCATTGTCATACGTATATTGTTTTGAATTTGGGCGACGATATTAAACTGCAAGCTTGCTTGTCCCTTTTCCTAAACAAGTATATTTACGAGTAAAAACAAAAACCGATTTCGAATAGAATAGAAATATTACGAAATAGAATTAATTGGAGCCTAACCAACTCTTACCATCCTACTCTATTCGTCCATTTGTGGCGCTCATACTTGATGCAAATTTAAGACATATGATTTTCTCATGGATGCCATTGTCCATTCACACACGGGCAACACTAGCCTTCAAATAAAAAAAGCATCATAAAAATCGGCTCACCCAGTCGAAAGTTATGCTTACTGCATAACTTTCGACTTGGTGACCAAATATTAAAAAATACAGACGAATTGAAAACCGGAGGAGGTTTGAAGTCGGTTGAAAATACGTGTAATTTCATTGGCGGGTTTAGTAGATGATGATATTGTAAGTTGCGTGTGTTAATGTGATACGATTAGTTTCACGTGACCAAGTAGCATAGCGTTAAGTTAGAAGAGGAACGATACTGATAAATAACAACGTGGGTATTATCATTGTTATAAGAGTGATCGCATTTACGGGGTATATTTATAATTATGCGAAGGCTTAAACAGATGAGGGGAAAGCCTACTAGATAGGCAATAAAGTTTTAATGCTTTCCCTGAAGATAAAAAGGATATAAAAACGAAAGTTTTTAAGTAAAATTTAAATAATTGAATAAAAATTGTCAATTTATAAGATATCGCGTCTAATAACAATAAAGTAGCATAAATTTGTATAAATAGATTTAAATGTAAAGCATTTAGACTGGATTTCTTCATTTGTATTGACTTGATTGTCCGGATCATAAATATTTTCAATCAATAAGTTAAAACCGTTGAAACATACGAAAAAAACTTAAAGTTACAGCCTATATCTTTATGTCCCAGAGTTGGGCACAAGCCTTCTCGTAAGGAATAATAAGAACATAGACCGTATTTGCCTAAACCGCCGAGCACGTGGTAAATCAACACTTAAAATACAACAAACAATTCCACTAGTGCCGGCAGCGGGGATCGAACTCGAGCTGCCAGCGTACTATGCAACTTAAGACGACCGCCCGGACACTGAGCTATCACGGCAATACGAAACGAAACATACATACATAAAAATAATTTTAATCAATGCTGCGTGATTTTCATTAGAATCACATTACACTTAATACGATAGGATTAGATGTAAATGGTCATATTTAGTGACAACTTAAGGTATAAATAGATATTATTATAAAAACTGAATACCATATAAATACGTTGTAGCCATATAAGTTCTGAAAGCTAGACAATTTCCTTTAGTTCATGCAACAGTAATTCATAATTATTAGAATTCCTATTTTATGGTAAGCATGTCTATCAAGTTCCAAAGCCGTTATGTTCCATTGATAGATTTTCATTGATGGACCACTTTCATTTTATGGAAGGAATTGTAGATATGACCATTCTGTTTGTATGTAGTCTATGGTCACACTGATTTTCACCGGACGAACATTCAATTCGTAACATATACGATCTAGTTGACGGTATTTATGTAGTTTGAGAACGTAGGTTAGGTAACATAGGCATTTGTTCATTATATCGTTACGTTTAGTAACACTGTATTGATTTCGATTTTTATTGCAAACATTTTATTTATGTAATAAACTTATTAAATATCTACGCGATATAACCGCGCGATCGTTATCAACCGACGTCAACAAGGTGGAGGTTCTCAATTCGTCTGTATGATCTTTTATCTTTGTTAACTCATAACTTTTGACCAATTTTGATGATTATTTATTTGAGAGCTAGTCCTTCCCGTTTCCTATTTGATCTGTCTTAAATTTACATCAAGTAATTGCAACACAAACGGACGAATAACTCAATATCACGCCAATCGATTCCGAGGATTCATTTTTTATTGGAAAGGATTTACTTCAAGAGTAGTTTGATGAGAGTTTGATTAGGTTGTTTTATTCCATTTCGTAAAATATCTACGATAATTCTGAAACGTTTAACGATTGATTCGATTTGAATTTGGCTTCTATTCTTGCTAGTAAATACAATTGTTTCTTAAAGTTATAAACGTCGCATTCACGCCTGCATAAAATTTGACACCGTCCGTTCCCATGTCAGCGTATGGGAACTGCAGCGCAGACAAGGAAATCCTATGGATGTTATATCACAGGAAATCCTCGATTGAGAACGACTACACACTGTTACCGCTATTACAGCATCGAGTGAAATAATAGGTTATGGTGTACGACTTTGACGAATCTATTTTCTTTACTTAATTTATTCGCATCAATGTCTGCGCATAAAACGCAGGCTTTATTTTGTATCAGCTGTTATTGAAATATAAAATCAACTGATGAAAAAAAAAATAAAAATGAACAATATAATATCGTTTATCTTAATCAAAAAATTGTACAATATATGAAAAGGTCCCTCTCTCTCGACTCCATCCCATCCATTAAATTTCGTCGACACCATCTTGATGGCTTGCGTTCCACAATTGTACGTTTCTCGCGTAACTTTCTTCCACGCTCTATCAACCTGTGGAACTGTCACCAGCGGTGCTTCCCATCCTTTATTATTTAATATCATTACGTTTTCAAACTTCAACAAATTTTAATTGGTCATCACTTGCAACACAGTTAAAAATTTAACATATGGTTTTTAATTTATTAATAATATTAATTAGATTATTAATATTGTAAACTAAAACCCTACCCAATGTTAATATTTATGTGAATAATTATATGTAAATACACAAAGGCCTATAATTTATTCAAAATCTATCTATTCACATAAAACAAACATGCGTTGTTAAACAATACACGGCGATTGTATGTGAAAATTTAAAAGCATTGTTTTCTTATTAACTTTGAAGACCTTTGTTTTATTAAAACCCTAACTCGCCGCCAATCACGTATGGGACCCAATATGCATAGTGATGTTGATGTCTCTGTCTACGCCTATATAGAAAAAAGGGAGCAAGAACTTGAGAGCTTTTTCTTCTTCTTTCTTAATTTTTAGTCAGTGGCACGAGGTCCGGGTAATTTTAATTAAGAAATTCTGGGTTGGACGGCATACAGAAAATTCCATTGGGTTCCTCCCCCGCAAACGTCTCGATGGCTGAAGTCGGAAGTCTTTAATTATTGTCTTAAATAAAACAAATTAGGACCTTATAATATTGGTGGTGATATGGACATTTAAAAAATCCGACTTCAATCAAACGTTACACACTATTATGCGCGGACGCCCTCGTTGTATTTCCGAATTATCGTTGGAATTTTACTAAATGAAATTAATCCGAACCTAACCAAACCCTCATCAAACTACCCTTAAAGTACATGCTTGACAATAAAAATAATGAGTTATTCGTCCATATGTCGTGCACATACTTAATGAAATTTTAAGACTTATATGGTTTTCGCATGGGTGCCATTGCCAGAACTGGACCAAATTAATTGGTTCGCAAAGTTGAAAATTCTTAGGTAACGTAGAAAACAAATGCAGACGAATTGAGAGCCTCCTCCTTTTCGAAGTCGCTTGAAAACGGACATCGAAAGCTGTCTCTGTCTACACCGCAAGGGTTAAGAGGATGTGTGTAATTATTTTATTTTATAATTCCAGTGAAAATTGTTATTCATTTCCTTATTATCTATCCATTAAATTCCTTTCATAAAACAGGAAAACATACCTAACCTAAATTGTACGAACCAATTGTCACAACGTCCATTGCGTATTATGTAACTAGAGTTATCATAAACGACAATACTGGGCCACAAATAAAGCCGTTGCGAGCTTTTGACCCAACAGCCAATGACTTCCAGCATAATTGAAATTTACGAGTGGAATTGCGTAAAGGTATTGGGTTCGATCTTAAAGCTAACGAACTTCGTATTCATTGCACGCGCCAATAAATTTGATCGTTTAGAGTTTAGACAAATTAAGCGCTTTGTACTTTAAAGGAATCATGGTTTTCGACTTATTACATGCACGAGTGTACAATACAACGGTCATGATTTACACCGAGAAATAAAGAAAACACTCTTTACGTATGTTTTACTAAATTAAATAAATTAATAATATGTATATATATATACATATTATTAATAGTGTCGACGTGCCTCTGCTGTTTCTTCCGTCGACGCAGCTGACCAGTAGTAATTTTTCAAGGCTGTCTGGCTGGCGGCGAGCTATGTGGCTGAAGAAATTAAGAAGTCTGCGAAAGCAAGTCATGGAGAGGCGAGTTTTGATGTTCAGCTCATCCAAAATAGACTCATTGGCTCAGACCATGAGATTCCTAGCATTTTGCACCAACATTTCGAATGTGTCTATCTTTTCTCTCGTATATATGGTAGTGTTATTCCAATAGGTAGGGGATTTAACTGATCTTCGTACTAATAAACGTTTTATTTGAGAAAAAAATTACATGCGAAAATTTACGCTTGAGTCTTACGATTTTCTTTCTGTCTGTTCTTCCGATTGTAATTAGGGTATTTTCAAGAGAAGAATAATTTACTTAGTGCGTCTTACTATCAGGGATTGCATCTCCACTAGACATTAGGTGGGATCGTGGCCAAGTGGGGTTAGAAGCGAAAATTAAAAAATATCAATCTAGATAAATAAAAATGAATCGTCGAAATGTGTGTACTGACATAACTTTCGATCTAATGCTTGGTGCATTGAATGATTCTTACATTTTTGTATTTATTATTTTTTGGACAAGGTTTGAATATAAAATAAAAGATTTTATTATTTTTATTAAAATCAGATTTTATAAAACCTTTTTAAAGAAAAGTGAGTGAATGAAAGAGAATGACATTCAGGTGTTCAGCCAACGAATGACCACTTCAAACAGACCTATTATATTGATGTGTCAATCATATCATATATGTCATTCATATAATCCCGTCCGGTCCAAGTCGAAACCTCTTTGAGGTTCTACTACTAACTACTATCAAAAACTAAGACGGTACGAAGTTTTGCCGTTGCAGTACAATACAAACTTTCTGACAAGGATCGAAGCATGGAGACTGCGTCCGATCACCGCTTGCAAACCAGTAAACGGTGGATTTATAGAGACGTTTAGCACTTCCTACGCAATCACGCCGACTGCAAATATCTGTTTACAAATGACAGAAATAATAAAACAGGTATTGCGAATATTGCAATGTTTATATTGCACTGTTAAAATTGTTTAGTGTAATGACATGAGTGCGTAATCATGAAGTCGCATCGCAAAGTGATGTTTAACCACACACTGTACGACTATTGATTAGGACGCATATATCATAGTACAGGCGTAATGACGAATGTATCGAACGCCTGGTAGTACAGGGTAAGGTGGAGGGCACCAGACCTAGGGGAAGATCTCCTATGAGATGGACCGACCAGATAAGAACGGCTATGGATGTACCGTTGCATCAATGTGCGAAAAAAGCAGCGTACAGGGAGGAGTGGCGGCGGCTTGTGAAGCGGGTCACTGATACCTAATACGTGATAACCACGACGAGTCTGTAAAGACTCAAGCGACGAAGAAGAAGATCATAGTACAGACAATATGTTTGATAGCATAGCGACACTTCCGCCTTCTTGCTTTAACACAATTGTAAAAAAATATAAAAAAATTGAAATAATAAATAAAGGAATTAATTTTATTTTTTTACATGCACGGTTAATGTTACAGCCTTTATATATGTCCCACTGTTGGGCACAGGCCTTCTCTATAAAGAGAGTATAAGGGCATAGTTTGCCACGCGGCCCTAGTGCGGATTGGCAGACTTCACATGTCTTAGAAAATTTTCTAGGACATGTAGGTTTCCTCACGATGTTTTCCTTCACCGCCGACGCGTGGTAAATCAGCACATAAAATTGCAACAGCAAATTTATTGGTACCGGCACCGGGGATCGAACTCGGGTTGCTAGCTTACCATGCAACTTAAGGCGACCGCCCGGACACTGAGCTACCACGGCTCACATGCACAGACATATCCATAAATAAGGTAATTCTCCAACAACTTGCTTTTTCATATGGCCTTGTGAAGTCTTTAGGTAAGTGCCGCACTATAAATACACACCGTCGCTGGTTCTCTAAAATAGTCATATCTCGCTCTATTGGAATAATTGGGGGCCCCCATAATCTGATATCGCGCTGACAAATCCCAAGTGCCGCTGGAAAAATATTAGAAGAAAATCACACAAAGAGCTATGGCGAGAGCTAGCTTGGGGTTCCTTTACGAGTTAATATCTGAAATAAAGAAATCCGTAAACGAACGAAAGTAACTGATTTAGCCCAGCGGATAAGTTGGATTGACAATGGGCAGGAAACATGCGCGTAGAACATATGTTACAACACATATAAACATATGTACAAACTATCTTAATTTCAATAATAATAGAAATAAACATAGATTAAAACAAAACAGAGTTTTTAATTTGCTTAATGTCAAACTGATACATCTAACAGCGTGTGTCTCGCAATATGATAAATCGAAGAAAGCCCATACATACGTACAGCGGCGCAATAAAATATGTACTTATTACATCCTGGCCGTGCATTTATCTAACGTTACGACATTTGATGAACACATCTGTCAAAGAATTGATTATATCTCACGTGTAATTGAATACGTTCTGTTATGACATATCATTCATTACACTGCTAGCGTACAACTAACAAGGCATGCTCCATCATGCAACCTAATCTTAACACATCGCGCGATTCAGATTTAATAACACATCTACTTGCCGTGTGTAAAAAAAGGCCAACTTGTCCTATCATGAAGTAATATTCCCGAAGTGCCATTTAAAGTTAGCTAGCTATATGAATGTCTTGATAGTTTACCGATAGGCGCTACCGAGATTAGAGTTTCCAAGGTGAGGTTTCCTTCCAAAGATGTTGCTAAGTTACTTCCGAAAGAGCTTCAAATAAAGCGACCTTAGAGCTTTTTCACTTCAAAAAATCTCTCAAACTGTAGAGGTATTCGCTCATCAGCGCATTTGATTTCCGAAAAATATATATCTACTATAAATAACAACACTGGTTTCTTTTCAACCTAAGCTGAGTAGACATAAAAAGCAATTAGTATCGGCTTTACACCATTTTATATCGCTTGATAGCGGCGGGTTGAAGATAATTCAAATTTAAAAGAAATAAAAGTAAGTCTGATTTGTCTCCAATATGCCATAACAGTGATATTAAAACTCCCGATTCGGAATTGATCCTTAGAAACGAAAGCGGAAAGTTTGACTCGCCTTAAATTGTATAACGTTTGCGTGTGTTCAAGTCATTCTCCTAGAATTTTACAGGAAACTAATCAGGTTTTAAAATATATATAATAAATCGCTTCAGCGCTAGGAAATGTCCAATCCTATTCAGATACCTAATAAGGAGTAATCTGTTAATTTGAACAAGACATATCTTTAAATAAGTGGAAATGCAATCCTGTATTACCGTAGGCGCACTAGCTAAGAAAATGGTTGCCAAGTTTTAATTGTATTCTTTGATTTTCTCATGTGAGTCATTATTTCAATTTTAGTAATAAATTTCTCAAATCACCAACCCCATAAAGAGTGTCAAAGATTTCCGTCTACACTTTATGAAAACCATAAATCGCGAACGGAATTATTCTTTTATAGACATAAAATACTTTGGTATCGGCCATAAATCCCCTAGAGAGTTGAAAATAACTTGTGGGTCGTAAACGAGCGTACTCCTATTTAACTTGCGAACTTCGACGCCGGCTGAAAAGTTTTATTTATTGTTGTCTGTGGGGTACCAAAACATCGTTTGCCTTTTTAAAAGAACTTAACTTTACACTTGTATTATCTTCAATACCATTTCTATATCAATATAGAAGTTTTTCAACTGATGTTTTCATTGATTCAATACAATACGAACACTCATGCCTGTAGAGCTGTGCTAGCTGTGTCCGTGCGGTCGCCTCGAGTTGCTATTATAGTACGCTAGCAACCTGAGTTTGATGAAATTTATGTGAATTTGTGAGAATTGTATGTGCTGATTTACCACATACGCGGCGGTGAAGGAAAATATTGTAAGGAATTTTTTTCAAGATATGTGAAGTCTGTCAATCCACACTAGGGCGGCGTGGCGGACTGTGCCCTTATACTCCCTTTACAGAGAAGTTATATGCCCAACAGTAGGATTTATGTATACAGGATATTGGAGACAGCTTCCGAAAACCAAAGACAGACGATAGTACTAATGACCTAAAGCACCTTTGATGATGGGACGGAAAAAATAATCGATCCTGATTTAAAAAAATATGTTTCATAAAAACAATAATAAAACACAAAAACAATAGCCCGAGCGTCAGCTGTTTTTCACTTTGTGTTTCATTGTTGTTTTTTAGTAATGTATTTTTTTGAAAATATAGTTTCATTTAGCTATACTAATTATATATATTATATAACGATTCGCAGACCGTACCCTAAACTTAGCCTAAAGTCTTAACCTTAGGCTTAAGACGATGTTACTTTAAGACGATGTTACTTATAAATATTATATTAATAAAAAATGTGTAATATTCACACATACTCCACTTCGCACACGTAAACAATGGCCGAGATTTTCCCAACAAGCCATAAGTATTAAGTATTCGTCAAGTGTATAATGAAGACGTTTAACCCGGGAACGGAACGAGCACTCACACGGGAATCGCCAACGGACCGTGACAGATCACAATGCATTCTACTTGCACCTGTTCACTGTGAAACCGCGAAGATACGCTACGATAGTGTTTGCGAATTCTCACATTAAGTTTCGACTTCGCTTAATTAAAATTGCTTTGTAGAGCTTCCTCGTGCGTGGGTGGAAAGTTGGGTTCTTTATGTCATCCACAATTGTTTTTGACCTTCCTTTTAGTCTGATATATGTGTAATTGGTAATTTGTACATTATAGTTAAGAGAAAGTTAAGAACAAAAGCAAACAAACAGAACAATTATCCCGGTGCTATAATGGAGTGCTCAGGGTTTTGGTGATTTTTAGCAACTTTTTACGTTTTTTTATGTTTGTATACTATGTATTGACCAATGACCTCTAACACTATTTTTGAATGTCGGTTTTCTGGTTGTTTATTATTATTTAATGTTTAATTTATCACATATCAGTATTCCACATTGAGATGTATATGTAAATAAGCGTACAAAAGTTCAAGAACATTGAATTCCAGGTTATTTGTGGCATCATTGCAGGCATAGTACAGTTAAAATAAGTCCAATAGTTTCCACTATTGTAGATTAATCATCAGGAACTATTTTTTTTTGGTTTAAAAATACTTTTATTACAAATTAATTTCATTGTTAAGTAAATTCTATTTGTAGTAAGAATATTGTTGTAGTAAATAGTATTTTCAAATTGGAACCCTGACGTCTAATTTTAATGGAGGGTGGGCGATAATGGCAATACATAGACAAGACAATACAAACTTTTATTAAAAAATTAATTAAAAAAAGACCTTCTGCCGAATAGGGGTTGGCTCAGCACGTGCTGTGCTACAAACACGTAATACAGCGCTGATTTTAAGCCAAAAAACTAACGAAAGGCGGCGCTGAGGCGCTGTTCTATTATGTATAAATAAATAAAGATTTAATTGTTATTTTTATTATGTAGTTTAGATATTTAGTAAGATTGAATTAAGATGAAAACGCGAGGGCCGATCTAGTATACTCCACAATACTATAGCTAGTATACGTTCATATATATTTTGAAAATGAATACCAAATTAGAATGTGTTGAATGTATTACAAATCATTGGCAGTTTATGATACCATAGTATAGACTCAATTTCTAATAATGTCGAATGGAATCTCGGACGACTCGAATGGCCGTAACAACCCTGAAGCTACAACTTAAAGACGATTAATATTTTGTAAGTTGCGTCGGTAATAACTTATTAAGTGGTTTCTAATTTTATATCGGAAACGAAACACTCTTACTTAATTCGTGTTTAACTGAGATTATCGCTCTCTTTCTCTTCGAAGAGGCGTGAAAATAAATATAATCGCATTACGAATCCGGTATCAAGTGTCGCAAGACTCTTGAACGCACATTGAACTCTATCACAATGCAGTAAACACTATCGCGCTCGTTTCGAAGAAGCGACGTCGCAGTCAAAATAATCACTTTCAAAAAGGTCAGATGGGATCTCGTTACCCAATAGCAATAGGCGCTGCCGGTGTAATCAAATAATATTAAATTGAATAACTGACACCCCTGTAATATCTAAGATTGAGATATCCACTTAACTAACGAGTTAATCGATCTTGTTAGCTCATCGCTATTTACCTTTTGTTAATAGTGAAATATTTCTGATAGATTTGATATAATGCAATCGAGTCCGCTGTTTATAATTATTGTATAAACTTTTCTCAGGCTTAACCGGATGCATGTAGCCCAATTCATAAAGGTACATAGGCTGACATCTCATTGTCCTTTCGGTATTTTATAGAATATATTTAACAGAAACACATATATGTTACATGATTGCTCCGTTTGACATCAAGACGCACACAACAAGGCCACATCGTTGTCCACAATATATGGAAAAATTTTATGTAGAGGACACCGCTCGGACCTGCACATAGCGCTTTACTTCGTCCATCGTCATGCGTAGCGGTATAGTCTGTCACACGGCCCTAGTGCCGATTGGTAGACTTCATATGTCTTAGAATTGTTTTAATAGATGTAGGTTTCCTTAAGATGTCGTTTTCCTTCACCGCCGTATCTAAATAAGCATTTAAATTGCAACAAACGATTTCATTGGGGGCCTGTCGGTGCAGGGATCAATTCGTTCGCACGGACATTGAGGTAACATGGCTCATGGTTAGGTAGTCAAGTACTTGCCTAGAAATTGTAGTATGAAACGAGTGCCGCCGAGATTCACTTTATTTTGAGACGAACTACATAGAGAATATAAGTTATATATTTATTTAATCGCTACTTTTTCAAGAGCGCTAAGCGCTTTATCATCCAGAACTTCACTAGCTTAGAAAGTATTCAAAAAAAGGTCAGT
Organism: Meandrusa payeni; assembly: GCA_029286785.1. Taxonomy (NCBI): domain Eukaryota; kingdom Metazoa; phylum Arthropoda; class Insecta; order Lepidoptera; family Papilionidae; genus Meandrusa; species Meandrusa payeni. Next base: position 13,716,924 of record JAGSMX010000004.1, read on the forward strand.
CAGAAAAGTTGGCTTTTACTGAATGAGAGATAGCACAGCTCTTAAATCGTGAACTTGAACATAGTGGCAACTCGACACAGGGGTGAGGTGTGAGGGCTTGGACGGTTAGATTCACTTTCGGGACCCTTGTGGTGTGACACATAATAGAGGACCAGGATAAACAATCTTCCTCCCCTTCCTTCTCCCATCCTCCTCAGGAAGTGCTCTCCTTGAGCACAGTGCAGAGGGGCTCCGGTGCGTTCCACTGAAGATCCCGGAGCCACTCACCGTGCACCGAGGAAGAGCCACTGGGGAGGTTTTAGTGGGTAAAAACCCCACATAACCGCCGCCTTCCCCCCAGAGGGCGGGGTATCTTTTTGAAGATTTCCTCCCCGTTAACAAAAAAAAAACGGATAAGCAATCTAAAAGCAGCGGCATTAGCCGTTAAATACATATATGAGCTAGATTCTTTATTAAGTTATACCACATTCTGGTGAGCACGTTATGTGAAATGACATCACCGGCAAGGTTAACTTTTGCTGGGATCAAGTTTTATATCACGCATACCTTGTACAATACCAATTGTCCTAACACCTAGCAATATTCAACCTAAATATAAATAAAATAGAGTCTTTATTAGTACGAAGCTAAAACGACTTGTAAAAAATACAATCTTAAGTGTTCGCAGGTCATGTTTGCATGACTTGTGTAAAACATTTAACGTGTTCATTCTTGTTCCGTTTGTCTTGTGCAACGGTATTTCAATTTTTTGGTTATAAAACTAGACTGGTAATATAATTACTTCTAGGAAAAGACAAGTATATTTACAATTAAAAAAAAACGGACTTCAAATGGAATAGAAATATTACGAAATAGAATTAATCAGAACCTTTTTGTTTTGTTGACGGGGAGGAAATCTTCAGAAAGATACCCCGCCTTCTGAGGGAAGGCGGCGGTTATGTGGGGTTCTTACCCACTAAAACCTCCCCGTTGGCCCTTTCCTCGGTGCATGACGAGGGGCTCCGGGATCTTCAGTGGAACGCACCGGAGCCCCTCTGCACTGTGCTCAAGGAGAGCACGTCCCCCCTGTGCCCGAGTCGCAGCGCAAGGCGACACGGATCAGCCGATGTCGTCTTCTTCCCGGGTCCACCTTGGTGGACGACTCAGGCCCCCACCCTTGTTGCCCAGTGAAGCCGAGGCCCCTTTTAGTCGCCTTGTACGACAGGCAGGGGATACCGTAGTCTTATTCTTGAGAGCCCAGAACTACAGGGCTGAATTAATCAGAACCTAACCTAACTCAAACTACCCTTGAAGTACATCGTTTTCGATTAAAACTGAATCACCGAAATCGCGTGGCGTGATATTGGGTTATTCGTTTTTTAGCGCAAATATATCACGCAAATTTAAGAATTATATCGTTTTCACACTGGTGCCATTGTCAAAATTGTCGTCGAAATCTATCATTAAATATAAAAAAAACCTTCTCCTTTTTAATGTCGGTTGTTAATTAAAAGAAGACGGAATGAAGTTAGTCCCTTCTCTAACATCAATTTATTCACAGACATGGACACGTGATCACTTTCAGAACGCTAGCAAAATTCGATTCCAGCCTCAGCATTAATAACTTAGCTTATTACATTTTTAAGTGCTTATTGCCATGTTCGGCGGTGAAGGGAAAACATTGTGGGAAACCTGCATGTCTGAATATTATAGGAAAGGCACCGTGTGTCCGACTGTGTCCTAAGAAGGCTAGAAAAGGTCCCGTGAAGAATATATTGTTGCCTGCATATTTTTAAATTAAACGTATAGCTGTATAATAGTGTCACATACCTAATAAGCTTGGAGAAAAGTGGACAGCGAAAGCAGTCTCTGTTTACCCCGCTAGGATTGGAAATACTTGTGGCTTATATTATTTAAATACATACTTGGAGTGTTCATCGCCAATATGAAATAGTATGTATTAATTATGTGAGAACTAGACAAACCTAGGTTTTAATATACTTCATATTGTGTGATTTTATTTGTCTTTGTAAATTGTGTCAAATAAATAAATGAATCCTTCTTTATTATAACTCCAATCGAAATAGGTTTAATATAACTATTTATAAATATCCCTAAAAGGAGATAATTATAAAATATTTTATAACAATATAAGTTATTTATAGTAACCCACGTGTAGAAAACTTGCTCTAATGTGTATCGTGTCATTAAACGTAGTTTTTACACTTGCAATCGGTTATTGAACTTAGAACAGAAATGAGTAACAAAAAAGTTGCGCGCTAAAAACACTAAGCAAATTAAATCATTTGTAACTCAATTAAGTTACATTAAGTTTTTGTTATCGATTATTTATTAGTCATGTAAATATTTCTAATATAGGTAGTACTATAAACGTATTATATTACAGCATATAATGTTGTTTTATTTGGCTTATAGTAAACATATAGAGGGATGGTTATACATAGGGGCGAAAATGGATTCGTATATAAGAAAGGTGGGATTATTTATGCTTGTGACGTAGGCAAGCTTACTTATATATATATAGTAACTATCAAAAGCACTATCAACATGCGATATTAACTTTCACCAGCGGCGTTTCCGTACCTGTACGATTTCGGGACCTTAAAGAAACGAGCCTACTCCTAACAGGTCGGCAACGCATCTGCAGCTCCTACAGTGTTGTGGATGTACATGGTAGGAACGCACGATAGTACATAAAATATATATATCGCTTCAATCCAATTTGATCGAATCATCTAACATCGATATTTATATCAATATATTTCATCCGATAATCAAATATCGTACGCATATTATTACACTCCGGCACTCCAGGCATTACTGACAGATACGACATTTATAACATTTACCTCTTACTTCTTTAGCTTCGGAATTATGTAAAAGAAGCCACATTAATAAAAGCAACAGTGCTAGCGGGGTCCCAAAAAGTAGTCCTTTATTTTAAAAAAAACCTCATGAATATATTTGTTTTCAATATAACATTCAAAAGATCTAGATCAATACGAAGTGCAGTCAATATAGGTGGACCCATAAACCAGCTAGTGATAATTACGGCGTTGTATAAATTTTATAATCTATGCATGTAGACTGTACTGCTAGCAGAATCAAATCAAATAGTCTAGACTGATATCCGAAGTGAGAACCTGTCAGTTACGCGCCGAGTACTCTATTAGTACAAAACTTTTCTAATATTTAATGTTATGCGCTAATTAATTATAAACAAATTTCTATACATGAAAAATATCCATATATTCATACCATGTATCGCGTAGTATCGATACAATATCAGGATATATTATATCGAAAAATATATCGATATATTTTTGCATAAACATCCCTAATTCATAGGCGACGGTTATCATATAAGATCAGAGCTTTATTTTATATTAGCCGTAAGCTCATTTACCCCATTTCCTATAAAAAAAGGTTTACACCGAATTGCCAATGAATTACTTCTTGTGAGAGATACCGCCGTCGTGCGTTTTGTATCAAATCATTTTCGTTCCGAGGAAACTTTAAATCTATATATCGTTCTATTGCTTTATTGCAACTTGTTTAGTACTCAAAGTACTAATGAGATTTTAATTTTACAGCATGACCGAAGACATTAACACCACGTCTTAATTGGATACAATGCTTAATTTCTATTTCAATTACAGACATCATCTGATGTCAACTTAAATTGATTTTTAACTGCCACTTTCCGGCTTTATTACTTTGTGGAATGAAGTTTTTCTAATTGCCTAGTGTAAATCAGTACGTCGATTATAATGTGGTTACTCAGTGTGATAAATAAACTAAGAGATAGCGAACCATCGTAAGAGTCGACAAAAGAAACAGAAAAATTTAATGCGTTATGTAAAAAAAATTGTATAGGAAGCATATAAAAATAATAAGCTGACAAGTGTTTTTAACACTAGTAGGTTATACGGAGGTAGAGATTGAAACGAACAATACGAAAAACGGAACTCGTGTTACAAGATGGCTAGGATTCGAATCCCAACCATTAATGCTCAAGCACTTCACGCTGCTCGTTTAGGCGACAGGCTATCATTGTTAATAAGTATTATTGCTGATTTGGTAATTGTTTGCTCATCATTATGTTTAAACATGACGGAATCAATAACATAATTATAATATTTAAGAGTATCTAAAATTCTCTAAAATTGGTTTATATAAAAGCCTGGTCCTTCGAGCCGGATAATTGTATTCCAATAACGCTTGCAGTTCGCCTCTAATCGTAATTGTTACCCTAATTCTCATGTATTTAAAGTAATTGACTTGTTCAACATTGAGTGCATGGCTCGGTTAATCTGTCGCAATCGATTTTGTGGAGTGCAGTGCGGAAAGCTGAAGTGCAATTTGCGAAATCGTGCGAAATGCCGAGCGAGTGTGGCGGAGCCCGGGTCAAGGCGACGCCCGAGGAGCACGGATGTAGATCGATATCGGAATCGACCCAGGGACCATCGAGTGAAATTACGTTCTCTTTATAGGAACGGTTCATTGTTATTTGGAGCTTTCTTTTATTTATTGAGTAGTTTTACTTTTGGCTGTGTGTGAAATTTCAACACGCGTTTTTGCAAAATCATAATGGTTCGGTTTTACCGTTTTTCATTTTATCCTTGGTCTTTTTGTACATTATATTGCATGGAGTCTGGAAGCGGATGGAAAAAGCCTATTTCCAGTAGTGGACAGACATTGGCTGATGATGATGATATAATATAAAGTGTTTAAGGAGCATCACGCACACTTGAGGGTGTACAATTTCATAAAGTGTGATTTCAGCGTAAGAGTAATTTTTTTTATATTTGCTTTTGTGTTCTTCACCTCGAGACTCAAGACGATGGGTCACATCCACCTAATAATTTCATTAGCTACCCGGCTAAGAGTGGAACACTATGCAAAATAGGTGCTGCGGAGGTACCCACCTTGACAACTCAAGGACCAGCCGCCGGTAGAATTTTCTTTCCGAGAAGCATCATTTAATTTAAAACCGTTAGACTTGTTTATTTCTTGCTACATTTGTATTAACATAATGCTATGCTCGATTTAATAACAGCTATTACACCGCATAAACTGTGAGCTCTGAAAATATAATTATTACTTACTCTGCACTCTGATTGAAAGTAGCATTAAGTCTACGGTAATTATAAATTGTACTTCGCTATTACAATGACGAAAGGACTTGAAACACTTTCTACCAATGAGTGAAATAATATATTCTCACATGTCACTAATAACAGACTCATGCGTATAAATTTATTGTATAACAAAAAAAAACAGTAAATTATTTTTACTCGAATACAAAGTAAAAACAAAAACCGACTTCAAATCATTGAATCAAACGTTACGTGCGATCGCCCTCTTTGTATCGCCGAACTATCTTAGGAATATAACGAATTGAACTGTACTTGCTTCGGCTGTACATAAACTAAAATTGGAACGATACAGAGAAGATAAGCATGGCCCCGGCGCAAGGATGACACACAAAATCGTAAAGCGTTCCACATATTTTTTGCCCTGTAGTTCTGGGCTCTCAAGAATAAGACTATGGTATCCCCTGCCTGTCGTAGAGGGCGGCCTCGGGTTCAATGGGCGACAAAGGTGGGGGCCTTTGTCCGTGTCGCCTTACACTGTGAGGGGGAGGGAGTAACCGCCCCCCCGGGAAGTGCTCTCCTTGAGCACAGTGCAGAGGGGCTCCGGTGCGTTCCTCTGGAGATCCCGGAGCCTCTCACCTTGTAACGAGGAAGGGCCACTGGGGAGGTTTTAGTGGGTAAAAACCCCACATAACTGCCGCCTTCCCCCCAGAATATATTCCCAGTATCTTTTTGAAGATTTCCTCCCCGTTAACAAAAAAAAGGAATATAACGAAATAGAATTATAATTAAACCATATAAATATAATCAAATATAATGTATAATGATTTTAAATAAGTTTTTATTATGATATAATATATATTATAAATGGGTAATGAGTTCATATATTTATTATTTAGTTATTAAAAACTTTTACTAGTAGTACCAAATTAATATTGCGTTGCCCTGGCGCCTAAAATATTTTATTTTTCTTTTCTTGTGCTCGATGTCATTAAGAAGTACTTGCCCAGTCCTAGTTCATTACAATTCTGTCACGATTTTTAGAATATACTCTTTATATTTTTGGAACCGAGGTTAATCTGGGACCTAATTTAAGCTTTCGAAACTTTCCGGAAAAAAAAATTAAATCATTTTATGATAGCGCTATGAGTATAATTATCTTTGAAGTCGGCTATAAAAATAATATTGATTACTATTCGAACTACATCCCAATAATGAATACTTCTGATACATGTTTTATCTTCTACAGAGTTTCCTGGCAGCGAACGCTAAATGCTGGTGGGCTGGAGCCCTGGCCGCAGCCACCGCGGAGCTCCGGTACGCTGGCTATGTGTCCCCGGCGTGCTGCTGGTCGCCGGTGCCCCTCGGGCTCTCGAGACCGTCCGAGGGGCCTACTCCCGCTCCGTACTGAAGCCTCCACCTACATATCTCATCTGCGGGCTTGGTAAGTACATTGTTAGTTAGTTTTCCACTCCATATATTTATGTTAATGTACCGTGTATATGCATAAAGTACAAATTTATTATTTATTCGGGATTGTGATTATTACGGAAAACTTAACGCTCCTTAGTGTTTTTAATTTTCGACGTTATTAAACGCGAAGGCTGTTTAGGTATTTTAATTTGCCAGAAATCAATAACATTATACACATAATATTATTAAAGGAATTACCCTGTTTGACCGTTTTTTTTCCGAAGAAAGGAATGTTTTTAAGAAAAATCAATAATCCTTGTAATACCTTATTGAAATTTATCGAGACAACAGCAATTAATATTTTTGGCAAAGGTACAATCAACAAGGCTATTTCAAAGCACTTAAAATTCATAATCGGCATGCGAAATGAGCTCCCCGTCTCTTATTACTTAAAATCCATAAATTACCCAATTTATTTGTCCAAGATGTGGAAAGAGACTGAATTCAACCCACACAATATAAACTGCGAGTTAGCGGCTCCCGTATAACTTGAATTAATTCACCAACAACTATAATAAACTTGGAACAAGATTGCATCTGGTCCATTGCAATGGTGCGCACAGTGTGATTTATCGCCTGGACCAGTAAAACGCTGAGGTTTTATATAATTGTGAAGCGGTAACGGGCACCTTGGGATATTTAGAATAAGGCGACAGAATAAACAAGCCTGAGATTACTGCGCGCGTTGTAAATCTATTTGGAATTTCATTGTTTTCAAAGCAGCGGAATATTTATTCTAATGCCTGTCGGTCAGGAAGGTAGGCAGAAATTACTGACGTTTGTTTGAAATTAACCAACAAGACAGACAGACTTTGTGCTTTCCATGCCAGTGTTTGTTCACCAGATATTCAGAACACAGTTGATATTAAGGTTACACTAGCGTAGTAAGTGCTCTTGAAAATATCCATGTTGTAAATGCAAGGAAAGACAGGTGCGGGCAATTTGTTCGAAGTAAAGAGCTTCATTCGATGAATGTTCACAAGAAAAAGGTAGTACAAGTATATTTACAAGCAAAAAGATAAACCGACTTCAAATCGAATCAAACGTTAAACACTATTACGCTCGGACACCCTCTTTGTATTCCCAAATTATCATAGGAATATTACGAAATAGAATTTATCAGAACCTAACCTCTCATCAAACTACTATTCAAGTGCATTCTTTCCAATAAAAAATGAATCATCGAAATCGTTTGGTGCAATATTGAGTTATTCGTCCTTGTGTGGCGCACATACTTTATGAAAATTTAACACTTATATGTTTTTGTCATGGATTAGAATTGGACCAAATTAAAATGATGAACAAAACCACACGATCTTGTATATTGTCCAATTTATCAATACGTCAATCTAAAGGAACTAAAAAAAAATATTGGCATCTAATGAGTGAAATAATTTGTAATAAAACATTTTCTAAAACTCCCTACATCTTATCGTATTAAGTGTTATGTCTACCATGTCTATAGTTTTTGATGTTACAGCGGCCGAAAATACGTCTCGCATTTACTATAGCAGATTACTGCAAAAAACCAAATCCGTTCAAGCTTGAACGCGAGTAATTTCCGTTCCCGTACGGTTAATCGCAGAAAAATCGCTTTTCCCATCAACCTCGCTTTGCCCACACGTCGGCTGTTAGGAAAAAATCCCATCAGCGTTTCCCACGATTTGCACACAATAATGGTGGTATTGCTAATACGTGCGCAGAGCGGTGCCCACGCAATATCGGCGCTTTACACCGTTGCGCCCACAAATGGCCTTGCAAGGCCGCCCCGCCAATTGCCGTACAAGTTGCAACGAAACCGGCAATAACGAAATATGCATCTAATTTGCATGGTATTAAAGTTCATCAGTTACATTTTGATTAAGTATTTAAATTACGATGGTGACTGCTCACTGGAATGTTATATAAAAACTAAGTAACAACTCATTATGTCCGTACGATTTGTTTGTTTTGTCGTATGTATTGATTCAATTGTTGCATCTAGGATTGCGTTCAATCTCCGCAGGTTTTACAAGTAACTTTCTTCTACGCAGTTCCAACTTGTGAAATCAATTGACACCTGCGGTGTGTCCGACCTATTTTCCTTTTTTAAAGGTCGGCAACACACCGTAGCTCCGTTGAGGTTGTGGATGATTCCTGTTGATTTGGGACATAATCACTTAAGATCACATGAAGCCGTAACAATGAAGAGGACAAGTGCGTGAGTCATTATTGTCTCTGTCTATAAATATTGCATTGTTTATGGTCAAAATACTTAAGACGAATAACTTGAATAAGATATAATCTTTCAGTCAGTTATAGCATAATACTTTTATAAATTAAAATAAAATAAAATAAAATAAAAATATATACATTAATTACTTACATTATAGCGCTTTTGTATGAAAATGTAAGGTAAGGAATTTTATAATACCTAAAAACGAATGCTTAATTCTTAATCGTAACCATATTCGTTAAGCTTAATCAGTAATTAGGTTTTATAAATATTTTCGGTTCACAATACAGAATGTGTAAATTTTATAATTGCATGCGATGTGAACCAATTTGTATCAGAAAAGGAACGTGAGATACATAATTATGTATAACCAGTTTAATGTATGGAACTTGCAGTTGGTTACATAAACGCCAAAAGTGGCGTGTTAAATACAGACGCTCCGTTTTATTTCTAACATATAAATAGATAGATAAATTCTTATACCACCAACATACATGTACACAGGCGAGAATAAATGCTATTTAGATTTTTCTTCCAGTTAATCTTTGGTTGTTAAGAGCAGGCTAAGGATAGTGCCGCTAAAAATCGTATTAATAATTTGATTTTTAAATAAAATAATTGTTTCATCATGAATCTTATTTAGATAAATTAATATACATGGAAGGTATTAAGTAATTGTTCTGTAGTAAGTTCTAGCCGTCTATATTCTTTATTTTCCCGGAGTTCGGGATCTTAATAACAAGTAAAGCGCTATAATATAAAACCGCTCGTAAAATGATTTCATTTTAATATTAGTAACGCCCCGCGGTGTTACCGATTAAGAACTATTTATTAATTTCTTTCTAAAATAAAAGTGGCCTAACTTACTCTATATTACATCAGCTATCTGCCAATTAAAGTCCCGTCAAATTCGATCCAGCCGTTCCAGAGATTACGACTAATCAGACAGACAAAAATTGTAAAAATCCATTTTGGTATATGGTACCGTATTAGCGGTTATTTTAATATTAAAAACAGACGCGATTTTATTTATTTGTATAGATGTACGAAAGCCTTTTATTTAAATAAAAAATTATATCGAAGAGTGCACTTGACACACTTTCAAAATACTTAGCAAATAGTGTACAGTAAAATGGTGTTGGTATCACGAGAAATGTGGAAATATCATGTGCGTAAATGATCCCCATGTTTGGATGGCTATAAAATTTTGCGATTGCTTGTTTCAAAATAATTACAAGTTGTCCGTTGTCAACTAATGGAACGATTTCGGTTAAAAATTTAGCTAACTCAAAATAATTTTAGAATTCGGTGTAGAACAAAAGTAGCCATAGCTCTCCCACAGACGAATCGGTGATGGTAAGGCGAAGACAAGGAAAAGAAAGCTATATTGATGACCACTTGTACCGTATGAAATATGCAACGTCTCGAAATCGTTATCGATTCTAATCGCTTATGTTACGTTACGTTTACGTTAATGGTTGCTTATATTTAATTGAGTGTGTATTACCAATGTGCCGATACGAAATGATTTTTGATTGTACATGAATTATTATATGCTTTTTTTTTGTTAATGAGGAGGAAATCTTCAGAAAGATACCCCGCCTTCTGGGGGGAAGGCGTCGGTTATGTGGGGTTTTTACCCACTAAAACCTCCCGGAGCCCCTCTGCACTGTGCTCAAGGAGAGCACTTCCCAGGGGGGAGGTTACTGCGACACGGGCCAGCCGATGTCGCCTTCTTCCCGGGTCCACCTTGGCGGACGACAAAGGCCCCCACCCTTGTCGCCTTCTACGACAGGCAGGGGATACCGTAGTGTTATTCTTGAGAGCCCAGAACTACAGGGCTAAAATTATTATATGCTAATGTTGTACATTTATAAGCAAACATTTTTAAAACTTTCAGTCTTTCACGTCTGCCACATATTTAAACATTTTGTTAATTGCGGTGATATCCGACCTAGGAAAACTCTATCAATTAATTCCCATTATTTTCGCGTTAGTTAAATTGAACGAATCAATTTAAGAGAAATTAAATGGATCGTTTATGATAAAGACTTAATTGTTAAGATTTGAATACTGCTTCGAAATAGAAACTGAATTAATGCATAAAATTCTCATCTTACTCTTCCTTCAATATGAAGATATTGGTTGGGTTATTATTCCCTGTCTCCACCTGTCTAGGGTCCTTGTGATTTTAACCGGTTCTGGCTCTGGGTATGATGCGTTGAAAATCTATATAGAGATATTTGGCTCATATATGCATTATGCAAAAGTGAATTATTTTTGAGTTCTCCTATTTTTAGCTTTTTCCATAGTTATTAAAATAGTATCAATTTAAATCTCATTTTTTCTTTTTATTTATAAAAACGATTAAACACTGGTTATTAATCTATTTATATCAAAACAACAATTATCGGTCCCAATTTAAAAATACATCAAGTAAACCGATGTAATTTCAATATTTTATAAGATTTATTAAAATGCCTTACAAACAAAAATTCTATGAAACTTTGATGCCAGATTATTTAAAAAATATAACCTTTTTCTTAGCTCTCCAACAATACAAAACAACTGGGAACTTTATTTAAAAAAACTGAAAATGATGTGACCACAAAGTAAGCAGGCGGCACGTATGACGAGGGCTTTATTATACAAAAATTTGCATTACCGAAAGTGAAATTTTCAAGGGAATCGAATGAAAGAAATTGAATGTAGTACTTTTACCTACTCGCTGGGGCTCACTTCGGAATTTTATTCCGGTTTCGAAGTCATCTACGTGTGTTAATTACTTCTTGGACTCGATGGTCGTATCATTATGGGCTTTATAATTTTGCTTAGCTGCTGGCTTATTAGATGCGTATTCTAATTTAACTGTCCAGTATGATATTTAGATTTAATTCTTAAGGGACAGTAATAGCTGTGCTCATCACCGGACACAAATTTTAGGATGTGATTGTGATACAAGCCGGATTCGTTGAGTTGGTGGTCGAATGTCGAAGACCCCCTAGGATATCACTGTTTGAATAAATGAGGATTTATCGATATTCATAATGATGGACTATGTCATTTCAGAGATAATTTCGAGTCATATTTAACTTTCATTACATGACAAATTTTAATTGTTATAACAATAGCTAACAATTGTAAATAGAATATGTCCATTAATTGCGAATTTATTGTTATATTAAGTAGTATAGCCATGGTAACTTAACGCCATCCTCTTGAATGTCCCCACTTTACTATGCGCAAGAAAAATAATCAACAATTTTATATATTTAACCTGTTCTGCAATTAAAACCTCTTTTTAAACGTTCAGGTAGAATCTCACTCTATACGACTTTACGTCATTCCGACGTATTTTTATTTCACATAGTGAAATGGTCAATAAGTTGTCCATACTTTTACTTTCTTCAGACATTCGAAACCCTTTCGGTTCACCGTCGAAATCGGACTTAACTGGATTGTAAGTGACACGACAATGTTATATTTAGCTATTAAATTCTGTACTGCAGGTTCGGTTAACGTTGTCTTGTTATACGCTTCCACCACTGCCACATTTTGTTTACCCATTAGCTTAATAACTTGGTATACGATAAGTGAAACTTGATTTACGGTGCCCTTATCTGTTCATTGTATGCAAGCGAATATTATAATAAGATGTCAGTAGAAAACTAATAGCTCCATAACATTGTTTAGGAAAGAGCCGTGAAGATTTTCATGTGGCAGAGTTCTTTATGATACTCTATATGATGTACATAAATTAGTTTATGACTATTTAATATTTAGGGATTTTTTGTATATGAGAAGGAACAAACGAGCATGGGGGCGCTAATCCAAGAACCACTTAAATACACTACTTCTATCTTCTTGGAGTCAAGTAGTAGTTTGCATACATACTGTATATTGATTTTTTATGACCGCCGTTAGATAAATTATTGGACTAAAGGTTTGCTCGTTTCTTATTGCCGTCTCCAGCTGCTCCTGACCTTGTTTATGAGCAGTGCGTATCATTCTCTTACCATAAGTTGGAAGTCCTCTTTCGTTCTTCTCTTTTTATAATTGAAAAAGTATGAAAATGTTTTTTTCAATTTAAGAATGCAAAGAATTATAATAATTATAAACATATCACAACGATTCATACAACAACAAAATTTAGATCTAGGATCGCTTGTCCCAATCATATGAAACAATATAGTAATATACAGAATTATTTTTAATACTTCTACGCTACTTTATCTGCTGCCATTTCTGTGATTTTAAAAATTGCGATATGTCCGGATGTGTCATCAGACATCTTTTTAAATTTGTGATTAGAACGTTTCACATTAACATTTCGTAAATGTTTACGTCAACAATGTCTACTGGATTTGCAACGATTCTCGAAGCAGATCGATGTCCACTGCTCTTATGAATACAAATGTATCCTTTCTTACGTTACGTTATCTGAGTGTTGGTAATTATTTTAATATTTAAACTAGCTGCACCTGCGCGCGTCGTTACTCCACTAACTAAAATAAATTTCAAGGAAATACATTACACAAATATTGGGGGACATTCTCTGTTCGTTTGCTGTTTGTGTTTTAATTTCACTGTAACGGCAATATATGAAATTCATTGGAATTATGGTGGCACCATCTATCAGTATCAATTGATTTCATCGATTGATTGCTGTCTCTGTCTACTCCGCTTTATAAAGGGGTAATAACGATCGTGAGAGCTTTTTTACAAAAACAATCCAAGGAAGTAAACCATGAAACAAAACCAGGAACCAAATCTAATAAATATGCAATTATGGTTCCTACTAGACCTATACTTATATCATGTAAATGAAAGATTAGTTTGTTTGTAGTAATTAATTAAATTTATTATTAATATTAGTAACTTTTCACTGTTATAAAGCTATATTATCCAAAAGTAACATAGACTATATTTTATTTGATAATTAATAATATGTCAACCCGAGTAAAGGTATTTCTAAAGCAATTCAAAAGAAAAAAGCGCTATAGTATATAGTAAACTTACTAAATGTTCCGATAAACATAAATACTATATATTACATAAATGTTGGCGTTTAGACGAACTAAAGAAGAATACAGTATGTTGAAACTTTCGTGACATAAATACATAACAACAAGCAATTGAAATTCACCTGAGTAATGCCGGGACGAACATCTAGTATCAGATATAATCAGAACCGTAATGAATCACGATATCGAGACAGTTGATTGTTTTGACGCGTATCCGAACGCTTTAGTAATGCGAATTTATCCGAATAACAGATTGGCGCATATCGTGAAACACTTCATTTATAGCCATCAGTATGCATAGTAACTCAGCGGGGGTCGGCCCTAACAGGTAGTACTCGCTATCAGAGCTCGTGTCCAATAGAGCCCACGTTACCGGGCGCACCCATTTTACCTATATCGCATTCGCAAATTACCCGTCTATGCCTTTTCGCGGTACGTAATGTATTTCAATTACGTTTTACCGTCTCGGCTGTTTTCGGTCGCAGTTGGTTAGATTATTCATAAAATAGCAAATTGTTACAAGCTTGAACAGATTCCAGGCTATGTTTAAGTCGGCTACAAATAGCTGTATGGATGGTCAGAATTATCTTATTTGCAACAAAACTTTTTTGCATTATTTTACCTCGATGAGTCTTGATCTGTGGTATAAATCAATCTTGATTTTATGATATTAATTCGTCATTCGTATCTCTTAAATCAAAAACCTTTCACAATCCTACTCGTATAATCAATGTAAACAATTGTAACAGAATATCATTTGTATGTTTTATCTTTAATCAACCGGTCGGTATGAATCCGTGTGTCTATTTCGGCACGGAATTGTTTTATATCGACACCGACGTAAATGCGAGACGTGTATCGATAAATACGCCTAATCGATTCGCTCACAATAAACAATGATTGCAAATGACGTATCGATAATTGATCGCAAATTGTAACAATACCAGAAAGTGCCCTGTGGCAGTCTCGTAAGAAGTTATCTTTGTCAATAAAAATACAATCAAGAATCGAGTTACGATCGATTATCTTGTGCATATACAGGTAATATTTTTGCATACATGGGCATCGGTTTCGAGTACTTTTGATGTCGCCCTAATTGCCTACCTACTACACGTGTGTCATGAATCCGGTCAGTATACGATTTAAGCTTCTATAGCCAATTTTTGGATTAAAGTCGTTCGTTTTGGAATGTCAAGAAATTTCTAGAGACACACCCACTCTATTTTTTATTATACATATTTTACCCCCTCTTAATCGACGTCTATTGTTTCCACATATTGAAGCACTATTACTTACTTTTCTTTATAGTCATCACAACTTTTTCTGGAAGAATTACAAATTGAAAGGATTTGAAATTCACATATCAATAATAGTCCTGTTATCACATCAATGATGTCGTCGCTGCAAGTCGATTGCTATCTACTTTTACAGCTTCATCTGAGCTCGTTCAGTTTCTTATCCTGACAGGATCAAGCCAAACGTATTTCTTAACGATCGCATCTCATTGCATTGAATCTACTCGTATGCAAATTCTGTCTTACCTAACTAGCGTACATACCGCCACCGTATATTACCTGTTTTGTGTAACTTACTAGACACATTTTAAACTCCATGTCAGGATGGTGTACAGAGCAGCAATTCCTAGAGTGATGCTTCTTTCTTATCTATTATATTAATTATATATTAATTTTGAATCGTGTGGGCAGGAATGACACTAAAATTATATATATATCTTTTCCATCAGTTATTATATATACATTCTAGGCACGCTTAAATTAGCCTTTTCTATTTCAATAAAGCAGTAGAATTAACCATCTTTAACCTCATTAAGATTCAAATTTGACATATGTAATATGACATAGTGGTAAATTTGATCGAAAAATCCATGAAAGAAAATATTTCAAATTATATTATTATATTTATACGTTTAAATCCTAAATAGTCGACTTGGATTCAAACCAACAAATGGTCTCGACGTCAGATCGAGAACTAACCGCTCAGCTATTAGTCTATCATCGTCTAAAGCTATAACTTATCATTAATTGAAATCGTTATAAACAGTTTCACATCTCTCAATGCAACCAACAATTCTGCAATATAGCAACCGTAAGATATTATATAATCAGCTCGTAATTGTTAGATCTCTTTCCGCATACATTTCAGTAAAGTACGCAAACACGTGCTTCTACTGTTTGTAAATAATAGACATTCCCTGCGATGAATAAAAAATATAGCTGCATTTACGATAATTACAATGTGGTAACCGTTTGAAGCGATCCCGTTCGAGCCGGAGTACCACAAGGCTCCGTACTCGGTCCCGTCCTATACACTCTCTACACTAACGATATTCCGCGCTCACGTAGAGCAGAGCTAGCCCTTTTCGCCGACGATACCGGCATTTATGCTTCCGGGCGTTCTCCCGAAGTCATTCTTAAAACTCCAGACCGCGGCCGATGCCCTAGGGGATTGGTTTCGGAAATGGAGAATAGAAATCAACCCGGCCAAGAGCGCAGCCATGTACTTCACGAGGCGTCTTCAGTCTCCACCTCGTTGCGTCCAACTTGTAGGTACCCTATTCCATGGGTTACACAAACCAAATACCTTGGTGTCGTATTAGATCCCAAACTCTGCTTCGGCCCTCACGTAGACCAAGTTAGGAACCGGGCGGCCTACGTTATGGGTCGCCTATATCACCTCATTAATAAGAAAAGTAAAATGTCCCTCCGTAATAAGGTGACACTTTACAAAGCAGTTATACGTCCCGTTATGACGTACGCGAGCCCGGTCTTCGCGCATGCCGCCCATAAATATATCCATAGGTTACAAGTAATTCAGAATCGTTTTCTGCGACGAGCCACGGGTGCGCCGTGGTTCGTACGTAATCGCGAGCTCCACGTTGATACAGGGTTACCGACAATAGCCCAATTCTTTAAGCAGGCATCTCGACGGTTTTCGAGACTGCCACCAAACATTCTAACAAACTTCTTGTAAGTGCCGCCACTTATAAGCCTTCCTATAATAAATTCCGTCGCGTCGCCCGGAGGCCGAGACACGTTCTTGACGATCCGGACGACGCGATTACCATTGCACAGGCTAGATCTCTACAAATCCACAAAGCGTCCATTCGCGACCATCGGAGGTTGCGAATAATCCTGCGCGTTACCGCTATTTTATGGGCAGGCCCCACCCTTAGATGTTAGGAGCGTTGCTGGAGTTTCTTCGGCCACTTCTTCTCCCAGCGCCAACGCTTCCCGAAGTGGCACTCAAAGTTAGTTTAGCTTTTGAATGTCTCTTAGATTATCCGTGAAATAGCAACCGACCGAGTCGTGGTTCGGCCCTCTCGGGCGCCCTCGGATCGGCATGCTTACGCGTAACATAGTAACCGTCAAGCCGAGGTTACCCCTCACCGGGGACCCTTGTGTCGAGTTACTAGCAATAGAGGTTCAGGCTAAGCGACCTAAGAGCTATGCCACCTCTCAATCCGGTGAAGCAGTCAAGGCCAGCTTCTCTGGCCAATCTGTGTAGTTCGTCATTAAAAAAAAAAAACCGTTTGAAGCGTATTTAAGATAGCAGATATTTCCTGGAAAATCTTGCATAATTTACTATTGTCACTATGATTTATCCAAACCTATTTATATACACAATAACTACGTGCCAGTGGTCGTAGGCCAATGGCTGAGAGTTTTACCTTTATGCCAAGTGTACGGCAACGGGTGGTAAACTCTACCTCTTGTCACAATTAAGGCTTAGTCTTATTCAATACTTTGGTAAGGTTAGTAATTATGAGCAAACATCTCTCACGTACTTTTAACTCGCGTTATTAGAGTAACATATTAAGACAGCAATCGCTGTCCGGTTTCACAAAGTTTATTAAGTCACAAACGTGACAGGTAAGTCTATCGCCTTTAACTAGGTACAGATTTTAGTAAGCGATTTTATGTACTTACTAAGAAACCTAACATAAACTCATTGCTAATCTGGCTGAATATTGAATTATTGGTCATCGTTTCATCACACCCCTTACACGATCTTGGCACATTACTCTCGCTTCTTGCCCTTATGACGTTTCCTTTCTTTGGTATGACACCGATCTGGCGGGGTTTCGACATTAACGTCCCATACCAACCGCATCTTTTCGGCAGTAGCACTTAAATTTCTTTTTAAATTAATTAAATTTAAAAAGTAGAAATAGTCTTAATCGCTGCGCGCTTTTAACTTGCGAATATTCTTGTTAACGACCTTCAAAGGCCTTGCGCGGGAACCCGCTGCGAATACTCGAGGAAATTTCTCTGCACACTCACTAACTCAACAGTTACATTCGATATTTCATTTATAAGTTGAATTCAAGTCTCGTAATTGTAATTGGCTTGCAAATATGGAGTCGCTTTTAAAATCATTTGTTGTCCACGTTGATGTTACATAGATATAAAACGACGATAATTTACGACTAAAAAAAGCCTACTAGTTCAGGCTACTATGAAGCGTCAATAGCCTAATGGTTTAGGGTACGGACTCCGAATCGTAAGGTCGTGGGTTCGAATCCACCATTCGACTATTGACGTGAACCATCTCCTAGCTCTTAGCTTAGTTGGAATGGTTAACAAGAATGTTAGTAATTTTTATGAAAAAAAAAGGAAATATTGCTAGCTTTCTTTGTAAAAAGAAAAACCAGTTGCGAAACGTTCGTAGGTTCGAATTCAACATTCGACTATTGACATGAACCATCTCCTAGCCCAAACTTGAACTTAGTTGAAATGGCTAACAAGAATGTTAGTAATTTTTTAGAAAAAGAAATATACGGATAAAAATGAAGACAAATGTAAGGCACCAATTGCACCTTGTGGCGCCATTGTGTCACAGTGGTGAATTATGTAACCTTTTCTTTGCCTTCGACATATGGTACTTTTAATATCTCACCAAGTCAGCATTTGAAATTACAATATAATCAAGAAGTGACTATAACATTATTTCAAATAACGCATCACTTTCCAATTGCACTTTCTAATTGCAAAGACGAAAACGTTTCCTTTATTATGTTTTTTTTTTCTTTAATTATAGATGTAATTACTGGAACAAAACAAACAAATTAATCTCGCGGCACTGAATCAATTGATATTTCGATTGAACCACTTTGCATGACGCAAAAAAACACACACACACAGTTCTCGTACAGGCATTGCTAAGACAAAATGAAGATGCGTCAAAACTTAACTGACCATTAATAGAGATAGAAAGTATTCAGTGTGGTCATACTTAAGGGAAATTATTGTCACATATATTTTAATCGACTTCAAAAAAGGTTGTTCACTAATCAATATTTTTCTTGATGCTTTTATTTTAAGAGCGCAGTCATACGTGTTCTTTCAGCTATGCATCTTTTATAAGTCTGTTTTTTTACATATGAATCAGACTATCGTATTTCAAAGGCAATGCAAAACTGAACATTAAAGAACGATTCTAATAAGCATAGCAGGTTACAATCAAATATAAAAAAGGTTAAAATCGAATATAAAAGGAGGTTGCAATTAAATATAAAAGGCTTATCTAAAATGCTTACGCGAGAACATACGGGATTCAAACCCTCGACCGTTCAACGGCATACATTGCTTTTTGGTGAAATCGTAATGTTTAGTGATTTTTATTTACAAGTATTCGACTCAGTCTTGTCACTTATACCACACCAAACTTATTTACTACAGCTCAGTGCCTTATTTAGCTTCGCTGATCAACTCTTACTGTAGTAAGTAAATCAAAGCTCGCCTTTCTCCTGCCTGTATATGGAGGTAACTTTTGATGTCCGCATTGCGGAAATTCGTCACAAACGGAACGAAGTTTAATTGTATATACATATTAGAGATTCGCCCTCGTTTCACTTCAGCTTATTTTACCTTAACTTGCCAAATGTAGAATTGAAAAATAAACAATAGAATAACATTTCAATCGTAATTCGATTGATTTTTAAACCTAAACAATCTAGTTGCTAGATGAGTCAGCTACACTGTATTTATTTTAAACCAATACCCTAATAGTTTAGGGTACGATCTGCGAATCGTAAAGTGGTAGGGAGGTAGCGTCCACCATTAGACTATTAAAGTGAACCATCTCCTAACACAAGCTTAAACTTGGCTGAATAAATATTTGTGAAAAAAAAAATAATTAGCATTTCTTTTTCTAAAAAAAAAGTATAGTAAGTAGTAGTAGTAAGTAGTTAGTTTTTATAATATACATATACAGGTGCAAGCTGGCTTGACCTTTTTTCTTATAAAAGCTATTATTGCTCAATTTAAATCCCACAGTTAAAGTTAATATGGATTCAAAGCGACTTCTTCACACACTAACATACATATATAATATAAACTATATTTATTTAACTGAGGTACTGTATAATAGTAAAAAATCTCCTATAGCATAGTAAAAATGCAAAGAGAAACAGGTTATGCGGTACACTTGGCTCATGAAATATTCAGCTAAAATATTATCCGCATAGCACAACCTTATTAGATTTTTAGATTTGTAGTGACATTACACGGTCTTAACATAAATTCCTGCGGCAAGACTATGTTAAGTATGTGTTTTCCTTTGAAGTATAGCGTCGATAGTAAATATTAAAGTGGTGATCACCAATTGAATGGTTTCGGCGAAACCTGTACTGTCGGTCGCTGAGGATGTCATTACTTTCCAGGTATGCCACAAGGCGTGCATTAAATATACGCTCCATTATCTTACAAATAATGGAGGCTATCGATATAGGCCGATAACTGATAGGCTCAGCTACCTTTCTTGGGCACAGGTTGCACGATCGCAAGCTTCCATTTAGGCACAATTCCAGTCTATGTTGTAATTATTACAAAATTGCAATCGTTAGCATCACCTTTGCAGGTCTTACGGTTTTGTAACCATATCAAAATACAAATCCACTAGCTGTCATTTCTATACAAAACTCATCCATCAAATTCGGCACCTCCGATTCTTCTATCGCAACACCAACTTACAATTACAACTTGACATTTTAAATCATAGATCTTATTGCAAAGTGAAAAGGCTCAGATTCAAAATTAATTGAAACATAGAGTGGCAATTGTGTCTTGATAAAGCAGAGATTTAAGACAGTAGACGTCACGTCAATTTTATTACGCCAAAGATAGCATCTAACGCGACTCCCGCACAACAATTGTAAAGTCTTTGATCTTTGTAGATGCCGACTGTCTATTTAAAGTTACGACGCTGTGATCATTAGCGAAAATAAAATCGAAATAAATTTGATCTTTCAAAGTCTTTGTGGTTATTAAAGACGTCTTTGAAGTTATGGAATTTATATAACTTTATTTGTTTGACAAATATTTTGTTTGTAATCGTATTAAAACTAATCAAATTGTATATTTCTTGTTATAATTTATTTCACATGAATTTTGCTCTTATTTGATTGTTAAGCTTATGATATATATTAGGTTATAATATATATTTATTCTTATTGTTTATTAAAATCATACTCAAATTTAATCTGTACTTTAAATGTTACATCTATAGTTAAAGTTGTTTAGTAAGATTCAACGAAGCTTATAGTCGAATGTGTTAATCTTCTGACAATTATATCTGATAAGAATAATGTCTTACTTATTATGTCATTTTTTTTATAAAATTATATATTTCTAATTTTGAGCCCCTCATAAAATCTGGAAGTTTTTTAATTAGATTTTATTTCTTTAGTTGCTACTTTTACTATGCTAAACTATACTATATAATGAATTCTCTTTCTTTCCAACGACGCAGGAGGACTAGAAATATCTTTTAGTTGATTTGTTCATAACCATTCATTATCTCATAGAACCACATGATAATTATTATACGTCTATATTAATCAAACTCTTAAAACTATGGATATCCAAAAACAAACTAGAGTTTCGAAATATTAATCGATATACCGGAAATTACGGTCGATCGATTCGAAACGCGTGTGAACTTGTTCCCCAATCATAGATGAGATATAGTCTATGGCGATAAAAGAACGAGTAATGCACGTCATGAGAGTAGCGAAAGTATTCTTAATGAGTTACACCTCCGGCGATTCGCGTACGCCAACCTCAAACCTCAAATTGGCTCGTATTTGACACACTCTTCCGATCACGTCACGCACAGTCAAAAATCAAGTCTAATACAAAACGTCAAGGTCGCATATCCATCGATTGATGCAAAATCGGAAATTATCAACGCATCTAACACCAGTAAATAGAGCATACTTTCGCATGCAAATGTTAGATCGTTGATTATTTCGTACTGACAAGCAAATTAACCGATGCCTTTGTCTCGTTTGGATGTATTAGCCGTGATAGGCGATTGAAAGAGTCGAGATAAGGCGATCGGCGCGGCGTTCAATTAAACAGCTCATTTGGTCATATGAATGAAATTACATGGCCGATATGACTTGTTACTTAATGTTAGTTAACTGGACGAAACTTTCTTTTAATTGAAGGCATTGTGTGCAAAGCAACAAACACTTTCACATGCATACATGCGGAACAATTAATATTGTTTCAATATGAAGAAATAATTACTTTACTGCTACTCGTATCGAACTTCTAAAGGAAATTTTCACCGACCAAAATTCCTTACGGACGCCGCAACATACAACGCCCTTATACTCACTTTACAGATAAGGCCTGTGCCCAAAAGTGGGACATATATAGGCTGTTACTTTTACATACATATGAATATTGAAAATGTAGCCAGCTTCTTGGTCCAGCTAAAGATATAGTACACTTGTTAATTTTATATTTATATAATAGAGGGGTTACGACACATTTTAAGTGTCAATTTTTGTCACAATAATAAACATTAGCAGTGTCATGACAGTGCGTTTCGTAAGACAACGCGTGTTGACAGTAATTTGACAACTATACATTTTCTGAGTTTATAAAATATTGTCAAACGATCTTGTGTCTTAAGACATATCGATGTAAGAAATCTTTTGCTATTTACACATGTATTCTGAAGAGTATTGAACGAATCGATGATTATCGAATTGACACAGAACAAGTAGTAATTGATACTGATGAAATGTGATGGTGAAATTTCGATAAAAGCGAAAGCGTAAATAGTTCTTACTATCGATAATGACGTTAACATATGTAACATAATAGTCACTATGGAAAAAATATTTTATAATCAGCCTAAATAGTTTTTGAAGTTAAACTTCTATACGCACGCTTGAGAAGCAAGCTGCGTGACGAGAGCGTTACGAAAAGTATGATCGGGAGAGGTGACGGGAAGTTGATGTGATGAATGAGAGAGAGTTACGTTTCGTATATAATTGTAGGAGCAAGAGAGAGAAGTACGAGCATACGATTTGATTTCTATTTTTCTGTCTTAGGAACACATTTTCTTTCTCTCTTAAGCAATCGTGTATATATTATACTTATATAAACATGTGCATAAATACATACACATAGATAACGCTAAAGAAGTTTTATTTCAGTTGTGTGGTTCAAAGCACACTCATTTTTATTCATAGATATGCGAATGTATAGACAGTTCAGTAAAAGTGTAGACGAGGCGAAAAGGAAAAATTGAGCAGAAAAATAACGTCGTCTAATATTAATACGATTTACGTCGGAGGCAGTGATAACTCGATGAAACAAGACACTAACAAGACTAAGCACGTAAAAAAAGTAAATACTGCCGTATATTTACAGTAACAAACATCTCGTTTGTCATACGTGCTTGTTTATGGTGGGCACCGTATTCCGGACTCAAACGGGTTCCACGGAGGTTGACATCCCGACACCGTTAGCTCGCTGATTCGTTGACCCCTGTGCTTCTTTGTCTTACATACATGAGACGTAATTAGCGGACAACAATAGTATCTCATTCCACCATCTATAGTGTTAAATTGCTGGCTGGAGGAAGAACTTTCGCTTATGTAAGTTTTATGGGAAAAGCGAGCTAAAAGTGACTTTGGATTTGCATCGTTCAGGATGTTCTGAATGTTAGAACAAGACAAGATATGAATCTGTTGAACTTGAGAGAAGGCTCCCAGTCAACTATTTACCAGCGATATTTCATTATGAACCGAAATTACTAACTCACACACGATTGGCATGCCATCAGTACGCTGACGGTAAACCATAGTGTCACCAATGAATTAAAAGACTTTTAAAACTAGATTTAACATACCGACCACCACTATATATGCCTAGGTTTAACGATGATAGCATTTGGGTTTTTTATATAATACATTTTGCAGAGTATACCCAGAGTATATAACTTCTGGGAATTACACGATCTAAGTATCCTCTTTTCACAATGCGACATAGAGCAGAATTTCCAACTATTGGCTGTAAACATCTCACGAACCCACACGCAGCACTGTACTTTGATATGCATAGAGGCAAAGGATTCGAGGGACTTACGAAGAGCGTCAAAGTATATACTAATCTCTTGCGCTTAACCATCAATACAGCATCTATATAAATGGGCTTATTTTTTGGTCTATATTTACTGCAAAATCTACATAAGATGCAGCATGTTTCGGAGAAGTATATATTATATTGTTGATTACTCATATATTACCTAAATTTTAAATAAATAATTAATATAAAAGAGCTTTCACGTTCTATTAACCGTAACGGGGCAGACAGAGTCAGCTTTTGATGTCAGCGAGTTTTTTAGCTCCCGTATATGACAGAAGATGAGCCTATCCCCATCACTAAGCAAAAATAGTCAGTGATTTTTTTATTGTATTTTGTGCTTTAGTACTTTTTTATACTGTATCAAACTGATATTTTTAAATTTGTACTTTATTTGATTACCAACTTTTCTTGAAGTGCCTTAAAGTGTCAACCTTTAAGTACAATTTTATGTTCATTAGACTTTTAAATAAATTAATATAGTGGTTTCGCCACTTGTCGATTATTCTAGCATTTTCTATAATCCCAGATTATCATAGGTCGTAGACTTATAAAATTATGAAATAGTAGCGAAACATAATTCACTTTTATATATAAAATTTTAAGTATGCATTACAAAAACGCCAAGTCATTGACATTTAAGCTGTTAACTTTTTCGTAAGACAGCGCTGAACAAAGGATCTAGGTCTGTGCCACTTGTAGTAAACATTTGATGAGAAAAAAACTTTTATTACCAAATGCGACTTATGGAGCAATCGTTCCTTACACGGTACAGTATCTTTACGATGTGAAATCAACCTATTGTACATAATAACCTCTGCTAGCATGCAGGTTTATGGATCTATTCCAAATTTGTTTTTTCAATGAACAATAAAAGTGATAACGACATTTTTTCCGTAACTTTGCCCCGTTCAATTAAGGAATGTTCGAAATTATCCAGTTAATAAAGAAAATTTTGGTGTCATGGAACACCAGGTAGTAACGAAGCTCCTTCTGTCAGATTTTCCAAAAAAAATTGCTGAGTATTTTTTTTTATTTTGATGAGTTTGTTATTCACATAAACATATTTAGGAAATTTAGTATTTTATTTCAGAGGGTGGTACTACATGCTTAATAGACAGCACGCTATCGGCCGACGTGTATACGATTATAGTACACTTAATAATAGTACAGCAATACTTCCGTTGTATATTTTTCTTACGGTTTTAGTCTCACATTTTTTTCTGTTCCGTTCCAATAAATGCTTTAAGACCTAAATCACTGTCACTTTTCATAAAGAAAACCGTTCTTTTGATTCGCTGTTATTTGAAGTTTTAGGTATCGTGTTACAAATTAACTACGAAAAGTAACACGAGAACATACTTGTTTACAAAAATCAGGGACTAGAGAGACGTTAATAAAGAAAAGAGAATTTATGGAACACTCTATCTGTCCAATGTTATATCAACACCCACTGAAAGTGATTTGTTGTTACCGAATATAGGATACGGAAAGACGAGAGACCACCTTTTTATAGTCATTATTTACGAAAAAAACAAACGTTGATTGAAAAATCACCTGTAATCTGATTCTACATCCGATACATCTAATTAAACGTTCAGTCTTCAGACTGTTTTTGTCTCCAGATCCAGATATGTTTCCGAAACTATACTGATTTTAATTAAAGAATAAAAAAAAATGATAAAACAATCTTGACAATATCTTTAAGATAATGTAAAAGCTTGTGAAATCTTCAATAGAATTTGAAATTACAATATTTCACGTAGACTGTTATTACTCTTTGTCAGATGAGACTTTGAATGAATACAGTCTCATAATACCATTTCCTCTTGAAACATAATCCTTTTAATTTTAGATCGATCGGAATGCTCCATCCGGCGGCGTCTACAGTTTATTTGTAGCATTTCCGACAAAATATGTAATGTGACAGTGCCGTGATGTTACGATAATTTGAATAATGATACATCTAATTCTATAAACCTTAAGCATTTCTTTCTGGTTCTACTTACCACCTACGCAATCTCATTAAAATAATCCTGTCAATAAAAAACAAGACATTTCCTTGTAGAAATATGATAATTATATTCTATCAAAGGTGAATTTATAGAAATATATCGGCAATATAGACAAAGGATGGCCATCTACATTAGATTAGTCTTATATTTTATTACAAATGAATTTTATGTATAAAAATAATCTGCAAAATTTAAATAAATATTTAGTAAAAAATCTATAATTGAGATAAATGAAATGAATAAATTCTTTATAAATTTTTGTTTATATTCAGCATTCATAGCTATAAAATTATAACGGAAATGAATAATATCTGAACGTGAAACATATATTTGCTAAAATAATAAAACATTATGTAGAAAAAAAGAATTCAAGTAACATTCAAGCCCAGTTTCCCTCTCGGTGACCATTTCTCTAAGCTACTCAGAAGGATGAATCGATCTTAAACAATTGATATAAAAAATAATCAAAGTCACAATCAAATAGCAAAGACATAATGCATTAAAGGAACACCCATAATCCACCCACGCGAAATGTCCACTTTTAGTCATAATTTGAAATATTTTAAAGCTACTAAAAATTATGACACATTTGATTTACATGCAACTATAAATGTAATTTATGTATCGCATAATATAATGGCATATTACTGTCAATCATAAATATCCCTTTTACTTGATAAGCTAAAGTTACATGAACGAATCGGATCGAAGTGGATCCCAAGTCTGCTATTTGTTAGTGACGTCATTATGAAACATATCTTTTACAATCATATCAATTATTATTCCATAATAGGTCAACATTGTAAATAAATACAAATACAAAAAGTTTTAATGGATTTCATAAATGAATAATTTTATCGTATTTGACCTTATTCGATTCGAAATAATGTAACCAAAAAGTTTTTATCGTGTTCCGCTATCATACTGCACGGAAAGTAAAAGTTGGCTACAGAAAAAAATAAAAACTTTGAATACTGGCTGCAAAGATATAATAATGAACTTCGCGCCTCCAACAACGGCGTCCATCTTGCTCCAGTTCCCATTCACAAACGTGCAATTTCTAATCCTAATAAGTATTCCATATTCACACACTTGTCTTTTTTAATACAAAAAGCCTATCACCTCAATTGCCAGCTTTCATTTAATTATTTCATTCAAATATATAATAATTTACGAAAAAATAATAAAACCTTTTCGATAAACGGGCCCACCATACCCACTTTTACTATTTAAATATACACAATAGTTTTACAAAGGTGCTTTTATTTAGTATCAACTCAATACTACTTTAAAGAAGAATCCATTAATTACTTCCTTTTCATTGCAAATTAATTTTATTGAATAAATGCTTTTCGGGTCAGGTCTGCTATTATGTTTTCCTATGTACCATTAACACGATTTAGAAACATTAAATATTAACACATTGTTGGCAAATAAAAATAATTACGGTTGTGTGACCATTTTGTTCCTATTTTATTGGTACAGACGTCATGTTTCTTTCTTTATTTAAAACTAGCTTTTTTTTTATGCACGAACTACACAGTTGGCCAGAGAGGTTGGCCTTTACTGCTTCACCGCATTGAGAGTTGGCGTAGCTCTTAGGTCGCTTAACCTGAACCTCACTAGCTACGGTGTTACCCGCCATTAAAAACTATTTATGGGACCAAACATAAATAGTTGTTAATCACACCACAAATATATAACCTTCAATTGAAAAAAGAATCATCAAAATCGGTTCACCCAGTCCAAAGTTACGACGGTACCAAACATAAAAATACATACAGAGGAATAGAGAACCTCCTCCTTTTTTGAAGTGGGTTGAAAAGAAATTGAAAGACAAGTTTTCTCTTCGCTCCTCTAAGGTCGGGTCAGCAACATAACGTATCGTAAGTTGAAAATCTAAAGTAACGTTTTTCGTCCATCTTTATCAGAACATTGACCTTGTGAATAGCACCGAAACGAAAGTAAAGCTATCGTTTCCTCGACCTGGGGTCAAAGATCTGTCGTCCAACTGTGTAAGGTCTGCTCACGAATCACAATCACGATATAATTTCACGACGCTGCCGTCACGTAGCGATTCCCCTTCGCGATATTGTCGCTCGATCGCATTCAGATTACCGCGAATAACGAATCCCTGGCCATCCCGCTTTGACAGCCATAGAATTATTTTGGCTTAATAACGTTGTAACGTTGAACGTGCAATTTATAATTCGTTCCGCTTTGTATCATATGCATTTCATACTTTATTCGCTTCTCAAAAATACTTCAATTAGCCACCGTAACGGTTTCACACGATCTATCGTCCTGATGATGATCTGTATCATATAAATTTCTCTGGTAAATTTTATTTCGATTGTTACAAAGTGGAACGTACCCACGATTGCTAAACTTATAAATCATAAAATAAAATTATTTCTTATTTTCAACCGACTTCAAAAAAGGAGGAGGTTATCAATTCGTCTCTATGTTTTTTTTATGTTTGTTACCTCATAACTTTTGACTGGGTGGACCGATTTAGATGATTCTTGTGCTTCCCGTGTGTGTAGAGTTCAGACTGATGACATCCATAAGAAAACCATATAAGTCTTAATTTTGCATTAGGTATGTGCGCGACAAATAGACGAATAACTCAATATCACGCCTTCCGATTTAGATGATTATTTTTTCATTGAAAAGGATATACTTTAATGGTAGTTTGATGAGAATTTGGTTACGTTCTGATTAATTTTATTTCGTAATATGCTATTTGAAGTCGGTTTTTTTTTAGTATTGTTCTGAATGCACTATGTTTAAGTTACTCTTCGCGCTAAGTGAACAAATATATTTTCAACGCAACATTAGTTTCAGACGTCGTATACCCATGTTTAACTCAACCTGTAATTCCTCTGGAATTGCTTGTGTTCAGCTTAGCAAGGTAACTTGCTACAGGATCAAACTGGAATAGCTATGTTTGCACATTAATGCTTGACGGTAGAAATAGAAGCTAGCCTTCAATTAATAAAATTTATAAATCGTATTAAATAATTTCTGTTTTAGTAAAGATTATTTTGGTATTTAGTATCCTATATAAGTATGTTAAGGAGTCCTAAAACAAATATTTATGGTGTATTTTTTTAAAAAGATTGCTAGCAATATTATTTTTATAAATTTTATTGCTTGTAATCTTAGTTTTTTAGCTTAGTTGGAATGGTTAACATTTGATAACTATAAAGCTTGTGCACGTCAATAGTCGAATGGTGGATTCGAACCTACGACTTTTCACAGACCGTGCCCTAAACGATCAAATTATTGAAGCTAAAGAATTATACCAGTATTTATTGTTGACATGTTTTTTTTTCTAAATTAACATGCTCAAGTTAAAGAATGTCGGTATCATGTGAAAGTTTATTTTATTAAAATTTCAGAAAATAATATTCAATTTAAACAATGATCCCATTTAACTCAGTGAAATCGTAACACCCGGTTGGTAACAATAGAAACGTTAGTAATAATTTTTATAATTTATCTCCCTGGGAATAAAACATATCATAACAATGACACTATTCTTTAGTATAGCTTCAAATGACCTTCATTCTGAATCTGGACACTACAGTGGGAATCGGAGCAGTTTTAATTGCGACAAGATGATAATATATTTTTTTGTATTCTATCGAAGGCTGACACATTGGCACAATTGCTAAAACCACTAATAAGTAATCCGAAATTCCGCACACATCCGCAAAGGTGTTTGTTTAGTTGTTCTAGATGCCATTTCCGGCGACAACACTTCCTGTTTGCGTGTTCGAACACTCGCTTTAATTAGGTAACATGCATGTTGTCTTTGGGACATGTTGTACTTGATTTGACATGCGCTTATGTAAGGCAACCCACACGGATGAAATTTCTCTTTCCTTGGAAACAATGCGGTTCCCATCTCATAATTAAGCGGTTAAAGGTCAGCTGGGTGTCTCTAATGAACTACGGTACGAGTAACATTTATGAGTCAATTTCTCTACCCGGGGCGACCGAATTAAGACACAGTAAATATACAGGTAATTTGTTTCTCTTGAATTTCCTATCGAGTTTTTCTCTTACAACAATGGTTGTGACAGCAATATTTTACTGTTATCATTTATATGTGTTTGCCAACTGTGTCAAAGGAATAATTAGGTACAGTAACGGAAACCAGAATTATTTTCGAGATGCGAATTTTGTGTGATTTCAATGATAGATTAGATAGATGAAGTATATTAATACTTGAAGTGATATATCGTTCAACTTAAACGGGACCTTTTTGGTTATTTTTGGTATCTCTATCTTTGGAGCCTTTTTTACAGTAGATTACAGAGAAGTAGATACTACCGATAGATATTCCTCTACTTTTAACCGACTTCAAAAAAGGAGGTTCATATTCGTCTGTATGTTTTTTTCATGTTTGGTACCTTATAAATTTCGACTGGGTTGGTGCTTTCAGTGTGGTCAATCAGTCAACTATATAAATCTTAAAGTTGCAAAATTCGGAAATACAAAAAGGGCGTCTGCGCGTAATAGCGCTTAACGTTTGATTCGATTTCTATTTTTGTTCGTAAATATATTTGTTACAGTCTAGTTTAAGTTAGAAGGCATATTGCCACAGTCTAAATAGATTTTTGAACTTCTGGTTAGTTCAAATATTTGTGTGAAATGTTAAAAATTTAAATATAATCCCATGACAGGTCCCTATTTAGTCACAAGAGCATTTACAGCTATAGCATATATATCTGCGTAGGTGCCAGAAACCGCTAAGAGGCATACATGAATAAATTTGCCAGGATGGGCGTGACATCTATCGAACTCAGATAAATTAACACGGTTGCCAATCCATCTGCTATACATGGCAATGACCTTCTTTACTAAAATGTATATATTTGAGAAATAGTGAAGTTAAAAAGTAAAATTGGAAACGAAATCATTGATAGCCTATAGATATAGGCTACGAATTTAAGTTTCCGTTTTTCGGATTATTACATACAAACGACGACTCTATGCCTGTTATATGGTATCAATTTGCCTCCCCGTCGCATATCAGATCCCAAATAAGTTTGGTTACAAGTATCAAAAAAGAATTATCAAATTCGATTCATCCAATCCAAAGTTATGAGGTAATAAACATAAAAAAGACGTAATTTGAATCTTCTCCTTTTTTGAAGTCGGTTGAAAAGACCACTCTATGCCCATTATATGGTGATAAATGTAGCCTCAGTTTAAACCAGCCAGCTTCACTGACCGCCGGTATAGTTTCGTAAAAAAATCTAATCTGTGTAATGTAATCATTTATTTACATATATTAGATTTTTTAAATTATTATTTTAAAGGAGTAGGAAATATATAGTTACATAAGCACAATACATATTGTACACCTTATATAGAAATTTATATACATAGCGTTACTACCATCAAAGACAAAATCTATATACTCTAATATAAAAATTATCATATACGTCTGGTCACTCGGTCATCGACACTTTCTACGTGCGTAGCGATTTTAAACGAAACACAAGAAAACCTTCATGACTCACACACAACTAAATTCACACCGGATTTATAGCTCAGATAAGTGAAACAGTTATAAACTCTCGTCCCATGGTAACGCAGGATTAGTCAGAGAGTTCAACAATCGCTGGAAAAAATCACACATCGAATTCAAGTTAGACGAATACATGTGAAATCGATTTTATGCGACCGATCAAAGATTTTGTTCAAAGTTATAATTTAATATGACGTACTGTATTATAAGTAACAGATATTTGAGATCTATTGAAACTCTTTCAATTATATTTAAAATAATATATATTAACCTATTCATAGATTATATTTTCAAATATTTAATTAAAATAGAATTAGAATTTAAAATTGATTAACTCACACTATTTATTTGTACTGTATTTGTAAATATACGTTTACGTATTAAAACTCTTGTCGCTTCTATTTAAGTAATAAGCAACAAAGATTATAGATAATAAATATTAATGATAATAACATAAAACCGTTAAGGTGTTAATACATCAGATTTAACATTTGAAACATTTCGTAGCACATAGGCGATGCAAATATTTTAATGGTTGCAATATATTTAAGACGGACATTTTTTCAAAGAACATTTTTATACGCGTAGGGATCAAACAAACCTGTGACTCACCTTAAATTATCCTGCCGCGCACCACTACACTGAATGGGTCCACCCGTGCAAGATTTTAATTCTAGAAATAGGAGCAGATCAAGCTAAGATATGGTTCACGTTAATAGTCGAATAGGTTTGAACCTACGAGTTTATATTTCGTAGAACGCACACTTAACCACAGGGCCAATGAGACGTCAGAAGTTAACACAATGTTACATTAACTTACCACAAAGAGACTTTCTCCAATACAAGCGTATGAGATTTATGTTATTATAAAAATACTAGATACGGCCGACGACAAAAAACAATCAATAACCACTCCTTGAAATTGTAAGAAATGTCTTTTATCAAAGGCAGACTTTTTCTCCGCGTAACATTAGCGTTTAATTAAATTAAATGAGATCATGTTCTTTGTAACAGCTAAAAACCCGTGTATAAGTCACACCCGTTTACCCACGTGCTGAGCTTTCTCTATGATAAAAACGAGAAAAAATTATAACTCACCGCCTCCGCTATAGCAAATAGTAGGCAGTGTTACTTGCGCGCGCTTTTACTTTCCCAATCTCTGTTTTATTGTATGTTTCTTTTGGCTAATGCATGGCCATTTTACATGATACCTCCACTACCCACGCATGTTCTTAATACGTTTCGCAACATCCTGTAAATCATTCTACATTCACATAATAAATTAACTTTTAAATTTGATATATCTCGTCTGTGGGAACAGGCTATTCAGTAAAACCAATTGTGGAGTTGATCATAATTCAAAGTTTGATCGATAAATTCGTATTAATAGTATTAAATTTTAAATTTACTATGCATTGATAGACTAAGTGCTGAGTATATGTCTTAGCTATATGATTGGAGCCTTGGATCTCAGTGGCTTGTTCAGATGAGTTTCCGTTATTCAGTCATTTCTGCTTCTAATTCCGTGTCATCGAGCCCTTTAATAGGGACAGTGAGCAAGAAGGGACGGCCCTTGACAAATAACTAATAACACGACCAGATCCATATGACCGCAAGGTTGGCGGGGCCATGGAAGGCGGTCATGGGATAGTCTAATTTCAATAGCTAGAGACTGGTCGGTAA
The DNA here is from genome assembly GCA_029286785.1 of Meandrusa payeni. Lineage (NCBI taxonomy): Eukaryota > Metazoa > Arthropoda > Insecta > Lepidoptera > Papilionidae > Meandrusa > Meandrusa payeni. The sequence goes on from JAGSMX010000004.1 coordinate 13,750,378, forward strand.
CCTGGTTTAAATGCGTTCGCTTACAATCGGGATCATAATAAAACTAACAATAGGACGTAATCATGAAGGAAACGTGGAGCAAATAACATTTCTTATTTAAAGTATTGTGACAGTAACACGAAGAACAATAAATAAAGACCTTAGTGGAATCTAGAAGCAAATTGGCAACACTTATACAGAATATATTTTGTCTTACATTCAATTAAACATAGTAATTGTTCAAAGGCAACCGTTGTCGACTTAACGTTATCCTTGTAACCGCCCACCTCCAGTCACCTGATTGCAGGATGGTGGCAATTTTCATGACGGCCTTTTAAGTCAAAGTAACTAGACTCTAGACCATTGTTTATCTAACACTGCTGGCTAATGTTTATTTATTAATTGCTATACAAGAAAATAACCTAACGCTTAACTAAACTAGTATAACCAACAACCTAAAGCTTTAAATAAATTAAAAAGTAAGAAGGGCTAAAAACGGTACAAGTCAGTATTACTACGCAAGGACACTCTTTTATTCTCTAAATAATTTAGTTATATTACGCAGTATGCGTCTATATTCTCTCTCATCTTTCATTTCTGCCTGGTCTGGATTGTCATAACCTACCGGTTTAAAAATAATATTGAATTTAAAATTATTTAAGGGCTAATTTAAAAGACTCCTGTTAAGAAAAGTCCATAACTTCATAGAAAAAATTTTTAATGGCAATTTTTTAAATCAACGCCACTAGATTTTTTTTTATTTATATATTTATATTATTATTTCTTAATGATATATTTGATTTGATGGTATTATCAGTATATCAAAATTATATAAAGTTATTAAAGTTTGAAATATATAAATAAGAAATAATTTGTATCTAGCTACGTCATACCCTGCGGACAAACGAAATTAAGATAGGAATATATATGGCTCCACAAATAAATGTTTCTGCTTCCGAAATTTAAATCATTTGTTGATTTAAATTTCAGAAGCAGCTTTTACTATGTGTTTTAGAAGTTCCTAGGTATGCCACTATCTAAAGAAAGTCAGTTTTCTGCGTTTTCGTTATTCAGTCATTTCTGCTTCTAATTCCGTGTCATCGAGCCCTTTAATAGGGACAGTTGAGCAAGAAAAGACGGCCCTTGACAAATAACTAATAACACGACCAGATCCATATGACCGCAAGGTTGGCGGGGCCATGGAAGGGCGGCCATGGGATAGTCTAATTTCAATAACACACTAGCTAGAGAGTGGTCGGTAACCTGGTTTAAATGCGTTCGCTTACAATCGGGATCATAATAAAACTAACAATAGGACGTAATCATGGAGGAAACGTGGAGCAAATAACATTTCTTATTTAAAGTATTGTGACAGTAACACGAAGAACAATAAATAAAGACCTTTGTGGAATCTAGAAGCAAATTGGCAACACTTATACAGAATATATTTTGTCTTACATTCAATTAAACATAGTAATTGTTCAAAGGCAACCGTTGTCGACTTAACGTTATCCTTGTAACCGCCCACCTCCAGTCACTTGATTGCAGGATGGTGGCAATTTTCATGACGGCCTTTTAAGTCAAAGTAACTAGACTCTAGACCATTGTTTATCTAACATTGCTGGCTAATGTTTATTTATTAATTGCTATACAAGAAAATAACCTAACGCTTAACTAAACTAGTATAACCAACAACCTAAAGCTTTAAATGAATTAAAAAGTAAGAAGGGCTAAAAACGGTACAAATCAGTATTACTACGCAAGGACACTCTTTTATTCTCTAAATAATGTAGTTATATTACGCAGTATGCGTCTATATTCTCTCTCGTCTTTCATTTCTGCCTGGTCTGGATTGTCATAACCTACCGGTTTAAAAATAATATTGAATTTAAAATTATTTAAGGGCTAATTTAAAAGACTCCTGTTAAGAAAAGTCCATTACTTCATAGAAGAATTTTTTAATGACAATTTTTAATCAACGCCACTAGTTTTTTATTTTATTTATAAATTTATATTATTATTTCTTAATGATATATTTGATTTGATGGTATTATCAATATATCAAAATTATATAAAGTTATTAAAGTTTGAAATATATAAATAAAAAATAATTTGCTAGCTACGTCATACTCTGCGGGCATACGAAATGAAGATAGGAATATATATGGCTCCACAAATAAATGATTCTGCTTCTGAAATTGCTTCTTCATTGGTTGATTTAAATTTCAGAAGCAGCTTTTACTATGTGTTTTAGGAGTTCCTAGGTATACCACTTTGTAAAGAAAAATTCAGTTTTCTGCGTTTTTCGTTTTTTAGTTTCTTTTGCCAAATGCTCACTTGTAAAATGAGTGCCTGTTTATGATCCACCGGCACATATGGTACCTCATTAGATTAATAAAATGCCGAAGAGGCTTTTTATACCTTTGTATTGATGAAAAATTTCAGCAAGTAATGATTTTATTTTTTAAAAAAATACGCACTTTATATTACAGTGAGTATTTTCGCAACAGATTTTATAACAATCTTAAATAATGAACATCGATTATTGCATGCACTCATAATTTTTTCGCAACATTTTTTTACACCATTAATAAAAAATCGAATCAATTATGGGCGAAAAATTTTTCAATTAGGTACCTTTTTAAATTTATTTAACGGTTGAAAGCCGTTAAATCTTCCTCATTCGTATTATTGAAACTAGAAACTGTTTTGTAATGGATTCCCACAAAAAGTAGACTAAAATATCATTCTATAGATTTTTCATGCCCACCAGTGAGCAATAGAAATATTTAGACGAAGAAAGCGTACTTTACGTGACCATATAGACACCGTTTCTCGTAATCGACATTGATAAATTTGGTGAAATGTTCCGTTTTGGAACCGTAACGAAATTTAGTTTACAAATTTTATGGATAGTGTTGCTAAAACGGGGACTACTTCGTATGTATTCAAAACATATTAACCTGTTCTGGACGATTGCACAAATCAAAATCTAACGTGACCTACTCGTTGAGTTACAATAAAGCTGAAATAAAATTTATTTATTAACTTTTCCGTCCCAATTTTGTAACGGAAATCGGTGTTAGCTTTTCGCATACTACGAGTATTAGATCTAAAACGTAATGAAATTAGATTTCTCGTTATATATACGACCTATTTGTCTGTGCTTGAAATAGCATTGAAAGTTAACTCGTATTTGTGAGATACAACATATTCAAGCGAAATCATATTTTGCGCACTGTAAGCTTGTATTGAAATCTAGTTCCCTGTTATATTTTTAAAGTAACATTGATTCATACACTTCGCCGTGAGGTTGTTTCGTCAGAGAAAAAAAAAAGAGACGAAATAATTGAATTATCTGATGTCTGTGACATCTAGTTCAGTCTTGGTCTCCGTAATATTTTTCCCATAAGGAAATAATTCAATAGTTTTTATATCGATGATGGCAACCCCATCGCCCGTTGGCGCAACAGCATATGTAACAATTATTTTAAGTTTATCATTGTAATAGTAGAGCAACGCATCTGTCTTTGCTGTTGCCTAAATTGTTTGCCTCGACCATTATTTTACCCGGCTACGGAGCTTGTTTTTGACTTGATGTAAGTTTGTGCATCTGTTCCATTATAACGTTTTTTTTGCGACGAATTACACAGATTAGTCACAGAAGCTGACTTTTACTGCTTCACCGTATTGAGAGGTGGTATAGCGCTAAGGTCGCTTATCCTGAACCGCTATTGTTAGTAACTCGACACACGGGTCACCCGGTGAGGCCGAATCACGGTTCGGTCGGTTGCTGATCGTTCGAATAGGTATGTACAATTGATGGTTTTTATTAAACATCAATAAAAACGTAAACTATTAAAATTTTATTAAATCTATACATCACTCGTCATTCAAATTGGTGTGTAGATAATATTTGCGTAAAATTTATTGTAAATTGTGATTACCTTATACAGTTACGACTAATTGCATAAATTGTTGGCACACTGCGCATTATAGGCGCTATGACGCCTCAATTACAATTTATTGCATAATGTATAGTATGAACGGTCGGCGCCTTATTATGTGCTGATGATTTATGATCATTGTGGCGAACAAAGACATGATGAAACACTTAAGGAGAAGCTACATTAGGACTCAGAGCCGAGCATTTAAATGTTTTAAGAAACAACAGTTTGTTTCTTCCGATTCCGTGTACATCTTTTGTTAGTATTAAAATTCTAGCTTGTTTTAATGTACTATTGTTATAGAGATCTATGTATATGTTTTAGCATATTGAAATAAAAATAAGCTCTCACTCCTTGTGCAACAAGTTAAAGCTTCTTGTAATTTGTATCTTTTGAGCAAGTTACAAACTTTCGTCCTTTAAATCCAAGCTAAATGAGAAATTGATAGGAGTTGCAGTGACTAATGTATACATATCTAATGCTAAAAAAATCTTATGCAATAAAGAGCTATGGATTTTAAAATCTAGCAACTTTATTTTGTTGATGTCAATACCAACGTGAACGACTGGAATTTAAAAAGATAAAATCCTATAGCGATATCTTTTGATTTTATAAAAATATCAACATGACCAAATATAATATATAAGAGAGATAATATATAACTGTTATAGTGGAAGCGGCGTGCCAAAGCTACTTCAAATCTCAATTAAACCATGAGATTATGATGAACGCTGTTTATAAAATATATTACTATATCTTAATTGACATATCAGTATTAAAGTATTGCAGCCCTCAGCAATACTAGTTCATGCGCTATTTATAGACGGGAAAAGATGCAGATATAATGTCAAGGAGAGATATATTACACCCAGGCTCCTTAACAAACATTTACAAATTCCTCGACTACTGATGAATAAGAAACATGTTTAATAAGGTGTCAAAGTGTATATTATATTGTGAACACTTCTAGGTGTTTCTTAATTATCAATTAAGTATATGTATTATGCATTTTATTATATATCATATTCTAGGTATTTCCAAAGATAGCAATATCTTTTCAGAGGAAAGTGGATTGAGCTTATTTACTCCTTAATTGTGATTGTAAATGTTATACTACGCTTGTGCAGAAAGATTCCAAACAGTTAACTGAAATTAGTTGTTTAAAATAACTTTTGTTTTATGTAATGTACATCCCAATTATACAAAGTGATACCGCTCGTAGGTGGTACGATCAGTAACAGCACTTTAATTAATTACTGTCGATGTTAAATGCAACCACATTAGCATTTGTCCCGTATTACTGTCGTGATTTTATCTCACGGATATTTCTTCTTATTTATTTCATTTTAAATTATTTCGTCAGTCCTTGAGAACGTTCGTTTGCTAAATATTAAAGTTAATTATCGCATTGGTCCAGAAACCAGTCGAAAGAAATGAATCACTCCAAAGAATGATATGGATTTCACTAAATATTTTGTAATATATTCTAGTTGTGAAAAACAAAATGTAAATGTGTACAATACATAAAATATAGTTTTGTCATTGTTCTGTCTGTTTGTAATGTCGACAGTTTGTCAACAGGAAATATAGTAAATTTGATAACCGTTAAATGACGGATTAATGTACAAACCTTATACCAAAATAACCTCCTTTTTAAGTAGATTAAAAATTATTTAAACCTAAAAGTTATACTCCTAATTAATATTTAATAAATATAGATATATGCTATGTGTATTTATCAACGTAGAGATATATTTCCAGGCGTATCTTGTAAAATTTACCACGAGATCAGTGAGAAAGATGCAAAGAGACACATGTATCTCCGTCGACGCCGCATTTCATGTCCAATCCTTTCTCACCTACAATGGTAACCTCTTCACTATTCTTTGATGTGCACAGCTCTTTACAATCGGGCTAATTCCTCAGAGAGCATCAAAGCTATACGTTTTCAAACAGGAGCGTGATTGTGAAAGCCCCATTGTCATTGAAATGTTAGTTGTTTTGTCGTCTTGAAAACTGCGGCAGTTCAATTAAAACAGATAATTTAAATGTTATGTTTCACAGTTAAACATTACATTACAAACAAAAACTGCTTTGATCTCATCAATGCGATGCACTAATAATTTGGAACCTAAACTATTTAATGAGTTAAAATGGATAAGAATCAATTGTAGGGTCTCAAAAAAATAAAATTAAAAAAATATTACTTTGAACAGTAATTTAAGTATAGTGTGGCAATGCACATAATTGTAATTAAAAATCAGTTACCATTAATATATTTAGATAAGAAAGTTAAGAAATTATTTTAGAATTTGTTTTTTATTAGCTCTCTCTCTCTCTCTAGTGTCGGTCCCTCATGTCTGAGGATCGTGGTCACCATCAGGGTTGCATCTGGAGCGGATGATTTGCCTCCACCGGCTTCTGTCCAGTGCGTCTCTTACAGCTCTGTAAAATTTGGTGGACGACGAGTCTTTTACCTGATCGGACCACCTTGTTGGTGAACGGCCGTGAGATCTTTTTCCTGCGGTGTTCCCAACGACGATCAGTTTATCTAGGCCTTTGTCGCCTCTGCGCATTGTGTGTCCGAAATACGCCAGTATTCATTGTCGGCATATGGTAGACAAACGAGTCTTAATTTGTAGTTGGCTTAGGATAGATGCATTCAGCCCTGTAGTTCGGGCTCTCAAGAATAAGACTACGGTATCCCGTGCCTGTCGTACAAGGCGACTAAAGGGGCCTCAGGTTCACTGGGCGACAAGGGTGGGGGCCTGAGTCGTCCACCAAAGTGGACCTGCGAAGAAGGCGACATCGGCTGGCCCGTGTCGCGTTGCGCTGCGAGGGCACAGGGGCAGGGAGTAACCTCCCCGGGACGTGCTCCGGTGCGTTCCACTAGAGATCCCGGAGCCCCTCGTCATGCACCGAGGAAAGGGAGGTTTTAGTGGGTAAAAACTCCACATAACCGCCGCCTTCCCGCGGAAGGCGGCGGAGGAAGAAGGCGGGGTATCTCTGTGAAGATTTCCTCCCCGTCAACAAAGAAAAAAAGGATAGATGCATTGGTGCGTTTTTATTATTATTATTATAATGTTGAAAATAACTCAAATTTTTATAGTGAAATACCCATTCAGCTGTAGCGACGGTTTTGTATTAAAAAATGCCTAAGCTTTAGATTTAAAAAAGGCACAGACCTAATCCAATGAAGCACGCGAACTGTCTTCATAACCTTCATACATCAAAGGAATAATCCCATACGGGGCGAAATGAAAATTGTATTGCAGTCAAAGCTCCGCACGCTCATACCAAAGGCGTACACGCAAATCCCATTACTGTTTTAATTTACAAATTAGCTGCATATAACACCTGGAATTGGGGAATCGGATAAAACCTAAATCTGACATTCCTTGACTAACGTTATACTATTCGTTTTTATTGAAATGATAACTATCGCGTGTGGACGAATGAGTAATGGATTTATATACGTCGCATAAATTTTTTAAAGAAACGTTAAGGGTTTAAAGATTTTTACGTTTTTTAATGGGTAATTGAGTTTTGTTACATTGTATAAACCATCAAACTAGGGCAAGAGAACTTCACCAGATTAAAAAGAAGAAAGCAAACCGCCTTCAGTATACACAGCCTGAATCTCTTTCTTTTACATGGGAGGAAATGCTTTTAATTATGCGTCCTCGCTGAGGGAGCCGTTACTTACATCAAGCTCGGGCTAGAAAAGGCCCTACTAAAAGCTATAGTAAGCCCGAGAGAGAACCGAGCCTCTTGTACCTTAAAGCTACCTCTAAAAGGTCTATGTTCATGCGAATCATGGCTCTTTCAGAGTAGCATTTCCAGTGCGCCAACTCTTGCACTGCACTACATTTTATTTTAACTACCTTCAGAATAAAGATTATCTGTTCCGTTGTATTTTTCCATCATTTATGGTCTAAATTTAAAAATTCTTAATTATTTGGACAGGGGATATTTTCAAGGAAGATTCCGATCTGAAAATTGATTTCAAATGACGATTAATATAATTATTGTGTGTGGCTTTCTATTTCAACAGAGTTCAAAAAAGTAGGAGGTTCTTAATTCGTCTGAATGTTTTTTTCCACATAAATTTGTACTGGATGAACGGATTTTGATGGTTCTCTTTTTATTTGAAAGCTGGTTTATTGGAAAGCTTTCCGAGTGTTCCCATTTGTTCCAATTCTGAAATTGGCATCCATGAGAAAACCATATGTCTTAAATTTGCATTCAGTATATAGGCGACAAAGGGACGAATAACTCAATATCAGGTCAACCGATTTCAATGATTAATTTTTCATTGGAAAGGATGTACTTCAAGGGTAGCTTGATCAGGGTTTGGTTAGGTTCTGATTAATTTAATTTCGCAATATACGGTAATTCGAAAATATAAAGACGCGCGTAAGAACGTTTGATTCGATTTGAATTCGGTTTTTGTTTTTACTAAATATACTTTCGGGTCGTACGGTGCCTGACGCTCACCCGAATAATACCTTCTACGACATACTTGTGATCATTTAATTCATCCCTAAAAGCTAGTCTATTATTTTCTTTGCAAGGCTAATTATATGTTGCTTTATTAATGGTATGTCTAATATCATTAACTTCGCTACGAATCGGTAAAATATTGAACTACGGGACCTTGGTTTGAAGAACAATGACCCAACGGCGCATCTTACTCGACTACTACCAATTATTGCGTAACTTTATAAATCAAATTAATTTACTTTTATTAATGATTCAACGCGTACTCAATTTGACCCTGATGTCGGAATGATTTATTGAATAAAAATAAAAATGTATGTTGAGTCATAAATGGCATATTACTGAATCTGATAGAACTGAGGGGTAAAACTTCTTTACGCTGGTGAATGCGTTACGAAAAGTGTGATCGGCCGAGGCGAAAGATTGTTGAGAGGGAGATATAAGTTGGTGAAATAGAAAGAGAGAGAATTACGTTTAAGTAAATTTAGGCCTACACTGCGTCTTAGATTTACGAAATATTGTATGTATCACACTGTAGGAGCAAGAAAGAGAAGTGCGCGCGCACATTTAATTTCTCTCTTGACCAATCATACATGTACACATTATACATACAAGTATTCATATACACATATAAACATATATAAAATATAGATGGGGCTAAAGAAGTTTTACTTCAGTCGTGTGGTCTAAAGCACACTTTTTTTTTTGCTTGGGTATGGTAGAAAAAGCACAAAATGATTGGCAATGTTATTCTTTTGGTATAGTGTTGTTCTTTTTCCTCTAAAAAGTTTCACCCAGTATATAAAAATTGAATCGATAGCGTGAGTGCCTTCTTAACGTGTCCCTTGATTATAAAGATTTAATATTAAGTAATTCACGAACATTTTCCATAATAAGCAATATGTCTTAAGCCGCCGTAAGCCATTCGTGACTCAGTGTGCGTAAAGGACCCTCATTAAATTTACCATTTATTATTTTTGCCAAAGGCCGATTGTAAATTAAGATATTTACGAGTAACAATTTACAGAGTACCCACATGGCGCACTTCGGTTAAGGAAATACAAGTTATATGAATTGTGAACTATAATTAAATCATTACATACTAGTGATGAATGTCGAGATTTACTTACGACTTAAACAGTTACAGCATGATGGCTAAGTGGTTCGTGACGGTCCCGGTTTCTGATCCCAGCGGGCTTCTTCCAAGAAGTTTTCCGGTTTTCGTTTCCATAGGGAAAAAATTCAATTGCTAAATTTGTGTGCAATGTATGGCTAAGTTATAAGTTTAAAATCGGACAGTGACCATAAACAGGTCAACTTAGTACGGTCAAACGATGTGTTAGTTTTTTTTTAACATTAGTCGGTTGTTCTTTTCAGTTAATTAATAATTAATTTAAATAATTATTTTCCTTTTACTCATCTTCTCTCTGTATCCAGTCATTTTAAGATTAAACATATTTTTGCGAAGTAATAATAACAATAATAATAAGCCATTTAATCGGTTAGACAGATTACAACACATATACAAATTAACACAACAAGTTAAGCGCACAGTTAAAAATTAAAAAATAAATAATTAAATATATATATATATATATCACTAAAGACCTAAAACGTCCGATACACAAGGCTATGCGTTGTAACGCCGAACCGACCGGGTTCACTGCTCAGCATAATGCTGATTATCCGAGGAGGGTCAATCAGCGCTGGTATTCTGCAGAAACCCATTTTAAGAAAAGCAAGTACCACTTAAAATTACAGTCTACATATTTATGCCCCGCTGTAGGGCTCAGGCCGTCTTTGTAAAGATATTATAAAGGCATATACCACATGGTTCTAGTCTGGATTGCCTTTCTTCACATGTCTTAGAAAATTATCTAACATATGTAGGTTTTCCCACAATGTTTTTGGGGATCAAACTTGGGTTGCTAGTGTACTTACTATGCATCTTAAGGCGACCGACCTGACACTGAGCTCTTAAGGCACTTCTGCTATGTATGTAGGAAATTACATTGGATGTTTTTTTTTTTAAATGTGGGCGGTTTATTACGTATTATACACATCACAGTTGAAACAATAACCTCTATTCTATCCTTTAAAGTGGGTTAAAATATTGTATAGTATAAAAAGAGGATGTTACCCGCTCAAATCACTCGAAGGTAAGTGGTCTACGTAAATATAAAGACGTTACATTTATCCTCGGTGAAGACTTCGAGAGCAATTACGTTCTCACCTCCGTGAACTATGATAGAAAAATCCATTATCGCTAATTGAGTCTTATACAACTTTAAACAGTTACAGATTATATAGTCACTCCTTTTCGTTTGTCAAATAATAAGTCTTTCATAATATCTAATTTTATAATATTTATAAGACCAAAGACATGGAGACAAAAGTCGAGATATCTTCTCGGACTTCAGCCACTAAACTATAGCCACCTTTACACATGATGCTAGATTTTTTAAATTCTAGGGTAACAGGTGAGAAAAATAATTGGCATAATATTTAAAAGCAAAATTTAAAGTTTTTAGTTCGGAGCTAAACATATCAATAATGGAATTGACGTTTAAAAGAAATGTTGCCAAGTAAAATATAGATTAAAATAATCGGCAAAGATTAAAAGCATGTCACTGTCAAATTGGAAAGTCGCCAATACTTGGTGCGTCATATGGTGACATTCAATCAAAATCGTATTTTTCAGCTTTTAAAATAAAAAAAATATTATTATCATGACTGATGCGGCCCTGACATGTCTCAGTGTTATAAATTATTTGTTATTCATCTAACTTCTGACACCGAATCAAAAAATAATGGATAGCTCTTCAAGTGTAACTATATAAATTCTTCAAAGCATACTTGAGTCGTAGTAGCTCTCTGTACGGGTAAACGACTCAAGTTGCACAGTGTTGCTAGCATACAAGCAACCATAATTCGATCCCCACTGCTGACTGTATTCATATTGTTTAATGCAATATTAATCGCATCCCTTCAGCAGGGCAGAAGGAAAGCATCGTATAGAAACATAATGAAGTTGAAAGACAAATTCTAACACTGTCTGTCTGTCAAGCCATACTAGGACCACGAGACGGAATATATGATAATATCTTTAGGTTCTTATTTTACCAGGTTCTCATACTCTAACCATTAGGTTATAAAGTGGTTAAATGAGAAAAAACATAACCCTGGGATCATCCGCATGAAATAGAGATTAGCAGAGAATTACAAGCGACGTGAAAAGAAACATCTATTATTTCTTTCCCGAATGAAAATTTTTAAAAGGAATAAAACAGAACACATTTATCATATCAAATTTTATCTGCACCCGTATAAAATGTTTTGACATTATTAGTAAACATTTTACCAGATGATATACCCTTGCTGTGTTTATTTAAGCATAACTCTTATACTAAGTGTACAAGGAAATGAGCGGCCATTAATACTTGGTTGTGTGCTTAACAGAGTAAGATAAATAAGAAAACTGTACGCACAATTTGCGTGCGACAACCCGTATGTCAATTGTTTTATGGCAAACAAACTTAGACTGTCGGCTGATCATCGTCGTGCTTTGACGTCGAACTTTACGCGGTAGATATTAAAAGCTTGCTAATGGTATTAAACATCTAATGCGGTCGAGTTAGACTTCGGCGCCACTTCATACGCTACGTTATATGATGGTATGAAACATCTAATACCCTGTCATGCAACGCAATGTACAAGTTACTGTACGACTCTCTCCCCACTTCGGTTCAGCGATCCCCCATCTCTCTCGTCATTCTGAGCTTGTATTCCTATAGTTTAGACGATGCATTTACTAAACTAATGCGCCTTATCATTAGGACTACATGTCCACTACATCAGGTGGGATCGTGGTCAAACACTTGCTGAGCATGTATATAAAAAAAGTTTATACAATGTTAAAAATCTATGTATTTTTTTAATTTGGCCAAATTTATTTTCCTTCCTAATTAGATCATGTATTTTTGTATTGTAGTGTACTACATTACACAATAAAGAACAGACAATCAAAACCAAATGTCTTGGCTCTGCAAAACGAGGAAGGGCGGATCCAAATATATGGAAAAGACATCAAAGAAGAAGATTAAGATGGTATTTTAATCTGCGCAAAATAAATTCGATGTTTACCATCTGCCATTAGTCCTGAAACGGTGTCACTCATGACGTCATTACTTGGAATAAATACATCATTATATAAATTTGTTAACATACTCACAATTTTTTCACTGATCGCCTCTATAAATACACATCTGTCAGAAATCTGGTCTGCTATTCTGTACATTGTGTACGAGTAAATATCGATTTAAAATCAATATTTTATAATATACCAAGCGATGTAGTGGCAGCAATACGGTTTTAAACTCGTCTACAGATAATATCGTTTTCACAGATTTATTGCTTCGTCGTTTATGGCATTAACTCTATGAGTTTGTGTACATTTACAATAACCGTTTTTGTACGTGATCACGCAATTATATCAAGTCATAAGCTTTGAGTGACTACGTGATTTAAAATGTAAAAACATCCAGGCTACGTGAGCCACTCAAAAATAATCACAAAATAACTAGGATATTATTTATTTACTCCTAAGTCCTTTTTGTTATAAATAGTCTCTACTCGAATACATTTTAATTTAACAATGGTTCCACATTAGTTACCTTTTTTGAAAAAAAATTATGAGGTGTTAAATCATGAAGTCATACTAAAATATTAATAATTATAATGCTCTGAAGTTTACGTAATTTACGGAAATACCGTTATTGTTTACTTTTGTAAAGAAATGTTGAATGATCATTGTTTATATTTTGTAAGATTACAACGGCGTTATATTAAAGCGGATGCCGGACGAGAAGACAGAGACTTTACAAAAGAAACGAATATAATTATTTAATTTAATCAGATTTTCTGTGTCGACTGGAGAAGCAAATGTACGTCTAAAGCAGTGATTCATATTTGGACCCATAGGGGTCTACGTCAGCGAAAAAAAATTTGGGGGTCCATGAAATGAAAATGGGGGTCCACGATAGTGGATCTCAACACATACGCTGATAGTAGAACATTGACGCTAAATGTTGATAATTTATTATTAAAGCATCAGGTTCATCCTTCTCACTAAAAATATGACTGACTTTTTGCTTATGTTATTTTATTCATAGTTTATTTTATGTTTATTTAATGTTACTTATATTTCACATATCAGATACAAAATTTTATTTTGAGTAGTTTTAATTTAAATTAAATTAATAAATGTATAAATTAACATGTGTTTTTACTTTAAGTTTTTAATACTAAACTTCATTACAGTTAGAAATTTACAAGAAATCAAAATCAGATAAGAATTGGGTCTACCCAACACGGAAAATATGGCTTTTGGGAACTCTGTTCAAAGTCTAGTGCATTCATCAGAAGCAATAATTTTAGTCTACTTTTTACCAGCGTGTTCAAATGGCAGAAAGCCAAAGGAAATTCGTAAGCCGAATACTTGATTAACTCTGATACTTGTTTCAAGCAATTTATACGGATGTGAGAGGGGTTCCATCCTTCGTGCTTGAATGAAATGATCCCAGAAATTTATTACACACCACTAAAATATTTATTTATTTTTTACACACACACATGATGTACATAAACAAATTTATTACATACATATTATTTTTCATACACATTTTTCTTTTAGATTTTCGGTACACATCTGCCTGCTAGACTAATACATAGCCTGTATTAGGGAGATATTGTACCTAACTCCGAGTATATGGTCTAAATACAATGAAACAATGTCTTTATGTTGCGTTAACGTGACGTTCTGCCCTTCGTATTTAAATGAAATTAACCCAGAAAGTTATAATACTGTAAAATTGACTTTATATAATATTGTCTTAATAATATTCTTTTAAAACGAAAATAAGAACCGCCAAAAGCTCGTGACTGGAGCGCAAACAATTTGGCCGCGCGCCAACGAATCTGTCCCCGTGGGTCGCGTTGCATTGTGCCGACACAATTTATGGAGCGCCAGTAATTCCCAGGATCCGACGACCGCTCGCATTCACGCGATATGGCACTTTAGTTTAACGCACCTACATTGTATATCAGTATTAATCCTGTCGCGGGATAATACGTCTGGCGGGGGATGAACAGTTGAATTATTAGTCTACAGTCTGATTGCGAAATTGAATATTTGTGATATTGATTGTAACGAATAAAAATATGTCTTTACAACTTAAAATATTTATTTTTTTTTTACACACACACACACATTTTGCACACATGATGTGCATAAACAATTTTTTTACGTACATATTATTTTTCATATACATTTTTTTTTTCGGTACACATCTCCCATCATCTGATAGACCAATGCATAGCCTGTATTAGGGAGATATTATACCTAACTCCGAGTATTTGGTCTAGATACAATGAAACAATGTCTTTATGTTGCGTTAACGTGGCGTTCTGCTCTTCGTATTTAAATGAAATTAACCCAGAAAGTGATAATACTGTAAAATTGACTTTATATAATATTGTCTCAATAATATACTTTTAAAACGAAAATGAGAACCGCCAAAAGCTCGTGACTGGAGCGCAAACAATTTGGCCGCGCGCCAACGAATCTGTCCCCGTGGGTCGCGTTGCATTGTGCCGACACAATTTATGGAGCGCCAGTAATTCCCAGGATCCGACGACCGCTCGCATTCACGCGATATGGCACTTTAGTTTAACGCACCTACATTGTATATCAGTATTAATCCTGTCGCGGGATAATACGTCTGGCGGGGGATGAACAGTTGAATTATTAGTCTACAGTCTGATTGGGAAATTGAAAAGTGATATTGATTATAACGAATAAAAATATGTCTTTACAACTTAAAAAATGTTATTAGACTGTTTTACCCTTTGGCGGTGGCCATTCCACCGATAAACAAACAAGCAAACACCATATTCAACCAATTTCGAAAAGGAGGAAGTTCTCAATTCGACTGTATGTTTTTTTATATTCCAGTGTGGTCCCATTTAAATTTGGTCCATTACGGATAATAGGAACCTTGAGGAAACCCTATCAGTCTTAAATTTGCATCAAGCATGTGCGCCTCAAATGGACGATCAACTCAATATCACGCCAACCGATTTCGATGTTTCTTTTTTTTTTGGAAAGGATGCACTTTGATTAGAGTTTGGTTTGGTTCTGATTAATTCTATTTCGTAATATTCCTACGATAATTCGGACATACCAAAAGAGCGTCCGCGCGTAATAGCATTTAACATTTGATTTGATGTCGGTTTTGCTCGTAAATATACTTAGTACAAGTAATTGGTAAAAGAACTTAATAATTATATTCTAATGCGTCAATTGCCTAATGGTTTAGGGTACGGTCTGTGAATCGTAATTTGGTAGGTTTGAATCCACCATCAGGCATAGTTGGAATGTTTAATAAGAATTTTAGTAATATTTCTAGAAAAAATATTGCTAGGTTTATTTCTAAAAAAATAGTAAAAAAACTAAGAGTATAAAGATTTGTTCGCTCCTGATCGACGTATGCGTACTCATTGCCGTTTTGAAAATATCTTATTGCAAACCATATTGAAATGTTAAAACAAATACGAATTAAGCAGTTGATCTGAGAAACCTAAAGTCGAAGGTGTGAATCAATTTTGAAAAACAAATAGTTGATTATATTAATTAATATAGTGTTTTTATTTCAGGTGATATCGAGGATTGTATCGTGACGCCGGCCTACCAAGGGCAGTTCACACCGCTGCCGGAGGCGCTGTGCGACTGCATCATGGACCTCACATCCCAGGTATGACGTTAAAACCTAAACTGCTTTATTAATCATCATCATCATCAGCTTGTGTCTATCCACTGCTAGAAATAATGCTTTTCACCATATACGATCCTCCGCTTTCCGCATCCAGCCTGCTAACTTCTGGCTATCCTTATAAGGTCGTCCGTCCATCTGAAGGAAGGGTGCCCTACGCTTCTCCGACCGATGTGTGGTATCCATTTCAAGACTTTCCTCTCCCATCTGCCATCACTGACTCAACAGATGTGGTCGTATCCACTGCTATTTCAACTTGCTGTAAAAGTTATGTCGACTACCTATGTTCTTCGACATTATTAATTAAATTAATAAATCAATTTCCCTATCATTGGTAATAGCGCGGTCTGTGAATCATAAGGTCGTATTTTTTTTAAATATATTACTTTTAGCTTTTAGTGCATTTTTAGCGCAGGGCTGATATGAAGGCAACACCTGTTTCTTTCTCTAAACTCTGATTTTTATCTGTGTATCCATTCAACCTTGTACGTAGTTACAATAATAAAAACAAGTGGCACTTGTTGGCTCGGTGTGTGGACATTATCTTGATGTAGCATGTCAGGAAGTGAAATGTTCACGCAGTACTTTCTTGCATTGTGTAACGCTTTCATTCAGTTAAATCATGCTACAATTTATTGTTCTACCCGCGAGACTTACTTCTTGACAGGTGACATGCGCGTTTAAAAAATTACCTTTACACATATAACCTGTTCATTTAAGCATTCATTTATTATATAAAGTTACGATTGTTCAGTGGACGGACATCAGTATTATGATGTCACCGGTCGGGGACTCGAATCAACTTGCACGAAGGAATTTCCCTTTATCGCACCCATTTCTCATTTAGGGTTATGATACGTGTATAAATTCAGTCCCGGTGAGATTATAGTGTTAAGCTCAGTGTGTTTAGCTCATGCTAGCGATATAAGATTGGGTAATCCTGATATCTCGTAATTGCGTAAATATTACTCCTTAAATAAAATTTCTTTTACGGATTTAATCACGTTTTATTATATTTTTGAATTCCTTACATTATTACGAACAACAAAGGACGGTCTTTACTACGTGGGAATTCAATAACAAATCCGTTAAATTAGTTTTATTAATTGAATAATTCTGTTCTAAATAGCGCAGGATTTGAATACCAGACAGCATGTAATAGACGCTAATTAGCTAATTTATTTCAATACATAGGTAGCTATTATAAACTTTACTAGGATAAATTAGACATAACGGACTTAACATTACCTCAAATTTATCCAAATAAGGTTACGAGAAAAAGGATAAATTAAAAGTAAGAAAATACAATTGCTGTTTGTTTAAGTAAAGTAATTCAATTTTAAAACAATTGTTAGCGACAGTCCTACATGAAAATTTAGTTTTAAATATTATAATCTATAAAATATACTTCTCAATTAGAATAAGTTAATAGACTGACTAATATAAAAGTACTTTAGTCAACTAAAGTACTTTTATCGGTTGTCGGCAACCAAGACCGTTTCCGCTTCTGTCTTTGAAAGAGATGCATATACTAGAAATTTAGGAGAAAAAGGAGAGGACTCTCTTTGTAGACAAGCAGTGTGCAGTTTAGAACAAGTGAGTTATACTGGAGGAAAAGCCCTTTACAAGTGAATCTCTGAAACAAAGTCGGTAGGTCTTTATTAAATTACCTCTAAGGCTCTTGATGCATTGCTGTTAATAATATGATAAAATATAAAATATGTTGTGTGCGATGTCGAGCAAGGTAGCTCACACAATAATTACTTGTTTATATTTTGTTTTGTATTATATGCTGTACATACAAAGCTCTGATGTACGAGCATGTGTAGATATACTTTTTTGTAAAATTACTGTTACAGTATCATTTTTTTTATTATTTACTATTTTTTATTTTATAACATAAAATTATAAAATAGGAAGACCTATTGAAACTATTTTATATTATAAGTTTTCGACGCAATCATGTAAAAGCTTCGGTATTCCATTGAGCTAGCGTAAAACTACATTCTTAGCAATCCATATTTGGATTATATACAAGATACTCATGATAGTTTCGATGACGGCCTAAATTAAGATTTACCTAATTCCAAAACGAATGGCTACAGAGAGATTTTTGATTAAAATATACCTACTAAAGGCAAAACATCGGTAAATAAAGCTCATTCTCCACTTCCGCCTCGGAAATATCCCTCAGTTTTATCCCGATGCCGCTGATGAAAAGTAAATAAATAGAATTTAATGCGACGCTGGCAAGCTGCCAACCGCCTGGCAGTTTGAAAATACGGAAGGACTTTGGTAATTTTTCACGCACTGTCTATTCGGTATTCTCAAAGAGATTTATGAGTTATTGGTTGTTTCAAAACAAATTATAAACGGTTCTATCCTCACCAAAATTGACCTCTATGATCGTAGATAGCTATAAGATGCAATTTCGTCTACGAAAAGTGTTTTCTTAGCGAGTTAATTTATAATGACGGCATGATGATGAGCATAGCCACCGATCGAGTCCTGGTTGAGCCCTCTCAGGCGCCCTTAGATAGGAATATTAACGATGAAGTAACCAAGCCGGGGGTTCTTGTGCTGTGTTTGCAAAAGAAATTTAGGCTAAGCAACCCAAGAGCTCTGCTATCTCTCAAATTTGGTGAAACTATTGTTATCAGCTTCTCTAGCCGATAAGGCATAGGCTTGTTAAAATCGAGATAATATCAGGGTAGTTTTGAATAAGTAACTTACTATTTGATTGTTTGAAAGTTTTTGACTTTTGAAGCGAACGAAAGTAGAAAAGTAAAGATCTTCATCAGCAATTATTTTTTAATATATATAAAAAAATTGTGAAGTTCTCGAGCGACTAGAAATACGTTAGAAAATAAATAAAACAATCGCGAATAACAATAATCGAACATTGTTAGCGAAGCGACTCGGAGCGCTTTCACCACATCTTTAAAACGGCTCAACCATAATTTTTGCTATGTGAAGCATAGTAATACGTTACATATAAAAGTATTTACTTTTAAATACTTTTAATTATAATAATTCGTATTTACTTATCATAACACTCTATTCTTTCGCTGATTACGTGAAGAAACTAATAACTATATTTACGTGTAAACGCAAAAACCGACTTCAAATCAAATCATTGATGGATTTAACATTAAAGGCTACAACGTTCGGACGATCTCTTTTATGCCTTATTTGGTTTTCTCATAAATGCCGTTGTCAGAACCAAATTGAAATGGGACCAAAGGGAAGTACCAACTTTTAAATAATGAATCACCAGATTCATCTATTCGAAGTTCTGAGATAACAAAAAAATTACTCAAGTAATTTTACATTTTCCATGCATTTCTCAAATCACATCATTAAATTTATAGTCATACAATAAAATGTATAATAAATAACGACATTGAGTCTTACACACCGATTAGAATATTCGATAATACAACATATAAATATTATGACAAAAATATTAATAACCGCCATATTTATTTATTGATTTGTGTTTGATTTATTGGTTGTTTCAAAACAAATTATAAACGGTTCTATCCTCACCAAAATTGAACACTATGGTCGTAGATAGCTATAAGATGCAATTTCGTCTACGAAAAGTGTTTTCTTAGCGAGTTAATTTATAATGACGGCATGATGATAAGCATAGCCACCGATCGAGTCCTGGTTGAGCCCTCTCAGGTGCCCTTAGATAGGAATGTTAACGATAGAGTAACCAGGCCGAGGGTTCTTGTGCTGTGTTTGCAAAAGAAGTTTAGGCTAAGCGAGCTCTGCTATCTCTCAAATTTGGTGAAACTATTGTTATCAGCTTCTCTAGCCGATAAGCATAGGCTTGTTAAAATCGAGATAATATCAGGGTAGTTTTGAATAAGTAACTTACTATTTGATTGTTTGAAAGTTTTTGACTTTTGAAGCGAACGAAAGTAGAACAGTAAAGATCTTCATCAGCAATTATTTTTTAATATATATAAAAAAATTGTGA
This sequence comes from Meandrusa payeni, assembly GCA_029286785.1. Taxonomy (NCBI): domain Eukaryota; kingdom Metazoa; phylum Arthropoda; class Insecta; order Lepidoptera; family Papilionidae; genus Meandrusa; species Meandrusa payeni. The sequence continues at coordinate 13,770,621 of JAGSMX010000004.1, forward strand.
AGTTCTCGAGCGACTAGAAATACGTTAGAAAATAAATAAAACAATCGCGAATAACAATAATCGAACATTGTTAGCGAAGCGACTCGGAGCGCTTTCACCACATTTTTAAAACGGCTCAACTATAATTTTTGCTATGTGAAGCATAGTTATACGTTACATATAAAAGTATTTACTTTTAAATACTTTTAATTATAATAATTCGCATTTACTTATCATTACGCTCTATTCTTTCGCTGATTAGGTAAACGCATAAACCGACTTCAAATCAAATCATTGATGGATTTAACATTAAGGGTACAACGTGCGGACGATCTCTTTTATGCCTTATTTGGTTTTCTCATAAATGCCGTTGTCAGAACCAAATTGAAATGGGACCACAAGGGAAGTACCAACTGTTAAATAATGAATCATGATATTTGATTCATCTATTCGAGAGTTCTGAGATAACAAAAAAATTACTCAAGTAATTTTACATTTTTCCATGTATTTCTCAAATCACATCATTATATTTATAGTCATACAATAAAATATATAATAAATAACGACATTGAGTCTTACACGCCGATGAAAATATTCGATAATACAACATATAAATATTATGACAAAAAATATTAATAACCGCCATATTTATTTATTGATTTGTGTTTGACTTATTGGTTGCATAATCTATCTGCCTTTGGAATAAATATTTGTAATGCTCTGACAGTTAAGAATGTTTATGTGTGAGCGAAAACTGGCATACAACTTTGGTAAATATATTAAACTGTTCATATTTCAAAATTTTTATATATATATTTCAATATATCGAATCTATTCATTTAGGGTTAAGCATAAACTGTAGTCTTCGTAGACTATTTAGACTACCAGGTTATCCATTGAAACCACAATAGATCAGGCTAAATTATTACTAAGTCGTAGTAAGTCAGACTAATATTTGGGTCTATCATGTGTTGTGTTTATAATTATTTAACCTTTTAACTGCATCAGCAACCTATGTGATATACACAACACTATTTGATCACAAAAGATATGAAAAGAACGAAGGAATAAAGATATTCGATTTATTTAATGTCATCTAGTTCACAATTTACCTACTTTATTTACCATTACTAGTAGTAACCAGAAGATATCACCTTTGAAACCGGTCTGAAGATAATCATCTTTGTCGATTTCCTATCTTATACATAAGCATACTTAATATATAACTGAGAAAGTTTTGTGGCACCGTACCAGAAATGTTAATATTACAATGAAGTAACAGCCTATATACTATTCTTTTTTTTTTTCAAATATATATTTCTTTGTAAAAACGTCCTATTATTACAAAAAGTGAGTGGTCCACCAACCGACCTTTTTGACCGAATCGGTGAAAATATGCTTTAATTATTTTAATCGGCATTTGTTGGCCTTCTACTTTCATAAAAATATATTTATATTAAACCATTTTATGATAATGAACTGAATGGTATTGCGTACTGAATTCTGTACTGAATGGTATGCGTATCTCGCTCTACGATTTCATGCATATAAAAGCAATACGAAAATCAAATAATTTATTATATCCTTATTACTAACTTCTCGTAATCGTATTTCTAGTTGATTTTAACATTAGCAGATCTAACTAGAACGGAAACATATAATCATTATTACAATAATTAAGGCCTTCAGATTTAAATATTCGTGCCATCGTCTAGACAGGGAAACTGGTAGCAATTGAAATATTTAACTTAAAACGGCCGTTGTCACCTCGTATCCTTTCGATATCAACGTGGTAATTAAAGTGACACACATACCCACAAACCGAGACAGGCTGCTCGAAGTAATACAGGCTAAATTTCCGAATGTTACATTCAAAAGATAACATACTTTTAAATAAGAAAATAATCAGACACGAACTTTTTTGTGATTGCCATTGTGAGCCTGAATGCCTTTACAATTTCACTTGATTGCTGGTTGGCTAACTCTGTGATGAACGTCTGGTATGAGTTACTTGGCGCAAGGATTCCGCAAACAGGGCATGGACTGGGCTTTGTTCTAGATGCGATAATGTGACTCCGCGAGCGAGCCGAACTACGGCTCGCATTTACCATTACTACAAATTAAAATGATTTTACTTACATTACTGCTGACACCGAAATCGTTTTTTTTTCTTTTTTTAACATACTCATAGAGATTATTTAGTGATACTGGCCTGTACTGTTTTATCGAATTTTAAATGTGGGAAAGCTTTTACGTCGCGAGCCTAAATCTCAATTATACACGTTTAACCCTTGTCTTAACAAAGGCCTTAAAAAACTTTCGTAAATATGTTTGAACGACAATTGAATTAGTCGTTAGATTGTTCAAGACACTCCATGTTTTTTAAATGAAAGGAATGATTGAACTGAGTGAAATAACACAAGCATCGGATTTCCTAAGCCAAATAATACATTGAATCACTGGTAAAGCAAACGAAAACTTAGGCATATTTCTTGACCTACTGTTCAATTACAGTGCAAGATGGAGCAGAGTCATGTGCAGTATAACAGGTCCTTTAAATTATATAATTGGGTCAATCTTTAAGAATAAGGGCGGAAACGAAATACGTTATCACAAAGTAACTGGATTTCTGGTTATTTTATGGCGCGAACCTTCCTAATACCGGAATGATGACTCTTGGCAATGAAATGTAAAAAAATAAAATTATATTCCGGTTTCGACAGTGCGGACCTGCCTCGGCGCATATTTGTTTCGATCGGTACAAGTTTATAGCGATAACATTTAACAAATATTTTTTTGTTCAATTATTTTTTATATCTGAGAAATAAAATATTAAAAACTACGCGGTGTTCAGTGAAATAACAGCCTATACACGCTACGTCTCTTGATGGGCACAAACTTCTCTGGAAAGAGAATAAAATATAGCCGTTAGTAAAAAACGTTTATACATTGTACTACTAACTTAACTAACTTGGATAATACAGTATTATAACATTTATAATACGGTATTATCCACGTTTACGTAAGATATCTTTTTCTAAACGAAAGCTTATGTTTTTTAATGAATAAATTAATCAAAATATTTTATTTTATTTAAAGGATATTTAATTGTCTATTATGTACAATTTATTTCAGTTAGCTAGCGTTTTTATCTTTCGAGATATTCAAACTTTCTTAACAGACCTTTTATATTTGCTCACGAGTGTAGAATTATGTAGTACGCGACAGGTCACTGGTGCTTATTCGTATATTTCACGTCGTCAATCTTAAAACCAGTTTCCAACTAACAATGGTACCAGGTGATCGAATAAGGGTTACTAATATACTATTGAACTAAGTCTACTGTCTGGTCACTGAGCTATAGCCGCTATGATCATGGTCATCTTTCTGATTATAATAGCGGCGTAAGCTCAGTGCGTGTAAGGGAAATATTAACGATACTATAATGATTTAATATTTTTATTCGTACATTACTTTTATACGGCTGTCGGCTGTTTCTGAATCTGGCTGGAGGCTCTTCAACTTTATATGGCGTAGAACTCGTCGTAGCCGTCGCTATTATGATTAAAGGTATTATCATCTGACTTGGTGTTTAATTGTAGCAAACGGAACAGTGTAGCATTCTGCTACGATATGATGCTTTGATAAAAAAAAGTCTCACGTCCAGGCTTCCTGAACTAAAACCTCCTATCATAACATCGTAAAGTCGAATGCTTTTTGATTGAAATTTAAATTTAAGCAGTGTGTGAATTCCATGTTTATGTCACTAAAATTAATGATACTTGATAATTCAACACAATAATGACACTTGTTAACTAAAACGTTTAGTGATATACTAAAAATATAATAGAACTTTTCTAATAAATTTCTAAGAATTCTTACTATATGCATAATAGAAGAAAAACGTTTTCGTAACAAAGAGGTTTATTATTTACAAAATAATAAAATTTTTGGCTTCAACATCGCCCTCAGCCATTACTTGAACCAACCGCCGTGCAAGCAAATGTTGCCAGGTCAAGAATTCTTAGTGTTGTGGTCATTTTACCGAATAATCCCGGCATAACAACGCCGTGAGGTCAGCTTGATCGCCACATCGTATTAATTTGTACATAAACTTTTTGTCCAATACACATCAATGTAGCCGCCAAAACGTGACTCTAGACTTATGTCAGTAACAAATTGTAAACATGTTTTAATAATTCAATAAAGTTTATTTTGCTTTTAAATTTAGCGGCCGTGATGCTTTCAAAAAGTTCATGATTTTACAGGGATTAATTTGCAAGACTTGCGATATAGTTTTATAGCTTTAAGTCCTCATTAACTTTATTTAGTTTAAGTATTTTTTCTTACACAACAGGCTATAACTTTTTATAATTAAGCACTTAACGTCAACTGAACTGAGCAGTGCGGAAAAACCACCGGGGGGACCCTTTTGTCGAGATACTAGCGATAGAGCTATGCCACCTCTCAATCCGGTGAAGCTAGTTCGACAAAAAAAAATTGCTGAAAAACTAGTGAACCGTTTTCTCTTTATGGATAAATGTTTATATATTAATATAGAACCTTAATATACAGGGTGGGCCATAAGGGTGTTGTTAGTTTGTTTCGTTAATTTTACGGAAACGCGCGGCGTGCTGAAGATGGGGATATGTAGTTCGACGCGCTATTTCTTGGAAATTTTGTCACCATGGAGCCATACACAGGAGCGGAGCGTGCATTTTGTGTTCGTGCGTTTTATGAAAACAATAAATCGGTGATTATTGCGCGACGGTTGTATCGAGTGAAGCACGGTTTGCGAGACATTAGTGAGGGCCCAAGCGCTAACGTGATACGCAAATGGGTGAAGATGTTTGAAACAACCGGGTCAACGGTAAAAATAATGAATACCGGCCGTCCACGATCAACCAGGACGGCTGACGCTGTGGGTAGAGTTCGTGATTCCGTTAGGCAAAATCCGCAGCAATCAACTCGTAAAAGGAGCCAGGTTTTGAATATCAAAAGATCAACATTACGACGAATTTTGAAGCGTGATTTGCATCTAAAGGCTTATAAGATCCAGCTTGCTCAAGAATTGAAACCAGATGATCACATTAACCACCTTAATTTTGCCAATCTTATGCTCGACCGCTTTAACAACTTTTTTAACGTGATGTTTAGCGATGAGGCCAATTTCCATCTTAACGGTCACGTCAATAAACAAAATTATGGATTCTGGTCCGAGAATAATCCTAAACGCTTGCATGAACGCCCGCTCCACAGCCCTAAACTTGTCGTGTGGGCTGCAATATCGGCCACTGGTATTGTTGGGCCATACTTTTTTGAAGACGAAAGAGGACGCACGATGACTGTAAGATCCATAGTTATTGCAAGATGCTACGAACGTTTTGATCCCAGCCTTGCAGGAATACCGTGGCAATACTTCGAGGATATGGTTCCAACAGGACGGTGCCACGTGCCACACTGCTAGGATGTCCATAGACCTACTAAAAGAAATGTTCCCCGGAAAACTAATTTCCCTGAAGGGTGACATTGAGTGGCCTCCACGCAGTCCCGATCTCACTCCGTGTGATTATTTTCTGTGGGGTTATCTCAAATCGGTGGTCTACGAAAATAATCCGACAACATTAGAAGAGTTAAAGAGAAACATAATCCAGGAAATCAACGCCATATCGCGAGCAACGTTACGCCGTGTTTTCCAGAATTTGCAACTTCGGTTACAAGAGTGCCAAAAAGCTAATGGCCGTCACTTACACAACATTGGTTTTAAATCATAAAATTTCCAGGCTTTCTATTTTTTATTAATACCAATAAAAATGTTCTATGTTTTGTAGTTATTTTTTTATTCAACATTCAAACTGCCAACACCCTTATGTCCCACCCTGTATATTAATAACCCAGTAAAATAAGATAAAATTACGAAAATATAATTGGCTAAACGACCCCGAAATTATAGAAACTAAGTATACTATAAATGTCTTTGTCTTTTTAATTAATTTTGTCTGAGTTACTATACCAATTGATATACGTGTTTTTATAGTTTTTCATCTTTCGTTCGTTTTGCATCTTCTACCGACTATTGACCTCGACAAAAATCAAAAAACAGACCAAAGTGTCTTCTTCATCTCGTGAGCACTTTGCTTTTTCCGTTATGAAAACCTTTAACCATACAATTACGTAAAAGTTCCCACGAGGACAGGCAGGTAGGGAATACGAATGCAAACATTTGCCTGTAACGCAGAAGGGTAGGTACATTACGGGTGGACATTACCGTTTAATACATAATCTAAATGGAATGCGCTGGTCTCCTTCTGTGAGTCAGTAATGACGCAGAAGGAGACCGCCGAACGGGATCGGGAGAGGGTCGATCCCGTTCGGAGATAGCGCAGGTGGGCCGGTGGCAGACCGGCCCGGAGCCCTGTAGTTCCGGGCTCTCAAGAATAATACTACGGTATCCCCTGCCTGTCGTAGAAGGCGACTAAAAGGGGCCTCGGGTTCACTGGGCGACAAGGGTGGGGTCCTTTGTTGTCCGCCATGGTGGACCCGGGAAGAAGGCGACATCGGCTGGCCCGTGTCGCCTTGCACTGCGAGGGCACAGGGAGGGAGTAACCTCCCCCCGGGAAGTGCTCTCCTTGAGCACAGTGCAGAAGGGCTCCGGTGCGTTCCACTAGAGATCCCGGAGCCGCTCACCATGCACCGAATCCATATATCTGCGCATACATTATTACAATACGGTTTAGGATACTCCTTATTTGACCTTTTTTTATACGTCGCCCAACTGGTCTTAAGAAATACCGTAATAATAGAGCAAGTGAATAATTAAAACATATTCAATTATTCATTGTAACAAATCGATCTAATAGTCGCATTCCGGAGGCGTGCACTCGTAAATCCGATGACAGGCATTGCGAAACTAGCCGAATTGGAGCCGCGAGACCGTTGTCACAATAGAATGCCGTCCTAGACGGGACCGGCTCCAAATACCAAATGTGGGCAGGAATTTTAAGTAGTAACAAGACGCTTGTATAATGCGGCTATTACACAAAGTGAATACAATTATAGATGTGTAATATTACGTCCGTACAAAAAAGGCCTCGTAGCATAGTGGTTAGACTTTGGTGTTCGTATCTTTTTGGTTTAATATTTGTGGGTGCAAGTCCCGTCCTAGTTTCTTCCTTCTAATGCATACCTTATCGGTAAGGCAAGCGAAGAAAGAGCCTTGATAGTTCAGTGTCCGGGCGGTCACCTCAAATTGCGTAGTGCACTTGCAACTCGAATTCGATCCTCCGTGGCCGACACCAATGAAATTGAATGAAATGAAATATTTATATACTTTTACATTCTTTTTCGGTACAAATCTCCTGCTAGACTAATACGTAGTCTATATTAGGGAGATATTGTACCTAACTCCGAGTTTTTCTTAGGAAATAAATTACGTTGTCGATTTACCACGCGCTCGGTTAAGGTTATTAGAAAATTTTCTAAGACGTGAAGTCTGCCATTCAGCACTAGGGTCGCGTGACGGACTTATGATTTGGAAATGAAAACTTATGTTTGACCCATTTGGCACTACGTTGAAAAGTTATGTATGTAAAATAGCATAATTAATAAACATTTTGAAAAAATTGCAATTTTACTGGCACTTTATAAACAAAACAATAATTGTAATAATAATGTAATTTCTTCCCAACAAAACTTTGTACATAAAATATACATATTACGCGATCGTTAGTCGTTTGAATGTCAGGAAACACGTAATTGATCGGGCAAAGATTATCCCAAGACACACAATATAAATGTCCACCTAATCGAATCTTGCGTCGCAAGGTGGCCCGGCAGGTTCAGGTAAATCACAACCGGTCTATGTCACTTGACTGCGGTAGGCCATATTGCCAAATTTAAGACTAGGACAGATCTATTAATCATCGTAAGTACCATTTTGGAACAGTCAATTTTCAAAAGGCGGGGCCGCATTGCAAAAGGCTTTGTGCTGGATCGATATGGATCTGTACGGAATAAATAAAATACATATTTTTTTCATTTGAGGTCGATTATATTGCATAATGATTTCTGGAATATTACCACGGTTTAATGTTGATTTAAAACTCCTTGCGTTTTACGCACCTGTGTTCAATGGTCACGAGCTAAGACAACCTAAGCCTATAGAGAACTGCTCGTTTTCTACATCATTGTGCCTGCTTTGATACATTCCGGCGTTCCACAATTGAATGCGTAACTCCATTTATTCATTGCCTAGTAAAAATGTATTATACTTTTTTTACAATACCATATATAATACCTTATAAGCTGGTGCTTAACTACGATCCCACCTAATGTTAAGTGGAAATGCAGTCCTGGATGATAAGGCGCACTAGCTTAGTAAATGCCTATTCACTCTACTCTTGAAAATACCCACATTACAATCGGTGGGAAAGACAGACGCAGGCAAACTATTCCAGTCCTTTGCTGTACGAATAATGAAAGACGAAGCAAAGCGCTTCATTCGGGTTGTACGGATGTTCACAAAATGAGAAATTATTAAAAAAAGTGTCTATTTATTCAATTTTAGGTGATTACCATCAGGCCATATAGGCATTGCTGTTGCATTGTTGACTTTTAAGTAGAAAATAAAATTATGAGGAGAATGCAATACAAATAGAATGGCCAGGACTTTATCTTGAACATTTGCCTTTTGTTATTAAATTAAAGCAGGTTGAGAAAAAGAAAGTGCAGTCATGGTAAGTGACGTAGCATATCCCACGTTATCAGGTGCTACGCAGGATTCTTAAATACGGCTTTCTCCGTAGCTCCGCGTCTACGACCGATTAGAGTCGAATTAGTGAGGTAGCGATTTTGTTAGCACAGCAATTTATCAACAAAAGCACTTTAAGTGCTCTTCAAACTGGTACACAGTTATATGTGCACACTTTAGCTCAGAGAAAGAATTAGGTGTATTTTTAGTACCCATCTATACGCCGCTACGAGAGCCATTGGCCAGTATATAATTCAGGTAATCGATGTTAAATATCAAATTCCAGGAAGAACCAAACGCTTGGATGCCGTACACAGGCGCTAAGTAACGTCACAATTCCGAAGTATCAGACCCGTTCGCCTGCGATATTGCTTTACGCTCTATTCCCTCGGAATGCTCTTTACGAGATCAACACATAATCGGAATGGGTACTTCATTATATCATATATTTAAATTTGAACACATTCTTCGCCGATTCAATACTACATGAGATCTCGTTTATTTTCGTTGGCCGAGTTTGTATTCAAGCTTGAGGGTAAGCGTCGATGTACTTAGCTTTTAGGTTTCTTACTTTAAAAAAAATCCCTAAAATTTACGTCACGGTGAACCTGTTGGCGGTAAATAGAAATCCATTATTTCTGCCTAGTCCTTGAGATAAACGGCGTGATTGCTTTTATTTTTTACTTTTTATGTTAGGCAACGTCACATATGGAAGCTAATGAGAAGATTATAGTAAAAATAATACCAATGCTATCGGCATTCAAGTATATTAAACTTGTGTTATTTATAATAAATTACTTCGTTAATAGAAATCAATTAAAACATCAATATACAATTTTTATGTTTTAATTGATTCATCAAACATTCATTCATCAAACGACGTTTTTAAATTCTCATGAATATATTCATAGCTTAAAATTAATGAATAAAGGGCTGCAAACCCCGTATCCGCTATCATAAACCTTAGTCCCGTATCAGTAAGCACAGTTGAAATGCATTTTCTTGGTCTATTTCGGAGTACACTGAATATTAATGTGTTTGTTTCAATTATAAAAATAAAATTTATTTGTTATTCCGTAGACTCTGATATTCCAAAAAGGTTCTTTGAGTTTTTCAAAAACCTACAACAAGCTACTGCCATCTTAAATAATTTCTTTTTTAAGGCATAAACCTTTCATAATCAATGCCGAAAATAAATTTCGAAGCCATTTTTTATTTATAAAAATATTTAAAAAATTATAAAATACTTAGCGCCTGCGAAATCAGATGATCGGTAGTAATTTCATTACCTCATAAATAGTAACGCTAACAGCATAACTATTCAGGGCCAGGTCTCCAGGTCAGGGCCTCAAATCTGTTAAGCCAATTGTATACAAAAATTGGCATATTTTTGTTTATTTGTGTCATTGTGGTTTCAAACGTTGGTGTGTTAGTATTCGACGTATTTGATAACAATTGATATGATTGTAATAGCTGTTCATAATGAAACATCATTGGCAAATTGTAGACAAGGGGTCTCGGTCTAGCTGTTAAGGCATTTCATGTAATTGTGTTAATTGAAGTTTCTTATCAGGAAGTAAAGCTCTATTACGATTAGATTGTAAAATTCTATATTATATTCAAACAATAAATATAATTTATTTGGACATAAATACAGCTGATACAAATATAAATTTACGTAACGGTCGCTTTTATCATTTTGAGAAGTGATAGTAATAGAGATTTAAGATTCAAATTTGTACAACCTCTCCGGTCGGTGCAATTATTTACATAGAAATGCTTGGAATAAATTTACATACCAATAGTTTAAATATGACTTTCATGTATGAATTGTCGCAGTTTTGACTACAGGCGATCTCTTAATATTAGTCGAGCTGCAAACTGGAAAAATCGCATCTGCATATTTAAGTTGGACGTGTGGTAATTTATTAGCTTATATACTATATAGATATATATAAGACCTATACGGAATAAGAATTAAAAACAAGAACAACTTTGTGTTGCTCTGTAATTTAAGAAACCACATTAAACGTTTCCTGCTTTTGTTAAATTTTATAAATTAAATTATAACATCTATTCTATTTCTACTTGACATCACTGACTAGTCTTTTTCACATCACAACAAATGTCCATAGACTCCACTATAGAGGTTTCATACAAGATATAATATTATTTTTAAATAAATATTATTTTTTTATATGTATACAAAGAAAATGTAGTACCAAATCGGCGTTGGACTTACGCTCTGCTACGCTAGTCGAAATAAGCTTTGGCGTAAAGTTGGATTTGACCTAAATACACCTAACTCTGCCCAGCCTACATATAGTCGTGAATGTTTTCATATGCCTATAACAACCGTAACATTCACTCGCTAAAGGTCGTGTTTTCGAAACAATGAGTCTGTAACAAGATCAGAGTCACAACATTATGTTGATTTATTCCGTCCTTAGCATAGAATTTATCACCAAGCGCGTACCGATTAAATTATGACTGTCATTGGCAATAAAATCGATATTTATATCGGGATATTAACTGTTTATAAATCGCGATTTCACAATTTTATTTAACGCGTATCGCGAATAAAACAATTAAAGGAAAATTAGACTGTACTTTATATAATTTGTAACTGTAATTTTATCAAGAAAACGTAAAAGACAAACAACTTCATCAACAACATCGACTTATGTATAAATTCAAAGAATTAACCACAACGTCGTGATTATTTCGTACCTACACTCCCAGTGTTACTCTTAACACATATAAAACAATTCGTATTGACATCATCGAAGGTTGTTAAGACAACATCCGCATTTATCAAGGAGATCCGCATTCGTTCATCTGATAAGATTTGAAATGATTGATGTCAAGAGATAAAAATGTCCAAAGATATGTTTTATAAAGCATAATAAATGCAAGGTTAGAAAGGATAATGATATCCTATATTTTAGATTTGTGATGATCACTTCCTAGCTTTATACAAACTAGTGGAACAAAATAATTAAATTTTCTTTGATGTGGCTGCTTAGTAAGATGTGTTTATATATTATATTTTTAAAACGCTATTTTAAGCGGCACTACCCTTAGCCTGTTCTTAACCACTAAAGGTTAGCTGAAAAAAAATGCGAAATAGCATCAAGTTCGCCTTTGTACATATATTTTGTATATGTATATATTTTTTGTTATTTTTTTTGATTGTATATATATGATAAATCGTGTATTGCACATACACGATTTATCTATCTATCTATCTGCACTTCAGATAGTTTTTCTTTATAATCCCGTATTCCTTTTAAAAAGTCACATTGACGCTTAGTCGAAAATTTTATATACTATCCAAAATCCACCATAGCTAAAGTATTTAACATTCAAAATCTCCTAATATTTTTTTTAACATAATTCGTTTTTTTACTTTTAACTAAATTAAGTTTTATATTTATGCACCTGATTATAACTTTAATAGGGCACAATTCATCATGCGGTTAAGTGCATATTTGAAGGCAGGTTAAATGCTTTTTCTTTTAACTATGTATTTTGCAGAAGGAAACCAACATATTTATTTAATTGCTAGTAAAATAACTGTGTTAAGGTAACGAGCGTTTCTGCGTTTTAACCGACTTAAAATAAAGGAGATTCCCAATTAATATTTTTTTTGATTGAGCAATCACAGAGCCGTCATCCTATTTTCAATATTCGCTGAGTCAGATTATTGCAAAGTTTATGGTCATCCAAAGCCTAGGTAAATACTCAACGAATTCGAATTCTTCGAATATGGCATGTTGACGCTAGAACTTCGTAATATAACTATGATACTTGGGAAATAAAATAGAGCGCTGAGGCGACACGATACTACGTTTAACTTGATTTAATGTCTTTTTTTCTCGTAAATATACTTGAATCATTAGTCGAATCATCGAAGAATCGTCCACCTCGGGACTCTAACTGAGCTTCCGCGTCTCTTTATATATTAATAACATTATTTTGTTTCCAGGGTCAATCAGCTACCCTGGAGAGCATCCGAACATCGTTGTCCGTCAAGTTTCCCTCGATGCAGACGCCGGATGCCAGCGTTGTATACGACACCCTCGCCCAGCTAATGCAGGAACGGAAGATCTACCAGACATCAAGGGGATTCTTCATCGTAACGCCGGAGTGAGTGGAGTTTCAATATAAAACATTGATGAGCAAAAATAGCATCTACGCGACCGTCGGAGGTTGCGAAAAATCTTTGTGCGATACAAGTATTTTATGGGAAAACCCCACCGCCTTCATAAGATTAGGAGCGTTGCTGGAGTTTCTTCGCTTCTAACGCTTCCCGAAGTGGCATATAAGTTCGTTTAGCTTAGATTGTCCCAATATATTCGTATTAATAAAATAGCTACCGACCGAGCCGTGGTTCGGCCTAACGCGTATTAATGGTAACCGTCCAAACCGAGGTTACCCTTTGTGTCGAGTTACCACCTAATAGAGGTTCAGGCTAAGCGACCTAAGAGCTATGTCACCTCTCAATCCGGCAGTAAAGGCCAGCTTCTCTTGCCAACTGTGTTAGTTCGTTCAAAAAAAAGCATCTACGATCTAACGGGATATCTAGTGTTCGAATTTACGACTTTACAGGCGGTGGTTCGATTGCCAATCGGCTAGTACCAATAAGTTTTCGTTTTTCGCTTGCTTAAAATCACTTGCTAAATTTGTACACAGTGTATGGCGATAGGTTAACCATATATAAGGATCTAATAAGCTTGGTGAGTAATGGACAGTGAATATTGTCTCTGTCCAAAAACAGGGTAAAAGAACGTGATAGACATCGCGATATCTATTCCAATCCATGTCGATTATTACTCACTAAGCAGCCAGATTTAAATCCCAGTCTGCTTGTATCTATGAGCTTCGGATTTTTCAGTTCCTTTAATAAAAAAAGGCGAAAATTTGTGCACTGTATAGCATAGCAATGGGCTCATCCTCTCCTGTCATATTTGAGATTGAGTAAGCTCCATGAAAAGCAGACAGCGATTGCTCTCCCTGTCTACCCCACTAAAAACGGTGAGATGCACGTGTCTTTTTAAGTCGTTGAAACTAATAACTAGTAAATTAATTTCAATGCGCAATTTTAAATTACACCCGGGCTACATAACGGGGTCGGGGATGGACAACAAGTATATAATGATTTCGTTGTCTCCAATCGACATATCCCAAGTACCGTTTCTATTACTAAAGCACATACAAAGACGGTGAAATGTCGTAGCCTCTGCTATGCGGAACATCTTGAATACCGAATGACGCGCGAGAAATGCTAAAAATAAATAATTCCACACATGAACTTGGTCATGGAGATGCTACTGACGAATGTAAACTACTCTTTAACGTCTCGTATATTTAGGCTTGGTCTTCACTAACTATATTATTATATAACTACGCCGAAAATGTAAGTTTTAATGTAGGCACATACAAAACCTTCAAAGGTTAGTTCACGTATTCTCGTATACAATGACTCACGACATACCAAGACGCCGCCTAGCACGGCCACTGAGAACAAAACAGTACGCGTTTCGTATTTGAATGGACGCGCCATTATCCGCGCCAAACTTGACATTGTAACTGTCAAATTGTGTTTACAAAATGGCCGATGCGATTGATAAAGCGTAACATTTAATTAAATTGATTATTATCTATTCGTTGTGTACGTTTACTAGGTGGCCGTATTCGGATAAATATAATTGATGTCGTGTTGCTCCTTAAATTACATTTTAAAATGTTTTATTGTTAGTTCCAACCTACGCAATAACCCACATGTACCTTATCTGCATTTATTCTCTCACCTCTAAGCGACTCGATTGACTTTTTTATGGGACAAGGGAAAAACGAGCATGCAATTAAAAATGTACCAGACATTGCCGACTTTTTGTTAGGAGTAGGTCTATTGGCACCTCATACATCGGACGAAATGTATAGGTAATAATGTACTATTTAGTCTTTATACTATCTTTGCAAAGAAGTCCTTTGCCCAGACAGTGGTATCAGTAATGATTCCATTCGTACACTTTTTATAAGTAAAAGACATTTTAATAACATAACATAGTTTCATAACATCGAGCTTACTCCTATCTTAAAGGCCGGCAACGCACCTGCAGCCCTCTGATGCTGTGAATGTTCATGGGAGACGATAATCACTTAAGATCAGGTGACCCGTATGCTCGTTTGCCACTTTTCAAATTTAAAAAAAAACTATTTTTAATAGTGACTGCAAGACATGATGCCATTTTGAAATCGACCTCGATACCTGGATATCAATTAATAAATATAGGCTGCAACTTTAACTTAATTTATAAATTTCAAATTCGATAAGCTTTAAACGTTATAAGACTATGTTAGTGTACTTAAGAATAACAGCAATGCAACAACAATCATCGTAAGTAGTATGCAGTGTGCCATCGACATGTAACATCTAATAAAATAATATTTACGAGTAAAAAACTGACTTCAAAAACTCTGTAAACACCCTCTTTGTATTTCCAAATTATCGTAGGAATATTACGCAATAGAATTAATCACAACCTAATTAAACTCTCATCAAACTACTCTTCAAGAATATCCTCTCCAATAAAAAATGAACCATCGTAATCGGTAGACGCGATATATTTGCTGTAAGTGCACATACTTACAGAAAATATAAGACTTATATAATTTTCTCATGGATGTTTGAAGCTTTGAAATAGAAAAAGAATCATCAAATCGGTTCGGTCGAATGTTCTAAGGTAACAAATCAAAAAAATACAGACGAATTGAGAACTTCCTACTTTTATAAATTCGGTTGAAAAATAAATGTGTATAATAATAAATTCCACTATACGCAAAAAACTACGAAAGTTTACATTTATTTTTGTTTAAACAACGCATACAAGCTGTTAATCGTCACCTCTGTCGGCTCAACAAGAGCAAGCGGACACTTGTGTTATAATGACTGACAGCTGACGGTACCTGTACGGTACACAAAACCTCCGGAGTCGCTCGACGTGAAATAAAATCCGGTTGCGAAG
This sequence comes from Meandrusa payeni, assembly GCA_029286785.1. Taxonomy (NCBI): domain Eukaryota; kingdom Metazoa; phylum Arthropoda; class Insecta; order Lepidoptera; family Papilionidae; genus Meandrusa; species Meandrusa payeni. The sequence goes on from JAGSMX010000004.1 coordinate 13,786,380, forward strand.
GACTAAAATTTCAACCGCTCAATGCACTTTCAACTCAATCAGGTAGTTGACAGAGCACAAAATGACACGCGTCCATTTTAGAAATGTACGTGTCACGGATATTAAATGAACTTGAAAGTGCAGAAAATAGGTTTTAGTAGACGAGAGTTTAAGAAGACAGACCGCCACGCTGTCTCTGTCTACCTCACTAGGGTTAAAAGAACGTCAGCTTATTATTCAATTTTTATTATTCTCTCGAAAAAGTTTTCAGTTCTAGCAACATTGTACAGCATTAAATGACAACAAGATAAATAGAGAGAATTCTATGTACAATTAGTTTTCACGATCGATATCAATAGCCTACCTCTCATGGAAGCCGAACTAAGAGTTACCGAACCAAATGGCCTTCGATCCTCATTAACGTTGAATAAATGGAGATTGAGTGCCATTCCGCATGACAAAAGTAACGTCGTGACGCGGAATTTGAAAGCAAAGTCAAACTGTATGCTAATTTTATGCCATCCTGCAACTTTATTAGAGTGCAACTACATAGGAAGGCAAGTAAATGAGATTTATAACAAATATTTGACTTTATGATAGAGCGTGGTCATAGCTAAGTTGGGAATCTTGATATTATTACTATGGTATTTTCTGACAAGTGGTTAAATTTTTCCAAGTAAGTCTATACTTTAGGTGATTCCTTACATAGTACGATGGTGAATCTATTTGCTTTTGGAATGGAATGCCTTATAGCAGGATTGGAAGAGATAGGGGCTACGCGACCGAATTGAAAAAAAAATGAGACCGTAAGAAAAATATATAACGGAAGTGGTATAGTCGTATGCAACGCGGCCTATAGCGTGACTTATAAGCATGAAGTTCAATTCCTCTGATCACAGGCGGGGCCCCAACGAATTATTAATAAGTATTAATTAAATATTAATTCGATATTGATTCATTTCTTTCAATCATTTTCTATCACTTTTTTTTATTGGTACTTCAAGGGTAGTTTGGTTAGGTTCTGATTAATTCTATTTTGTTATTTTTCGGTAATTCAGAAATACAAAGAGGGCGTCCACATGTAATAACGTTTAACATTTGATTCGATTTGAAGTAGGTTTTTGTTTTTACTCGTAAATATACTAGTCTTATTATTAGAGATTACAGATTTTCTAAACTAAATCTAAATTTAGTTAAGAATTATAACAGTCTGCTATTGTAAACGTTGCATTATCTGGAATTCACCCCGGTAGACAATTGGGAGCGGCACGCAGATGTTTCGCATTGAACGTGATTGTACCTATCAGACACCCCTTAGTAATTTAAACCCTGGCCGCGCGACCGTCTAGACAGCCTTCAGACAGTCACTTCTGCGAGAGGTTTATCTAATGGAACAATTTTCAGTTTAAATATATTAACAGCCTGCTTGCAGAAAATGTTGTGAGGACGTAATTATAAAAGTATAAAAAGTGTGCTTTAGACATGACTTAAGTAAAACTTTTTAACCCCGTCTATATGTATGTATATGTATATATGTTTATATATTTATAATATATATGTAAAAATATATACATGATTCGAGAGAGAACTGTTTCTTAGATATCCGAAACCTTAACTGGCTATGAGAGAAATAGAGAATAAAAATGTGTGGTCGCATCTCTCTCTCTCTCTGGCAGTCATACACGAAACGTTATTCTCTTCCTATCTTTACTAACTTATATCTCCCTCTCTAACTTCAATTTGCCTCGCTCGATCATAGTTTTCGTAACGCTCACGTTACGCATTCACCAGCTTTCTCCCCAGGTCAAGTGCGTGAAGAAGTTTTACTTCAAAAATCAAATCCACCAATCAATGTAGTGATTTTGCATTTCCTTATTCGCAGACGACGGCGCTCCCGGTCGCGGTCGTCATCCAGGAACCATAACGCCGACGACGAGTGCTCCTCCCCGAGGACCATACTGATGTCAGACCAGGAAGCTCTGCACCAGCTGTACGGGGAGATCACAACGGTCCGGGACGGCGCCGTCACTCATCAGTGTGTTCAGACCAACTTGGCCGACGTCATCTGCGGGGGTAAGTTACAATTATTTTTCGTGACAAACCTACAGACATTTATAGAGCCTACTGATCGACTTTTACTTTTTTTATTCGGTGGTAAAGGACATCGTATAGCATTGTGAGGAATCCTGCATGTGTTAGAAATTTTTTTAAGACGTGTGAAGCCTGCCAATCCGCACTAAGGCCGCGTATATTATGCCCTAATTTTGTTTTCATAGGCCTTCTCTGTAAACGGAGTATTTACAAATCTTCGAGGCATAATTGCCTATTTCCTATATAGTATCAAATAATCGTATTTTTATTCTATATAAAAATGCTCATAATAATTTTTCACAAATATTCCTAATATTCTTGTTAATCATTCCAACTAAGCTTAATCTTGTGCTACGTTTCACGTCAATAGTCGGAATCAAATGGTGGATTAGGTAAAGTTATTTTAAGGTTAAAATGAAGCTTTGCTTTTTCACTGCAATTCAATTTCATAACCTTAAACTTTAAACAAACTTAAACATAGGTTCCCCGAAACGGTTCCCTTGCGGCGGACGTATAATGGCGTACAATTCAACACTCCAGTCAACTATTCACTAAATAGCACCCGGTCCCATGTAGATAAGGGCCATAATCCTCCGGACGTGCCATTCGTGAACAAAACAAAATGTGGGACGAGTCTGTCTGCAGTGGCCTGATTCAATGCCGCAATATTCTACATTGCATTGACTTGAGCAAGGCGAATATAAAATTTTCAGTGTAAAAGCTGCATGCTTGATTATACTCGGAAGCCGGCAATATGGCTTTACAGTAATGCTAATCAAATGTTTTTTGAACATGGCGTGTTTTTAACCTACTTCAAAAAGGAGGAGATTTGACTGTATTTATTTATGTTTGTTACTTCAGAGCTTTCAGACTGGATGAACCGATTTTGATGATTATTTTTTTATTTGAAAGCCTTTCCTCCAATTTGGTTCAGTTCTGACAACGGTATCCACGAGAACACCATATAAGTCTTTAATTTGATTCGATTTGAAGTCGGTTTTTTGTAAAGTCGTTTGTCTTTGGTTTTTTGTTCTACAATATTTAGTAGCAGTAGTGCATTATACTTGAAAGACAATTTTATAGAGATAATACCAGACGGCCTCTTTTAGACGCCTTTTACGATAGACACACTAAATAATTCGCCCAGTTAAGTTAAGCCACCCAATCCGGTTATGGACAGAAACAGGACAACATTAAGAAAAAAAGTCGATGCTCGTATTTTTGTACTTGAGTTACCGAAAACCGGAAAACCAATCGGTATTATTCCTCTGATGTTTTATCCTTACAACCAGTAAGTACTAGAAATAGCTGGTAAAATTAAGTATCTTATTACCTCAGTAGATTTCCTCATATTCATCTATATCTGATCGAATTAAGAATCCAAAAGCATTAGGACAAAAAGACATGAAGAAAAAGACAGAAACTACATTGGTAGGCTTGCACAACTTTTACAATGCTGCCTACATTGGTGTGGAAGGTTTCCGTGGGAGTTGGACACCTGAGTTCATAAATTTTCCCTTTTAGCGCAAAAAGGTCAGTACATAATTATGTCATTGATTGTACCTTTCCGACTTCGCAGTGTCAATTTCAGTCCCAGACACACGGCTTTGTGTGACTCCACGAATTAGGCAAAACTAACAGTCTCCGATCGAATTGATAAACGAAAAGCATTCGGACAACCGATACGATTATTACAATAAAAGATCGATTGTTTACCTCAAGCGAGACGCAGTTGGCGATTGGTTTCGATCTTTTGATTTACCGACCGACTTAGATTTTATCATGCATAAATTGATACAAAGGTTTTCAACGTACCAATTTCTATAGAAAGGTGTATCACTACGGTATTCGGCCGAGCGTATGTAAAAAGGCAATAAAGAGACTCACGATTCGTTTCAAACAATAAAGATATTAAAAACATATCTCAACACAGAAACATACGCGGTTATCATAATTTGGGCATCAGTAAATATGTTATCAAGTACATAAGCCTACATATATGTGTCATGCCATCCTATAGAAGTATCGGAATGAGCTACAGGGTCAGCAGACTCCAGCACTCCGGCCTTAAAATAAACTTTTTTTGATATTCCTTCTTTTAATGTATAATATTGAATATTTTTGTTGTTGATTCGAAAAAACTAACCTGTGGCACAGGCAATGTCTTGTCTAAAATAAATATTAATTGAATTTTTCGACGACTACCCGCGATTCAAAACTATTTATTAAAATAAAAGTTAAACTTAGGCTAAGTTACACCTTATTACATCGGCTAATATGGCTGTGAAACTCCCGTCAAAATCAGTGTAGTTCCCGAGATTAGCCTGAATAAACAGACAGACAGACAAAAAAATTAAAAATGTTATTATGATATATGTACCATTCATATACTTGTAGTAAAATGTTAGTAGAGTTTTTTAAAATAGTAGTAAATGATTATTTTAATATTATAAACAGACATTTCACTTTTTTTTTAATTTTCTTTTATTATTTTATAAAACCTTTTTTTTATTCTGGAATCTTCTTGCAAACTAGTCGATTCTGCTATGTAACAGCGTCGCAAATGCACTGCATTGCGGCTTTACGGTCATCGGGTACGTTTGTCGTACGTCACATCTTGGCAGCAGCCGCACTTATCAAATAGGTTCTCATCTGTACTTCGATTAAAGGCATCAAAGTGAATCTAGGACGTAACTCGAAGCACGTTCCACATACTCGTATATGTTGGTTAAGCCTTAGTTAAATTTATTACTTTCATATCAAAGATACTCACTTACTTTATGTAAATGTCTAGGCTAAGTATCTTTTGTTTTAACCGCCGCGTTTTTATGGAATAATACGGTCTATACCATATAGTACGTTACGCAATAGTTTGAAACTACCGTTATATCATATCCTCTTTCGTACTCAAACTGCTGGCAACTTTTAAGGGCATACCCAACAACTGTGACTGTAAAACACCTCAGTCCGCCATGTGGTCAACGGCTGTAAAATGTTTGAAACGTTGCTAATTTACGAGATTAAACCGCGATACAATCCGTAAAGGCCTTATTCAATATTGTTATTATAATTTGAGTCTTGCACATGCTGATATATTTATACCATATGTATACTGCACTGAGATTAAGAAAAATAGATCACTTTATTGCTCACATTATAGTAAGTGCAGTTAACTGAGTATAAAATTATAGCCTTAAAAGGGGCAAGGGCGGCCTTATCTCTGTAGAATATTAAGAAATAAAATAAATAACTGCAAGAATTGGTTAAAATAAAGATATGATTACTAAACAGAAACCTCTATTAATATAAAGAATACATACAAATTATACAAACTGTTATTATTTATAAATATATGTAAAACATATGTTACCGGAGATGTAAGAAATCAAGGAATTGTATACAAATCCTAGGAAATGTGTTATAATATTTTTTTTATTATAACACTTATTGAGACAATCGGGTAACAGTCATACCGTAAAATAATAATAATATGCATTATTTTTAATTATAATACGCATTATTATTGTATAAAATAATAGCACGTCGTATCGCCGCAATAACCAATAATCACGAGAAATCTTTCTAGCAGTTGCTTTTGCCGTAGAAACTTCTTCAATTAACTATTTATAACGTTCATCTTCAATAAAAGCAGGGTTTTTAGCGTTTGTTAATATTGTTAATGACGACAAAGTCAGATTAAAAAAGTCAAAGCCAAATTTTAGGAATTGCATATATTTCCTAGGAATTGTATACAATGACGGATTACATACATTTCCGTTAACATATATATATTTATATTATATAGTCAATAACTTTGTGAGATATGAGAGCCTTTTTCATCTACACAAACTAAGCGAAATGCTACCATTAAAATAGACGGGTTAATAATGATCTATATCACCCTGAGCGACTCCATAAAGTTATTTATTTACCCTCAAGATAGAAGCTACTATGCTGCAAGGCCACACGCATTATACAAACAATTATTTTACACTTACACAAGCGAATATAGATTCTACTACACGGATATAAACATCAGGCAATACGCATCATAACATTCGTATCAAAACCAGTGGTACCGTGATGCTTGGAAAGCCGGTCTATGAAGGCACAGGAAACCACTGCGATCAATCTTATACTGCACGTTGTTTCGATTATAAATTTGACACGCGATTATCGCCTCTAATCGCTTGTAATAGATACTTCAATACGCGACGGGCTAATATATTTATATCAGAGTTGGAAAATAACACTCATTAAGGAACGTTAAGTTGTTCCACATGGCCTTGTAAAGCTTGTCCAAGAAATTATTCCTAAGAATAATTAACGTGAAGATTGTCGTGTATCTGGACTTTTATCACTGGCTGGTTACTGCAATATTACGTTTATGTGTGATAGTTGTCAGACACGCTGCGGTAGCCAGGTAGGACAGTTAAATTCCACTTGACTTTGTATTGGGTTATCCATAACAAAAGTCGTACTATCTCGACTATTTCACCTCTACACAAGCATACATGTTTGTTTGTGTTTTAAACATGGAACGGCCTTTAGTATGTAATTAAATTTTTCGCTACAGATTTTCTCGTCTCTCCTATGTCCGTCGACTTTATTATCCTGCCGAAATATTCAAAGGTAAAATTCAAATTTAAATTCAGTCACAATACCTTTTACGTATGATCTATTTAACGAACCGGTCTACTTACTTCGGCACTTTTGAAAGCCCCATCCCTTAGACAAGCTGAGATGCTCCTAGCGTTACTGGAGTTTTTGGTCACTTCTTCTCCCAGAGCGAACGCTTCCCGAAGTAGCACTCAAGTTTAGCTTAGATTGTCCCTTTGATTATCCGTGAAAAAGCCACCGACCGAGCTGAATGGAACGTAACATTGTAACCGTATAAGCCGAGGTTACCCCTCACCCTTGTGTCGTGTTACTAGCTGTAGAGTTTCAAGCTAAGCTACCTAAGAGCGATCCCATCTCTCAGTCCAGTGAAGCAGTCATGATCAGCTTCTCTGACCAACTTGTGTTAGTTTGTCACAAAAAAGCAGGATCACTTAATATCAGGAGAGCCGGATGCTTGTTGAGCCCCTTCTGTTATAAATAAGCGATATGTAGTTACGACAGTAGGATAATATACATAACGATGTGATGATGTGACTGAAGCGTACGAATCGAAACAATACTCGTAACTTATCAAATTATTGAGAAGTAATGATCATCATCACGTTAATGAGCGGCCATTACTGTCGAATTAATGGACTGGAAAGTGAGGCTTCTTTCCTGTCAACATCATTGAATACTTTCCACGTACACGAGAAAATCTATTCTAACGTTATAGGACAGAGAAATGCAGCTGTATCACTTGACTTGAAATACTGAGAATAACTATATATTATGTTATTACTAACTCCTAACAAATAAAAAAAAATTAACGCTTATAAAACTACTAGAATTTTATTTATTTGTGTATTCACACATAAAAACTTAATTCTATGTTACAAAAATAGTATGTAGAAATCTTTAGGGGTTTCTGTATATACATAATTCACTTCTTATTGCCCAGAGAACCTGCCCGCAACAGTTTTACCGGATTCGAGAGGTGGCAGACCTCTTAGGTGAAGAGCCTGAACCTGTTATAGGCGCACTATTAAGCAAGTGCCCACGACAGGGAGCGTAATTCTCGTATCATTTAAACGATAAATGAAATTTAAAGTAGCGAGAGTTGTGTCAAGACCTAGCAAGATATAATTGTAATGTTCCATTACCACCAGAATAGTGTTTTTTTCACATATTTATTATCATATTTTCCTATGTTTACATTAGTATCTGACTTTTACAATAACATTTATTAGTATGTGTGTACAAAAGCTTGTTTAACCTACATACATTTTTTTTACAAATCTTAATATACAGTTGAAAACCCTTAATAACCTAAAGTTAAAAGGACATTAGAGCTTTTTTAAAAACAAAACATAAATATTCTTTATGGTGAATTATATAATTAATCAATAGATTACATTGTGGTAACCCAGGAGTTAATGGACCGATGATATAATAACATTTTAAATGGGATCACCACGTAGGTATAAAGGCGACATACTATAAACCTTCAATGGGGTCTATAATATTTAATTAATCTGGTTCATATCCTTTCAATCGTTTCGTAACAGTGCAAAATGCTAAATCTTTTTTTGTATGCCTGTCTAAAATCTTTTTAAAGACGCTGATATATATACACTGTGGCCGCGCGGTCTCGATCATAGTCGCTACTGTGTACTTCTTTTTTGTTTAACGAGCGTCGGCCGCTTTCACACGGGCGCGGTAACTTATTGTACTCGTATGTTATAGCTTCGAGCCTGTAATCTCTTGTGTTGTATTAGTTTTTGCGTACAGATTACAACGCGCCGACGCAGAGTCCGATAATAACTTGTAATTATTTTTTTTTACAAAATCAAATGACGTTTTCCTCTGCCTACTATCGTGTCAAAATGAACATTCAATTACTTCATAATTCTGGATTTTTGCCTAAGCATTTATAGGGATGTTATTTAGGAAGCAATTTCGATAAAAGCAGCTATCGAACGAGTCGTGTCTCGGAATGCTAACGATAAAAGAGTAACCGTCCATTGCTCAAAACAAAACTTGGAAACAATTTTTAACTGAATTTACTTTCGAGTAAATTTTTATTTCCTTATAATTTTACTCAATCAATTTTGAAAATCAATTAATGTTTTTATTACTGTCTGTTATTAAATAGATTGCTCTAAACGGGAACTTAGGCTTATCGCCTATTATGATATTTGGGTTTACTTATTTACTATCATATTATATTATTCCGTTTTATAATTATGAATTTATTTAAAATTAAGTATGTAGTCGGAATGGTACTATTCGGAGTCATACGATATTTGCCGGCAGATATTTATCTTTAAGACGTGGTAAATATTGTTCGAATAGTTTTCACATTAAAATCTGGATACGGTGCGTGGTTAATAACAGACTACATACTGAGACCTGTACCTGGGCGTCGTAATCATAGGTTTGCCTTCACACACCTCTGCGCAGGCGTAGCGTTGCCTCCAGCGAAAATTTTCCGCCTTAATTGCCCATATCGGAATCCACGTGAGACCTAAATCAGACCTTTGTCTAATACTAACTTTTAATAATACTTTACTAACATACAGGCATAAACTATACAAATAAATAAAATTGAAGTGTCTGCTTGTAACATTAAAATGATCGCTATACCAAAATACATATTTTTTTAATTTTTGTTTATTTATTCCGGCTAATCTCTGGAACGGCTGTATCGAGTTTGGCGAAAATTAGCTTCGTGATAATTTTAGAAAAAAATAAATAGTTTTTAATCGCTGGTAACACCGATGCGCGTAACTAGGACGTACAATATAAATGACCTCTTTCTCCTATATCTCAGGAGACAGTGCCTTCGAGTCCAAATTAGAATAAAGTGCGTACATATTGTACTTTAAATTGATAAATTACAAAAAATAGAATAAAGAATATTGTAGAATAAAGAGCTACAGTCAAAATAAGTATTGATGTGAGTGGGTGTGTGTGAAGTTAAAATTTAAATTAAATTATTATTTTTAAATTCTTAAGTCCAGAAATAGTCTGTAATATAATAAATCGCATGTATAGAGCCGCCGACATTGTTACCTCTTGTAAACTGTAAAATAAAATTATAAACATTATTTCTCAATGATTTAATCAAATACGTAATAATTTACTCAAACTCAACAATCAATACTTTTGGCTGAGCTTTTGAGATCACAAGAGTGATGTACTCCTGGTACAGTATGTTCGTGCCTACGCGACTTTCAGATAATCCTTTTATATATTTAAAACCTTCTTTTTATGATCGATTGTAACCTTTATATTTGATTGCAACCTTCTTTGTTTATTTGAATCGTTCTTTTAATTTTAATTTCTTTTTTGTTTTTTTTTTAAGAAAAATAGCAATATTTCTTTTTTTATGTATTGGACAATTGAAATAGTTTTCAACCTTCAAAAAGGAGAAGGTTTTCAATTCGTCTGTACGCTTTTTTATCTTTGTTACCTCATAATTTTGATGATTCTATTTTTATTTGAAGGCTGGTTCATATCTGACAATGGCATCCATGAGCAAACCATTTACGAGTTAGTCTTACATTTTTTTTTTGTTAACGAGGTGAAAATCTTCAAAAAGATACCCCGCCTTCTGGGGGGAAGGCGGCGGTTATGAGGGGTTTTTACCCACTAAAACCTCCCCGGTGTCCACATTAGCGAACGACAAAGGCCCCCACCCTTGTCGCCCAGTGAACCCGAGGCCCCTTTAGTCGCCTTCTACGACAGGCAGGGGATACCGTAGTCTTATTCTTGAGAGCCCAGAACTACAGGGCTGTAGTCTTAAATTTGCATCAAATATGTGCGCCACAAATAAACGAATAACTCAATATAATGCCAACCGATTTCGACGATTCATTTTGTTGGAAAGGATGTACTTCAAGAGTAAGGTCTGATTCATTCTATTTCGTAATATTCCTTAGATAATTTGTAAATACATAGAACAAGTCCGCGCGTAATAGCGTTTAACGTTTTTATGGTTTAGGTTTTTGTTTCTGCTCGTAAATATACTCGTTTTAAGTGTATATATCTATACGCCATTATATTGAATAAGTACAATAGTTTTATTAAAACCATCCTCATGGCGACACGACATTCAGGTCAAGCGTATTCGCCTTCGTAATTTTGCACAAATCGCGTGACACGGGTGCTTTATGTTTGAACCTTTAGTCGGGACGTGAAAAGTTGACTACGTAGATCCTTCACTGATTGTGGCGAGGGCTTCAAGCACACTGGGTTTCGACCCAACTACGACGAGGACTTAAAGAAGCATATTTTTTTTTTTATTAAAGAAAAAGAAAGCTAGCAATATTTTTTTTTTTCAGAAATATTACTAACAATCTTGTTAACCATTCCAACTAAGCTTAAGCTTGTGCTAGGACATGGTTCACGGCAATAGTCGAATAGTCGAATGGTGGATTCGTACCCACGACCTTACGATTCGCAGTCCGTACCCTAAACCATTAGGCTATTGACGCTTAAATTTGCAATTGCACTTTGTCCACTCAAGTGACCAGGCTATTTTTTTAAAGAGAGTCTAAAAGTACACAAACATTTAAGAAAATACGGATAAATAAAGAACCTCCTACCTTTTGAAGTCAGTCAAAAAGTGCAATTAATCTTCCAAATTTAAGTAATCCAAATATCTAAAGTTCAAGGGTGTCAAAACTAAAGCAGTCAAGTGCATTCGAGGTATGAAGTCATCGCACCGCCCTCGAGTCGCTTGCGAAATATTTGGCGGTTCGTTTCTCGGTGTATGATGAAGCTCGATGTCGAGGCCGTTGGGCAAAATTCATAAATTACATGAAATGAATAAATCGTTCGACCCACATCGCTGATAACTGAAAATTTTATTAAAATTTATTATGGAACAATTAAATGATAAATGCTATTAACATTATTGGTAACCTAGAATGGTTAATAAACCTAAGCTTTGAGTGGTCAATCGGGTGGTGGATGAAACTACGACCTTAACTTTTAGGCTATTGATGTATCGCACGTTATGAATGAATGAATGAATAAAATATTCGATTGCACAACAATTAATAAATATATCACAGAAATATTATCTTGATATACATAAGGATATAATTGCATGCGCAATGGGCGGTCTTATCGCTAAGAGCGATCTCTTCCAGACAACCTTTGTGTGTACAGAAATTTGTTTCTATTAAGGTTTTAAGTGGAACTATGATTATGTCTACTTTTAGTACATTGTAGTCAGAAATTTGGATATTGGAATACGAATGAATGAGTATTGGACATTTTCAACCGACTTAAAAAAAGGAGGAGGTTCTCAATTAGTCTGTATGTTTTTTTTTATGTTTGTTAACTCATTACTTTGGACTGGGTGAAGCGATTTTTATGTTTCTTTTTTATTTAAGAAAAGTAGTCCTTCCTTTGTGGTCCAATTCTGCCAACGGCCTCCGTGAGAAAATCATATGTCTTAAATTTGCGTCAAGTACGTGCATCAAAAATGGTCGTCAACATCAACGCCAAGCGATTTTGATGATTAATTTTAATAATCATCATAATTGGAAGGATGTATTCCATACATCAAAAGTAGTTTGATGAGAATTAGAGTACATTCTGATTAATTCTATTTCTTAATATTCCTACTATAATTAGGAAATGCAAAAAGGGCGCCCGCTCGCAATAGCGTTTAACGTTTGATTTGATTTTTTTATATTTTTCCCCGTAAATATACTTGTAATATGCGACAATTGATCTGAATTTCATTCCGTTCCATTTGAATAAGCGAATTAAAAAGTCTCGCTTTCTAAGAGCGAGTTACGTCAGTCGTGCTTGTGCCGTCTAAAACATCAAGATGTGCCATTGTCACCGTCTGTGCTAGCCGCGTTACGGCAGCTACATCCCAAGAAGCATAACACAGAAGAATAACAACAGAAGTATAACACCACGCGTGCGAAGCGAAGACAGTTATAGCTTAGTTTATGAATGCCATATTATACACCCACAGCGATGCATCCCGTCGATGTCAGTTAAGGTATTGAATGCAATCACTTGATAGTTTAAGAAAGATCAAAGAACAGGACACCCTAATTCGATTTCCGTCAACCGGATTCCACTGTTACAAACAATAATAAATTAAATCAAATATTTCCTCGTACTTTCTGATTGAAATAATGTGTTTGGAACATTTTTGAATCAATGAATAACTTTACTAAATATTGAAATGTTTGCAGTAATCTGCCGACTTCAACCGTCTACGGCAGCAATCACAGACTACGTCCTAGGCAAAGTTTCCTTACATCAAGTGGTTAGGTATTTATACGTCCAAAGAGGGGAGAGAGTAACCCTCCCCCCACCCTCGGGATGTGCTCTTCTTGAGCACATTACAGAGGGGCTCCGGTGCGTTCCTCTAGACATCCCGGAGACCCTCACCATGCACCGATGTAGGCCACCGGGGAGGTTTTAGTGGGTCAAACCCCACATAACCGCCGCCTTCCCCCCAGAATGAGGGATATCTTTTTGAAGATTTCCTCCCCGTTAACAAAAAAAAGGAATTTCTACGTCAGATTACAATCAGTACTAGACTAATACTGATACTAACTGAATTAACCCTAACGGATAGGGTGTCGTCAACAAACGACGACACGCAGACACATCGCCGTACATTTGCCGATAATTTGCTAGAGCTACTGAATCACGTACGGGTGCGGCTGACGAAGTTATTCAATTGTAACCTTAAGGTTCGCTTTACTACTTTGAATGTAGAGCAATGCCAATTGCAGCGTCAATATCGTGATAGTTTAGGGTACGGTCCGCGAATCATAAGGTCGCAGTTTCGAATCCACCAAACCTGAGCATATTAATATGATTGATAATGTTAATAAAATTGTTGGCATTCTATAAAAAAAAACATAGGTTTTACTAACGTGTTAACATCTTAACTCTTACGAGACCAATGTAAATAATTTTGGTTCAATTTGATCTCAAGAAGTATTGACAATGGTAGGAATGAATCCAAATTAAAACAGTATATTCAAATGACTACGAAAGGATTTTATAAAATAATGAAATATAATCTATACTGTGTATTTAGTGTATATAGAGTATAGATTATTTAGAATATATATAGATTGGGTATAATATTTGTATCTATTTGCCATCGTCCTGTTTTGTTCATAATTTTCTAACCATGCAAAGGTTGCCTGGAAGAAATAGCTCTTAGCTATAGGGACATACAATAAATTAGTCGTATAACAAAATATCTTGTTTCATTTTGATGTACAATAAGTTCTATTCCAAGACTTTCCTCCACCATCTGTCATCACTTGACTGAAGTGACTGGATGCGGAAAACAGAAATCGAAATCGGAAACGAAATCGTATATGGTGGAAGGCATTAGGGAAGGTATCCAGTGTTCCACTATTTCCAGTAGAGGATTGACAATATAATGATATTGATAATTAAGATCAATCTAAAATAAAGCGTTCATATTTGTTTAAAAAAAAACTACTTAAAATGTAAAAAGCGCGGTTTTATTGGGTGCATTTCTGAGTAAACCATATGTTATAAAAAACGTGATAATGACATCATGCGGACGGCGGCTACCTTTATGTATTGCAAGTGCGATACACCTGCAAACTCGAGAGGAATATTAAATTTAGCTTTTTCTTGGAATCCTAAACATTTGGGACGTTGCGCGTGGGAGAGCGTGACGCATTCTCTGGCGCAAGCATTCTGTTAAAGTATATAAGTTACAATTGCCTTTGTCTGTTCGTTGCAATAACCAAACATCTCAGACATAAACGCGGTTGACATTAAAACAAGTGATGTATGTTCTCTCTTACTTCGTTCGTGATGCATTTTCGAAACACATGAGAATACTAAATTTTTTTTAAACAAAAACAATTCACATTAAATTCACAACCATACCTGCGATGGAAACGATGATTGGAAATTGCCAATGTTGTTTTAAAAGTTTGTTTTAAAACTACGATATTACAGAATACCGCTATAAAGGCATAAAATGACGGTATACCTATTACTGTATTACTTCTGCATTTTGCTCAGTCCCACAGTAAACCAATTATGTATTGAAGTTTCAGTTACATCATAGTTGTCAGATTTTTGCTACTTTTGGTAATCTGCTATTTAAATGATGCCGCTATGGTTTTCTAGTGGCGTACCACTGACACTCCAATATTGATCTAATTGTTAATATCGTTTAATCTCAGCATCATACACATATATTCAAAAATAAGGTTTTATAGTAAAATGTCATGTCAAGAGGCACTTAACTGCTACCAGATATGTGAAACATCGGTTTCGAATTATAATGACGCACAAAATCAGACATAGTCACACGGCCTTTCTTGTATATTGTAGACTTCACATTTCTTAGAAAATTTTCTGATACATGTAGGTTTCCTCATGATGTCATCCTTCCACGCAGAGTGCGTGGTTAATCGGCACATAAAATTGTAACAACAAATTTATAACACCGGGGATCGAACTCGGATTGCTACTACTAAGCAACTTGAAGCAACCGCCCGGACACTGAGTTACCACGGCTTTCTAAATAATATATTAAATCAAATATATATTTAAAGCTTGTACTTTCCTAGTCTTTCCTACGTAAAGGATAAATAAACTTTCAAGGATTTAGAGATTAGACGATGGCACAACCAATTCTATCGTAGCACATTGTGATAACATGTTTCCCTAGTTATGATTGAATCAATACAGATAACTAATAATATTTTGTGACTAGCACTGCCTCAATCTTTATTAAGCAAATGCCAGGAGAAAAGCTTAAACTTTAAGATGTATTATTGTTTGTTCAAGATTTGAACAAACAATAATACATCTTACCGCTACAGTTAAGCTGTTCGTAGTCTAGTAGCTACGAACCTAACTTGAAACTTTTTAAAATAAAGAATTGGACGTGTAGTTGTTATTGCTAAATAACTTTAACGCCTTTTAAATTCGCAACGTTTACGACAAATGATTTTGTAATTACATAAATTTTTCAAAATCTTCGAAGTTAAACTGTCAAACATTTAATTCATTAATTACGTTTCGCAACAAAATTAATTATTATTGCTGCATAACTGTGTTTTTACATGATAGTTCTTGTCCATCATCATCATTCAGCCGTAGAACATCCAACGTTGGACGTAGGCCTAGTGAATTTCTAAAGGCCCGGTTGTATTTTTTTTTTTGAGGAACTTGTAGGCCAGGGAAACGGGCCGCGACTGCTTCACCGGATTGAGAGGTGGCTAGAGCTCTTAGGTCGCTTAGCCAGAGCCTCTATGATTGGTAACTCGAAGGGTCCCCCCAGTGAGGGGTAACCTACGCTTGGATGGTTAACATTCCGATCGAGAGCCCCCGAGAGAGGTTTACCACGGCTCGGTCGGTTCCTTTCCGAGGATAACTAGGGAAGCGGTTGAAACATTTGTAGTTCTATATAAAAAAACATGATTATCATCAGGACATTATTAGAGGAATAGTGGCAGCACTCACTACGTCTCCATATTAAAAGGTACATTCAAAATATACTATAATCAAATTAATTAAATTGTCGACAGATAGTGTTACCCTGTTAATTAAATGGAAATTTTCCAATCACAAACTATTTATTTTCCGTCGATGTTTCAATGCGTTAATGAAATTTTCCATTACGCCAGGGGTCTCGAAACTGCGGCCCGCATAAGATATTAATGCAGCATGTGGACGATGCAATGCAATCGCCCTTAACTCGTTATCTCTATATTTAGTATTTCTGACAACAGTCAAAGTATAGTATATCTTTCATAATAGTATTATTTTAACACGTTATTGAATAGCTTTTTTGTCGTATAAATTATTTATATGGTTTTTTGTTATGAACCTATGCTGATTGACACATCATCTATCTGCCAGAGAAAGTCCCGTCAAAATCATTCAAGCCACTCCAGAGATTAGCCGGAACAAACAAGCAGACAGACAAAAATTGTAAAAAACGTTATGTTTGGTATATTTACCGTATCTTACATTCATATGCATGTACAAAAGGCGATTATTTTAATACTACAAGCTGTGGTAGCTGCCCGGGCGGTTGGCTCAAGTTGCAAAGTGTACGCTAGCAAACCGAATTCGATCCCCGGTGCCGGCACCAATAAATTTGTTTTTGCAATTTTATGATTTACCACCTGCTCGGCGGTGAAGATAAACATCGCGAGGAAACCTACATGTCTTAGATAAAAGTTCTAAGGCATGTGAAGTCTGCCAATCTGCACTTAGGCCTGTGGCCAACAGTGGAACTTATATATTATTTATATAAAGGATATAACTTCAATTACTTTTAATATAATTTTAATGAGTATATTATAAAGAACCTTTTAAAAAATAAAGCAGTGTTATCTTAGTGATATTTACGATCCGACGGTCGGGGTTTCCTGGTGCGGAGTTTCAGTTTCCCTTTCTTCGGTATTTTAAGTACAAAAATGACTAAGTTTTGCTTAGAACGTCGCCTAACGATTCTGCCATTTTTAAATTTAGAAAACACATAAAAAGAAAAGAGAGATCAGATTCTTTATACATCTTTTTTTGTGACGAACTACACAGATTTTAGACTTTTATTGTAACAACAACTAATATCACACACAACTCAGTTTACTTGCAAGCATAACTTTAGCTCCGCTATTTTTCTATTTGTGTCCATTAAAATGCATCCGTTTATTTTGTTTGCTGGAGTAGGGGGTTTTGGTTGATAGTGGGGAGGGAGGAAAGATAGTGAATGCGTATAAAGCGGCTATTTTTAATGAAACGGATGCAGCTGGAGAGCTCGTTGAGAATGTAGGTCAGGCGGCGGTATGCAACTCAGTAAAGTGCATTTTATTCGTAGGTATAACGACACGCACTAAAGTAGATCGAGAACACTCTGTGTAGAGGCAACTTAAAATATACTTAGTAGATTACTTTTTATTAATATTATTAATTGAAGCATCAATAGCGAAGCGGTTCAGAGTATGGTCTAGGAATCGTAAGATGAAGGTTCGAATCTACCATTCGACTATTGGCGAGAACCATCTCCTCACACAAGCTTAAGTTGGAATGGTTAACAATATAAATAACAATAATAAATAACGATAAGATTTCACAAAAAAAAGAAAAATTATTAGCTCTCTTTAAAAAAAAACAGACTAAGTTAAAACATCTATATATAATATTTTATAATGTTATGTTGCGTTACTAAATATTAAAGTTTTCAAAAAATAATCAATTTCACTAATTTTTTTAGAAAAAAAAGTATATTTATTGAAAAAAAATTGATATTTAAGTATAAAATACTAAGAAAAAAAATATGAATTAAGTAGAGTATAAGCATGCCACTTCAATCAACTTAACTATTATTATTTTAAGAAAGGGGATGTCACTTACACACTTATTTCTTATTCTGTGTAATTTGTTTAATCTGTCATTGTTTGTTTATAACAAAAAAATAAAAAAATCTATTTTAATAAACAAGGTGACACTTTTATGTCGTCAATCTTTGCTGCAAAAACTTTAGAAGATGACTTTGGACACGATTTCTGAATTACAAAGTGATGCGTATTTTAGATAAGGATTTAATATAAAAATGTTTTTATTTATTTCACCACAAAAGAAATATTCAACATATTATTGATAACTTAGCTGTAACTTATATTTTTCTGTATCAAATTCGATCCATACCATTAACGTGACGTTGTACTGTTTATTTTCTTATTAGAAACTCGGTAAATTGTTTACAAAAGAAAATAAGCTGATATGAAACGATTTTGCAGCTATTAATATAATAAATTCCATAAAACATTTTAAATGGAGAAATCATTGCGGTATTAAAATCGAAAACTACATTTGAGGTCCCTTTTGGATGCACCTGAGCCGTGTTGCTTCCAATAAAGAATCAAGCTAAGTGACCTAAGAGCTAAGCTACCTCTCTAATCTGGTAAAACTGTTACGTTGCCGTCAGCTTTTCTTGGCCAGAAAAGATTAGCGTAGTTTCGTCACAAAACAATCTAATAAATACAAAAAGTATACCTAAAAAAGAAATGCATCTAACGCACTAACAGTTATTACATTTTACAATAAAATAAATATTATTTAACCGATGAAAATATTAGTTGGTAATTTTTTTTTTCAAAAACTGTAACAAATGTAACTCTTAACCGTATTACTCACGCTAAAGAAATGTTGCTATAAATGGAAGCGATAATATGTTTCACGTGTTTAAGGGATCAAGTTATAAACAATCAATATCAGCTGTAAAGTGCATTCAAAATAACTTCCTACTCTTAGCCCAGCGTAAGTTGAACCCGGTGTCCCTTACTAATTGTTCTCACTTCGAACAGTATTTGAACGAGATAATTTCTTTCTTATTTTAATAATTTTAATTGACATAAATTATACTTTATTTAGAAACATTATTGCACAGTTGACAAATTTACTTTGAACATTATTTTGACTTCATTATAATAAAAAAATGAAATAAACGTAGTACCAGAGTGTACACATATGTATTTATTGTATTTGTTTTGTGAGCATTATAAAAAAAAAATTGTATAGACGATATCATGATGAGAACGTGTAGTTTCATAAAGGGCACTTCGGTATCAAGCAAAGCATAGGGTTGTCACCTATTAATTATAATAAATCAACGTATAAAATTAACAAGTATATACGCGAGTAAAAACAAAAGCCTACTTAAAATCAACGAAAATGCCGTCGAAGGTCTTACCATCAGTGAGGAATTAAACTCCACTACACATCAATGTCCCTTTAAGATCCAAAGTATTGCAGTTGTATGAAGAAGTTCTCGAATGTAGGCGACATTGGCTTTATTCTTCCACACTTGTTCAAATACCAAAAATTAACATGGGACTAATTGATAGTAAACCCTTACAAACAAATACAAAGGCCAACGGCCAATAAAGTATTTGAATCTTTCAAGAAATAAGTTTCCAAGGCAAAGTAACAAGCAATTTTTAGAAAACAACATATATTAAAGAAAATTAAAAATAAATTTACGATCGTAAAGTCGGGGGAAGGGATGCAATTCTTGTCGGCTTACCAATTAGTGTCGGTTTTTGCTTTTTTACGTACTAAAAATCTTTATAATTTTTAGAAAAATAAAAGTGGACAGTGATTTCTGTATAACCCACTAATAAGAGGTTAAAGGATATGAGAGCTTAAATATTTATAAAACATCACTAGTGACAGCCCTAACGCCTGTTTATTTTCATCTACGTTGTAGTATGCAACGGTAGCGATGATTTTATGCGCTGCACTGTTTGTTTTGACTTGTTCTTGAACACGATTGGGTTTTCGGACTATACGCAATGTACGCAATATGCTGAAGTCGGTTGTTCACCTTTTAAGGCCTTTAAGTCTTTTTATTTGTGACGAACATGTCAGACTCGGTCGCGACGGTCCCTCCGATGTGGGGTAACTAAAGGTTTGGGCGGTAACTTTTTAGGCCCAAATCATTTCTTGGGCCGGCAGCTTTCCGCGGATTGGAAGCCTATTATATCAAAGTAAAAGATATTTAGTATAATATTTTTTACTATGCGTTATCTTACCATATTTATATTAATTTTATAAGAAAAAGTTATACTTGTTAAGATTGAAATAAATCAATGAAAAAAATATGGCTTACATAGTATTTGGATTTTACGTCCCCGTGTGAATAATATGCTTTCGGGCAATAAATATATAAATATATTTTCTTCCACGTACTATCAACCTGTGGAATCAACTGTCATCAGCGGTGTTTCCAAATCTGTACTATTTGGGGACCTTCAAAAAACGAGCCTACTCTTTTCTCAAAGGCCGGCAACGCACCTGCTCCTCCGGTGTTGTTTGTTTGCCTCCTCTCCTATAAAAAAGTAACCTAAGCCGAGAAATCCGTACGCAAAGCTCAATCTGCTGAAGTTGTAAAAGCTTCCCGGATGTCAACAGCAAGCAACGATAAAAACTGTTTGAGGCAGGTTCCGAAAAAGTACAATTTATACTTTAATATCTTTAACATCAACTCATAAGTACGATTCATTCTGCATATAATAGGCGTCTTAAAGTCCGATAGCCGCAATAAAGAAAGTTCATCCTAGGATCTGAAGGTATCATTTACTTACACAGCTATCTCAAAAAGCCGTCGCGGCTCGTGAATTGATATTAAACCTAACCAAGTTACCTCTGCATCCAATATTCTCAAATGTATCTCTTAACAACTTGATTTAGGGCTCTAAGTTCAATGATAATTGTTTATGTAACTGCATAAAGTCTATTTTCTGAATATCCTGCAGTATGAATGCGTACACTTGCTGTCATGCAAATGTGAATAAGTTCTCAGAGATGTTCAAACGATGGCAGCTCTCGTGACTGGCTTTCTTTGCCAGGACCTGTATTGTGGTGGGAACACGTTAGCGTTCGCGGAGCGTTTGTTATGGTGTATCTTTGTCTTCATGTGAGAAGATTGTTAAGTAATACGGCCTGTCGGCGTTTTGTGCGGTGGTTGCATAATCTAATTTCTCCATAAATCGTACACGTCGGGTTTCCTGCTGTTATAGATTCCCACGGAACTGGCCCTTGTAGCGCAAAGAATAACTTATTTCATCTTTCCCTCTGATTACTTTAGTTATGTACATCCAGTATTTAAGAGAAGAATGAATAGCTTTTACTAAGCTAGTATAACTTACTATTGAAGAGCATATCTCCATTTAACGTCATGTGGAATCGTCGTCTTAGAAATTATTAAAAATAACCAACCGTGAGTTGTCAACGGACTCCTGCGAAGGAAATCATTATTGGTGACTAAATGATAAAACTCTGAACACAAACGATTCCGCCTAAGTAATGTAACCGCAACTTTATTGTAATCAAGATAGCGAGTGCACTTAGCAGATAAACGTCGGCGTAATGTTCATCGTTTGTAATTATTGACACGAGGAGCGTCTTAGCAAATTGTATTACACGTGAAACAAGAAGACGTCAAAGATCATAACTTCATAAAGAGCAACTTAGCGCAAGGATTCCCGATAAGATATCTGACGGGTATGTTATGACCAATCAACAGAGCCTAGTCAGATGCTTAGCATTTGTACTTCCGGCATCTTTTTTTACGTAAGAAATATCAAAAAAATTTTGCATTTCTTTCTTTTTCCAATGCCTTTCCTCTACTGGAGGTTGGACGTCAGTTAAGCACGTTTATCTCTTCCGTGTGCTGTGCGAAATAGTAGTTCCACGCTTGCATTTGTACTCTCTGTAGTTACTCTCTGATGTTTCTTAGCAACGATTTTTTCTACGACCAGCGCATACTATTTTGCTGATCATTATTAAATGGAGATGTTGATATTAGCCGTTTCGTAACACTATAACCTAGGTAGGCGATTTTTCTCCGTTTGACGGTCCGCAGCAATTCGTGGTTCTTTTCTACTACGGTAGTGAGTGTTCTATCCTGACTGGAGTAGAAGATCTGCCAGGATGTGTAATGTAAATAAAAAATAAATAAAAAATGCCTTATATCTCTTACTATAGGAGATAAAAATATTTCTAATTATCTGATATATGTATTCATTTTACCATTTATGCAAGAACCCCTCTCTCCTCGTTCTCGAAAGTGAAGGTCCTCTCTAGATATTTATCAACAAATACAAATATCCCTGTTCTTTGCTATCTTCACCCTCTGCCGGCCGAATGTATAATATCGTTTGTCCATTGCTCACGTACCCAAAGATTTAAATTTACAGTATTTTTTAATAATGTTAAAAACAATCCAACGCGTACCTTTAAAACAAAAGAGCATACCGTACTATGTATGGGCTTCCGGAACCAGACAAGGTGAACTCATTGTCTTAATGTTTGTAAATAACAAAGTGGGCGAAATAATGGAAATACAATGTACTGCTGCCTAAATAAACCTAAAGTGAGGACACAATTATGTAAGCGTAACATCAAACGCCCCTGCAACATTTGGCAAACCTTAATCTGAGCAAAGCTGGAATTAGAAAAACTAAAAAAATTGACAGCCTTAGGGACCGAAACAAGTGAAAACTTACAACTTAGAATTTTAGTATCAAAGTTTGAAATTTCATAATATTTAAATTAAAATTATCATCAATCTAGTTTTCACGTCTATTGACACTCCGAGCAATAAATATATGGTTTATTTATTTTTCAATTGTATAACGGGCTGAACAAGATCATGACATAATATAAACACATCATTAGCATGTCGGTGGCGCGAACCTATAAGATTTGACTGTACCAAAAATTACTAAACGCGGTTAAAGAAGTTGTTAAGAATCTAACACTAGTAAGGCCTTAATATCAGATTTAGATACTATTCGAACAGGTCTGCACAATCAGGGAAATACAACCACAACGCAGAATACCACCGTGGAGTACATCATACTTCCACTCCATAGGCAAAACTACAAAACTAACAAAAGTTGGCAAAACCTACCTACAATTACTTTAGTACGAGTTTGTGGGATTACTTAATATCAAGAGAGCCGCCTGCTCGATTGCCTCCTTATCCAATAAAAAATATAAAAATATTTTAAATACTCCTTGGTAAGTCACAGAAACACAAACCTACAAATCAAAATTCACATCCGTTTACTAACGTCAACACTGCAAGCAAGCATGTACCACTAATCAACGGGCGAGATTTATCAGCGAGTTATCTGACAGAAGGTGTGCTAAAATAGTGCGTGCGACATTCCACTCTATTTCTGTAAACTGGACTAACGGCTCAGGACACGCTGGTAGATATTTTAATGGGGACGGATGCCAGGGGAATGACGCTGCCCAGTTTAACTGGATAGAGCTGTTTGAATTGCATTTGCATACGTCGTCGACGCTGGCTTTTCGTTTGTTTTTCGTGTTATTTCGAGAAGACTCTGGGCGCCGTCGTTAATACGGGAATGATCATTTGTCATATCCCATACCTTCGTTAATCAGTTCGCAGGTTTGGAGTTCCTTGTGTTATTTCGGGAACTTTGAGAAATTGTTCACTGTGCAACGTTCGGTTTGTGTAATGATCTGTGAGATTTCCGCGATTATAATTCGTTTTTATCATATATATTATTTACTATCATTGGATTACTTTTGAGCGCATAAAAGCTGTAGCAAGGTTTCTGTCGTTAAATGACGCTTGTGTTTCTAGAATGTTCCTTCCTACCCAGTGCGAGTTTTGTTATCGCATCGAGTCATCTGAATCTTCTGACGATTTAGATGAAGTTGCAATTATCATACCATAAATGTCACCGCAGGCGAACCAGAACACAGTATTCATATATTGCTGATGATTGATTTATCACTCCTGTCTCAACAAATAGGAATTGGATCTACAGTACTCTACTAAATATTTGAAGGATGACTATTTTAAGACCCATTTATCTGTTATGAACAGCTTAGAACACGTGAAATTTTAGTATCTTAAATTTATTACCAACATGACAATTACGTATAAGCACCACTTAATACCTTGTTTTATGCTCTTGTTAGTATCAGTAAGTCTCACCTTGAACTTCTTGACAAGGTGTTTATGGTAACATCGAGTTATTGTATACAATATATACACATTTCGAAGGCCCAACATATGCCCCGTTAAAATCCGCTATTTCAATTGTCTGACTCAACTCGACCGGTCCAAAACAAATAAATCGAACGGTGCTAACTTGCCTCATTGCCAGCGCTCGCAAAAAGGACAACGTGCAAAAACATTTGAGTTCAGTAAATCGGATCGGCTGCCAAGTTCACAGCTGATTTATGGGTGCATCTGCGAGCGCTGCGTTCTTTATGCGTCACTACTTGCATGTGCTTTGCGTCGTTAAGGTGCTTTCACATACATGATAATCTTATATTAAAAAAAAACGAGTCTGCTTTAGACAATACGGCTGAAGTAAAACGTATTTAGTATTGATAGTTTTAGCGTTAAGTGTTTTTGTTATTGTATTGTTTCAATCATATAAAAGATACGTGACCATAAGAGTTCTTAATTATGTTCATTTTGAAGCGTCAATAGCCTAATGGTTTAGGGTACGGACTGCGAATCGTAAGGTCGTGGGTTCGAATCCACCATTCGACTATTGCCGTGAACCATGTCCTAGCACAAGCGTAAGCTTAGTTGGAATGGTTAACAAGATTGTTAGTAATTTTTCTGAAAAAAAAGAAATATTGCTAGCTTTCATTTAAAAAAATTCT
Source organism: Meandrusa payeni (assembly GCA_029286785.1). Classification (NCBI taxonomy): domain Eukaryota; kingdom Metazoa; phylum Arthropoda; class Insecta; order Lepidoptera; family Papilionidae; genus Meandrusa; species Meandrusa payeni. The sequence goes on from JAGSMX010000004.1 coordinate 13,811,268, forward strand.
GCTTGTTTACCAATTCAGCATTAGCTGTGAAGATCTATATGTGGTTTTGTCTCTATTCATGTACCTAGTTTGTAATATTTGTCTGTTGGTCTTCCTTTGAATAAATAAATAATATACTTTTTGCGCTGTTATATAAGTTTTATATTGTTAAAAATTAATCTTATGTTTTTTTTTTTTTATGCGTTTAAACTAGCGCTTGACCATGATCCCACCTGGTGTTAAGTGGTGATATAGTCGAAAGATAGTACGCGCTAGTTTAGTAAGTGCCTATTCACTCTACTCTTGAAGGCTCCCACGTCGTAATTGGACGGAAAGACTGACGCCGGCAACTTATTCCACTCCTTTGCCGTACGCACGATGAACGATGACTCAAATCGCTTCGTTCGGACGCGCGGAACATCAAAGGGTGGAGACCCGCCGAGTGTCTGTAATAAAAAAATACGTAAATTAAGCATAACCTTCACGCAATAAAGTTGAAACGACATTTAACAGCTTTCATCCCAATAATATATTCTACGAAACTTTGATATTAACACTCAAGAGCCGCGTGACCTGGCTCATGACATGACAGTCCCGAAGCGTCGCCGTAGCCGAAATCGGCAGGACATCATCATCATCATCATCAAAGTGTCGTGTCTGAAGACTCCAAGATCGCAGGCTCATAAATTTCTGATCATTGATTATTTTTTAAATCAAATCTTTACTTTATATAGAGACATAGCCTATCGTACAGGAAATTCCTAGTTTAGGTGGCAGGGAAACATAAATTGTATTAATACTCGTAGCATATAAAAATTGTAATTAGTAATTCTGTTGTTATGATTTCGTATTTAATAAAAAATATTATTATTATAGCCTTATTAATATTCATGACAATATGAACCTGTGGACGCGACTTTATATAGACGGATGCGTCTACAAATGTCATGTATCCATTTCTTTTGATTCGAATGTTATCTATCAAGCGCTGGAGATGGTGAGGAATGCCGCTGGGTGTGGTGGTCACTTTATCTGCGATCGTTTTTGTATTTCCTCTCGCAGGTCGTCCAGTTTTTACTGTATGTTTACTTTCCTTATTTTGACATCTTTGACGGGCAATCAATTGGATCATAATCGGGAGCGAGAAAAATACTATCTACTACTTATATTAGATTATATTCATTTGTATGTTTAATGATTAGTACCTAGATGACGGGATTTTTGGTTATCGTGTTTTTGGAAATTATATTAGATACGAATTACAGAATGATTAAATATGAATATTCTTTTTCGATTATACTGACAAGACATTTTTAATATTACCTATATAAGTAATGAATAAATTTTCATGGTCTAACCTCATACAAAACACTCCTTGGCTTAGTGTTGCTTAACAACATTTTTTTTAATACAACGGCATATTGAAAATATGTCGTTATGTATGAGATAACAAAACACTATCAATTTTAACAACATTAGTGTTTGCGATAAGCCATCGTCAAACAATAGTTGTACAACTAAATAGTAACAGTAGATTACCAAAATCGGCATAAATCAACAACTGTGATGTAACGGAAAGTCAATTTCGACACAATTTTAAAAACCTGTACTGCAATAACTGTACCATTTATATTTGAAGGTGTCTGGAACTGAAACAGGACTCAGATGCTCCAATTGGTTCATTCTTTTTTACCCCTCAACTTAATTTACATATAAGGCACTTATTTGTAATTTATCTTACATTCACATCGTGGATTCTCTGAAGGTGTTGTGATTATAATCAACTAACACCTAATGTCCACTATGGCTACCCCACTAGATCCATTTCTCATAAAAACCGAAAACACAGTAACTCAGATAAAAATGCATAAAACGTTGCCTGAAATCCGTCCATTGATTAAAGAAACAAAATCTAGATCATAATAATATTTACATGGTATTATTATAGCTAATAAAAACAACGACATATCAAATTAGATTTAGATATGATACAATTCAAGATGATTACGCGCGGTATCTATTTACATAAAAGAGAAAGCTTAAAAACTAAAGCTTAAAAGATCTTGTACTACCAGATGAGATGTTTATTCATCAGCCGAATACCAATTTTCATTTTATGTTTACAGGCAACCCAAACGATAAAGTCCTATACGGTCGTCCGAACAAACGGCGGAGCGCGTCTTTCCCAGCCCCTCGGTCGCTGGACAGACGCCACTCCCTGAGGATATTCGGTTCCTCCAGCAAGTACCTGCAGCGCTGCGCCTCTACTCGAAGCCTTCATCACAAGAACGTCAACACTACCGACAGCTCCTCCTCCACCGACTATCCGCCGAGCGTTGAATCTGCGTCGCCAAGTAAGTTTTGTTTTAACCTACTTTATTAACCTTTATTGCAATTAACCTGTATTTCACTTTCATTTTTTGAACGATTATTATTTTTTTTTTTTTGAAAAGGTTAGTGACTTAGGACCAATTCCAAATAGAAAATTATTCAAACAAAAAAATATTGGTTCCAGACAAGTAATAAACAATTAAATTATATACTAAATCATCTCTCCTGATATTTGTTATTATAAATAAAACACAAATCAACAATTTGTACTACGCTAATTAAAAATCGACATTAAAAATAATATAGGAAAAATATATATGGGAGAAATTTATTATTGAGAGTACTGAAATTCAAGTGAGTATCTTAATTAAAATAAAAGTTGTCTCGTTTTTTCTCACAGTAACTCATGACTGTAATGTGTCTGATGTCTATTTATGCCTTTACGATTTAACAAAGTGATTGTATTGCCTTATTGCAGAGAAAGCGTCGTTGCTGTCCCGCTTATTCAGACGAAGCGGCCGCAGCAAGGCGGCGCGCGCGATGAGCACCTTCTCTGCGCAGTTCCCGCCCGCTGACTGGTTCAACTCGAAGACCGTGCACCTGCATTGCGTTGCTACGCAGACCAACTCCAAGGTTCGCGCAGTCATGCCACAGAAATCCAACATGAGCTCACTGCTGAACACGAGCTATATATATATATACATATATCATATTATTAACTATTTCGTTCTCTCTTTCTCATGAATGCACCGACCTATAGAAGTATGCACGATATACCAGTGACTAGTGGCGGTCGTACCTAAACATTTCTTCGAATTAAAGATCACAGCTAGATCATACACAATTATAAACATAATGTAAAAAAATAATGATTCACATTTTTAGTATAAGATAAAGTAGAAGAAGTTTCTAGAATATACACTCGTGAGCAAAAATAAAGGGTCGGTTAAGAAAGTTTGAATATCTCGGAAGTTAAAGGCGCTAGCTAACTGAAATAAATTGTGGATGATAGACAATTAAATATCATTAAAATAAAATAGTTTTATTAATTTATTTATATTCATTAAAAAACATAAACTTAAACAAAAAAGTGTGTCTTACGTAAACTTGGATAATACAGTATTTTTTGTTAAATTTTATTTTTAATTTAAATTTTAGCACTTAGTGTTGTGGAGTCTGGACTCACATGGAGTCCCCATGTGGCGACACTAAGTATTAAAATTTGTATATATATATATATATTAATATATTAATATATATATATGTATTTCATTTCAGTTAGCGTCATAAATTTCTGATCATTGATTATTTTTAAATCAAATCTTTACTTTATATGGAGACATAGCCTATCGTACAGGAAATTCCTAGTTTAGGTGGCGGGAAATATAAATTGTATTAATAGTCGTAGCATATAAAAATTGTAATTAGTAATTCTGTTGTTATGATTTCGTATTTAATAAAAAATATTATTATTATTTTTATAGCCTTATTAATATTCATGACAATATGAAACTGTGGACGCGACTTTATATAGACGGATGCGTCTACAAATGTCATGTATCCATTTCTTTTGATTCGAATGTTATCTATCAAGCGCTGGAGATGGTGAGGAATGCCGCTGGGTGTGGTGGTCACTTTATCTGCGATCGGTTTTTGTATTTCCTCTCGCAGATTTCCGCTCTTTAGTGTTGTGGAGTCTGACTCACATGGAGTCCCCATGTGGCGACACTAAGTATTAAAATTTGTATATATATATATATATATATATATATACTGTATATATATATATATATATATACTGTATATATATATATATATTAATATATATATATATGTCTTTTATTTCAGTTAGCTAGCGTCATTATCTTCCAAGATATGCATACTTTCTTAACCGACCCTTTATTTTTGCTCACGAGTGTATATTCTAGAACCTTCTTCTACCTTATCTTATACTAAAAATGTGAATAATTATTTTTTTATTATGTTTATTACTTCATCTCTGTATGATCTAGCTGTGAACTTTTATTCAAAGAAATGTTTACGACGGCTACTAGTCACTGGTATATCGTGCATACTTCTTCTATAGGTCGGTGCATTCATGAGAAAGAGAGAACGAAATGGTTAATAATGACTACTGCGAATTTTATTGTTGAAAATTATTGCAGCCATGTGTATTAATTACACTTTTTCTCTAGCTTCTGATAATGGCGTTTACAATTTAATGTTTGTCGTCATGATAATTAAACATGCTGCCTAGTTCCTCGAGCAGACGTGTGATTTCCAAACTAAGTTTTCACGTTGTGATAGACAGTAGCAATGCAAATTTAACAGGATTATTAGGTCCTAAATGTAACAGAGGGAGAATCCACTGACAAACACATTTTCACCTTTGGTTCTTATATATAAAAAACTAATTACAGTTAAGTTACCTCGTTAGCTTTTATTTTGTTTAACTTTATTTTTAAATAAATAAAAGCTCTTTTTATTTTATTTTTATTTACAGGTATTGTGTTTCCGAACGCTCATCCGATATTGTAGGACATACATCGAATTCATTTAGGGTACAAGGACGAGTCTCGAGTGATACCAATGCGAAGAAATCGTCGTCGACATGGTTTAGAAAGAAGTAAATCATTAATCTGAGATGTACAATAAAATCTGAACATTTTATCAAATACGTTACTACTACGTAGTAGATATTAATAGCGTTCTAGTGCATTGAAAATAATATTTTTCCTTTCAATTTCAGGAGTCCCTGCAGAGTCAGACGTCGTACGTATCATCATACTACGATGGATCGGAGATAAGCAACCGTTCATCTACGCTGCCCCGAAGACACAAAAGGCATCTGTCCACCGAATCCGGTCTAGCCGGCTCGGTGCACTACGACCACTCTCCAGTAAGGCACTCTAGCCCTAGTTCTGGAAGTCTACCGCGATCGACCTTAAGCAGGAGTTCCACCAACAAAACTATCTTAGATCACTTCGGATCACCTCAAAGAAGTGACAAACTGCGCGACAGTCCAAGCGGCAGTCTTAGGCGTGTAGATTACTCCGATAACGTTATGTCCACCAGCGGTCCGTCGAGCTTAGAAAGTAACACCACTCGGACCCCGAGAAAAGACAAAAATCCGGATAATTCGCCAATGAAAAGAAATTACCACACGAGCAGCAGCGGTCATTCAAGCTTAGAGTCGCATATTTCAGACCGCACCCTGAAACCTTCGCCTAGTCACAGCAATGGAACATCCGGGTTAAGCAGGGCACAGTCACTTGTCAAAGTCCAAAGTTTACAAAGCTCTCCAAAAAGTCTACACAAATATAGAACCAAACCGCCGATGGTTGGAGGTGAGACGGTAAAAAATGGCAACACTTCGCCAAAAAACTGTCCAAACACACCCAAAAAGGCCACGCCATTGCATAATAAAACGCTCGGCTCCAAAATTGAAAACCCCTCGACGTCAGTATTGGCGAGCTCAAATTCCAATAATTCCATCACTCTAAAAGTCACCACCAATACATTATCACAAAACGGTGGAACTAACACCAAAGTCTACGTGCAAAACTCCCCGGTGAGATCGGTAATCACATTCGAAAACGGAAAGGTCACAGAGACAGGCAACGGCAGTAACATTTACATTTATAACGACGACAGACAAGTTGTCTCAGTTTCTCAGAATGGACCAAATCAGCCGCCAAAAAACCCAACAGAGACGTCCTTTGACGTGTGCGTTGAAAAAAACAAGCAAATGTTTCAAGAGCCCGATCCCATGAAAGTGCAAGAGAATAAATTCATTAAGAATTCGATCAACGATACGGGTATGAACAACAATCGAAAGCTGTCTTTACAAATAGGTGCGACTAACAATAATAATTTTGTATACAAAAATCAACTTAACAACACTAACGAGGCCGCGTCTAATCCTGCGTCTCCTGCAATACACAATAACATTCACAATATTGATGGTACAACCAACAGCCACCCATCGACTCCCACAAAAAGCTATGATAATATTATTGGATCTTTAGGTAGCCTTAGATATCAGAAGAACTCCTTTTCATCAGCCAACAGCGGACTACAAACGAATATAAATTCGAATAGCGAACTAAAGAGCGTCGACTTATTGAAAAAGGCCGCAGCTTTGCAAATGTTGAACGGCCTACCGAACGTAAATAACAGAATGAGTACGGAGTCAATCGCTAATTTGTTAACGAAAGGCATCGAACAAAAGCCAACAGTATTAGGGTCAGAGCCCAATCTAGCATTGAAGAATCAGGAACCGCTAAAGGACATCAACACATCCACGGAAAAAATCAATTGCTTAGAAAACAAACAGAAAAGGTACAGCCTGAGTCAGGACGTGAAGAAAGAAAACCAGGATATATATAACTTCCCTAGTTTGAGCGACTTGAGCTTCAATTTTACTAGTTTAGCCGCGCAGAAAATATTAAAAGGGGTCAGTATAAACAGTGTCGATACGCTGGTCGAATTAAATATGGCTGCCAATAATTCTGAAAAGCAAAATAATCGTGATGTAGCCGCAGTATGCACAGATTTTGGCCTTGTATAGTATGACATATATTAATTTTGTTTAAAATGTACAATAGTAGTAATAACATACAAAATAAGATAGCTTAAGTTGCTCTTAACGACTTCATTATTACACACTATAATATTTAGTTGGATCTTGTACTCATTGAAGATTTAGTACTCTCAACTTATGAAATTATCCTTTGATAACTATTTCCTCCTAATGGAATTATTTAGTATTACTAACTTATCATCGAAAATATCATTTTAGAAATTATGTAACTCAGTATTCATGTACACTTAATCTATTATCATTCATAGTTTGTAGCTCACTCTGTAATGTGACAATAAGAATTGTATTTCAATGAACAAATTGTGGCCTAAAAACAACCCTTCCAGAACTATTTAGTGCCTATATATACATAATGTGTAGATGTAACCGCACCATATTCTTCTATTATAGCTGCTTGCATTACCTTTCTAATATCATATTAATTTCCTTCCTATAAATTACATTTCCCTTTTGCACCAGCACCTCTTTTTGTGCCATTTAAAGATTTCCAGTGAAATAGTTGAGTACAAACTAGAATACCTTTTTCCATTATAAACAGAGTCCATCCACGATAACTTTTAAGGATGGTTTGTAAAATGTTTGTCATGTATAAGTGCCATAAATAAAACTGTAATTTAACAGATGTGATGAGCAAATCCGGCAATGGTATTGGTATTGGAAGATTGGTATCAATTATTGTAATTTGTTTGCTGCACTAAAAGTGTGGAAATAATCAAGGGTAATATTTATTCATTAGGAATTATAATCGGAAGTCAATGCATATTATTTTTAAGTATTCAGTAACGCCATTTGTAAAAATGTATTAACATTACAAGTTGATGCTTTAATATTCGGTTTTATTTTAATTATACCCAAATCCCCTTACTTTATCCCTATATATGTTTAGCATAGCTAATAAAGACTGCCAAATTTTTAAATAACTTTAAAATCAAACACAACCTACATGTTTTTAATTGATATTTCATATTATCTTGTAAGAAAAGGTCATTTTTAGGAAGATTAACATTGAGCTCTTCACTTGGAGACATAAGATGGCACTCCGTACCTCATTTAGCCTGCTACCGCAAGAGCTTATTGCTAGTGAATCCACAAAGAGGGAAATATATGTAGGATGCTAGTTCCAAATAAAGATTATAGATTCATTTTAATAAACAATACATATATTACATATTGTTTTTTTTATATAAGCATAACATAATTATGCAATATAAATAAAATTAAACTATCACATGGCTCCATGACAAATGTGGCCTAAGGCTTACCATTTTGTAATACACCATTTCGATCTAGCTCTAAATGTGACTTTTAGGCAACAAACAACTGCTTGTCTTACCTATCAATTATGGTTTAGTAAATGAGAATCAAATATAAGTGAAATGATTGTTACCAGCTTGCTGGATTATAATCACAATAAAAGAAATAATTAAGATTTTTACCATTTCCTTAATTTTTATGCTTATTATAATGACATAATTTGGGAGTCACTAAACACTGTCTCAGTAGCCACAAAGCAATGAATAGTGAGACTATCACCAAGTTGAAGGTTTGCAAATGAGATATACAAATACCAATAATCACACCACAAGATTATGGACTTCAATTGTGGTACACATCTTTAGATTTATTCACATCTGTATGTCTATACATACATACATAGTGTAAAACCATATTGATAACATAATAATTTAAGGATGTATAAGCATAGAAGTAAACCAGGACTATGAAAGCATATATGAGTTAAAAGAGCTATCAATTCTGGCAACATCCACATATGTTACTAGGTTTCAACAGTAAAATAAATGCATTGTAAAAAATATAAAATTTATTAAATCTATCTTAAGTAAATAAAATCATACCAAAAGTTTTTTATAGCTAAATGTACTATGAGCAAGTGATGGTACTGTGTTCCATAACATCAGTAACTTGTGACGGTTCTGTCTCCGTTTGATTTTTTATTGAATTTAGCCAATCGTCTGTAGGATTTATTATTTTAATATCCGAATCTGATTCACTCTTCTCATCATCATGCATTTCTGGGCATTCATTTTCATTGTTTTCACTTGCTTCATTATTTTCTTCCCTCACAACATGTACTGGAATTACATTAGCATCCAAATTTCTAAATTTTTTAGACACATCCTCTGTATGAACTGTTACAATACAAACACAATTTTCTGTAGAAATTACTTCTTTCAAAGCTGCCTTCTCTATTGCTTCTAAATCTCCATTGTCCTCTTCTTTTGTAACATCTTCGATTGTTTTATATAAATACATGTGATCATCGTTAGGACTAACATAATCTTCTAATGTAAATGTAGTGCTATTAAAATTAAGTTTCTCAAAATCAATAATTCCATAGTTGCTAATATTTTCTAAAAGAACGGATTCATTGTCGTATTTAATTTTAATATTCTGAACACAATTCTTCTTCAAGTCTTTGTCATCTTGGCATTGTTTACGAATCGCATCCAGTTGCCTCAATGTCTTCAATTCTCTTGCTTTTAAAGTAGCGTAAATACGAGCGAAAGACTTTCGTACAATAGTTCGCAACTAAAAATAACAATAAAACATGAAATAACTTATTAAATTTTATACCATAGTTCATAAAGTACTTACATCTTCAATATTTTTCTCGTAATCGTCCAATTCACACGCCATGTTTATTTACTCATTTTACTCCATTTTATCTTGTTAAGGTTTTAGGGTACAATACAAAGTAGAAGGTTATTTGACATTTTAACCATTCTGCCTTCACTAATCAATCACTATTTATTATTAATACTGTAATATTACTGTTATAAATAAAGTCGTTTTTATTTTGACCTTTTTTCCTAACATATAATAATATAAAAATAAAATTTCTAAAAATTCTTCTAAAATAGTAAATATTATTTATTTTTATAGCATAAGTTACACATTAATTTTAATATTTTAATGCTAATAATGACACATAAATTATGTACCCGAATATTTTTTTAGCTTTAAAATTGAATAAATATTAACTAAAGTCACTTGCATTTCCAACAAAATAATCACCGAATTTCGTCATCATTCCAGACATTTAATTTTGTATTAGTATTTCATAAATACAACTAAATTAAAATTATCTCGCGTTTCTACAACTTAGAAATAATTTGGTATTGTGTCATTTGTATTTATAAGGTAACTAATGTCTTCTTAAATTATTTCTCGTCACGTTCATGGATATTTACTAAAGTATACGTTACTCTATGTAATATAATTAAAACTACTTTCTGCAGTTTAGGCTTACTTATATTACACAATACAAATTCTAATTTTATGTAATATTTTTGATTCAATACTGAAAGAATCCAAGTTCTTAAGACATATTTTTGACATTGCAACACAAAAATAAAAAGCCGTACTATTGATTTTTCGTTTGACAATTAGCTGTTATAGGAAAACATAAGACGGTGGTTCTGTTCATAAATGGATTAAAATATTAACGGCATCGTGAAGTTTGTGTGAGGTTTACGAGTTTTGTGATATCAAACTGGCAGACATCATGAGCGAATTAAGGCATCGGCGCGGGGAAGGTGATGGGAATGACAAAGTGGAAACCGCCGGTGAATCGGATCATGTAGATGTAATTTATTTCATGTTATTTTAACCATTATTGTATAAAAGTACTTGCTTATTTAAAAATTGTCATATTAACTCTAGGTGGATTCGGAAGAAGAAAAGGTATTAGAGGAGAAATATGTCGACGAATTGGCGAAAAATCTTCCTCAGGGCACAGACAAAACGCCTGAAATTTTGGATTCAGCTCTTTCTGGATTGTCTTCTCGGTATGTTATTGATAATGGTAACTTAATACACGAGTAAAATTTAATAATTCAGTGCTTTAATTATCTCCTGAACATTCAATTGCTATTTTTGTTTCATGAATTTAATTATTGGTTAAATATATTACTGTTAATGCTATAGAAAATAACACTCCCAGTACTACAACTTAATTTTTTCGTTTTTTTAAATTATTCTAATCTCTGCCAGGTAATATTTAATTAACAGATATAATTTTGGTGAACAAAAAACCTTATTTATCCCGAGGGACTTAATTGAATGATAGCAGGAATGATAAATCATCTCAATAATGTATTGTAGAAATTAATTTCAAGTAAACATAAATTGTTGCTGTTCATTTTGTTTTCAATCATGCTTTGTCACATAATATCTTTACCCAATCAAGGAGTTATTACTCATACATTAGTCAGTATCAACTACTTACTTCACTTTCTTTTACATCTTTATACCTTTACTTCTCTCAGACTTTCTTTTTTTTTATTCAATTAATTGTTATGCAAGACGGTTATGTGATATTTAAATAACACCAGCCAATAATAACACACAATTTTTATAAAATACTGCACAAATTCCTGTTTATGCTGTTCATTTAAAACCTTCAAGGATGTTAAAGCCCTATTTAAAAAATCTGATTATTAGCACATAATTATATTATTTTTACACTATTCTATTTTAACACTTGTCACATCAGATATTAATGAGAAAACCAGACACAGTTTCCTTTGTAAAGGGGAAATACCAACTTTAATAATAATTTTAGGAATTATGTTCTTAGTAGTCCGTCTTTTTTAAACTGATTTAGATGGAGGAATTGGGTGATCCGTGGCATCTTTACCTGGTTAATGATAGCAGCGTTCTGTTTACTCATCTATGGAGGACCATTGGCTCTTATGATAACTGTATGTATATATCATGTCTATTAATTTTAATGGAATTAGACCATGTAAAATTAATATAAATTATATCAAAATTTGGTTAACCTTGACTGATTTCAACTGTACTGTTTTTCGGTTAACTGTTTACATGGTGGCACATATTGGTATGTGCTTGTCAATTTACCATTTGAACTTAAGCATATGTGGAAGAGTTAGGCAGCTGCTTGGTGCTCAGTTGTTTTTTTTATAACTGATCGTGCATAGATTGAGAGGTGGTCAAACTGTGAGAGCATAATACTTGATAGTATATTAAGAGCAATTAAGCGCAAGGATAGGTCATCATGAGGGTACATCGACTTCAGTCATTTGTATGATAGGATTCCGTTTTTAGGGTGCCCAAGATGGCCTAACTAGGCTCTATCAGATTTACTTATTAGTATATCTCAAGAGCACACATGAGTATATCTCAAGACCTCAGCTTCTTTGGACACGTCATGCGGTCTTCAAAGCACTGTCTAGAGAAGCAGATCACGGTGGGAGGTAGCATGCAGCGTGCGGTCCACTCCGCCTATGACCGCACTCAATGGAGTCGTCGTGGTCACGATCCTCAGCAGTGAGGGAACGAACAAGAAGAAGATATCTCAAGACCTCTTACTATATATTAAGATGCTTTATACCAGGATACTTTTAAATATTGTATTAAAGAATGTTATTGATTAAGATGTTTGTAGGCTTTTGGCAATCACAAACTAGGAAATTGTATATGTTGGTAACTTAACTGCGGTAAGTAAAAGAGACCATCCATGCATCGTAGCATTTAATCTGCTACAGACGGCAAGACTTACAATTACGTTAATTTTTAGCGTAAATTTAATTTTAAGGTTTGTTTTTGCTTTTAGTTGTTAAAAATACTTGTGTTTAGGTCCTCTGTGTGCAAGTGAAGTGCTTCGAGGAGATCATCAATATAGGCTACGCCGTGTACCGGGTCCACGGCCTGCCGTGGTTCCGCTCCCTCTCTTGGTACTTCCTGCTCACCTCAAACTACTTCTTCTATGGAGAGAATCTCATTGACTACTTTGGCGTGGTGATCAACAGGACAGTAAGTGATTACATGTTATATTTATGAATCCGTTGGCGTAGTTATTTGTATGATTTATATTAAAAAGGTTACCAATCTCTTAGATCGACTAAAAGCAACTCGGAATAGGCACAGCAGAGTTCCCGAGAGTTGCTTAGCAAATGGCTTAGTACCCAGTATTTTAAAATACGCAACCCTACCGAGCACCGTGTTTTGGTGGTAAAATTCTCTTCTTCGTCGGTGACACACTTGACGGTCATCGGGTGTAGGTGGCACCCACAACACGCCGCCACTTCTCCCTGGTGGCCGCCTTCTTGGTGATGTCCTATTCATGGTAAAATGTTACTTCTGGTTAAATACCACTAGACGGCCGATGCTTCAACGTGGAGTGATCATGTTGTCTTTTGGAACTCTTCTTCTGGTTCGTGTTTCGGCTCAGTGCAGATGCAGCTCAGTGCTCTAGCATCTCCAATACACCAGTGGGGCACTGTATGCTGCAGCCCCTATACACCAAAGTTGTCCAACGAGGGTTGTAGATAAACCTCGACCACCGCCTTCCTTCCGTCCAGAAAGCAAGATCTTTTGAATGAGAAATATTGGTAGTGGAATACCACTAGCTACAGATCTTTTTATACTGGAACAGAATTGACGAGTTAAAATGGCCGGTTTTGTAGTACGCTCCAGTTGTTACCAATTAATATTTCCTAACTGCCAATTCGCAAACGTATTTTTACGGCTACACGTCGATGAATTATGCTGCGCAGTTGCCGAAGTAATTTTTACGATAACAGTTGGACAGTATTTCGGCTTCTTATGTCCAGCGTTGGAATTAAAGTGTAAAAGATACATTTTTTCAAATGAAATGTACATATTTTTGCATCAATAGCCTAATGGTTTAGGGTACGGTCTGATAATCGTTAGGTCATGGGTTCGAATCGTGAAATAATCGACTATTGACGTGAACTATCCCCTAGCATAAGCTAGTGAGCTAGCAAGCATAAGAATGTTAGCAATATTTATGAAAAAAAGAAATATTGGTAACTCTCTTTTTAAATTTTATTTAAAAAAAAACAAGTATATTTCCGATCTAAAATAAATACCGATTTGAAATCGAACTTAACTTTTAACGCTTACTTCATAATCGTGTTACTCGTACATAGATTATAAAATTGCTTACCTTTCGTGAATAGCAAAGAATGTTTGACTCACGCTCGCTATATTTTTGTATTATCTACGAGCAATAAATTCATCGTATGCCCATTTGTTTGTAATGATCAACAAAAACTTCAGTACTTTATATCCACTTACGCTTTGTATTCATATTTAATTTAATTTATAAATTTGATTTGTTAACGAAATAGTTTCTTTACTTAATTATGTATAAGTTTCAAAATAATTTGAATAAACGAGTTCTGAATATACATTTGCAGTAGCATAATAATTATAGCATATATTTATAGCACATTTAATAGTCTAAATTGATCCCAAAAGGAAGATTTTGAACAAAAGGTTCACATAGGTATATAGAGCACGATAAGTTTTGTATGTGACCTCGGCCAATAAATAGTACTTCCTCAAAGACTTGTAGCGCGATGTCGTCACAGTGACGGGTAAATCATTACTTATTTGTTAGTCATTTATATCGACTGACATGACAGCAGATCTAAAGAAATCCAATGTTTAAATTGGAAACCAGCTTAATACTGGCCGTATGGTATCTGACACATTTGAAACTTAAAAGCTCGGTAACAGTGGACAACGATTTTTTTTAAACAAGTAGGGGTAAACAACTTACCTGGGCTCCCAGTCTTCAACCGATTGTGTCAAACTTAATGTTCAGTAACAACACAGTTCGACTATATCGGTTGCACCATTATAGTTTTCTAATGGAATTATTATTAATGATTAATATACATTATTATTACAATTCATTGAATGAAATTTACACACGCCAGTCTTTATTTACGCTTTCACTGAAGATTAGATAGAATAAGTGTGTTTTTATTACGTACTTCCTATGCTTTATTTTTTTTCTTGAGATTGGTAGCAAGTGGCCATTGTGACGCTAATTTCAGAAGTTAGAATCATTACCGTAATGGTTTGGTTAATGTTTACGAAACGTTCGTATTCACCATTCAATTATTACAGTGATCCATCTACTAGCACAAGTCTAAGCTTAGTTGGAATGTTTGAAGAATGTTAGTAATATTTGTGAGGAAAAAATCAGAAAAATGTTTTCACTGTTTTGGATAGGTTTCATTTTTTATCCGGCTATAGGGTATACCATATATTACATGCTTTAAAAATACTTGTATTAATATTATAGTAATATATATATATATATATATATATATATATATATATATATATATATATATATATATATACATATATAGTGTGTGTGTGTGTGAATATATATTTAATAAAAAAAATAATAAAAAAAACCTGTGTAATATAATAAGTTTGATATGGAAGAGACAAGCATATTTCTTGCTTAGTAGAAGGTCAGTTCAGCCTAAATTTGTAAAAAGATCGCATGTATCGAAATAAACATTTTTATTTTATTTATTATTATTTATATACCCTAAAGTATACTTCAGTAGATAGCGGTGCTAAGCAACAAAACCTAGAAAATCAATTTGAAACAAAATAATTTATTAAAATACGTGTGTCATATGGTTGCTTAGAGATAAATTAATAAAGCAATCGATATCTACGTCAGAAAAATGGCAGTGCGTTATGAACGGCAGGCATTTTTATTATGTCTGTATCTATATATAATAACCAAAAACATGATTTAAAAAATTCTAGCAAATGTCGAGCAGTTCCTATACACTTAATGATTATTTGGATTAATGTTGTTGAAGCTAAGTGTACAGATTATGTTCAAGTGTTCTCATTATTAAACTGTGGTCGAACATTTGTAATCTTAGTTGGAGTGGGAAAGATCTGATCTTTATCTAAACAGATAAAATGTTGCCGTGTCAACTTTATCATCCATCAAGAAAGAGATAATAGGTACAGTTTACAAATTTTTATTGGGTCAGAGTTATGGGATGCGCTGAACTTTTTACCAAATCATATTTTGGTTATCAGTGATAACCTACTAGCAATGCGGTCCGACTTTGCGATGTTTGCGGGTGCGAATCCCAGATGTCTCTCAAACTGTTTTATTTGAGACCTAATAATTTAACTTACTAATCTAAAATTGGTGAACAGTAGACAGTTGAAGCTGTCTCTGTCTACCCTGCTAATGTAAAAAAGACGTGAGAGCTTAAATTTTGAAGTAAAACTTCTTTACGCACTCTTGACGACGCGTTACAAAAAGTGTGATCAGGCGAGGCGAAGGGAAATTTAGTTATCATTAACTTATATCTCCCTCTAGAAAGATGGAGAGTCACATTTCGTATATCTAAAACAGTTGAACAGTTTGAAGCGTCAATAGCCTAATGGTTTAGGGTACGACCTGCGAATCGTAAGGTCGTGGATTCGAATCCACCATTCGGCTATTGCCGTGAACCATGTCCTAGCATAAGCTTAAGCTTAGTTGGAATGGTTAAAAAGATTGTTAGTAATAATTCAGAAAAAAAAAATATTGCTAGCAGTACAGCAGGCACACACACCTTAAGAATTTTTTGATTTGTCTGGTGAACAATCGTGTATATATTATACATATATATCTATATTTAGATGGAGCTAAAAAAGTGTTACTTCAGTCGTAAAGTCACACTTGTTTTTATTTATTTTTTTACCAAATTTGTAATAGGCTAAGTAAATCATTGTCCTATGGGTCAAGTCAATGTTACTATATCATATTATACATTAACATTATTAACTTTTGTACAAAGTTATTAATACGATTCATAAAATCGCCTCGTGACTTGTGCGTTATAATGACAATATACACAAAAGCGAACAACCATGACATATAAATATCGTGATGTTGTAAAATACTTTATCCGTGCTTAATACTGTTTCGTGCATCTCTATTTTTCTATTCAAAAGTAGAGAAAATTCAA
Organism: Meandrusa payeni; assembly: GCA_029286785.1. Classification (NCBI taxonomy): domain Eukaryota; kingdom Metazoa; phylum Arthropoda; class Insecta; order Lepidoptera; family Papilionidae; genus Meandrusa; species Meandrusa payeni. The sequence goes on from JAGSMX010000004.1 coordinate 13,827,978, forward strand.
TGTCAAAAGGAGACATGGGGAAATAAATGCTACGGTAACACAATCGATTTTCTTTTTGCAAAGCAATACTAGCTAAGTACTTTTTAAGGACAACGAACATGATTAAAGAAGGAAATAAAACAAAGCGTGTGTATGTAGCGGCGTTTAATTCGTCACTGACAGTAAGACGTTTATCTTTACGTTCATTATCCGTGAAATAGCAACCGACCAAGTCGTGGTTCGGCCCTCTCGAGCGCCCTCGGATCGGAATGCTTACGCGTAACATAGGAACCGTCCAAGTAGAGGTTACCCCTCACCGGGGGGAGGGCCTTGTGTCGGGGTACTTGCGATAGGGGTTCAGGCTGAGCGACCACCTCAATCCGGTGAAGAAGTCAAGCTTCTCTGGCGAATCTGTGTAGTTCGTCAAAAAAAAATCTATTTTTATATATTTATATAACGTTTTATTTTTAGCGTAGATTTGATTTGAAAACTAGTATTTATAATGCAATCGTAATATTGATGTTTGTTGAACCTTTGATGTTGACGTTTGTTAACCTGTGTAAGAAATTGCCCCCCTCCTCTCACCCCTGACGATTATCTATTTGTGTCCAGGGTTGGATCGAGGTCACTCCTATTAGTGCAGTCATTGGACTAATCCGATAACCCCGATGAGAGTAATTTGATTTCGTTTCGACGTAAATTAGAATTGGTGACATAATAAGCTAACTTGGTTTATTTTGGAATTTTTAAAAAGAAAAAAATGTATATAATATATCTAGTATCTAATATTTAATAATACCTTTGGTTGCATAGTACGTTATCAATACAATCTCTACGCCAATTATATTATTTGCGGTTTTAAATGTTCGATTACCAAGTATTTTTTTTTTAATAAAAGGGACAAATCAACCTGATCTTAAGCGATGGGTGATGAGCTAGAAAGGAGTAGGATCATTTCTTGAAGATCCACAATCGTATCAGTTAGGAAACACCGCTGGTGAGAACTGATTTCGCAGATAGTGGTTTGTTTCTGTCTTTAGTAACTAGTAAATGCGATAAACCGTAACTAAATCAATGTAATTGACACTGTAATGTAAACAATGCGGCAAGTATAATGCGTACACGGTGATAAATTTATTTATACTATGAACAATATATTAACTTTATTACAATAAAATTTTATTGCCATTTAAATCGTCCGCAGTTTACAAAATAACCAACATTTGTAATTGTTATTTATTTCACTAAACTTAACAACAAAGTGTATTACGTTTCTGCGGAGAACGCGACAAACTTATTCGCTTTATCGCCGCTTTACAGACAATTACCGTGTAATCTATGTTAGGAGCATTGCTGGACTTTCTTCGGTCACTTCTCCCAACGTTTCCCAAAGCGATTTAAAGCTAGTTAGCTATTCAAATGTCTTGACATCTTCCAATAAAAGCTACCGATCAAGTCATGGTTCGGCGCTCTGGGATCGGAATGCTAATGCGATTAAAATATTTGCCGAGGTCTCCTCTCGGGGATCCATGCGTCGCATTGCTCTCAATATAGGTTCAAATGTGTATAATACTTCTAAGAAGATAACAGCTGTACTTTTATCTTAATTACAATAAACATCTGATCTCAACCCAATACAAAACGTATTTTGTATCTTTTGTATCACTAAAGGATAACGGTCCGTTCTTGCCCCACAGGACTACCTTCACTTCTTGGTGACGTATCATCGCTTCATCTCGTTCAGCCTGTACTGCGTGGGATTCGTGTGGTTTGTACTGTCCCTGGTGAAGCGCTATTACATGCGCCAGTTTAGCCTCTTCGCGTGGACCCACGTGGCGTTACTGATCGTCGTCACACAGAGCTATCTGATCATACAGAACATATTCGAAGGTAAGTAAGGTTGTTTTACAGATAATCCAATTTGATGTTATAAAAACTGAGTTAAATATATATTATTAAATTTAAAACAAATAAAAAGCAGCTTGATGCATTGACAATAAATATATAAATTAGAGCCAAACACCTTCTACACATTTGTAGGCAGCTTCGATTAGGACCGACTGAGGGCAACAAAATATATCTATGTGCAGGGAGATCGTATTAACAAACCCAACCGCGCGCGACAGCGGAGAGATCCTGGACAAGTTAGTCCTGGAGACAGGCAGTAGGAACAATGGCGGACGACGGCGCATGTACACGTAACTGTCAGGCGTCCGCAACTGTAGCGCAGCCAGTACTTTTGGGTGTTTGATTGATGTGGGATGTTGTTATGATTCGCACAACAGTGGTCGCTATTCACGCTAGGGGTTCATGTATCTCCGTAAGGAAAGTACCCATAACTCTTCCGTGCTCCGCCGGGCTAGCCCGTCTCGGGGGCATGCGTTAAATTTGCTTCTGGGAGAAGGTATTGTTTACACGGTTTTATTCAATAATACGATATTGTAATTTAAGCATCACTGTCAGTTGTTTCCATAGCGTCAGTCAGCGATGTGTTTGTTTGTTTGCGCTTCCGAACAAACAATGCCAAAGAAAACAATGACCTGCGCAGATACGATAGCCTTGTCCGCTGGCGAGCAGACACCGCGTATTGTCAGGGACGGGGAAGCCTTACAAAGTGATAACTAGGTCGGCCGATAAAATGCACGATACACGCATAGTTTACACAGAGGGTGAAAACCGTGGAGCTATTATTCTGACGTATTTGAGGAGATGGTAGAAAATAAATGTGAATTTTCTGTCCACTTCTAGATTTCTATCCAAAATACCAAGAGTCTTTTTCACGTGGTTTCTTTAGGCAAGTGAACAATCGAATAACAAAAGTCGAAAATTAATTTTGATATCTATCTCATATTTTAAAAAAATTATTAATAAATTAAGAACATTATCAATTTCTGCACTCTTTTTTAACCGACTTCAAAACAGGAGTCGTCTATATTAATTTTTTCGATCGATTTTGATGATTCTTTTTTTTATTTGAAAGCATGTACTACAAAAGTAGTTTGATGAGTGTTTTGTTTGGTTTTAATTAATTCTATTTCGTAATATTCCTTCAATAATTCGGAAATACAAAGAAGAAAGAAGGGAAGTCGCATTTAAAGTCGATTTTTGTAAATATACTTTTTTTTATAATAATAATAAGGTAAGGCAATATACCGTGCATAAATTTTTAGCAAATTTTTTTGTCACAAAAATTGAAAAAACGGCAATTCATTAGTACAAGTCGGCTGGGATTCGAACCCGCGGCCATCCGATCTTAAGTCGGACTGCATAGCCCGTAGACTATCAGTACCTTTTTAAACCTAAAATCATTATTATTAAAAAAAAATGAGCATTGCGTTTTGCTGCAGTATACGAAGTGCTACCCAGTAAAAAAATATCTGAATTATTGTATAGAACATAGCTAACAAGTGTCCGTAGGTAAATCCTCCTTCGCAGTCCATAGTTAGACGTAATTTGCGGTGCGTTAAAGCGGAAACGCAGAGGCGGCGATTGGCAAACGTGTTCGCTACTACCCATGCAAATGTAGGCAACATTGTAATAAAACCTTTACGGATCCGCACGTAATACGAAGTATGGGCGACCTGCCATTAATCCATCCAAAGAAAAACTTAGACATGCTGCTGCTCCGAGGAAATATACAACTTTATGTGTCAAGGTACTCGTACTCTGGTCTTTTCCATATTTCTATACGGTGCCGAGACTTGGACTATGAGAAGTCGGGATAGTCGTGTCATAGACGCCTTGGAGATGTGGTGTTGGCGAAGACTGCTCCGTATACCTTGGACTGCCATGAGAACCAATGAGTCCATACTGAAGGAGCTTAAGATCTCCACACGGCTATCCGAAATTTGCCGCCAAAGAGCCCTCAGCTTCTTTGGACACATCATGCGGTCTTCCAAGCACTGTCTGGAGAAGCAGATCATCTTAGGCAAAATGAACGGCAAACGTGCTCAGGGTAGGGCGCCTACGAAATGGTCGCAGATGATCATGAAGACGGTGGGAGGCAGCATGCAGCGTGCGGTCCACTCGGCCTATGACCGCACTCAATGGAGGCTGCTTGTACGTGGTCGCGATCCTCAGCAGTGAGGGAACGAAGAAGAAAAAATGTGTCAAGGGAATACGATATAGTACATTATAGACATGCGATTCTATTATTGAAGTAAAACTTCTTTACGAAAAGAGTCATCGGGCGAGGCGAATGATAGTTGAAAGATATAAGTTATATCATTCGCGCAACTATCTCTCAAATATCATTCGTATATAAGATATAAGTGAAGATAGGTGCGTTTCGTATATTACTGTATTAACAAAAGAGAGAAATGTGTGCACAAATTGTTTTTTGCTCTCTCTCATAGCCAGTTACTTTTCGTATATCGAAAGTCAGTGCAAGCTATTGTCTGTATCACACTGTAGGAGCAGGAGGGAGCAGTGTTCTTTCTTGAGCAATCGTGTATATATAAGTTAGTTATATGGCATATAAGTTAGTTTAGCTTAGATTGTCACAATAGAGCTTCGTTAATAAAATAGCTACCAACCGTGACTGCTAACGCGTAATAATGGTAACCGTCCAAGCCGAGGTTACCCCTCACCGGGGGGACCCTTGTGTCGAATTACCACCTAATAGAGGTTTAGGATAAGCGACCTAAGAGCTATGCCACCTCTCAATCCGTTGAAGCAGTAAAGGCCAGCTTTTCTGGCCAACTGTGTTAGTGCGTCCAAAAAAAATCAAGGGCTTAATTAGCGCATTTCAAAAATGTATTTATAGTTGCATGCAATCGAATAATACGCATTCTTAAACAACATATAAAGCATATAAAAGCATACTACACACACATACACACACGTGTTAATTTTTAATTTAATACTTCATAATAAAATTACAGTATTATTATAACTATGGTGGCAGGCTGGTGATTTGCCGTACAGGGTACCCTAGTACCAGTCTTTAACAAATTTAAGAACTATGTAAAACGTTACTATAAGTTATATTTGCTGTAAATTTGTGAAAGATTAATAAATAAATATCTGCGATCGGTAACCGTGCCCGAGTCGCGAGTACGGGTATACTCAGTTCCCGGCCACTATTCTTGGTCACGATCTTTGCACGACGGCTGCCAGGAGCTGGATGAGTGTGACCGAAAATGGTGCTTAATGTTTTTGTAGGGGACATATGTTATTGGGAAACGGTCATTTAATAATGAAGAGTTTGCAATGAGTAAATGTGGTTTGCGTACGTATAATTCGCGCGTATCGCAATAAAATCCATCACCGTGAAATTAATGCACGCCGCTTCGTTCTTATTTCATAACCTAAATATTTCTATTATTTTATCATATTTAGGCAAAGTAGTTATTTTTTTTACTACCTTTATAATTGTTATTATCCGGCGTCTTTCGTTCGAAATATCTTTGTTTTTGTTACCCTTCTCATCTTAAATTATTATAGTTCCTAGTTTATCTATACTGGGCAACTTAGCAACAAGATCTGGTACACCAGCCACCAAAGAGCACATGAGAGGGCAGAAAACCTAAGCCCTACTACCTGAACGAAGTGTCATAATTAAACTGCATCATCATCATGCTGGGCACAATTTTCTGAACTGAAACTGTCTGCTTATCTTATCATGGTTAATGAAATATTAAAGTTTTTGAATATATTTTCTTATATTTTTCTGCGGAAAAACAACAAATAATATGGAATAGGTTAATACTATATTTAAGCCGTGGTAGCTCAGGTAATTTGCGTAGTACGCTATCAACCCGAGATCGATCCCCGGTGCCGGCACCAATAAATTTGTTGTTGCAATTTTATATGCTGATTTTACCACGTGCTCGTCGGTGAAGAAAAACATCGTGAGGAAACCTACATGTCTTAGAAAATTTTTGTAAGGCATGTGAAGTCTGCCTATACGCACTACCACGTGGCGGACTATGCCCTTATACTCTTTGCAGAGAAGGCCTGCGCCCAACATTGGGACACATATACATCTAATGTAAATTTAATTGTAAGACCAAGAGCCATATCCGTTAACAATTTTTTTTCACCGAATTGAAAGTTGGCATAGCTCTTAGATCGCTTCAGCCCTGTAGTTCTGGGCTCACAAGAATAAGACTACGGTATCCCCTGCCCGTCGTACAAGGCGAGTAAAAGGGGCCTCGGGTTCACTGGGCGACAAGGGTGGGGGCCTGAGTCGTCCACCAAAGTGGACCCGGGAAGAAGGCGACATCGGCTGGTCCGTGTCGCCTTGCGCTGCGAGGGCACAGGGGGGAGGGAGTAACCTCCCGCCTCCGGTACGTGCTCTCCTTGAGCACAGTGCAGAGGGGCTCCGGTGCGTTCCACTGGAGATCCCGGAGCCCCTCGTCATGCACCGAGGATAAGGCCACCGGGGAGGTTTTAGTGGGTAAGAACCCCACATAACCGCCGCCTTCCCCCCCGAAGGCGAGGTATCTTTCTGAAGATTTCCTCCCCGTCAACAAAAAAAAAGCTCTTAGATCGCTTAGCCTGAACCTCCACATTTTATTTTGACATGTTGGAAACGGACAAAATTCACCAAAAAATTTGTTGTATATTTTTATAAAACGAATGCTAACAATATTTTTTTACTACTAACATATTTATCATACCAACTAAGCTTAAGTAATAGTCGAATGGTGGATTCGAACCTACGACCTTACGATTCACAGACAGAAAAAATATTTTTCTTTAGATTAATAATTAGTGTTCATATCCTTTTTTTTGTTGACGGCGAGGAAAACTCGCAGCGCAAGGCGACACGGGCCAGCCGATGTCGCCTTCTTCCCGGATCCACTTTGGTGGACGACGCAGGCCCCCACCCTTGTCGCCTTGTACGACAGGCAGGGGATACCGTAGTCTTATTCTTGAGAGCCCAGAACTACAGGGCTGAGTCATATCCTATTTTAAGGTATCACAGTAACAAAAATATTACAAGGCATTGCTATATTCTTTGTTCTTTATTGCATGGTTTTTTAATATTTACGTGCCACTCGAGCCGGCTTTATTATATTATGCGGTTCCTTGAGTGGAAGGGAATGTATTAAAATATTTTAGAGGCCGTTAAATACGTGATTTTAAAAAACCCGTTTGACTTGTAACATGATAACTTTAAAAGATATACATTTTTCCTTACATAGTTGCATTAATTATATAAGAATGCTATTGGTCATGGTCGTTTTAATGTTTACGGAAAATAAAACGGATAAAGTGTGAACGTACCTTAATTAACGTTCGTAATACTCAATAAGCTCTCACGTTTTTTTAACCGTAGTGTGGTAGGCAGAGACAACTTGGTCGTGGGTTCGAATGCCAATCAACTTGTACCAATTAATTGCCATTTCAGTTTTATATACAAAAAATCATTTGCTAATAGTTTGTGCCGTGGTGTATGGCAATGGGCGCATTTGGGACCTAATAAGCTTGCTGAAATGTGGGCAGCACAAGCTACCCTAAGTCTACCTGGTAGAGTTAAAGATCGTTACAGTATACTTGTTAAAATACGAATTGTTTTGATGGTAGGATATTAGAAAATGGTGTTTGTTGGATTTATTACGTGACGTATTTGCTTCGATGTAGACAGAATGTAGTTTCCGATTAAAAATGTAGGACAGCTAACGAACAGTATGCTTGTTATACGCATGCGCTACCCGGTATACAATGTGCTATTTTTAGAACGTTCAAAGTTTCACTCTACCGGGACAGCAAATTTACATAAACTTGCAGTAATCACGTTTAAAACATGCTACGCGAAACTAAAAGTAACAGCCTATATAATTATGTTACACTATTGTACACAGGCTCTGTAAAAATAGTAAAATTGCACAGTCTACTAAGATCTAGAAACAGATTTGAACTTTAATTCCGACTTTCATAGTCCAATCACATTTGGTTGCCATGGCTGACGAAACACAGGTGTTATATTTGAACATAAGCCGATGTGTATAACCCGTTTTTTCGTCTGGCCTATATCCTGTCAAGTGGTTTTTATCAGTTACAGATAACGGATGGATAGCCAATTTTGTTGTACTCAATCTAAAGTTAATATATAAAATGGTTATGATGCGTCGCTAATGTTATTTTCCTTATAATTCACCGGATATTTTTAAAGAGCTTTGTACTTTAAAATATGTTAATGTCTTTGGGCTTAGAACTCGTTTCCATTGTGTGATAATTTGGTTTATTATTTCAAAGTGGCGTAGCAGTTCACGTGGTTAATTATGTGAACTCTACGCAACAGACGCCGTTTAATTATAAATTAGTTTAAAAATAAAAGATAGTTAAAGTTACACTCTTTATATGTCCTACTGTTGGGCACAGACCTGCGTAAAGAGAGTAAAATGGCATATCCCGCGTTGGCGAACTTCATGTGTCTTAGAAAATTTTCTTGAATTTTTTAATTATGTCTGTGGCCAGCAGCGATCACCTTATCATCAGTAAAACGTAAGAAAAATATATAACGGAAGTTCTATAATCGTATAAAAAAAATGTTTATTATTTTACGTTATTTTTTTATTTCGTAAATACTTTAATATTCTTAAATAAAAACCAATCAGAAATTAACCAATATTTTCTGCAAATTGTGTTGCTTTTATATTAGCAAGAAGAAGGAACTACGTTCCTACCTGGAGTCCCATGACACCATATATTTTTTTTATTTGTAAAAAATCTAATGAAAAACCTAAACTGTAATGAATGAAATGATACAATCCAACTGGGATATGAACCAACTTTCCGAATGGAATTTAAATCGTGCGTTGCTACCTTTAGTTTCTCGAAGTTTAGTTTTCTAAAGGTCTTAAGTTTTTTTTAACCTTGTTGGGGTCGACAAAGACTGATGATGAAATCATCATCCGCTTTTCACCAATTTTATTAGGTCCTATATGTTACAACTGTTACTAAACAACTAAAGAGCTCTAGCATACAATTCATCCGATGTTACGTAATCACCTCATTAAATAATTATCAGGAATTTTTTTGTTGACTTAAGCCGCTGACATCTCTCATCTGACAAAATATAGAAGAGTACACTTCGCTTAAGCCGCCTAAGTTCATCACTGTTGGATTTTTTTTTAATTTTGACAATGTGATATAATTTATTTTCAGGCCTAATCTGGTTTATAGTTCCGGTGTCAATGATTATTTGCAACGACGTGATGGCCTACGTGTTCGGTTTCTTCTTCGGCAAGACCCCGCTCATAAAACTCAGCCCCAAGAAAACCTGGGAGGGCTTCATCGGCGGTGGTTTCTCCACCGTCGTTTTTGGACTTGTGGTGAGTAGAAAATTTAATCCAATGGTTTATGGCATAGATATTTTTCTATTTATTTAATATTTTATTTACATTATAAAATAAGTACTTAAATTAAAGTAATAACTAAGCTTAACCTAAAAGGGCAACGTCCCTACCTAAAAGGGCAACGTCCCTACCTGCCCTGGCCTTATCGCTATGAGTGATTTTTTTTAAATCAGGATCCATTTTTTTCATCCCATCATCAAAGGTGTCATTAATACTATAGTGTGTCTTCGCGTTGGGAAAGCGGTCTCCTAATACCCTGAATTTTAATAAAAGCAATACATACAAATTATATTTACATATAAATAAGGAAAATAGTTTAGCCTTTGGTGATCATGGAATTGTATTGTATTACAACACTAATAAAGAACAAATGGATTTGTTTTGTGTTATATGATTATTCCACTGTTAATTTGTTGTACCCCTAAAGGCCAGTGGGATATATTCATATTATATGTAGGCTGTAACTTTCATATACCATTGTTTCAGCTGTCGTACCTGATGTCCCAATACCCTTACCTGGTGTGCCCAATCGAGTACTCGGACTCCCTCGGCCGCATGACCATGGACTGCGAACCGTCCTCGCTGTTCCGTCTCCACGAGTACACGCCCCCGCAGTTCCTGCAGCCGCTCATGAAACTTGTGAGTACTACTCTAATGTTCTCTTTTAACCAACTTCAAAAATGATGAGCAATTGTTCGGTATCATCCCAGCTACCGATTTCCATTATCGCATATCCCGACAGAGTTCCAAATACCAACAACGTCAACTAGCTGACGTTCCACGACTGTGTGTTTTTCGCGTAATTTCTATGATCTGTCCGAATCTATACGATTTGGGGACTATCCTACTCCTTTCTCAAAGGCCGCAAACGCACCTGCAACTCCTGTCTTGGAGATGTTCATGGGTGATTGCTTAACATCAGGTGAGACATTTGCCCCTTTTTTCTGTAAAAAAGATACTAATATAATATTCTTTATTAAATAACGAGAAACAAAACAATATAAATAATAATCACAATTATTATATATTACTAGTATAACCGTTTACGTTTTGCGATCTAAACTAGGAATGTTCTGTGCAATAAGGGACAGTCCTTCCTCCCATAAGTATTTATGTTTGTATCAAATTTATTTTAATTATAAGGATATTGATTGAGTGTAACTGGTATGTGTAATATTACTGCGAGATGTGAGTTAAAGTTGAGTTACAGGTAAATTTTTATTTCGTTAAGAAAGGGCTTACATATATCTTATCTATATATGTGTGTGTGTTTGTGACTTTGTCAGTGAAAATGTGGGTGTTCTCAATTCGACTATATTTTTATGTTATTGCTCGTAGCGCTGTCTGTCTGCTGTATATTTATAAATAATAAATAAATAAATCTTTATTAGTCACCATAGAAAATGTTTAAACAAAGAAATATGAAATCCCTGACTCCTGAGCTAGGTTCTATTGGACCTGTGTTTCCGGGGTCAGTGTCTTCTCCCGTTTGAAAAGCACAATAAAATATGAGCATAACAAATGATAACAATATTTAACAAATGTGTGTATGTTGTGTTGGTGTGTGTGTGTGTGTGTAAATTTGTGTTTGTGTATGTCCCTCAGCTTTATATTATATTAAATTAGGAGGCGTTCAGTCTGAATATAATTCAACTCTAGTAAATATTTTTTTTACAAACTAATTTACATTTATGATTCGACAAAGAAAGGATGAATTTTTAAGACTTTATTTAACCTATTATACAAGGAAGTGGCTCTGAAGCGCTGCTGTTGACGTTTATGAACCAATTTGTAATTTTTTTCACGAAATCAAATAGTATTATCTTATGGGTCTAAGCAATAGAAACTTCAAGGCCGATGTTGTATATTAAACTCGGATGCTTTATTTTTTGTTTGTTTTTTCCAGTCGGGCAGAGATAAAATGAACATGTACCCATTCATGATCCACTCGCTCGCCCTCAGCATCTTCAGCTCAGTGATCGGACCATTCGGAGGATTTTTCGCGTCTGGCTTCAAGCGTGCTTTTAAGATCAAGGTATGTTACATTTTATAATTTTTTTTTGTTCAAGGAGGGAAATCTTCAAAATGATACCTTGTGATATATGTAGATACATTATGTAAGGCAGGAATACAGGTCTAATTCTTTGTTTTTTTTAAATGTTACGTTCGCTTGCAGGACTTTGGTGACGTCATCCCTGGGCATGGCGGCATCATGGACCGTTTCGACTGCCAGTTCCTGATGGCCACTTTCGTCAACGTATACATCACCAGCTTCATACGCACCGCCACGCCGCAGAAACTCTTGCAGCAGGTAACGTATGACATTATCAAACGTATTCGGGTTTATTGAAGTAACACTTCTTTATGCACTCTTGAAGTTTCACTACGAAGAGAATAACCACTACTTCTATCGATAAACGCTTCACTAAAACAATAATTTTTAATACCTTTATTTAGACTACACATTAGTGAAATAGGTCATCTTTCGCAGAAAAAAGAAATAAAATATTATTTTACTGCAGTAAGCGCATTTCAGAATCTCGATGAAATCGAACATCTTTTGATAAAACTTGCCTGCACAGCTTAGTGTATTTTTTATAATACGGTTAATCAAGTTGAGTTGAGTGAGTGAGAGTTGAGTGATAGTCACCATACCAGAGGAGCTGCAGGAGCATTGTAGGCCTTTGAGATAGGAATAGGCTCGTTGAAGGTCTAAATTTCTAATCGTAAAGGTTCGGAAACACCGCTGATGACATACGTTGTTAGAAGCTTTAGCAATTAGTGGTAAATGAGCTTATCTACTATTTTGTTTCCAGGTGTACAACCTGAAGCCAGAACAACAGCTCCAGCTGTTTTACGCCCTTAAGGAGTCGCTTGAGAACCGCAACATCCTGAACATGATACCTTAGACCTGCTTACCATACGGTACAGATATATGTAGTCATTTTATTGATGTTGTTGTTATTTTAATGTATTCCCCACACTTGACGGAAGACATCTTACCATATATTTCAACTTTGCAACTACATACAAACTCACTGTCGAATTAGGATTACCCTGCCGATAGAAACATGCCAGGGTGAGGTTCCTTCGCAGTTGCCTTTTTTTATGTTGACGGGGGGAAATCTTTAACAAGATACTCCCCCGACAAGGCGGGGTTGTGTGGGATTTTTCATCGTCATCATCATCAGCCTGTGTCTACCCACTGCTGGAAATAGGCCTTCCCCAATGCCTTCCACCATATACGATCCTCAGCTTCCCGCATCCAGCCACTTCCGGCTATCCTTACAAAGTCGTCGGTCCATCTCGAGGGAGGGCGCCCTACGCTTCCCCGACCCATGCGCGGCCTCCATTCCAAGACTCCTCCCCCATCTACCGTCACTGACTCGGCAGATGTGGTCGGCCCACTGCCACTTCAACTTGCTGACTTTAAGAGCTATGTGGACTACCTTTGTTCTCCAAGTCTCTGCACCACAGATCATGGCTGGTAGGATGCACTGATTTTGGATTTTTACCCACTAAAAACTCCCCCGGTGGCCCTTCTTCGGTGCCTAGTGACAGGCTCCGGGATCTACAGTGGAACGCACTGTCGCACGTCCACTTCAGCGGACGACAAAGGCTTCGCAGTTGCCTTTGTATTCAGCTGCTCATAATAGAGGGTCAGGTTAATTAATGCCTTATTTCGGTTGTAATTTAAAAGTTCTCCGTCAAGTGTAATACGACCCTAAGGTCGAACATATCGTACGGTCTTATTCAGGCCGTATACATTTTGTTCTAGTCTCTAAATTCGTTTGTCTGTCTTGATATATTTTATTATACAATTTTTTTCAAATGTTATTGTGTTTTTTATATCGAGACAGATAAACAATACAATTATAATCGTAGATGTATTTACTTGTTCCATTAAAAACTATAAAATTCAATTTTAGAAATATTCGCTTGTATGTAGTTTTACCATCAAATTGTATGGATGTGTCAGTTTCCTTTTTCGGTCTCTTAAACCAATAGTGTCAAAATGAACGTTCAGTGACACCACCGTTGTCGTTTTTGCTACTTTTGGTAATCTGGTATTTAATTTGTGCCACTTTGGTTTTCTTGCCACTGACACTGCAATTGTGTCAATAGCTGCTATTTGTTAATCTCGTACATAATCCAAATACGCAGTTGAATTTTTTTTTTGATTAATTGAATCAATATCAAATAATCAAAAAATGCAATTGAATATTACATGTCAAAAAATTGGATTTTTAAAGGTTGGTTTTATGGCAGACTCGGCTCTGGGATTGTGCCACAAATGTTTTCTGTTTCTTATATGCAAATTGGTCATATGTTGAATTTTGTCACATTTGTGTCCAAATATACTTGTTATAAAAATTGATATAAATTTCGATATGTAATTAAGCCGTTAATATTTGGCTTGTCTTTACTTTATTTTATATCGTTTTATATCTGTTGTATGAAAGAGAGCTCGAATTATGTTTATTTTATGTACATTGCTAATTATATTTAGAATATATTGATGGGAGAACAATTTGATTTAATAAGTTTATTTGTCATAATATGTCTTACATTCTATATGCTCGATTTCATTTTGATGCTTTGATATATGTATAGTATTGCCATTTATTTATTTAAGAATTTTGCAAATTTTATTTAACATACCTCAAACGCTTTGCTTTGCTTTATTCGGGACTGGAGTAGTTTACCCGCGTCTTTCCTTCCAGTTACGTACCAGTATGTGTACGTGTACCTTACAATCTAAGATTGCATTTCCAGTTAACATCAGATGGGATCATGGTGAAGCACTAGCGAAACGATTGAAAGTATCGAAAAAACATTTCAAATGCAGATATCGTTTTGTATTGGAAAAGTTTTAATAATACGCCTATATACCAGTTACTGTGTTAGGTTGGGCTGGATGGGCTTACCACCCACACACCCCACATAAGACATACAAGCTTGGTGAATAGTGGATAGCAAAAGCTGTCTGTATACCCCGCGACGCGAGAGCTTTTTATTATATATATATACTGGCTGCACCCCGTGGTGTTACCCACGATTTCAAAATCATTTCTTTCTTTCTAAAATAAGTAATAAAATAGCCTAAGTTATACGTCAGCTATATTTACCAATGAAAGTCTCGACAAAATCGGACCAGCCGTTCCAAAGATTAGCCGGAACAGACATACAGATAAATTGCATCCACAGACCCGTGTCCGTCTTAAATTGTTCACTCTGCATTTATTAAAAGAGTGCCACCTCTACAGTTCTATTTTTCTTTATATATATATATAATGCCTGAATTTGGAGGTGGCCAGAGAACGCTCCGGTTCACGCGTCGCAAAATGTTATTTTGGAATATGTACTGTATATACATTTATATGCATGTGGTAAAAAGTGGTTATGTTAATATTACAAACAGACACTCCAATTTGATTTATCTGTATAGATATTTCATTAAAAATTGCATGTTTATACAATCTCAAACAATATGCCAAAGGATATTTCGCCTATTTTTTTTATTCCAATACTCATTAAAAACCTATTTTTCATTATCATTGCCCATGTATATGTATATAACAATGTTATTGACAATTTTCCTTAACATAACTTTTTTCCTTTGATCTTTTAATGGTATATGTTTTTACGGGTCTTATAAGTATTTCATATTAGTATATATGTTCTATTTAATTTATTATAATTTAAATATTTAGTATGTACATGATGAATGTACTAACTATTATATATGTATGTACTAAATAAAATTATATTGACATAATACTATTGCATTATAGCTAATTTTAAGTTCATAATTTTTTTTTATTCATGAAAAACATATTCTTATATAACTTGTCGAGAAATATTTTATTTGTAAGATACGAAATAATTTCTTTTATGTTTTATCTTTTAATTATTCACAGTAATTTCTTCAACAAGTTCACAGTAAGAACCACAGATCACTCTATAGATACCACATAACGACAATTTTATTATTCGATGTATATTTTGGGTCACGTTCACTAAACTATAATCAGCCGTTAAAATCCGTCGTTCAAGTATACCATTGATCGTCAAAAGCCTAATGGTTTAGAATATGCATGGCTACACTCCCACAGGTGCAGAATTGTAATGGTTAACAAGTATTTTAGTAATTTTAACCGTTTCCTTGTGTCACACGAATTTCTATGGCGATTCATTTACTTACACAGTAATTGATCTCTGAAACAGCTTGTAATTGTGATTAGGAAAGATACTTCGACTAAAACTAATATATATATATATATATATATATATATATGTACATAGATATTATTGTTTATTTATTTTATCTACATTATTATATATATAGACGTACGTACAACGTATATGAAATTGGATATTTATTTATCTATATAATAGTTTTAAAACGCTATTTTTAGCGGCACTACCCTTAGCCTGCTCTTTGGTTAGCTGGAAGAAAATGCTAATTAGCGTTAAGTTCGCCTTTGTACATAGTGGTGCAATAAAGGATTTATCTATCTATCTATATTTAGCGGCAAGTAGCTTGCTCTCAATCACCAAATGTTAGCTGGGAGAAAATTCTAAATAACATCTGTACATGATTTTGGTGCAATGAAGAATTTATCTATCTATATTTATTAAAAAAAAATGATTTTTACAAAAACGGCTACCAAACAATTAACTATCACTGTAATATTGTGTGGTATCTATAAAGATGATTTGTATGTAAAACATTTGTATAAAAATATAATTTGATTTAAGTCCAGTGCTATAACCATTTTAACTTTTGTTAAGTTTTGTGATTATATTTGTGATTTTTTTTATGTTGTTGTCTTATGTTGGTATGTGTTGACGTTGACCGTCGGTACAACAACAACGGATTGTGGTATTAAAGCCTTTTAAAATTTAAATGTATATGTTACCGGAAATGTATGAAATTAAGGAATTATATACTATATACTACTATAGGAATTATATATAATTAGTACACAGGAATTGTATACAAATACTCTGTACTTCCAAATGCCATTCAAGCTTATACTGCAAAAATAAATAGCTATATGGACTGACAAAGTATTATAATATAAAGATTTACTCTTTCTTCTTCTTACGATTTACTTTTAACTATGACACATTTCCTAGGATTTGTATACAATTCCTTGATTTCATATATTTCCGGTAACATGTACATAGGTTCGATTTTATTATATTTCATTATAAGTTATCATTAATTGTGCATCGAAATACTTGCTTCAATATTTTGGTTATTGCATTCTCAGTTTAGTTTCTTTAAGTTGTTTTACGACCCATTTGTCGGTCTTGCTCCTATGACGTTTTCTCAGCATCCTTGAGGACTGTTTTTTTTTAATTCATAAAATATTTGAAATTGATTATTTATTGATTTGTATTAAGTCAACATAATCATATGAATAGAAAGTGGTAGAAAATGCATCAAACATCAAAATAACTTGTAAATGTTCATACAAAAGTATGGGATCTGATGGGTTTTCTATTTGAGCATATTTTATTTCTTAAATCACTAATGAATTCAATCATGTTTCGTATTGTATATTTTACGATAAAATCGTACCTATTCGTTAGTACTATAGTAGTATCCTACCCCGTTTGGAGCTTCGAAGTCTTACATAATGGAATGGTGATGAAAATTCAATATGGAATTTGTAATTCTTTGCTTGCCTATTTAAAATTGGACTATTGGGTGAATAGATAATATTATAAACCATATTTCGCTACGCAGTTAATTTCGAATTAAGTTCAACAATTCAATGTCCCAAATATATACTACGTTTTTTAATTAAAGGTCTAAAGTCACATTACTCCTATTATAAAAAGTTTATTTGCCATAGGACAAAGTTATTACACTACGTAAAGGTTTATTTAACGTTATAATACTGCTAATTATTTATTAATATTGCATAAGTAAGGTTTAAAATTCTATAGCTTCATAGCTGATATATTCTCTAGCCGATAAATTGTGTGGTAAAAGTGTATTTGATGTGCTTAAAAATGGCGCCATTGTATTTCAAATTGCAAATGGCGACTGAAATGTCATTTGGAACGAGAAATGCTTTTAAATTTGCAATGTAATGTCTCATAATAAAGCAAATGTTACCAGTTTTTAGTTTGTAATGATAATAAAATGTTATATTTTATTTGTGAGCAGATATAAATGTTGTATTTATGTTTAAAGTATTGATGGTATATAATTTTAGTCATAGTTAAATGATACGTTGTGCTGCATGTATAGATTATTTATCTTAAGACTTGACTATTTGAAGAGCAAATGTCTAGATTATCGATTTTAAATTGTATCGTAATATGTGTGTTTTAGATTTTAACTCAAATTATGCTAACATTTCCAGTATAATATTACAGTCACGAATTTGGAATTGTCTATGGTAAGAGTAAAATTTAATTTCCGTCGTGTTTCGCATAAAGACTTTCTGCAATCTTAATAATTAGATAATTAAGTAATATTACATGCTTGAATGTTCTGACTCGATATTTAAAGTCATCAATCAAATCAAATCGTTAATCTGTTACGATAAGAACCCACATAAAACTTCTGACACATTTTTTTTTCCAACTAAACGTTTAGAGACAGCTCATTGCCCGTGTAATTATGAACAGACTTCAAAAAAGGATGAAGCTCTGACTTCAATTGTATTTTTTATAATTGAGAGAGATTGATTTAACTTTATTGTTCACCAAAATGGAACAAAAACAAATTACAGAATTTTACAATCTGTTATTCGAACTTAGCGCTCACTTAATCTCCTAACCTTTGGACAAAAATATGTTTAAACAGGACGATGACATACAAATACACATTATAACTATACATTTAATAAATTATTTTATCATATTTTGTGCCAATAAATAATATAATTTTATATTGGCACAAAAAAAATTAATACAGTTAAAGAAAAAACGGACAAAGGATACAAGACATGATGCCAATATTGGACAACGTCTCAGCGTATACCGACGCAAGGATGCGACAGCGCTGATTTTCAGCGGTGTCCAGGACTACCCAAAGTCGTGCGCGCGCAATACTACATTTACATGGAATTTATACAGACAATATAATATATACATATAGTTCCGACGACATTGTTTGATAATACTTTAAGTTTTATCAAAGCTGGTACGGACTTTTCCTACAGAATTAGGAAGATCATTCCACATAGTATTTATATTGATTATTTTATAACAAGATAACTTGTGGTAAAAAGAGTGTTAAGACGGGTTTAAATTGTGACCCTGTCCATGTTAATGGTGCCCTACGGTCGTGTATTTACTCGTAAACTATTGAATAATCTCAAATTCGCGACAGTAATAGCTCATGTTTTTAAACATTACAATATGGTCTCTTGTCATCAATTCTTGTCGTCTAGTTGTAATTCGATGTTATTGTATTAATTGTCACAAATAAGCTATTCAAAGATCTGATGCCCTGGTTAGTTGTAAAACATTTTTATGTAGATTCTGATAATAATGGAAAAGTTGTAAACTTTAAACGCGTCTGTGTTACTGTCTTACCCTACGATTGTAATGTGGGTGTTTTCAAGAGTACAGTGAATAGGCAAATGCCTAGACTGGTGCGCATTACCATCCTGGACTGCATTTCTATTTAACTTCTATTTAGCACTTGCTTTCAATAATTCAAAATAATATGCCGCAGCCGAAATACCATACAAATGTTTGCAACGAACCGGCGTAAATATATTACTGTCTGTACGTAATCTTAGACGTGTCTTACTACTAAATTATTTATTGTCTATGTGACTATTATTGAACTAAAATAAATATTCGATTCCTTCATATTTTGTTTTCCTCCTTATGTCGCATAGGTGACCAGTTTGAAGATATAAAGCGGCAGCGGACTCAGCCACCATAATCAAATCACCATAATGGATCTCAAATATAAAAAATAAATGAATTAACACTACTCTATACATTTTATAAATTAATACAACCCTTGTGAAGCATCAGGCGCAAAGTGCCCCGTTGCGTGACCTGTGTGATCACCACAATGTATATTTAGAACACAACACAAGCTAGGCCTAACACTCAATTTGTATTCACGCCGAACGCAGCGGCTAGTCAAGCGCCGCGCGCGACGGCTGTGTGATGATCTCCATATTAACTAATACATTACATTTTTTAATTTCCCGCCACCGTTTAGTTGCCGCTACGCTAGGAATTGGTGGGATGAACTAAACTATCCAACTAATAATTTACAGTGCGTACCTGATTAATAACCACTTTTTTAATAAAAATTGGCCTAAGTTACTCGTTATTACATCAGCTATATGCTAGTGAAAGTCCCGATCTTCACAAAATCTGTCCTGGTCCCGGTAAAAAGTTATTTTAATGTTGAAAACAGATACTCCAATTTTCGTTTTATAAATAAAATTAAAATTTAAAAAAAATATTTTTACGGATTTTATGTCTTTAAATTTCCGACTGTAAGAGCACTTTTGAATTTTGCGTAAAACGGAATAAATTACATCAGACATAAATTATAAAATCAGACGGTAACTTGAGAAAAAAACTATGCGTATGACGTCAAACGCCAAACTCTCGTGAACAGTAAGTCAAAGGCACTCAAATCGTTGGGTATTTAAAAATTTAATAGACTGCGATAAAATGGCTTAAAATAGTTTTATATCTCGTGTTACATTCACGAATATTTGAAAAACCATCACATACGTGTACTAGTTCTGTTTGGCGCAAAATGTTAAGTGTTATTTTGTTTTGTTATACATAGTGGTATAAATTTTTACATGTAGTATGTAGGTATACATATGTTCTCGTTATATTAATCTCTTTTTCCTAATTTATTTCCTTATCATAATGGTGTTTTTCGAACTAATTACGATTATTGGTACATGATGTGTCGTTCAAAGTAGGTATACTAACATTTTCATATGAATCACAAATTAACGCTAAATATGTACGAGATATATTTGCTCCCGGCTTAGGAAAGTGTGTTTATATGATGCAGATAACTTGCCGATTGGTAAGTACCATTGATGTAATTGAACTGTGTAGTAACTGATATCGTATTTTGTTTCATTTATCTATTATGTAAAATGTTATTTACCAAGGTATATGTATATGTGTTGTTCCACGAGCTTTAAAGTCGCTCAACTCGCTATGGAAATATATGTTTTGAGCATTTTTAAGTGGAGGTAAGGCGCATTAGCATAGTAAATGCCTATTCACTCTAATCTTGAAAACAGTGAGTGTTTGTTTTTGGAATAATTTCTTGAAGACATAGAAATTAAACCCTAAACACAGACATAGAAATAGATGAACAAAGTTAATTGACATAGCTGTTAAAGTCAGTAAGTTGTCCCGGCCACATCTGCCGAGACAGTGACAGCAGATTGGCGAGGAAAGTTGCAATGGAGACCGCGAACGGGTCGGAGAAGTGTAAGTCTCCTTTCCTCTAGATGAACCGACGAAGTTATAAGGATAGTCGGAAGTGGCTGGATGCGGAAAGATGGAGGATCGTAAATGGTGGAAGGCATTGAGTAAGGAAAGACGTGTTTACAAGAAAATCAAATTGCTAGAAAGAGTAAAGCAAAAGATTTGATCCCATGATGTGAGACATTCTATATGAAGTCGGATTTTGTTGCTCGTTTTTTTATTTATTTACTTAACAGATTAAGTTATATTACACATAAATTGTTTCGCCAAACTGCCAAAACAGTTTATTGGCGAAAACTGTCACTCATAAATCTATCGTCTATATACAATAAATACTAATACATAGTATACACTTTAATGAATCCTATACAATATCTTATTTAAATACAGTATTCAGCAGCGTAGATATTCAGTAGCTAATATTTTTTTTCTTACTACTGTCTCTTTGTAGGTTGTCTTCCCGAAGTGCATAAGCATTATATATACGGCACTAAGTAATTTATATTTCCGTTATCCAAAGTAATTTAGCGCGCCTGATTCATCAAACATATTACGTGTCTTTCTTAAATTACCGTACACATATTTTTTAATCTTGATTAATATTTTTATTTCGATTTGAATTGTCCGAAAAGAATCAACTTCGACGGTCTCTTTAAATTATTGCAAAATCTAATCATTACCAGTCTACTTCGACTCAATGTTACAAATGACATTTGAAACTAGATTCACATAAGTGTACTTTAGGCAATTCACGCCAGGTACTTGTCCCACTTTCACGAGTCAGTGGATTACTCGGTGCTCAAGTAAACTTACGATGACCATACAGTGGCTAAGTCGTCTTTCTTTCTGTATTTTGTAATATTAATTGACCATATAGTACAATATGTTTTTTTTTTTTTGTTAACGAGGAGGAAATCTTCAGAAAGATACCCCGCCTTTTGGGGGGAAGGCGGCGGTTATGTGGGGTTTTTACCCACTTAAACCTCCCCGGTGGCCCTTCCTCGGTGCATGGTGAGGGGCTCCGGGATCTCCAGTGGAACGCACCGGAGCCCCTCTGCACTGTGCTCATAGAGAGCACTTCCCGGGGGAGGTTACTCCCTCCCCCCCTGTGCCCTCGCAGTGCAAGGCGACACGGGCCAGCCGATGTCGCCTTCTTCCCGGGTCCACCTTGGCGGACGACAAAGGCCCCCACCCTTGTCGCCCAATGAACCCGAGGCCCCTTTTAGTCGCCTTATACGACAGGCAGGGGATACCGTAGTCTTATTCTTGAGAGCCCAGAACTACAGGGCTGACAATATGGTTAGCGCGTTGTCGTACGTGGATTGCCATCGATATAATTTTCAGTTAACATTTAGTTCCTCCAAAAACGAAAATGCTCCAAAAGTCGGGTAGTTAATGCGATAAAATCCGTAAAAGTAATTGAATTCAATAACGTTTCGTAAGTTTAGAAGTCAGCTTTTTAACTGACTTAAAAAAGAAGGGGTATTCAATTCGTCGGTATCTTTGTCAATATTTGTCTACACCTTGTGAAACTTTGTTCAACTATCACGGCAATTTATGAATTTCATTGGAATGATAGTGGCGCCATCTGTCAGTGCCAATTTAGAAACTTTCGTAGACTCTTAGACACTTTACTGATGATTATCACATAATCAAATGCATAGTTTACGATTCTAAAAAGGATATACAGACAAACAATCATTTTTATATAATAGATTATGTGAGAAACTAACTAACATTATGACCTGAGTTTGAATTTAATGAGAATAGTTTATTTTGGCGCTATTTACTTGAACATACTTCGCAATATTCCCGTGTATCCGTTGTGCCCGCCATGAAGTGTAGAAACTGATTTCGTAACAAATGTTTAAACTAAAGCCCAAAACAGTTCGTATGAAATGCGATCGTGTATCTAGAGTCGGAAGCTAGTTCCGGACTCGTCTAGTTTTTGCATACAGACGAGACTTAGAACGTGCGCCGGTCGGTTCCCACGCGCCGCTTGCGCAAGCCGCGATCTCGTTATATGCGAGTGCAATTATCCATTGACTTGAACGATACGATAAGTGTCCTTTCGATAAAACGTAAATCCGTATGGTGGGCAGAGGTTCAAGCTAATTGACCTAAGAGCTATGCCACCTTCAATCCGGTATAATTATTTTTTTTTTAATTAAATGTTCTATATTTATATTTAATAAACCGAGGCAATCGCTATTAACTCAATATCGATCGCCGTTTCCGGCTTCAATAAGATACTTAAAATCAATTTCTTTAGTGCCCAGTTAACAATCAACGGTTAATGATTGCAAGTGAACCTGCATGTATGAGGAAAGATTTCTAAAATATATGAAGTCTGCCAATTTCTTGAGAGAGGCTTCCGCCCAAAGGTAGATTTATAGGCCACTACTTTGTAATACTTTGATGAATTTAATTAAACATTTAAATTTTCGATTTTTAATAAGTGAATCTTTCTATTTTATACATGACTATTTAGCAAAACGTTTAGAATTATAACAGGATATACTAATTTGAATTTATTCCTTAATTTCTCTTTGATTATTGGAAATTGCCAGTTTTCTTTCTGTTTCGGCAATCCCAGTTAATGGAAGTTCTTGGTGTCGTTCTTAAAATTCGGTTACATGGGGCTTAAATTGTTCTGAAGCATTATTCCTATATATGCGTATGCTTTTGCCTCATGTTTTGTATTAAGCTATTAAGGAGCCGTGGTAGCTCCGTCCGGGCGATCGCCTCAAGTTGCATTGTACGCTAGCAACCCGAGTTCGATCCCCGGTGCTGGCACCATTTGTTGTTGCAATTTTATGTGCTAATTTACCACGCGCTCGGCGGTGAACGAAAACATCGTGAGGAAACCTACATGCCCTAGAATTTTTTTATAGACATGTGAAGTCTACCAATCTGTACTAGGGCCGCGTGGCGGACTATGCCCCTACATTATCTTTACAGAGACGGCCTGTGCCCAGCAGTGGGACATATATAAAGGCTGTTTCTTAACTTACTTTTTATTAAGATTTTATCTACCCTACCTACATGATAGATGCAATAGTACCACTTTAAAAAAAGCCTCAGATATTTAATAAAATACCTATAAATAAATTTAAAATATGTCTAAAACTTTGAAAGGATGCTCAAACTTTGTTTTTATCTTTTAAAATAATATTTCAGAATATAAGTGAACTAAGATATTGTTACAATTGCTTTTAATTTTTAACTGGTAATAACACTTACCTTATGAAAGGTAACATAAACATTTGCATGTCACTTGAATGACTAAACATGTGACTCTTACTGTAAATAAAATATAAAATGACCACTTGTATGTGCCATGTTTTTTAAAAATATTCCATTATTATCTTACTAAAATAAATAATGAATAAGTAAAACTAATAAACAAACTGTACAATGGAAATAGGGCTTCCGTAAGAATATTACAGAGATGATGTTTACAATTCCAGGCGCGTAGCGTGCGTCTGCAATCTGAATAAAAAGGGAAAGCATTTCAACTCCATTTATAGTCACTTTTATTAGAATATAAAAAGAAACCAGAGTAGAGGCGTCGCCGGAATAGGAGATTAGTTTCGATGACAAACACGTATTGCACAATAGGATTAAATTTCGTCATCCTCGTGCGGATTCGTCACGCTTTAATCGAACCGAAGGTGTCTTTCTCAGTTACACAATCGGTCGTTTGTTTTTTTTTTGTTTAAAAATGTTTTCGTTTTAAATCTACCCTGAAGAACCTTCACCCTGAACAGTTCCGATGTTTGTTGGTTAGTTTCCTACTACGTGTCACTTGTAATACTAAAAATATTTGAATAAGATAGCGTAAAAAATATCTACGTTTTTTTTCCAATACGGTAGTCAAGCACGAGTAACGGTGTAATTTGTCGTCAGCAATTATCTCAATCATTGACAACTGAAAATAATTGTATAATTTCGTTTATATAAAGTTCCTCAAATCTCTAGATACAACATACGTCTATGTAGAGATAGGTCATGCACGTTTTCATTCCAAGACACCCTAAAACGCCTGAAATGTCGAT
The DNA here is from genome assembly GCA_029286785.1 of Meandrusa payeni. Taxonomy (NCBI): domain Eukaryota; kingdom Metazoa; phylum Arthropoda; class Insecta; order Lepidoptera; family Papilionidae; genus Meandrusa; species Meandrusa payeni. The sequence continues at coordinate 13,852,783 of JAGSMX010000004.1, forward strand.
TTATTCTTTTTTAATGCGTTTAATAATTATATTTTACCACAGGTCTAGAATAGGGAATAGAATCCTATTGTTATATATATCTTATTCATTAGAAGTTGTATATATTAGAAATTCAGATCGATTCGTGTCATATTAGTAATTTAATGTTTAATTACATTTAAAAAAAAAGGTTAATAATATATTTTTTCACAAATATTATTAATATTCTTATTAACCATTCCAAATAAGCTTAAACTTGTGTTAGGAGATGGTTCACGTCAATAGGTGAATGGTGGATTCGAACCAACCTTACGATTCGCAGACCCTACCCTAAACAATTAGGCTATTGACGAAATTAATATAATAATTATGAGTTCTGCCTGTTTGTGCATCTTAGAAGAGTTAAACCTGGATTTTTTTAAGAATATGTGGAAGCAGTTATACCTGCATATCACATCGTGGTACTTCCCCGTTATGGTGGCCCTACAACAAGTTGTTGCGTTTATTTGCTGCATTATTCTACAACACTAAGTCTTCTCAAATTACGAGCAGGAAAGAAAATATGTGCTTAAATCTCACAAGTATATTAACGAGCAAAAACATAAACCGACCTCAAATCGAATCAAACGTTATTACGCGCCCTATTTATATTTACTTATTATTTTACGAATTTAACGAAATCTATTAATCAGAACCTAATTAAATGTTCATCAAACTTTTCTTTCAATAAAAAATGAATCATCGAAATCGATTGGCGTAATATTGACTTACTAGTCCTACATTTTTTATTTATTCCTTTATTGGTTCTACATAATTAGGCGTACATACTTGAAGCCAATTTAAGACATATGATTTTCTCATGGAAGCCATTGTCAGAATTAGATCAAATGGGACTACACGGTAAGCATCAGCTTTCAAATGAATAAAGAATCATCAATATCGGTTCATCCAGTCTAAAGTTATACCAGTATAAATTTGGTCCAATTACGATAGTGGCATCTGTGAGAAAATCATATAAGTCTCAAATTTGCTCTTTGCGTGTGTAGGATAATTGGACGAATAACTCAAAATAACGCCAAACGATTTCGATGATTTATTTTTATTAGAAAGGATGTACTTTAATGGTACTTTGATGAGAGATTGGTTAGGTTCTGATTAATTATATCTCGTAATATTCCTACGATAATTTAAACGACCTACGAAATACGAAGAATCGATTCGATTTGAAGTCGGTTTTTACTTGTAAATATACTTCTTGTAGTAGCGTTTACGTTTATGTCTACGCCTACGTCTACGTTTATATTTACGTGACACCTGTCACCGGTTATCTGTGACATGTCACATGTCACCTCACACCTGTCACATGGTAACTGGCACCTCTCTCATTTCTCATGTCAGATGTAACATGTGACATGTTACCTCACACCAGTGGAGATGAAGAGGTTACTTTTTTTAAAATTAATTATAATCTGTTTCTTTGCCAAATACCTTATAGATCTGTGCTGCTGTTCAGACATCGAATTAAACTTCCTCATTTATAATATACGTATTATATGATAGGGATTTTTAAAGATTATAGCATGTACTTGAATTTTGAAGTTTGTTAAATAAAAAGTAGCCTATGTTAACTCATATACACATAGTGTAGACTGTATTTTATCTCTGAGCTAAATTTAATCGAAGACAGACATCCATCGACCCAAACTTTCACATTTATGATATGTAAGGATAATTACGATCCTCACGTTTTTAGCAACTTTATAGGAATTTGAATTCAAAATTATATTATGATAAAACCCTTAAAACTGATTATATTTCAATATTTTTTTTGTTTTTTTTTTTTAAAAAGCTAGCAATTTTTCTTTTTTTTACATAAATATTATTAACCATTCTTCTTAACCATTCCAACTAAGCTTAAGCTTGTGCTAGGAGATGGTTCACGTCAATAGTCGAATGGTGGATTCGAACCTACGACTTTACGATTCGCAGACCGTAACCTAAACCTAAAACTAGGCTATTGATGCTATATAATAGGTTGTCAAATATCTCCCTTCCACCTTTTGTCTTTTGAATTTCGCGGCTATGAATTATGCGGCTACAAAGCGCTACAGAGCTCGTATCTAGCAATACTATACATAATTTGAAAGGTCTTGACATAACTTACAAAACGACCTTATGCATAATTAGTTTGGATATTGCGTTCAACAGTTATAGACGTGTAAACATGGAGTTCACTAACGCCGAAATTCGCGGCTTGGCCACTGTTTAGGACGATTCACCGGCCTTCGACCACGACCGTTTTCGCTTGATATTGTCGTATGTGATCCATTTTTTGTCGCCAGTCACCATCCGCTTCAAGAATGGGTCGAGTTCGTTCCGTTTCAGCAGCATATCGCAGGCGTTGATTCGGTCCAGAAGGTTTTTGCGTCAAATCATGCGGCACCCAAACATCAAGCTTTTTGTATCCAGCCTTCTGCAGATGGTTTAAAATGGTTTGGTGACTAACTCCCATCTCCTGGGCGATGTCACGAGATGCCACACGCCGGTCTAACTCGATGTAGTCCATGATTTGATCGGTATTTGTCGTCACAGGTCTTCCGCCGGCCGGCTTATCCATGGTGTCGTTTTCACAGGCTCTGAATCGTCGAAACCATTCCTCCGTGGTTCGAAGTGATAGAGTACCATCCCCAAAACACCATTAATCTCACGGAACGTTTCTCTAGCGGATTTGCCTTTAACGAAGTTCATTTCTTTAGTGAACTCCATGTTTACACGTCTATAACTGTTGAACGCAATATCCAAACTAATTATGCATAGCGTCGTTTTGTAGGTTATGTCAAGACCTTTCAAATTATGTATAGTATTGCTAGATACGAGCTCTGTAGCGCTTTGTACATAGCCGCGAAATTCAAAAGACAAAAGGCGGAAGGGAGATATTTGACAACCTATATATAATATGTAATATTTTCCTAAACACGACAAATCAATTGGCAATATATATAAGCTAAATTCAATTATACGTTCGTGATACTAATCTATAAGAAATTCACAAAGATAAATTAGATGTAGAGATTTGTAAATTTTTGTCTGCGGCCAGCGATGCATTAATCTAGAGGCGCCGCAAGTTTCAAGGCTACGCTTGAGTTATATCTTCTCAGACGGTTAGTCAATAAAAGTGCAAGAAATATTTTCCGTAGTAATAGAACTTTTACGTAACCCTGGAGGAGCGTCGAGTCGCCTTCAGTTTATGTTGCACATGCAATTTTTGACCTTGACAGTTATTTAAAATTGCTAAGTCCATTACAATAGCATATACGCCCGTTATGTCGAGCTTTTTATCAGGCTATCGTTTGATATTTTGTTATATTTCTACTCTTATCTCCCCCTTTCACTCTACGCTATGCGAATGGGAGGTACGCGGAAGGAGACGGCATCATAGAGGACAACAAAACGTCTAAGGCTTTGCTTTCTTTGCCTTGTAAGTAGGTTGCTTCGCTCTTCGGTTATGTCAGGTGCGGCATTACAAGAGTTGTGTTAAGTGTGACAGTGATCATTTAAGTGTGACAGATTTTTAAAAATATTCGAGATCCATTTCATCCTTTGTATATATTTCACATATTTTGTTCGCAGTAAGTTGAATATAGATAAATATAACAGACAATTGTAGACAATATAATTTTTTTTTTTTAAACTTTGCTCAAGCGATTTCTCTCTTATTCCCTTTAGATGGACTGAATTACAAGTATATTTACGAGTAAAAACCAAAACTAACTTAAAGTCGAATCAAACGTTAAGCGCTATTACACGCGGACGCCCTGTTTGAAATTCTGAATTATCGATATTTTTAACTTCAACTCATATGATTTTTTTGTAGATGCCATTATCAGATATGGACAAAATTAATATGGGACAACACCTGAAGCCCTAGCTTTCGGTTCACCTCACCTCCTTTTTTAGGTCGGTTAAAAATAGACGACAGATAAGTTTATATTAATCTAAATTAAATAGGGACCCGAGTTTGTTATTGCTACTGTTGATTTTTAATTTACGAATTCTCGAATCGTCAAAAAAATCGCGAACAGTGTTTGTTGTAACAGCTCTATTGACTTCCTCTCACTTGATTATGCCGAGTGTGTTGGCGCGATTAGCACACCGCCGTCGGCCTGGCCAGCTGTTCGCCAGTACCCGCCCGCGGCACACCGCGAGTGCTCGCGTACGATCAGCTCGACACAACACGCGAATGCAGCTATGCACGTGCGTAAATTCGCCGTCGAAAAATTCGATCTAGTGAGATCCGTTCTGGACGTTTACGATCGATAAATATTGCTATTTCAGAACGAGCAATACGCGTATTTGTGTGTGCGTGGACTCCGCGACGGTAGGTCGATTTTGTAGTTCCTTTGGATTTTATTTATAAGCTCTCTAGTCCTTTCAACTGTTTATCGGGTGAGCTTTTTACCAAGCTTATTAGTGTTATAGGTCCCTTGCAACAGGTGGTGAGTCTTTTGCCATACACCGAGCACGTTTTAGCAAGTGTTTTTTTTGTAAAACGGAAACCTTTTACTAAGAAAACGGAATATCTATAAAAAATTGTTAGTATTATTTATTAAATGGAAATAAACTATTATTAATTTTTATACCATAATATGTTAAAATGATTATTTTTGTCTCTTTTAATATTGAACATTCATTAAATACAAATTTCTCTCCAGTATGCAGATAGACATCATTTATTAGCCAGCATAAAAATACTTCACGATACCATAACGCAATGCAATATTAGGTATTGCGTACATATAGTAATTTTATTTATACACTCTAACATTTAAATTTAGTTGAAGTTTTATAATATAAATTCATTTTGACAAAGCTTCAAGTCGCCAAGAGAAGAAGAGAGAATGTTGTTAAACATTAAATTAATAATTAATTACATAAAAATAACTCATTAAATAAAACATATATTCCAGTACGTCCGGTCGCATGTATATCGTAATTATGTATGCGTAATATTAGTTATAATTAGTATCTCGTAATTAATATGGTAGGTCTCAATGAAATGAATGGTAATTAGGCAGTGCATAAACACGTTTTTATCGCTGTTAAAAATTGGCTATGCTTAGTGAAATATTTGAGTAACTAAGCCAAGATTTTTTTTTAAATGTAAAATAAGAGGCAAACGAGCAAGACGGGTCACCTGATGGTAAGTGATTCACCGCCGCCCACGTCGCCAGCGGCGCCAGTGCGTTGCCTACCCTTCAGGTAAGAATATGCTCTTGAATAACCCAATATCGCAGTTGTTGGGGAAGACCGCTGATGGCAACGAGTTCCAGATATTTACTGTGCGTGGCAGAAAACTGTTGAAGATAGCGGAATAGTTGGGTGACCAGACTTCTAGTGACCCTCGGTATATTATAAACAGACCACAGACGTTATCCAAAGATATGTTCAAGAAATTCAGTATTAGTATTAGTGCCGAGCGTCTATGAATATCGTAAAAGTAGTAGTACAATAGCGTAAAAGTGCGCCTTACCATTCAGGACTGCATTTCCACTTAACATCAGGTGGGATCGTAGTCAAGCACTTGCTTAGAAAGTATAAAATAGAATCCATATAATAAGTATTAGGCCTGTATTAACACAGATCAAAGACTTTTTTTTTTTTAAACTTTGCTCAAGCGTTATCTCCCTTATTCCCTTTAGATGGACTAAATTACAAGTATATTTATGAGTAAAAACCAAAACTAACTTAAAGTCGAATCAAACGTTAAGCGTTATTACACGCGGACGCCCTGTTTGAAATTCTGAATTATCGATATTTTTAACTTTAACTCATATGATTTTTTTGTAGATGCCATTAACAGATCTGGACAAAATTAATATGGGACAACACCTGAAGACCTAGCTTTCGGTTCACCTCACCTTCTTTTTTAGGTCGGTTAAAAATTGACGACAGATAAGTTTATATTAATTTAAATTAAATAGGGACCCGAGTTTGTTATTGCCACTGTTGATTTTTAATTTACGAATTCTCGAATCGTCAAAAAAATCGCAAACAGTGTTTATCGGGTGAGCTTTTACCAAGCTTATTAGTGTTATAGGTCCCTTGCAACAGGTGGTGTCTTTTGCCATACACCGAGCACGTTTTAGCAAGTGTTTTTTTTGTAAAACGGAAACCTTTTACTAAGAAAACGGAATATCTATAAAAAATTGTTAGTATTATTTATTAAATGGAAATAAACTATTATTAATTTTTATACCATAATATGTTAAAATGATTATTTTTGTCTCTTTTAACATTGAACATTCATTAAATACAAATTTCTCTCATATATCAGTATACAGATAGACATCATTTATTAGCCAGCGTAAAAATACTTCACGATACCATAACGCAATGCAATATTAGGTATTGCGTACATATAGTAATTTTATTTATACACTCTAACATTTAAATTTAGTTGAAGTTTTATAATATAAATTCATTTTGACAAAGCTTCAAGTCGCCAAGAGAAGAAGAGAGAATGTTGTTAAACATTAAATTAATAATTAATTACATAAAAAATAACTCTTTAAATAAAACATATATTCCAGTACGTCCGGTCGCATGATTAATGTATATCGTAATTATGTATGCGTAATATTAGTTATAATTAGTATCTCGTAATTAATATGGAAGGCCTCAATGAAATGCACACGGTAATTAGGCAGTGCATAAACACGTTTTTATCGCTGTTAAAAATTGGCTATGCTGAGTGAAATATTTGAGTAACTAAGCCAATATTTTTTTTTAAATGTAAAATGAGAGGCAAACGAGCAAGACGGAGCACCTGATGGTAAGTGATTCACCGCCGCCCACGTCACCAGCGGCGCCAGTGCGTTGCCTACCCTTCAGGTAAGAATATGCTCTTTTCTTGAATAACCCAATGTCGCAGTTGTTGGGGAAGACCGCTGATGGCAACGAGTTCCAGATATTTACTGTGCGTGGCAGAAAACTGTTGAAGATAGCGGAATAGTTGGGTGACCAGACTTCTAGTGACCCTGGGTATATTATAAACAGACCACAGACGTTATCCAAAGATATGTTCAAGAAATTCAGTATTAGTATTAGTGTCTAGCATCTATGAATATCGTAAAAGTAGCAGTATAATAGCGTAAAAGTGCGCCTTACCATTCAGGACTGCATTTCCACTTAACATCAGGTGGGATCGTAGTCAAGCACTTGCTTAGAAAGTATAAAATAGAATCCATATAACAAGTATGTTGGCATTAGGCCTGTATTTACACAGATCAAAGACTTTTTTTAAGGATCTGGTCGACAAAAGTAGACTTTCAGTAGTACTGGATAATCAAGCTCTGAAGGACTTGTATTGAGAACCGCCTTTTTTCATTTTTTTCATGTTTTGATCTACGTAATTATGTTCATAATTTTTAAACTTGGTACTGTATAAGAAAAAGTAGTATACATAGAAAATGATTTATTAGCTGAACACGTTGAAGTCTTTTTTATGAAAGCAAACATTACGAAGTTTTTAAGGAGACAAAAATAATGTCAAAAATTGTGATCGGAAATAATTGTGAAACTATTAAATGTCTTTGTTAATATTTACTATAGTATTCAATTTTAATTTCTATCAGTATAGTCACTAAGTTGTTGTCTATAACTCTATGTATATTGTGTGATAAACGTAACATTCGAGGATAATTCTACATGTTTTGGTCGTGACCATTATATTACGCGTATCGACTTTTACTGCTCATCATTACGATATTCACTTGTAAGCAAACGTAATACAACGTTACTTTATACAAAAGGTCAATTGGTATGAATTTCATATGTTATTACTAAAAATGAAATGATAGGTCTTCGAAATACTTTTCTAATACGTAGTTACGTATACGTAAATGTAAATAATACGTAGAGTTCGCATTCCAGGCGATATTATTAAAATAGTTTTAATGATTTTCGAATATTTTAGTTTTTTTATTTCACAAAACCTAGATAAGAACTTGGTAGAGCCATTTTCAACCGACAGCAAAAAAGGAGGAGGTTCTCAATTCGTGTGTGTGTGTTTTTATGTTTGTTAACTCATAACTTTTCACGGGGTGAACCGATTTTGATGTTTCTTATATTATATTATATTTGAAAGCTGATGCTTCTCATGTGGTCCCATTTAAATATGGTTAGTTTTAACAGTGACATTCATGAGAAAACAACGGAAATCTTAAATATGCATTAAGAATGTGCTCAACAAATGGACGAATAACTGAATATCGCGTCAAGCGATTTCGGTGATTCAAATTCAAATTCTATTTCGTAATATTTATTTTATTTATTTATTTATAAACTCTTTATTGTTTACACTTATGAACTAAAATTAAAAAAAAAATATAATTAAAATATATAAACAATGGGCGGCCTTATCGCTAAAAGCGATCTCTTCCAGGCAACCTTTGGATGGAGAGGAATAATAAAAAGAAGCGGCGGGAGTTTATAAAAATTAGATATACTTAAATACTGATAATAAGTATTTACATACAAACATACATACATACATATAATATAGGTATAAATATATATATATAACAGACAAAACGTGTGTAAAAAGTATTACATATAATATATTTACATATATATCGTAACAGTATAAATGATGTTAGGTGGACTTGTTATATAATATGTCTATTCGATTTTATTGTTCTTGTTTTTACTCGAAAATATAGTTGTGGTAGACATTTTCTCCACTTAGGTGGAGTTATTGGAGGAAAATTAGTTATCATAGTTCCTCTTTTGAAGTTCGGCTTACGGAAGTTCTACAGTATATGAATAATGTGTTGCCATCCACTAAAAATCTCACAAGCGAATATCGTGATGCTAAGTAATGGGCCACGATCTGCACCTTTCTTGCATCGTTTCAGCTTGGCTCAAATGTGGTGCCGAATGACTTTTGATCTCGTGACATTTCCTTATTAGCTCATTTTGCTAAGGCGAGACCATACGCTGAGGTGAGGTTAAAGGAAAGTCAATTGACAAATGTAATAAGTAATAACTTATTTTATTCTGTCTTTGCATTTTAAGGAACGGTTTTTTTTGAGGAATCTACGCTGGTTGACCAGAGATGCTGACCGCGACAGTTTCACCGGGCTTGAGAGGATTCAAAGCTCGTAGGTTGGTTAGCCTGAACCTTTTTTGGGAGCAACACGGCGTAAGTGCCCAAGAAAGGGGACTTTGGCTTGGAGGTTACTCTAGCCGCGTTATCATTCCAGTTCGAGATGGTCAAACCCGACTTGAACGGTAGTAGCTTTATCATGGAAAAGGAGTCCAATTTTTAAGTGTCTGTTTGGGAATCTCTGGGAAGTAATTTATTTTTTCTTAATAATTAATTAGGTTAGGAAACTGTTATAATATTGTTATTAAATGAGCTCGGTTCCTAAATATTAAAAGAGGATCTGAAACGCATTAGCGAGTCTTTCATTTGTCATCAAAAGGTTACAATTATTTTTAATTCCTCATAGAAAAACCTACCTCAAATCATTATAGTAGGATTTAACAAAAACATTGTACAGCTAAAGCGTCAGCCATAGAATCTTTATAAATAGTGGTTAACGGCAGCTAAATGGAATTTTCTGGAAAGGTATACTATCGCCTCGACTACCGACCCAAATCGACCTTACTCCTAAGAAACCCCTAAGATACAAATAATAAAGATTTCGTCTAAGCCGGCCTCTAAAAGAAACCTCTTCATCCATTGCTAATCTAAAAGTTAACAATAGCCGAAATCCGAAATAAAAATAGAAAAAACGAAGTGAGTCATTCTGATATTATAATAATAATAAAAAAAAAGTTTGGTTATTTGCTTTTCGTAAAGTTTGTTGGCGAATTATTAGCACATATCTCAGACATACAATATTAATATTGCACAACATATTGTAATAACTCTATTGTTTTGTAACGGTTACTGGGCTGCATTTCTTTCAATAGGTACGGACAGTTATTCTCTAATAAATATAAACTATTATATATATATATATATAAATGTGTTATTAGATAGCTTATTGGCTAAGCAGTTCGATATACTATCTGGTCGCGAGTATGAATACCAGTCGGTTTATATCAATTGTCAAATCTGTTTTGAACCACAAAAATCTTGCTAAAAGTTTGTGCCCGGTGGATGGTTATCATCGAAAGCTGTCTCTGTAGATCCCGCCAGGGCTGGACGTAAGTGGTAAAAACGTGAGAGCTTATTTATTTTATTTAATATCTTCCTGGCCCTTTCCAAATTCAATTTAATTGCAAGGTCCACATAAAATTTATTTTATTTCTCACTGTACCCTGATAATCTGTCAGTTCTAATTTGAGTGAGATCAGAGAAGTTCTATATTACCCTAATAAATAATATATACCTAATAAATATTATATTTAATACACGTGCCTAGGCACGAGAGATATGATCTTCTTCGAATTATTTTGATGGGCAAAGTCGCTGGCAAAAGAAGTGTTGACGTAGAAAGAAGTCATGGCTGCGGAACATTAGAGAGTGGACCGAATTGCGAGTGCCGCCCAACTGTTTCGCCTCGCAAGAGACAGAAAGAGATATGGTAAACTGACTGCTAACCTTTGCTAGTCGGAGAGGCACTTTAAGAACAAAAAGAACCTATACACATTAGCCAGAGAAACCGACTTTTTGATTTTTTTTTGTAGATGAGTGGCAAAGTATACCATTTCGTCTGGGAACGGATACAGTTATAGTCTATTGTTATGCTACTGGTTTTTTCTATTGTAAAATTAAATTTGGATTTTTTTCGTTTCCAGTTCAATTCTAAATCCAGCCAGCGTTTAATAATTTTATCTTTCATTTATCACTAATTTTATTTGTAATGGACGTTTAAATCTAAAACTCTAGGTGTAATTAATAAATGGCAAAAAATACATAATAGTCAAATGTTGTCGGTCATTAACCAGAAGCCTCTTCTAAGTTAACTATTTAGTTTAACATACCTACGGGTTCTTACCCAGTGTATGTGGACTGTAAAATTATTATTGTGAGAAACTTCACGGCCATTGTTTGCCGAGCAAATTTACTAATCAACTATTTGTTGAATACTTTGCAAGCCATAGTAACTATATATTATAATACAATTTATTTCGTTAAATTATGAAATATTTTCATAGCTTGATGGCCAGATAAAATTCGTCTTGGATTTAATTTCCATCCGCGAACGAGTATAAATATTAACAATTATATGAGTAGTAGAGAATTATTTTATATGCTCTTGAAACTTAGTTTTGTTTTGATGTCTCAAATCTCCCCACCTGATATTAAATGGAGTATTGGATAGTAAAGTGTATTATTGAACTTAAAAAGTATTTAGTTAAATAGTGTACAAGTAAAAATAAAAAAAATACGACATTCCCGTTGTAGCTGTGAATAAAAATTTACATTTTAGCTGTGATGTGTACGACCTAAATTTGCTTGTTTTGTTCGTTGGGATACGTCGATACTTTGGCGGTTGATTGTTCTAATTCCCAAATATTTAACTCAGCTGGGATGCTCAGAAATGTCTTTTATTTTTGGCTCCTTAAAATTGCATTCTAACTTTGCTATATTTACTTTAGCATTCATTCAGTCATGGCCGCTCACGAGCGGATCTATATCGCAATACCAGAACTGAAATTGACGCAGTTATCATCGGGAATTCCTCGACCTCTTATAACAATTTAATTTTCAAGCAAAAAAATGGTTATGACCGTCCATATTTATCTATGATGTTTTTATTGTACTGTGATACCTCGACCTACAAGTTTAAATCGTTCCGTATCATCATGCTCGTATGTCAAATTTCCTGCTCGTATGTTTTGTCAATGTAGAAAAAGCAATAAAACGCGAAACCAACTAAAGAAAAATGCTTTGATAACAAAGGAAAGCACATAGATCGAGGTCTAGTCTGAGGTGGGAGAAACTGTTAAATGCAGCGTGCAATTTCTCGTATCTCAAATCTTGCTCTGATTCAAAGAAAATATCGCTTGCTCGGCGAATCTTATCTCAAACCACTGCTCGTATATCGTGGTGCCACTGTACTTTGTTGTTTAAAAGAGAAATCCTGTAGGTAGTATTTCTTACATAAAAAAGTATGTCTATAGTTAGTATAAAGTATTTCTGATAAATCGGAGATGTTTATCTATTAAGGCCGTCTTTGGAATTTACTTTTGGAATAGTACTTTTTTAAAACTCTTGGAAGGGGAAGAAGACAGATGTTCGCAATAGCCATTGTGCACATAAATCTTCAACATAATTGCTCATTGATTACGAAGTTGACCAAATACAATCAGATGAAGAATTTTTATCCTCTAAAGTGTAACATTTTAAACTTTAATTAATTTAATTAAGAACGCTATAATATATTTCGACGATTTTTTTAATGACGAATTACACAGATTGGCCAGAGAGGCTGGCCTTGACTGCTTCACCTGATTGAGCGGTGGCATAGCTCTTAGGTCGCTTAACCTGAACCTCTATATCTAGTAACTTGACACAAGGGTCCCCCCGGTGATTACTATTTTACACGTAAGCATTCCGATCCGAGGGCGCCCGAGAGGGCCGAACCACGACTCGATCGGTTCCTATTTCACGGATAATCTAAGAGACATTCAAATGCTAAACTAACTTTGAGTGGATTACGACGATGTTTTCAAAGAGTCCTTTAGAAAGCTTTTCCCAAAATATTCAATTTCTATCTTTAACTGGTTACATAGTTAAAATTTCTAATGTAGTTCAAAATTCCCACAGAATACAAACTATTATCGATCACTCGTATATCAGTCGAGACTAATCTCGAATGCGGCGATATTTTATAGCTGTTATCAGGTGATAATGACTGTGCAGTTTATATTACCATAAGTATTCGAATTGACACAGAGGTTCTAACACATCCTTGACCTCCCTCATGTAATGTGAAGAATGCGCAAAATTCGGAAGAAAGTTCGAATGGTTGAGTCATATGGGTCACGAAATGTACACATCGAAATCGCTTGAAAACATAATATTAGTTAGTTGCACAAATATTTTGCCGCAAGTGGAATTTTAACCAAAAACACATGGTCACAAAATACCTACAAGCTTGATCAGTATTAATTCTTACACAACGCGGTTATCGTTACTGTCAAACTTACAGTAGGCATGTCACGTTTTGATTGTGACTTACAGTTCAAAACCAAATTATTTTGTTTATTTTCCACCGACTTCAAAAAAGGAGGTGGTTCTCTGTATTTTTTTTAATGTTTGTTACCTCACACCTTTCAACTGGGTGAACCGATTTTAATGATTCTAATTTTTTGATAACTGGTGCTTTTCATATAGTCCCATTAAAAAATTGGATATCAAATTCTGTATGTCTTATGTATTCTGCTGCCATTGATCGTGCCGCAAAGTTTGAATTATACAATTGAGCCAGAGCATTCTTCAAAAATCAGGCATTATAAAAAAGTTGTAACTGTAGTGGTAGCACAGTTATTAACAAAAAACCAAAGTAACCAATTAAAGTACATTGGAAAGCACGGACACAAGTCTGTGGTTGGGCTTTATTTAAAAAAAAAACTATACAATTATTAGTATTTTATATAATTTTTGTTTAAAATTCCATAATTTTTTTGGGTCCTATATCTCCTATCATGTCGTTGACCCTGTCTCCTATTTACAAGGACGTGTGAGCGTATTTATATATTGTTTGTATTGATTAACACAGCTGTAAACGTGTATATTTATGTTAATAACAATTTTCAGGACGAAATTCTACGAACGTTGACTACCTTCTACGAAACAATGACAAGTACTACGAAAAAACCCAATTTGCATCTGGGGATTCTTGTGGTGAGTTAATCTGTTTATTTATTTTACTTATGTTAGCTGACAACACATGATATCCAGCGTTGGTTATGCATAATAACTACTTCCAATGATATCTTAGAGATTTACCTGAACCTTTTTGTATCTTCAATTCATAATTAATTATTTAGTTGATCATCATATTAACTTGGCATTGTAAACAATAATTTAACTTTATTAGTTTGGAATCTGACTTCTAATTAATTTTGTATAAAAGTTGTGAGGACAAGCAGTTATGACGGTATTCGTTAAAATGTTTCCTTGTACAACGTATGCTATCTCAATAAAGCGAGTGTACTAGTTATTGGACTATTTTATTCCACAAAACCTACAAATTATTACATATATTATCTGAAAAAACCTTAACAAGTAATTTCAACGCTAACACAATTTATATAAATCAACACTAAATACTACCATCTTACACATCTATCTATTATTATATTATCGCTACTGGGACAGTTTTGTACTCATTTCTTTAAATTTATTTGCCTTTCTATCAAAGATAGATTTTGTAAAGAAAGTATGAAGGCCTGTTCCGCCTCGAGGTACAGAGAGGTGCATCAACTTTATTCTTAGACAATGATTAGATGTTTCCTGACAATGTTTTTTTACCGCTTAAAATGTGGCAACAATCGCAGTCAAAATTGCCTAAAACAATTTTATTTTTTTGTCAAGTCGGGTTGGTAGCATGCAAGTTAAGACGATTGTATTGCAATCGAGTGACTACGGATTTTTGGGTTTCCCACCAATTACACCGTTGCGACTTCAAGTGAAAAGTAAATAAGCATTTACTAAGCTAATTTACTTTACCATCTTACTTATTACTATACCTATACTTTTTCACTTGTGGAATTGTGGTCAAGCACTATACTTGCATTAAAACAATTGCTTCATAGCCATTTGAATTCGCTACGTGAGCGTGTGCAATATTTGAATTTTTTACACAGTGTAAAGCCAACATTTCATAAGCGTGCTCTCCATAAGGCCTTGCCCTTGCCCTACGCCGACAAAAGGTTTTGAGAAAGAGATTTTGCCTCTGTTGATGTTGCTGGCTGGAGGGCTTTTAAGTCGATTTCCAAGGAGGTGGTTTTCAATTTATATGTATTTTTTAAAGTTATTGGCACGCTAATGACTATTCACGACTATTTAAGTACTATTTAAGGACAACGAGCTGGTAAAAGGGTAGGTGGATAATTCCGTTTCATTCGTCGTTGACAGTATAACGCCTGCGTTTGCGTTTATTTTAGTGCAGATTTGATTTCAGGTTGCTATTTTATTTTACACGTAATTATACATGTCAAAGAAATGTCAAGTCTGCCAATCCGTACTAGGGCCACATGAAAGACTATGCCCTGATACTTTCTTTACAGAGAAGGGACCTAACACTGGGACTATATAGGCGTCTACTTTAAAGGAAGTTTGTACTCTGCTCGATGTCTACTCTGTGGTGACGTCGCTTAGACGTCGTGTTTCGCCAATTACGCAAGGCATTACGGCGCGCACTTGACACGGTCGGGTCAAAGTGGAGCGTCATCGATCACGTTTCCCCCGATCTTACTTCTTAGTTTGTTTAGTGACTGACATTTTAAGTCTAGTATCCTGGGTTGCATTTCATTTAGGCATATATTTGTATAGTTGTATATTGGATTTGTTATAGCCGTCTTCGTGTTACTTATTTGGAATGAAGTTTCACATTCTTTTATTCTGAAATACATTAAGATAGTTCACATTCCAGAAGTAAAAAGTTATTAGTGTAACGTCGAACTCTACATTAGATATAATAATATGCTGGTAATTTGTTTTTGAGCAGAGCTCAAGCTAGCACGCTTATACGCTAGCAACCAGAGTTCAATCCCCGGTGCCGGCACCAATAAAATTTGTTGTTGCAATTTTAAGTGCTGATTTACCACACGCTCGGCGGTGAAGGAAAACATCATGAGGATACCTACATCTCTTAGAAAATATTTCTGGCATGTGAAGTGGCCAATCCAATATCCTTCCTGACCAAATGGACCTGATCCAAATATATCCAAAAGGACCAGTTGTTAGCGGTTTGCGTCCACCTTCGTTTTGCGGCTTCAGTAAGATCATTAGACTTTATGGGTGGAGGTTCAACTTTGAAGCTTTCATTTGAACCGTCAATAGTCTAATGGTTTAGGGTACGGTCTGCGAATCGAAAGGGCTTAGGTACAAACTCACCACTTCGACTACTGACGTGAAGCATCTCCTAGCAAAAAAAAAGAAATATTGCTAGCTTTCTTTCTTAAAAGAAAAAAAAAAACTTGCTTACTCTCTGGACTATTCCCATTTTTGATCTTGCAGAACTTTGATCTTATTTATAAGGCCCCTAGTAAGAGACCACGTTTCAGTACTATAAGTCATCACTGGTTATCACAATTGGGAAATGCTATATCATACAATGCTATTTATAAATTCGCTTATAATGGAAATGCTATAATTCCATTATGAGCGATGCAATGATACATACTTACACATTATAGAACAAATTTAAACAATTAAAGGTCAACGTGATAAACTATATCGCTGTTAAATGGTCTGCGCCGGCGCAACTATGACGTAATAAACACCAGCCCACACTTCATCCTCCGCTATCCAAATGTGGTGCCAATGTAATAATAAATTCTGCGAACTATTTAACTGGTGAACCCCGCTGAGAACAAAGTTAATACAACTGTGAGCAATAACATTGTATTTGATTGTATGATAATGATTGTTTATTGATTAATAAAATTGGTAGGATTATGATATTGTTTTCAATTATAATTATGTTGTGCCAGTATTTTTATACACCTAGTCTTGAACAAAGGAAAAAAAATTGTTAAAGTTGTGCGTAATTTTATACATTAATATAATTTTAAGCCATAAGCTCTCATATCTTTATTTGCTTCAATCATCATCATCATCATCATCAGCCTGTATCTATCCACTGCTGGAAATAGGCCTTCCCCAATGCCTTCCACCACATGCGATCCTCAGCTTTCCGCATCCAGCCACTTCCGGCTATCCTAAAAAGGTCGTCGGTCCATCTGGAGGTAGGGCGCCCCACGCTTCTCCGACCTATGCGCGGCCTCCATTCCAAAACTTTCCTCCCCCATCTACCGTCACTGACTCGGCAGATGTGGCCAGCCCACTGCCACTTCAACTTGCTGACTTTAAGAGCTATATCGACTACCTTCGTTCTCCGTCGAATTTCTTCGTTTCGGATTCTATCCCTTAGAGAACACTGGTTGAAGACTTTTGCCTTCAGGCATTGAGGTATTTGCTTCAATATAATATTTTAAATGTATGTATGAAAAGTAAATAGCAATGATCTCTATGTATTTTTTCTTTCGTACAAATAACCATTCGCTAACAATTCTGTGAAGGACATTTGCGACTTAACGAATTGTTATAAGACTTTGTTATAAGCGAATAGCTGTCGCTACCTACCCACTTTGATTTAAGATGACGTGAAAGCTATTTTATTTAATTATACATATTTCTTATACATATTTTGTTTTCACTCCTCGGCATATAATATGCGACGGTTGTCTTTTGTGTCATAATAAGCGCCATTGTTCTACACTCACCTACAACCTAAACATTAAACACGATATAATAATGATGTAGAATATTTTCTTTTTTAATAATGGTTTGTGATAAAACATGCAAAAGAAAAGATATTAAAGAAAAGAATTGGTTTAAAAATACGCAATTCTTTGTGATGAGTTATGATTTGATTCACGTAGGAAAAGAAACAATTAAATGATTGTTTGTATTGATTTTAAATTACTCTTTATTAGGAAAGTAAAGACTTTCTATTTGACAATCATTTTTTTTTACATATACAAATACTTTATTCAAAAATTTCCTTACAAATACACGAACTCCCTGACTCCTAAACTAGGAGTTAAACCTGTATCTCAGGAATCAGTGCCTTCTCCACTGCCTTACATCAATTTCATTTCAAATTTAATCTAACAATCAAGGTAAAATATATTTAATTTAACAAGGATATAGAAGATTTAAAAAAAAATTAAATAAATATTCGTATATAAATAAATAAATGTGGACGTGTAGTATTTTGATTGTGCGTGTGTGTGTGTGTGATGAGTGTGGTATTTATATTATAAGCATAATTTCTTCCGTCTGCTTATAATCGTGCGACAACAGCCAGTCAATCATTGCGGGGATTAATATTATAAATTCAAATACTACACAAAAAAGTTAAAGATACAGCCTTTATATATTAGATATAGTATATATGTCCCACTGTTGGGCGCAGGCTTTCTCTGTAAAGAGAGTATACGGGCATAGACCACCACGCGGCCCTAGTGCCGATTGGCAGACTTCACATGCCTTAGAATTTTTTTTAAGAAATGTAGGTTACCTGCATACTTCATATAATAACCTAATTATTAAATTGAAATAATGTTGAACAATTCATAGTAATTCATCGTCATATATAATTTAAAAAAGATCTATCAGGTAACATCATGTATTTAGCTATATTTTAGTACAAAAGTTTTTTTTATGACGAACTACCAGATTGGCTGACTTTTACTGGAAGCTATATCTTACGTGGTAAATTTGTAAATAATATACATATAGCAAAAGAAAAATAGTGCGTGTGTGTTTGCTAATTTTGTCTATACTGCGACACATTTAAAAACATAATAAAGTGGCCGCACTACTCTGTCGGCAAAGTTCATATAACTGTATTATATAGTTATACAGTTCATGTATCTAGTACGGATGGTAGTTAGTTACTTTGACACTGATGAACTAGCCAAACATCAGAAATAATTGTTATTAATTCTAGAACAATTTGTTGCATGTTTTTTTAGACATGTGATTCATGCTAAGTTATTAATAAAGAAAAGATTTTTATATATTTATAGATATTATATTTTGTAAGTATATATTACCGGATTAAAAGGTAGTACAGCTTAGAGTCGTAATTTGAAAAATGTCTATTGTAGTAACTCGACTATAGAAATATGACTGGGTCTTATAAATACGCTCAAAGTAGCATCGAGCTATGGAGAGGATTATGCTCGGAGTATCTCTAGATCAAGTTGCAATGAGCAAGGCATAGAGCGCGTAGGAGAGGGCCGAAAAAATTTCTACAGGAGACCACGGGCCGGTAATTACCCCCAATGCCGCAGGACCAAGGCAATTACAACCGGAAATCGTTGGGAGAGATGTATGTCCAGCAATGGTTGGCCTACGGCTGAAATAATGATGATGAGGAAGAAATCGTTATGTAAATATCAAAAGAACGTACGCGCATGTAACATGTAAAGATGAATTGGTATAAATAATAATTTTCGTAAATATTAATGATTACCACATCCACATAATGGCTTGTAAATAATTTTCGCTACACCAATTTACATATTTAGGACATAAGTCAAGTTTTTGCAATGTGAATAAAAGTTTGATCTTAGCGGATGCAGATGGCATTTGGAAAATGATTTGAGAGCGGCCTCGTTTCGTTATAAGGCGGACTACGCGGATACGTGGTGCGGAATGCGGAGGAATTTTCTGGTTGCCTGGCAACCATTTTTTGAGGACGTCATCTAGTGTGCACATTTTGACATGATATTTTTTAAAGAAACAAGAAAATCTAGCATTTTAATTGACTTCAAGAAATAGGAGGTTCACTTTGTCTGGTTTTTCGTAATGATGTGCACTCATCAAGCCATTATTTTTAAACCGATTTTAATTTTATTAGCTTATAATTAGCTATTAAAGTATAATATACTTGTTACCGCAACAGATAAATGGGTTATACATACCATTTAGTCTTAGCAGGGTGGTCAGATTTTGTAACAACTGTCCTTTTTCAATCTACAATATTGGATGATAAGAACAGGGTATGTGACAGGAAGGGTGATCTAATTAACTTTAAGTTGAAAGACGAACATATAATATAAATATTCAACTTTTTATCTGTGTTTGTTTCGTAATATTTATCTACTTATTTTATCTTAATAAAACAATTTTTTAAATCTTATATGGCTTCAAAAAAACGTAATACACATATATAATAATATATGTTTTATCTAGGCACTGTCGTTAAGTGGCCGGGAATGGTGACACCTCACGGCCTCCTAAATGTAATGAATACAGATAATTAATCACGCAGCGAAAGCATTAGTATGGTCATAAGAGATACATGTTTTTTTTTTATTATCTATTCTCTATAAATCACCTTAACGGGATATTTTGTAACATTCAAAAGCATTTTTTTCTTTTAAAAATGATAATAAAAATTTTTGTCATAAATATTACTAGCATTCTTGTTAACCAGTCCAACTGAGCTTAAGCTTGTACTAGATGGTTCAAGTCAATATTCGAAAGGTGGATTCGAACCTACGATCTTATGATTCGTAGTCAGTACCGTAAACTATTACGATGTTTTAATAATTACTCAAAAGCATAATCTTTTGAAGTATTGGGGAAGTAATGTACAAAGTTATACCCTTTTTATATCTCAAAATTTACTATTATATACTATTTAAACCTCAAAGTTAGGTGATGAAAAAATATTAAGCTTTTCGTTTTTTATGTCAATAAAGTAAATAACTTTTAATAATGTTTTAACATCATCTTAACTGTGTGTCACAAAAAATAATTTAAACTTTTTTGCTTGTCAATGTTAATGTCAAAATAAGGGATCGTTGTTCAGTTAATCCATTTAATCTATGCTAATTACACTGTCAGTTATCGATACTAGATACGTATCTGTCGACATAAGTTAATCGTATTCTTATAAAGCCAGTCGATTAGTGATTAAAATACAAAAAAAAAACTACTTATTTCAATGGGATAATTTGTTTAAATAACACAGAAAGATATGTACTCGTATGTATATACAAACCATTTTTTCAACTATATTTTTCTCACTGTCTTAATACGTGTGGACTGTATTCGGAATATTTAACGAATACAAAACCTAGTGCCAAATATTAGATATCACAGAACGCGATTTTTTATGAGATATAAACTAGTACTTGACCACGATCCCACTTGTTAAATGGTAATATAGTGGAAAGATGGTACGCGCTAGTTTAGTAAGTGCCTATTCACTCTACTCTTGAAGGCTCGCACGTCGTACTTGGACGGAAAGACTGACACCCGCAACTTGTTCCACTCCTTTGCTATACGCACGGTAAAATTTGTCTTTACCACGACCAATTGTGGTTAAGGTACGCCATGGGAGGTTTTAGTCGGTAGCTGCCCCTTCTAGGCCCGATACAACTTGCCGTCTTCCCGGCGGGCACGTATCAAAGTAAATTCCAGAAATACAAAAACATCGATAAAACTTGGTTTAAGCTGCAACCACTTTGAAAAGCTAGTGAATGAAAGCCGCTGGGAAACATCTTAGTACATCAGGTAGGATCGTGGTCTAGCAATTGCTTAGAAAGTAAAAATAATCATATATTTACGAGTAAAAACAAAAATCGACTTCAAATCAAATAAAACGTTAAAACGCTATAACGCGCGGACGCCCTTTTTGTATTTCCGAATTATGGTAAGAACATTATGAAATAAAACTTAATCAGAACATAACCAAAGTTTTATCAAACTCTTAAAGTACATCCTTTCTAATAAAAAATGAATAATCAAAATTCGTCGCCATGATATGGAGTTATTCGTCCATTTCTGGCGTACATGCTTGATAAAATTTAAGATTTATATGGTTTTCTCATGGATCCCATAGCCAGAATTAGACCACACACGAAGAACCAGTTTTCAAATAAAAAATCATCAAAATCGGTTCATCCAGTCCAAAGTTATGCGGTAACAAACAAAAAAATACAGACGAATTGAGAGCCTCTTTTTGAAGTCGGTTGAAAAATAAACTTGGTCGTCGATGATTCAATCTGCTATCATTCAAATGTATTGGGAATATATAAAAAACAGATAACATAATAGAATATTTTTTAACTTTATTTTGTGTCGTTAAAATTTAGAATAGAAAATATTTCCTAACCGTAGAGTGTAATACTTATTACTTCACGTTACGTGTAACAAGTATGTAAATGATTTGAATTCATTTCTCAGAAGCCACCACCGACCTTTCGTAAAGACGTAAAGAGGTCGCGACTGACACAATGCTCTAAGTCTCAGACATAATATTTTATAATCGCTATATTCTCACAGTATATATCGACGTAAATTGGCTGCAGAAGTTACCGCAGTTCGAATTCAGATAGCACAAGTCCGCGAAACACCGCAGTGTTATCAAAACCTGCGTGTATGACAAATTTTTAAAACGTGAACTCGCCCAAACCGCACTCGGGCTGTGTATGCCCAATAGTGAAACATAATATTCGTTCATTAATTCATTGTAATCGGAGGGAAAGACAAACGCGGGCAAACTACAAGAACAATACTATATTGTTAAAGTTAAGTTAAAGGTACAACCGTTAAATATGTCCCACTGTTGGGCACCGGCCTTCTCTGTAAAGAGAGTATAAGAGCTTAGTCCGCCACGCGGCCCTTTTTGTTTTGACGGGGAGGAAATCTTCAGAAGATACCCCGCCTTCTGGGGGGAAGGCGGCGGTTATGTGGGGTTCTTACCCACTAAAACCTCCCCGGTGGCCCGCACGTCCCGGGGGGAGGTTACTCCCTCCTCCCCTGTGCCCTCGCAGCGCAAGGCG
Organism: Meandrusa payeni; assembly: GCA_029286785.1. Classification (NCBI taxonomy): domain Eukaryota; kingdom Metazoa; phylum Arthropoda; class Insecta; order Lepidoptera; family Papilionidae; genus Meandrusa; species Meandrusa payeni. Next base: position 13,875,316 of record JAGSMX010000004.1, read on the forward strand.
ACACGGGCCAGCCGATGTCGCTTTCTTACCGGGTCCACTTTGGTGGACGACGCAGCCCCCACCCTTGTCGCCCAGTGAACCCGAGGCCCCTTTTAGTCGCCTTGTACGACAGGCAGGGGATACCGTAGTCTTATTCTTGAGAGCCCAGAGCTACAGGGCTACGCGGCCCTAGTACTGATTGCCAGACTTCACATGTCTAAGAAAAATTTTCTAGTAGGTAGGTTTCCTCACGACGTTTTCCTTTACCGCCGAGCACGTGGTAAATCAGCACATAAAGTTGCAATAGCAATTTATTGCTGCCGGCAACGGGGAACGAACTGGGATTGCTAGCCTACTATGCCATGATGTATTATTCTTATCCATGTATATTTTGTTTGTGTTTTTTGAATAAATAATTTGAAATTGAAAAACTAAAGACGAAGGAAAGCGCTACGTTGGAGTTACAGTGGGTTCCTGAGTATACTCTCTAAAATGCATTCTGTAAAACACGATAAAGTTAGCAGCAACCTTACGTATGTGATAAAGAATGAACAGATTGATTCCAGCTGCGTCACCAATTAACTTCTTAGCCTGACTTCCCACCGAGTCTAAAGCAGCTAGATGGCATTTAGCAGCACCTGAATATATAACGTGAAATGCCGATGAAAGTAAGTTGTCGCGATGTTATTGCACTGTTTAACATTTAGAGTATAATTAAATTAGGTTATGAGAATGTTATCTAGCCTTTAATGTTGACCTTTTAAGTATCGACTAAGTCAAGTTGTGCTTACAGGACACTGAGCATTGAGTGGCCACATTAATCAATCCTAAATAAACTTTAGTGTTATGTGTTAATGTTTCGGAACGATTTTAATTGAATTTAATGTTATCATCAGAGAAATCGATATTCGCAGGTTCGAGAGAGCTCGGTTGAGATTTCTCAGTCGGCGTAGAGGTTCGGGCTAAGCGACCTAAGAGCTATGCCTCTCAATCCTGTGAAGCAGTGTAGTTTCATCACAAATAACACGTGTAATGTGACGCGTGTCTAAATGATCATTTTATTTTACAAATAACCTTTTTTAAATTGTCGTTTGTGTACTCAAACATTCCGTATCCTTGAAACTGGCGTGAAAGTACACTCATAATGTAGTAGAATGCGAGACGGTTGCTTTAGTCGTGTTAACGCCTGACTAATGAATTAGTTGTGAAGAGAAACTCGGGGTACTAATGTCAATTATATCATTAGGCATATAACCAGTGAGATAGCTAATCTTAATGGCCTTCCATTAAAGAAAATAGGCTACGTAAACGTGTAGTTAAGCTTAGGCCATAAATATCCTAACAGATTAGGGTCCGGCTTGAGAAACACATTGCTGTTAGTTCACCCCGTTATACGAAATTCCAGCTTTAGAACGGATGACCGTTGGGCCCAGAACAGAAACAAGTTCTTGTGTGAAGATCGCGGAGTGGCAAACACGGAGTGCGACATCTCTACTAAGTGGAGCGACGATCTTCGCAGGTCGGCTGGTAGGACCTAGACGAGTGTGGCCGAGGATTGTGCTCAGTGGCATGCTTTTGGAGAGGGCTATGTCCAGCTGTGGGCTGTTGCAGGATGATGATTTGATCTTTGCTCTATTATATTACGGCCCTAGCACATTTTGTCGCATTCTAAAACATAAGGCGGTATAATTCGATAAACTTCCGGTAATTTCCTTAGCTACAATACTACTTAGTATTGGAAACAAGAACGGTTGACTACAGAAGTCTGACTTTCGAATCCCAAGTTTCTATTTTACCCAAATTTTATCCCAAGTTTTTAAACTATATAATTTATAAATATATAGTTTATTTATTTCGAAAATAAATAATGTCCGGTTCATAATAATCGGTTTACTTCCTTTCACACAGATGAACTAATAAGTTTGATAAAAAGCACTGATTGTTATCTCTGTCTATCCTATTAGGACTAGAAAGCTTTTATATTTACGCAAAATAATTGACAACAGCTACAGACGGAGATATTTCTTTAATACGTGTATTTACACTCTAATAATATCACTATAGAAAAGTTATTCCCCAATTGCGCCAAGGTGTTCATATGACCCCAAATACAAACTCTACCATTACGTAAAAATACACAAATATATCATATGAGATGACATCAAAATTATGAGCCAAATGAGTTTTCGTCTGCGACCGGCAAAAGAATTACATCGATCAACGAATTCACTCGACTATCGTTGATATAATGATGGGGCACATTAAAATTGTGATACCGATACTAAAAAAATAAATAAATAAATAAATAAATGCACTTCATCACGCCTCTTCGTTGTATTTCGCTTTCTGCTTCTCCTTGGGTAATCTCTATCGCATCTCCTATTATCAATGCCGCTTACTTATGCATTATAAATTGAATGTTTAAACACGTGCTCGGCGGTGAAGGAAAATAACGTGAGGAACCTACACGTCTCAGAAAACAATTTCTGACATGTGAAGTATGTTAATCGGACTATGCTCTCATATTCTCTTTACAGAGTAGGCCTGTGCCCAACAGTGAGACATATATAAATGTCTGTAACTTTAACCTTAATACGTTATTTTTTAACCAATACTAATTATGGAAATATAAGTAAGTGAATCTTGAGTAGTTTAGTTACATTAGTGTTCGCTATGTTCTAATATTGTTATCGTACGCTAATAATATATTTAGAAAACTACATAACAGTGTAAATTAGTTTAGTATTGAAGATTGACCTTTATTAAATTTAATACCCCGTAACGATTATAATAACCATAATCGTTTAAATAAAGGAGCCGACAATAATTCGTTTTATTTAGTTTTTTGTCCAGCAATGGTAAAATCGGTTTAGTACGATATAATTTCGTTCATCTCCAATTCCCCACTATAATTGCCCAATTCGGTAATTATGTTGGGTTAGCTTTTATTTATGTTTTAAAATGAGCAAGCTTCCGTAATAGTATAAAAGAAAAAGTTTTAATACTATCGATAAAAATTCAAGACATCACTAATCGCTAGTCGTACAGTTTATAGGTAATGAATTTCTTAGAAGATATGCTCGAATGATTGATTAACAAGCTGACACGACAAAGTGATGTTACTTAATTAATATCTTTCAAATTATAATGAAAAATTCAGATTTCCCCAAATTTCACCGAAAACAGAGAGAAAACAGCATTAGATAAGCTTGTAAGCAGTGCTTGGACTGTTGCATCAACGCTAAGAACCCAATGAATTTTATTTAATTTGGACAACGAATTCGTTACTATATTTCGACATTAGTGAAACCTCAGTAACTGCCGGCATCACACTTACTATCTAAAGATTGGGATGAGATCAATGCCGGCTTATACCAACGAGTTTTATTCACCTTACTCCGTGATATAGCGGCTTCTGCAGTTGGATTCTGCATTCCGTTTCATGCATAAACAAATCGGTTACTAAAACCTGTACACAGTGTACAGTCTTTGGATCACTTTTGCCTTCATTTTAAAATGAAAAAGATTGTTTTTTATGTTTACTCCGGTCAGGATTAAAGAGGTAAAGGAATGTTGTTTATTAAATACCTATGACTAATTGAATATATATAATAAATGTCCCATCGTCCGAGTTCATTTCGCCGTTTCTCTAAATTCCGCTTACATAAAATGTTCTAAGCAGGTTGACGCACGACCGTGAACTTGTCGCCCCGCGCTTTCTTTTCGTCTTACTATTAAATTGAAAAGATAAACTAAATATTTAAAAAACGTATACATTTTTTTTACGCCAACCCGTCGTTGAAGACGTTGTAATCGAAATGTTGAGGTATTGTTTGCCGGCTGAATATTCTTTCTTTGTTTTTTTAATAGGACAAAGGTACGGGCGTACGGTCTCTGATCTACACCGAAAAGCTGCATGTGCGTTGCAGGTCTTTGAGAAAGGAGTAGGCTCTTTTCTTAAAGGCCGGCAAATCATGCAGGTACGTGTACTGTGTTTCCGACAGCTGGTTTCACAAGTCGATAGTGCTTGATCTCGATTGGTATTCTATTTTTGTACGTTTTTTAGTAGTAGTGCCAAGTACTAGACATCATATAGTTCTAAGAAAGGAAAACGAGCCTATTCTGATGATTTCATAGCTTGGGAACCTTGTACAACACCTGATGTGTTACCTGTTTTAGTTGGTTTTAGTTGTCCACGAACGTCGATAACCACTTAGCGTCAAGGTTTAATTTGTGCCACTATGGTTTCCCAATAGCGTATCACTGACACTTCAATTTTGTTTCAATTGTTAAAAAATTGAATAACCATGGTAGCTCAGTGTCCGTGGTCGCCACAAGTTGCATAGTACGCTAGCAAACCGAATTCGATCCCCGGTGTCAGCACGAATGAATTTGTTTGCTGCAATGTGTTAATTTACCACGCGCTCGGCGGTGAAGGAAAACATCGTGAGGAAACCTACATGCATCCACGCAATAGAGGTTCATAATAAGGCTGTAACTTTAACTTTTTTTCTAAAAATGAAATTAGTACATTAGAAATTTTGGCATAACGACAGTTAAATTGTAGAGATACAGGTTCCTAAAATTACAATTAAATCGTTTATCATTCAATACGTTATTGATACAATACTTTTTTATTATAAGATTTCAATCTAGTTTAAGGCAGTAATAACATAGCAGCACTTGTAAATCATTCGTCATCCGGTTCCGTCACCAGAACCAAGGTATAGTTATGAGTCTAATTAAATGGTTACAGCCGCATAACTATTTTTTTGCGATGTTGAAAAATGTTCCATTTCCTTAATAGTTTTTGCCGATTGGAACCTTGGACATAACTTCGCTGTTATGCTGTGCGATTATCCACAGACTGCGACACAAATCTAGATATTAAATTATAATAATATTTTTATACAATGGAATTGTGCTTAGGAAAATATGATTTTTGCATTCATCCAAGTCTAGAAGTGAAGGTTGGAAACGCAGCTTTGAGCTAGTATTCAACTATTGACGTGAACCATCTCCTAGCACGAGCTTAAGCTTAATTACAATAGTTAGTTACAGCTTTTATACCCTCGTGAGCAAAAATAAAGGGTCGGTTAAGAAAGTTTGACAATTAAATATCCTTAAAATAAAATAAAATATTTTTATTAATTTATTTAAATTTCCTTAAAAATATAAAAAAGGATATCTTACGTAAACTTGAATAATACAGTATTTTTCATTAAATTTTATTTTAATTTAAATTTTAGTACTTAGTGCCGCCATATGGAGGCAACAGTGAGAACTAAAATTTCGTAAAATTCGTAACATATTTTCCGATTGTTGATATCACGGCTTCTTTTTAAACAGTAAAAGATCTCAATTTATATTTTAAATGTGTGTGCACTCTTACAGCTGTTATTTATAAACCGATTTTGTTGATTTTTGTTATTAATTTTATTGGCATACGACATTAGGGTCTATAGGACCTTGAGTTCCTAATATATATTAGGTAACTCTTAAAAATCGTAAGTAAGAATGTTGTATGTAAAATATGTATATGTATGATCTCTTTGCGTCCCTAACCGTAAAAAGCTAATATTTCCTTATACCTTATACTGAGAAGTAACCATACATCAATTACAGATATGACAATATAACAATTTTCAGTAATGGACTAATTAAAAGTGAATGTCTGAGTTGTATATATGCTAATTTAAAGGCGTTGTACACAAGGTTTTCGTGCACATTCTACATAATTGTATATTTATTTAGCACGTACAGACAGACAGATAATCGGTATCATTATAGGATATGACAAGCTTATTATATAAATAGTTGCATAATTAGATTTGTATCTCGACACGACCTAATGATAATAACAATTGTAATTAGAACACACGACACGATCACGACCTTCGTGTTAACGATTTGTCATGTCGTTACGTGCCTTTGTAAATTTTCGATTCAAGTTCCGACTACGACGAAGACAGTGAAGGATAAATTTCCTATTTTGTAATAGCTGCTCTATTAAGTAGACTTCGCAGCTTTTGCAGTTAGGTAGTCCTACCGCTTTAACATCCACACCATGTTCGTGTTGCACCCAATAGAGGTCCAGGCTGACTTAAGATCTCTACCACTTCTCTAATACGGTGAAACTATTGGCTACTCTGGCCATTCGGCATAGGTTCGACACAAAAATAACAAAAAAATCAGTAGATTTGGTAGTAAAAGCTTACTAAAAACCCCGAATTTGTTGATATAGATTTCTTAGCAAATATTTCTATCAAGTGAACTATGTATAATTCTTGGTTAACCTCATTTCGTAATGAAGTGCTTATGTAAAACCAAAGAATCTTCTAGACTGGAATCCCGGATACATTCCATCTCGATAAGGCAATCAAAGTTTGAAATTATCAATATTTTTTAGCAATGAATTGTAGACGTTATGCAAATGAGATCAGCACCTACAGCCTAGTGTGTTGAACTCGTGTCGTGACGTGTCTCTTTTTATAGTACAGCCAATCGAGTAGTTGGTTATGATGTCGTATGATATAGCTTTCCGGTCGGGTCAAGCGCGAATTATATCGTAACGCTCTTTCAAAACGACACATTTCCAGAGAAATTCCACGACCGTATGTACGAACAGTTGTGGTATGTTTTTCACATAACTTTCCTTCACGCTTTGTCAACCTGTGGAATCTTCAACACACAAGCCTACTCATATCTCATCCTCTGAAGCGTCAATAGCCTAATGGTTTAGGGTAAGGCCTGCGAATCGTAAGGTCATGGGTTCGAATCCACCATTCGACTATTGCCGTGAACCATGTCCTAGCACAAGCTTAAGCTTAGTTGGAATGGTTAACAAGATTGTTAGTAATATTTATGAAAAAATAATAAAAGAAATATTGCTAGCTTTCCTTAAAGCAACCCATTGGCTAAGAAACCCTGTTCTACTTATGATTGGATGGTCGCGATTTCAAATCCCAGTCTTCATGGTTGGTCTAATAAATTTTCGGTTTTTTTTTAACTAAAAAATCGCTTACAAAACAAATAGTCCCCGGTGTATCGCGACGGGTTTACGTATGAATGGAATAAGCTTGGGTGAAAAGCCATTTTTGCAAGCTATGTTTGCTTACCTTGTTATGGTTAACAGGGCGTGAGACACACTCTACAAATAAATAAAATTAAAGTGTCTGTTTGTAATAGTAAATTAAATGCTTTAACTACATGCATTCGAATGTATGTACGGTACATAAAAAATAATAAATTTAAATCATGTAATAAATTTAAATCAACCCAAATAACGTTTTTTACAATGTTTGTCTGTCTATCTGTTTGTTCCGGCTAATTTCTAGAACGGCTTTACAGATTTTGGCAGGACTTTCACTGACATTAAGCTTATGTAACAAGGAGTAATTTAGGCTTAATTAAAGTTACCTTACTAACTTTTATTTTAGAAAAAAAAAATAGTTTTCAATCGCGGGCAACACCACTGGGCGCAGCTAGTATTATTTAAAAATTACTTACTTTATCTTTACATTATTTGAAATCACGATACTTCCCTGGTCAATATGTCGCATTAAAACCAAATAGCTGTACGAATTTCAAAGATTCTACAAATGTTAGGAAATAGTAACATGGTAAATTGTTAAACACAGTGTTAGAAAACACAAGCAAGTATAAATAAGCGCGGAACAGAAAGGATACTGCGTACAATAAACAGTCTTTGTCCCCAAACGATATGCAAGTAGAGCGAGGCTGGGCAGGCGCGCACAAAAGTGTTCACCTCTTACCTAACTTAGTCGGATGTGTAATTGTTAACTTAGCTATTTAAGTAACACTCTCTATGTCTATTATTACAACAGCAAATTATTTTTCTAGCGTAAAACTGATTTAATTAAAATAATACGCATAAGAGACGATCAGAGACTGTAGCATCAGAATTTATCTATATTAGTTTCTGGACGACTAGATAATTTACATAATAAACTTTCCTAATCTAGATTTTATTTTTCTCCGTTCCCCCAACGTTATGGTTAGGGACTTTTGTTTTCCTTACTTTTTTATTTCTATTCTTTTGTTTACAATTTCTTAATTCTATTTTTACAAAATGTCTTATTACTAAATTTTGTGTTACAATTTTGAGTTTAGTACGAAAACAAGAAACTTATTTTTTAATATTTTAACTAATATTACAGGCTGTTTTTTCTTCTGAATTTAGGTTAGGTTAGGGAAAATTATAAAATTTTAACTATTATCAATAAAGAACTTATTCGTTCCAGTTAATTTAAAAGTCTGTAATAGGTATGTGTAGATTACAATGGCAGATCTTTTAAGACCAATAGACCTAAGTTAATAGTTATTATAAGTACATTACAAGTAATAGGTTGTAGCTATACCACTTAATTTAGTTTTATGAAATAAAATTATAAATTCTCCTTTTGCAGTCGTGTTCCTCATCTCTCCATCCAGAGCTTAGACCTTGCGAAAAGTGACGTATGTAATACGGTCTGCCCAAAACAATAGTGTTACATAGGACTTGACAACATTCCGCGCAATACCACGTTTGTGCCCCTCACCTTGATACATTTATCCTCTCGTACAGTTACGTACAAAACTAGCTTGAGTTAATATTTTAAATATTTACTAACGAATAATAAATTCCAAACATCATTAGCGCGATTAAGTTATAACTAAGAATAAATTTTATTTCCTGGTAATATTAATATACTGTAATTTATGGTTGTTCAACCTACAGTTAATATCGATAGCATATTAACGTATATAATAACAGACGCCTTTATAATCTATATACCTTTAACTAATCACTGTTTACTATTTGCAATAAATATGCTCTTAGAAAGTTGTAAATCGTTTTTCATCAGCATGTCATAGACAGGCTTTGGGAATCCAAAGATAAGCACCGATTCTGCTATTTGCCAATAGCATATCACTATGAAACCTACCTTTTACAATTCAATTGTCATTGCGCCGAAAACCGTAATCTACAAATTATATAATATTTATAGTTGAATTTTTTGATTATCCGATATTGATTGAAATATATTGGCATATATGGAAGATGTCATTATGTTCGAGAGTAATAAATAGCGACAACATGGCACAACTGAACTAGCTGATTATTAAAACTAGCAGCAATAGACCAATGCTGATGTCACTGAACATTTATTTTAATATAATTGGTTTAACAGACTTGGGGATCTGGTCATATACTTCTTCTAATGCATGCTTTTAAGCTTTAAGAATCCGAGTGAGCTTGACCCTTTCAGGAGGGAGGGCTTCAAGAACTTATCTTTAAGCTTAGAACGTGTGTGTTGTAAGGGTTTGCTTGGTCGAAAAATAATTGAATATTAAACGGTTGGTATTCCAATAATGTAGGTGTTCCGTGTTATTTTATAACCAGGACAACTCATAAGACAGTTGATGGATGCTTAGGAGTACAATGAGAACTATCGATGACAAACGCCGTTCTTTGGCGATGACCACAAAATAATTGAGGAAATCTAATCCTTTTTTAAACAATAGGTTAAGGCTTAGCCTATTATTTTTGTCACATTGTCGACTTTAGAATTAGTGAATGTTGCCAATAACAATGACAAAAACCATGTTTTATTCGAGTGGCAACTTGAAACAAAGGATATACAATAATTAACATAAATAGCAAATAAAACCGAATGACATGCCAATGATTAAATAAGATTAAATATAAATCAATTGTGACAATAGAGCGTGCATGTCGATTACAGCAAGGCTAAATGAAGGGTTCATGAATTAGCATTTTGTGTCGCAGTCGGAAGTGAGGTAAGCACTTCTGTTCGCGATTATCCTTGGTGACCAATCGCTTTCGTGCGGCCGCGGTCCAGTCACGAATCGTATAGGCGTGGTTCTTGCTCGATTTTTCGATGCAAATTTAATAATTCATTACGTGCTGTAATGAGTTCATGATTATTCCAGTTTAGACACCGACGGTGTGGAAATGGAAGCTTTTTTAATGATAATATGTCTACAAAAACTCTTTTGATTGTTATCGGATTGTTAATATTCCCTTACATACTTATTTTTTTGTGTACTAGCAAAAATTTGTGTTTGGCGATGGGCTTAACATTGTCACATATGAGATCTAATAAGCTTAGTGAAAAGTGGACTGCGAAAGCTGTCTCTATCTACTCCGGCATGAGACCATATTAATGAAGTAAAACTATTTTATGTATGCTTGTCTTGGTGAGTAATTTGATGAATGCGTTACGAAAAGTTTCAAAGGGAAGTTAAGAGAGAGTTACGTTTCATATATTACTGTAGGGGCAAGAGAGATAGAGATGTTGGAGCACACATTTTCTATCTCTCTTTCTGCCACAGCCCGTTACGTTTTGTGTATCTAAGACACAGTGCAGGACTATTGTCTTTATTACACTGTAGAAGCAAGAGAGTGCAAGAGGATTTTCTTCCTTTGTTGAACAATAGTGTATATCTTATATTTTGTGGATGCATTATAGATAAATAAACATATATGTATATATATAAATACATAAAGATGGAGCTGAACACGTTTTACTTCAAACGTATCGACTTAAATGACAATGCTAAGTGAACCGTGATTCGATATCGCTTTCAAAAATGTTAGCTAGAATTCGAAGACATCGCCGTAAGATCATAAATCTAATACCGAGCCAGTAAATTAATGCTTGTAGCATTCATTGTCATAATAATTACATATGTCATGTAACACACACGTCAATGCGGAGTGATAAATTGCATCATTGACATTTCTAGGAACGAAATAATTGAATACTGTTATTCAATTCTTTTTAAATATACCGCAGCAATTTCTATTTACATTGCACAATACGTAAGGTCCACTTATGGTTTCCTGGTCACCTATAGTAATTACCCTCAGTCAGAATATCTCACTCAATGAAATCCCAGAGTTAGACTAAACACAATTTCTTCACCATGCAAGCATTTCTACACATAATTGACTGTGTTACTTATTATACTGTGTTATTTACTTGTTATAAATCTTCAAATATTGAGACACAATACTCGATGTGCGTAGTGCGCTAATAACAGTACAATTCAAGTAACAATTCAGGGTAATTGAAATAAGAGCTATGCTACCTCCTAATCCAGTCGAACCGAGTTTTTCAGAATAATCTGTGCAGTTTCGTCTATATAATATATAGAAACCTATTGCAGTATTTATTAAGAGTGAAGTCCGCGCGCTACATAAATTATTTTAGTTATAGATTTCAAAGTATTAGGTATACGATGGCGCCCAGATTTCTTGGGTAGATTAAATTTTATTTTTGCGACAAAAGATGGACAGTCAGTCAATACTACATTGATAATATTGTCAAGCATCAGTTTTTCTTACTGTTTAATCTGTTAACTATTTCACAACACGTGTCTGCGTTGCTTTGCATTCAACAGAGCTTTACAGACGCTATCTTCTTGTTTCGTTAAGAAATGTGTTTACGACCGTTTTTATGTTTATACTCTTACTTTCTTAATATCTTATTGCCTAAAAGTAAAATTATGTAACAAATCCGAGAACTTGGCAAACAGTAAAGAAATATTAATGTTTAAGATGTATACATAAATAAATTACCAAGTATAATTACGAGTCAAAGCCAACGAACTAAGCAACTGTCAAAATATTGGCAGACTACTGACTTATACATTAAATACCGCCATACCGATATACCTAAGCATACCGGTGGTACGCCCTACGGTAAACCTAAGGTATAGTGTTAACAATGAACTAGTAGATCGCCAAAACTAACAAAAGTCGACCAATGGACGTCTTGACAACAATTGGTTTAGCAGAATCAGGGCTCAGTAGTACCACAGCCACTTCGGTGTAACCCGCTATTAAAATTAATGTCCTTTTCTGTACTCCTTGTATGCAAAATTTCATTATGATGGGTTGAGTAGTTACGGCGTGTAAGTTTTTCGACAATAGCTTACATGTAAAAGAGAGAGATATGCTGTCGAAGGCTTTTTAGGCCAACCTAAATAAATAAAAGAGAAAGTGTGTGGGTTTGTTCTGTATTTGCTCCGAAACGGCTGGACCGATTTCAATGAAACTTTCAGGGAATCTTCAGATTTACCTGGTGAGTAATCCTGTAAAGTTTGGTGACGATCGAAGCACTCCTCTTTTGAACTGTCAAATACAGCTTTCATTTACTATGATGATAACAATAAAATATATTGTTTTATAACCCAAATTTGTATTGACACATGCGTTGTGTATATTTATGTCATTATGAACCATATTGAAGTACAATGGAGTATGTTGAAGTATAATAAATCCTAAATGACAAGAATGATAATGTATTTGCTGACATTCACCCGCTCGAGAAGAGAAATGAATAATTTAACATATTGTAAAAATTAAATTAAATATTTAATGATGTAAGTTTATTGTTTAAAAAAAGCAGCCCGGGCTGGGTACGCTAGTTTTAGAAAAACATTTCCGTCACACATTAAATCCCTGAATCTTTACGGTATTTACGTTGCACGCAAGAATAGCTCGTAGATGACAAATTTTCCTCCTACTTATCCTTATATTTTGGATAATTCACACTATATCTTTACAAATTATACCCTGTGGGTTACTCCGACTTGTAAACTATATTATTGTAAAATTTCATCAAAATCCATTCAGTTCAGTGATTTTGCGTTAAATAATAATACTTAACATCAATCCAAACACACTTCCGCGTTTATAATATGTTTGTATGATTTTATTTTCGGGTTCAAAAAATCAGCCGGCTTGTACCAATGATAAAAATTTTAAAACTATTCTTCTATAACTAGTTCAATTTACTTTTTTACGAAACCTAATTTTAAAATAGAGACATACATTTCGAAACAAACTGTGCGAATAATCCGTTTCATATGTCTATCAAGAGCTTCATAAAAATAACTCGTCGCGTTATTGTATCGTTATTTTCCATCTCTGTATACGTTACAATACGCTTTCACAAAGGTATGTAACATGTTTTTGCCATAATTATTCAGATCATAACAGACCGTTTGATAAGACTTCCAAGATTACGTAAGATGTTTCAATGCAGATATAGGATGTGCTTATTTATTCATCTAAACAAATAGAAAAAACTGTTTTTAATATTAATTTGTCTGTTTGTAATCTTAAAATAACCGCTTTTAACTACTACATACATATCAAGGTATATACGTTACATATACCAAAATAACATTCATACAATTTTTGTTTGATTCTGTTTAATTCCGACGGGTTAATGTCTGGACCGATCTTGACGGGACTTTCATTTTTACATAGGTGATGTATTAAGGAGTAAGTAAAGCTACTTTTAATGTCGTATGTCCACTGAAGCCGGCGGGATAAGCTAGTTTATAATAAAATAAGATTTGATGATGATGACTGAGTTTTGCTCGTTTTTTTTACTAAATTGTGGTTTTTGGAAATTTTATTTAGATACGAATTATAAAACGATTTAATATGAATAATATTTTACGATGTCACCGACATAATAATTTAATTTAAAATTAAAAATCACGAGTGTTACAAGTTTAACACTTTATTAGTTCTTGGTCCATAGTCAAACTATACATTCGTTCGCTTAGTTTTGCTTAGTAAAGCCATCTGAACTACTGAAGTAGCTTTAGTGTGTACATGGAGAAAACGACATTTTCTAACTATGAATCCTAATTAATTGTGTCGATTCAAATTTGATTATATTCAGAACGAAAAAAGCCAGAGCGCCCTAAATTCTTATGTATACGTGACTTATAAAAGTCGAGGCACCGCTCTCGATCTTGACACGAAATAAACTCATTATGCCCTCACTAAAGGTAACATCGTCGGTAAATCACCTTTTTACTGCAATGAATTGTACCGACCTTGCCCAACATTTGTTGTTACTTTATATTGATGACATGTCAATTAGAATTGTTCGATCGCTTTTTATTAGACGACATGATATATTGTTGATGTGGAAATCATTTGAACTCCTGAATAAAATGCTTACTCTGTAATATTTGCCGACACAAGTAAGTTTCAATTTTTTTTCTATCCCTCTCCATCTATATGTAGATCTATCTATCTATCATCTTTCCATCCTTTTGTTGTGAACATCCATCAAACCCGAACGAAGCGATTTGCTTCGTCTTTCATTCTTCGTACAGCAAAGGACTGGAATAGTTTCCCCGCGTCTGTCTTTTCTTCCGATTACAATGTGGGTATTTTCAAGAGTGAATAGTCATTTACTAAGCTAGTGCGCCTTACCACCCAGGACTGCTTAGAAAATATAAAAATAAAAAATGTAGTTATCTCTTCATTTTTTTTCTTTCAGCTTTGCATTCGAATTTTTCTCTGCACAAACTCAAAGAAGACTGGCAGAGTATGCCTTTTAACATTGAGTTCACCTTTTGTACACTTTAATTTAGTTATTGTTGTACTCGCGAAATTTCGAATGGAAGGATGTTTGTTGATTTATTTTAAAATAAATTATTAATATTAAATATATACTAACATTATTGTTAACCGATCCAAATGAAATTTGCTTGTGCTTAGAAATAGTTAATGTCAACAGTTGAATGGGGATTTGAAGCTACATCCTTACGTTTCGCACGTTTTAACCTAAATTATTGCGTTATTGACGCTTATAAATGAAATATTGCAATGATAAAATAAGACTTTGTAAACACTCCTTAACGATATCGATCATGACTATGAAAGAAAATAAGGTATATACAGGACTTTCGAGCCAAGCTCTTTTGCTTTAGAATATGGAGTATGCTAAGATAACTGTCTAAAAACATCGTAATACAACTATGATACTTTTATATGATATTTTAATAAAAAGAGGTCGTCCGCGCGTAATACTATATAACGTTTAGTTCCTTACATTTGATTTAATTTGAAGTTGATTTATTTTTGTTTTACTCGTAAATATACTTGTGTATTATTAAATCTGTAACTAATACATTTGTAATCGTCGGCTTGTGTGGCTTACAAGTCGAAGACTATATCCGGGGACGGAAGTGTAGCGGTTAGCAATTAAAGGTGTCACCGCGCATCACGCATGCCGCGCACACAAACGAAAGCGGCTTACCGACTAATCTGACGCCGTCCACGCGTATCGCTCCTACTTCCCACGGTTTCCACGGTGTATGTTCGTATGGTAAAGGCGATATATAAATTTAATCGAGAAGGTCGACGCACTGTACGCGAACTATCATCACCGCTAGAATAATGGATAGGCAGAATATGCCGTAACCGTAGTTCACATTAGTTACGTAGTCTCCCACAAAAATTGTTTCAATTGTCAGTGATATCAGGCTTGTTCCATTAAGTTTTCGCTTAAGAGTTATAAGAACGATAACTTATTGTTTTTTAGTTTAGATATATAGATATATCTTTATTGTACACCAAAATCAAACACATAACTATCATTACATAACTAAGGTACATTTATAATTCGTTGTACAATGGGCGACCTTATCGCTAAAAGCGATCTCTTCCAGGACACCTGTGTATGGGCAGGAAATATATGAACAAAAACGATTACTATAAAACCATTAAACAAATTTTATAAGACGTCGTCTATTAACACGTTTTGTTTTCATCCGGCTTCATCCGAGAAATAGAAGCATAATTGTTTTAAACATATAGCCCATATATTTATCCCACTGGTGGGCTGATAGGCTTTCTATGCAACAAGAGTATAAAGGAATAGACCTCCATGCAGCCCTAGTTGACACTTCGAATGTCTTAGAAAATTTTCTAACACATCCTCACGATGTTTTCCATCATTGCTGAGGTAAATCAGCACTTAAAATCTTTATATTGTGTGGGGAACGTACCTAATCGCGTACTCGTCCCCCGAGGAAGGACAAGATATGTCGGACCTTTACCAACTAGACCGCACAAGATGTTCCATCATCGTCGCATATAGCGGGGCTACGGGACCGCCGTCTGCAACTTGGGCGTCTTGCGACGTCCCCGTCTTGACGACGAGCCTCCCTCTCAACACACTCCAAGAAAGGCGCGCCGGAACATAAGACGACCTCCGTAAGCAGGTGACGTACTCCTCCGAGTCCATCACCTGGAGGTCTTACTATGTCCGGACACTAAGCTGCTTATATACCTATGCGGATGGTGGTATTGATAGTATATTATATATATACTCCAGTTGTATGAAAATGCTTACATTTATGTGCAGTATCACAACAAAATTAATCGCAGTGTTAAAGTTGCACAACAATATTGTCGGAAATCGAAATCAATGCACAAGCTGGCCGCTTTGACATTAAATTATAAACACAACAATATTGATTATACTTGTTATACCTGATATTGTTGTTTTGTTTTTTTTATTTAACATTCGTTTGCGACAGTTGACATTGACATTCGTTTTTTTTTAAAGTTCGCCGGGGGCTACACTTAAAATGAACTTGGATGCAAGGCTTCTGATGCGTGGTCGTACTGTCAACGGGACGTTACATATCAAAATTATCTATACAAATAAATCAACTT
Organism: Meandrusa payeni; assembly: GCA_029286785.1. NCBI lineage: Eukaryota > Metazoa > Arthropoda > Insecta > Lepidoptera > Papilionidae > Meandrusa > Meandrusa payeni. Next base: position 13,891,820 of record JAGSMX010000004.1, read on the forward strand.
GGAGTGTCTGTTTGTAATATTGAAAAAAACCTACTGACCTATTTACTTAATGCAAATGAATATAATATAAATACAGTACATATACCAAAATAACCATTTTATGTCTGTCTATCTGTTTGTTCCGACTAATCTCTGGAGCGGCTGGAACAATTTAGATTATCTTTAATAGCAGATAGCTGTTGCAATAAGTAGTAACTTGGCTACTTTTTTTAATAAATTTACTTTTATGTTTTAAATAAAGTTTTTAATCGCAGCTATTAAGTAAGCGGGGTAGACAGAGACGGCAAGGGCTATCGATTTCCACCATGTTTTTTAAGTTCAATATGCCAGGGGTGGTGCGTCCGGAAATTTTTTTAGTGTGTGTTTGTTTGTAAGAAACCGCTCGTGGGATTCAAATGTCCGATCATAATAATACTAAAATTATACATTATAATATAATCATAAACTATATGCTAACAATGATGAATGGAAAATAAGTGATTACCTTCAGAAATGCTTATTCTAGACAAGGCTTCTTTTAGATGTTCCAAGAAATCTGTTACTAATTCATTAATTATACGTCCCTTTATCAAAACCTAAACTTATAAATAATAATATTATAATTTATTCTATGTTTTTCTTTTATGTAGTAGATAACGAAATAAAGTATAACTTAAATAGATTTTTTCAAATTTAACTATGATGTTTTTTACTCTCTGGCTTTCTTTAGCCAGAATATAATAATCATGATAAGCGAACGTACACATATACGGCTGTCATTACGATATTTATACAATAAAATTATACATGTATTATATTAATATACAAAAATACATAATATTAATTTAACTATATAACAACATATTTATTCATATTATATATTGTGCATGCTAAACCAAACTCTCCGCAGAAGGTCTTTTGTTTTATTTTTAATCTATTCTACGCTACACTGATACATTTTCGCTACCCGCTTGCATTGCAACTGTACCTTTCCAATGACTGAATTTGTTTCACGTGCAGATCGGTTGTGATTGATACAATAGTATCACATCATGTTTATTGAGAAAGGCGTCAGTGTCAGATGTACTGACGAAACTATAACTAGCAACATTTTTTTTGTTAACAGGGGAAATCTGCAAAGATGTCTTCTGGAAGGGAAGGGGTTATGTCAGATTCTTACTCACTAAAACCCTCCCGGTTCTTCGGTGCATGGTGAGGGGCTCCGGGATCTCCAACGGAACGCACCAGAGCTCCTCTGCACTATGCTTTAAAACACATCCCGGGAGATATTAATCCCCCAGCACCGTCGGGCTAGCCAATCTTACCTTCTTTCCGGTACCACTGTAGCCTGGTCCCCTGAAAGCGAAGGGAAAAAAGGATTAATAACGATTTCATCGTTTGGCATGAAATTGAGTTATTCGTCCATTTGTGGCGCACATACTTGATGCAAATTTAAGACATCTGGTTTTTTCATGGAAGCCATTGTCAGAATGCGACCACACGGGAAGCACCAGCACTCAAATAAAAAGAATCAACAAAATCGGTTCACCCAGTCCAAAGTTATAAGGTAAAAACTTAAACAAAGAAAAAATATACAGACGAATTATGAATCTCCTCCTTTTTGAAGTCGGTTGAAATGTTGATGGGAATTGTGTTCAGAAATTTCAAAAAAATACCTTTTGTGTTAACAGATGCTACTGATGACAAGTGGTGGTGATGGCTATAGCTGCCCGTACGGCCAGCAGTGCGGGTACGAACCAGCGCCTCCGGGCCGCTCTCCGCCTTGCGCGCAGCCCGGCCTCACCTACTGCCTGAACCCCGAACCCTACCCGGAGTAAGTATACCGCCCTGCGACCGATAGACAGTTGAATAGAATGTGGATAATTAGGGAATTATTGTCCCTCCTCTTTTATCCGGGCTTGGAACCCGCAACGAAATAGGTTTCCCCATTGCTCTGGCTGAGTAGCAAGGGGGTTGCCTTTAGCGTATTGTACACTAAGACATTTGAAACACAACAAAATAAGAGTGACAATAATAAACTAAATTACATGTTTTTTTTGGGCTTCGATAACTAATTTCAGAAGAGCTTCGAGATGTCGCTGTGTTATTGTCAGCCCAAAGTCCACACACACTTTAACTGCCTAAACACAACTATCATAAGTTCTGTCGGGAACTTATATATTATTCGCTCAAGCTTGAAATCTGTACTCCCGATTCGACATAGATTAGGTCATGGACATAGGTGAAGCCACAGAGACAAAGAGAATGTCAGTAATTGATTTCTAGAAACTAATATATCACTTATTTATATAACTCACTTTGGGGTATTTATTAATTTGCGCTAACATATGCCTATAAATATATATATATGACTGGAAAGTAGTAGAGAGTAGATAGACTAACGCAAAAGTGTAGCTTTCCTCTGCCAAAGTTTATAATACTATTATGATTATAATTATTTTACTTCCAGACATGTCATTCACAAGTTGATAGAAGCGGGGCAGTACGACATTCGCACCTTACTGACAGATGAGAGTCAGGATGACTTCGATTCAAAAAAGAAAGGGAACTACCCGTACGGTTACGGGCCAAACTCCTTGCCGCACGTCGACCAGATCTCGCTGGTGAACGACGCCCTGGACTCAAACGTTTACCAGAAGGACATAAATAAGTTTAATGGACAATACAACCCAGGTATATTTAACATGCGTATTCGTATACAATAATCACCATAGCCCGGAAGATTTTTGTCCTTTTTGTCTTTCCGAATTATCGTAGGAATATTACGAAATAAAACTTTATCAGAACCTAAACTAAAACCAAAAATAAACTTTCATCAAAATACTCTTAAAGTACATCCTTTCCAATAAAAATGAATAATCGAAATTCGTTGGCGTGATATTGAGTTATTCGTCCATTTTTGATACAAATTAAAGACTGATATGGTTTTCTCATGTCATCATGTCAGAATTTTTTTTTTCTAAATGAAAGCTAGCAATAATTCTTTTTTTTTCTGAAATATAATATTACTAACAATCTTGTTAACCATTCCAACTAAGCTTAAGCTTGTGCTAGGACATGGTTCACGGCAATAGTCGAATGGTGGATTCGAACCCACGACCTTACGATTCGCAGGCCGTACCCTAAACCATTAGGCTATTGACGCTTCATATAATTGAGGCAATGGGATCACCAGTTTTCAAATAAAAAAAGAATCATCAAAGTCGGGTCACTCAATCGAAAGTTATGCGGTAACAAACATTAAAAAAATTCATGAGAACCTTTTAAATATCAATTTTTTTATTTTTTTAACAGTTATACTTTTAATTTCCAGGCGTCTTCGCGGACAAGACCCCTCTCCAGCCACCGTCACCAATCGACCCATCACCGTACAATAACGTCTATCTCCCGTCTAACTACTCCAAAAATGGCCTCTCCCCGTCTCAATTATTAGGAACTAGCTACTGGAATCGTCTCCACATGAATCACTACGATTATACAAAGAAGGGTTTGAGAAATCCCGCGATGCCGCAGCAAAGCTACAACCATGGGTTCCTGAACGAGCCGTTTTATGATGGGTACGACGCCGATTGGTACCGCCAACCCGATGGGGCTGATAGTGTTTCCCGGTACAACCCCAATGAGTGGTGGAAGTAAGTGACAATTTAACACCTTCTTGTCTTCTCTCTTCCTCTTTCATTTTCCCTTCGATTATGTGGTTTTCAAGACTAGAGTGAATAGGCATTTACTCAGCTAGTGCGCCTTACCAGGACTGCATTTCCACTTAACATCAGGTCGGATCTTGGTCAGGCACTTGCAAGTATAAACAAAAAAATAGTAAGATTGTGGACTCGAGTGTTCAATTAACATCTATTTACATTTATATTACATATACTTACTCGTATAATTTATATAGGCTACTATGTGTACTATATAATCTGTACACTCATAGCCTTATTTTTTACGAAGTTAAATGGAACATTTTAGGCGTGTATTTTTTTTCTTATTGTCTTTAATTTTCTAGGCATTTTAAATTTGTGAATACATTTACTAAAGAGTATTCAAAACATTTATTCAATTTGGAACCTGTATTATTACTGTATTTGTGTAAACTTTGATTAATGTTTTAGTAAAAGTTCTTATTATTACTTTTAGTAACATCTACCGTCATCGTGGGGCAACAGAGTTTATAATGTTGTTGTCAAAAACCGGAAGATGTCACTGTTTTTGTATTTAAACCTTAATATAAATGAAATAAAGGTCAAACATATTACAGGTTGTATATATTAATAAGTAACATAATGAATATAGGTGATACATACAAACGTATTTTCGATTTAATTATTTTCCTCCTTCTCTTCCTCCGTGGATCGTATTCTTCGTTTCTGAGGATTGCGACCTCCATGAATTGTGGATGATCAGTTTTCACCTGTTGTGGTCTGCGGCAGCGTGTTATGCCTCGTGAACGTTCGTGTTGATGATGTCTCGGACCTAGTTTGTCCAGCGCCTAGTTTCCCTCATAGCAGGAGTGTTTTGGGGCTTCTTCGGACTTCTTCTCCTGGCGCCAACGCATCCGGAACTGGCATTTAAAGTTAGTTTAGTGAGAGCCGAGTCAAGACAGAGTCTTGGTTCGGCCCTCTTGGGCTCTATTGGGTGGGAATGCTTACGCGTAAAGTAGAAACCGCCGAGGTTAACCTTCACCGAGAGAGATCCTTGTATCGAGGTACTAGCAACAGAGGTTCAGGCTAAGCGACCTAAGAGTGTGCTGTGCTGGCTTCTCTGGCTAATCTGTGTCACAAAAATAGGAGTTTTTCCTGCGTATATTTTATATTACATTATTTCCTGGAATAAAAATAACACCATTAAATTCCCTCCATTGCCAGATTTTACTAACTTAATTTTTCTTAAAGTAAGTTTCTTTTTGTTTAAGTTATGTTTGTCTGCCGTAGGTACATAACACAATCAAGGTCGGAGGGTGTGACCATCCAGCGTTCCGTGTCGTTGCCAACGCACACAGCGAACGTCAGAAGGTCGCTGCGGCGACGCAACGCTGACCTGGTAAAAGCTGCTGCCCAGAGGACCCTCACCGGTGCACAGGCTCTAAGGATAGCTTTGGGATTGGCTAAGTAAATTATAACTATTATCATTTATTAGCCATATTAAGATAATCTATTTATTGTAAAAGATAGTCTATTTATTGCTCAGATTTTAAAATAGGTACAATCAATTAAAGTGAACAAGGTCCGATTTATCGCTAAGAGCGATCTCTTCCAGGCAACGCTGTAGGAGGAGGCAACAGGAGAGGTAAGATAAATAGCAGGGTAAGAAGAAAAGTCAAGAATAAATAAATAACAGCTAGAATTTTTTATAATAAGGACTGAACTCCTATATCCTATATGTATTTCTAAGATACATAATCTTAGAAAGAAATAACCACCAAGGCAATACAAACAGACGAATTGAGAACCTCCTCCTTTTTTGAGGTAGGTTAAAAACGCAAGAACTCTTGTGAATTTTATTGAAAATAATGTTCAATTTAAATTAATTATCAAACTTCTGACGTCTTCATTACTTCTACAGTGTTTTTTTATAGGAAGCATACGAGCTCACCTGATTTTAAGTGATCACCGTCGCCCATAAACATCCACCGCACCGCGGGAGCTGCAGAAGCGTTGCCGACCTTAGAGAAAGGAGTAGGCTGGTTTCTTGAAGGTCTTCAAATTGTATAGGTTCTTCAGGTTCTTAAACGCCACTGGTGACAGTTGATTCGACATGTTGATAGTACGTGAAAGAAAGTTACACGAGAAACGTACGTACGCTCGTGGAACGTCAACCATCAGGATGGTGTCGATGGAATTTGGAATTCTGCCGTGATGCACGTTTGCTGTTAATTATTTCTTTATGCACTACAGCGAAGACAGCCCTGCTGAGCGACCAAGACGACAGACGCGGGATAATGTAGAGGAGCTGTGCCGAGTTCGGACACAGTTCATCACACCGCGCGCTGCCCTTAACAATAAAGGCAACTGGCGGTATGTTGTCAACATGGCCGTCAACATGACTCAACTGGTCCGTGCTGAGATTTGCGTGTAAGTTAAGGGACCTGGATGACCCGTATTTTGTTATATAGATTATATTTAGATACGAATTACATAATGATGAAATAAGAATAATATTTTTCGATCTTACCGACAAAATAATAAAAGAATACTGTAAATCGTAAATCTTGTATACGTAGTTCAAAAAAGTTCAATTACCTCTAAATTGAATGGCTCGTCTTATATTCAACTCGCTCTTGGATCCCGTTAGTGATTCCTGACCTTAACTGAGTGGCTGCATCAATTTTTTGTTTCAAACTTTGTGATCTATTTCTTCTCTATATTCTACCATTGTCTGTTGTATCCCAATAAAACCTATCTCAACGCACTATATATTTTTCTGTCGTGGATATCGACTACTTTATCGATTCATAACTTTATAAATCGTCTAAGGTCGATTTTTTTTTCGTCAGACTTACTGTTTGTTACTTACAGCGCTATCTACCGAAGTATACTTTGTATACCCTATGCCCGGATAAAATAACATTTTCCAATCAAATTATCGCCCCCGAAGCCCCCATTCTAAATTTCATGAAGTCCTTGGAGTGCTTTCCGAGATTTACAAGAATTGCTCGTTTAAAGTTATTCAAAAGATGTATTAAGTACTCTTAAAAGTAACTAGTGATATACGAGTATATATATATATAGCCTATTATTTGAGCAATCGTATGTTCTTACTGAACACTAATTTTCGTCAAGTTCAACTATTCTATACAAGGACTTACAGACACAAAAATAAATAAATTGAAAACTTATAGAATTGAGATAAGTGAGTCAAAAACAAATATTTATGACATAATTTGTAAAAAAAAACGTTAAAAGTAAAGACCTAACCTGTATAATTACATTGTCCAAAAGGAAAATATGGAAGGCTCTTATTAAGATAATTCAGTAAAAAAGTTTGAAATTATTTTGCCCTTTTAACGAGTCACTAACAAAAATATAATAGGCTAGCGACATCTAGTGCTGATTAGCAAAAGTATTAGAAATATTTTATATGCTTTATTCATTGTAAGTCTTATTTACTTTAAAACCATATGTTTCAGATCCACGGAATGCAATGGCTTGTGTACCATACCACTGGGATATAGTTCACGTTGCGAACAAAAATATATACAGAAGCGATTAATAGCATTGGAGACCAGTGGCCAGACGCTTTACACGGATTTGTTTTGGATACCCAGTTGCTGTCAGTGCACAATTGTTAGCGATAACTAAACTTGATGCACTTATATCATTATTAATTGTGATTTAACTTGTAAGAAGTGTTCATTTAACCTTGATTTATTTTAGTCTACTTGACACTAGATGGCGATGATGTACACTACAAGTGTCATGTTATCGTTTATTATAGTAACCCTTAAGTATTTACTGAGCAATTTAAATCCTCATGACATTTTTATTAAGTCAACAGTAATAAAAGGTAAAGATATCGTTACCTTTTGTTAAAAATGTATTACTTGAAGCATCCTATTCGCTTAGTATTACAAATATTATATTTAAATAGGATAACTAAAGAAAGTTAAGCTCTATGAAGCGGCAAATAAGGAATTTCGTATATGCTGTTATTGAGAGTTGTTAAGAATTGCGTGTACAACAACTAAGACAAACCAAAGTCAAGTAATTTGGACTTTTTAGGAAGTTTGCCGCTAAATAGAGACGCGTTAATTTAAGTTTACAGTTTTCAAATGAACTTTAAGCAGTATTGTAAATTTTTTCATTCTTTAAAGATAAATAACTCTTCTCAAATACAATTCACATCTCGGATAATATCTTTCTGAGAATATAATTTATTAATTTGATTTAAAAAATCTATCAATTTTTTTCTATCATTGTTTTACTTTTGAATTTCCTTACTTGATTAACATAAAAATTATACTGTGACATATTTATATAATTATTTTGTGCTGTGCGTACATAGATAGGATTTAGAGCAATAATAGAAATCGGGTTTATTAATAGTTTTAAATGTTAATGTAAATTATTACACTGTGTAAAAATAGAAATAAATGAAGTATGTGCTACATACGAAGTTTCAATTATGTTTTAAATCCGATCTATCTCTATCCTCTGTCGAGGTTACGTCGGAGAAACGGGGAAGAGAGAAGAGTTCTACTTATTCATCCCATCCTTGTCGACCCTATCATCGTGAAAAAGCAGAAGCCGCTTCACTAGTCCCTACCCCTACTGGATATAGTTATATTTCTTTAAAATAATATTCTTCTTTAAATTCTTCTAATTCTTTAAATTAAATTAATAAGGTAAAAAAAATTATAACATTTTTTTTAAACCATTACAAGGATATTGATTCACGTCAATAGTCGAATGGTGACTTTGAACCTTATTCGTTGACCGCAACCTGAGCCATTAGCATAGCTTCCGACCTTTAAAACCCACAGTTTGGTAACATACATAATATATAGCAACAGTTAACAGACAGAAACAGGTGTGGCGTTGGTATGTAATTCCATGGTTTTTACAAGTGATAATTAATGATTTATAGGTAGATGTAAATACGGTATTTGAATTTCAAACAATAAAAAAATAATCAAAACGAAGGTACAAAAATAATATTATAATCCAGGGACTAACTTGGTCTATGACACAGACATTTTATTTATTGGCATCGTTATATAAAAACACATTACAAACTTTAAAAAAAAGAAAGAAAAATAGACAAAATACAATTAAAGAGACGGAAAAATAGGACTTGATACCAACATTGGACACTGTCTCAGTATATACTGTCGCGAGGCTGCCAGAGCACTGATTTTCAGCGGTGCCCAGGACTTCCTAATGTCGTGCGCGCGCAATAATACCTTTCTATTGCATTTATACAGAGCCTTATAATAAATAAAATAGAGTGCATGTATAAATTAATAATAGATTTATAAATATTTTTTTTATAAAATAATAAATAAATAAATATTATAAACAATAAAATAATTCTATTAATGATATGATATAATAACTATGGATTAGTCTATGCCTTTATGTCTCTGTTCATAACTTAATCTATGTCAGTTCGGTCGATAACTTGTGACATAAAAAAATGGCGCGGGGACATATGGGGGGATCATCACATCTAACTTACATTTTCATTTTCATCTTAGACGTAAGAAATAAGTGTGTTTTAAAAAAGACTTGCCTTAAAGGTCTTGTTACCAAACCATAAAATATTCAACAACAATAACTTGTGACAGTTGTGCTTGGACTATGAAATAAAATAACATTTGTGTAGACCGTCTCTGGGTCGATAATTGTGCAGTTCAACACGTCAAAGCTCTGCCGGATTCGTTGTTGGAGCCGTAATGATGAACTACAGGAGAAATTTGTGAGTAATTATCATCGATCTCTTATTTTGTCGTATGGGATTGAAATGTTTTGACGTAGTCATATGTAATGTCTCCGTCTTAGGACTCTGGCAGAGCATAGGAGAAACCTAGATCGCTGTCCAAGCCCTGATAAAAGAGGGTCACGAATTTGCCATTTGTAGTGCATCTATTTTGAATATTATTAAATACTGACATATACAAATGTAATGTAAATTGTAGATGTACCCACATTCTATTCACCACCAATGAACCATTTGGTCCATCCAACTCCATGCATCGTAGAATGTATTCTAATCTCCGACATATATATTATATTTGTATATACTCGTATTTATTCAGAACAACAATGACAAATGACATTGGAATGTCACACACCGCGGTCATGAATTGAATCATCAATTAGATTTAATATTTGAATCCACTGATAATATATATTCCAATGATGACTATTCAATCTGATATGAGGTGAAAATACAAAATCAAATGGTAAAGTGTACGGGAAACTAGAAAAGTCTTAAACTGAACTCTTCCATACTTTTAAAAGACAGGGTAGACAGGTTTACCAATCGTTATTGGCTTATTTGTCATCAAGTGTATTAGATCATTTATGTGACAGTGAGCTTATCGCCGTAACCCGGGTTCAGTATCACCTAGGGTACCTCGACTTGCGTTTGAAACTAGTACAAATTGGATTAATTTCACTATGCAGTGTATAACAGTAAAATAATGAAAGAATATTTATTGATTCATGTTTTAAAAATTCAAGTAATAAATGAAATAAAGTGATTAGTAATAATAAAAAAAAATAAAAAAGATGTTTTCATATAAATATACAAATGCAACGAATACATTTTTTCTTTGACGAACTAAACAGATTGGCCAGAGTAGCTGGCTTTGTCTGAACCTATGTCGCTTACATTCTTACGTTACCGATAAAGTACATAATACACATCGTTCTAAATAAGTAACATTTTAAAAATAAACGTTAGTTATGTAGTTGTCAAATGGTTCGATACCTGTCATTAACAAGCTGTGTCCCTTTAAAGGAGAGTTGGAAAAAAATTACGTAAGGAATTCCAACCTTGGCTCAGTGTACTAGAAGGAAGCTATAGACAATATTATGTAACTTAAATATTGACAATATATATTTTTCACATTATGTTAACAGCTGCGTAACAAGTGCTATATGCATTCCAAAAATGAATAAATAATAATTAGGTCTTTAGTGTAATATCCACATAGCTGATTAGCCGTAGTTCTCGTATGTGACAGGGGGTTTTGTAGTTCGCCTATATTAAGTAATTCTTTGTATTTTCAACCGACTTCGAAAAAGGAGGTTCTCAATTCATCTATGTTTATGTTTGTTACCTCATAACTTTGGACTGGGTGAACCGACTTCGATGATTCTTCTTTTATTTTAAAGCTAAGTTTCCGTGTGGTTAATGTTCTGACAGTGGGATCTTTTTAAATCTTAAATCTGCATCAAGTATGTGCGCCACAAATGTCCTTATAACACAATATTACGCCAACTGGTTACGATGTTTCATTTTTAATTAGAAAGCATATACTTGTTTGTTTAGGTTCTGATTAATTATATTTCGTAATATTTCTACAGTAATTCGTAAATACAAAGAGGGCGTCCGCGCGTAACAGCGTTAACGTATGATTCGATTTTCGTTTTTGCTAGTAAATATACTTGTTTCTTAAAGATTGCTAACAATGTACCTTTTTATTCACAAATATTACAAAAATTCTTACTCACCAGTCCAACTAAGCTTAAGCTTGTGCTAGGAGATGGTCCATGTCAATAGTCAAGTGGTATATTCGAACTTACGATCTTGCGTTGCGTAGTCCGTACCCTAAAACCATAGACTATTAAGACTGATAACCTATACATTTGACTTATAGTGTACATCAACCCTAATTGTACATTTTCAATCGACTACAAGGGAGACCTCAATTTATCTGTATTTCTTTTTATGTTTGTTTCCTCAGAACATTCGACTGGGTGGACCGATTTTGATGATTCCTTTTTATAAGAAAGCTCTCGTGTGGTTCCATTTCAATTTGGTATAGTTCTGACATTCCATGAGAAATATAGGTCTTAAATTTGCATTAAGTATCTGCGCGACAAATGGACGAATAACCCTATTTCACACCTACCTATTTCGTTGATTCATTTTTTATTGTAAAGAATGTAGTTCAAGGACAGTTTGATTATAAGAAAGGAGAAAAGTTTGGTTATATTCTGATTAATTCTAGTAGTTCGTTCGTAGTTAGTATTCCTTTTTTTTTGTTCACGCGGGGGAATCTTTTTATAGACCATCCTCCGGTACCCTGGGTGGGCCCGGAGGGATGTGTGGGACTCGTCCTGGGCAGCCCCTACCCACTAAACCTTCCGCGAATGCCATCAGCCGTTATGAGCGGGGTGCCCCGGATCTGTCAGCGACAGGACACCCCAACGACCGGCCGGTCCCGGCAAAGACCGGACTTCATCCTCAAAGTAGTTAGTATTCCTACACTAATACCGTTTGATGTTTGATTCGATTTGAAGTCTGTTTTTATTTACTTGTAAATATATTTGTTATAAAAGAAAACTAGAACATAATTACTAATTGTCCGGGAAGACTTCAAAATAGTTATTACTTAGTAATTTTATCAACTGTAGGCAATTAAAAGAAAAGCTTTTAAAATTAATAAACATTGATAGTCGCGTTAAAGCGCGTACTAAGCGTTTGGTTTTATGATTTTATTAAATGGCTGTCGGTTTGTAAAATAAATGTAATGCAAATTTTCGGTTTTTTGCGTACAAAAAATCAGCCAAAATGTCAGTTGTGGCATTTATGGTTATAGGTTTATCACGCAGTATATATGTTAAGTAATAAATTTTGTGAAAAGTGTCTATCCTAACAGATAAAAATGTTTTAAGCCCTTAAGTTATCAATATGAAATAGTGACAGCTCCCTTAAACACTATCATAATAAACATTCATTGGTTTCTTTATAAACAAATTTGGTGAGGAAAAAGTTATTATTCATAAAATAGTATTATTTCGTAGACAACTTTCGTTTTGCTCAGCTCCCTTAAGACAACATATTTTGCTACTATTGAGTTAACGGCGGATGGGAGGGTGGAAATCGCCACATCTGTGAGGGATTGAGACCTCAACCCTCAGACCCGCACCCTGGGGGCTACAGAGCCTACCTTAACAAAGTTACCATTAAGTGATAAACTCAAAACTCGATTTAATAATATATACAATATTTAAATTCAAAAGCAAAAAAGCGTTACAGAATTGAATAAGTCAAATTTTATTTTTTACAGATAGTCCTAATAAATAATGTAAGAAAAATAATTCATCACGTCCCATTTTATTTAGTAGGGTAGACAGTAATCCTTTCATGGAGCTTATTAATTCTTATATATAACTATAACTTATCGTCATACATCGGGCATATATTTTACCAATTTTTTTTTAATTTTTTTTGGACGAACTTACACAGCTGGCCAGAGAGGCTGGCCTTCACTTCTTCACTGGATTGAGAGGTAGAATAACTCTTAGGTCGCTTAGCCTGAACCTCTTAATTTTAGCAAATGACTTTTTTTATATTTAAGAAAAAGAAACTCATTGCTGCTGCAAGCTGACTTAAATTACTTAAATTCGAACCTCTGGCCTTGATTGAGTGAGAAAGATTTGAGCTGTGATGTATATCATACCGGCAAACAGTAGTAAAATAATACTAACATATATTATTACATCTTAAATTTAGTAAAATTACATGAACGGTTTCGACTGCGACAACAGAAATTTTATACTTCATTTAAAAAGGAAGCTCTAAAAGCGAAACGTTTAAGGTGACTAGAAGAATAATAGCACTCGAGTCTCAAAACTCCTGTATCAAAGTCCCGATATTACAATAAGTCTAAAAGCAAACGCGGCGAGCGCCAAAACTCGCACTTTTAAAAATAAAAATCCAAGCAAAAAGTCGCTCGACACGCGTAAAAGTAAAAGAGGAAGCAGGGAAAAAATCAATGCTGCGTTTTATGTTCTGTGCGTGTGACAGATCGGTTGTCATGGCGACGACAGCGGGGGACGCCACAGATAATTAAGAAAGGTCTTAAGCTCCGAGTGAATACAAAATGGCGCGTACGCTTGATGCGAAAAGTCGCCCCTCGCACTGTGTTGCCGTTTACGCTTTTATTGTTTTGTAGTGTTTCTACGTGCGTCGTAGGAAAGAGACGACTGTAGGGCGAGGGAGCCAGTAATCGATATTACGCACTTTTGTAGCAATGAAATTGGCGCGGCGCGGTGCAAGAACGCGGTTTGCACGCGTTGCAACCTTTTTAATTTTTGATTTCGTCCCGCTCCATGTTCGCACTTGGAATGCTTGCTAGCTGTTTGAAGAATAACTAAGATTTATTTATCACTTATGTTTTACGTGCGTTGTATAATTACGCATTAGAAATATCATGCCTATTACTGGTTGGGATATTATGATATCTTACTCACACGTGATAAAATGTAAGTTGCCATTATTTTAATGGATGTTGGACGAAAAAATATAAGATATTTTCGTACAAATTTTAAAACGAATTATTTCGTGTAATCGATAATCGATAATTTAAATAATATGTTTATATAGTTAAGTTATATTTTCTAGTTTTAATTATAACAAAATGATGTTAACCTTCAAACATATTTCGTGCTAAATAGTTCAAGCCTGAACAAAAAAAATAAATATGTTTTTTAAATAATTATTTGAATATATAACAACTGTTAGATAAAAAATAATAAATTAATTAAAATTCTGGGTAATATTCAACATAATGATCAATTTTAATAGTGATGGGCTGGCACCACGTCACTTCGCAGACCTATTAAAGTTGGTAAAACACGAACAATTATTGTTTACCGCTCTCGAGCTTATATAATTATTAAGAAGGTTGACACATATAATATAAACTACAGAATTTAATGTTTTAAAGTGAATAAATTTAATAGCTTAATGGTGAAACTTTGTGAAATTTTGATGACTCAATATAGATAGGGGTGCAACCCAATCGATTGAATGGGACTGCCGCCAGCTAATATAAATATTTCATTGCTATAAGTTTTAGACGAGTCGGGCATGGAAAAAGTTAGGCATATGACTAATACTAAGTAATGAAATATAAGTAGCATACAATATCGCATTGAATGAAATTTAACACACAATATGAATTTAATATAAATAATAGGAATATATATCAATAAATTGCTAACTAATTTTCTAAACCAAGGTAATCTAGATCCAAAGTTTAATTTTGTTCTTTTATTGTATACTAGCGTATCCAACCAGCTACTCCGGGCTAGATTTTGCTTTATTTTATTTAAACAATAAATTTATAGCGTTAATTATTTAATTTAACTCTCACAATATATTAAATTATTCATTTCTTTCCATATTCATTCTCTTCTATTCTCGAGCGGGTCAAGATCATTACTTACATCCATGTACATATCAATAAATACAATATCATTCTTATCATTTATACAAAAACATATCGGGCTTAAGTTAATGTCAGAAATAAAAGTACGACGCATGGCTTGTTTGACAGTTCAAAAAAAGGAGTGCTCCGATCGTCACTAGACTTTACAGGATTACTCGCCAGGTCAATCTGAAGATTCTCTGAAAGTTTCTTTGAAATCAGTCTAGCCGTTTCGGAGAATATATGGAACATACCCACACTCTTTGTCTTTTATATATATAGATGTTATTATTTGCGTTTGTTGTTTTGTAAAGTTATACGTCTTACTGAGGTTGTTGGTACGTCCGTGAGTTATTTTATCACAGTGCCTCACTGAGTTCCGGGTTTTAGACGACGTAGAAAATAAAATGACTAGTTAACGGGACGTATCATGATTAGCACCTACGCGATAATACGTATAATTTTTAAAAATACCTATGTTTTGGCGCTTTCTAACATTTAGATAAAAACTCGTTAAACAAAGAAAGAGAATTATTTAGTGACTTTTTTTAATATTCGCAAAAGCCTGAACGTACGAAATAGAATTAATTCGAACCTAATCAAACTTTCATCAAACTACCTTTGAAGAACATCCTTTCCAATAAAAAATGAATCATCGAAATCGGTTGGCGTGATATTGAGTTATTTGTTCATTTGTCGGGCACATGCATAACGCAAATTTAAGACGTATACGAGTATATTTTCTCATGGACCAAAATGAAAATGCATTAAATTGGACCACACGGGACGCACCAAATAAAAAATAGAATCATCAAAATAAAAAAAATAAAAAACATAAAAAAAAACAGAGAGAACCTCGTAATTTTTTGAAGTCGGTTAAAAAAACGATTTAGTTTATTATACTCGTGAAGAGTATAGAGCAATTTTATTAAATTAATGTTACTAAATTTTTGGCTACGTTGCACTAAGAGAGGCCAACAAGATTGGTTATGATGGGAAATATAGAATTCAATAGAATTTAAAACAAAAAAGCAATTCTATCAATATAAATACGAGAAGAACAGGTAAGGCGATATGAGTTTTAAAATTTAAGAAAACTTATCCCAGCGAGCCACGGTCAGGGGTCACGCACACTTTCAGAGGGTTCTAATCAGGGTATATAGGTGAACGTATGCCCTGGGGTTCAAACCCTCTTTGCACCTTACTTCCTGGTCCCGAAACAATCGGAAACAGCAACCTGTCGCGATATGGGGACGTTCTACACCCTCCTCGCAATGGATAAATAATTCCATTATTGACAATGTATTGCCAATGTCGAACTGAACGATTGGGTAATACAGGTGTAATAAATATTGGTCAATTTTATAGCAATGAATATAAAAATGTATTTTGCACAAAAGCTTAATCAGTTTCAACAACGAAGTCACTTTCTAAGAATAACGTTTAAAGCCTAATTAGTACGTGAGCAGCTATAGAGCAACTGTCTTAAGATCTGATAGCGTTGAATCCAACCGGGATTTTACCAATAAATTTTGAATTATCTGATTTTTCATACAATTAAAATCACATACTAAAATTTGTGTCCAGGGTTACGTGTGCTTGATAGGTTGACTCCTTTTCACTTATGGGAATTCGTTTTACATAATATTTACATCGATTATCTTAAACAAAAAAAGGCATGAGAGTTAATTTTTATTTATTCTTAAGACACACCCACCAAAGGCAGGGAGGGGGGTTTGTATTTGATTGAATTTTATATATACATATGTTATTCAATCGAGAGGGTCTATTTTTTGTTTATAAGTATACAATTTTTGTCAAGATCGTCGGCTTGGCAATATTATATTAAATTAATATAGTAATGTATATATTTATTATTATATTTAGTTGTATACAATTCCAATAATGGTTAGAACAGACTTATTTATCGAATTTTTTCACCATTTTCCATTAAGAAAACAAATCATTCACTACAAGGGCGGTGGAAGTACCGTGGCTGAATAACAAGCATAGCATCGATCGATCGCCATGGTTAAGTTCCGAAGTAAACAGATCGAAGCATCAGCGAATGTTCCGAATCCCGCCAAATGCACCGACAGCTGTGCGTAGCGCGTAGCACGTAGCCGCCGCGGTGTAGAGGCGGCGCCACCGTCCCTATTATTATTATTTGTAAACAAGCGTGTGCGGGCGCGGGGCGTCACGTGACCGCCCGCCATTGGACGCAGCGGCAGCTGTGTGCTTCTCCCCCTAGTGCTGCGCTTGTAGCAGACAGCAGCCGTTATAGCTCTGCTATATTCTGTTAAACAAATTGTCTTAAATTGATGATTTTAATTAGGCCATTGAATATGCTGATATAAGTATCCTAATAAGGTTTTCTTGAGAATCAGGAAATTATTGATTTTCGACATTTTAGTTAGCTTTTTTTAGATTTGAACTTTTATTAATAATACGCAATAAAATATTATTTCTAAAGCTTGTATTACATTCACGAGATGTTACGATTATTGATGATACCAAGGTGTAAGTAAAAAAATGTTTGAAAAACAGCGCGAATTAAAAATAGCGCACTGCTATCGCTGTTTTAAATTCCAGCCGTTACTTCAACTCTCCGCCGCGCGCCAGTCTGCCGCCGACCTTCGTCGCGATTGCACGCGTGTCGTTCGCACCAACGACACGCATTGACGCGATCGCGAACTTCTAATCCCTTTTTGTTTATTTTTCGCGCGCGTCCTTCTTGTGTTTCCGAGGCAGCGAGACGGAGAAAAAAAGGAGGCGCGGATGGATCGAGCGACCAGAGAAGGTATCGGTCGCGTCTCAATGCAGAAAGTTTTGTGCGAGCTTTTTAAGTTGTGCAAGTGTAGTTTAAGTTGTAGTGGTAGATTCTGGATTATTTTTTTGTGGTTTTGTTAGAGGTACGGCGCCAGTAGAGCGTGAAGCGAGGTCCGGTGTTTGTTTGCGTGCTTCCGTCGGAGCTTTCGCCGTGAAGCTTTCGCGAATCGATTCCCGTTTTGTAACGAGTCTTTTAATGTAGTTGTGTGTGTTATGTTTAAATCTGCAAATCTAGAGTGCTTTTTTGCTATCAATATAAATACATTTTGTAGATTTGTTAAGAGCTTTTTACTGTTTGGTAGAGTTTAGTCACAGGGCACGTGTTTTGATGTGAGTAGGTAAGTTGACTGATGATAACGTAGCATGGGTATAATCGTTATATTGGAATGTAAATATTTAGTCGTATACATGCCTGTGGGAATAAGGGCCAGTATGAATGGAGCGTTTCGCGGTGACGCATCAAACAGTCGCTATCGTTACTGCGCATGATGTCACGCAATTTAGCCCTTAATTGCGCACAGCGAAATTAACTTGGAGGAGTCCATTTTAATGACGTATAATAAGGCCGCGTTTATGTGAAAGCAAGTTAACAGATACGTATACGTTACTGTTAGCGTCGTCGCGTCTGGAGACATTAAGTCGCGAGTTCGACTTCAAGTTGTTTTGGCGTGTACAAATAACGCGCAGAAGCGCATTCGGAACGTATTAAAAGAGCTTACGTGATACAAAGGATACGAGCGTGATTAGGCGTTATTGCTTTTTTTATAGATCATTTAGGTATATTTCATTATTAATAAAATTATTATTTATAATTAGTAAATTCCATCGATTCAATTAATAATTTCAAGGCAATAATATGTACAAGTAAAGATGGGATTTTTAAATGTGACCAATAATAACACCGGAAATAATAAATAATATTTCTTCATTATGTCCGTTTTTATAAACACGTTATATAATTTACTGTATAGTTATTAATCTTGATTAAATTTTATCATAGGCAACTTAAGAAGCATCTCAAAAGAAATGCAATAACGCAATCTTTGCCCAAGCGCTTGCATTCCTCGAGACAAAAGTGTAGTTTTATCAAAACGCCAGAGCAGCGGTGGAGTTATTTAGCTGTACAAATTCTTGTTCGGTTTGTTTGAAGTTGGCGTTCTGTGATGTTTAATTTACTTGCTCAATGCTTATACCTTTATTAGTTTTTCCGGAGTGAGACATTGTGGCTCTACAAATTTTAAAAGCTTACTAAAACTTTTATTAATATAATTGCTTATGCTGTCGTTAACGTTACTCGTTTTTAATAATCTAATTAATATTAATATTTATACGGGATTCTATGTTGTGCTATCATTTTTTACTTTTTACCGTCTTTAAATGTTTTTAACGACATGTTTCCACGGTTTATTTAAGGGAATTTGAATAAGTAAATATACATATATATATACCTATATATATATATATAAATTTATGATACCATATACCTAAAGAAGACACGCAGTAACACCTTTAAAGCCATTAATTAGCACCTTTCTTTATGTCATTAATTAGTTTTTGTTAAATTTCTTTATGCAATACATTTATATTTGTCTATATTTTAATAATTTGAGTAACATTTTAATAGCTTGAATTCTATAATTAAATCTGCGTATATTAGAGATTTTTTTAAATCAAAGTATAACGGTGCGGTAGTTATAATAATGTATACAAATTCAATTCCACACTCCTTTGACGCAAACCAGTGGCACTGCGTCCGTGTGAAAACTGTTTAACAGACACTAGTCGGCTGCAGAATCCCGGACGGTCCCACGGAATAATCGGATAATACGCCTTCCTCTCGTGAATGCGATAATGGGGAGTCAAGTTCAGTGAGGCCAATGAAAACAAATAAACAAATTGGCCAATTTCGCCCGAGCTAACTGTTACTATAACCAGAGTACCGCTACGTATTGTGCAACTGTCTTGCTTCCTTTTTAAATCTGCCTGCGAGTTATGTTTCCTATAAATTAGATATACTGTTCGTTACATGTTACATGCAATCGATTTATCTATAAATATGACTACGCATGTAATAATAAGACAACAACAACGCAACGACGATAGGACGGCTGGCAGGAATTGAATGAGAGTGGCCGAGGATCGTTCGATACTATGCTTTTCCAACGTGATAGCTGAAAGTAGATGGATGTGGAAAGCGGAGAATCGTATGTGATGGAAGGCATTGGGGAAGGTCTATTTCCAGCATTGTATATACATAGGCTGATGATGAATGAATGAATTAAAATGAAAGCAAGCTGGTGATAATTGATATAATAATTTATTTTAATAAATGTTTCTTCTACACTGAGAAGAAAATCAAATATTATTTTTAAAGTTTAGCATACGTCGTTATTTCAAAATCCATCATTCGACTCGATAAAAATTATAAAAATTTGTTTTGTCTATGCTGTTTACATATATGCATATTTCTGATGTGTAAAAAGTGGGAGATGTGCGCCAGGATCGTGAAAAATGGAAATCCGTAAGTTTGGCCTACCCGTCTGGGGCGACGGTGTTGGTGCTGTTATTTATTTTAAACCCCTGACATTTATTCCGTATTCGAGATTGATTTTTTTGTAAGGAAACTATTTATTTATTGTTTATGACTTTGATTGCTTCACCGGATTGAGAGGTGATACAGCTCTTAGGTCGTTTAGCATGAACCTCTATTCATAATAACTTGACATAAGGGTCCTGTAGGGATTGAAATTGAATCTCTTCTTGTTAATAGAGGAACAAGGTTGTTATTACTCAGATCTTCTTCGAGAGTCGCAGCACTTTCGCGCAAAATTTGCGTTTCAGTCATAGCAGTTCTCAAATACTAAGTTTGTTAGTCCAACTGTTACACACAGTAAGATGTAGGCCGGCGTCTTATATTTAATTACAAAGTTACTGACATACAACACGAGCTAGCACAATCTTCTTACAACTTCTAAGATTGTCTATTAAACATCTAATACATTATACCAAAATTCACAAACACACAAAAGTTAAAAATGAAGATTCCGAGTCTGCTATTTGCCAGTGAGGTTTCATTATGAAACCGATTTATTTCAATTATCATTCCATTTTTACCATATACATGAAATACTAATACATAACAAGCGATTGCCAGCAGTGCGCCGTCGGTAAACCACAGTGGCGCCAATGAAATGAAATATAAGAAACATAAAGCGGAAAGAAAGTCATTAATAGATAGTCTAAAACTGAGGGAGCAACATGTAGGTGCTTTCTTAATGCTGCTGTCTGACCTGACCTCAGACAGAGCAAGGAAGCTGGTGGCTATGGCCATACAACATTGATGACTGTATTTCTCGTTTCATGCGACCGATGTGTATGTGCGTAGGTTAGATATGCCCAAAAGGGCAAAAGTCCCCAATAAATAAAGAAAAAAAAAACAAATGCCAATGAACGTCTATTTTGTACAGAATTGGTTAAGCAGACTTGGGACCTAAAAAGGATTCAACTTTTTAATAAAGCGTAGAAGTACTACGCCAAAAACCTCGACTTAGTCGGTAATATCTTAAGTTGATTCATACCCTTGTAATCCTTTTCTTATTGCTCCTGAACAAACTGAAATGACGCGTTCAGTTTTCATAACGGCCCGAACACTTTCTCTATCGTCTAGGCAGTACAAACACAACTACGGATCAAGTTTTGAGCTTGTAATTGTGGAGAATATTTCATTTAGGTTTGCAGACGCGCCGGTGAACGTTCGCCATTTCATTGTGTCCTTTAATATTTTAGTATCGGAGTTACTAAGTCGTACAATACGTGAATGAGTTTAGAAAATTGTGCGCGGTGAATGGAATTATAATTTACCGCTTACTTACAGAAAAGTTATAAATTTTAAACAATATAAGAACAATATTTACATGTAAAACAAACATCGACTTCAAATAGAACGGGAATATTACGAAATAGAATTAATCATAACCTATCCAAACTACCTTTAAAGTACATCTTTTCTAATCAAAAATAAATTATGGAAATAGATTGTCGTGATATTGTGTTATTCGTTCATTTGTCGCACACATTCTTAATGCAAATTTAAGTCTTTCGATTTTCGGAACTAGACCAAAATTAATTGATCTTAGGTCGCATCCCCTAAACCTTTTAGGCAGAAGTCGTCGCAAGGGCCCCAAGAGTGAGTTGAAATTTCCTCCCGAGGATCCTTGTCATAAGTCGTCTCAGAAGTTTAGACCAGTTTTTGACTAACACCTAGTAATATGAGTAACACCTTTAACTAAGATTCACAGAGCGGACTTAATGCCTTTTCAAAATAAGGTAATTCGGTGCTCTTTCGATGCTATTTTGACATCATCCGCTAAGGCGTTCCAAAGATGTATCGACTGTACTGTGAACGGGGAATTAACTAGTCTTTTGCAATTAAATTCTTTTTATGTACAAAAATCCGCGCATGTTCATTTTAACCATTTGAATCCGTCAAAATGTTATCAGTACGAACTAATTTGAGAAAGGGAACAATTCTAAATCAAACAATCATACCGTGCATGTGTGACTTCCTTCAGACAATTCCATTTTAAACGCGCGTGATGAAAAAAATGCTCAATTTCCTATGTCGCATCCGATAGTAGAAAGACGTGTGCAACAAAAAATCTTTACAAAACTGTATCGACCAACATTATTTTGCGCTTTGGATTGAACAATATGTAACAATACAAAACCTTATTGTGTGGTGTGAAGGATGAAATTTGTGTTACGATTATCTTTATAGAATGCAACGTTGTTTGTAAAGGTATTAAGGCATCAGAAAAAGTAGTAGTGTGGGAAAGATTGTTATAAAAAACGCCACATCTGCGGTCCTATTCAACTGGATTCGAGTGCCTGAATGGGATGGGACGGTAACTCTATATCGGGAGATTCTTTCGTCGCCTTATCATTGTAATGCGCCTTAATCGCGGTATTGGCTTTGTCTTCGGCTTTTAAATTTTAAATTAGTTACGTCAAATGATGTGAAGTTTTCTGGTATGCAAGCACTTTTTACATTCGATTTTTTATGTTCGAGATTTATAGTTTTTCCTTATATTTAATGTATATTACAAGCTACTTATATGTATATTAGTGCACTTTGTTATTGATATTTAATCTGATTTACTACAAAAAAAGTAAATTTTTACTTAAATTGACAAGATTGAATATATTACATTAAAAATATGAGAGATACGACCGGTTAACCATCGCATGGTAGACAAAAATAGTAATTGCTATCTGCTTGTCATTGATTTTATTAGATCCCTTTTTATGTGACAAAGTTTATTACCTAGTTACAGTAGTCTTTTTGTTCATTAGTACCACTGAGGTTTACCGATGGTGTGCCACTAGCACGCCAATAGTGCGCGTATATGATGTAATGATGGAATGATAATTGATACATTCATAGATCGGTTTGATTATAAAACTTCGCTGGCAAATCGCAGATTCGACGACCTCTTGCAGAGCAGCTCCTCGAAATACACCATTGCCAATGTACTACAAAACGACGATCTTAGACCTCTGTTATTGGAGTTCTGCAAAACATGTGGCTTGCTGCCAAAGTCAACGGATCCATTATAACATAGACATCTAACGACGAGAACAAAATAGTGATAAATAAATATGCTGCATAATCAAAAACAGCGCTGCCAACAAAGTCCCCAATAAGGATATATGCAATTAAAAAAACTTACAGCTCATTGGCACAACCCATGATCGTTAGATCGTAAGATGGCTTAGCCGCTATGCTATCACTGATTTTTCATTCTGTCTGTTCTCGTATATTATGTCCGATAACATCTATTTCCCAAACCACAACACAGCAAAGTTCTATATCAAATCGTCGATTTAACAAAATAACAACTAGGATTGAACGCGCGGCGGCGGGCAATCAAATTGATGTACACATCCTGTGCCCACTGTCATTACACTCTGATGACGCTATATAGGTCTCTGGGCTGTGAGAAACAATGATTTCCATGTCACGTTGTATTAAGCTTTGTAGTCTGTCACTCTTGTGCTGTATTACTGCTAGTGCTGTATTATTACAAGTTTTAACATGTTTGTTTCAACCTGGAGTCAGCTATGCCATCGACATTTCATTTTAAAACCGAGCTGTTGCAGTAAAATCAATTAAGATTTTGTCATTATTAAATACGTGAAAAACTAACACACGAATGGATTAACCATAGTGATACTAATGAACTAAACTATTAACTATTTGCTAAATATCGACCATTATGATACCAATGAACGTTTATTTTGTACGCAATTGTTTAATAGACTTTGTACTTAGCTGGAAATCTTGACTTGAGACTAGTAAGATTTTTTTTAATGACGAACTACACAGATTGGCCAGAGAAGCTGGCCTTGGCTGCTTCACCGGATTGAGAGGTGGCATAGCTCTTAGGTCGCTTAGCCTGAACCTCAATCGCTAGTAGCTCGACATAAGGGTCCCCCCGGTGAGGGGTAACCTCGGCTTGGACGGTTACTATGCTACGCGTAAGCATTCCGATCCGAGGGCACCCGAGAGGGCCGAACCACGACTCGGTCCTTAGCTATTTCACGGATAATCTAAGGGACATTCGAAAAGCTAAACTAACTTTGAGTGCTACTTCGGGAAATTGGCTAGTAAGACTCATAGACAAGTAAAAACATAAACTGTCTTAAACGTTAAACGCGTAGACGCTTTGTTCTATTTCTAAATTGTCTCAGTTAAATTAGGAAATCCTAGCTTCGAATAAACTTCTTCTCCTACATTTATACTCATCGTTATTATCTACCAATATCTGCTTTGTGCTGTCACAAGGATAGACAGCGCTGATTTTCAGCGGTGCCTAGGACTGCCCTTCCATGGCATTTTTACACAGCCTAATAATAAATTTATAATACAATAAATATACACGTACTGTGTATAAAAAGTTAGATTTCTGTTTATTTTATACAATTAAATAATAGAAAATAAAACACATAAATTTTATAGATTATTATTTATTTTATAGATTAATAAAGATTTGGTGATGTTAAAGTAAATTCATGATTCAGTGAAAGTGCAAAATCGAATGTATTCAGCAAGGACCTTCAACGATGCGTTCGTTTCAAACGAAATTACTTATTTATAAACGTAATGACAACGAATGACTAATTTTAGTGCGTGTTTAATGCGCATTTTCGTTTCGACTTTACACTGTAAACAGTGTCTGGCGGTGAATAATAAGCACATAGCCTTTCGAACGGGGTAGACAGAGACTATAGCTATTCACTTTTGAGACTCTAAAATTCACGTGTCTTTTAACCCTCTTGGCATGAGAAGACTCATGCCGAAGAGTCCGTCCGTGGAGCGAGACAGCATGTTATTGAGTTAGCAAGTCCCTTAACGCGAAAATTGAGGCCTGGGGATTCAAGAAGGGTTCCCGTGTTTCCGCCCATATAAACGCGAGGTTAAGGTCCCCCGCCATTTAACCCTTTTATTTGCAGGTCATACAGAGAGTCTGCTTTTACCATACAGGGTAGTTTCCATATTTGTCAAGTATATGTGTTGCTCATAGAAATCCAGCCAGCCTAGAAGAGCTGTGTTGCCTAGCTAAGACATACAGAGACAAAAAAAGGATCGTCAATCAAGCGATCAACATTTCCTTCTAGACACGACCTTCAGATATGAAGTGTCATGTCAATTTTTGCATGTATCTTTCTCATAGTCTTGGTTCAATTCCAACCAACATGTGTTTTGTTTTTTGAGTTAAAGTGAGAGTGTAAACTCATTATTATAATATAGTAACCACCTATTAAACGAATACTCTATCATTTCTGATATTTCAATAATAAAATATGATTACATTAATAAATACGTAAGCAAGCTTATCTGTGATTATCAGCAAATGATCACTGCGACAGAGATATCAGTTTCCGGCGCAGGTATTATGTGCAGGCGCCGCCGGATGTGTTACTTTGTATAGCACAGCTGGTAGTGTGAAGAAAAAAAAAGCTCGATCAAATAGCCAGTTGCTTGAACTCGTTCATTGCCATGTAAAAAATCCTATGGTTATCATATTCCAGGAAACGCCATGCGTTGCTTTTACTTCCACATATGCTATACCTAATTATACGTAAATAATACGAGAATATTTACGTGTAAAAATAAACTTCAAATAAAATCTACGCTAAAAAATAACGTAAATGTAATCTTTAGTGACAGCTTAAACACACACAGACGCTTAGCTTTATTTCCTTTTTTACGAATAAACTAGTGCTTGACCACGATCCCACCTGATGTTAAGTGGTGATATAGTCGAAAGATGGTACGCGCTATTTTAGTAAGTGCCTATTCACTCTACTCTTGAAAGCTCCCACGTCGTTCTTGGACGGAAAGACTGACGCCGGCAACTTGTTCCACTCTTTTGCTGTACGCACGATTAACGATGACTCAAATCGCTTCATTCGGACGCGCGGAACATCGACTATGAAAGGGTGGAGACCCGCCGAATGTGTAAACGTTCGAAGGTAGAATGGGGATGGGGATTAACTTGTGGTAATTCCTGTGCACACTCTCCAAAATGTAATCTGTAAAACACCGAAATCGCAGCTTGCGCCGGTGCTCAAGACTAAATCTAGATCTTGGTCACCTATCCTTAATATCTTAATTATATTTCTAAGTCCTTACGCTTATCTTGCATTCACTTATCTCTTAACATTCACCGATTTTGATGATTCATTTTAAATGTGGTCCCAGTCCATGTGAAACCATGCCATCCATGAGAAAACCATATACGTCTTCAATTGCATCAAGTATGTGCGCCAGAAGTGGACGAATATCACGCCAGCCAATTTCGATATTTTTTATTGTAAAGGATGTACTCCACGTTGATGAGAATTTGGTGGCGTTCTGATTAACTTTATTTTGTAATAAAGAAGTATATAAAGCGTTTAACGTTTGATTCTAGTTGAAGTCTGTTTTTGTTTTTGCTCGTAAAAATATTAGTTCCTTCCACATTCGCGCTCGATGTGGACAATTCTTTTTAAGACATTTCAGACATTCTACTTTAGGATTTTAGGAGTACCGCGGTACATCTTCGGAACCGTATTTCCTCTGTCAGCAAAATTAATACGGGATCTAATTGCGACCAAACCCTTTTATACAAAAAGTGAAAAGGAAATTCCTTACCTCCTTCTTGATAGAAGAAATGTGCCGGATATTTTGATTGTATATCCGCGGATTATGGATACTAGTTATTAGTGTCTATATATATCATCCTATGTCCCCTAGGTGGGACAGAGGGCGTCCACTGTAAACCTCCATCGCGTTCGATCTTGGCCTTCTCGCTTTATCTCGCTCCATGTCTCCCCGATGTTCTTCACCTCGTCTGCAACTGTGCGGCGCCACGTCTGTTTAGGACGGCCGCGCTTGCGCTTTCCTTGCGGATTCCAATCAAGGGCCTGCTTGGGAATATGATCGGCATCTCTTCGGTGGGTATGGCCAATCGAGTTCCATTTACGGCGCCTTATTTGGAGGGCGATCGGGCTTTCACGACAGCCCTCCAGAAGATGTTAGTTAGAAATTTTCTCGGGCCAGTAGTGTTTAATGTCTTGTGTGTTAGTTATTACTGTCTGGATCCGCGAATACCTATTAGATAATTACCTCAACTATCATACCTACTTAATTAATTTAATCTTTGCCAGAATTTTTCAGTAATGCACAAATTATTTATGAATCCTATCGTAATAGACTCATGCATGATATTATTTTACCGTTACATAATATTATTACATAAATATATGATATATGTAGACAATATTCCGCTATAACTTTCACTTTTATTTTATGAAAAGCATAAACAAATCTCCTACTTTTTTGCGCTCTTTCATATATGTCAACATTCTTAGAATCAAGTTCCTGCTAAAATTATAACCATGTTTGTGAGGATCTCGACATGTATAATGCAACTAAATTTTCTAATAATAAATTCTACATAAATCCCAGCAAGTCCATGTTTTCATTTCGTTTTAATGTCATGTTCACAATATTTTTGGAAAACATATTAATGAACGTTGAAGAAAAGGATATTTTATTATCTTTTGCATATAACATACGATTATGTCGGATACGCATAATAGTGAAACTGTTATTTTACAAACGCAAACCACACGACTCCACAAAACAAACTGAAAACATTACAGTGCGATATTCAAGTTCAGCTTTTATAAGTTTCAAGGATTCCCGAGCGTCAACTAAACATTCCCGCTGCAGCGCGCTGCGTCGCACAAAAAAGCGACAACATCCGTCTCTAAAAATAAGCCGTAGAATTACATCGAGGCGCTTTAAGCGCAGCGCTTTCGCTGCAGCGGTTGTACGGTTGCCCTTGACTACCGAGACCCAGATACTATCGCGTTCCACGCACACAAGTACGGCGTGTGCACACAGACGCGCAGACGAATCCTTGAGGCCTCGAGCGCACGAATCGCCGAATGACGACGCGCACACACACGCATAATTTCGAGTTGCGTTCCGTTCCATGTAGGCTGAGCAGAAATTCTGTAACGCGCTTTCGTCCTGTTTTAGTAACGCTTTGTCGTAACGTACAAATAAATTTGTGTGAAATGTTCGTTTCTTTTATATTTAACAAATAGTCTTAAATATAAATTTATAAACTATAAAAATTGGTCTAAAG
This sequence comes from Meandrusa payeni, assembly GCA_029286785.1. NCBI lineage: Eukaryota > Metazoa > Arthropoda > Insecta > Lepidoptera > Papilionidae > Meandrusa > Meandrusa payeni. Next base: position 13,920,230 of record JAGSMX010000004.1, read on the forward strand.
TCTTTTTTACTAATATTAAAAAATGTTAAATCACAAAAGAAAAACAACTTACTGTGAACTGTCTATGTCCTATAATTTGAATTGAAGGCCTGGTCACCTGAGTGAGCTTTTAATTTTTTTTCAAAGAACACTCTTTGTGCGCATCCACAAAGAGTTTCGCCCGGTGATTACTAGTCGGGACGTTTTGATGGCATATTTGTGAAACGATGACGGTGACGCAAGAGTTCAAATGCTTACAAGTATATTTACGAATAAAAACAAAAACCGACGTTAATTCGAATCAAACGTTAAACTATATTACGCGTAGACGCCCTCTTTGTATTTCCGAATTATCGTAGGAATTACGAAATACGCTTGAAATACATACTTTCCAGTAATAAATGAATCGAAATTGGTTGGTGTTATATTGATTTATTCGTTCCCTTGTCGCGCGCATACTTAATGCAAATTGAAGACTTATATGGTTTTCTCTGGATGTCAGTATTTGACAAAATTAAACCAGTTTTCAAATAAAAAAGAATCATACATTTCAGTTAACCCAGTCAAAAGTTATGAGGTAACAAACATAAAAAACATTTACCCTCCTCTTTTGAAGTCGGTTGAAAAGTAAAGTAACGGCTTCTTTACTACATTCTACTTTTGGACATCTGTAATTTAAGTAATACGACCTAGAATAAAACTACTTTACGGATTTATCCTTTTTTTCTTTTTTTTTTTGTTAACGCGGGGAATCGAGTTATCAACCATCCTCCGGTACCCTGGGTGGGCCCGGAGGGATGTGTGGACTCGGCCTGGGCAGCCCATACCCATACCCATACCATACGGATTTATCCTAGGTTAACCTTTATTTATATATTGCTAACGTTTCAATAGGTTTACAATAGTTTTGGTCTCTTAAAATTCCACGTTGCTTGTCTCTTTGCCTAATTTTTATAATAACTAAATACATCACCGTCGTCATATAAGTTGCTGCTGTCTTTGTCTTTTTTATAGCTGATTCACCAATGTCGAGCCGTCACAGTCCGACGGGCGCCAGATTGACATTATTAATGCTCTTAGACCGCTCATTCTGAATCTCTATTATGAGTAATTTAACTAACCGAAACACAGCATCTTCGATATCGAGACTAAGTATAACAATTTAGTATAATTAATATGCTACGTTTTTACTTTTGTAACCTGTAAGTTAAACAGCGATAATTTTTCGCTTTTCAGGGAGGTTATTAGATCCCATATGTGACACAGCTAAGAATCCGAAAAATTTAACTCATTTTAACATGTACAGGCTGGCTGTACATAGATAATATTCCGCTAAAACTTTCCCTCTTATTTTATGAAAAGCATAAACAAATCTGCTACTTTTTTGTGCTTGTTTCACACGTGTCAACATTCCTTAGAATCGAGTTCCTGCTATAATTATAACCATTTTTGTCAACATCTCGACATGTCTTATGAAACTGTTAAAAATTATCTTATAATAAATTATAAATAAAGCCCAGTACGTCCATGTTTTAATTTCGTGTTAATGTCATGTTCACAATATTTTTGGAAAACTTATCAATTAATTAACATAAAAGAAAAGGATATTTTATTATCTTTTTTGCATATAACATACGATTATGTCGGATATGCTATATATGATATATAATAGTGAAACTTTTATTTTACTTGAGTAGTGAGTTAAACGGCGATAACAATCATTTTTCACTCTTCACCGAGCTTATTAGATCCCATATGTGACGTGGTTAAGAATTCGAAAAATTTAACTCATTTTACCATGTACAGGCTGGCTGTGAACGCTCAATCATTAGATCATAAAGCTTAACCTTTTAGGCTACGATAACTTATATACAGGGATTTGGGGAGGGAGGAGATAGAGTCGTTTGAAGTATTTTTTAAAGAATATTATCGAAACTTTGCCACAAAACCCGGAAAAAGGTAAGAAATATGCAAAAAAGACCTAAATACACCTTTTTATTTCGTATATATTGTAATTTTTTTGGATCTTTGGGGTTCAAAAAAGTTTCGAAAAAGGCCTGCTTATATACCTATAGTATGGAACATAATAAAGGGTAATTTATTCCGATTTTTAAAATAAAAGGAAGAATGCTTCATTAAAATTTCTTATTAAATCGTTGTAAATGGAGTTTACATTGTAAATGCAATTATATGTCTCGAAATTGAAATAAAAAATGAAATCCCGTTGGTGGTACGCTTTTAAAACCTGAGTCCATTCTGGATAAATAAAAATAGAACACGTTAAAAAGTTTGCGAAAATATGATTTTAAATTGAAACATCACGGAAATAGTTTCCCTTAAAATAGAGATTCCGAAATAGAGCGCTGCGTTACTATGAACGTACCCTTTCTATTAATAGTTTGTTTACAAGCTTATATACGGCAACACGTGACGGCAGCCGAACTGTTTCCGAGGCCATTACCGCATTACCACTACGGCCAAACTATCAATATTGCCCAGTAACCTTATTAGGTTAAAATTTTAACATTTATTATTTAATGTTTAAATAACCACATTAATTTACAAAAAAGCAAATCATTCACTGACAAAATGTTATTCAAGGACGAAGGTAGATAAAGTAAATATACTATAATTTATCTACTTATTTAGATAAAAACCACTACTATCTTTGTCTAAAAGCCGTCGTTTCCTATATCTTTATTTAGACGAAACAATAATGAAATAGGTCATCTGTCGCAAAAAAAAGAAATAAAATATTATTTTATCACAGAAACTGCAATGCAATAGCATTTCAGGATCTCTGTGAAATTGACTTATCTTCTGATAAAACTTGCCTCATTTTTATAGTACGAGTAATGAAAGTTAGCTCAGTAAGAGCCGGCCTCAGTGCCTCAAGATACCCATCTTTTATTGGTGCCGGCACCGGGGATCGAACTCGGGTTGCTAGAGTTCTATTTAACTTGAGGCAACCGATCAGACACTGAGCTACCACGGCTCGAAAATGTACTTGTAATTTAATTAAGTAAGGAAAAGGAAAGGAACGATGATTCGCGTCGCGATCACCGCCATCGATTGCCTCGCGATCCAAGACGCCGCGCGTGCGCCCCGCCGCCCACTAAATACGTCGGACCCGTGCCATAACTTTCAAAAGCTTCGTACACGTTCCGATTCGCGGGCTTATTTTGGAATTAATTTGTCCTACCGTATAATCATTTTCAGTTATGAATACCGGTAGCTTATCCGTAAACGCTTTACTACGTCTTCAAATAACGAGATCAAAAAGTATTTCCTTTATTATGGAAGTTATTTAGGCGCGTGATGAAAAAATGATGACAGTAACAGGTTGAAGCTGCAAAGAAAAAAAATGTGCGTATGAAGTTTTTCAAGTGCTCATATATTGACCTTAGGTTTTGATTAATTCTATATCGTAATTTTCCTACGATAATTCGGAAATACAAAGAGAGCTTCCTTTTATTCTTAAATATACTTTTATACAATTAAAATTAACATAGTTTGTTTTGTCCACAGATTCGTGTCGGCCGCACGGATAGCGCGGGCCAAGTCAGTCGCCACATGCGTCGCACCATAACACAGCTGAATTAAAACAAATCAACCAAATCACACGAATTCCTCAAACCAAAGCCTCCAGTCATATCTTTCGTTTCAAAAAATAATATAAGCACTATTTTTTAAAAACCTTTTAACGTTAAAACTAAAAGAAACAAAAAAAAGAAACATAGTATACGCTAACTCCCAAACAGTACAAATTAATTTAAGTCTGAAGCAATCGGTATTTACAATAAAAAGAAGCCTTCGAATGAGTCTAGAAGAGAATCTATCAACGACCAGTATTTAAACGTTCCAAAATAATAGAGAAATCGTTAAACGAGTGCACAAAGTATTTTATCGATAGTTAACAAAGAAACGAACCGATTCCTCGAGCATTTTCTAAAAAGAAGTCAGCCAAAGATTTTATAAGCCCCTAATTGTAAGACTCGTAATTAAGCTGCCTGTTAAGGATTTTTTACACTATTTATTCCATAGTGAACAAACGAAGATATTGTGATTAGGGTAGTGTAAACCGGTGTGCCGTATAGTCGTAACTTAAGTGCTACTTAGTGTAAGAGCGAACTGAAACCAGCTATTCAAAGTACAAATTAACAAGTTCCAGCGGACTTCCGGTTGTTCGGTACTATATAGACTTAGTTTAGAGCTTATTTTTGTAAGTGTCACGATTTCGGAACGCGAAAGAGAGACGCGATGCGGCCACGCAGAGCGACCACGGCATGAGCGAAGCGCTCCGGGGTGAGGCGGGCGCGGGTAGCGCGCACTTGCCACCTTTCTCCACGTTCGGCGAAATGGCAGACAACGAACAGAGGATACTCACGGCCGACGGCCGTCTCCTCGACCCCGGCTGGGAGTACTACGAGAGAACAGGCGACACGGTCTCCGTGATCGCTAGCCAACCGCAATACCGACCGTGGGAGTCGATGCCCATTACTGTCAACTCCAAAGACGCGTTACTCAGAGCGGGTTTCTCATCGCCCCTCGACTACCAATCGGTGACGTTGCAGCCCATACCAAACAAGCTGCCGTCCTTCCAGAGCCAGTTCCAGACGTTTCCAGAGACGACCGTGATACCGGAGACGGGGCTGCCGAGCGTCACCCCAGTGCCTGTCACGGCAAGTCCCACGCCCAGCGCGAGTCCTAGTCACTTAACCCAGCTCACGCAGCTCACGACGCCGTCGTCTCCGGCGCATTTGACCACGCTGGCGCAGGTGACGCCCCTGTCCACCACGCTGACTACGTTATCGCCAGTAAACGCAACAACATTCCATACATTAACAGCAGTGAATGCTAGAAGCTATCCAATAGTGCCGGCTCCGTTGCAAGCAAGAGAGCTGACACAGGCGGGACAGGCCTACATAGACGACCGTCATATTCAACTTTATCAACCTAACATTGCTACGATCAATGCTTTTCCCACACAGAACGGCATTTTGCACCAAAATGGAACGCTTATTCATCAAAATGGGAGTCTCATACAAAACATCCAAAGCCCAACCGTAGTTCACGTGCTTAAAAACGAACCATTCGATATGAAATCACTTCAAGACAAGTACACACCAAACGGACTCCATCATAGCAGTTTTCAGAATCCAATGTTACTGGACAATGGGTACGATAAGAAGTCGAATGGTTTTGGTAGCGCATCATCACCGACCAGGTCAGATTTTCGAAAGAAGGAGCGACGGAAAATGCGCGCGAATAGCTCCGAGTCTGACGGGTCCAATATGGAAGTGGGTTCAGAGAGTAGTGGTCAGGTCGCGGCTGTATCTTCCACTGCTGGCTTTAAGTCTCCAATGCATGGAGCTCCCCCCATGACGACCGGACCAATGGAGCTAGACGATATTTCCAGTGAAAAGCAGGTGAGCATATCTTCTTTCCGCTATTCTTAAAAGTCAAAACATATCGAGGATTCCGTAACAAATATAATTGATTATATTTTAGTTTATTCAGTCTTGTATTTACCATGATGATAAGCTAAGTATGGAAATAGAAGTCCAGGAAATTCTCGATTATGTCTTGACTTTAACAACTCGACTCCGCCGAAATTGTTTTTTAATTAAAACTCCATTTGAAAAAGACTATTAGAGAAAGAATAATAGGCGAAGCTTAAGCACACTATGAAAACATCTCGTGTAAGCTTTCATATAGTAAACAAGTCTGTCAGGATTTGCGAAAGCTGACTATATACGAGTATAACATAATATTCTAGGAATGATATGAGAATTCCCTAAATTTCATCCGTCGAAAGTGGATATTCGAGAGATCCCGAAAAAGAGAAACTTTCCCAGTAATTCCACCTTTTATTATTCGGGGAGCAGTTTTTATTTCCGAGCCTCCGAGTTGCAAAATGGCCGAACTCTGTCTTCGCGGCAATAAATTTAATAGTTAGCCGATTCGCTTGCTCCGCCAATAAATTAACTTCCTCTCCCGTTTAAAATACAAATTAAAGTCGGGCGATTTACGCGTGTCCTGCTTAGAAAATTTTATGAGTTTCATTCAAATTTAACGGCGGGCGCAATTAGGCGGCAGATTTGAAACGCCTAGCGCCTTCGTAGCTTTCAGAATTTTATCGTTAGAAGAATTGTACACCTTTTTACGAGCATACCCTCGTATATATATAGCGCTGTACGTATTATAGATTTATGGGAATACGTTATTAGTGGTAGTTTCTAAGGAACATACGTTGATAATTCTCGGTTATTTGCAATTCGAATTGATTACAAAAAAATGATCTAACGACTCCGCAAGATCGAACATTCTTTACGTAATAAATGTCAGCGTTTCCCGGTTTAACAACGAACACCTTTGTTGAGCAGCTGTTGTTGTGCCCGCTAATTATGTTTACGGAACGGTTTTTCTTGTCATTTTAGATGTTAGACACAACAACTACGGTATACAATAATTATAGGACTATGTGCTTAGGTGACTTCATAATATCAAATGATATTTTACTTGCTGCCGTGTAGCAGTATAAATTCTATCATACGATTATTTTGTGCAATTTAGTGATGCACCTGCATTTCCTCCACCATTTCTGAAATTCCGGTGAAACTGTACCTTCCAGCAATCCCGACTGTAGATTTTTCGGAAAGTATTGAAAACAATAATGCCACTGAATTATTTTGCGTACTCTTTTGATTCTTTTATAAAAACATTTATCGTATAACATAATTATTTGATAACGTAAAAACATATCATTTGTCTTAGCTCACCATTCTATGGAAAGAACATTTTACCAGCTCCCAGGTTATATGTTTCTGTACTGTGGTACTTTAATGCTATAAATTTTAGTACAATAATAAGGGCCATTGTCCACTGCACCGTTACAGGGCCTTCACTCGTACCGATTGTTGGACTTTATAACATACTGTATGTATAATACATATTATAAAGATTTTATCGCAACGCTCGTTACCCGCACGCGAAAGCTAATCGCAACATTGCAATTTAACTAAAAACAAAACCGTTATACTTTAAAATGAAACTGCTGATGTTACTTTTCTGGGAATCGTATGGAAGAAAGAAATGTTTTGGTTAAATTTATTCAATTTTTTATAGTAGTTTCAGTCAAATAATACTAGGGACTATGGTAACACGGGGTCACTCCAGTTTCCCTTCCTACCGGGTCCGCTTTTACGAGCACCCTTATCGCCTATGACTCCGACGGGCCCTTTTAGTCGCATTTATGACAGTCAGGGGATGGTGTAGCTTCTTTAAGCCCAGAACTACAGGGCCGTGGGCAAAGGCCTATTGATTCAAGAGGTAATATATTGATTATTACAGTTCGATCGCTCGATTGCGATTGAGCGTGATACCAGACTTCCTATAGTCTTTAATTTCACATTTGCTTAAATTTATTTCGGACCCTCATTCTACCTAGGCTTGATCCAGGTAAATTGAAATGGAGCCCATTTCAATTTGGTCCAATTTTTGTTAATGTTTATCTTCTTTATTTTTATTCCAGTGTATACACGAGATAGCTTATTTTAACTACTGCTGTATTCTTTTCACGGAATATTATAAATCCCATAGACAATTTCTTTAGTTGGAATTCTAACTTCTGACTAATTCTTGCTTTTAATAAGCAAGGAGTTAAAGTAAACATTTAATAACAATTTAAATATATTAAACAAGCTATCTTGAGATTCATAATCTCAAGATAACTTTATAATGATAACACAACTTCTCAAGTCTCGGTCCTATGTCTTAATATTGATATCAAAAGCCATGTGCGTTTCATCTAATTTGATTAAAACAACTAATCAAGAACTTATTCGCTCCCTTCCGGGTACCATCGACTTACAATGCTACCAGCGCTGACGTAATAACACCAGTCGTGCCTCCCTCCGGAGCGGTTTTTCTCTTAAATATATTTATATAGCGAAGGTACAGGCTTTGAAGCTTATTGTTACGTTACGTCTTTTGTTTTTCTTAATTTTTATTATTTTTTAATAAACAAATGAATGCCAGCAATATTTTATTTACAAATATTGCTAACACCCTTTTAACGATTACAATTAAGCTTAATGCTTGTGCTAGGAAATGGTTCACATTGATAGTCGAATGGTGGATTCGAACTTACAACCTTTAGTTCGCAGATCGAACTATTAGGCTATTGACGCTTCAAATTCAATTAAACATGGCATTTCGATCAATTTGTAAAATCATCAAATATCAGAGACTTACTTCTTCACTTGATAAACTTTTTCACTTATTAATAATATTATAGGTTTGTTAATGTTATTATTTGAGTTGTAATTATTTACTAAGTTATAACACAAATAATAATTTTATTAACACAACATAACTTGAGACACGTAAAGTGGAAATAAATTCCGCCAGTAAATTTCGCCTGGTGGAAATTAAAGGCTTTTCTGTATTTACGATGGTCTTTGATACATTTACAATGCCAATAAAAGATATATAGTGAGTATGAGTGTATTATTAGACAGAGGGATATATTTTCAATGTCAAATCTAAAATTCGAAAGTCATCTGAAACAGCGAGGGGATTGAATTCAAGGGCGTTTGTAAATATGCTCGTTAGGAGGGGAAAATTATTACATTTACTTAACTTGATTACGTAATACATTAAAATTCTAAATTAATCAGCCTCTATATACCAATAATGTAGACGGTGTCAGGATACTCGACAGCAGGAGAACGATTTAGAAGATACATATACAAATTACTTCCATACTTTTGTTCTTGTACTATACTTTGAGTTTCTCCTCTTTGCTCTATCTATCGAAATTCTACTGACTAGAGTGACCACCCTTTTTTTTTTGTTGACGGGGAGAAAATCGGAAGGCGGCGGTTATGTGGGGTTCTTACCCACTAAAACCTCCCCGGTGGCCCTTTCCTCGGTGCATGACGAGGGGCTCCGGGATCTCCAGTGGAACGTCCCGGGGTGGAAGGTTAGTCCCTCCCCCCCTGTGCCCTCGCAGCGCAAGGCGACAAGGGCCAGCCGATGTCGCCTTCTTCCCGGGTCACTTTGTTGGACGACTCAGGCCCCCACCCTTGTCGCCCATTGAACCCGAGGCCCGTTTTAATCGCCTTGTACGACAGGCAGGGGATACCGTAGTCTTATTCTTGAGAGCCCAGAACTACAGGGCTGACAGAGTGACCACCCAAGTCAAGGTTCCATTTAGGGCTAAGTTACCCAGAAAAGAATTGAATTATCGCAGAGTTCTTTCCGACTTGATCTGCTGGAGTTGCAAATCGATTTGCATCTTTTAGTATTTTTATTGCATATGTCAAGATGAATTTATTAATGGAATCATTGAGACTGCTAATTTCATATTCTTTTTCTTTTTGACTAGCGAAGGTCGACAGTCAATTCTCCAATCGATACAACTAAGACATCGTTAAGGGAATACTCCTCTCTGTCCTTCCCCGCAGTTTTGTAGATTTGCATGTGAGTCGGTGATTTTTTTTAAACATGGGAGGAAATGGATTTATTCATACTCGTCGGAGGCGGACGAGTTATGTCGGACTTGGCCTACAAGGGCCCATACAGACTAAAACCTCCCAGGGTGAGCCACCCTCCGCCATGATGGGCAAGATGGGGTCGCGTTAGCATTCACCATCTCGCCCCGGCAATAGGCCCGGTAACCAGGCCTCCTGCGGCTGTGGAGAGCCATGCTCACAAGGGTACCCCTCAGACGGGTGATTATTCAATATAACCTGAGTCGCTTTATCATTTGCCTTCTTATCCTATAGAAGATTTAAACAAAGCGTCCCTAGATATAGGAGCATCTTTCAAGAGGGTGGCATTGCCAAACCTTCGAGCTACCAACCACATATAGCTCCTCTGTTATTACGGGTCTCAATGGGATGAATTAAGTAGTGACCACTTAACTAGAAGTTAATTTCTCATCCACCGTATAGAAAACAAAAAAATTATAAAGTGAGAAAGCTCTCACTTCTTGTTTTCTAATTGGATAAAAAGAGAAATTAAATTCCAGCAACTTCGTATAACTACAAGCCTATACAAATTAACATTACAAAAAATGTTATATTTTCTTACAATAGTAGAAAAACCTAATGATAAATTGATCAACTTACAAACACAGTTTTTCCTATTAATTGTCTCTCTGTTAGAAAACAATCATAAATGCTTGTTCTATAAATGTATTATCATATATAACTCGTGACGTTGCGTTTTTCTTTCCAACTACATTAACCAAAACATAATATTTTCGACTGTATCCTTTCGAAATAGATGTTATATTCGTTCATATTGTAACTCACAATTCGTAAGTTACGAACTCATTATGCGAATGAGTCAAACCGGGAAAATCCATTGCGAAAGTTTCCTAGAACAAAGAACAAAACAAGGAAAGCGGAAGAGGCGACAAAATTTTTGGTGATTTATTGCTTGAATGTATGGTAGCTGGATAAAAAAATAACCGCATACAAGAAGTACCCAAATTGTTTGAAACTTTTTCTAGACGTTAATGTTGTTTTTATCTAATTTATCCATCCATATTCCTTTTTACTAGTTTCAAATTAAAATCAATCTAATATAATTAGCTCTTACAGATATCGTAGGATTCTATACTACAATGGTCATATATGCTGGAATCAGTAGCAAACGATTCCCAGAAGGCTAAGCGTCGCGCGTGCCCTGTAAGAAATAATACAAACATTGCTGTCTCCCTTTCACCTTAAAATACGTTAAATCTTTTCTAAAACGTTAACAATGCATCTGGTGTTGTATATGATCATGAACAACGTTGACAAGAACCGTAAAAAATAACTACGGGGTTTATATCATTACTACCACATAGCATAAAGTTACGTAATTATATGCCCTATCATATTACAATAGCCAATGCCCATTTATACCAGAGTTCGAAAAGTTCTATGTATCATGTACGAGCATACTGTGCAGGTACACCCGTGACGCGAAAAAATATTACATAAGTGAACGTCATAACCATAACGCCCAAGCTACCTAAGTGCTATGCCTCTCAAAAACCCAAATAAACTGCACTGGCTCTCTGGTTGATAAGCAGTGACAAATTAAGAATAAAATTTCCAGTAAATTCAATCTTTAGTCCAAATCAGGTAATCGGTTGTGCACGAATAGTTACTTTTTGTTTAGTTAAATTTTGGTAAACTAAATTTTTGTAAAGACTATGAAATTTTAGAATTATATGGTAAGAGCTTTGGCACGGTTGCCAAAGCCATCTAGACAAATATTTATCGACCAGCGTTTAGCAATAGTCATACTGAAGGAAGAACAACTTAAGAAAAGCCTTCACCTTATCTTAGATTATAACTAAAACCACGCTTTAAAAAAAAAAATATTTTGCAAAAATCAGTTGGCTTCGACTTAGTGTATATGATTTTACTATAACAATTTTATGGTATAATAAAAATAGTACTTTTCACTTTGCTTACGTACAACAAATACAATATCCGTTATCCAGAGGCGTAAGCAGGAATCAAGGACTTTTGTTAAATGCGATCTTGACAGTCCTCTTTCGTCTCATTCAGATATTTGACTGATTCGGTTTAACTCCAGTTTACATTTACAACTACTAATAATACATTTATTCAAAAGTTAAAATTTTTGCGGCCAGCGAAAGCTGTCTCTGGTTTATTTAACGACGTGAGAGCTTTTTTAAAAATTTTCTCATATAAATATCGATGATATTTCCATCCTTCTGACTAACCTTTCTCTAAACATAGTTATCGGATTAAGAACATTAACTACAGTTGAATAATGTTTTTATATCTAACATAAAAGAAACAAAAAACACCATACTTTTTTTACACGCGTCAGCTGTTTGTCTATATAAACGACCGATTCCGATTACAACCGACGATAGCCGAACCGTGCACGAATGAAATTGCGCCAAAATGGCGGCGATATACACCGTATCACAGCTGTTGTATTTTTTACTGTTGGGGATTAATTCTATGTAATAAACATGCGTAACAAAAATGGGAACCGTAGCATAAAAGCTCCACTAAAGTTGTATTCGGTTTAACTCCTTTAGAAAATCTTTGGTAGTTTTTTACTTTTATTTTAACTATGACTTTATATAGCATGTTTTTTTAATCTTTTAATCAGTAATGGTAACTGTAGCTATTAGAAAATATTCTAAATAAGGTAGACATAATCATTATTTCAGCTCTAGAACTACTACTGGACATAGGCCTTCCTAACGACTTCCAAATCTACCGGCAGTAAGCGGCTTGTACCCAACTTCCTCCACACACTTCACCACAAGTTTTATGAGGTCGTCAGACGACTTTATAGACATATAGAGGATTTTTATTTTACTAATATTAGAAATACATTACTAAATGGTATAATTTTATAGCATCAATTATTTGGTGCAATTTATACCCTGTATAAATTTTATTAGTGTGTAAATCACATGTGTCACATTTGATACATAAGCTTTTCTCTTATATCCCGATTAAAAATCAATCGATTTAAAAAGACGTTATTTTTAATCGCTATTATTTAACCTTATAACCTATTTTTTTAAATAACTTAACTTGAAATTCACAACATTTTGAATGCGTAAAAGTAACATTCGCCTAAATATAAGGATCCAATTTTGTTAAAGACTGCTAATGAAATTTTTTCACAAATATTACGAACATTCTTGTTAAAAATTCCAACTAAGCGTACGCTTCTTATATGAGATGGTTCTCGTCAATAGTGGAATAGTAGATTCGTACCTACGACCTTACGTTTTTGTGGTTGTTACGTTTCACTGGGTATACATAAGGACTCAGTAGATAAAATCAAGACTAAAAGAACTTATAATAGTGAACATAACGGTTGATAAATGAATACATCAATTTGCCGCACTCGTTTCAGTTGGCCGCGGACGCATGACCCAGACGACTTATTAACAAGGTTCGCAGAAAGCGCCGAAATCGCCCGCTTTGCAATAACATTCCTTGCATTTAATGGGAATGAGTCCCGAGACCGGACACGCGAAGATCGAACCCAGATATGTTTGTTCTCGCTTTGAATTTGAGTATGAAAGGACCATGAATATTCGATATGAAAATATTTCCAAATTGTAAAATTTAAAACAATTCAGTTATTTAATTTTATTGTCCATTAAATTATGGATATGAGAAACAAACAAATAAAATAGTATTCGATGGCGAAAAGGGCGAGTTCGACGGGACCTTAAAATGAGCCTTGTGGAACCCCGGCTCTAACGGGGTCGGAAGAGAAGCGCACGCCCTCAATGTGGTAGCAAAAGTCGATTTTCAGAAAGTCTTGTATTATGAGTATGAGACGGTCCGGCATTTCAAGTTAATACAATTTGTATACTAAACCGGAATGCCTAACATTATCGAACGATTTCAATACGTCTGAAAAGATGGCTCCGGTGTGACACTTAAAATAAAAACATTTACGCTCGTAACTAAAAACTCAGACACTTTTTCAATACAACGACAATATTTTTTTAGATTTTAGTACTTTAAGTCTGGCTGACTAGCTCAAAACACTGAAATTGCTAAGATAAGTAAAAAGCTTCTACGCTTCTACCAGACGGACTCTGCTTCGCACTTACAAGATCCCGATATTTTTAAACGTTCACCTTATGTAAGTTTATTGTTAACTGGCCATATTAGTTGTGGTATGGCATGACCTGAGATTTGATCCATAAATATTTAAAATTACAATAATTATCGTCATCATCATTATCCATGGTTGTTTCCAAGAACACAATCCTCGGTTACTCTCATCCAGCTCTTGCGTGCCATCCTGCTAAGATGGTCAGGAATAACCAGGCGGCAAAATATACATATAAATCTTCGTGTCAAAACAAAAATATTGCGTGAAAATGATCTCAATTGTACAAGTCGTTCAACATTCTTGTTTAATGTTTATTGAGTCTTTATTATTACAATATTAATACTACATGGACGCTCGCTCTGTTTTCATTAAATTTCAACAGCTGGTCGTTTTTTTTACGTTTGACACAATGTCGTCCCATATTTTACTCATAAATTTCATAACAAGCTTGCTTACAATAGCTTCGACCTAAATCCAATTGCACCATATGTACGATGTACGACTTTGATTAAATGCTTTCATTTATATAATCGTATATCTAATATATAAACAGATTGTTTATTGAAATTTTGTAAATAATATCTAAACGAAAAGACAGCACGCGTTCGAATTGCGATCAGGCCGGTCTAGGTTTGGATCCTAGATGACGTAATGAAAAATTCAAGCCTATATATATCAGTAGGCTTAGATCTTCTCTGTAAAGAATATTAGGACACGCTACGCCTCAAAGCCCTAGTGTGGTTCGGACTACTTGTCTTAGAATGTTTTTTAAGATATGCAGGTTTCTTTTTAATTTTTTTGTATATTAGGGTAATGTCTCAAATTTTCCGTTACCTACAAAAATCTTGCTATCCACAGTGTGTTATATAAGTCCCGGTCACTCTGAAATTAGTATTTAATTTTTGTTCCTGATTTTTATTATATGATAATGCATATATATATCTAAAACTTTACTTAGTCCTATAAAAATTAACTCTTATAGTTAAATCTAGAAAAATCATAATTTAAATTCTGAAATTTTATTGAACTTGTTTTATTGAGACCACTTATTTGAATTATTAAAAAGCGGCGGAGTCGAGACTGCTATAGTAATAGTACAAAGAGAAGAAACGAAATCACTTTATTGTAGTACTTCCCGTCACAGACTAAAAAGAAGCGGAAACGCTGCGGCGAGTGCATAGGCTGCCAGCGCAAGGACAACTGCGGCGACTGTGCACCGTGTCGCAACGACAAGTCGCACCAGATCTGCAAGCAGCGACGATGCGAGAAGCTCACCGAGAAAAAGGTAACTTATTTTTTTTATAACGAATCTAAGCAGATTAGCCAGTTTCGTGAAAATTGTACAACGAAATTTGTCTATGTCTATACCGGTCTAGGGTTAAAAGAACGTGAATGTTTCTATATTTTTTCTTGTAATACCTAGTAGAAGACGTATATAATTGTTAAGTTATTTAAGAAATATGAAAGGTGAATTAAGAGAACAAAGTTTAGTTATAACATATTTCCCGAAATAATTTACAAGACAATTTAATTTAAATTATAACGTAAACAAATCAAAATCAATTTTTAGAATCCAATTTTTAATATTTAAATGTCTAAAATAAGATTATGTTTATAAATTGTAATATCATATGATAATGATTTCGTAGTTACTAGTATTGATTTGTTATATGCAGACATATATTGTATGACTTATTTAGGATGCAAGGTTTGTAATTTATTCGTTTGCATAGATTACCGCCATCTTGTCGTGTCGCGCCGACATGGAGTTCCGCAGGTCTGTAAAATGGCCGCGGAAGTAATACGTTACCGCCTCGATGAATACTAAAGTCGAAGCATGTTGTTGGTTTCAACAAGATTCTATTTACTTCAACATAACTTAGATCTAATCTATGAACAGATTATACACATATTTCTAAATTTATAGACGTTCTAAAATGAAAATCTGACGATCATAATTTTAAATTGTAACTTATTGTAAAAATATTCGTTCCATTTCATAACCTCTAATTTCTCAGAAACAAGCTTAGTCTGTCTGTCCTAATGCCATTACCTCGAAATTAACTACATCAAGTCTACGAAAAGGTTAGATCGCCCATTACATTTTGCAGGCTTAATCGTGCTGTCGGACAGCTTTCTGGCAGAAATATTCATTTAAATAATGTCTTAATCGCTTAGTCAGACATACAGACGACTTACATAAATCGAAATTCAAAACAAGCACAACTTATTATCATAAAATAGTAATAAAAACATTACGTCGAATTTAATAGCCCGCGAAAGGAATCTGGAAAGAGTGTTTTTATCACGTATTTTTCAGTGGAAATTAAGACGGATATAATGACTTAAGAAAATGAATAAAAGAAACGTGTGGAAATATAATTGTTAAAATTGGAAGAGAAAACACAGAATACGCATTTTATCGATACTAAGAAAAATTTGCCAAATTGCGAACACTCGCAACAATAATGAGATCGATTCTTGAAAAGCAAAAACGTTTTGTGATAACGAAAAATTTGAGCGCGAAATTTTTTGACTTTGAGAGTCTATTTAATGTTAAATTCACTCCACGCATTAGGCTTCAAAATATTATATGTTGGTTGTTTTAAAGTCTGATTGATAACTTGTGGATAATTATCATATTAATTTGTTGGACCATAATACTTTTTATAAAAAAATAAACAATCAGAGCTTTACAATATCTTTTATAAATATCCCATATTAGTCCTATGACGATGACATAAGAATATATCGTTCGAATTATGAACTCATTTCGCGGTATAAAAAAAAATTAAAAAACTTCCGTAAGATATCTGCATTGCGTAAGATGCCGATACCCTTAAATCATAAGGAATACAATTTAAAACTATAGCCTTAGAACAATAAAGACAGTAAAGATACAAATAAATGTATTGAAATCTTATAAAACGTAATTAGTCCAGAAACTCGCAAAAGCCAGGCCTCGGCCAGAAAAACTTCTACTGAGAAGGTACTTGACTTAATTTACGATTATAAGTTAAGGACTGCAAAGTAACTTAGCAAATTAGTTTTAAAACAACCACCGTGAAGCTTCGCGCTGGGGGAAATAGGCGGATACACCTTCCCTTCTGGAATCACCTTTATTTTATACCTACTTAGCAATCTCTAACAATTTGTTAGCGCTCCTGATTTATTAGTGTCAATGGTACTATTATTTAGTGACAAATCTTAATTTTAGAATATTTTTTTTCCTTGATTTTAACTAACTATTTGGTATGAATTGATGTCCTCTAATAGCTTAAAATATATGAGATTTAAGTTTAGAGAGTGATAAAAATTGGGGCACGTAATTTTTCTGGCAGATATGATGAAGTCAAACGTAAAGACGAAAAGTTCAAGTGTTTTATTGTAAGGTTAATTGTTGGCGATAGAGAAGCTATCATAGCTGTATATAGCTCATATAGATCGTATAGTTTGTCGTTTCAGTATTTTAGCAACTGTGGCATTTAGTGGTTTAAAATTTAATTTAAACTAATCATTGGAAGATGACTACGTTATATTAATATGTTGTGTTTTATTCCAGAGTGTTTCATTAAACATACACACAACAACAATCGGAGTAATACTAGAGAGTATTTTTTATCCAAGTATCACGTTTTAATTTTATTTATTCAAGAAATGAGATTTCCACTGTAAAATGTTATTTCAATTTCCTTAATAAATATCGACGTCCACTGAAAAAACTGTACGCAGATTTAGAACAGATAATTCTAGATTACGGATTTCCGTCGTCGTTTCTAAACTTTTTTCTCAGCTTACATGAAAAAGTTTAACATTATGGAGGCATTATTTATACCGTACGGTTCATATGTCGACCATATTATCTCCGGTGCGCGCACGCGTCCCGCGCAATGTGCGCGGCAGCTGCGCATGCGCCGCGCTCCAATCATGGCGCGCTGTCAAAGTACACCTCTAGGTCTTTTATCGTAGAACCGATTGTATCTATTGTTGACTTAAAAGGTGTTTTTTGGTGCTTGATTGATGTCTTATCGTAAAATGCAGCTGGAATTTTTCTTGAACACTTAATAATTTATGTTCCTTTTGCTATTTCTTTGAATTCAACAAGATATTTATTTTAGATTACTAAGTAATCAGTACATGTACTTATTTACCATTAAATCATATAATATCCTAAGCATTCCAAATAGTTGTATGTAGTTAGCAATCATTAAAAAAAACAATTTCATAAAAAAAGATGCTCTTTAACTACGTAATAAATATATTATGATTAAGCAATTACAATCGATACTATTTGATGTTGAAATCTTATACTTTTTTAAATTAAAAAACTTTCAAATCATTTTAATAAATACCACGTCCTGGTACCCACAGATGATAAAATATTAATGTCCATATATAGATATACATTTAATATAATTATTGTCAAAACATTCAGATACTTTATTAAATAAAAAATAATAATATATCAATTTATTACATCAATGATTAAATTATGTCTATATTCAAATAGAGTGCCTCTCAGAGACAACAAAGTTTTTATAAACATGGTATTAGAAGTATTTGAATGCGTTAGTAGTGCATAAACTAAGTCTTAGCTTACATACTATAGACCACGACACTCGTAATTATAATTATCGACAAAATATCTAATGCTAGAATTCTGTATAACAGAATTTTAACGGTAACGATTAAGATAAGTATACTTGAAAATTTGAAGGAACACGTGGTATGCGTATATGAATCACCATCAGTTGTTTATTTCCGGTCCATTTCTTTCTAAATTATCCACACTTTATTTTGTCAGTTTCGCCAACATCCAAAAAATGTACAAAAATCATTAAAAACTCTTTGCTTTAATATTTCACTCGCTTTAATCGTTTTGAATCCATTAAATGCTTACATTTTCTTTGTTTCTCTTTGACTATAAAAAACTTTGGGAAAACAAATATTAAGTGACCTGCCACTATTGAATAAAATATTCTACTAGATTGTTACTAAACTTCTTAACGAATGGTGCCTTAAGTGGCATAGTACTCTAGTGACACGAGTTTGATCCCCAGTATCGACTTAAACGAATTTGTTTGTAGCAATTTTATGTGCTGATTTACAATGCGCTTGGCGGTGAAGGTAACTATTGTGAGGAAACCATGTATTAGAAAATTTTCTGAGACATGTGAAATCTTTCAATGCGCTAATCTACTCTTACACTTTAGAAGGCCTGTGTCTAATATAATGGGATTATATATGTCTATATAGGCTATAACTTTAACTTTTTTTTACTTTTAATACATTAACTCTATTGGAAGATCAGAAGTTTAATCGAAAATGTCGCTAGCTACGTCTATAATTCTTGCCCGGTAGTAAAAATTGTAGTATAAGACAAAAAAAAAGTTTGACGCCGAAAGTTGTCTCGCCGTAGGAATAAATGTATTATCGACCATTCTCGCAAACAGTACAACAATAAACATTACCGAGAAACTTTCTTATAAATCTACCGCTTTCATCGCGGTTTTAATGGCTTTTTTGTTTCGCAGATTATTCATACGCTTACTCCAATCGACTGTTTTTTTTTCTCTTACGAATTAATGGTACAGAAATATGTCAGGTCGGGAAATTAATTTGGATTTATTATAATCTAGTGAATCTATATTTCTTTTTGAAAATATTTTAGATTATTTTTTGCCTATTACACGTCTGGATTCAACGTATTTACGAGCTTAATTTGCGAAACAATGGGACATTACAATTTATAGGCACTTTATGTCATAATAGAAGAAACACTGTTGAAGACTAAGCGGCTATATCTATTTTAGAAATAAGCTAGATTTATTTTACTAATGGACGACATTTTGTATTATAAGAAAACAATTTATCATTATTATTGCTCCATAAAAAGTTCATGAATTGGATTTGAAATATATCAACTTAATAATGAAGATAAAATTTATTTATCGCTCAATCAAATGCATTAAAATAAATTGATTTCGACAGAGCGCATGCTTTCAGGCATTATTGCCAAAACGTCATGTTCAGTGTTCGTTTTCACCTTCGATTAAAGCAAAGAAATTATCAATAATAACTTATTCACAAAAATGTTGACTAAAATACAAGTATATTTAAGAGCAAAAGCATAAACCGACATCAAATCGAATCAAATGCTATTACACGCAGACGCCCTCTTTATATTTCAAAATTATCGTACGAATATTAGGAAACAAAATTAATTAGAACCGAAACAAACTAATTTTTTTTTGCCCTTTTGGGCATGTCAGTCCCATCATACCCTAAACTACGCACACACACAAACACACTCTCATCAAACTATTCAAGTAAGTACTAAGTACACCCTTTCCGATAACAAATCAACGAAATCCGTTATATTGATTTATTCGTCCATTTGTCGCACACATACTTAATGCAAATTTAAGACATATGGTTTTCTCGTGGATGCCATTGAAAGACACCAGACAGAATTGGACAAAATGGGACATCAAAATCGGTTCACCCAGGAGGTAATAAACATTAAAAAACATACAGACGAATTGAGAACCATTTTTCAAGTCTGTTGAAAATGGAATACATTAGAGAATTATGATGACACTAACAATAAAACTTCAATCATAACCAATCAATGCAAAACTCGATTTAAAAGCGTTCAACTCGCCACGTGAGTCCACCCACATGAGCGATTATAACGGTCGGCCAGAGTTTACACTTTGGGTCGTTTTTTTCCCGGGCCGGCACGAGCCAAGGGCCGGTGATTCACGGCGGCCGGCAGATGTTAGGTGAAGCTTTTTGTGCTATCAGCTGATGTAACGGGCAGGACGGATCGACTTGTTAATGATGCATCTTGCACGCACCGCTCCGGACTGTTACGTGTGACAGGAGAGTTGCGTAATGGCTTTTTCTTCTTTTTTTTTTTGCGTTCGAATCTCATTTTTTAAATTTAGCATTCTTATTCGTGTTTTCAATGTAATTTTTATCGATTAACCTGCTACATGTTACATTTAATTTATAAGATGTAAGCATTAGATAGATAAATTTAGCTTATTGTATACCAAAATCAAATAAAAAGCAAATTACAAAACTAAGGTACATTTTACATTATACAATTTCTTCCAGACAAACCTTTGTATGGCCTGGAAATACCTATATGAACTAAATAAAAGGGAGACCTGACACTTAATAATATGACGGTGATCAGGAGTTCCATAATTGTAGTCAAATAAAGTCTCATGTTAAAAGATTATTTCACTCACCTTCTCTGACATGAAAATTGAATAGGTATATATATAGTATCATTTGATAATAATCCGGACCCCTGACAGACATCTTTCACTTCATTTATTTTCGTTTCTTCGTGCAAAGACGTTTGTAACGTATGAATTGATAAAAGTTATATCCGTGACCTAGAGGGTTGGGTAGAGGTTACGAACCTCCTCTCGCCTCGCACGGACCTGGCACACCTTTCTCGCTTCTTGTAAATGTTAGTTTCCGTGTCCCCATATGCTCCATGCACAGGTTGGTACATCTTTATCTAGCTAACTATTGATTATTAGCTACACGCCCAAGCTAACGAAAAATTCTTTTGAATTTCTGGTCACTAATTATATAATGCTAATATAAATCAATCAAAAATTAGTATATCAATATCTCGGCAACCTTCGAGTTCCAAATTGTAACAGCACTAATCGTGGTTCCCTTTGTTTTATTTGCAATAATACGCTTAATGCTGTAATTGTTGTAAAGGTTCAATTGAGTACCCTATGAGCTCGAAATCTTGTGCAAGTCTTCAGTCTAGCAATAGCCATTATCAGTAAAAAAGTATTACATAAACATAGTTTATGAATGAGGAAACCATAACTCGATTCGTCACTCTGGGCGCTAAATCTGATTGAACTCCTATCCTAACCGTAATTCGGTTTAGACAGAGATTAATGTTTTTTTATGCATTGCACTTTTTAAAAATACGTTTATTGCAAACTATTATATCTCATTATATTAAAACATCTATATAAACTTTTTATTACAATACGATAGAAGTTTTACAACTGGCACGATACAAAAGAGAATCATTGTTCGATAATAATAAAAAAAAAAAATTCAAGTTAAAGCTGTGATAATTGAACAATGGTGACAAATGTAACGGCGGCTATCTGGTCCCAACCGGTTGGAGTGCTTACGCTCTTTTATTTTGAACTATATGGAACTATAGCTCGGCTTCCATTTACAGAGGCTTAAGGATCAATGCGTATAGAAAGATTGCTACTGGATTGCAATGTAATATTATTAAAATAAAAGATAAATAAATTCGAAATTATAAGATAAATCAATATATTTCCGAATAAATATAATTGTAGTTTTTTATCACCAATAATACGAAATTTAATTAAACCAACTATTCTTCTATAACTATAAAATTTTCACAAAATAAAAATGGCATTTGGTAATTTGTTTATAGACTGGCAATTACAGTCGGCTCATCGGACGCACGAAAGCTCCGCAGAGCTAAGCAACGCAGCTACAAATCAATACTTTTTCCTAGCGAAGACTACCCCAATGCACGCAACTAATTCATACAACCTAGTTATATATATATATCCGTTGTGTAAAGTTTGTGTGTGCGTAGATCTCAACCAATGGCGTTCGACTATACCTCTGTATATGTATTTAACGTCTCTGTGTGCGACTAAGTGCGTGAGGGGTGCGTTCCTGCACCCCTTACCATGCATTCGACACGAAAGCGAGTGCGTTTCGTTTATTATACTGCACTATAAAATCGGGTTTTTGAATTGTGGCCTTCTGTTATTAAGCCGCTTTCATGATTTATGCCGAGAATTAAGAATTAAATTAAAAACCATAATGTGTAATAATTCAAGATTAAAAAGTACTCTTTATAACAGAACGTAAAAGCATTTCAATTCTCGAACGAAAAATTACATATTTTAAATAAGTCCTTTACATTTATTTAAATTATGAAAAAAAGAGAAATAAAAATCTATGAAATGATCTTAAAAAAAACCCTATATTTTGAATCTAAAACGCATAAATGACAGATAATAAAAGTGTAATAATAATAATAAAACAAAAGTGCATAAATAATTTAAGTTGTAACTGGCCATTTATATAATATATATTTAAAAAAATATATATCATGACGTTTTGAAATGACACGCTCTATCCATAACTAGACGTCGGTGTGCGTAAGCGATGCATATAAATGTTCAATGTGGTGGTAAAATCGCGCGCGGCCACGCATACGCTCGTTCACCCACCCTTTTCGCTTCGACTACTCCAATAAGATATGAAGAGCTTTTAACATATATTTCTTAAAATTATTTAGTGTTGGTGGTAACTATTATTATTGAAAAAGAAAAAATGACAGGCTTATTTTTGCTGTCAAGAAAATTTGTGAAACTGAAAAAAGTGATACTGTGATTAGAATCGACGATTGACAAGACTATTTGAGAAATAAGGTTAGTTTTAATAATTTAAATCGTTCTTATCGTTTCAATTCTTGTCCACTTTTCCAAGTTAATTGAAATGACATATAAATGATATGGGTTAGAGATTTTGTGGTAAGGGAAAGAATACTTTGAAAAATCAAAATATTCTAGAGTTTGGTTTGGGTATATATATACTTCATAACATTGTTTCTTGAAGAGGAATAATTTATCAATAATCGTTTCATTAATGTAGACGTTTCTAGTCATCATATTTCATTTCACTTAAGTACCTATGTAAAGTCTGTCTGTCTGATTCACGAACACTAAAGTTTAATCAAATGAAGTAGTTACTAATTAACTAAATTTCCATATATATATTTTTTAAATCTCTAAAAAGTGAACTTCTATCAAAACATCTATTTAATCTGTATTTATATACTTATGTGATACGTTTTCGGTTCTCCTGCAGTTAATGTAACAGACAATTATTAAAAAAAAACTCCTTTGCTCTCCAGTATTTAAATGATTTTTTAATTGTATACTTATTAGCCAACCAATTGAAAAAATAATACTTAATGTTACATAAAGTATATTATTATAATTTTATTAAAACGTTTATTGGCATTTTCTTATGCTTGGTATATAATAATAATTAGGACATTAATTAATAAATACAATTACAATAGGATGGAGAAAATATATTTGAGATGCAGTGTTGCTTTTCAGCCAATCTCATTTGTTGTTAACAATAACTTCATAAGTACAACTATATACAATTATACTTGTATAATGAAGACTAAGACTAATTATCATAAAACCATTCTACTCTTTTTATTACAGCACTCAGCGGCAAATTAATATAAAGAAAAGTAACCCTAGGTATAAATCACAAAAGCTCTATAGCGAAATATCTAAACATAATTCGCTATAGTTTTACCTACGCAACTACTAGTTCATACAGTTCA
This sequence comes from Meandrusa payeni, assembly GCA_029286785.1. Lineage (NCBI taxonomy): Eukaryota > Metazoa > Arthropoda > Insecta > Lepidoptera > Papilionidae > Meandrusa > Meandrusa payeni. Next base: position 13,944,252 of record JAGSMX010000004.1, read on the forward strand.
TTAGAGACTTCCCTACTGACACGCCGGGGCCGTGCAGCGTGAACACCCCACACCCACCCACCAGGGGCCAGCCCTACACCCCGCACGTCAGAGAGATCTAATTCTGCACGCGTTGGAATACCTACCTACCGTGACTAAGATCGAGTTACCATAAACGAGAGTTTTTATTTTTGTATATAGGCCCGCGGAGATGTAGGGAAGCGGTAGTGATGTGCCGCGTTACTACTCGTGATAAATACAAGCTTAAGAAAAAAAAAACTATCACAACTGCGCTACAATTAAGCTGATACGATAGTGACAGATAATTAATATAAAATAAATAAAAAATTACAGACGGCGTGAAAACTTCCTCCTTGCTTGAAGTCGATTTAAAATTTCTTAAACCACCAGTCTTTTGGAAATCGTTTCGGAAGGCCTATGTCTATGGGAAGCTATTTTGTATTTGATGATTTTACTCCCAATCTCAGGTTAATTTTGTTAGCAGAGAACCTATTGTTTCGTAGATCTATTATTCCTAAAAACTATTATGAAAATGTTTGGTAATTCAGATTTTCGTGGGTTTATGACAAGATAAGCTAGACTAGGTAGGCTCGTTGCCGGCAACCAGTACCTATAATTTATTATATTGAAGGCACCAGAACCATGTAATACATGCGCAAAGGTCAGATTATCGCCAACCATCTTTTACCACGTCACAGTTCCTAAGGATCCAGAAAAATCACACATAAGAATCAATATTTCTTATTTATATATAATTCTTATATATAAATAAATAGACTATGAAATTATATGCGATATATCCACATAATAGCAATTACAATCTTCTATATTTAGGGTGTAGACAGAAACAAGTTTGTATGAAAGAAATTTTTTGCTAAAATCCAACAGAAAATATGAGAATTTTTGAGTGGGGTGAAATGTAACCTAATGTAATTTTTATACGGGAAATTATCATTGATACAAATTGCAATACTGAAACGTCTACAGTAGACAACGTACATGATCAACCAGTATGTAATAAATAGTTGATCCCTGAATTCACAGCGTCAATAGCCTAATGGTTTAGGGTACGGTCTGCGAATCGTAAGGTCGTAGGTGTGAATCCACCATTCTGTTATTGACGTGAACCACCCAGCACAAGTTTAAGGTAATATTTCTGAAAAAAAAAATCGAACATCATCTTGTATGTAATAAACATAACAAACGTTCCATAGCCAGCACCTCATCCGCGTATTTCACCTCGAATGACTGCGTTACAGATTGACCCGTGTTAGCGCGACACAAACCAGTTGTTAAGTCGTTTGCGTTTCGTTTACGTCGTTCAGTACATAGGGATGCCCCCGCCCCGCCGTGGGGCCGACTGCACGGGTAACCTACAAATCCACACTCTAGCTGACCTCCGTTTTGAAAACCGTGTCGAGCGACTTTGAAACGTGTTTCGATCGAGTCCTTTTCCTTTCAATAAATCAAACTTTAATAATAGTATAGACAATTATACATATTAAACACACGAGCCCTTATAATTCATGAATTTTAAAAATTCATAATTGAAATACTAAACTACATACTAAATTATCTAAAAGCTCTATATAGTTTAATTTGCGACCTATACCATCTTAATCTTTTTTATTCATTGCGTTCTCCGGTTACAATGTATATGCCGATTCAGTATTGTTTCAATAAAAAATTATAAAATATATAAGCTTAAAAATAAAAGCTTAAAATTTTAAATGAAATTAAGCCAACTAAATTTGAAAGCTGTCTTGTTGTGCAAATTGTATTGTTTATTAATGCTTTTGATTTATTCGGTTATCTGCTTTTATAATAATAGGACTAGAAATACGCATCTTGTCATAATTAGAGTAAAGGGGTCAAGATATTATCAAGTCCTACGCGAAACATTACGATGTTGTATAGTTATAACTCTGATAACATTCACGATATTAATTTTTCGATGAATGGGCACGTATTTTGCGGTATCGTAACAGATAAAAAAATCAATATTCAATGTCTAATTGCTTTGATAAACCAATTTAAATTTCGAACTATCAAAACGCACTGGCGACATTGATAGTAAAGAAATACCAAAACAAAAAGCTACGTTAAAATTTTATTCAAGATTCTGTAGGAAAATAACGTCTTCGAACCCCCATCTTTTCTCCAGATAGCTTTGAAAGTATATAGGCTAGCTGCGTACATAATGTGCGTATATAGAAGAAGGCGTAGCTTAGGGGAGGCATAACCTACTGAACCTAGTGTACCTATTTAAGAGTAAGGGGGAAAACAAATATACATACAATTCGACCTGTGTGCCGCTGCAATTACGCAAAAGCAGGTATATAAGCTATTTTTCTAGGTAAAGGGGAAATAGAAAAACTATGATCTCGACCTTTGAAGTACCTACGGGGAGTGACGCAGTGCTGGGATTGTTTTTATGTTATTCGAATGCTGATTTAGAACATTTATACTACTTACAAATATTATAAAATAACTTGCTCTGACTACATGTCTCTTACACTTTGTTTCACCATGGTGTTAAAAATAAATAATAAAATTCCTCAAGGTGTTTAAAAAAATAGCACTAAATAAATTTAAAATATAACTCAATAATAACTTTTATGACATAAAAAGAATATTTTCGAAAAAGAAGAATACTGTTGAATATAATTTATAGTTACTAATATTGAACTGCCTTGCCTTATAAACGGTTATTTTAATATTTGCATGTCACTTAAGTGACTAAACATGTGACGTCTTGTATGCAGAAATTAACACCCCTATGCACTATGTTTCGCAAACACAATTATTCTATTCTACTCTTAACCGACAAAAGAAGGAACATGTTTTTATGTGATTTTGTTTATTTGGACAATAGACCAAACAAAATTTCACTAAACCTTTCTTAGCTTCCTATCGTTCTACTAAATAATAAGGACCCAAAAAGGAAAATAAGGACTTAAATTTTTGCAGTTAAAGATAGCCGTCAAAAGTCTCCTCATTTAGTAGTAGAGAATAAGGAATTACTTGTCCTCAATGGCAGCCATGAATTTCGTGAGTTTAATTTGCTGAACACGAATCTTTAATACTTAGTATTATATATAGGAGAAAAGCTCAGTCCTGGTAGGATGACCGGTTATTTTCTTACGGTAAATAGTCCTTTTTGGAACATATTTTTAGATACGAATTACATAATAATGGAATCTGAATAATATTTTTCAATCTTACCGACATAATAATAAAAAATAATGCCACAAATCTAACCATAAACGTAGTTCCCGTTACTCGTCATTTTCAGAGGCCATAAGTTGTTACGCTTTCGTAAATCATTTAAATCCTAACACCTTTCTGATCAAATAAAGTTAGTTAAGTTTATATTGTATAATATTTTTTTTTATTCTTAAGATTTTCACGTCCAATTCGACAACAGATCATGTGAATCTTCTTGGTATAGATTATAAAACAAATATTTCAGTTGTAGCCAAGAAATGTTTCGATTTTTTTACAAAACTTTTACTATATAAATTTTTAAATATATCAATTTAGTAACTCATGCGAGCAAAGCAAGCGTTAGCCACTGTATGTATTTATAACAAAAAATATTAATATATAATATCTTCAATTGTACTCTTTAGTAGAAGAAAGACATACATACATATTTTATATGTTTAAATTAATTTTAAATAAAACCGAGTGTTATAGTTATTGATTACGATCTAGTAAAGTTTCCAAATGATATTTGTCATGTCACCGACGTTAATACTAAAATTCCCAAGTACCACAACTATTTCCACACACGGTGTAATAAAAAAAACTTAGTCTATTCTATTATATTCTACTATCCTACCATATGAATCATTAAAATTTTATTATGAAAGTTTCCCTACATAATATTTTCTGAAGAAAAATGCCAGCTAATTCACAACAGAACATGTTAACAATAGCGGCAATAGTTACGTTAGACACGCATCTGTCCCTAGTTTCTTTTATTAAAATTCAATACGTCATATGGTAGCTTAGTTAATTTGTAAAATTCTGTACTATATACTATTACCAATACACATTAGGGCCGAAAAAATGATAAACAATTACACTTACACACCCAGCCACACACACATACATACACTATTTTGTATTATTTTCTTATAGAATTAATATAAGTATATACTTCTTCTTCTCTTGGTGCCATCTTTTATCGAAGGTTGGCGACTATTACGGCGATTTGGACCTTGGACACAGTAGCACGAAATAACGTGTGGCCTTATTGTACCATTGGCATAGATTTTTAGGTCAAAATATTCTTCTCCTTCCCGGATTTCTCTACGTAAGAAGAACTTTTATAATAATTAAATAAACAATTCTCAAAAGTCAATGACAACTCGAATTTTGCCACCACATTTAAACGACTCTTATATACTTAAATTGTGTGAAAATTAACTATATACTGTTATTAACTATATAAACGCATGGTATACTCTTAAGGAAGCCACTGTCTCCTGAGATATAGGCATCTTTATATTTAGTTTAGGAAGCTGAGCTACTTTATGAACATGTTTGTATGTCAATAAGTATTTATTATTCTATATTTCATTTTATAATTATAGGTTAGGTTTTTACAATATCGTTTACAAAATATAAAATCAATACCTAAACCTAACATAAAGTGCCGTCGGTAGCGAAGTTGGGCTCAAGAAAACGGTGGTTAGGGCTAAGTAGAAAGAAACCTCCTGTGGTTACGTACCTTACACATGAGTACCGCCTTCTGTATCTGATTTTGGACCCAGCCATCTAGCTCTTAAGGTGTTGTTTGAGACTTTTCCCTACAAGATCGTCCGTAGTAACGACTATCGAGACAATTTTCAATTCCACATCCCACATAGCGGTCAAAGAGCTAAGTTGAGGTACTTGGTGATTTTTTCCTTTTCGGCCTTCACAAGGTTCTGGTCATGTGGCACGAGCACCGCCTATTGCGTTGATCAATCTTTCAACACAATATCAGGTTTATTGGCGACAAAAGTCCTGTCTGTGATGACAAATCGATTATTTATAGTTATTATTATACGTAGAATGTAGGGATTTGTAGAGATAGCCCTAAAAGCAGACGTATCCAAAAAGGATCAGGAAAATTCCATAACCAATAATTATTATTATGTAGGCTGTTTATATTTTAGAAGTGTAATTTACTCCTACTTCATGCCGGATTTTGCTTATACATACCCAAACGGCACCATTCATGAATGAGAAGCCGCAACAGTACTACTCAAGTTGAATAACAATTATACTAAAGCAAACAAAACAAAACTCACAGTAAATGCTAACTTTTTCCTTGCTAACCATTTCTTTGAAATATCTTTTCTACGGCATCATGAGGATAAATGTTTTTAAATGGTTATTTTGTCTACTGAGCCAATCAAATGTATACAATCATGAATACGGTAAGGCAGCATAGACGTTAGGAATCAAAAATACAAGTTATACGTCAAAAAAATGTTTTAATCCAATGTACAAAGTCGATGTAAATATAAGAAATCATTATGAGGATAATTATTTCTAATATTCAAGCTTCTATTAAAAAGGATCACGTGAGGTACTCTTTTATTGCGTACAATGAAAAGGAGTGTACTTTACGACAGGAAGTGACGTAAAAATAAAAAGCACTCAGATGTCCCATACAAAGTTTAAATTTTGTACATTATGACGTCATATCATAGTTTTCACCCCTAATCGTAAATTAAGTTAAATGCAGTTTATGTATTTATATTCTTAGTAGGGTTTTATTTTATAGCAATAGTAGCTACTTAATTTATTGATATAACTTAAGAAAAATAAATTAAAAATATTGTTTAATAAGATGCAGTGCCAGCCCTTTAAGCGAAGCGTTCAACTTACTATTGACTTAATAAGTTATTTATTATACATTTCCTTCTATATTTTTTTATTTTTTTATTAAGTTCTTTTGTTAGTGGTGATTTTGGTACAGGTATGACCGATCATTATATATTACTATAACAGTGATATACTGAATGGGGGCCAAGAAGTAAAGAGTATACGTAGTGATGGAATTGAATGCGCTATGTATGGTAGTGAGTGATTTAAAATGGTTTTACAAGTAAAAACCGATTTTATATTAAATCTACGCTAGATATGAACGTTAAACGTTTAAACTCGTTAAACTACTACGCACGGACGGACTACGAAGTTCTGGCGTCTAAATTCTCTTTCTTCTTCCACATTCGTGCCTTATACTATTTCTTACCAGTGCCAAATTACTTAATAAATTACGCAATACGTGTCAATTGAAAAGAACAATTTTTTGATAGAAAATTATTATTTTTTAAACATCGCAAATATGCTTTTTATCTCTTCGTATAAGAGTCGTGTCTATCTCTTTTGTAGTTATTGCAATAAATAGTGGAAAAAATCGACACTCAATGTAGTAGTAAAAAAGGAAATTTTATCTAAATTTATCTTCTTCTTCTTCTATGTCGTAACCTCATGACTGCGGGAGGTGACTATGGTGCATAGCCCAGACCACCATTCTTTCCAGACATTTCTGTCTTGCGCCATTTGGATTGGTGATTGTCGGGCAGCTCCCGTACTGAATTGTGTGTGTCCATCCTGTAGGAGACCGCCCTCTCTCTCTCTTTCCTCCACACAACCAATAATCAAATCGAATAACCGATCGGAAGGCTGTATTTTATTGTATTTATATCTGTATTTATACAAGTACATATTAGTTAATTAGTTGACCCGGCAAACGTTGTTTTGCCGTCAAAACAATTTTTAATGATTGTTGTCAAAATATAAAAAAATATACTTTCCATCGGCCATGCAAGGTGAAAAACGATTCCGATTACAGCATAGGCCATGGAGCATGTTTGCTGTAGCAGTATCAATCATTGATCAATTGATCTGTTATCGAGCGGGATTAAAAAATATTAAATTACTAGAATGACTTTAATAGTCTTTTTATAATAATAAAAACCCTTATCACATAGGTATATGAAAAATAGATAGCCGATTCTCAGACCTAACAAATATACATATAAAATTTCATAAAAATCGGTCTAGCCGTTTCGTAGGAGTATGGTAACCATATTTTACCTAACAAAAAAGTAACGTGCTTGACTACCACTGTTACCATGACAACGTGACAGGTATATATTTTGTTGCTTTATCCTCCAACATCATGTGTATTCGGAAATACCGCTAAAGAACGCTTATTCTACAGCTTTTAAGTATACGGAAAATATACCTTGAGTAACGAACAATATGAACCTCTAAACATCATAAAATATATTGTGAATCTATGATGTTCAAGGTTAAGCGGTTGGTATTTAGTTGCCTTGCTGCATGCAAGAGACACAACAAATATGACCAGCCGCAGCGACTTCGAATAATCCCACGTCCGTTCAATCAATAAAACATTGTATGCTAAATAAAAATTCGCGCTAAACACAACAAAAAATGTCACGACCTTATTAAATTACAGTTTCGATGCATAGAGAACGATGTAAATCGCTCCAAACCCAATTCATTCCACGATAACAGGCTTGCATTTATTAATTTTTGACATAAGCAGCCATTTTGAATGGGAGCAGCTGTTGCGTCGGGTTCGATGACCTGTTTTTTATGGTGCATCCAGGTAGACGACTGTTCTATGGGTCGGCCATAGAATTTTGAAACCTTATGTTACTTGCCATTTAATTGTTATACTATTTTATACATTATTATTTGGATATTATATGATAGGGATGACTTGAGAATAAAGTTTATAATCCGACCACAAAAAATATTGAGAATAATAATAAAGCAATTCATATTTGCTAAATTACTATATAGGTTTAAGTAATTTTGCTCAAAACCAATTTTAATGGTTTGCTGTCTTGTTTCCTGACTTTTGTCATTTTCTTATATCTTAAGATTTCATTTTTACAATTTTGACTCACAACGTAGTAATTTAATTATAATTAACATTTCATATTAACACAAAAAACAAATTTAACTTTTCAACCGATCTAATTTGAACCACAAGTGTAAGTTGGTTGCTATTTTTGTCGTGAAAAAACTTTATCACATATAGTAACTGACACAATAATTAGAATATGATTGAATGAATGAATGAATATAATTTAATGCACAACAATTAACAAGTACATCACAGTAATAATACATTTTACATATTGAAATCATACATCCATGCACAGTGTGTGTTCTTATCACTAAGATGAGATTTTTTTTAAAAAAGAAAGCTAGCAATTTTTCTTTTTCTTTTCAGAAATATTACTAACAATCTTGTTAACCATTCCAACTAAGCTTAAGCTTGTGCTAGGACATGGTTCACGGCAATAGTCGAATGGTGGATTCGAACCCACGACCTTACGATTCGCAGGCCGTACCCTAAACCATTAGGCTATTAACGGAACTATAATATAATAAATTATTATTGAGTACTTTAGAATAATGTTTTGGTAACACATTATTCTAACGTATTTATTTCGTTTTATTAAGAAAAGACACACACTTACAGCTCAGAATTTCCACTTTTAAATCTTCAAAACTACCAGTATCTCAAGTATAGCCTCAGGAGACCTCTATGAAGAAATAGAAAGCTCAGTGTTAATCTGTTATTGACGTTGATTGACCGAAGCAGATGCATTTAAATGACTCGTTACCGCTACATTAAAATATATCGATAAGAAAATCATAGGACCCGCATCACTCGAAAGCTTTCGCGCAGGCCGGCGCAGGCGCACGCGCCAACAGCTGCTGTTGCCATCAGGAAGTAGGCAACACATGTACACACACTGACGTCGCATCTGCTCCGTCGACGGATTTATCGTATTGTACCACTTATCCATATTTTGTGATGTGTTACTTTAAACGATCTGAATTATTTCATCGTGGGCGCGGAATTTTATAAACGTTAGTTCAAAGAAGGCGGTTTTCCGAATTCCCGTCTGCTCTCCTTTTTCAGTTACAGTATGACTCACCCCTAGTCTTCTTCATCGTATTCTTCTTTTCTGAAAGTCGTACTTATCTTGAAGCGCATTCACCGAGACGTCGACGAGCTGCTTCCACACTGCTCCTCCTAGTATTGGATCGAATAAGCTTGGTGAAAATTGTATAGCGATTGTTATGCTTTATTGAACCGTTTAGTGGTTAAAATAATAACAATTGTTATTGTTAAAGAATTATATTATTATTTATATACAATAACAATTATTATAATAATACGTATATATAATACGTGAAGCAAAAACTTTTTACCACTTCATACGGTAATTGCACGGACGAAGGAGTATGAATTTCCCCTCTTATAGCTTGGGTTTATATGCATACAAAATGTATTAAATCAATAAAAAAACATTATACACACTTGCACACAACCATGCTTTTGATACACAAATACCGGATAAAATACGATTGGCAACAGTAACTATGTTAAATAATTACTGAAAGATTCACCAAATAAGTTACGAGCTGCGAATTATGTTTGATTTCAAATTTTCCATTGGGTAAAAGTCTAATTTTGACTATAGGGCGACCACTACTCATATTTAATGCTTTATTTCAATTCTTATTACTTAATATAAGTTACCTTTAAGTTACTCTGTCGCAACGGTTGTCTTTTAAGCGATAAATGTAGCTCCTACCTATAACTAAAATTTATTTTAATTGGAAGCATAGGCGTAAGGTTAAGCGTTTTCTACAGATTGCATTTTGGAGAGTGTGCTCAGGAACTACATGATCTAATTCCCCCATGATATAAACATCTCGCTTTGCTTCGTTGTTCGCACAGCAAGGGAATGGAGTAGTTTGCCCGCGTCTTTCCTTCCGATTACAATGTCGGTATTTTCAAGAGTAGATTGAATAGGATAGGATATAGGATTTGACTACGGTATCCCCTGCCTGTCGTAGAAGGCGACTAAAAGGGGCCTCGGGCTCACTGGGCGACAAGGGTGGGGGCCTGAGTCGTCCACCAAAGTGGACCCGGGAAGTAGGCGACATCGGCTGGCCCGTGTCGCCTTGCGCCAGTGAGGGCCAGGGGAGGGAGTAACCTCCCCGGTACGTGCTCTCCTTGAGCACAGTGCAGAGGGGCTCCGGTGCGTTCCACTGGAGATCCCGGAGCCCCTCGTCATGCACCGAGGAAAGGGCCACCGGGGAGGTTTTAGTGGGTAAGAACCCCACATAACCGCCGCCTTCCCCCCAGAAGGCGGGGTATCTTTCTGTAGATTTCCTCCCCGTCAACAAAAAAAAAAAAGGATATAGGATTTACTGAACTAGTGCGCCTCACCATTCGGGTCTGCATTTCCACTTGATATTAGGTGCAGGCAAGCACTAGGTTAGAAAGTATTAATAGAATTTACTTATCTCGTTTGTTTAAAATAGTATTCATTTTTGTTACAGGTAAGTGCTTCCTAGTAAATTTCAGACCCGACAGAAATGCTGGATGGCGAACAACGATAAGGTAAACTTAGATGTATCAGCATTAGTTTGTGAGCTTCTCAGTGTTATTTTTTCAGATAGTAATATTTTAGTAAACGATAAAATAGATTATACGAAAAAACAAATGAAAACCAAGTTAACAATATACATTGTGCTATTTTTTTTTAAATAAGCACCAAAAATCAACGTAAATCAACTTATCGAACCGTGCGTATATTAAAAATTGAACAAATCACAAAATATAAGAAAATCTCGTTGCATTAACTGTATTAAGTTAAAATGTACCAAGTTATTTTGAAATAGGCAACCGGAATATTATTAAAGTTAATGGGTTTAGATGCAAGTATTTGATATGCTTGAAAGAAAGAAGACGTTAATTATATACAGCTTTTTTGTTTTTAAAGTTTGTTACTAGTTTATTGAAGGCTCGTTAAAAATTTAAAGCTGCTGTAGGAATTGTTAACGCCTTAAATAACAAACAAATCAAAGATATATATCGGTAAATTTCTATTATTCAGATCCAGCGGTCTTAACGATACAGGAACCAATTAACTTAGTTGATTTCTAAAACCCCTAGCGTTCGTAGCGGCCATAAACTATAAAAATGTCAAAATGTCCTTCTATCCGTAGACCAAAGAAATTAAGGATTAGTGCAATTAAGGTTTTTGAAATATCTTTTTTTGTGTGGGATATAAACTCAGTTTATAAAGTAAACATAGCTCGTCGCTTCATATTAAAATTAGTTTAAGGACATTTTTAGCGACAAAAAATGTTTTTTCAACCGACTTCAAAAGGAGGAGGAGGAGGGAGATCAAATTCTGACAATGGGATCCATAAGACAACCGTATAAGTCTTAAATTTTCATTAAGTATAACTCAATAACGTGCTAACGGATTTTGTTAATTCAATTTTATTAGAAAGGATGTACTTTAGGAGTAGTTTCATGAAAGTTCACCTACGTTCTGGTTAAGTTTGTTTTCGTAGTATTGCTACGATAATTCGGAAGTACAAACAGGGTGTCCGTGCGTACGTTTAACGTTTGAATCGATTTGAAGCCGGTTTTTGTTTTTACTCGTAAATATACTTGTTTTTTAATAAAAACGGATGAAAGCGACAATCTTGTGAGAATTAGTGATATCAAAGCTCCTGTGTAACTAGAAAGGTTGAATGAGTCACTCGGGGGTGAGAGGGCGCGGAGGGTCACAATCGGGGGTGAAAATGCGGCGTTGCATTTTTCCCCGTTCCCGTTTCTACGCAAAACGCTCTGTTACCTCTTTAATTACAGAGCTGCAGCATGATTTTTTTTAAACATAGACCGCGGCCATTAAAATAAATAAAAAAAATAATTGTCTACAGGAAAGAGTTTAACGGCTGTACACAACCTGCGGCTTATGCCTTTTGCCTCTTGACTTTATTTAATATATATTTTATTACTGTGTCACTCGTTTATGTATAGAAAGATTTACATATGTTTTAAGCGAAGAAATAAAAAAACATAACTTGTCACTTTTAAAATAAACAGTTCTTTAAATCTGTAATCGCGCGGCAGCAGTGGTTAATATATTGGCTACTACAAAAAATCTATTTAATTAAGTTATCTAAAATCCATTTATAATCTAATGAAATAAATACAGAGTATGTAGGTTAAATAGTGAAATATATTTATAATAACCTACCCGCTTCGCAGAACATAGGTCAATAAAAGTAGCGTCAGTTACTCATTATTACATCAGCTATTTACCAGTGAAAGTCCCGTCAAAATCTCACATGTAGGTTTCCTCACGATGTTTTCCTTCACCGCGGCGCGCGTTGTAAATCGGCACATAAAATTGCAACAACAAATTTATTGGTGCCGGCACCGGAGATCGACCTCGGGTTGCTAGCGTACCATGCAATTTGACGCGACAACCCGGACACTGAGCTACCACGGCTTCTTGAATAAATTTCATAAATTAGACAGCGAATTAAAAGACTTATAAATGACCTGCAGTTTAAAGAACCAGTTGCGTCAGTTGACACAGTTACTTTCTAGCAATCCAATTTAAATTAATTATGGCTAATTTATTTTTCACATAATCATAGAATCAATTAAAAGCAATGACATAAATAATAATGGGGTAGAAATACTGTACAAACAGCTGTTCGCTAGACAGCTTTAGAAACTTTATATGAAGAAAACATAACAAAATCGAAAGCTTTTTCAGATTATTGCAGACTTTTTGTTTCATTTCATAACAATTTTTTATTTTTCACTTGAATTCACTTTTTTATAATATTTAATATTAGATGTTTTGAAACAAATTTGAGATAAAATAAAAAAAAATAAGCAAGGAATTTATCCTATCATTTTAGTTTCAATAATAGCTTTTTTCTTAATGGCGAACTACACAGATTGGCCAGCAAAGCTTACCTTGACTGCTTCACCGGATTGAGAGGTGGCATAGCTCTTAGGTCGCTTAACGTGAACCTCTATAGCAACTCCACACAAGGGTCCCCAGTGAGGGTAACCTCGGCTTGGACGGTTACTATGTTACGCATAAGCATTCCGATCCGATCAATAATAGCCTAATAAGGGATAACTATACGATATAGAACCTACCCGGCGGAAGTGTCCCAGCCTTACTCTATTAAGTTTAGTTTTTCATAAAAAAATATCTCATGTTGATAAGCTCACCTCCGTTACGAGTGTTAAACCTCGCTTTGCTGTACACATTATGAAAGACTAAATCGACGACGGACACCAACAAGGGATGGAAATATGCCGCATCTTTATTAAGCTTTTTTTTTAAATTTGACTAGGAATCAATTCAATGTGAAACAATTTATGGTAAACGCGTTAAAAAATACTTGTGGTGATTGTACTGATGAAAAAGGACGATCATGATGAAGGTGATGATTTCTGATGAGGAAGAAAGAATGAAAATGGCTTTAAGTTATCTTAAGACGAATCACAAGATAAACGTCTCAAATGTTCAATACCGCCGCCAGGTGCGGTTCCCGAATAGTAAATTAGTAAACAATTTATCTGCCATTGTGCGAAATCGCAGCTTACGTTGCACAAGCGTCCCGGAACAAATGCCTCCACACAAAAGAGACTACCTGGATGTTATTTTTTTTTGTTACCAACTGTCAAATGTCAACATACGATAGAGCCCATATAAACTTAATGCGAATAATGTTCCTTGTAATTTACGTTCTGCAGTTTACCGTATGATACAAAAAACACCAGATGCATTTATTTCGGTCATTGAAGCATAAGTTTATTGTTGTATATAGCAGTCCCCAAGACGATAAATTAATGATTAAATTAATAATTGTGAGATTCCCAGGTATAGAAACCATGAAAGAAACGTACGACTTTGTGCCATCTTTGACCACTACAACAGTGGTAGGCTCACCACCGATTTAGTGTTATAGTGGTTCAAATAATTGCGATAAAGTTAATTCGGATAGTTTGAATGATGTTTTATTGAATGACTCGCATTATTATTATTATTTCTTAAAGTGATTCATTAAAAATGATACATATTTATGGGGATTGTGGGTGGATTTACCGACCTCACCATTACCACGGTATAAATATAAAATAATGTCATCTTACTAATAACCTATAAAAATAAAAGGTATCTTAAGTCTATGATATTTATAAATTAGGGAGTCTAACTGTATTCCAGTTTTCTAACGCAATCACTCTCCACAATTTATGGTAAAAAGGTTAATATTACTTTAAATAATAATTATTTAATAGAGCCTCAATCAACCCTTAATATCGCTTTTATCTATGTCAAATCCAATTGGAACTAATAACGTGAAAGCGTAAAGACCAATAAAGCAAAAACGCATAACCCATTTACAACATCCGATGCAATGTGAAGCGAAAAAAGCGTAAAAAAGTAATTTCCCTGTTTTACACGACAAAAAAACTGGCTCGTGCACTCCATCAAACAAAACGACATCCGAGCGCGCGTAAGAGCAAAAGCAAGATGGCGCGCGTCCGGCCACGCCACTTCCGCCACATCCGGCCGTAACGCGACTCCCGCGCAGCCTGCGCCGCAACCTTCACCAATCGATTTGCTTTATTGCCGTCGACTTTCATTTATTTTAATAAGCTTTTTTGGGTACTGACCCAATTGAAAATGGAACCCAAAATTCAATGCGTGTCTCCAGTCTTTAAATAAAATGAGACAGCTGAATGAAAATGTAACACAACAATTTATGATCGATCGGAACTCATAAATGTTTAATTCGTTATAATTAAAATAGATAGCTAAATAAACATAGCTTTATTGTACACCAAAATGAAACAAATTACAGAAGTAAGGCACATTTTACAATTTTCTCTATAACGGGCGCCTAATCGCTAAACACATTTAATAATCTAGTATAACAATAATACGTTAATCGTTTTTGGATATGTTTTGTATCCTACTGTCACAACTTCCCGTAAGAATACTTGTAGGAGTGTATCTAGTGCTTTAGCCGTAAATGTAAAAAAAATCCTGGTGATAATCAATCAATCAATTCCCTCTATACTTAAAGAAAGACCATTATAATTTTTATTATATTACTAGTTATAATATTAATATTATATATATTGTACAATCAAGATTAATTGCCAAGAGAAATTGTTTTTTTAAATACTATTTTAATTTTAAAAACTTATATTTCGAAAATTACCTTTCCATAATTTCCATGCCTAAACCATAAACTATACTCGTGAGCAAAAAAAAGGTCGGTTAAAAAAGATTGAATATCTGGGAAGATAAGGACGCTATACGACTGAAATCGTGCATGATAGACAACTAAAAATCCTTAAAATTAAATAAAAACTTTTAAACGAAATTGGATATCTTACGTAAACTTGGATAATATAGTATTTTTCATTAAATTTTATTTTTATTAAAATTTTAGTGTTGGTAACAAGGATATTTAATTGTCATTAAGCACAACTTATTTCAGTTAGCTAGCGTTATTATCTTCCGAGATTGAATATCTCGGAAGATAATAACCTTCTTAACCGACCCTTTATTTTTGCTTACGTCTGTACATTAAACAATCACATATGCTGCGAAATATGTTTTAAATTTCAATCGCTAGTAACATGTCTAATATGTGTCTATACACATCTATATCGTGTCTGAGAGGTTTCGTGCCTGTCTCGCATCGATCTTTGGATAAGAAAATCTTTCCTTTTAGTTAATACCGTTAATAGTCTGCCACAGTATTCTTAATGAACGCAATATACGTGTAGACTGTCACGTACTGTATTGCTACAAAGATTTCATTACAAATTAAACGATAGACAATAAATACTAGTAGATATTGCACATATGGTTTTTAAAAATAATTTCTTAATATCTGTAGCTAGCTGCCTATCTATCTAACTTCTTACGATGACGTTCGGTACAGTTTTCGAAGCTAGTCGGTAGCTGGTCGTTATAGATTTAGTTATTGTATTTATACATTTTTCTCTTTCCTAGCGTTTTATTTTAAAATTAACAAATTATTTTATTTTTTATCTATTATTTCTTTTTTTTTAAATAGTCAATCAAAATTGAAGAAACTCAGCGTAGAACAGAAAATAAAGTTATCTCTGTCTACCCGCTGTAGTTCAAAGGTTGAGTGCTTGTACGTGCGCTAAATTATATTTTCCACAGTAGGCTATTAATGTAAACTTTTATATTGATATGACAACAGATTACACAACATTTAATAAGAAACCAAGATACAATTAATTCATTATCATCTCTTACCCTAATGTTGACCGCATTAAGTTTACAATTCCGACTCAATCTCTCACTTCATTCGAAAGAAACAGCTGTAGTATACTGCTCTATGGTTAATTGAAATTAATAAATTATTTAAAAAATAAAAAAAACGTCAACCAATTTCTTAATAACTAAGGCCAGTACCTTAATACAATTCTAGGGCGAAATCTCAGATCAAGGGACGAAATACATAGGAGATGTTTTAAACTCCATATTTTCCCTGCCTTTTGGTTCTCGTCATGAATTCGAAGTTCGAATGTTGGGTTTGACCCTACGACCTTGTGATTCTCAGACCTTGCCGCGAAACAAAAAAACAATGAATAAGCTGTAGTGCACGTCAGATTTATAATCTACAAACCTGGCTATAAGGAAACTTGTTAACTACACTGCGGCCTCAATTCGTAAAACGTAAATATACTGATAGCGGGTGCCTTTATATCCGAAACTCATTGTTATAATGAATTCATTAAGATAGTGACAACAAGGTCTTGAATTAAAAAAAATTGAAACGAAAATGCAAATCCACTTAGAATGCCGTGAAGCGCAATTTAAACAAAATTGAAACACGTAACGATATAGTCATATTCAATTACTGTTCGATCAATGTAATAGTTTAACCAAAGTATGTAGGTACCATTTTGTTTGATAACTTTTTGCCATCTTCGCCTTCTATCAAACGAGATAGAAGCCAAACATACAAAATACAAAATAGTTAATACAAAATGGGATCACTATTTTGTATTAAAAAATAAGTAAGAGCCTAATTAATGTTAATCAGTACCCGCTACATCCTGTATTTCTGATTTAACATAATAAAATATCTAATTCTCAAATGTATATAAAATGGTTTCGAATAACCGTACACAATAAATAATTAAATATGAAAGAGTTTGTAATGACAACCCTGATGTGACCAAGTGAAGGGCACTGGCCTTCCCAGAGGGTGCGAACACGGTTCTCCACTGCGTTTTGGCGAACTATATGTATACTTTGAAAATATTACTCCCGTGAATACAACGAGAGAGTCATCAGAACGGACAGTCACACAACTCGTACAATAAACATTTATTGAAAATTATTTTAAAATAGGAAGTAAACATCATATTTATGGAGGAATTAATTATCACATAACGATTATTTATTGCTAAAGTATTTTTTGGCAATTTCCTGTACATATTTCATTTACACTTATAATATAAATTACAATCAATGTTAGGAAACAAAAGTTAACACTTAAAATTTATCATATTTTATACTGTAACTGTGCTTGATCACGATCCCACCTGATGTTAAGTGGAAAGACAATTCTGGATGGTAAGGCGTACTAGCTTAGTATTGGCTCTAATAAGTAATCATCAGTCTCATAAAAAGACAAAAAATCTACTATAAAGAAACAGAAAATATGCTATACGCAATATATAATAGCGTAGTGTAAATTGTTGGTGTCGAAATTTCAATTTCTGTCTATTAAGAGACCAATATTGTAAAATTCTAAAACGTAAGTATCCTCGCGTCCCTCCACGAGTCGATAGTCGTGAGACAGGGACAGCAAAGTGCCGCCGTCTCCCTCCCGCCGAGGATGACACTTCCGAGAAACGTCTGAGCTTTGAAGTGGGTATTTGTAATGCCCCACACACAGTACCGTTAGTTTACTACAACTCACTTTTTCATCTTTTTTTTCCATACCGCCGTTTCTTATTATCTCTCCCCCTTCTACGATCTTTGCAAATCGATACACAAACATTGATATCTATTCATCTAGAAATAAATTATCATCATAAGGTAATCTACACATTCAATAGCAAAACAGTTGTTTTTTTTATACTATAAGGATATATATTAATATAATAAAAGCACGAGATTAATGTCATAATTTTAGAAGTAGTTCTTTTAATTTATTTAGTTGCATATTCTAGAATATAAATTAACATAATAAATATAAAATAATGTTACAGAAGATTGTTAACAAATGGTGTATCAACAGACTTCAAAAAAGGAGAAGGTTCCTCATAACTTTCGACTAGGGGAAGTGATTTTAATGATTTCCTTTTTAATCAGCTGAAAGATTGTGTGCTACCCGTGTGATACCAATTAAATTTGGTCCAATTCTGATAATAGTATGCATTAGAAAACCATATAAATGTTAAATTTGCATTAAGTATTTGCGCGACAAATGGACAAAGAACTCAATATCACACCAACCAATTTCGATGGTTCTTTTTGATTGGATGAGATGTACTTTAAAGGTAGTTTGATGAGAGTTAGTTTCTGATTAATTACGCAATATTCTTACGATAATTCGGAAATATAATTCACGCGTCAATTTGAAGTTGGTTTTTGTTTTTACACATAAATATACTTGTTGTGTATTCGATTCGAGGTATGGAATCACAGTGGTAACATTAAAAATAAAAATTTCGTATTCTGTACGAACTAGCCGTACACCCACCCCATTTGAAATGTCGACGAACGGGGGTGGCGTCGCGCGACGTTGCCAAAACGGAAAGTGAAATTTCGTCACACTCTCCCTCTCATTCACTCACACCAACAGAGAGAACGCCTCGTTGCACGGAACTCACGGCGGTGTGAGTTTAATTCGGCAGACGCGCAACGCCTGTGTGCGTTTGTTTTGATGAATATTGAACGTGTCAGTGTGTGCGTACACGAATTTGTAAGAGCGCGGTAGTGTAGGTGCGTTAGGACGCTTCCGCGTTCGATCGACTTCGTAGACGACGACTTTTACGTGTACAACGATGAACCATGAACAATTAAAACTTATCAAATGTAAAATGACTATTTAAAGGAATTAATTATCACATAACGATTATTTATTGCTAAAGTATTTTTTGGCAATTTCCTGTACATATTTCATTTACACTTATAATATAAATTACAATCAATGTTAGGAAACAAAAGTTAACACTTAAAATTTATCATATTTTATACTGTAACTGTGCTTGATCACGATCCCACCTGATGTTAAGTGGAAAGACAATTCTGGATGGTAAGGCGTACTAGCTTAGTATTGGCTCTAATAAGTAATCATCAGTCTCATAAAAAGACAAAAAATCTACTATAAAGAAACAGAAAATATGCTATACGCAATATATAATAGCGTAGTGTAAATTGTTGGTGTCGAAATTTCAATTTCTGTCTATTAAGAGACCAATATTGTAAAATTCTAAAACGTAAGTATCCTCGCGTCCCTCCACGAGTCGATAGTCGTGAGACAGGGACAGCAAAGTGCCGCCGTCTCCCTCCCGCCGAGGATGACACTTCCGAGAAACGTCTGAGCTTTGAAGTGGGTATTTGTAATGCCCCACACACAGTACCGTTAGTTTACTACAACTCACTTTTTCATCTTTTTTTTCCATACCGCCGTTTCTTATTATCTCTCCCCCTTCTACGATCTTTGCAAATCGATACACAAACATTGATATCTATTCATCTAGAAATAAATTATCATCATAAGGTAATCTACACATTCAATAGCAAAACAGTTGTTTTTTTTTATACTATAAGGATATATATTAATATAATAAAAGCACGAGATTAAAGTCATAATTTTAGAAGTAGTTCTTTTAATTTATTTAGTTGCATATTCTAGAATATAAATAACCATAATAAATATAAAATAATATTACAGAAGATTGTTAACAAATGGTGTATCAACAGACTTCAAAAAAGGAGAAGGTTCCTCATAACTTTCGACTAGGGAAGTGATTTTAATGATTTTCTTTTAATCAGCTGAAAGATGGTGTGCTACCCGTGTGATACCAATTAAATTTGGTCCAATTCTGATAATAGTATGCATTAGAAAACCATATAAATGTTAAATTTGCATTAAGTTTTGCGCGACAAATGGACAAATAACTCAATATCACGCCAACCAATTTCGATGGTTCTTTTTGATTGGATGAGATGTACTTTAAAGGTAGTTTGATGAGAGTTAGTTTCTGATTAATTACGCAATATTCTTACGATAATTCGGAAATATAATCCACGCGTCAATTTGATGTTGGTTTTTGTTTTTACACATAAATATACTTGTTGTGTATTCGATTCGAGGTATGGAATCACAGTGGTAACATTAAAAATAAAAATTTCGTATTCTGTACGAACTAGCCGTACACCCACCCCATTTGAAATGTCGACGAACGGGGGTGGCGTCGCGCGACGTTGCCAAAACGGAAAGTGAAATTTCGTCACACTCTCCCTCTCATTCACTCACACCAACAGAGAGAACGCCTCGTTGCACGGAACTCACGGCGGTGTGAGTTTAATTCGGCAGACGCGCAACGCCTGTGTGCGTTTGTTTTGATGAATATTGAACGTGTCAGTGTGTGCGTACACGAATTTGTAAGAGCGCGGTAGTGTAGGTGCGTTAGGACGCTTCCGCGTTCGATCGACTTCGTAGACGACGACTTTTACGTGTACAACGATGAACCATGAACAATTAAAACTTACCAAATGTAAAAATGACTATTTAAAAACCTACACGACGGCTTTTAATACCCTTGAACATTTTCAATGTATATGAAATGTATAAATTAAGCCATATCTAAGAAAAAAAATATTATGTAATTCAGATATTGACTCTATACAATCAGTATAAACACAATCAGAGAACACATGTTCATTTTTTAATACAATGAAAGAGAAAATTAAATCCTACAAATGTCTGTTGGGCATTGGCCCTTTTCTCTAAAAATATTAGGGCGTAGTCTACTACACAAACCTAAGACATTGCCAATCCATTCTTCATGTAAATCGGCATTTAAACGCGCTCGGCTGTAAAGGAAAACCAAAGTGAGGAAAGCTCATGCCTTAGAAAATTTTCTAAGACATGTCAAGTCTGTCAATCCGCAATAGGGCCACGGGGCAGACATGCCCTTATGTTTTAAAAGAAGATCTGTGACCGACACTGGGACATAAATAGAACATAGACTGTAATTTTAACTTTTAACTTTGATAGGGTAGAATTCGAACGAACGGTTGGTGGCGAACTTGAACACTGAACCGCCCTTGAGTATTTTAATTATATTATTATTGTTTCACATTAGAATTATAAATAGTAAAATAGGTAAACGGACCGTTATTATTATTAGATTGAGTAGGCATTTATTAAACTAATGTGCCTTATCGTCCACGACAGCATTTCCAATTGATATCAAGTAGAATTGTGGTCAAGCTCTTGCTTAGAAAGTGTAAAAATAGGTGCGGGTACTTATGTACAAGCGTGAGAAGTTATACATCTTTGGCATTATTAAAATATCTTTTAATTGCAAGCAAATAAAAAATTAAAATAAAATAAATTAGGACTGTAAAGGATAGTCAACACAGTAAATAAAATTGAGTTTAGTTTGAATAATTAAATAAATAATATTTTAATTTATACCAATAAATGATAATTATATTGGAGCACTTGTTAAACTATATAAGCACAATTTTTTTCTATGCAGCTTCCATCTGTTACTATTATCATTATTCCATAACGCGTCTTAAGAAGTATAACTTCAAAAAAATAATTACACCAAATTATTATTTGAAAACTCGATCATTTTTGTTGTAAGCTAAAAACAAATGCGACCAGATCTTTTTCCAGTATATAGTTCTAACTACTACCGAGTTTCTAATGCTACGCTTTTAAATGACATAGCCAAATTTTAAACGGGAGAAAGAATATCTTGTTCACGTGGTCGTTACAATGATAGTGAAAAAGCTGTTAACCTTTGTGCTGATTGCGTTCGAGCTCACGGCTGAGGCGCGAAAATCCGATAACTTTCGTGACTACCCCCAGGCCCCTCTTCACTCCCCCCCCCTCCGACCCTCCACCACCCCTCCTTTAATGGCATAAAAAATCAATTTCCCGCCCAAATTACGCCGAGTCGACAAATTGCGAGCGCGTCTAGTCTATAATCGAGTGTTTTTTTGGATTTAACTTGTAGTTTCTCGTGTTCGCTGAATTCGATACGCTTTACAGCACAAAATATTTTTTGCAATATAGGAAATTAAACCATAAAAATATAACTTGAACATTATTTTAGATTTTTTATTCATATACATATATATAGATAGTAAAATTTCTCTATCTGTCATTCTTAAACAAAAAATAAAAATAATACAACTGAAGTTATTTATTAGTTGATCCCGCCCGCTTGGCTGGACATGGAACAATTAAAATAGCCTAAGTTACTCCTTATTACATCAGTTATCAGCCAGTGAAAGTACCGTCAAAATTGGTACAGCAGTTTCAGAGATTGGCCGGAAGAAACAGACAATAATTGCACGTAATGTTATTATGCTATTTGTACCGTTTATACATACACATGCCTGTAGTGAAAAGCGGTTAATTTAATATTACAAACAGACTCTCCAATTTTATTTGTTTATATAGATTTAAGAGTCTTAATACAGATGTGGAAGTTCACAGTAAATATATTTAAGAATCAAGTTTAAATAACATCGTGAAATGGGTAACGAATGGAAGATTACGGCCTTTTTTTGGTTTACACTTACAAGAAAAAATATTTTTTACAATATCAACAAACAAACAAATATTTTTATTATCACATAATAATTTCAATTGCAACTAATTAAATTACTATTATGAGCGGGAGACTGGTGTCCAAACTAGGAAAAAACCTGTGAGTTGGATCACCAGGCCTAAACCCCACGGAAGTGTACACTTTTAAAACTATTGGAGAAGCATTGGAGAGAAAAGGAGAAGGAATATATATATATATAAATGGAAAATAAATTAATAAAAACACTAGAACTGAAGTTATTTAAGTACTTAAAATTCTAATTACCGTTGTAGATGTATACACTGAATCTACTTAGAAAACCAGCTTGAGTGGATTGGTGTTCATTGAAAATACTACGCAGAATTAAATACATCGATCAACAACATATACTAGCTTACGTTTTAAAATACGCACGTTACAAATTCCACTCTCGATTTCGGAACGCATGTCCACAATGTAAACATAACCAAAATCGCGCGAAACTCACCCGACGCACACAGACGTGTACACACCAACACGCGTATACAACCCTCCGATGTCCGTGTGACCTTGACGCGAGGGTGAAAGTCCCGTCTCCCAGTATACCCCGCGCCTGTCTTCCGCGTCTATTTCTAGTCTATGTAACTACGTATTATTGTTTTAAGGGTAGTTTTAGGGAATATAAAATGGAAATAAGGAAATAAATGAGGCGTAATCACCATTAGCCGGTTATTCATGATTTTGGGGAACATAATTATACAAACTGGAAAATATTTATAAAACAGAAAACATAGATAATCTTATAAGAAAAATAACTCTACAACTATCAAGTGACAACATAAAATTGACAATCGCTTAAATTTCTACACTAAATTTAAAAACAATAGCTTGATTTAAAAAAAAGTTTTTTAAATCGATGTAAAAATATATTTTATTTATCTTAAAAATCTTGTTCATTATTCTTTATTATTAACTTGAACTACACCAGAAATCTCGTAGCATTTCTGTAGCACAAGCGGTACAATAGGTACTTGAATACTCGTAGAAGTTTAAGTGTTAAATTCTGTTCAACATTACTCTAAAACTTTTACGCATTTTACAGCAGGGTTTTGTAACCCTTTACTGAAATAACTCTTACAAGTGAATCTCAAACAAAAAATAAATAATTTTGTTATTTAGAAGATTTTTAAATGCAACATTTTAACATAAGCTAATAATCAGATGTTTAGTGTGTTATTATAGTCACATTAAGTTTGCAGTTACATATTTTAAGTAAAAAATATCATTTAAATTATAAATAAACGTGTTAAACAACCCTGCTTGGGTTAGACTATTACTTAATCCTTGTTTACGGTTTTATGTTCAAACCATCTTGTACTAATCAATAAGCTTCCATGTTTTGTTGGTTTGTTTTTTTTTGTGCCTGGTGATCCATAGGAAATAGAGGAGAAGAATCATGTAGCAAGTGATTTTGTATACTAAAAAACCGAAAACGGTAATAAATTTTTTTACTTTCTCCGACTTGACCACGATATCGCGACCATTAGATCTTAAGTCGCTCCGCTTAATCAAATCCCATCACTTATTATGATACAAAATTAAAGTAGCCTTTGTTCTGATAATATAAAACGGTCATGTATTCCAACAGTAGTATTTGCAAACACGACCTTGAATGCCCATCAGATAACCACGAGAGGCATTAATCTCGATGCCGTACGGGATCCGGGCAGCAGACGCGCGCCAGACGGGGCCCCTCGGAAGGGACCGCCGATATCCGTCCCGAAATTCATACACCCATTGGGACGTGGATGAACTCGACTGCGTAATTCGAGGAAAAGAGGTCGCAGTTAAGACATGACCGCGTAGCACATTTTTTAAATTAAAAAAATACGTATAAGACCAGTTTTCCCGCCGCGCATAAAGCGACATATTACATTCTCATTTTACTTCGTCTGAAACGACTATTAAATTGATTCATACATCCTTACAAAGTTATAAGATGAAAACTTACCCGAAATGTTTTTGAGACGAAAGAAAAGTTAGTATTTCTCACAACTTCCATCGTCTAATCTCCATTGTAACCTTGAAAAATTCTGATTCAGAATTCTTAGAGTTATGGAAAAAAACTTTTATGTCCTATCAATTCTAGTGTCCCGTATTGCAGAGGGAGCCCATTGCCTTATGCTGTGTAATTTAGTAAGTGATTTTACGAACTTACTTACGAAAAGACAATTATATCGGTACAAGCCGGATTTCAAACCACCGAACGTTAGTTAAAAAACACTAAGGTATTCGCTATACGATATATTATAGGATATAATACAAAACAACAATTGACATAAACGAGTTTCATATCTACAGGAATAATTTCCATACGCAAGATATTATTATAGTACCAACAAATAATGTTTTGTTTAACCGTAGCAAGTCGTAGTAAAAACTTTGTGTCTACGATCTCACGTAACGCCGATATCTGGTATTTTAACGTTTGAACCGATCTATCGGAGGAGCGATGCATCTAATTCATGTCCTATATAGTGGTTTGAATACAAACTACCTCAATTTCCAAAAAGCGCATCGTGAAGTTAACGTATATATCACCTAACGGTTGGCTAAAGCATTGCTAGTATGAGAATGAGAGTTACAAATAAGTTGTTTAGATCTGAATCCGAGAACACTCGTGATCTCTGTCTACCAGATTTGAAATTGAAAGTTTACCTGTATGTAACGTAGTTAAAGTACCTGTATGACCGAGCTTATCTCGTTTTTTTTTTTAAATCGTTATTCTTAGCCTTAAACGAGTGACTGCACCATACTTTTTTTTTCAAAATTTGTGATCTAATTCTTCTGCATGTTCTGTGATTGACCGTGGAAACTCAATAAAACCTATTTCTGCGCGTCATTTTTTAACTTCTCGTCAACTACTTTAATGATTTATCACTAAGCAACCATTTGACAAAATATTTATGTAAACAATTGATTTTCTTCGTCTAACGTCAAACCAAATACTCTTTTACATACTGTTGCTTAACAATGCCATCTACTGAAGTAATTATTTATTTAATACATTTTACATATAATACACATTAATACACATCTTAATAACCATGCATCTATAATAATAGCCCATATAATACGACATTTTCTAAAAAAACATAATTAAAAATTAGCTAGATCGATTTATCGCCCTCGAAACCTCGTATATAAAATTACAAGAAAATCGGCGGAGCCGTTTTCGAGATTTAGATTATATATAAATATATTTACAAGAATTGCTCGTTTAAAGATATTAGATAGATTCGATTTTTTTTTCATTTAGGCAATGATATACTTAAAACGGATCGTATCAATAAACTAACGGATAAGTGAGTTACAGAAAACCTTTAGGCTATTAATTACTACAGGATAGTGCTATTAGAGGGAGTAGAATTTATTCTCTAACGCTTTCATTCCTCCAAAGGCACTTTAACAGAGTAATTGACAAGTTAAAAGGTTTGACAGACGTATCTAATAGTTCAGTAAACAAACATATATAATAGTACTTTGTTCTAGATTGAAATTAAATATATTTATTTTTTACACACACACACACATTTTGCACACATATATTTTTAAATACATATTATTTTTTATTATATATTTATCTTTCTCAGATTTTTGGTACACATCTCCCTGCTAGACTGATCCATTGCCTGTTTTAGGCAGATATTGTACCTAACTCAGAGATTATTTTAGGAACTAAATATTAATAATTTATGTGATTGAGTGTATTCGAGGAAAGAATAGTGTGCGTGGGTGTATGAGCGAGTGTGCTAGGAGGCATTACAGCCTCAATTAAATATGTTAAATTTAAAAAAAGTATATTAAAAAGTAACCAGACAATAGATCTCCAAAAGGAAACGCTGCACCAAATTAATTTATTACATTTATTGTTTCTTGTAATTGTAATAATGTACCTCAATATGTGGACTATTATAGTCTTGTAGTTATTCCACTTACATTTTGATTTCTTATCTTAAAGTAAAACAAACATTAAACCATTTAGTTAAAGTTATACTCAATACAGATCCATGTACCATGACCAAATGCCATTCATAAAATTTAAGATAATTGTTATACGATAAGCAGAGTGTCTATCGAGCGAAATATAAAGTTTCAAGTGTCGAAGTTAATAAGCACGATGGTCTTATATAAAGTAATGACACATCCAGTTATTTATATTCAGATTTTTAAATGGAACTGGTATAAATAGAACATATGAACGCTCGTGAGATGTAAGGCATCTCGTAATAGATAGGGTAAGAGGACAAATCGTCGACGCCCAGAGTAACGGGCCCGTTCCACCGATGGTAAGCGTCCGGGCAAATGGCGCCCCGCCTCACATCTATTTATTTTACCATTTTACAGACGGGGCGTATCGCGCTGACACTATTAATAAACCTTAAAGTGATTTCTATTTTTTTACACGGCTGCTAATGCACCGTGTTATGTGTTACACGGTGAAATGGAGCGCATATGTCTACACGCCGCAATCACGGCCGCCATTTTGAATGAGACTCTAGAACGTTTATATGGTTGTCATTGTTACGTGCATAGAAACGATTTCGGTTTCTCAACAGACTTCAAAACAGGAGGAGGTTTTGAATTCGTCTGTATGTCTGTAATTCTTCGTGTGTTCCCAGTGTGCTTCCTTTCCAATTTGGTCCAATATTAAAAATGACATCGATGAGAAACGCATATAAGTGTTAAATTTGCATTATGTATGTGCGCGACAAATGGACGGATAACTCAATATCACGCTAACCGATTTGGATAATTCATTTTTTATTGGAAAGGATGTACTTCAAGGGTAGTTTGGTGAGAGATTGGTTAGGGTTTGATTAATTCTTTTTCCCAATAATTCTAGATAATTTAGAAAATCGAAGACAGCGTCCGCGTGTAATAACGTTTAAAGTTGAATTCGATTTTAAGTTGGGTTTTGTTTTGACATGTTAATATATTTTTTATGTTTAGTATTTTTCATTATTCTTTACATATATAACTATAAAATCGTCAGTGGTATTTATTTACGTAAAAGGCTTAACTGGTGCTTGATTTAGTAACAAAATTATAGCACAAAATCTGAGAAATAAATCATACCATTTCACAGTATGAGACCGTTTCCGACAGCGACTCGACGCTTCTTGTACACGTATATCAAAAACTAATTTTTGCTGTCCCAAAGTTTTTCAATCATGTTCGCGATCCTAACCGTGCGGCTCGTTTCCTCGAGCACACATAAAGAGATCGTAGAAGGAAAATTGTCGGGTGCTCCGCGACCCCGCATAAAACGGTCGCAAAAATACCCGGATTGGGACAACGGCTTAAGGCCGGAGAGACCCGTGTGGGCGAGGTCAGTGCCGACCGTGAACTTGATGATATGGACTCCCGAGGGTTAATATACCCATTGCCACATTCGAATTACTCGTAAACATCGCTTTTCTCACGTAAATGTTACTAAAACTTCGTTTATACATATCCATTGCTATTTTGCTATACTCCTCTATCAAACAAGCCGTTAACGCTTACCTACACAGTATATCCTTTTATTAATTTTGACCTTACTATTTATTTAAAGTCCCAAAAGTCCCAGTGATAGCCAAATTTCTCGTTAGTAGACTTTTCAATGTCATAGAACTAAACAAACTAAGTTGAAATCCAGGGATGCCACCGATGAAATTGCTATTTTCAATATCGCTAATTTATCTCGTGTTTGGGTCGCGAGGAAACCAGCATGTAAAGTTCTATACTTTAAGAAGGAATCGTTAAAAAATTGTTACCAGAGCAAGTATCCTTTATTCCCTTGGTCGGATTACTACATAAACTTATCTTCTGATTAGCGTCTCTTGGAGTCTTTGTAGTAAATTTATAGTTTAAAATATTTTTTTTGTAACAAAACAATTAACAATTCTGCCAAGTGATTTCTTGCGTGTGTGTATATCTGAATGTGCACAAATAGATGATATATTTACTTAATAACTTAAATTCTGAAATTGTTTAATATTATCCTTAACACAATAATAATGTGGATTCACCATAATTCAGTCAGGACACAATGTAACTGAATCACCCGCCAATCGACGTGAGCTTTTCCCGCGAATTCCAAATTTAAATTATTCAAACGCCGCCATGATTGATGTTTCTTTGTGCGTTCAAAACTGTTTGACGTTTACTTTTTTTTTTACTTCCTCAATCCTGTTACAGCTACAAAATGAATAAAAATGTCGCAAGAGGAAATATCTTTAAACATTAAATAATTGCCACCTCAAATGATGACGTATTAAGTCCTGTGATTTCTGTGATAGGCCTAGTTGAAAGTTCATCATCACGTTCCATTATCATGATATTAATACGTATAGCAAAAACTTTGTACCCCTTAAGAAAATTTCGTGGACGGAAGAGTCGAGAATTTTTCACAGTTTATACAAAGGAGTGCAAAATGCTAATATTTTTTTAATTATGTATACAAAATGCACTAAAACAATAAAACCAATATTACACACACTACTATGTGTTTGACATATACATACTGTTATACAGTTGATTGGCAACGGTTAAGAAACATCATAAATAAGGCTGACAGGTTCACCGAATAAGTTACAAGTTGCGAATTATGTGTGACGCAATATAAAATATATTTAATATATTATATATTAATATATTTATTGTACTATATATTTATTATTAGGCTCTGTATAAATGCCATGTATAGGTAGTATTGCGCGCGCACGATATTGGGTAGTCCAGGTCATCGCTGAAAATCAGCCTTGTGATCCTGATTTGTCCATTCCTCTCCTGCCTTTAATTGTATTTTGTTTATTTTTCTTTCTTTTTATTGTGTGTTATGATGCCAATACATAAAATATCCATGTCTATATCTAAATTCGCCTCTAAGGCGACGACTAGTAAGGTAATAAAGTATTGCACAATATATCAAAGCTTTTCCCGGCCTATTCTCCTAACAGACCAGAAGCGAGCACTCACGACGCTAACAAACGACGCCTATTAAAATACATCATTGCGGCGGGTACACGGTTGGTTATGTAGCGTTGTGCGTCAGCGCATCATGGAGTTCCGTTCGCCGCGACGGAAGGCGGTTCAATTTGTTAAATTAGTGACATTCGCTCGCCGCACAGATTCCCTATGAGTGGATTGTGAAGGATGTCAATGATTTTCGCGCATTGTTCCACGTCCACAAATGGGAACGGTTTAGCCAGCTGATGTATGCAGTCGTTTGTTTTATCTTTACCTTCAAGTGACCCCTGTTCGACACATGATAAACAGTTTATTAAAGTATACTGCGCTAAGATTATGCCCAATAGGCAGTTACAAATCACGCTTTTGTGTTTATTACCTCATAACTGTCGACTGGATATACCAATTTTGATGATTCTTTTTTATTTGAACGCTGCTTTCCATGTGCTCTCATTTCAATTTGGTACAATTCTGACAATGGCATCCATGATAAAACCATATAAGTCTTAAATTTGCGTTAAATATGTATGCGACAAATGAACAAATAATCAATCTCACGCCAACCGATGCTTCTTCTATTTTTAGAAATAATGTACTTAAAGGATAGTTTTTCTATAAAAATCACAATATTGTAAGCCTCATTAACGGACACAGTCTTATATAACAGGGTAAAGCATTTTCGTCTCTAGCTGCATTTCATTAGAGCGTTGCCAGCGTCTTGCCTTTTTTTATCAATCCATAGATATATCGGTACTAATAGTTGAAATAAAGTTTTAAATTGAACCACAGTGAATAAGATTGCGAATGGTTACGGCGTAGCGTAGAGAAATACTGGAGAAGGAGTCAACAATTTATGATTCTCGCACCTATGAACTAATAAATAACACCTTTTTCTGTATAAAAAATAATTGTAAGAATTTATTTCAATCGTAGTGTCTCCGCTCACCACCAGGAGCGCTGGTGGGCAAACTAAAACTAAGTGCGTACCGCGCCACCGCTCGATTGCGTTGAATTGAGCTTCCGTCGGCGTCGGGATAAAAGCCCCGCGTCCTCGACGTCCATTAAACAATATAGAATACGAAGCAACAGACGGGCCGACTTCATATAATCGAGTTCAGATTCAATAACGTCATTTTCGTACTTGACCGATCCGCCAGTTAAAAACTTATTGTTATGCGAGATTGTTGCTTACAAAAAATAATAACGTGCAATCTAGAATAATTTTCAATTGGATGTAAACACCCAATGGCATCACAAATGATAAACCCTTCATAGAAAGACTTAAAACTATATAATTTTAAAACGGGTACGTTCGCGCCTAATACAGTCAACTCTCATTATAGGTTTTTTTTATTAATGATGAATTCTTAACATCGTTTAATATCTCACATATTTATTGCATAAATAATATAAGATTTACTTGAATAATAAGTCTAGAATTATGTCTGAATGATGATAGCGAGTGGTTTCGAGGGGCATCGACTTCTGTATTTGAACCTAGAATACTCACATGTCGATGACCTTGTGAGCAAAGCCCAAATATTTTATTATTATTAACGAAATCATGAGATAGTCTTAGTTATGAGTTGAATAACCATTGAGTAGTATGCAGTAAACATGGATTTCAGATTTGCGCCTCGATGAAGCTATTTTCCAATGAAATTTCACTATCAAAGTAGACACAATTGAAATTGTGTCATAAACCATAATCTACTAATTTAAATTTTTGTGTTGTTGTTGTTGAAAATTAAAAATGTTATTTCAAATTTAATTTGACATGGATTAATTGATTGAAATATATCTATCGGCATATCTGCAAGGCGTCCTTAAGGACAATATTATCAATTAGCAAGAATTGACATAGTATTAGAGTGTCAGTGGCAGGAAAACCATAGTGGCACAATTACCGAAACTGGCAAAAATCACAATTGTTGGTGTACGTACAAACTGAACGTACATTTTGACACTATTATGTTACCAGATTCGAGGTCTTGTTTTACAACTTATTTAGAGAAGATTGAGTGTTCTTTAATTTAACACTAAAAGTAATTACAATTGCTTCTCTTTCAATTATTAAATGTGCAATGTTAATTACTCTTTACTTTAAAATACTTTATTAAGACTTTGAAAGTAATAAAAAAGAGCTTTACACGTAATTGGTCATTGTACTTGTAACAAATGAAATTTAAGCTAAGCTATGATTCTACTTTCGAATATTAGAATCGACTCAATTTGTCACAAGTATCAAATCGCCTGGTAACGAGGCGCTTTCTGGGCAATTTGCGCCCCATCATATACCCTCTCGCCCCTTCACGACCAACAGCGATCTACATCTAACTACGTCACACCTGTTGTAACCTTGGGGACGAGTGCCGATCGAACGCAATTTAGGGTGGAATCTGTATTGCAAATAATTTGCCTTTTTATCCGATTTGAAGTATTTGAACTTCAGGGTTAAAAGTCGCAGCTTATTGAATGTCTGCTTCTGATATTGTTACATTAGCTTTGAATTCGTTAAAGTGGCATCTCTTGATCATCATTGCACATAAAATCACAAACACATAAAAAAAACAATCATATAAATGAAATAGATAACAATATCAACACAGATTTATATACGCTTATATATATATACAGATTACAGGCTAACACAACATGCATAGTAAACAAATAATAGACAAAATTAAACAAAAATTCAGTTCAGAGGAATGACAGGAGGTAGTACATACTAACCATGAGAAAAAATATATCAACATCAAATTGGAAAATTGTATAATAATGTATGCGTCAAGAATGCGGAGCAATATTGTTGATTTACAGATATAAAAATGTAAAACAATGCACGTACAGTATAGTACTGTTTTAAAAGACAATCTAATAAAATAGGGAATCACAACTCTGTTCCGTTTGCTGAGTAAATGGGTCTGGACACAATTACTGGTTGCACCACCATTACCCCACTAATGAATAAGAATTATACACTATCGTTAATATAATTCGCAAAAAGGAAACGAAGAAAAGAAGAACATAAGTAATAATTGACTGAAACTTTTGAAATTAAGTTAACAAGCTACACTTCTCTATCCCTTCTCGTAGTCTGCGATTCAACTGTCCAATATATACTCCACCTAGTAATGCAAACTATATGCTTAATAGCTATTTTATCAGAGCATGTAATGAATTCAATAACATTTGTAAGAAATACAATAATGTCGACCTATTTCACGTCAGTGATGCCTCCATACGTAAGCTTTTTATAAGTATATTTAGTGAAATTATGTCTGCGGTACCTTGATACTGTTTTCCAATCCTGTGTAACCTAAGTTTGCGTATGTTTAGTGTTTTTTTTTACCTAAACTTGTTATCTGCGAAACTAGTGATATATCTGTAAATTATATAAGAAGCATTGAATAAATAAGCTCATTGTTTGAAAAGAGAAGAGAGGAGATAAATTTCCGATTACCAAACAAATTTATTGCTAAGATGCTTTTTATTGTTTTTATAGAAATACATCAAAATCATTACTAAAAACTGTTCCCTAATTGCTCTCGTTATTCATTAAGGTATCAAATTGTAAGGTCGTAACTTACAATACAAAGTGCCCAACTGTCGCCATCTGTCGTTAAGTAGCGGTACTAAATACGCTTTGCAATTTGCTAACGGCTCACAAAAACGGTTCCGCCGCCGCGAAACAAAACAAATTCCAGTCAACTTCGTTACTTTTACTGTACAGATTATAATATGAGATTGTCTTTTACCTTTATTATCTTTTGAGCCTTGCACCTGCTGGTTTAACGGATTTTGAATAACTGCCGCGTGAATCCATCATGGCTACGTAACTTTACACAACTAACTACGGTTTCGTTGTTATTAACTTCCTTAGAATGTTAATTCCCTAGTAAATGGCTAGTAATAAACGTAGAATTAATGAATTTATTTTTATTTTATTAAGATAAGTAGTTTTATTTGATATAGATTATGTAACAATATTTATTACCTATAATAACTTCATAATTCCCACTAAGTGGTATAAATTTCAATCGTTATAAAAAGAGACAGATAATCCACTAAGTATCTAAAGTATAAAGGCACAAGAATAAGTACGACTTAGAAGTTTTTAGTTTAGTTCAGTTATTGGTTACTAACACAAACGGTAGAAAAATTTGAAACTGTCCTAAACTACAGGCCGTCGTACGTACAGCTCGCTGCAAAATTCAATAAACATCTTAATGAATAATAAAGGTGTAAATAATGAAAAAATATAGAAATGAAAAATTTTAAATCAGAATGTTATCACGACTAATATAGCTACCCTAGGGAACTCCTGGGGTTTCCCTCTCCTAAGACCTTGTTTTAAGTCCCCTGGAAATGATACGTAAGACCTCATTTAGCATGGCGTATTTTCATTGGCCTTAGTGATTACTTAACTTCTTGTTACTTGGCTCGCGAATTTCTCGCTTTATGCATAAAAAAAACACGGAATCTAAGACGCTACCGATATCAATGAATTTACAAGAAACCACACACATTTTGTTATCTAACCTGAACAAAATAACCATTCCATCCTATAATCAACCCTCATCCCTCAGGATTGTATTTTTTACAATTCATATACAAATACTATTTCGTGCATTGTTAACCTACTCTTAAATTAGTGTTCAAATATTTTTTTAATCTACCCTATGATCGATTCTTAGCCATTTAAAATAGTTTTGGTACTAAATATTCAGAATAGAATGGAATAGAAAAACATTTTTTCGACGTAAGAATACAGAAACATAACAAGTTTAAAAAAAGACATGACAAATACCCACACCAACAAAAACAAAAGTGATTAAAACTAAGAACACGTATATTTACAGGCAAAAACAAAAGCCGACTGCAAATCCAATCAGTTAAACACTACAACGCGCGGACGCCCTTTTTGTGTTTTTGAATATAAAGAATCTTTATTCTTATAAACAATATTATGAATAAAAAATAATCAGAACCTAAACAAACTATCATCAAAGTACTCTTGAGTATATCCTTTCCAATAAGAAACTGGAGTGATATTGAGTTATTCGTCCATTTGTGACGCACATACTTTATGCAAATTTTGAAATTGAAATTGAAATTGAAAAAACATTTATTCGGCACAAGAACACAGAAACAACAGGTAAAACAAGACAAAAAACAACATAAACAAAAGTAAACAGAAACAACATAAAAAAAGAACAAAAAGAAATTGTGCCGAAAAGGGGTTGGCTCAGCATGTGCTGTGCTCACACATGTAGCACAGCGCTGGTTTTCAGCCAAAAACCTGTGAAGACTAAGGCGGACACCATTCGGTTCTGTATTATTATAGTGTGCAATACATAAACTTACATAAATATTATATATAAATGTATATATTAAAAAGCAGCTATAGATACATATATATATATATATATATATATATATATATATATATATATATAAATAAATTACATAATAAATAACATAAATATAGTGTTATATAAACGATTTGTCGTAATTGATGTTGACGTGGTTACGTTGAGACTCGGTTAAGAAACTTTTTAATTTTTTTTTAAAATAACTAATGTTTTAGACGTCCTAATAGGCGGGGGGATGTTATTCCAACAACAACGCCGCATATCGAAAACTACCACGGAATGCAGTAGACTTGTGGGTTTGTATACTTAACTGGTGCGAGCGCTGCCGGTTGTTATAGCGGCTTGTCTCCGAAACCATAGTGAGACATTTATGATTTTATTATGGATCCCATTGTCAGAATTGGGTCAGCCCACCACACGGGAAGCACCCATTTTCAATTAAAAAGATAATCATCAAAATCGCTCAGCACCCAGTCTAATCTTATGCGGTAACAAAAATTAAAAAAAAAACAGACGAACCGAGAAACTCCTCCTTTTGAAATCGGTTGAAAAATAAAAACAAAGAATAGACCTTGCGCCGAAATGGAGGTGTGCTCAGCATCTTTGTAGCGCAGCGCTGATCTTCAGTCAAAAAACCTTAACCTAACTCAATTATATGGAAATTATCGGTGTTTTTATACACCGTTATGACCAATGAAGTATCGAAGTAATCGCGTGATGTACACGACCTGCCCTAACAGGTCCACGCGTCCCACGCGCATGCAACAGACACGCGCTCGAGTAAATCTTACCGCAGGCAAATTTTGCACTGATAAGTAAGTTCTTTGTTATTTTTTTCTCTTCTTTTACCTCTTAATAAACTACGCTGAACGGCCACTTTACATGAGAGACGGCACAGCCCTTAGCCTACACCTCTTTAGGAGTAACTCGGCACCAAGGCTCCCGAGAGGACGAGGACGGTTACTCTATTCGCGATAGCATTCCGATCCGAGGGCGCTCGAGAGGGCCGAACCACGTCTCGGTTGGGAGCTTTTATCGGAAAAGTATCAAGATATTGAATATAATATGAATAAAGACAAATAAAAACAAGAACCAAAGCGTAGCGTTTGACATGCCTTGTCATAGTTGTAAATTGTCCGTCTACGCAGAAAGAACTTTAAGGACCCGGTTCTGCAATTCGCCGATGACATTTCACTACTAAACCAAGCAATTACAACTCAATTGTCATTTTGCAAAAACCGTAATCTACTAGATTAATGTTTTGATATATAATTTTCAATATTTCTACTATTCGACTATTGTCGTACCATCTCCTAGCAAAAAACTACCAAAACTCGACTACTGTGATGTCACTGACCGTTTATTTCGACACAATTAGTTTAGCAATTATTATTTATATACAATAATAAATAATAAGATTTAAACGCGATAAAATCCGTACATATTTCATTATTAACCAATTGACGCTTAAGTGACAATGTTAAATGTTAATTTGTCTTGAACATTGGTGCATTCACACCAACTTATGAAGTAGGCTAGTTACAGCCTAAATATACGTCTCCTGTTGGGCACAGGTCTTCTCTATAAAGGGCGTAAGGGCTTAGTCCGACACGCGGCCCTTATGCGGATAGGTGAAGTCTGCCTATCCGCATAAGGGCCGCCGGAATGACTTCTTAGAAAAGTTTTAACACATGTAGGTTTTGTCAAAATCTTTTGCTTTATCACCGATCACGTGCTAAAACACTTAAAATTACAACAAACAAATTTATTGATGCCGACATCGAATCGAAACTGCCAGCGTACTAAGCAACTTGAGATGACCGCCCGGACACTGAGCTACCACGGCTCTTATTAACGTATGAAGCTTACAGTAATTAATAATTAGCCGGTAAAATGATCACATCGCTATCCATTTTAATTATTTAACGGCGACCGGTTGCCAGCGACGCGGCGGGCAGCTGTCGCAACCGTCCGCTCTGTTTATTCATTACCAAATCACACGGGCTAACGAAAAACTATTCCGACCTGCTCGCGGGGATCGTTGTAAGACCTGCGATTTGAATGAGAATAGATGACTTTGTGAGATAACCAAGCTTACGTGCAGTTTACGGACTCGGGTGTGAATCCGTCGGTCGACCAACAATGCATAACGTAGACGTGTCAGCCTTTCCTTCCAGTAACAATCTTTTTCTAAGAGAACGCTGGAATAGGCATTTACTGTATCAAAGCGCCTAAAATTTCAGAACGCATTACAATTTAACATCAGATGGGACCGTGGCCAAGAACAAGCTTAGTAATTAGTATCATCTATAAAATAAAAGATCCACAGCTTTTAAGATCCTTTTAAAGTATAAAAGCGATCAAAGGTGTACGAGTTTTATTATAGCTTGGGACGCACCGGAGCCCCTCTGCACTGTGCTCAAGGAGAGCACGTCCCGGGGAGGTTAATTTCCCGTGCCTCGTAGCGCAAGGCGACACGGGCCAGCCGGTGTCGCCTTCTTCCCGTCCATTCTTTGCGGACGGATCAGGCCCCACCCTTGTCGCCCAGTGAACCTGAGGCCCCTAGTCGCCTCCTACGACAGGCAGGGGATACCGTAGTCTTATTCTTGAGAGCCCAGAACTACAGGGCTGCGGGCCGGTCTCCCACCGGCTGCCTACAAAGTTATTCGAACGGGATCGGCCCTCTCCCGATCCCGTTCTGCGGTCTCCTTCTGGGTCATTACTGACTCGCAGAAGGAGACCAGCGCCTTCCATTTAGATCTCCCGCCAGCGCAGCCGCTACTGCCGCCGGCGGGGAGAGGTCTTGCCCGATATGCTGGACCAGGATCCGCCGCTCCGCCTCCCACGCGGAGCACACGGCTAGCGTGTGCTGCGCGGAACCGGTCACAGCCACAATGGTGGCATTGCGCGGTCGGTTCGCGCCCTATCCTGTTCAGGTACTCACCGAAGCACCCGTGCCCGGTGAGTACCTGTGTCAACGGTATGTGACGTGCGCGTCATTCCTCCTTTAAGCCAGGCTTCGAAGTTCGGCAGGAAGGCACAGACGATGCGTTGGCGCGAGCAACGACGCTCCGAGCCGCTCGCGCCAGACCTCCATCGCCCGCCTGTGCTCCTGCCGACGCACCTCTCCCGCATCCAGGGCGGGCTCCGGCCCCGCTAAGTCGGTTCGGACGCGCGTGTACCAATATCGCGTCCAGCTCCGCCAAAATGTCGAGCGGCGGGAACCGAGCCAGGATAGTGGCCGCCTCGTATGATACCGTACGGTATCCTCGTGCGATCGAATGGCCATCTTGCGCTGCAGGCTAAGTAGCGGCTCTGTAGCGCCGGACGCCCGTGAAGCGTTACACCACACGGGCGCCCCGTAGAGGGCCATGGATCGCACGAGACCTCCGTAGAGGCGGCGGACTCCCTCCCTGGGGCCCCAAGATTAGGCAGCAGTCTGTGCAGGGCACCCACTGCCTTATCGATCTTGGGGACCAAGCGGTCGAAGTGCACTTCGAAACCCAGCGACTGTCAGGGTGAGGCCGAGATATTTCATCTCCGACCCACCCGGACCAGCACGTCACCTACGCGAACCGACTGGTTGGCGGTTCCAGCCTTTGGGAGCTTAGGAACCATAGCGCCTCAGTCTTGTGAGGCGCTACCCGCAGACCCAGCTCGTGGATTTGTCCACGACGCATGCCACCAAGCTCGGCGAGCCGGATGGTGCTATCGAAATCCTCCCCGTCGGACATGACTAGCGTGTCGTCTGCATAGCAGACGACACTCACGCCGGCGGGGAGACCGGACCTCTAAGGACCGCGTCATATGCGAGGTTCCATAGCAGGCCCCAACACAGACCCTGCGGAACCCGCAATTCACCTCCCTCCGATGGAACTCGTCCCGACCCATGTACTGGATGCACCTGCCATGCAGGTACGCCCCGACGATGTTGCAGGTAGAGGCACGCGGTGAAACACCAATGCCTCCTAATCGCTCCCCAGGGCAGCGTGTTAAATGCGTTGACTACGTCAAGATTGACGGCCAACGCCACGCCACCCCGGGTCACTTCGCCCCGACCGTTGACGGACCCGGAGGATCGCGTCAACGGTCGACCGCGCCTGCCGGAAGCCATTGCATCCTGACAGGTCGGGGCCTACCTGCCGCAGGTGCGAGTTGAGGCGGGCGGCAATTATTCTTTCGAATAATTTGCCCGCCTCATCCAGCAGACATATGGGTCGGTACGCGAGGGAGACTCCGCGGTCCTACCGTCCTTCTTTATCAGCACCATCCTAGCCTCCTTCCAGCCCGCTGAAGGGAGACTCCGACTTCGAGACAGCTGGTGAACAGCCGTCTAAGTCTCCCCTCAGGCCGGCGGCGAGCCAGCACCCAAGCCCTTCCGGGAATCCCGTCTGGGCCGGGTGCTGTATCAGTCAAAACCTTAACCTAACTCAATTATATGGAAATTATCGGTGTTTTTATACACCGTTATGACCAATGAAGTATCGAAGTAATCGCGTGATGTACACGACCTGCCCTAACAGGTCCACGCGTCCCACGCGCATGCAACAGACACGCGCTCGAGTAAATCTTACCGCAGGCAAATTTTGCACTGATAAGTAAGTTCTTTGTTATTTTTTTCTCTTCTTTTACCTCTTAATAAACTACGCTGAACGGCCAGTCGGCCACTTTAGTTTACACCGGACTTATGAGAGATGGCACAGCCCTTAGCCTACACTTCTTTAGGGAGTAACTCGGCGCCAAGGCTCCCGAGAGGACGAGGACGGTTACTCTATTCGCGATAGCATTCCGATCCGAGGGCGCTCGAGAGGGCCGAACCACGTCTCGGTTGGGAGCTTTTATCGGAAAAGTATCAAGATATTGAATATAATATGAATAAAGACAAATAAAAACAAGAACCAAAGCGTAGCGTTTGACATGCCTTGTCATAGTTGTAAATTGTCCGTCTACGCAGAAAGAACTTTAAGGACCCGGTTCTGCAATTTGCCGATGACATTTCACTACTAAACCAAGCAATTACAACTCAATTGTCATTTTGCAAAAACCGTAATCTACTAGATTAATGTTTTGATATATATTATAATTTTCAATATTTCTACTATTTGACTATTGTCGTGTACCGTCTCCTAGCAAAAAAAACTACCAAAACTCGACTACTGTGATGTCACTGACCGTTTATTTCGACACAATTATTTTAGCAATTATTATTTATATACAATAATAAATAATAAGATTTAAACGCGATAAAATCCGTACATAATTCATTATCAACCAATTGACGCTTAAGTGACAATGTTAAATGTTAATTTGTCTTGAACATTGGTGCATTCACACCAACTTATGAAGTAGGCTAGTTACAGCCTAAATATATGTCTCCCTGTTGGGCACAGGTCTTCTCTATAAAGGGAGCGTAAGGGCTTAGTCCGACACGCGGCCCTTATGCGGATAGGTGAAGTCTGCCTATCCGCATAAGGGCCGCCGGGCTTTGACTTCTTAGAAAAGTTTCTAACACATGTAGGTTTTGTCAAGATGTTTTGCTTTATCACCGATCGCGTGCTAAAACACTTAAAATTACAACAAACAAATTTATTGATGCCGACATCGAATCGAAACTGCCAGCGTACTAAGCAACTTGAGATGACCGCCCGGACACTGAGCTACCACGGCTCTTATTAACGTATGAAGCTTACAGTAATTAATAATTAGCCGGTAAAATGATCACATCGCTATCCATTTTAATTATTTAACGGCGACCGGTTGCCAGCGACGCGGCGGGCAGCTGTCGCAACCGTCCGCTCTGTTTATTCATTACCAAATCACACGGGCTAACGAAAAACTATTCCGACCTGCTCGCGGGGATCGTTGTAAGACCTGCGATTTGAATGAGAATAGATGACTTTGTGAGATAACCAAGCTTACGTGCAGTTTACGGACTCGGGTGTGAATCCGTCGGTCGACCAACAATGCATAACGTAGACGTGTCAGTCTTTCCTTCCAGTAACAATCTTTTCAAGAGAACGTTGAATAGGCATTTACTGTACTGGGGCGCCTTAAAATTTCAGAACGCATTACAATTTAACATCAGATGGGACCGTGGTCAAGAACAAGCTTAGTAATTAGTATCTTCTATAAAATAAAAGACCCACAGCTTTTTTAAGATCCTTTTTAAAGTATAAAAAGCGATCAAATGTGTACGAGTTTTATTATTGCTTGGGACTAGCTCAGAAAGGAATGAATCCTTTTAAATAACCAAAAACCCAACACACCCTAGTAGTGGGAGAGGGACAGCGGGCGAACGAGACAGCGATCTAGCAAATGTCGTGCGTTCTAACACAAAAACAGGAGTAACGAACTAAAACGCCAGGTGTGCGCCTATTCCCCGCGACAGCACACACTCGCTCCGACGTACACGGACACCGATTCCACCCGTGACGTTTAATATTGAGAAAGCTTCATGTCCATGTAGAGTAGAACCTTTTCAAATCGAACTTCTTGGAAGACGGGGAAAAAATCGACTTATTCCTTTAAGTCATAGAAGCGTTAATAGCTTAATGGTTTAGGGAACAGTCTGCGAATCGTATGGTAGTAAGCAATTTCGAATTCAGCATTCAATTATTGACTTATCTTAAATCTAAGACAGTGCAGGACTATTATCTATATCACACTGTAGGAGTAAGAGAGAGCAGTGCAAGCGCACATTTTCGTTTTCTCTTGAACAATTGTGTATATTTATATACATATAAATGGAGCTAAAGAAGTCTTACTCCAGTCTAAAGCACAATAGTTTTTTTTTTTTATTTTGTGAGGAACCTATACTGTCAGCCAGTAAAACTAGTCACTACAATTTAATCGGAGTCTGAGAGATGGCAAAGCTCAGGGAGTAGGTTTAATCTGATCATGTAATCCGATCCGAGGACCGAATTAAAAATCGGTCGGTTGTTTTTTTACATAGATTACTAGCGAAATTCTAACTTGTTTAAATATCACTTCGGAAAGTTAGCGCTTGGGAGAAGTGACCGAGGAAACTCCGGCAACGCTCCTAACATTAATGATGAGGAAATTATCTACTATCCGATGAAATCACGAATTACTTTATCTCTGCACTGCCTTGTGGGCTTAGGAATTGTTCCAACTTACTTTGAGTGTGAATTGTGAAAAAAATAACAAATTACATTAACACTACGACAATAACGTACATTGTTGGTATATTTGCGATTACAAGCAGTACCTTATATTCTCAGTAATTCTATGTTCTAGATATAGAGGTCCAAATTATTTTCGAGCTATGGAGAAAAAATATGTACCGAAATGTCTTGTAGAGTAACCCAATAAAGCACTCGCTCCAAAGCAGTAAGCACAGATTAAAGATCTGTTTCGTGATACTAGCATAGCATATTTTGTTTCTTTCACATCCAAAGAACTACACTAGAAACTGCTAGAAGGACTCATAACTACCGTCATGTCAATCAATATTACTTTTGAAACTCTTAGAGGAATTGCCGTAGAAGTTTTATTCTATTTAGAAACTAAATCAAATTGAACCAACGCAGAAATCATAAAATAATTTTTTACTTATTAAACTACCACAATACTAAACATATTTTTTAAATTGTTACTAAGAATAATGACTGTTACAAGGGTTTATGCCTCGATAGTACGTAGTAATAAGATAAAAACCATGAAGTGAGCATAT
Organism: Meandrusa payeni; assembly: GCA_029286785.1. Taxonomy (NCBI): domain Eukaryota; kingdom Metazoa; phylum Arthropoda; class Insecta; order Lepidoptera; family Papilionidae; genus Meandrusa; species Meandrusa payeni. The sequence continues at coordinate 13,987,054 of JAGSMX010000004.1, forward strand.
TTCAAAAAATAAGAAAAATTTAGGTACCGCAAAAATAAAACACGTATAGAACTCTCCGATAGGATTCGCATTATTAAAACCGACGGTACTCCTTTGCCTTTTTAGTTTTTCAAGTACGTCGGAGAAACAACTACGAACGAGAAGCAGTCTAGACAGAGTATACAAGCATATAATTTAGATTTGTTTTGCCAAATGGACAAAGTTGGAGTTCAATTTGAATCACTCCATATACGTGCACATTAATAATAGTTCTGAAATATCTTCAAGTAATTTTGCTAATAAGTTCTTAAATTTGAAGACAATTTCCTTTCAAACAGATACGTGCGAAAATATAAGAAAATATGATAAAATAAACAAAAAAAGGTTTTTTTAAATAAAATTATAAAATTAACAATAGCGCCATCTATATTAAAACTACGTCTTCTCTTCAACAAAATACGGGCCACCTAGCGGCATAACGTGGAATTACAATAACCTAAAGTTGTCACATGTCATGTACAGATGGCGCTTTCATAATTTTTAGAAATAAAATAATGAATGCGTAATATAAAAGAAAATTTAAAATCATAGTTTTTTTTGTAATTTTTTATTTTATTTTTTATGCCTTATTAAAATTATAACTTTTCATTTACTAAAATAACTAATCTGTCGCCGTCTAACCTTCCATTGCATGTTTGTCTATTCATTTTTCCCTTTTGTGTTAACATTCTCCTTTTGTTTTACTTACTTTTATTTGCTTTATGTTAAGTCTGTGGTGTGTCTGTGTTGTTTTAGCTTATTTTGGGGCCGGACGGGACGCTGCAGACAGTGAAGAGCGAGTCACGTCGAGGTCGCGGCAGAGGGCGTTCCACGACCACACCAGTAAGTACAAAACTAATTCCTTACCTTTATTTCTTTTGTTGTTTTTTTTTCTTTTATCCTTTATCATTGTTTAACCAGTCGTTTGTATTGACTAATTGTTAACAAACACTAATTTTTTTGTTCCATTTTTTATGTTTTTGTGGTAAAACAAAAATTAATAAAAAAAAAGAGAAATTAAAAAAAACATCACGCGTTTTTTAAAATGATATTCTTTAAACTAACATAAAATTTGCTTTATACAAAGCCATTGATAAATTCAAACACCTAAATAAAAGCAATCTGCGTTTAAATATTCTTAAATTAGTTTAGACTTTTAAGTTATTTCTATATTAGAGTCAACTTACTTATGACCGTCTTACTCTTTCGCACGCGAACGTTTAATAATAACACAGCCGATCTAGTCTTAGATTATGTCGGAGCCAAGTTCCACCAACATTTGGACCAACCATTAGTCTTCCAATATATGTGAGACCAACATGGCAACATGCTGGCCATGCAAACGATGCTTTATTTATGACATGCGTATTGAAAATCGTGCAACCTTCCATTTTGTACGGACCAGCAATAAAACAAACAAAAACGGGGTCACTCTCGCTCTCGTCGCGGAGCACCCAAATACAGGAATAAAGTGTAGCCCGCAGCTTCACGGTCGCCGGCCGGGTAATGTACGCCGTTCAACAAATTAACGCGCAATCTGTCAAACGTGCGAAACTAGCCAACATTAAACAACCATTGCTCCCTTCGAGCACACGTGCGGAAATGCCGCTAACATACACGGTAATGTATGTTGCACGTGCCGTGCGCGACGTGATTATTTGTATTTTTGCTACAGCCTCCGGGGTGCCACCTGTGGGGGTCATTCACACGACGCGAGCGGATTTTGAATTGTAAATTGTAATTCAATGGGTGAAAGGTTTTAAATCATTGCCGGCGATCGGCCTTGAAAATGTCCCACTTGTCGATTGCGAAGCTGAAAAGGAAAGCGATCATTCACAAACCGCAGTACATTTTGTGGAAATTCTAATTCTTCCGTTTGACCGTGTATAACGTGGATCTGGTAGAATCGTCAACGATCAGGTTCTTCCCGATCGACTTGACCCTCTGGGTGTGCGAAGAGATGTCGGGGCTCTTTGCATTCTCTATCGTATTTACCACGGGGAGTGTTCTGAGAAATAGTTCAGAATCATTCCAGTTAGCTATTTCCATTACCGCACATCGGCAGAATTCCAAATTCCACCGCCACCTTCTTGATGGTTGGCGTTCCTTGCGTAATTTTCTTCCACGCTCTATCAACTCTTGGAATCAAGTGTCACTAGCGGTGTTTCCAAGCCTGTACGATTTGGGGACCTTCAAGAAACGAGCCTACTCCTATCTCAAAGTTCGGCAACGCACCTGCAGCTCCTCTGATGCTGTGGATGTTCACGGGCGACGGTTATCACTTAAGATCAAGTGAGCCGTAAGCTCGTTTGCCTTCTTTCTTATAAAAAATCTGTCTACTAAATCTGTCTGTTCTGTTCTTTTAATTTCTTTGTATTTCTTCATTTCTCTTCTTTTATCCCTAAAATTGTGTATATAGTCTGTAATCCAATCCATCTTCTTTTTACGGGTATCGTTTATTTTTAATTACATGCGCGTGAATGTATGTATATACAGTTCATATACCAAAATAATGTTTTTTACAATTTTTGTCTGCCTGTCTGTATGCTAGTCTGTAAGCTAATAGGTTTTAATCGCGGGTAACACTGCGGGGCGCAAATAGTACATTATAATATATATTAAAAGATATACCGGTCAGCGTACGTCAATAAAATAAGAATTACAAAGTATTATTTTATGCGCTAGCTGTAAAAATATGAAAAGTTCAGTATCTATTTTGAAAAAGTTTTAATTAAAATAAGTTTCAAAACAAATATAAATGTAATTATAACTTGGCGCTAGTGTCGCTACATCGGTCCGTTAGGACTTTCATTAAAACAATTTCGTGGAAATTTCGAGAGTTAATGAGCGCCGCGGGCCGCATCTGTTGCAGCCCCCCGGAGCCCTTGCAAAATGGGTCGCGAGAAATAGAATTATATTAATTTGTAACAGCATTAAATCTTTATAATATAACCCAATTGGTGGACGGTCGTCTAGGTCTTAGATTTTTGTTTATTAATCGGGGCGTTCCTTAGGAGAAAGATAAAAACAATTACAAAGGCGAACTTAATGCTATTTAGAATTTTCTTTAAGCTAACATTTGGTGGTCCGTCACAGGAATTGATTGGTTTGATTGTTATAGTGAATAGTATTTGATCAGACCACACTTTGAGTAGATCAATCGGCTTTTGGCTTTTTATAAGATCCAATAAATTTGCGATTTCCTATTCCGAAAGAAACAACTGAGCGACATTTAGTCACATCTGAATATGGCTAAAGCCGAAGTTTTCTTTCGGGAAATCTTACGCATATTTACTTATAATCTAGGTCCAGAGTGATCGCTCAAACAGTTCATCGGACTTTGAAGACTGTTAACTTTTACGTTTGGATTGCCAACAGTAATAAATCTAAGGTTAAATGCCAACAAAATTGTATGTGTAATAACTATGATAATGTTATATAAGTAACTAAAAAAAATCAAAATCAACCCAGAAATTAGAGAAATAAGGGAAGTAATGTTTGGTCGCTGAAAGAAATTAAAAAAAGAAGAATTAAGTATAACCTCTTTTTTTAGTCGTAAAAATATTACATACAATATGCTAGCTAGCAATATTTCTGTTTTTTTTGCTTGTGCTAGGACATGGTTCACGGCCTTAGTCGAATGGTGGATTCGAACCCACTACCTTACGATTCGCAGGCCGTACCCTAAACCATTAGGCTATTGACGCTTCGAAATTATACATATATTTACATTGTACATCGTATTGTAAAGCGCATCGAGTAATATCCTTAATGCATGTAATTGAGTTTTTTAAAGCCAATTGAAAGGTGCATTCATCGTAATGTAATGGCATTGAACACATCAATCCATTAGCCGGCTCGTAATATCGATCAATATCGACGTAGGGGTGTGATAATATCGTTATAATGTAATTAATTTTATCGATAATATTCGAGTGTTCCACATACGTGTCCACTTTAATGTATTACGAGTGTCGAGTCGAGCTTTGCACTATTGATTATAATTAGAAAATTATTTTAAGGTAATCTAAAAGATAATAAGTTACGTAACTATTTATTAAAGTTATATATACAACAATTTTTATATATATCTAGCTATTAATAAATAATTCAAGGTAAAACGGTATTTAAATTAATTTAGAGTAAACCGACTTTACTCGTAAGTTTTAGAACAATATAGGAAATTCTAAATAAAAAACACAACAGAGGTTTTAAAAATCAGTGTAATAACGCGACGCGAAAAGAGAGAATGTATTCGTGGGAATATAGATGACCCCTACTACGTGTAATCAATTCTAAATTCGAAACGATTTTTTTTTACGAATGCAAATTTTTTATCATTAATTTTAACTTTTAGCCCAAAGTGCACGTGTACGAATGTTAAGTGATCACCAACACTCATAAACACTTGCAACTTTGCAATAAATTACGTGGCCGGTCTTTAAGTACAAAAATGGAATGATCAGGAATGAATTTTAAGACCATTCTTTTTTTTTAAATAACTCTCCAGACCGATATCGATCATGGCCTATCACCTGTATGTTACCAGATAACGTCTATTCATCGTCATCAGCTTACAACAGTCCACTGCTGGACATGGGCCTCTCCAAAAGCATGCTACTGCACAATGCTATGCATCTGATGTCAATTGCGGAGAATATATTATCATAGTGGCGTATCTAATCGCGCTGACATGCATGAGGCAGTTTATTCTCGTCAATTCATATCTGATTCAATTTCATTATAAAGGATTTAAAACACAGATCTTTGTGTAATAAAAAAATAATACGCAATTTTACAAAAAATTGTCTTGCTATGAAAATATTCTCGTAGCAATATGCTACGAAGTCGTCATTTACGCTTTTTATTCAATAATAAGCCTATTATCGTGTAGTAGTGGTCACCCCCAACCATTCGAACTTAAAAATACAAAGAGCAAGAGTTGGAACTAACGAGCGAACAGAAAGATTGGGCCGGTCGCCGAACACGGTGCGACAAAACTTCCTCAAAGGAGCTCGTTTGTTCACAACGCTATGTAGATTGCTAGATGTGTCCGAAGTTCACGATTTTTATGCAATATGAACTGAACCGAACGGGAAGTTCTTTGGGGTGAAGTCATTTTAAGTGTGGACCTAATGGTTTAGGGTACGGGCTGCGGATATTAAGGTCGTGGGTTCGAATCCGCCTTTCGACTATTGACTGATGGTTTATCTATATCCTAACACAAGTCTAAGCTTATTTGGAATGGTAATATTTGCGAACCAAAAAATATTGTTAGCATTCTTTAAAAAAACTAAGTAAATATATTTGATACATTTAAATTGAAGTAAAAGATTGGGGAAAATAATCCAGTCTTTATTTAACCCATATAGAAATTAAAACTAGTCGAATCTGCGAGATGTATGCAACAAGCAGGTTAATAAATGGTTGAGAGTTATCATTGACAGACGGTGCATAATGAGCTGCGGAAACAGCTTTTAAATGGGATAAATGTCCACATGAAGTACATCTATATGTCAGTATGGAAAGAGGTTAGGATATTATTTCATGTGAATATAACTACGAAAGGTAGCCAATTACTAATGAAGCAGTTTTAATCAGCAATATCAATCAGACGAAGCAAATACTTCCTTAACTTTCCTACTACTGTTGTATTTTATATACAACAAGCTGCGCCACGCGGTATTACCTGTGTTTAAAACTATTTATTTAATTTTTTTTAAATTAAAAGTAGCGTTGCTTCATCTATCTGCCAGTCAAAGTCCCATCAAAATCCAACCTTTCCAGATTACCCTGAACATACAGACACAAATTGTAAAAAATATTGTTTTGGTATGTGTACCGTATATCCATGAAGTAGAAAGCGGTTATTTTAAAATTACAAACAGACAATACAATTTTATTTATTTTTATAGATTGCTTATTGTAGCTAGTTGCATAGTACAATGTTGTGACTACGATAACACTTCCTTTGTATTAGGGCCGCGCCAAACTAAGGTGATTAATTAAAACTTCAAAGTTTAATTAACAGCTAGGTAATTAATAATCTAACATACCTAAGTATCCGGCGTCCAATCGTTCGAGCAATCACGCTAGATCAGAAACTTAACAAACTATTGCCAATCCTAAATCGTCGACATCAATTCGGAAATAAATTGAAATCCGGCATAATGAAGACGGGCCGCATAAAGCCCGTAGACGTACTAATTTCGCGGGCGCCATCTTGTAGTTGCCATAGCAACGAGACTGCACCCACCCCAACCCCATACGCTGCCTCCCCTTGCCTGCACTTGCGTTGCACTCTAAAAGCTAGACTAGACTATGCCTAGGTCTAGGTAGAGCGATTCGCTGAGATATGAGGTCCGCCCGGCTAATTAAGCAGTTGGGGACGGTTTGCGTAAGAAATAATCAATTTTAACTAACTTTCGAATCGATTTAAATTATGTTAATTTAAAAATGAATACCAAACCAAACCAAATAAAAAATGTAATAGTTGCTTATTAAATATCTAATCAAGCTTTGCTGAATTGTATGTAAGAATCCGATTATTGATAGTATACCATCAGTCGATCGAGATTGAACCGTTGAGTAAATAAGTGAATTAAAAAAGAACATATAAAATACAACAATGTAATAAGTTGTAATTAGAATATAAGAACGTAATAAATATAATAGGTTTGTAATAAGTAAACAGTGAAAGAAAGGAATGAATCTCAATGGCCCTGACCATCCAAGCCAGGGGAGCTAAATATAACTTTGGCTATTCCAAGTCAAACAGAGCAAACTAGACGAGCTTACAACGACTCTGCTCCATTAATGAACACACAGGAGGAATAGCATTGTTACGAAAAAAACCCCGCGCGTCAGTGTAAGCCGAGCAGCTATTTCTAGCAAAAACTATACTACTAAAAGTTTTTATATTAAAATTAAATCAAACTTCTTCCGCGACGGTATGAAATTCTCCGAGACTTTCCATCCGGGATAAGGTAGTATTGACTTTAATACCGCTGGGATCGAGAGAAAATACCGTGACAGATATAAATCCAAGCTTTTGAGCTTTTCACCGCCTGCCAGTATAACTGGTAAAATGAAATGTTTTACACTAATAACTTCAGGTTTAACATTTGTATACCAATCCTTATATATACTGTGTATATAAAGTCACATGTTATTGTTTTTTTTGTGACCAACTACACAGATAAGCCAGAGAAGCTGACTTTTACTGCTTCGCCGGATTGAGAGGTGGCAACAGGGGTGGTTGTCAGGTGGCACTGGTAAAGACCTAAGACATTAAGTCTGTTTAAAACATAGTTAAAGGTGTTACAATAAGTGTAAATAAATTAATAATGCTTAATTTAAGTTACAAACAGAATTATAGTTGACTTAACATTAAATATCTCGTGAGGTATTACCTACCTGTTTTTTTTTTGGACGAACTAATACATTTGGTCTTAGATCGATTAGCCTGAACCTCTATTAGGTGGTAACTCGACACAAGGGTCCCCCCGGTGAGGGGTAACCTCGGCTTGGACGGTTAACATTATTACGCGTTAGCAGTCCGATCCGAGGGCGCCCGAGAGGACCGAACCACGACTCGGTCGGTAGCTATTTTATTAACAAAATCTATTGGGACAATCTAAGCTAAACTAACTTATATGCCACTTCGGGAAGCGTTAGCACTGGGAGAAGAAGTGGCCGAAGAAACTCCAGCAACCCTCCTAATCCTATCGAGGGGGTGAGGTTTTCCCAAAAAATACTTGTATCGCGCAAGGATTTTTCGCAACCTCCGACGGTCGCGAATGGACGCTTTGTAGATTACCTACCTGTTACCGCCTTCTCTATATTTGTCAATCGAGGATGAAAAGTTGTTGTGTATAAAAAAGCTCTTACGTAATTTAAACCCTTTTTAGTGGGTTAGACGAACACAGCAATAGCTGTCCGCTTTCAACTTTCACTTTGCTTATTACGGTGATAGGTATGTATGTGACAGGTGGTAAACATATCGTCATACACCGGGCAACAATTTTTTGGTAAGAAATGTTTTTGTACGTAAGAAATCCAGAAACGGAAACTCATTGATTTAAATGGAATTCGAACCCATGACCAGTAGACCAGAGAACGAATCACTTAACCCCTATTATATATTGCTATAACTTGGCTTTATAACAAACTTTATTTTAGAATTTAATGTGCATAAATAATGTATTTTTATGTGTCCATTCTTGCCATGTACGTAGATGGCTTTAAAAAAAAGTTTAAAAATAAATGTGTATGAAATATTAAAAACCTTATAATACAAAAAAACAAATATTATAACCGTAATAATTGAAATTTATAAATTAAATATTTAGTACAAAGTACTAAAGCATATCTTAATATTATCAATACTAGCATAATAAAACAATTTTGGTATCATTATGTCAGCCGGAGAAAATTTAAAATGGGATCCTTAACTTCAATTTATTTTCCACCACTGCTGTCTATTTCAGTCGCTAAAACCACGGGGAAAATTCTACTGCCTGTCATTCGAGATCAAAGAGAATTTTGATAACATCGAAATTGCGGTGATTCGAAATTTAAAATTTATTTTTCTTTTTAAATAACTTATAGGGTATGTATCAAAATTATGCGCTGTATTAAAATTGCTTTATAAAAATATTTTATTTAAAGAACTGTACAATTATACCAATACCATTTTGGTATTATTGTAAAAGAAAACGCATCCTTAAAAACCACGGACGTACGACGTCCCTAAACTCAGGCGAAATTTGCACAGAGCACTTTGTAATTGCAAATATCGTTGTTTTGCGCATGCGCTGCGCTCCGATCAATACAAGACTTTAATATAAAAAAAAAGAAAATACAATTTGCGCGGCAAAATCTCTACAGTTCTTTAATCATAAACTTTTTACATTTAAATAAGCGTATCATATTAACAGAATTTAGTTCAAAAAAATGTTTACCGATCGATTTGTTCAAACGTAATTAGTTTTTTTTTGTAATCAAGTTATATTTTAGTTTGACAAAACTTCGTTAATAATATAGAAAAAATGTTAAATTTTCTGTGCAAAGATTTAATTGAATTTGCGATACCTCCGCAAATGGCCTCCCTCGCCCAGTGGGGTAGGGGCCCACCCCGTACTATTGGATAGTTACTCTAAACTATTGCTTGAAACTTTCATTAATGCATTCTATTGCCTCGTTATGCATTTCAGACGTCCCTTTACCAATATAATGGTAACTTTAAGATTTAGCGCTTTTGTTATTAAATTCATTTGAAAGTTGTCTCTATAAATGATGGTCTAATAATATACGTATACTTATTTTACTTAGAATAAACAGTTCTGTTACAAGTATATTTACGAGTGAAAACCAAAACCGACTACCGACTCTCATCAAATTACCCTGGAAGTGCATTCTTTTCAATAAAAAATGAATCATCGTGAAGCGATTTTGGTGATTCTTTTCATTTGAAAGCTGGTGCTTACCATGTGGTTTCCAACTTGTCTAATTCTGAAGATGGCATCCATGAAAAAAACCATATTTGAAATTGAAATTTATATAATTAAGATAAGATAATTATATAATTAAAAACATATACACATTTGGAACAAGAGACATAATAACAGAAAGATTATGGATTATTATTATTATATTAGTCTTAAATTTGCATTATGTATGTACACAATTAATATCTCGCCAACCGATTTCGATTATTTATTGTTTATTGGAAAGGATGTACTTCAACGGTATTTTGTTTAGGTTCTGACTTATTCTATTTAGTAATATTCCTATTATAGTCTGAAGTCGGCTTTTGTTTTTACTCGTAAATATACTTGTTGTATTTTAATAACTTCCGAGTTATAAACGAGTGAGAGAATTGAATGCACGAAAGCCGTAATTTCCGGAAGATATTTGAAAATTTCATAACTTTTCAGACGGTCTCAATGTTACAAAGAGTCGTTAAATATTATATTTGGCCCGCTGTTCTCGCTAAATTGCTCTTTTGATTACAGCCCCGCGAAACAAACGGTGTAAGACCTTCAATTGATTTCGTAAATATTTAATGTGCTTTACGTAACAGAGAGGGCGTTGCTTTTACTGCATTTTTTTCACCTTTTCATTTGGCATGTTGCCAGTGTCATAATGTTAAAAGATAGAAAATCCATATTGAGTAACAGTGGGTACTCATAAATAATAAGAATTAAGTGGTTAATAGAGAAAAAAATATTTCATTTAATCTCAGATATTTCATATATAATTTCTTTTATTTCAAACAGCTGAATAGATTGCATATGTACTAAACAATATTATTGAAGTCTAACATAGACTTCAATAATATTGTTTAGTTGTTCATGATAAGACAATTGATTCAAAGCTGCCAACATGCAGCGCTCAAAAGGAGTAGTTTTTTAGTACAAACAATGTGTGACTGTGAGCTGTCTGGCGCGTACACACGTATACAAACACACGGAATGTAAAAGCCTAGGGTTGTCGCCCGTAAAGCTCCCAAGCTTCCGTACAATTTAAAAGAATGCATTCCTTTGAGTACTTTAGCTGATTTTTACTTCTCCTTTTAACATAGTGATATGTCCTATCTAAAATCTTATAAGACGTTATCTGAAAAAGATTTTTTAACAAGTTTTTTCACCGGTACGAGTAGTATTGTATATTTTGTTACTATTACAATAACAACCATAATATTACAAAGGTGAATCGATATTTTAGAATGACGTTACGAGTAATTAGCGATGACCTAGTGGCTCAATGCTGCTATTAACGCCCATCCCCTTACCATATTAACCATCAGGTTTCCATTTGATTTTTGTGAAAAGCTAGGAATATTTTTTTTTCATAAATATCACTCACATTTTTGTTAACCATTCCAGCTAAGCTTAAGCTTGTGTTGGGAGATGGTACACTTCAATAGTCGAATGGTGAATTTGAACCTGATACCTCGTATTTCGAAACCATTGGATATTGACTTTTGAATGTGTTATGTTGTTAGTATTAGCGTGATATAGCCTAAAGAAAGAAAAATATGTATATGATGTATATATTTGAAGAAAAAATATGTATTCTTGTGGCACTAATGGATAATACGTTTTCGCCAGTATTGTACAAATGCGTAATACCCAGTCAGTATGCTGATGTGACGTCTGCCTTCACAAAATGTTCCGTACCTATACATTCACTTGTAAGTATGGAAACGGGGCTTTGAATCGGAAAAATCCGATAGAACACGCTATTAAGCTTTTATGGCGCGGGCAATTTCCAAGGAATCCGCTTCGATCTATTTCCATTGAGTGTGATTGCCAATTTTTGAACGTTATCAAAAGAAATTGTTTTTTTTTTCAATTCGATGAACTTACTGTTCTTTAGAACATGCAATTTTTTTATCCTTTGTAATAACAGACTATATGCTTATTTCTTCCATTATTCAGAGAAAATGACTTTGAGCTGAACCGGATTGAGAGGTGGCATACCTCTTTGGTCGTTTAGCCTGAACCTCTGTAGCTAAAAATACGACGCTAAAATAAAGTCAAATTTTATGCAAGTATAACAAGTATATTTACGATTTAAAACGAAACCGACTTCAAATCAAACGTTAAACGCTTTTAGGCGCGGACGCTCTTTATATTTCGGAATTATCGTAGAAGGTAGGAAGCTTGGTGATGGACCAAGCTTATTGGGTCATTTAGGATCAGCAGAGGAACAGCTTATTTTAAGAGCCTTTTTTGAACCGACTTGAAAAAAGGGAGGGGATCCTCAATTCCTCTGTATTTTTTTTCATGTTTGTTACCTTTTGACTCATACCTTTCGACTGGGGGAACTGATTTTGATGATTCTTTTTCGTTTCAAACCTGGTGCTTCTCATGTGGTCCCATATCAATTTTGTCCAGTTCTGACAGTGGCATCCATGAGAAAACCATATAAGTGTTAATTTTTTATCAAGTAAGTACACCATGTACAAATGTACGAATAAATATGACGCCAACCGATATCGATGATTCCTTTTTTTTGGAATGGATGTATAAGGGTAGTTTGATGAAAGTTTGGTTATGTTCTGATTAATTCTATTTCTACGATTATTTGGAAATACAAAGAGGGCGTTCAAGCGTAGTAGCACTTAACATTTGTTTTTGCTCGAAAATATACTTGTGCTTATATTATGCTGTGTCTTTGTAGATTAAAAATAGTAAAAACAGGACTTGTTCCATTATTAAACTGTGCAATAAATCCGGTTTGTACTCGTATCAAGATCGTGACACCGTGACGCCCGGGATTTGCGGCGTGCCGGCGTCCCGCTGGAGGGATCTCGCCGCGCAACAAGTGAACCGAAGTCACTCTTTAACCCGCCACCGAAAAGATTGGCCGGTTCGGATGTAAAACTTAATTGTCTCAGTTCAAAAAAGGTTTTACGTCTTTTTGACGAAGAACGAACTAAATTTATGAATAGTAAATAGTATTCCTCAATCTACATAATTGCTCCACTAAGCAATGCTTAAAGTTAATGTTAAAGTTACAGCCTATATATGTCCCACTGTTGGGCACAGGTCTTCTCTGTAAAGAGTGTAAACAGGCAGAATATGCCACATGGCCCTAATGCCGATTGGCAGACTTCACATGTTTTACAAAATTTTCAAGTACGAGTACTTTTTTCACGGTGTTTATACAATTGCACATGCACATTAAATGACAACAAATTCATTGGCGCCGGCACCTAGGATCGAACTCAGGTTGCTAACGTACTAACCAACTTGAAGCGACCACCCGGACACTGTGCAACCATGTTTCGCAAACAATGCTTACAAATACGTAAATCCGTAATCTCTGCCCGGTAGTTGGTGTGAGTGCTATCATCAACAGAACATCACTCGTCTGTCATTCTCTTTCTCCCAAGTGATTTTATGTGTTTAGTAATTTTGAGGCTTATGTTGAAACACTAACACAGTGTGCCTAAAGTGTATTTAACACTGATTAGAACATACATAATATAATCAAGATGAGAGTCATAGAATACATAAAAACTATTTATTTTTATATATTCTCCTTGATGAACTAACAAAATGCAATAATCAAAATATCGGAGCGGCGAAGCAACATAAAATCTTTTTACAGCGACGCTGGTATGCGCTGCATACCATTAAAATTAGACATTAACCTAGTTACGCGAATTTCCTACATTCGCCCAGTAGCCACGGATAATGTATTAGTTGCCAGATTTTGAACAATCAAAAAATTTGCAAGTGTAGCTTTAAAACGTTTTCCATATAGGTTGCTTTATAATTTGAGTGCCGTGGTATCTTAGTGTTCGGGCGGTCGTCTCAAGTTTCTTAGTTATCTTAATAACTAGAGTTCGATTCCCGATGCCGAAATCAAAAAAAGTTGTTTGTTTAAATTTTATGAGCTGGTTTCCCATGCGCTCGGCGGTGAAAGAAAACATCGTGTGGAAAACTTTTTTTTTGTTAACGGGGGGGAAATCTTCAAAAAGATACCCTGCCTTCTGGGGGGAAGGCGGAGGTTATGTAGGGTTTTCACCCACTAAAACCTCCCGGGTGGCCCTTCCTTGGTGCATGGTGCAGGGGCTCCGGGATCTCCAGAGGAACGCACCAGAACCCCTCTGCACTGTGCTCAAGGAGAGCACTTCCTGGGGGGGGAAGTTACTCCCTCCCCCTCTGTGCCCTCACAGTGCAAGGCGACACGGGCCAGCCGATGTCGCCTTCTTCCCGGGTCCACCTTGGCGGACGACAAAGGCCCCCACTCTTGTCGCCCAGTGAACCCGAGGCCCCTTTTAGTCGCTTTCCACGACAGGGCTGATGGAAACCTACATGTGTTAGAAAATTTTCATGTGTAGTCTGACTCTATTTACAGAGAAAGCCTGTGCCCAACAGTGGGACATAAATATAGCCTATATTATATTATTATAAGCTTAACTTTTTAACGTTTATGTAATGCGTAACATATATTACATTGTTAATGATTTACGAATTTAAATAGTATGTTAAACAAAAGTTATTTCAAACAATTCTGTTATTTCGTACACATATTTATTCGATATTTAAATGAAACATAAGTTTTTTTCTTGAACTAGATAATATGTAAATGTCAACGTGAAACTTTCTGGAAATTGACATTCGCGATGAATAATTCATAAGGGCGTAATACATAATGTATGTTTTATTATCTCAAACAATGGGCCCGTTATTTCTGTATAGGAGTTGTCCCGGCCATTCCGTTCGTATACGGACTAAATAACTCTTCGAAACTTTATCAACATGAAAATGTTAATAAACACCCCGGGAATGGAGTTACAATTAGTCAACTTTTCAACCGACTTTAAAAGAGAAGGAAGCTCTCAATTCGTCTGTATGTCTTTTTTATGTTTGTTACGTCACAACTTTCGACTGGATGAACCGATTTCGGTGATTCATTTTTTATTGGTAATAATGTACTTCAAGGGTATTATGATGAGAATTTTGTTAGGTTCTGATTAATTCTATTTCAAGTCGGTTTTGGTTTTTACTCGTAACTTTTCAACGATTGTATTGTGACAAAAATTATTCGCGAGGGACAATAGAATAATAAAGGGCCATTCCACTGTCTAGTAAGCCTGCAACGAAATGAAAAATATCGGTTATTTTTATAAAAACTAATCATTCGTGAATTCTCTGCGACATCGTACATCGGTATATGGCATAAGAAGCTTAACTGTGGAGTTTTAATATATCGCGGATTACACGGGTACGCTCTAAAATCTGTTTTATGGGCAGATTATGTTTTCGCATAGCTTTAAACCTCTATAAATTCGCTGTTTCAATATTTATTAACGCTCGAAATTTCATTGTATTGACTGAAAATTGTTACATGTCAAAAATGCAGAAAAGCGTAGTTAACGTAGCCAAAAATTAGCAGGCTATCACATCCCTACCCATCTGTCCTAGGCAACTACCATCGCCAAAATTCATTAATGTGGTGCGCGGGCTTCACTCTTAATAGATATCCAAAAAGTTCGGAACTAAACCTTTTTTAATATCACAACTATAACTGTAAGACGGACATTAAACGTAATTTTTTAAATAAAAAATAATTGTTATTAATAAGTAATTATACTTACTTAAGTGGACAGAAATATAAATATAAAAATGTCAAGTCAACTATTCTAAGCTTTCAGTTACTAGTTACCATATATATCTATATAAAAATAAATAGATAAATAATAAAACAATTTTATAACAGCAACACCGTTTCACCCATCCGCAAAATTACACGTAATCGAGTTAAAAATAAATGTAAGATTATCTTAGTTTTGAGAGCTTTCAACTTTTTCCGGATGAACGGTAAATTTAATTTTCTGTGGAAATTGCCATCCCGGGGCACGGCGGGGCTGCAATAAATTGAATTTAGCCGATAAAACTTCTATAAATACATATTGTTGGAGCCCCGGTAATAAATGTAAAAAAACGTTGTATTTTTTAAGAGATGAACGCAATTTGTAAAGAGACTTTAAGTCTTTAAGAGATTTTTGATATTGTCTATCGACATTTTTCTCAAATCTGCATAGATCTTCTGAAGAAAATCGCTCGCAAAATTAACTATTTTTCTAACATACATAACTATAGTTATGTATAACCAGCTGAACCTGTTCACTTCGCTGCACAAAAAAGTTTAACTCCTGGTTACATCAGCTATTTACCAATGAAAGTCCCGTCAAAATCGACCCAGCCGATCCAGCGATTAGTTGGAACTAAAGACAGGCGGAAAAAATTGAAAAAAATGGTTAATATTACAAACAGACACAGATGAAAGTATATATTTTTGTGTCTATTGCTTATGTCTACTTTTAATCTTAATAGGACCTTCTTTTCAATAATCATTTATTTATTATAAACACTTCTTTCTCTTATCTATTTATTCTCTTTTCTTGTTACCCTGCTATTTGTATGTTTAGTTTTACTTAATTAACTGAGCTTTTTTTTTTGTTGACGGGGAAGAAATCTTCAGCAAGATAGTCTGTGTTTGTATCTGTGGTAGTATTTGTTAAATAATAAACAATAATAATTTACGATTACAATCAAACATTTCATGAATCATAAACGCAAACTCGTAAATATGGCGCTGGTCTGATAAATCATCCTTGAACCTACAATTATCGATACTCTCGTAAATCACGTAAAGATATTTTAATTAAACTCCTCCATATATCTGGAGAGCGGCGGGAGGGGCGGGAGGGGCGGGTGGAATTAATTTAATTTTAACTTGATAATATATCAAGTCTACGTCTCGCTAATAATGGAATTATGTTTGTACTTCGGGAATCCATTTGCATTCTTATTAGATTCGTTACGGTACCGATTCTTCGATGAGAATGAGCCGTGAATATTGTGAAATGTTTATAAAGTTTCTATGAATTTTAAAATTGGTATTCATAATTTACCGGCTACCAAAACAAAATGATCGCTTTATCAACAATTGAAAATTTATGAAAACGATTTTAGAAAGATGTTTTTTATTAGTTCAAAACTAAAACGTTTATCGTCCTTCCATTTTCTACAATGGTAACAGAACGCGTGACTTAAATTTATATCCCACTGGTGGACTCTGGCTTCTTAATAGGACGTAATCTAACAATAACTGTCGACTGACGAACTTCAATCGAGATTTTTTTTGTTAGTCAAGTGTTGTTACACATCTTAAAGGAGATAATAAATCATCACTTGAATTAACAATTTAAAACTCAGTTTTCTGATAAAAGCTGCGTACTATCGGGCGCCCTTGGATCGGAATGGTAACGCGATCAGAGTAACCACCCAACCCGAGGACATCTCTCGAAGGCTCTTCCGTCGTTCGCAATAGAAGTTCAAAAACGAGATTTATTTAAAAATTATTGAAAGTGAAATGAGTTACAAAACTAAGATCTTCATATCACTTGTTTATATTTGTGTAAAAACGAATAAATTGAGATAAACTACAGAAAAATCAAGGGAAGTGTATTCACTTTATTTCAGTGTTGTATTACTCACATTCGCGTAAATATATGTAGTGTTGTTACGTACTATAAATCTAGAACATTATTCAAAACTCACATCAATCAATGCATTTGCCGTAAACATTCCAAACATTACCTAAGCCTAAAACATTTTCCTATTTCTGATAGGCAGTCGGCAACGTAGATATTCCATTCAGCCGCCCAGACAATTCGACCACCCCTAGATTGCTATTCTAAACCCCATCCCCCTACACCCTGCAAAAGTAGGAGGCAGTCTGCCCGTTCGTATGGCGCTTAATTTCCGTATCGCATGGCCATTAATTTGTAAAACGATATTTGCTTATATGTAGACTATATTATTCGAAAATTTATCTTTGCAATGAATTTAAATAACAATAGTATCATATAGACATTGAGAGAATTTATTATACTAATAAACACATTTACATATTACAACTAAAAAACGAAACTTTCGTAAGATGTAAATTACCTTTTCGATTTAATTTATAATTATTAAATTATAATTTTAATCATAATTATGAATGCTAATAGACATATACTAAATATTAATCAATTCACAAAGCCGTCATAGCTCAATGTCCGATCAGTTGCCTCGTTACATAGTACGGTATCAATGCGAGCACCAATCCGCGGCACCAATGAATTTGTTTATTGCAATTAAGCGGCTAAAAGCTAAGCCACCTCTCAGTGAAACAGTCAAAGTCCGCTTCTCCAATTAAATACTGTTTTACCACGCGCTCAGTGGTGAAGAAAAACATCGTGAGGAAAAACCTATATGCGTTAGGAAATTTTCTGCCTATGCCCTTATACTCTCTTTACAGAGAAGGCCGGTGCCCAGCAATGGGACATTTATAGTACGTAACTTTTTTGAACTTTCACCTTTTTATGGGCTGAAAGCTGAGTTTAATCCCGTTGGAATTTTTATTTCCTAAATATTTAATGTAACTACTTTGTATATTTTCCTTAAACTGACTCTTTATACAACAAAAAAATCGAATGATTTGTGATGAAAGTGATGAAGTTTTGTGTCCACAAGCATTAAAATAATACAAGCCGAATCGGGAACCTAATCCTTTTGTGAAGTCGGTTGTGAACATATTTCTACGACCTATGCTAAGAATCGACACACAGCATGCCGATGTAAATCCAATGCTACCAATCAACTAGTAAACTACCAGAAAGAGCAATAATCGATCGATGAACGTTAATTTGGTAAACAATTGGTTTAGCAGATTCGGGACGCTTAATGCAACTAACACGCGGGAAATAGTTTATCTGTGCAAGTTTGCCGCCCTTTGCCTCGTCTGCTGGCGCGAGATGATGCGGATTGGCGCTGTCACCGGCGCATTCCCGCAAACTTTTAATTACGACCATTGGGACCGAAAGTTTAAGTCGCCGAAAGAACTTTTCCTAACGAAACTCTGCGAGCGATATCGCCCAGGTTATATCCTAAGTGGCCTTGCCCTAGCTTGCTTTTACTTGTACAAATTTAAAAAAGAAAATTTATTTTTACACAAAAATAAGGCATAGATTAAGTTTAAGACTTAACTTTGTATTCCTTTTGACGACGGCGTTTGAAACTTAAGCAAGATTCTATTTTAAAGTTGAATTTGTTTTGTATAACATATTCAATAATTGCCATAAGGCCACGAATCATTAAAAAAACGTTAACCATATTTTATAGTAAACTTGCTATGTCGATAAAATCAATGGAGATTAATCCACTTCCGACCCTTAGCATCAAAGAGATACGTTTTGAGATATAAAAGATGATGTACTGCTATCATATTTAATTTTTTTTAATCATTTTCTGATATTTAAATTATTGTCATGTCATCAATAATTCATATTCAATTAAAATATCTTAAACGCAACAGTAGATAACAGTCAGTAAATTATTAAATCGAAAACCAAACTCATCAATGAATGCCTTAAGACTTCAAAATACCGTAAGCTCGTTCTGCGTAGATCGGATAAAAACTCGACAACACAAAACAGAAACCGACTTCAAATCGAATCAAACGTTAAACTATAATATTATAAAATAGAATTAATCAGAACCTAAACAAACTCTCATCAAACTAGCGTTGAAGGACATCGTTCATAATAACAAAATGAATAATCAAAATCGGACAGTAAAGCAAAATATTGAATTATTTTTCTATTTGTCGCGCAAATACTTAATGGAAAATTTAACACATAAATTATTTTTGAATATTGCACTACATAGCAAACACCAGCTTTCAAATAAAAAAAGAATCATAAAATCGGTTCACCCAGTCCAAAGTTATGAGGTAACAAATTAAAAAAAAAAACATACGGACAAATTGAGAATGGGTAAGTCGCTTGAAAATAATCAAGACTAGACGGTATTTTACAACAAATATGACGTGGAATGTCAAACGCTTCAACCCCTCCTGTGAAAATAAGGTCACGCAATTTTGTACTTCATCTGATCCTAACTGTTACAGTCAATTAGTCTATTGTATTGCATCCAGTTTAAAAACATAGATTATTAGAATTGAAATGGTCTTAAGTGTGAAAATATGATTTCAACTCTCTAAGTTTCTTAGCACGGAATCCCATCCATTTAATGCATATTTCCGAACAAGAGCAGAACTTGTTCTAGTGGTGTTTGCTCAGTAAACTGAGACGCGGCCCCGCATAAATTGCGCGGCTTCACATAATTAAAAATCAACATTTACGTTCAATTCCATCTTCAGCGCTGTCTGTATTACAACGCTCTCGTTATCTCTCTCTGCTATTGGTAATATTATAACTACGCGATGTAATTAGCGATACTTACAATTATGAAAACTAATATAGTTAACTTCACATGTGAAAATTCTTCTTCATGTGCATCACTGCAGGTCGGCAGTCAATCTTCTAAACTCCTCCTTGTCGATGGCTAGACGGGATAGTAATCCTTTTTTTTCTCCAGTCCATTCCTTGATGTTCCTTATTTGCCATGACTTCTTCCTTCTCGATCATTGATAGTTGCAGCAAGCCGCACATATCGTGTCTTAGGATAAGTCTAGCCTATGTACTAGATCTTACACTGCTTGATGGTTTTGACTAATTGGATCTTCTTTTGCGTTTGGGCAAGAACCTCAACTTTGGCTAGCTTAAAACACACCAACTCCATTTCAAATTTTATCTTCCTTCCTAAAACTTTCCCGTCAATTAAGTGTGATAACTATGGCAGCAGCTATCTCTATACAGAGGTAAACAGGTTATGTGCCTTGATGGTCGCGTTGAGTTTTTTTATAAGGAAAAAGCCAAAAACCACCTTCAATCACTTAGTCAGATGTCTTCTATGTCTACCACCTAGGGTTATAAAGATGCGAGAGACTACTGTACTCATATAATTTTAAAGATTAGATAAAGATAAAATCTATTTGTTGTTACATATCATTGTTGTAGTCATGTTTTTAAATTATTGATATGTATTTACGTATCACGAAATTGAATGAAAGTTTATTTAAACATGTATTTTTTTTTCTCTAAGCTTGCAACCATTACCTTATCTCTACACCTAAGTAGACCCCAGGCAGACTGGCAGAGAAAGACTTTTGGCATTAAGTCCGCCCTTTGATATACTGCTATTTTGAGCAAATAAAGATGAAAAAAGTGTAAGATAAGGGTAAGATTATTATTACATTTAAGGTTATGATAATTTCTACGTTCCGCAAATGTCAGGTCTCATGACTGTCATAAATATATCCTTAAAAAAAACCGCGCGAGACTGTTTATAAAACTTGAGCACGAAGTGTATCGATTACATTTTAAATTATTACCAGGTAAATACGGGTAATTCATGAACATACATTGTAAAGTGGACAATAGTGATTACAGGGCACAATTTGCGTAATGGCCGATGTTTGCAATCGCGATAACCATAGGGTTGTTTCCAATGATCCTTGCTATTAGTGCGGGCATCGCATGGCGCTGTGGGCTTTTGCTTTTTTTCTTACATCGTTCACTACTAGCTACGCCCCGCGGTGTTACCCGCGATTATAAACGATTTATGTGAAAAAAATTAGCCTAAGTTACTCCTTGTTGTCAACTATTTATCAGTGAAAGTCCTGTTAAAACATTTAAACGTATTTAACAAATTTTATGAACACATAATTTAGCGAGCGTATTTCAAAAGCAAAGGTGCAGGCCAGCTGTGAATCTAACCTCAACAGTCAGATTGTCATTTGCACGCCGTAACAAACAACTAAGTAAACATACATTTATTTAATGAGAACGTATTGTTTTTCTCCTTTGTTTACTTTATGAAATCCACGTAATTAAAAAAAACATACGGACAAATTGAGAATGGGTAAGTCGCTTGAAAATAATCAAGACTAGACGGTATTTTACAACAAATATGACGAGGAATGTCAAACGCTTTAACCCCTCCTGTGAAAATAAGGTCACGCAATTTTGTACTTCATCTGATCCTAACTGTTACAGTCAATTAGTCTATTGTATTTTTATAGTCTAGTTATATCTATTATTTTTTATAGTCCAGTTTAAAAACATAGATTATTAGAATTGAAATGGTCTTAAGTGTGAAAATATGATTTCAACTCTCTAAGTCTCTTAGCACGGAATCCCATCCATTTAATGCATATTTCCGAACAAGAGCAGAACTTGTTCTAGTGGTGTTTGCTCAGTAAACTGAGACGCGGCCCCGCATAAATTGCGCGGCTTCACATAATTAAAAATCAACATTTACGTTCAATTCCATCTTCAGCGCTGTCTGTATTACAACGCTCTCGTTATCTCTCTCTGCTATTGGTAATATTATAACTACGCGAGAGACTACTGTACTCATATAATTTTAAAGATAAGATAAAGATAAAATCTATTTGTTGTTACATATCATTGTTGTAGTCATGTTTTTAATTTATTGATATGTATTTACGTATCACGAAATTGAATGAAAGTTTATTTAAACATGTATTTTTTTTTCTCTAAGCTTGCAACCATTTTTTTTTTGTTGACGGGGAGGAAATCTTCACAAAGATACCCCGCCTTCTGGGGGGAAGGCGGCGGTTATGTGGGGATCTTACCCACTAAAACCTCTCCGGTGGCCCTTTCCTCGGTGCATGACGAGGGGCTCCGGGATCTCACGTGGAACGCACCGGAGCCCCACTGCACTGTGCTCAAGGAGAGCACGTCCGGGGGGAGGTTACTCCCTCCTCCCCTGTGCCCTCGCAGTGAAAGGCGACACGGGCCAGCCGATGTCGCCTTCTTCCCGGGTCCACTTTGGTGGACGACGCAGGCCCCCACCCTTGTCGCCCAGTGAACCCGAGGCCCCTTTTAGTCGCCTTGTACGACAGGCAGGGGATACCGTAGTCTTATTCTTGAGAGCCCAGAATTACAGGGCTGAACCATTACAT
The DNA here is from genome assembly GCA_029286785.1 of Meandrusa payeni. Classification (NCBI taxonomy): domain Eukaryota; kingdom Metazoa; phylum Arthropoda; class Insecta; order Lepidoptera; family Papilionidae; genus Meandrusa; species Meandrusa payeni. Next base: position 14,009,476 of record JAGSMX010000004.1, read on the forward strand.
TATCTCTACACCTAAGTAGACCCAAGGCAGACTGGCAGAGAAAGACTTTTGGCATTAAGTCCGCCCTTTGATATATTGCTATTTTGAGCAAATAAAGATGAAAAAAGTGTAAGATAAGGGTAAGATTATTATTACATGTAAGGTTATGACAATTTCTACGTTCCGCAAGTGTCAGGTCTCATGACTGTCATAAATATATCCTTAAAAAAAACAGCGCGAGACTGTTTATAAAACTTGAGCACGAAGTGTATCGATTACATTTTAAGTTATTACCAGGTAAATACGGGTAATTCATGAACATACATTGTAAAATGGACAATAGTGATTACAGGGCACAATTTGCGTAATGGCCGATGTTTGCAATCGCGATAACCATAGGGTTGTTTCCAGTGATCCTTGCTATTAGTGCGTGCATCACATGGCGCTGTGTGCTTTCGCTTTTTTTCTTACATCGTGCACTACCAGCTACGCCCCGCGGTATTACCCGCGATTATAAACGATTTATGTAAAAAAATTAGCCTAAGTTACTCCTTGTTACATCAGCTATTTATCAGTGAAAGTCCTGTCAAAACATTTAAATGTATTTAACAAATTTTATGAACACATAATTTAGCGAGCGTATTTCAAAAGCAAAGGTGCAGGCCAGCTGTGAATCTAACCTCAACTGTCAGATTGTCATTTGCACGCCGAACCACTAAGTAAACATACATTTATTTAATGAGAACGTATTGTTTTTCTCCTTTGTTTACTTTATGAAATCCACGTAATTAAAAAAAACAATAAGACCTCTTATCTTATCAGGTCCCAGTTCAGGTCGAGAGTGTGAACCAACTCCATAAAACGGTAAAAAATTTAGCAACCATTTTAGTAAATAAAATCTCAATTTTTAATACAAACCGGTATCTACGAAAAATATTAAAATGAAAACACATAACACTGTGAAGTTATTGTGGAGTGTGAATAATCACTACCAGCTTATATGTTAATTTACTTAATTATATAATCCATGAATTACAACATAAAATACACAGCTTTATTTGATATATTATGTGTATATTTGTATGTACGTTTAAATGTCGTGCATGTATTTATCTTAATATTTCGTTGCCTTTTATCTTTTGCTTAATGATTACACTTGCCAATATGTTTTTCTCTCACAGGGTTGACTGGTAGAGAATGCCACTAAAGACATTAAGTAATAAGTGTAAATAAATAAATAAAAAATATATTAAAGAACAGTTTTAATCATGATCTACGGAACCCCTCTGAAGGTTCCGCTTTATTTTCTACGTTATTATTTAAAATAAATTAATGTATATTATATTATTTTATTAATGTATATAAGAAAATAATAAATAAGATTAAAAAAGCGCTGACACAATTGTCCTATTCGTATGTAATCTAACAGCACGGAACACAAAATAATCAGCCGTGTATAGCACCGGAGTGATATTTCCGTCTATAAGAAATTGTGTAGCTTAACACTTTCGAAGAACAAACATTATTTCCGAGCGATAAAGTAGCGAACTTCTAACTTTAACAAATCTATTTGAAGCAAAAGAAAACTAGCAAAGCAATAAAAGCGAAATAATAGTTATGGAAATGGTCTTTCATTTTCCACGAAAGAAAACTACGCGGAACTACCGACAATATGAATGAAACTATAATATTGGAAAAGTTTCGTCGCTGGAAATGAGAAAACGCCGCTACGTACTCGTTCGTCTAAAACATGTACTTATAAACTTGTTCAATATTATATCGAGCCGAGTGGCGTCGTCCCTCTCGCACACACCAGCTCCAAACTGCCCGCTTTAATTGCATATTCAGCTGAGTAATGGCACCCGAGGCTTCCTAAACTAAGTATCTAGAATATTTTGAACTATAATATATATTCATAAAGATTATTAGCCAAGCGGTTCAACTAACGTTACGGCCGTCGTTTCGAATCCCAGTGGCCTGTACCAATAAATTACCATTTTTAGGTATTTTAAGTACTTGCAAAAAAGTTTGTGCTTTGGTTTTTTGTTTGTTTGGTTAAAACTTGACAGCAAACGCTGTCTCTGTCTATCCTCCTAAGGGTCAAAACGAAATGAGAGCTTATGTTATTTTTTCTATTTTTAAATAGATGTAATAATAAGCGTCATCGTCGAGTTAGACGCAACAGAACGGGATATATCATAGTTGCAATCCAATGTGATTGTTTGTACTCGTATCGAGGTTTAAAATATATACTTTGCACATCATCTTTGCAATCATGAAACGGAAATGATCAACGAGTTTATTATTGGTTGTGTCGCAGCGGCATCTACTGCACGAATGGTACGGCATGGTCGGTGAAATACCATGACCTCGTTGAATACGGGTATGAACGCAAAAATTCAGCAGCAACTTGTAGTAAGTTATTGCTCTGATTTTGTTCTTGGGTGGCGATGATCGCTTAACATCAAATGCTTAATCCGTGATTCTTTATCCTCCTACAAAAAGTTCACCCTTCAATTGTTATTTTGATAACTAATCTATATATATAAAAGAGAAAATGTGTGGATATGGTCCATATAGGCTCCGAAACGGCTGGACCGATTTCAATGATACTTTCAGGGAATCTTCAGGTTGACCTGGCGAGTAACCTGTAAAGTTTGGTGACGATCGGAGCACTCCTCTTTTTGATCTGTCAAACGAGCCGACGTATGTCAAACTGATATTTATAAATGATAAGAATGATATTGTATTTAATTGTATGTGTATATGTATTTAATCAGTAAGTATGTACATGGGTATAGGTAATGATTTTCACCCGCTCAAGAAGAGAAAAGAAGTGAATGAATACGGAGAAAAATGTATAGTTTAATATATTTTGAAAGTTAAATTAAATATTTAATGGTGTATTCTTATTGTTTAAATAAAATAAAGCAAAATGTAGTCCGGCGAAGCGGGCTAGGTACGCTAGTATTATATAAAATTAACCCCTAAAGATTTCAACATTGTTCTCAGCTTGTTGTACCTCTCGCTATAAGGGTTTATGACAACATATAGCAGAAGCTGGGCCAATCTCTTCTCTTGATTGATGTTTTTAATTTTAATTTCTTTTAAACCGACTGCAAATGGAGATGTATCTCAATTCTTCTGTATTATTTTTACCGCATAACTATCAAATGGGTGAACCGATTTTGATGATTTTTTTTTATTTGAAAGTTGGTGCTTCCCGTGTGGTTCCATTTAAATTTCGTCCAATTCTGACAATAGGATCCATGAGAAAACCATATAAGTCTTAAATTTGCATCAAGTATGTGCGCCACAAATGAACGAAAAACTCAATATCACGTCAATGGAAAGCGATGATTCATTCTTCATTGGAAAGGATGTACTTTAAGAGTAGTTTGATGAAAGTTTGGTTAGGTTCTGATTAAGATTGATTTCGTAATATTTCTACGATAATTCGGAAATACAAAAAGGGCATCCGCTCGTAATAGCGTTTAACATTTGATACAATTTGAAATCGGTTTTGTTTTTATTAGTAAATATACTTGTGTTTTATACATTTTATAATTGTTTTGTTCCTTCCTGTATCGAATAAATGTTTATTCTATTCTTCAGACATATAACTTCATAGAGCTATTACTAATATAAATTAATACAATTCGAGTATAAAACGGAAACGATATTGAAAACTAGGTATATAGGTACAGGATACGCATCAGACAACTATATCGATTAGACTGGGGAAATACTAAAAAAGGTCCGAGTATACGTAACGTACGTGCACGGATCCGTAAATATCGGGAGGGAAGTTTTTTAGCGATCGTTATTTGAAAATTTAAACGATAGCTTTTAAGGTACACATATAAATACATGCTATACGTGAAAATCCGAAAACTATCAATAATAAACAGCCAGTTTGTGAAGTTTAGCATGCAAATAAGATTATAGATGCATCTCCCCGCATTACTAAAGCGGTATAGTTAAAAGCATTACGCCCGGTACGTACTGCGAGCGATTGTTATGATAATATGCGCTGCAATAGACGGAGGAACGATGAAATATTGGCCTCTTTTGCATAAGCACCGCGCTGGTACTCGGGCGGAATGCTTCTACGCCGCGCTACGATGCTACGAGCGGAATTCGTAGCCACTTAATTGCTCATTAAGGGAAAATCCAACGCAATTTTGTTACACGATTCAAACTTATTAAAATACAATAAACCTGGCATTTAACACGTGAGACGTGCAAGGATTCAATTACGACCTTGTTTACGACTGAATATTAGTGTTTAATAAAGTAATTTAATATTTAAATTAATCTATCATTATAGACAAGAGAGTTGTGGTAACTCAGTGTCTTCAAGTTGCATAGTTCGATCCCTGGTGCTGGAACCAATTAATTTATTTGTTGCAATTTTCGCTCGGCGGTGAAGTGATAAATCGTGAGGAAAACTTACATAAGTTAAAAAATCTTTTAAGACGTAAATCTACCAATCCGTACTAGAGTCTAGCGTGGCGGACTATTACCCTGTACTGTCTTTGCAGAGAAGGCTAAACCATCAGATTTATCAGATCATAAGTAGAAAGCTTAGCCATAAAATTATCACTACTTTTTATAACCTATTCTGTGCCCACATACATTAAGAAAGCTTTTTGTTAAACAGAACTATTGACTTATTAAAAAGTAATTGACCTTGGCTAATTCTTTCCTTTCTTACTTTTCGCTGAAAGTCTTTAGGCAATGAGTTGTTATTAGAACAGAGTTGGTACAAACTAAGCATAAAATGACTGTTAAAGCATAAAAATATTAAACAGTAAATTTCAAATCAGGCAGTCAATTTTCTACATTTAGCACGCGGATAAAAGAACATCCTATAATAATTAAACAATTGTAATAAACAACCGAGTTTGACGTGATGTGAAGTTAAGAAATGTATAAATAACCTACTACCGTCAATCATCATATTCACTCGACAAATTCTTATTATTTTTATTTTTTTTTGTTCATTTCTCTCTCTTATTTATTTTACTCTTTTTTTTTTCATTATATTATATAACTATAACAAAACTCTTTATTAAATTATGGCCAATGTGCAACGGCTAGACAAATCACTGCGGTATTTATGGCGTCAAGAAAAATATTCTTATTATTATTTTTTTTTGATAATAAATAAATAAATATGTACCACTGTTTGGCACTGGCCTTCTCTACACAGACAGTAAACGGCCATAATGTGGTTTAACAGACTTCACGTCTTAGATAATTTACTAACACATAAAGGTTTCTTCACGTAGTTTTCCTTCACCGTCGAGTGTATAAATATTATATACATATATTTTATGGTAAAAACGGAAAATAATTTCTGCGTCTCATAAAAATGTCTTAATGGTAATTCTTGTTAACCTTAATTGGATCTATTCGAAGTTGCTAATAATGTTTCATAATAAAAATAACGTAATTGTGCCAATATTCCAAATACTGTGTCAATGTCGATGAAAATACAAAATTTCAATCGATGCTATAAAGTCATTAGACTTACAAAAGTATTTTAACTTCGATAAAAGAAAACATCAAAAGAACTGTCTCGTTAAGAGCAAAATTAAGCACACTTTTTACCGACAAGAGACGTATTTTATTCCCAAGTATTCCTAATTTACGTTTATGTTCACTTCTCTCGGCTGATATGATAATGCATATACGAACTTATCGCTGGCAGTCTTCGTACACTTTCGCCATTGCTTCGGATGCAAGACAGGGACGGAATATTGAGCGAGACAATTTCCTATACGTAAAAGTGGGATAGTAACAAATCTCCCGATGCGGTGCATACATTGTATTATTACTTTCGTCTCTATCGAAAACGTAGAGTCGAATTTGTTCTGCATCAATTTCTTGTATTCTATTTTTATTATACCGTTGTATCAAGTGTACATATTCAATGATGTATGAATACACCATATCCAAAGCTTTTGATCGGGAATTCACTTTCAAAATTCAATTATGTATTGTTTGTTTTTACAAAGAATATTTAAACGTAAATTTATAAAAGCTTACTCTACAAACTTTGCATTTTAAAATGTAATTTGTAATTGATTATTAAGCTGAAAATTGCTTACAATTATTATTCACCTGAAGACAAAACACCACAGCCTTATTATAGCTTTTTTGCATAGACAAAATCATTAAATACTTAAATTTCGATTATTTACAATCGCCGTAAATGTGTTCATCTTTTCTAAAGTGAAGGCGTAAAAAGCCATTAAAAGGCGAAGCTCTCCAACGTATCTCAAATTTGTAATTTGTTTATCAAATGTCTGTTCTATGTATATGTAGAGGAACTCGGCGGAGGGGGGAGGTGGGAGAGTTAGGGGGGGGTGAACGCTTGCCGCGCTCGCTTCGTCCGTCACACGGGCACCAGTCACGTGCGACGACGCCGTCTCTCCGCGCGCTTTATGTAACATATCGATTCACAGCAATCGATTACTAATCGCCGATTGCACATCACTCGGGCAAATTTCCCGCGCCAATTCAAATTTCGAAAACCGCGTGTGCTTGTGTTATTTTAACTTTTTTTTTGTTGTTGTGACACAGACCTTGGATTTTCGGCTTCCCCATTCGACCGCTAAGGTAATCACTGGCTACGAATTATTATTCTTGGTTTTAGGAGGTGCAGTTGGTATTGTTTGTTGCGTAAGAAATGATGTACTAGCATTAAATCTCGTAGACATTGATGGAAAGGTCAATACACCCCGCGGCACGCAAGTAAGACGCAACGAATGAATGTGGAACGGTGATTGCCAGTCAATCTTTAACTTGATTGGTGATATGCATAACACTGATTTCATTAAAAAATAATTTTAAATGTCTTTTTTAATAATAGTGACTTATTTGAACACTTTGAATAGTCAATATAAAGTCTGTCTGATAATTTAAACAAATTCAAAATTTTATTATAAAATATTTCAGGCTTTTACTCGAAATTCCTTCGCTATGTTTGTACTTTTTACATAAATTATCATTTACCGTCCATATTCTAATCATAAAATGCTAATTTTATTCAAATTAGTCGATTCAAGTGATGTGCGAGTGTAAAACATGAACATAATAATTCCTATTTGTTTTTTTTGCTCTAATGTTAAATGAAACTTACAAAAATGTTGATTTGAAATTAACAATTAATCGAAAAATGTTAAATCGAAACCGTAATTATTAATTTATTGTTATTTAATTAAACTTTATTAGAATACATAGTAAAATACATTTCTTAAAATTAGTAAAAACTATTAAAAGTACAAAAATAGTTAAATAAGTTAAAATTTTCTCCCTTATATATAATTATAAGCTCTCATGTCCTTTTAGCAGAAGCGGGGTAGACAGAGTCAGCTTTTGCTGCCCACCTCCCCAAGCTTATAAGGTCCCATACGTGACAAGTGGTGACGCAATCGCCACTCACGGAGCACAAATTTTAACAAGTGACTTTAAAAACAAACAAGTATATTTACGGGTAAAAGCAAAAACAGACTTCAAATCGAATCAAACGTTGAAGTCGGTTGAACGGCAATTAATTGATACAAGCCAGGATTTGAAACCTTGACCATCAGATCATAAGACGAACTGCTTAGCTACTAGGCTATGCTATATATGAATAATATCAAGGTCCCTTTAAATTTGTAATTTACTATTAACCTTATCGTAGTATCGTAAATAAGAAACCTTGGTATTTTAAATGGAATCTCATTGTTACTGACCAATTAGCTTTGCAGTAAGATGCAAGTAATCTATAACTATGTATGTTTAAACGTTATATTTCCCAAAAGGAACCGATAAGATTAAGGAAGTCCAAAAATTGTTTTGCTTTCATTAGACACGATATTGTGAACGGACGCGATGGACCTAAAATATCTACGCAACTAGAGTAACCATAATCACGGATTAAAATAATTTTATTCTCTCTATAATTACGTATTGAAATGCACACAAGTTTTTAAGTTAACAATTGTCGAAGTAATTTACATTTTCAATGTAACCAAGGAACTTCTTATTAATTAATTTAGCAATCGCAAATCCTGTTTGACTAATTAAAGCGCTGCAACTTTTTTTAATTAAAAATAAGCAATTAAATCCGTAACACAATAGGGTGATAGACAACGGCAGACATTACGATTTTCAATTTTGCTCCATGAAAAAAGCGAATGCAGGATTCGCTTTTTTAAGCCTTCATTTTCATCGATAACAGTCAATACGGTCCTTCTTTAATCTATTTACCTTTTAAATTATTGTATTATTTAAATGTTGTACTCGTATAAAGAAGCGTATTTTGAAGCGTCAATAGCCTAATGGTTAAGGGTACGGTCTGCGAATCGTGGGTTCGAATCCAGCATTTGACTATTGCCGTGAACCATGTCCTAGCACAAGCTTAAGCTTAGTTGGAATGGTTAACAAGATTGTTAGTAATATTTCTGAAAAAAAGAAATATTGCTAGCTTTCTTTTTTTAAAAAAAAAAGAAGCGGACTCAATGCCAAAGGCATTCCCTGCCACTCATAAATAAATACAATCACACAAATAAATCATACAATTATATTTACAAGTAAAAACAAAAACCGACTTAAAATCGAGTCAAACATTACACGCGGTCGCCCTATTTGTATTTCCGAATTATCGTAGGAATATTACGAAATAGATGAAGACGAAGATAAATCACAACCTAACGAAATTCTCGTCAAACTACTCTTGAATGATGAATCATTAAAATCGGTTGGCATGATATTGAGTTATTCGGTCATTTGTCGCGCACATACATAATGTAAATTTTATACTTGCATGGTTTTCCTTTCGACCAAATTGAAATGGGAACACACAGATAGCACCTGCTTTCAAATAAAAAGAATCTTCCAAATCGATTCACCCAGTCAAAGTCATGTAACATAAAAAAACCTATCGACGAATTGAGAACCTCCTTTTTGAAGTGAGTTGAAATATAAATAAATAGATATATAGGTTTGTCGTATTCAGTTTCCTGCGTTGATTTTATCGCGGTTCAATTTTGATTTAAGCTTGCCGACAGGTATTAACGTATGTTTCGAAATGTTGTCGAAATGTCCGGAAGCTCGAACTTTAACCTGACCCTTAACGTAGAAGACATTTAACAGAAGTGAACACTGCGAGGAAAATATCATTCTAGCAAATTGAAAAAACTTTTAATACAGCAGCCACTGCCTTTTAAACCATTTCCAAAAAGGGAGGAGATCTTAAAATCATATAAAAAAAGAATTTTTATACAAGTAACTTTTTTATTATTGGAACGGGCTTATCTTCAATTACGTCCCTTACTAATTCTAAAATATTGGGCTGCAAAGATGTCTCAGGGAACTCCTAGTATGAAGGTTTGGGTATCCATGAAGGGAGTGTTCTCTGTGTTGCGGTAAATATTCACATAATAAGTAAGATACATCTTTGACAATCTTCGGTTAACACCTCTACAGATTTATAAATTTAATATTGGTGTCCGTAAATATTCTATCAAGTGGTCACCCTAGTAATATGTGATTCATATACTTTCTTATCTATTCTTATCGTGATGTAAAGTTTACATAACATAGTATATTGAGATTGGCGCGACCGTAGATAGCTTATCTTTGTCCTGGTTTTTGACTGTTGTATCCCGAAGTACGGTCATTTCATACGTAGCTAACTCAAACCGACGCTGAATAGAATTGCTGTGCATATGAGATATGATTTAAAATTATTTGTATTACTTATCTTCTTACAGTATACTTGGTAAACAGAATAAAGGGATTCTTGCTGTATAATATAAAATAATAGCAATGAGGCAGTTATTTTTTAAATCATTTATGAAAAGACTGACATTAATCCGACAATCTAGACGGCACTAGGTAGAATTGACGGTATTCTAACTTGGCACATCTGCTTCTTTTTGCCGTTTATACAACTCCCATGCCAATGATTAATTTATTTCTACGAATATACACACTTCTTCCTCGTGTACACTTATTGAAACTCTTTTTCCTTTTCTGATAATCATTTTTGCATTACAAGTTCTCTTCGTTTCTCTATTTTTTTTATAAATAATGCTCAAACTAGCGGTGCATACCAGTAGGTAGTTAGTTACAAATGATTAAAAATTGCCGTAAAAACGTTAACTTCTTCTTCAAAGACGTCTTTTTCAGTATTCAATGTAAGTTTGAAGAATATATTTCAGCCACGAAAATGACGGTGTAGCACTTGAGAGATCTTCATAGGTAAGTTTTGTGTTTTGGCAAATAGTCAAGTTCCAAAAAAAATTGAAAATAGACATAATAGCCCGAAAGAGTGCGCTTTCCCGTTTCATTTCCCACTGCCACGTGTTCGCGTTTCGCGCCAAAAAATATTTGAGTAGGCATAGCAACGGCGGCCATGTTGGCAGAATGTGACGACATTCCTACCTACATAATATGCGTGGCGTGTCGAATAAAAATTTAGGTCACTCTCGCCTCGGCCTCGATCCATTGAGTGCTCGTCGATCGAGTGCGTTGCCGTTTGATACATTTGTAAATAAATACACGTGTTCGTCACGCTTTCCTGCAAAGTTGTAAACCTTCGTTGTAGGTTGTAACGGCGGTAGTTCATTCACTGAGCTCAACTATTTTGCACTCGATAACGTGCGTTTGCCGATTTGCTGGATACAAGCCGATTACGACCGGTACTTTTGAATATCGGTGGGGATCGCCTATGTCCAACAGTGGATGTCAATGGCTGATAACGGCTAGTAACGGTTTTTGGTTACTGCATGACAATCTCGAAAAAAAAAATCAAAAAAATCCATGTTTTTTTGATACGAGCTTCCTATTAAAAATATTCGTCTTCAAAACTCACGTATTTGTAGTGCATAAAAATTTCGTACAAGGTTTGATTTTTTCTCAGTTTTCAGTAAATTGCTCATATAAAAAATCACCTGGATTTTTTTATTTTTACCGTTGACTCTTGAATTGCGGGACAACCTGTATATAACAATTCTTCGTTCGGAGTTTAGGTGTGATTACTATGCCAAATCCATAATCTTTTAAATCAGCTGTTAACCAACCCTTCTAATTGACAATCATATTATGGAATACCAGCGACCAGAGTACCAGAACTTTCTTTAGGAGGTAAACAATTTCTTACAAAGTTGACTTATACTGTCATTTACATAAATGAAGAATCATTATGTAATTATCGCTAATGGCCGCTAAACAAATGGTTAATGAAAGTGTATTGTGCGCTTAACAATTGTTTATTTTGTGATTGCGTTGATAAATTTTATTATGTCTTATTAGCATTTGATAACACTTCATAAAACTGTGCGGAAAGAGACAGAATATATTCATAAGAGAAAGGGCAAATAAGCGATAAATTATCACTGTACGAATCTCCTTAACACAGTAAGAGATCATCTACATCTTAAATTCGGTGAAGCTATAAACTCTTTCTCTTCCGATTCTCTATTGACTTGATACTGACGGCCAGAGCTTCGTATCCTATCTGCCGTTTACCAGTGAGATTTCCCTGTTTCGTTTATTTAAATACTATATATAAACTTATACTGCAAAGACTGCCAACGAAGCTGTTTACAATTTTTTCGATAATACTTAATATTAAATACTAGTTGCGCCTTGCGGTGTTACCCGCAATTAAAATTTATTAATAAGATTTTAGTTACTCGTTATGACATCAGCTATCTACCAATCAATGTTCCGTCAAAATCGGTCCAGCCGTTCCATCAATATACATTATATATACAATACACTTTTAAATAATAAATTTTCAAGTTCAAAAAAAGAGGAGAATATAGATTTTTTTTTTGTTTGAAAAAAATATTTGTTTTGAAGTAAAACCAGAGAGAGAATAGAGGTTCAGGCTAAGCTGCCTAAGAGTTATACCACTTCTAAAATAAGCTTCTAAAGTCAACTTCTCTGACTAATATGTGTAGGCCCCTAACGAAAAAGTGCTTACTTTTTATATTGTAATATTATTGCCATTTAAATCTTGAGTTTTGAGATCCTATAAGCGTATACAAATGTTGACGTGTTGACATTAATAGAGTTATTGATTTATTATAGAGTTATGATTGCAGACTGACTGTTATTAGTAAAATAAATTGAATAATTATTAATTTTGTGTTATATTATATCTAAATAACTAAATAAATAATTTACTAAAAGGACTTAAAAGTAGAAAATACAGTTTGTGACGTTGAATAAAAATATTTCCTTTAATAAATTTATAATCGCCATATTGCAGGCATACGGTACGTGATATCATAATATGAGAGTTAAATAATAAAAAAAAAGTTATATTTACCGTACCGCGGTGCAGACGTAAAGCAGACCGACGCCATTATGTGTGCGCGGAGCTTTTACGGCGCGGCGTAAATTTTAATTCTGTCCGTTTTCACGGGGCCCGTAATTGACTTTACGAGTCATATCAAATGCAATTAAGCATTCTCTCAGCTCCTGTTTCGTGAATTTCCGTCGCGTTACACGTAAAAATTATATAAATTGCGCACATGAGAAATAATACGTTGGATTTTTTTTATATACTGTCGCGGTAAAGTCGAAATTCGACTTTAAGTCATAAACTTAATTTCATTCGGAATAGTTCATCGTTTACCGCCTTTGAGAAAGGAGTAAGTGAAGGTCCCCAAAACGTACAGGTTCGGAAGCACCGCTGGTGACCGTTGATCCGACGGGTTGAAAGTGCGTCGCAGGTTACGCGACAAACGTACGGTCGTGAAACGCCACCCATTAAGATGGTGTTGATGGCATTGGGAATTCTGCCGAGATGTGCGGTGATGAAATTAGGAAGCTGCGATAATTCCTAAGATATGGTAAATGGTATTTGTCTAAAGTTACAAATGGTGTAGTTTTCATTTTTCTTCGTACAATGCCATAATCCACTGAAGGGATTGTAGGTGTGTTCTCAACCAACAAATTCTCATAATATTCAAAGAGAAGAACATCGCAGTCGATTTAAAAAAATATAAATAAATAAATAAAAACTCGTAAAATGAAATGATAAAAAAATCAATGATAGTCCAATAACTTTTTTTTAGATATAAAATATTAATTATTAAACTCGACTATGAATGAAACTTTCTCAGAACATGTTACACATTGACCGTCACGTGACGCTTAGGCGGCCGGGCATTCTACGACTATTAGTATTGACTAACACGCGAATCCAGTGAAAAGCGAGGTTCATTAAAAAAAACTGTTAGCCTCGTAACCAAAGTTACATTCGACAACAGGTCAACGAACCTCTGAAACCAAACGTCGGACTCGAAGTTTGTTTACAAACAGTCCGAAATCAGCCTATTCACGGGCAGTTCACATTTCCCGAGCCCCTGGGAGCGCGGCGCAAGATTCCGCACTCGAGTTAGCCTTGAACTTGGGGCGCCACGACAGGGTTACCAGAACACATGATTTACTAGGACTTATCTAATATATTTAAACGAGCAATTATTGTATATATGTATATATATATAAACTGAATCTCGAAAACGGCTCCAACGATTTTCATGAAATTTTGCTTGCGAAATGTTCCAGGATAAATCGATCAAGCTAGGTGTCATTATTAGAAAATGTCGTTTTATCTAAGTGTACTTGTACCCTGTAGGGTAAAGTATACTTCAATAGATAGCGTTGCTAAACAACAAACAATAAGTCAATGAGTTTTTACTTTAGACAATTTCAATCAAAATTATTTATAATATACTAATAAATAATCAATAATGTAGTCGATATCATCAGAAAGAGATAAAACGCGTGGAGATAGGTTTTTTGGGTTGCAACAGACTGTGGTAGAACATACTTTTTTGAACTACGTTTACAAGATTTATGGCAGGATTTATTTTATTATTGTGTCGTTAAGATCGAAATATGTTATTTATTTCATTTCATCATTATGTAAATCGTATTTATATTTATTTAAAAAAACATGATTTACAAAAACAAATACACAGCAAAGGTCGCTCATCCAGGTCCTCACTACTTAAGTAAAAGTACTAATAATTGTGATATGAAATAAAATAATAGTATTATTTAAATGTTATATTTAGATGGCCAAGAGCTCCATTGGTTCTTGCTCTCGCACACGACACGACTTCGTGTAGGCAGTACGCCCTTCCCTGATCACGTGTGGTACCCATTTTGCCTAAAGTGATCTGCTTCTCCAGATTGTCTTTGAGGAACGCATAATGTGTTCGAAGAAGCTGAGGGCTCTTTGGCAGCACATATCAGATAGCCGTATTGCCTGTATACAGGTTTGCCAGTACAGGCAGTAGTATGCCAGTTTAAAAAAGAAAACAGTGAATAAATTGCACAGTGAAAGTCATATCAGACTACACTCCCATTTAATAATTATAAGTGGCTCAAATGATTATTAATAAAATAAAACCAATAATATACGGCTCAGTAATGTAACAAAAAGCTGAAAATCAAATTAGAAACATCTACAGAATTGTCCCGAAAATTTTTACCAAGTTGGTCGCCCTACGCAAGCCCGCCGCGGGACGCTTACTTCGCCGTTGTGTCGGCAAATCGCTTTCAACGAGGGATCACTTTGTCACCAGACCTTACTCAAGCCGACCCGACATCAGCGTTTACTTTGTACGGAACACTCGACAGTCCGTTTTTCAAAAAACGAAGGGTTTCTGCCTGACAAGTCCATTTATAAACTAATTTGTTTCCTGAAAAGTACTAACAATTAGGGTAAAAGATATAGTAGGTTTTTTCATTGATACGTGAAGTCTACCAATACTGAGGCCGCGTATGGGACTATGCCCTTATACTCTATTTACAGAAAAGGCCTGTGCCACATTTCCCGTCCCATCGTCAAGTGTGTGGTGACATTAGTACTATCGTCTGTCTTTATTTTCAGAAGCGGTCTCCTAGTAGGCTACTATACTAGCCTATATATAGGCTGTTACTTTACTAGGTACTAATTCATTTTGAAACTGTTCCTCAAACTAGCTCATATTGTCACATTCAAAATCGTTAAGTTGTTATTCATATAATGAAACGTAAACAACATATCCGTAACACAGTAAGCTAGAAGAGAGAAATAGAATTGCGTGAACTTGCCCTTTAGCCGGAAGCGCACGTGCTTTCAAAGAAGCGGCAACCCGGGCCAAATCCGAGTGAAATATATCCGGCCACGGGGAATCGGCGTAGACGCGCGGCAGACGGTTCGCCCTTGACTTACAACGATGCTGGATGTGGCATTAATAGGAATTTATTGGAATAAATTTCTATAAATGTTTCATGTTGAAAATTTGAATACCGAAACACCGAAAAGTCATTTATAAATACTTTAAACGGTTCTGTTTATATATTTTTGAATATGGGGGAATGTGAGTTGAAAGCAAGACCCAAATTACTATTACGCGCGGCCCTATTGTATAATCGTAGGAACATTATGAAATATAATAGATCAGAACCTAAGCAAACTGTCATCAAAGTACCCTTGAAGTTACAGTACACCCTTTGCATTAAAAAATTAATCATCGAAATTTTATTCGTTCATTTGTGGCGCACGTACTTAAAGCAAATTTAAGACTTATATGGTGGATATCGTCGATGCCATTTTCAGAACTGGACCAAGGTTATGTTTGATTATTCTTTTTAATAGTCATATGGGTATTTGAATCCTATAATCTCATCGCAGACCGTCCCTTAAACCATTACACAATTTACGCTTCACTTTAATACATTTCAAATAAACGGCCTACCGCTTCTAAAAACACTAAATCGATGTTCAGATTTGTAAACGCGATTACACTTAACCCTGATAAACGACGTCGATAGTGGCGGTACGACGCCCAGGTACCCGGGTACACGGTAACCGTGCCGGTTCAACGCGACTCGTGTTTTATCGATACGCCGATAGAGTTGTTCGCGTGTACAACGTCTCGCTTGTCACACGCCTTGCTCGAGTCTATACGTGACTGGCTTAATCGGTTCATGCATTTGCCGCCTTTTGCCATTAAGTTTGTAAGCTCTTTCATCGCTTTTTTTTGGCGAACCTATATTCAACCACTGAAGCTGGCCTGTACTGTTTCATCGGATATGAGAGGTGGCAAAGCCTGAAACTCTATTTGGGAGTAACTCGACTTAATTCATGGCTTGGACGGTTCCTCCAGGCGCATTATGAAAAGCTAGGGATATTTTAAAGCTAACTTTAAATGACACTTCGGGAAGCGTTGGCGCTGGCGGAAGTGGCTGACAAAACTCTTCATCACAACCCAGGCAACCAGGTTCCTAGGATATTGTTAGAGTCTTAATTTGACAGCGGGATGGTCATAGCTGTGTACTGCATTTTCAGAGCTACATACATGTTCCTTCAATTTCAATGAAAATAAGATCTGTCTAATGATTGATTTATGATCTAAAGGCAATACACTGGTGCGATAACAATATTGAATACAATATAAAATTCGAATCGATTAAAAAGAAAAACTTAGTACAACAGTTTTTTGTTTAAACTACAAAAGTTTCCTAAAACTAGATTGTTTGTTTGATCCCGAACGTAACTGACCTACCCCACATGTAACAAGCGGTTACTCTGGGCGTGTAAGATTTCTTAACTTGACGTCAAAGGGCGGGTCACTTAACCCGGCCGAGGACGATGACCCTCAAGACTCCGGAGACCTCTCGCCACTCCCGCCCCGCTATCGGAGTTTTTACCCACACTAACGATAACGTTGAGGGCTTTTTTCTGAAACAAAAACATTGAATCTTCTAATTTAAACAATATCTTTCTGTACATAATTTAGCCTACAGGCTAAAGGTCTGATTCCCAGCCTTGCTTTTCAGACTTGAACATAGTTAAATTTGCGACACATCCCCTTGCGCATAAGGACCGATTGTTATCTCTGTGTACCACACTTGTTTTAAAAGTGCGTGAAAGCCTACATTCTTTTTACATAAACCAACTCAAGGCTATAAAGATAGTTGATTACTGAGGCATTAAATAATATATAATTGGGTTGTATTTTCACTTAACTGTCACTGCCAGTAGCCACTTAAAATAACTGTTCAGTAAGTAAAGATAATTATAAAATCATTAGAAAAATATTTAACGTATGGATATATCATTGCAATCGATTCCTAACATAGACTAGGCTAGAATATTAAATATGTGGCAGTTAAATGGGGCTGTCTTTACTCTTGTCCTGACCTACGATATTCTTGTATTCCTCTTAACGTACGATATCTCGGTGTTATCTCGACGTTGAATCGGATGCTGACGGATGACAACGTATCCGATAAAATGGCAGAGCGGCGCCGTTAACATCTATTATCTATTGTTTCTTATTAATGTCATATATATTACTTTGTAAATTTTGAAAACTAAAAAAGGATTTAAATTGTCCACGTTTAGGCTATGACTTGTATTTAGATTGCAAATGTCAAAAATAATGAATAAACGATAATTTATCCGAACAAAAAAACTACCAGGTTCTCTTTTAGTTAAATAAATTAAAAAGCAACGGAGTTTTTTTTAATAAACTACTCTGATCAGCCAAGATGTTTCTATAGTTTTACTGGGTTTTTTGAGAGGTCGCTTACCTTAATACTCTTTTGGAAGTAACTAGGCGCGAGAGTTCCCGAGGTGAGAACTCGGCTTGGGGTGGCTATACTTTTCGATAATTATTATTATTTAAAATCTTTATTAAAAATTCATTAGTCCATAAATATTATATTAACAGGGTGCTTTAGAATGGTTACCGGTGCTTATTATATTGTAATGTTTATTAGCGTATATCTGTGTGGGTAAAGAAGCATTCGTGTATAGCAGATATACTGTTGCAAAGTTCTATTATAATTATAGGTCTTACTAATTAATTATGTTGCCACACATGGGGGCCTTTTTTGCCCTTCTGCACTGTGCTCAAGGAGAGTACGTCCCGGGAGGGGGAGGTTACTCCCTCCCCCCCCTGTGCCCTCGCAGCGCAAGGCGACATGGGCCAGCCGATGTCGCTTTCTTCCCTGGTCCACTTTGGTGGATGACGCAGGCCCCCACCCTTGTCGCCCAGTTAACCCGAGGCCTCTTTTAGTCGCCTTCTGCGACAGGCAAGGGATACCGTAGTCTGTCTGATTCTTGAGAGCCCAGAACTACAGGGCTGACACATGGGGGGCCTATGGCAACAAATACTCGAATATATACCAAACAACATTTACGTAGCACGTACATTCTAGGAACATTATTCAGGTTATAGTTTTCAACTAAATTAATATAAGTTTTGATTGGTAAAAATAAAATATTAAAAATAATTTTCTTCTTTTTATTTAACGGAGTTTATGACTTTTAGTAGTAATAACCTCTTTGGAATAACTAAAATTAAAAATAAAAACTTTCTTTATTATCTGTGGTAAATGTCATTAAACGCAAAGAGAAATGTGGGTTAAGCTCCGGCAACGTTCAGACATAAAAGGCGACGCTTTCAACTGTGCCATCGATCTATTTGTTATTCTTTTGAACTTTAGATGTTTTCACTTTACATATTATTCTTTGTAAGAAATGGTTTCTAAATGTCAAACGAAACCGGGTTAGGGTCAGTGCAGTGTCATTTTATCTTTATTACTATAGCAATACGTTTTCTATTCACATGCTATTTTTCGTAAGTAACTTAGTTCTTTTGTGAGTACTTTAAGCCAAGGTCTCGCGTTATCTCGGCACATGAATATTCGTATATATCGTATTTAATTTAAACCTGCCAATATCACAACCAACAAGAGTTCTTTCAAAGGAATCCTTGGTATATATTCCGTATTCAAGGTCCTATGACAACAAAATTCATATGAGACGTAATTGAAATCAAACCGTTCAAACAAATAAAAACCGTGTGATGGCGACACCAGATAGGAACAAAATTCCGTATTATAGAAATATTAATTTCAAGTTCTATTTAAGGTATAAAGAATATAATAATTATTCTGTTATAAATTTATTATTTTGAATTTTTTTATTAAAAAAATATTTAACGTTCATAACACCGTTATTTTATTTACAAAGATTTAAAAAATATGTATAATTAATAATGGCGTCATTTATCTAAATCAGTTGACACTTAAAATCTTACGCTTTTATTTAACGTTACGGACGGTTTTTGCCGGCTATGGTGCCCCTCAGCAACGGCCCATAGGGAATTTCTTCTCTAGTTTCAAAAATTCAGTCTTTTCATTAATGACTAATGAAAAGACTGAATTTTTGAAACAAAATTGGTGCAAAAAATATATTTTTTGCTTTTTTTTTAAATAAAGAATGCTAGCAACATTTCTTTTTTTTTTTCAAAAATATTACAAGAATTTATTGTTAACCATTCCAACATAGCTTAAGCTCGTGCTAGGAAATGGTTCACGTCAATAGTGGAATGGTGGATTCGAAAAATAATGCAGAAATAATGGTGCAAAAAATAAAGCGGACGATTTATAAACTCCTCCCTTTTTGAAGTCGGTTAAAAAAGCTCATATGCTTTTGATTGTTCTAATACTTTCTTTGTTATTAACATTTAAGAGCCAGTTCCACCACAGCATAGTCTTTGACAACATCTACTTCTTAGCTATTAAGTTGACTTTGCAAACGACCGTGCAATAATGCCCTTAACACGTGACCCAAATATCGAGTTGTAACAATGGTGTTATCTGTGTGAATCATATCCCATTGTATGCGTTGCAGTACAAAACCACTAATATGTTTCTAATTGTTTACAGGTCTTGCAAGACATCAAGGTAAATATTGTCATGCGCTATCTTCATATAACCTAGCATTTACTTACGTTTCGTTGGCACATTTTTAACATAGTTTAAGAGAGGTCACGGTAAGAGAACGTCTGATATTAAACTGGGGCCCGATTCTGCTAAATCAATTGTATGCAAAATGAACGTTCATTAGCATCATAGTGGTCGATATTTGCTAGATTCTTTTTATTTGTATAGTATTTGACGTATTGAGTAACGATGAAATGATAATGCGACTTTAATATATTGGTTTCATAATGAAACGTCAGTGACAAAAAGCAGATGCAGGGCCCTGGAGATAAAAGTTTTCTAGTTACCTCTCTTGTAAAACGCACCTAGCACGCCTTTGAAAATAACCTTTTTTTATGTTTCGCTTTTAATTGTAAAGTAGATTTTACATGCGACATTTTCTAGATAAATTTAGTGATTGCATTGTAGACGATTCTATAATCCAGCTGATCAATATATCTACCACACTGTCCAGTAGGAAGCGTGGATCTCTTGATTGACGATTGTCATCCACGTATCTCTGTCCTCGGCGGTCTTCCTGGCTTTGGGTATTGGCAGGCCTATGAGCGTCTTAACTGCGTCTAGGCTGTCGTGATTTTTGCGGGCGACGCGTCCAAAATATTGGAGTATGTGCAGGAAAGCATACTGTTAACAGCCTTGTCCTATGACAAATTGATGTTTAAGAGGATTTTTTTAAATCCAGGACGTGATAGAGAACAATCTCATATAGGAAGAAGCTAAAGACCTGGGCAAGACTGAGACTAAGGAGGAAAGCGGATCCTGATTACTACTGACCGGGAAATTGTTAGACAGAAATAGATTTATTTTTATTTCGATAATGACATAATTGAAAAATAGTATTTTTTTTAAAAAAAAGCTAGCAATTTCTTTTTTTCGAAATATTACTAAAAATCTTGTTAACCATTTCAACTAAGCTTAAGCTTGTTCTAGGACATGGTTCACGGCAATAGTCCAATGGTTGATTCGAACCTACGACCTTACGTTTCGCATGCCGTACCCTAAACCATTAGTAAGAATATATATGTATAGTATACTTTCAGTATAGAAATATACGCAATATTTCGTCATGTATAATGCAGGTTAAGAGCAGTTTCAAGTGAAGCGAATATGTGGAATTGGGTCAAAATTAAGTAACAAGATTTCAACCCTAGCTAACGAACTACTAGTAACAAGTGAAGTCGCACAAGTGCTTGAAATTATTTACTAACCGGTTGACAGGTTCTCTATTTAATCCAGTACAAGTTAGCATGTAATGAAAAAGTCATATATATTATTTTGGTAATCAAAACAACATAAAAAGTAACTATTTATAAATGTACGGGGATGTGGTCTGACTGACAGACGAATGACTATAAATGATGACAGGCTATAATTGTTTTAATTTATTGTTCATTATTAATATACCAATTTATATATACATATATATCTCTAGCAATAATTATTCTGTTATAAAATTATTATTTTGAATTTTTTTAAAAGCTAGCATTTTCTTTTTTCGAAATATTACTAACAATCTTGTTAACCATTTCAACTAAGCTTAAGCTTGTGCTAGGATATGGTTCACGGCAATAGTCCAATGGTGGATTCGAACCCACGACCTTACGTTTCGCAGGCCGTACCCTTTTTTTGCGGTTATGTGGGGTTTTACCCACTAAAACCTCCCAGTGGCCCTTTCCTCGGTGCATGTCGAGGGGCTCCGGGATCTCCAGTGGAACGCACCGGAGCCCCTCTGCACTGTGCTCAAGGAGAGCACGTCCCGGGGGGGGAGGATTCTCCCTCCCCCCCTGTGCCCTCATAGTGCAAGGCTACACGGGCCAGCCGATGTCGCCTTCTTCCCGGGTCCACCTTAGCGGACGACAAAGGCCCCCACCCTTGTCGCCCAGTGAACCCGAGGCCCCTTTTAGTCGCCTTATACGACAGGCAGGGGATACCGTAGTCTTATTCTTGAGAGCCCAGAACTACAGGGCTGCGGGCCGGTCTGCCACCAGCCCGCCTGCGCCATCTCCGAACGGGATCGGCCCTCTCCCGATCCCGTTCTGCGGTCTCCTTCTGGGTCATTACTGACTCGCAGAAGGAGACCAGCGCCTTCCATTTAGATCTCCCCACCAGCGCAGCCGCTACTGCCGCCGGCGGGGAGATGTCTTGCCCGATCTGCTGGACCAGGATCCACCGCTCCGCCTCCCACGCGGGGCTGGGAGGCGGAGCGGCGGATCCTGGTGCTAGTGTGTGCTGCGCGGAATCCCGGTCACAGCCACAATGGTGGCATTGCGCGGTCGGTTCGCGCCCTATCCTGTTCAGGTACGCGCCGAAGCACCCGTGCCCGGTGAGTACCTGTGTCAGGCGGTACGTGACGTACATTTCCTTCTTCCGTTGCCAGGCTTCGAAGTTCGGCATCGCAGGCCGTACCCTAAACCATTAGTAAGTATATATATATATATATGTATAGTATACTGTCAGTATAGTAATATACACAATATTTCGTCATGTATAATGCAGGTTAAGAGCAGTTTCAAGTGAAGCGAATATGTGGAATTGGGTCAAAATTAAGTAACAAGATTTCAACCCTAGCTAACGAACTACTCGTAACAAGTGAAGTCGCACAAGTGCTTGAAATTATTTACTAACTGGTTGACAGGTTCTCTCTTTAATCCAGCACGAGTTAGCATGTAATGGAAAAGTCATATATATTATTTGTAGTGCATATTTTGGTAATCAAAACAACATAAAAAGTAACTATTTATAAACGTACGGGGATGTGGTATATGACTGAGAGACGAATGACTATAAATGATGACATGCTATAATTTTTTTAATTTATTGTTCATTATTAATGTACCAATATATATATATACATATATATCTCTAGCAATAATTATTACAATACAAATGAAATTGTCGATATCTTAGCGAAAGTATTAAATAATTATTTACGAGTAAAAACAAAAACTGACTTCAAATCAAATCAAAGGTTAAACGCTATTATGCGCGGACGCCATTTTGTATGTCTTAATTAACGTAGGAATATTACGAAATCAAACTTAATCAGAACTTATCAAACTACTCTTAGAGTACATCTTTTTCAATAAATAATGAATTATCGAAATTCGTTGGCGTGATATTGCGACATCGACATCCATTTGTGGCGCACATACTTGATGCAATTTTAAGACTTATATGGTTTTCTCACGGATGCCATAATCAGAATTGGACGGAATTTAAATGGCCACCACCACACGGGAAGTAACAGCTTTCATCAAAATCGGTTCACCCAGTCGAAACTTGTAACAAACATAAGAAAAAATACTATTAAATACGAATTGAGAACCTCCTCCGAAATCCGAAATCGGTTGAAAATGGTTCCCCCATTTTCAATTCTATTGAGAAGAATGATTTTTTTAAAGTTATATGTGTTTTTTAATGCCAAATAGTAAAATAAAAAAAAATTGAACAAAAAAAAATAAAAATCAGGGTGAACCATCCTTATCACTTAGGGATATGAAAAATAAATAGGGCCGATTTTCAGAATTACTGAAAATGCATATAAAAATAAAAATCGGTCAAGCCGTTTCGAAGGAGTATGGTAACACACACACACACACCCATATATATATATATATATATATATATATATATATATATATATATATATATATATATATATATATATATATATATATATATATATGTATGAATATGTGTAGGTTATTCAAATAAAACTGTGGTATTGTCTTCCTCACTGACGAGTCGCTTTCTCTTTGACTTTGTCTTTGACATTGTCATCTAAAAAATTATACCTTCGTTAAGTTTAACACGTCCAAATTATATGTATTCAAAAATAAGTTAGTAAAATATCTTGGATCTTATTCTTTTAATACTTTAAATTACTTGTCTATTTTACGTTGTGTAAGACACATCACATCCGCGAAGGTTCGATACGAGGGAGTAGCGCCGTGGGGGGAAATGGGGGACGATGGTGGCAAAAGGGTGGGGGCGGTCGATGGGTCGTCGACCCCGACTGTATTTCGATGCCGCCCCGTACCGCCTTTCGGTTTATTTATTAAAATTTCGCCGGCACTCGCCAACATAAACACTCATAATGACGAACTTATTAAAGCAATGATGGAATTTAATTAATTTTAGTGCGAGTTTCGTATAAACGATCCCGATTTGAAGGTGGGTAGGCGGGGAGGGGATTTTATAGTTCCTAGTTCGTGGTATATGATAGACATAGAGGATAAATAATGTCTCTGACGTGTTTTATCGACAACATTATAGCTCCACGACTTCCAAGACTCCAAGTATCTATCTTAACTTAATATTAAAATAATTTCGCCGTACATAGTATATTTTACAATACTATTTTTACTTTAGTGATAAATTACTGTGTCTAAGTCTTCTATTTTACGATATTAAGGTCCGTGATTCGAATCCGAACTGGCTTGTGCCATTTTCCATTTTAACCGACGTCAAACAAATATTACGAGTAAACATAAAAACGGACTTAAATTGTAATAAGAATATTACGAAATTGAATTAATCAGAACCTAACCGAACTGTCATCAAACTGCCTTTGAAGAACATCCTTTCCAATTGAAAATGATTCATCGAAACCAGTTCCCGTGATATTGAGTTATTCGTCTATTTGTCGCGCGCATATTTAATACAAATTTAAAGATTTATATTAGACCAAATTCAAATGAGGCCACACTGGAAGCATCAGCTTTCAAATAAAAGAACAATAATCCAATTTGGAGGTAAAAAACTTAAAAAACAATACATAAGAGTACATACGTTTTTTTTTGTAACATGAGGCATGACTACTGACTTATATGCTACAATCAGAGTTTATTGCCCCTTGTCATTTTTCCTCTAAGCATAGTCTGCCTATGCTATATCTAGTTCCCCCAACGTGGGTGGTTAGGGATGTTATTTGAGTACATATGTTTGAAAGCGTCCTACTTTTTTGAAGTCGGTTGAAAAGGTGGTAAGTTCTCAATTCATTTATACTTTTCTTGTTCCTAAGAGGGAAGGTCTATTCGCGATAATATTCCGTTTTCTCTCATGGAGCATTTATACTAGCCTCATACATCTAATATTCTACTACCTAATCGTTCTTGTCTCTGGTCGTGTCTAGTAGGAAGTGGTGATTGCTTGATTTACTAGCCTATGTCTCTGTCCTTGAGGTATTAATGGCTTTAGTTATTAGACCTTTGAGCGTCTTACCAGCGTACAGGCGACCTACCGCGTGCTCTTTTTCCGTTCACTTGGGCAACAACAACTTTTATAGGCTAACAGGATTGCTGTGAATGTAACAAAAGATATAATATTGATATCTACTGCTTTAGTTTATATTTAGGAGATATTTTCTACCTCCTACTAAGCACCTAAAAGCCGCATGTATGGGATGTATTTTACCTTATAGTCCCTATAGTTGATTCGGATAAAAAAATACCATCAACAGTATTAACGTGTAAATTTGATTGCCTTTCGCCTAGTATTTTGCTATCCGGCAGGTTGTAATCCACCATTCGACAATTGATCTCCTAGCACAAGGTTAAGCTTAGTTGAAATTGTAAAGAATAGCAATATTTGTGAAAAAAAGATATTGCTTGCAAACTTAAAAAAAAATATGTATACATCAAAATTAAATTACAGGTCGATTCTGTTCATAAATCACCGTACTTGTACTATACAAGCTATTCTGCTCTCGTCTTTGTTAATAAGTCTATTCAGAGACTTCTAAATCGAGACCCAATCTTCATCGGAGGAGTCAACTCTTATGAATGTATAATACAAAGCTAATGCAGTCAAATAGCATAATTAATGTAAAATGCATTAAATTTAATAATAAATTAATAATACAAAAGGTCTAATAAGTGGTTTCAAGTTATTTAAAACGTTCGTAAATTAATTAATAAGGCCACGGTTCAGTAACCAAAACAAAATCTGATAAAAACTCGGTAAAGCGGACTACGGCCGATGAACACATAACTGTACAAAACAATCACTATTCCATAATTCAACTACGTAAAGTCCACTTTTGTTGTGTTTTCGACACCATTTCTTTCTCTATTCAACGCGTAGAGCTGTCGCATGCGCACCAAAGGGTTGCCAAGACGTTCTTTCCAGACATAATATACATCAAAAGAAGGGCATTTGAGTTAATAAACATTGACAAGGTGAACTATAATACACACACAATACGACAGACAATATAATTGTATTTAAAATTTAAGTATAACAATGGCTCTTAATATTTGAGTGTGCAACACATTTTCAAGTAAGAATATGAATGCAATATAATATTGAAAATGACTCTTTAAATTTGGTTATTCTTAAAAAACTATGTGATAATTGTATGACAATTACATGACGTCAGCTATCTAATAATTCCAGATGCCATATTATTAAGTCATTAATTGATATGCAAATGACCTTCTCTCACAATATTTTCGGTTAATCTTGCAACCCTGCCACAACAATCGACGTCTATTTACAAAACATTTAAAGCGACGTTGCCATACTATGCGTCGGCGCAGATGACGTCACACACTCTCCTTCCTTATCTACACGTCCCTTTCTAAACAAGGCGTTCACTAAATGCGGCAACCATATTAAGATATGTATGACAATGCTTGATGTACAACATAATAAATCTGCCGAGTAATTAATATTGTTATCGCTACGTAATTGAATGTCCTTTTAATACGTTATATTAAAATGTTATTGCCAGGAATTATTTCGGGGAATCAAACTGCTCGAGTGCCTAAAAATTGATTGAAACAAATACATTTATGTCCTTTTGGTAAAAAGCGGTTTGTATCTCGTTCGACCGCATTGGCCGCCATTCTATTAATGATAGAACAGTTGCTGGAGTTTTTGGGCCGTTTCTTCCAGCGCCAATCCTTCTCAGAGCTTTTATTTAAAACATGTAGAGTAACAAGTAGGTTAAGTTCAGGATTTTTTAGTAATCCGTCCAAAACAAAACGGCCGACTCGTAGTTCAGGCCTCTCGGGCGCTTTCAAATCAGTATGCATCGCAAAAATGAAAAGTTATTTTCTAATTTTCCTGCCAGGGAGTCACTCCACCAACCTGAGAACCTAAGAGCTCGTCGACTTTTCTAAAACCCTGAAACTATACCGACCTCCTTAATAATGGAATTCAGTAATTCGACTCCCGAAGATGTTTCGACAATTTCTTTATCAGTATTACAGAATTTATTGAATCAGTTTTCCATTGAGATATAGTTGAAAATACTCATTATGTTTGGAGTAGATTTTTATTATCTAAAACTAAATATTTTGTCGCTATTATTTTAATAGTTACAATAATGTTGTGGTTCCAATATAGACCCTTCAGGGACTCTAAATAGTATCACAATTGGATTTCTTTTCAACCCTTAAATTTAAAATATATTATCGTCACTGTCCGCCTTACAAACACTTTATATTATGAATGCTCGTTATTAGAATTAACTAGGGACACAGGTACTGAAACATTTACGTATATATGGTCGATGAAAATCCATTTTGGTAAAGTCGTAAACATCATGACAATTATTAACTATGCTAAATTTCAAATATAACAGAATTTTCAAGATCTCGTGATTAGTGCGCGGTATTTCCCATATATTTACATGTATAGACTTTAATACTTATATACCACTTTTTTATACAATTACGGTACATCTTGCAAGTATTGCAAGTGTGGTGGTTAGTCGATCTCCGGGCGTCCGCCTTAAGTTGCGCAGTACACTACAAACCCGAATTCTGTCCCCAGTGCTGACATCAATGAACTTGTTCCAATCACGCGCTCGGTGGTGAAGGAAAAAATCGAGAGGGAACCTGCATGTGTTAGAAAATTTTCTAAGACGTGAAGTCTGCCAATCCGCACTAGGGCAGTGTGTGTGTGTGTGTGGAGTCATCTACAAGGTTCCCGGGAACCTCGCAGGTACGGGCCTCGGGGTGTTACCACATTACCCGGGTTATCAGCGCAGGGGGCGACTGCTCCCCTGGTCTTGGGTACCGTTTTAGCACGGATTTTTTAGGTATAACTATTTTTGCGTCGTGGCTAATCCCTCAAGCGTCAGCCGCGACGAATCTATATTCTACGCCTAGAGAGGGGGGCCTTTGTGTTCAAAAGCTCCCTAGAATAGGGGAATTTGAACCTACGAGGGCAGTGTGGCAAACTATTCCCTTATACTCTTTACAGAGGGCCTATGCCCGATAGGGGGACACATATATATTGGCTGTAACTTTATACAAGCATTAAGCTTATGAAGCCCTAAGACCACTTTCTAAATTCCGGTGAAACTGTAGCGTATCCCTTACGAGTTAACGGCTCACCTGATCTTAAGTGATCACCGCCCATAAACACCGGAAGAGCGGCAGGTGCGTTGCTGGCCTTTGAGAAAGGGGTAGGCTCGTTTCTTGAAGGTCCCCAAATCGCACAGGTTCTGGTGACAGTTAGTTCCACAGGTTGATAGTACGTGGAAGAAAGTTACTTCAAGTAAAAAAGTGTGTAAAGCTCTAATAACTAGTCACGATTTTATTTCGTATACAAACACAGCATATAATTTGATGAAAGTGTGAGCCTCTAATGCACATATATCTGTTATTTATGTACGAAGCAAACCTTATTCCAAATGACGCACGATGTTTGGATATCAATGGAGGATGTTTTAGAAATATCGAAGCAAATTATTAGCAGTTGTCACTGTAACCAAATGTTATTTAATAAACATGGCTACTATTGTTACCGGACGATAACATAACAATAGAATGTACTAGAAAATTTACTTTTAAATAAGCTAATGCAAATTATAATTGCGTTAAAAAGCGAACAGTGAATTGTTACACTGTCTACTCCACTTGTACCCTACAAAGGACGTGAGAGCTTGAATTATAATAAACATTAATTCTACCTTCATATGTCACCGGACACCCTCCAGTTAGACTGCTGTAGTGCCTATAAACTGCAACAAGGGACTAAAAGACACACTATAACTACACTATTATACAACTACACCGGATTAAAAATTAGCCGAGCTCTTAGACCGTGCGGCTTATAGCTTTTTGTGTAACTTAGAGAAAACATTACTTCTGTTTTCATGTATTTTACATATGTTGTATACAATTAAATAACCAAATATTTTTAACACCCGGTGTAGACAAATATAGCTAGCTATAAATATGTTCCCCAAACTTCATAATTCAGAAAGAACAAGTAATTCCGAAATATCGGAGTAATATTACGAAATATAAGTAATCAGAACTTAATCATACTCCCATGAAACTACCCTTGAAGTAAATCCTTTCCAATAAAAAGTGAATCATCAAAATCGGTCGGCGTGATATTGAGTTATTCGTCTGTCGCGCATATTAAATACAAATTTAGACATATGGTTTTCTTATGGATACCATTATCAGAACTGTGCGCCTTATAAGCTACGATACACTATCTACAACACATTAGTAAAGCCACATTTAGAATATTTAATTCAAATATGGGGACAGGCGATTTAAATAATTTACAAAGGGCACAAAATAAAGTCGTTAAAGTTTTATTTAATTATAACTTCCTCACACCTACTAAAAAAAATTACGTTGATACAAAAATACTTAACATAAATAAGTTATATGTTTACACCACATGTATGTTAATTAGAAAAATATTGACAAATAATATAAATACACAAATTACACTCAACAAAAAGACACACAAATACCACACGAGACGTAAACATGAGATACAGTTACCTATGATTAGAACTTATGGTAAAAAATTTACAATACGAGGGAGCCCAGCTGTACAACAAGCTGCCTCATCATGTCAAAAACTGTATCTCTATAGTAAGTTTTAAAATAGTCTTAAGTCATATTTATTAAATACTTAACTTTAGCTGTCCAATAGTCTTAAGAAAGTATTGTTTTAGTGAATATTGTGTATTCTTTTTGAGAAATAAATTTCTTTAAACCGAACTGGATCAAAATAGAAACACTTGAAGCACTTGCTTTTAAATTTAAAAAAATCGTCAAAATCGGTTCACCTAGTCGAAAGATCTGGGATAACGAACAAAATACAGACGAATTGAGAACTTCTTCAATTTTTGAAATTGGTTGAAAAGCACACATGTGAAATCTAAACCAGCCCTAATACTAACATTTGATAGATATATCTATAAAGATATATCTAAAATTAAAACGATTTACTGTCGTAATAAAAACTCTGTATAAATTTAATATGTCTAATCAATCAAAAGTGAATCAAACATCTACAACACCTACCTATACCCAATGAATATTTAAGTTCAGCGAGAAAGGTGAACTTCGATACTTCCCCTTTAAATCGATACGTCCCGACGCTAAGTTTGCGAAACTTAACCGTTAACAAACGCCCCCTCGATGCAGCTGGAGCATTAGGCTGCTTACACACGGGCCGCCTACTTTTCCATGAATTATTAGAAAAATTTACAGTATGTAGAAAAATAACGTTATAAAGTTATCAAAGCTTTTGAAGAAATTTAAAATAATAACTAAACTTGGGAGCCGTGCTAGCTCAGTGTCCGGGCGATTGACTCAAGTAGCAACCCGAATTCAATCCCCGGTGCTAATTTACCACGCGCTCGGCGGTGAAGAAAAACATCGTGAGGAAACCAACATGTCTTAAAAAAAATTCTAAGGCATGTGAAGTCTGCCAATCCGCACTAGGGCCGCGTGGCGAATTATGCCCTTATACTCGAGAAGACCTGCGCCCAATAGTGGGACATATATATTATATAGATCAAGGCAGTAACTTTAACTTTAACTAAACTTAACCTCGTCAAAATCGATCCAACCGTTAGAAATGAGCCGGAACAGACAGTCAAAAAGTGCAAAAAATATTATTTTTGTAACAGACATTCCAATTTTTTTTATTTGTATGGTTAAAACTCAAACAATAGTTATCTTAAAATTTACACGTCGTAACAATGTTTTGAATGACCAGCATATTTGTTAAATATAGGCTATGTGTCGTCACTTTTATGCGACATGTCATTGCGTGCTCATAAACGTTACGGTGACATTCACGATCGCGGCTAAAATAGACAGAATAAGCTTCCATTAGACCTTGCGTTTTAAGTGGTGTAATATTTATTCGTAACAATTACAAATTTTAGAATATTCAATGTTAAATTCAAAATTAATAAAAAAACAAACATTTG
Source organism: Meandrusa payeni (assembly GCA_029286785.1). Taxonomy (NCBI): domain Eukaryota; kingdom Metazoa; phylum Arthropoda; class Insecta; order Lepidoptera; family Papilionidae; genus Meandrusa; species Meandrusa payeni. The sequence goes on from JAGSMX010000004.1 coordinate 14,040,464, forward strand.
CGTTTATAATTCAAAAATAAATTATTAAATAAGAACATGAAACAAATAAAATTAAATTTCATCATCAATATTATCAGCCTATGTCTATTCACTGCTGGAAATAAGCCTTCCCCAATGCCCTCCACCTTTTACGACCCTCCGCTTTCCGCACATCCGGCTATCCCTCATAAGGTCATCAGTTCACCTGGAGCAGGGCGCCGTACGCTTGTCTATTCCAACACTTTCCTCCCCCGTCTGCCGTCTCTGACTCGGTAGATGTGACCGTGCCACTGTACTTCAATTTACTGATATTGAGGTATTTGCGAAGTGACTTGTGACACTTAAATTTAATAGAAGTGACAAAAAATACAACAAGCGTCGACCGTTTTCTAGTACTCGTATGTAATCTATCAGTTCGACGTACCTACAGCTAGGGTCTATTAGTACTATTCTTAGTACTACTACGTACTACTAGTCTAGTAGTAGTACTAGTTATCTACCGATACAATCGACGCTGGAAAACAAAAACGTAATAACCCACAAAAATGAAATTGTTCACGAGAGCCGAAAAACATTTCAACTCTTAAAAAAAAATTATAAGTTTCGTGTTTGTGGACCTAGAGCTGTCGTTTTTGGACACAATTTATTGCCAAATAAGTATTGTACCACGGCATTAGTTTTCCTAAAAGAAAATCGATTTACGGTACAAAAATTAAAGAGAATCAATTTTGAAAATCCTATTTTCGCTATTTTCATCTAATTGTTACAAGTCATATATCATTCGACGCGTCTTTTTTTTTTCTGATTCTGAAAATGGCCATTTGTGTCACTTACTACGTTTTTGCTTTACATCCAGCATCGATCATTATAAATACACGTTGATATTCAGGTACAAAACTAACTGACTTAAGAATCAATATAATACGTTAATGTCACTTTAAAAAATGATTCAAGAAGTCGGTGGCACGCCGGATGCAATCAATTCTGGAGCACAATAGATTTAAACTAGGAAGGTTAAGAGGTTCAATCAAACAACAATACACCAACAACCTTGTTTGGTATTTAACATTCTGATGCGATAACATTAATGGAGTGACCGTTACTTGAACAATGTTGATGGTCGTATGGACACAAGTATACAGTTACAGACAAAATTTTGCTGTGCTCCGCGGCTTTACCCGCAGTAGTGGAACTAAAAGTTAGTTTAGCTTTTGATTGTACTTTTTTTTTTGTTAATGGGGAGGAAATCTTCAAAAAGATACCCCGCCTTCTGGGGGGAAGGCGGCGGTTATGTGGGGTTTTTACCCGCTAAAACCTCCCCGGCGGCCCTTTTCTCGGTGCAGGACGAGGGGCTCCGGGATCTCCAGTGGAACGCACCGGAGGCCCTCTGCACTGTGCTCAAGGAGAGCACGTCCCGGGGGGAGAGGTTACTCCCTCCCCCCCTGTGGCCTCGCAGTGCAAGGCGACACGGGCCAGCTGATGTTCTTCCCGGGTCCACTTTGGTGGACGACGCAGGCCCCCACCCTTGTCGCCCAGTAAACCCGAGGCCCCTTTTAGTCGCCTTGTACGACAGGTAGGGGATACCGTAGTCTTATTCTTGAGAGCCCAGAACTACAGGACTGACATAGTAACCGTCCAAGCCAAGGTTACCCCTCACCGGGGGGACCCTTGTGTCGAGTTACTAGAGATAGTGGTTCAGGCTAAGCTACCTAAGAGCTATGCCACCTCTCAATCCGGTGAAGCAGTCAAGGCCAGCGTCTCTGTGTAGTTCGTCAGAAAAAAAATGTAAAAGATAGACATTATATTCTGTCGCGGGCTTTTTTGTAGGATTGTTTAAGATGAATATTTCCATCATGTATGATAATGTATTATTTCCGTATAACTCCAACGGTTTTTGCGGCGCACGCCAGAATAGCTCTCAGATGGCGGATTTTTTCCTACACATCGTTATATTTTAATTCATACTATATCAATATAAATTATAGCCCATATGTTAACTAACTGTTTAAACTTTGTTATTGTATAGTTACATTAAAATCCATTCCGTATTTTTTACGCTTACACGTTTTTGTAACATTAGTAGAATTTATTTATAACACATCTTTAAGACGAAAAATTTAAATAGTACTCTGTTTTACTAACAGTATTTTTTGTCAAATTTAGGACCTTATGTCGTGTAAACCGGAGATTAATTGTTATTTCTGTCTACAAACGTGAGAGCGTATTTTTTAATTTATCCTTTATAAAACGATTAATAAGAAGCGCGTTACCAATGTGAATAGATACATATATACTTTACTGCTTAAGTTTTAAAATAAATACAATCAAAAAAACAACTTAGCTTAATCTAAAAGTGGGCAAGAGCAGCCTTATCGCTATGAGCGCTGTCTTCCAGGTAACCCAGAGAGGTAAAATAAATAGATGGGTAATAAGAAAAGTTAATAATAAATTAATAGTAAGAATTGTGTATAAAAATCTATTTATATTAGAAATATGCAATACATACAAAATATAATGTACTATAAGTCTTCTATTTAGCCGGGTACTCCCAATTTAAATTCAGATTAAGAATAACGATCTAAGAGCTCTGCTGCCAAAACTCCGGTAAAGAAGACAGATTCAACGATCGACAGCATGGATTCGTCACAAAATAAACACAGTCATATAAGGCATTCTCAATCTCACGCACACTAAAGTGCAAAATCAGCTAGATGTATTTTTTACTTTATTTTGGTACTGAAGTCCAGTAGTAGGTAGTATGATGAAATTTCGCCTGTCCTTTGATGTTCCTTAACAGCGCCGGTGTGCTGCCTGACAGTTTGATGATTCTATCAAAACATTAGGGAGTACATTTTGCACGAAATATCCCGATAGAGAAGTGAGTCATTACGAACATGTATTGTGAATAGCGAACGAGCGGCGTACGTTAAAATTATGTACAGAATGAGGTGACGCGGTAATTAGTGACTCATACGTAACACCAATTTTTTTTATTTGCAATTCAGTGGTTTGGCAATTGAGTGCTTCCAAGAGGCTCAGGCTAAGCGACCTAAGAGCTATGCCACCTCTCAATCCGGTAAAGCAGTAAAGGCCAGCTTCATTGGCCAACTGTGTTAGATCGTCCAAAAAAAATGGCAATTGAATAAATAAATAAATAAATAAAATTTTATTTGGACAAAAGAAAAGAAATATTACAATGCAGAACGTACGTAAACTGCTACAGTAGTTGGCAACTGTGTCGCAGCAGTTTACGCCCATCTCGAGACACAAACAATATATTACAAATTAATCTTATAATTATGTACATAATATTAGAAGAAAAAGATATAGATACATTATTGTGCATATGTGTGTGTGTGCGTGTGTGTATATATGTGTGTGTGTGTGAGTATGTGTGTGCATCACAAGCATCCAGACATAATTGCTTCAGTGTCTTTATAAGTTAAATTTTGCAAGTAGTTGGTGATAATATATGAATTGTTCATAATAAATAATTATTAGCTGGTTTTTTGTTTGATATTTACTTCTTATAGGTATAAATTTATCTGATATAAAAACAAGTATTGTAATTTCATTTAAACGACTCAAAGCCTTTGCCGACTTATATATAATTTTAAATAGCATTATCTTCACCTTTGTACATATTTGATGCAATAAAGGATTTATATATTTGTCGATGTATACGATATTGGGAAATATATAGAGGGCGTCCCTTAAAAGCGACGTTCAATTCGATTTGAAGTCGGTTATTGTATTTGCTTGTAAATATTCTTGAGATTTAGTGTATTCTATTTCTAAGTCCTGAAATGCAAAATAAATGTTTAAATGTAAGTAGATTGGCTTATAACTCACATTATGCACATGACGATTTGGAGACCCTGTTTGTTTGTCCTTTTTCCTTAAAAAAAATTGGCATCTTTGTAATCTTACATTATGGTGCCGTTTATACTTAACCTAAAGATCCCAATCGTATCCGCCATCGACTATTACTTAACGTCAAGTGGCTGTGATGGATACAAAGGCACAAAGGTGAGGTGAGAACTGGCTATAAAATACAGCCATTATGCAAATCCTCAGATTCAAATCACTTTCCTTCGCACCCACAATTTCAAAACGAGCCTATTCCTATCTCAAAGGTCGGCAACGCACCTACAGCTCCTCTGGTGCTGTGGTTGTTCATGGGCGACGGTGATCACTTAATATCAGGTGAGCCATATGCTCGTTTGCCACTTTCATAAAAAAAAAGCAATCTTACAACCGTGGCATGCACTATATGTCCGTGACATGCAAAGGTTTTTTTTCATTTTACTTTATATCTTCACTTAAACGTAACTGTAAAAGTTAGGGGCCTACAGTTACGTTTAATTGTCCATCTATACGAACGTCCACCTGTAGTGAAGAAACCACTATAGGCGGACATTCTAGAAGGATCCATGCTGTCCTTATTATTCAACTTCTACAATAACGATCTTTCTAATTGCAAAGAATTTATTTGTTATTTGTATTCTAAATACAATTTTTGTTAATTTATGAAAATAAGCCGATATTAATAGTGTATTTACCAGACTGCTGCTAGCTGCTTCTATCCACCCGATATTGGTAATAAGGTTTATTTATATTTCATAACGTTACAGTTTAATACCCATAGATTGTAGGTTAAATTTCCAAACAAGCTTCACAAGGCCGTGTTGATTCTGTTTTCCTGATACGTTATAGCTATTATTACAATGGAACGTATATTTAAAACAAATTCTGATTTATAGCTTACGATAAAAACGCGTTATAATAAAAAAAAAACTTTAAAATAAACATCAAATTCCTAGTAGACGAGTTAAACAATTGGAATTTAGTAAAACAACGCCTACAGATAATGTAAATTAAATATATTTGAAACTAGCCACGCCTCGTGGTGTTACCCGCCATGAAAGGTATTTAATTTTTTGTAAAATAAAAGCTGCTTCAACTACTCTCCTTATTACATCAGCTATATGCCTGTGAAAGTCCCATCAAAATCGATCCAGCCATTTTAGGGATTAGCCGGAACAAACAGAAAGACAAAAAATGTAAAAATAGGCATTTTGGTATATGTACCGCACATACATTCATGCGTGTAATAAAAAGTGGTTGTTTTAATGCAAACAGACACTCCAATTTTATTTTTTTGTATAGATTAATGTAAGTCGATGAATAAGACATAAGACATTTATAGTCCGTCTGACAATATAACTCTCTATCAACCGTGTCTGTAATAATCAATAAAAAGTTACAAGTTAAACTATATCACCGCAATACTACGTTTTGAGTGAGAAAGAGAAAAGAAGTCAGACACGATGAGGACCAGGGGGTTAGGACTTTCTCAGAGAATTACTTATCTACTTTACGTTGGTACGTAATTTCGTACAACCGTAGGTTCAAATACTCACAAAGGCCACTTAATGCCTTTTTCACTTGTATTAGGAACAACTAGCTACAATTTGTGTCCGATATGTTGCGATGATTTCACTACCGAACCTAAAAAGCTTGGTGAAAAACGGAAAGAGATTACGATGGACGTGACGCGAAGGAGATTAATAAATCCCGGTATTTAAAACATCGAGCGCAATAAACAACAAGTTGACCGATCCATTACAATATCACCGTTTCTAAATATAATACTAGAAATTATTCACGTCTGTCTGAAGCCCCTTGTCCTCATGCTTACGTAATATTCGATACTCTTGCATGAGATCGCATGCATGATTCAAATTCGCGTTATATTATTCATTCGTAACGGGAATATCAGATGGTACTGTGCGAAATATATGTATCTAGTAGGAATATAATTTTCAATTTAATATGTTGATAGCTGCTGTTGCTTCTAGAACTTTAACAAGTTAACTAAATTGCAGGTATTTATTCCTTTCCGGATTGAATGTCCGAACAATAAATGAAAGGGTGCGTCTACATGTGTACGCTCGTGAGAAATTACACTTCTTTGGCATCAGTATAGTCAACACAGTCAATAAGGTTCAATTTAAATTTAAAAAATTAAATTATATCAATAAATAATATATACATACTTAACCTCAATTATATTGGAGCGCTTAAAAAAGTATTTAAGAATATTTTTTTTTCGGCTGATTGAAACTGTTACTGTCATCATTTTTTCATAACGCGTCTAAAGAGGTATAACTTCAAAAAGTTACGTAAGTTACGAAGAGGCTCAATGGAAACCTTAAGAAAAACTAACCGAGCACAAGAATTCTTTTCATGTGTCGGAACTGTGCCTTAAATCAATCCTTCTGATTTCGTTACTAACTTGTCTTGTAAGTGCTTCCGAGGTTCGAAACATTAATCGATCACTCCGTCAGTTGGTTGAAATAAAATGGACGTCTCTATTTATTGCTAAATACCACATTTAATAGTCGATCATCATTGACGTTGCTCTCAACAATAGAAGAAATGTAGGCTCGTTTCTCAAAAGAACTTTTCCACCTTCTTAACATCAAATCTGTTGCTTTCGTTTATTTACTCAAGATGGTTGGCGTTCCACGACTGTATGTTTTGCGTATTTTTCTTCCACGCACTATCAAGCTATGGAATCGACTGTCACGGTTTTTCTGAATCTGTACGTTTTGGGGCCTTTCAAGAAACGGCATGGACGACGGTGATCACTTAAGATTAGGTGAGCCGTAAGCGCGGTTGCCCTTTTTCCTATAAAAATGCTGCTCTTATCAAAAAATATGCGTAGTATGACAGCGTAAACTATTAGGATCGCGCAAAATGTAACACATTAAATTCTCCGTGGGCGATGTTTCGTAAATGTTATACATTCATAGTTTTCTTTTCCGCTTAATTCATACTAAATCTGAATTCAGTCGTCGTCAGGAAAAATAACGTTTAGATTTCCCTCAGCTAACGTCGCATTTTTATTGTTAATATACACAGACGGCCTCGCTGCGTCGCGTACTAGGAGTAGTAACACATGCCATTTAAATATGAGAAACGTTTTATTTCAAATAGCCAGTGCAAATTAGAAGTGATAGCGGAAAAAAGGTTTCGGGAGCAAGGAGGTTTAAATAAATGTATTGATACATTAAAATAAAAAAGAAAAAAGCAGTTGTCAATGGTCGATGGTTTGAATTCGATCAGCCCTTACAAAAGTAGATGGTAATGTTTTGAAGTGAATAAAAAATTGCATTTATTAGGGTTAAAAGTGGACCATAAATATTGTTAAATAATTATTTTCGCCTTCACAATTGCATTTCTGCACATCAAGTGGGATTGTGATCAAGCACTTAATTAGAAATTATAAAAAAAATCCTTGGTTCTATGGCTCAATTATAAGATTATGTAACATAAAAAGAGATTTTTACCTAGTTTAGTTTGATACGGGATAGATAGTGAACTCTTTGCCATACAACACTTAATCGTAATTTATTGGTTTTAACCGGTTAGGATTCAAACCCAAGACCAAAAGACTGTAAGTCCAACAACAAGCTTAGCCATTAAGTACGGCTTCATGCTATATCAAATAATATAAAAATAATTTAATATAAAGCATTTACTGGAAGTTTGTGTCTTGGACCATCATGCACTCCCGCCTAGTGCAGGAATAAATGTACGGGCCAACGTGGCTCAACACGTGTTTTACTCCGTACTCCTGTGTACTGTTGTAGTATTCCATCAACGCACACAACCCCACCGCACATATGTGTAGAACTAGTACAAAACATGTGTGTGCGAAGGATCGTTCGGTCACCGGCGAACGATCGAAGTTTTAACGTAGAGAGAGCGAATGAACGTTTGCTTTCGTTCGTTCTTTTTATACTTAAATTCTTTAAACCTCAAATGTATATTATTGTATAATCTGTGGAATACCAATATTTATGACCAAATCGTTATCTTTGTTATTTTATTTTATTAGGAAAACTTTTTTTTTTTTTTCACGAGGAGGAAATCTTCAGAAAGATACCCCGCCTTCTGGGGGGAAGGCGGCGGTTATGTGGGGTTTTTACCCACTAAAACCTCCCCGGTGGCCCTTCCTCGGTGCATGGTGAGGGGCTCCGGGATCTCCAGTGGAACGCACCGGAGCCCCTCTGCACTGTGCTCAAGGAGAGCACTTCCCGGGGAGGTTACACCCTCCCCCCCTGTGCCCTCGCAGTGCAAGGCGACACGGGCCAGCCGATGTCACCTTCTTCCCGGGTCCACCTTGGCGGACGACAAAGGCCCCCACCCTTGTCGCCCAGTGAACCCGAGGCCCCTTTTAGTCGCCTTCTACGACAGGCAGGGGATACCGTAGTCTTATTCTTGAGAGCCCAGAACTACAGGGCTGATTATTAGGAAAACTTACCGTCATTACGTATATTAACAAAAGTGCAATATGACTTTCAATTAAAATGATAATTAATTACAAAAAAAAAACAGTCTAAAAATGCAAAAAATATCCCGTAATGTTTACGTAAATTAAAAAAAATGTTTTTTTGTGAATATTGTTAACAAAAATATAAAGTGAACAATATCACTTAATATTTTTTGGTCTTCACCAAAGAAAGGGTGAATGAATATCATGACTTACACAGTCGTGAAATTTATGAACATAGCCGTCCTGATCATAAAATAGCTAGCTAGCTCTACTATATATATAATTATAATGACCGATCTCGCGGTTCAATCTACTGTATTAATTTATTCTTTGTAGTCACCGTTTTTTTCGATTACCATTTTTAAGTGTCACGGTAGTGAAAAGCGTAATGTTATATATTAACTTTCGTACTCGAGTGGTTCTTTAGTTAAAAATAATAAACAATTGGTTTATTGTACATATGTAAAATAGAGCCAGAGTTTGCAAACCTGACTAATATTTATTATCGATAACACGTACCGTAGTGTTGTCGAATATCGAATTTGAATATATGAAACTAAAAATAAAGCGCGCTAGTGTCGGAACATTTGTTCGTTTCAATAAAAAATTCCGTATGACAAACGAAATCAGTCATGTAACCTGTTCTATCTATGGTTGCCACAGATAAAGTTACACTCTTAGTTCGTCGTATTACTACTACTGACATAAATTATAACATTCATTCATAAACCGCGTTACGTGTTTGCTTGTAAATTGACTCGTAATGCGAGCATGCCTATAAATAAATATACGGCCTTGAATTCTCAAAACACATGGGATATTTAATTTTTAACCGACTTTATAAAAAGAGGAGGTTCTCAATTCGTCTGCGTTTTTTTATATTTGTTACCTCATAACTTTCGTCTGATTGATCTGATTTGGATTAAAGTTGAAAAGTTAAAGTTACATATATGTCACACTGTAGGGCGCAGACCTTCTCTGTAAAGAGAGTATAAGGGCATAGTTTGCCACACGGCCTTAATGCAGATTGGCAGTGTGAAGTCTTCACATGCCTTAGAAAAATTTTCTAACACATGTAGGTTTCCTCACGATGTTATTCTTCACCACCGACCACGTGGTAAATCAGTACATAAAATTGCAACAGCAAATTTATTGATGCCGGCACCGGGAATCGAACTCGGGTTGCTATCGCACTATGCAACCGCCCGGACAGTGAGCTACCACGGCTCTCGATTTGGATTATTCTTTTTTTATTTAAATGCTGGTCCTTCCCGTGTGGTCCCATTTCACAATGGCATCCACGAGAAAACCATATGTCTTAAATTTGCAATAAGTATGTGCGCGAAAAATGGGCGAATAACGCCAACTGATTTCGATTATTCATTTTTTATGGATCCCTTCCATACTTCAATGTAATTCAAGGGTAATGTGATGAAAGTTTGCAGAGATTCTCATTTTGTAATATTCCTACAATAATTCGGAAACACAAAGATGGGCTTTGCGCGAAATAACGTTTAACATTAGATTTGAATTGAAGATGTTTTTTGTTTTTACTCGTATGTACTTGTTTAAGACAAATACGTTATTTTAAATCATTTATCATCTAGTTTTAATTACTAAGACTACGAAGACACTGACAGTTTCATTTATGAATAAAAATAAGGACAAACTTATCAAGTTGTCATCTTCCTGTTAACCTTTATAAAGTTAGCCAAAGTTTTATGTTTATTTTATTTATTTATTCACATATATGTTGCACAAACAAAGTAATCCCATGGCCGTCATCGAAACACCTTAATTATGGATACTGCGGACTAAAGATAAACCTTGGCAAAGTATACAAATCATTAAGTGAGGTCGTATAATAAGGAATATTGCTTATTTGAATCTTATCGTAGTATATTTAAACGAGCAATTCTTGTATATATGTAATCTGAATCTCGGAAACGGCTCCAACGATTTTCATCCCAAATTTTATTTGGTATGCAGAAGGGAAGGTAAATTGATCTAGATTGATCGAGATTCTAGCTAGGATTTCTTTCTAGAAAATTTCTTTCTATTATTAGTTCAGTAGATGGCATTGCAGTAAGCCAATGAGTGTCTAGTTTGACGTTACACCAAGAAAATTAATTGTTTAAATCCTATTCACTTAAAAATGTTTTAAAGGATTTAAAAACAATATAAACACTCTAATTAATTCGTATTAAAATATGATTTCTAAAACACTACCAAAAAGAAATACCAATATCGGTCGTCCAAGTACTTATTATTAAACATAGTAAAACTATAGGAATAATTAAATGAATATTTAAAAAAAATTGTCTGGTTTCTGGGCGTCGATATTCAGTGGTAATACCAAAACAAATCAATTACCAGCAGACCTACAGGGGCGTTGCAGGCCTCCATTCCAAGACTTTCAACTCCATCTTCCATCACTGACTCGACGAGTATTGGGCTGATGCAAGTCAAAAGACCCATGATCGGTGCAGCAGTTACCCCCGTGCTGAAATCCGCGTAATGGCGCAATGACGAGTCACTTGGCCCACTGTCGCTTCATTGACTGACTTTAAGAGCTGGTACGTGGATGACCTTTGGAAGTATAGTTCGCCCACTTCTAGTAGATAAATTATCGCTAGATTGTATAGCGTGTTAGTCTAGATTCAACTCGCTCTTCGCACCCGTTAGTGATTCCTTTTTTCTTTTTTTTACGCGGGGGAATCCTTTTACGGACCCTCCTTCGGTGCCCTGGGTGGGCCCGGAGAGATGTGTGGAACTCGGTCTGGGCCACCTCTACCCACTAAACCTTCCGCGAATGCCATCAGCCGTTATAAGTGGAGTGCCCTGGATCTGTCAGCAACAGGGCAACCCGTTAGTGATTCCTAGCCTAGCTCTATCCCACCAACTTTCTTCTCCTTCGTTTTTCTGTATTATGTAAATTATTTGTATTAAATTCTATTCTCCGCGCATAGTGGAACGTAATATACAACGTGAAATGGCCGTTTAATTTTAGTCGTAAAAGACCGCTGCCAACCAAAATACGCGATAATTGTAAATGTCGCTATAAAAATAGAATCGTTATGTTTGAAATTACAACGAGGGTTGTTTATGTACGATGCGATGTTGGATTTTTACTAAAAAATTATATCTACCTGTCTTTTGACACGTACATCAGAATAGTCGACTCAGCCCTATAGCACTGGGCTCGTAGAATAAAGCTACGGTATCCCCTGCCTGTCGTAGAAGGCGACTAAAAGGGACCTCGGGTTCACGGGGCGACAATGGTGGAAACCCTGTCAACAACATGTCATCAATGACCTAAAAGACTACTAAAATAGTAAATATAGACCCCTAGAATGCCGATGAACGTTCATTTTGCACACAATAGGTTTAGCATACTCGGGCCCTAAACTAGCAGATTACAGACTTATAATCTGTAATTAGCTATTGTGTATCACATCATCTCGCCCTTGTGTATTTTTTGTGCGTTAAAGATAAGAAGATATATAGTAAATTGGAAACAGAATTTGTGCCCCTTCTTATGGAAATTGCGCGGACAGAGGTGTATAAAATTTGCCACATTTTTCTAAATTATGCATAAAAAATCATAAAATCAATAAAAAAATTTACACATACTAACATGCGTTCGATCACTTATGTATATACGCGCGGAAATTATACGGTTGCTTGTCAACGGTTAACTTGCTTTGATAAATAATAACTGACAGATTCACAGACTAAGTTATTGATTTCAATGCTCCATTTGGTTAAAGTTAAATATCGATTTTAGAGCAACCACTGGTATAAATAAAATTGTAAACAATTACTTATTCATCTGACGCAAGTCAACTTTTGTTTACGTTGTTCATTGTAACAGACGATATAATCAGTTACAAATCTGGGAGAACAGTAAGCGGCGTCCATAACAATTATTACACTCACACTGTAACCAGAGAGGTTATTCTCAAAACTGTGTATAAATTAATAATCAAAATATAAAAACAAAACGTTAAAATTATAATAAACACCAAACAAAAGCTACCAGGTCATAAATTCACCCGCAGAATCAGCATTTTAAATCGACCGCGCGGCAAAACGAATAATATTTTTGTAACGATGCCCGTTTATTGCCACGTTCACAATTTTCCCAAAAATATTGCAAACCTAGACGTATTCGTATGTACAGAGCTTTCATTGTTAGATTAAGTAAAGGATTGTTATTTATGCATGGGAATATTAAAGTCCCCTTTGTTGCTTTTAAACAAAACATGTCGAGTCATCAACTAACCACTAATCATCTACATAGTTAATTGAAGTTTAAGTAATTTTTAGAACATGAACTTGCATAAAAGGTCTTTAAAGTACATTACAACCTTTTATATATAGGCTAAAAGAGTTATGAACTTATAGCCTACGCATCGTCCTCTCTCCCAAGGCGAGGTTACCCCTCACTAGAGGGACCTATGAGTCCAGTTATTTGCTATAGAAGTTCAAGCTAAGCGACCTAAGAGCTATGCCAATTTAATCCGGTGAAACAGTCTAGACCAGCTTCCCTGGTCGACTAGTGTAGGTTAGTCAAAAAAAGTATATATAAGGAACTTAAAAGGAAGGTCTTTACCGATGTTAGACCTTGCAGTACATGTATTTTCAACCGTCAAAAAGGAGGAGGCTCTCAATTCGTCTGTATGTATTTTTATGTTGTTACCTAAGTTTTAGTTTTTAGTTCAAAGTTTCGAAAGCTTCTCATATCCCATAATCTATCTTTTAATATCCATAATCTAAATTTTTATTAACTATGACGACAAAAGGACTCAATATCACGCCAGCCGATTTCGATGATTCATTTTTAATTGGAAATGATATACATACGACATATGGCAAAGGTAGTTTGATGGGAGTTTGGTTAGATTGTTATTAATTCTATTTCGTGATATTTCTATTCTTTTTGAAGACGGTTTTAATTTTTACTCATAAATAAACTTGTGTAAGATATTTTTGATAGCACGCCTGAACATAATAGATGAGATAAGAAGCGGGATGATCTACGACTGGGATAAAATTACATTGTCAAAGGCTCTCTTACACCTTTCTGCATTCCCATTAGCACATGATTTCTACCGCGTCACGCTCGCTGGGCCCCCCATTCTTTACACTTATAACGACTATCCGCCCGAATTTCGCTCGCTGTCACGTCTAACGTGAAAAATATCCTTGAAGTTAAATTTATCGTGTCCCATTTAACGGGGCCGCGGCATGGTGGGCAATTAATTATTTTAGGCAGCAACTCGTCGCTTGACGACCGATAAAACCTTATCTAATTGGAACGTACCTCGCCTATAAGTAACCATGAATCATTGAACTCTAAATAATTGTATGTAATAGTCCCCGTGCTGGACACAGGCCTTTTTACCTTCAAATTTGGGCATGCTTGCTGGGCATCATAGTGGACGATATTTGCCAGTTCTAATAGATAGAAAGATATATATAACTTTATTTCACACCATTATCAAACAAGAAGCAACTTACAGAACTTAGGTACATTTTTAACCGACTTCAAAAACAGGATAAAATTTGAATAATGTATGTGTGCTACAAATGGACAGATTTCAATGATTCATTTTTTTATTGGAAATGATGTAAAGTGCAAATTTAACACTTATATGGTTTTCTCATGGATTCCAATGCCGGGATTGAACCGAACATAAATGGAACAGGAGAAGCCAGCTTACAAATAAAAAAAGAAACATCAAAATCGGTCACCCAGTCGAGAAGTTATGTGGAGAACAAACATCAAAAAAAACATACCAACGAATTGAGAACAGGAGTCCTTTTTTGAAGTCGGTTGTAAACAAGATAGGTCCATCCGTTGTGGAGATGTATACAAAAAAATGTTTAGATTTCGTATACTATTCCATGTATATAGTCGTTAAGTGCTATAGGTTATAAGTAAAACATTGCGCGAGAATAACTTATTTGTAAAACTTGCTAGGTTTGTTAGCATTCCTTTCTCGCGGAAATAGAAGTTTAAATATTATCATTTAGGAGGTGTATTGGAATGTAAAGCTATCATAATCATAGCATATGTGAATATCTTTTCCCGATTTCCGTTTTGATACAATCAAATAATTTTAAAATATATCGGCCTTTTGCTTAATGCCTTACTACAGACATTTCTTCTGCAGTACCACTGTACTTAGAATACCATATAATCACAACATAAATAACGTAAACATGCATAAAGATCACTTAATGGTAATTGGGACAATTTCTTACAAAATAACTGCTAAAGTAATTTATTGTACGCGCGGTTCATAACAATGTGTTTTAGTTCCCTCGCCATGAATGAACATGACAAGTTTTGTTAGCCCAGTTAATTTATTTTCAGCCCTGTAGTTCTGGGCTGGTAGAATACGGCTTCGGTATCCTCAGCCTGTCGTAGAAAGCGACTAAAACTGGCCTCGGGTTCACAGGGCGACAAGGATGGGAGGTCCTTTGTCGTTCGCTACAGTGGACCCGGGAAGAAAGCGACATCGGCTGGTTGCACTGCGAGGGTGTTGGGGGAGGGACTAACCTCCCCCGGGATTTGCAAAAAAGCATAGTGTAGAGGAGCTTCCACTTTAGATCCCGGAGCCCCTAACGAAGAACCTTGGAGACCTTCGAGAAACGAGGCTACTCCTTTATCAAAGGTCGGCAACGCACCTGCCACCTCCGGTGTTGTGCATGTTCATGGGCGACGGTGATCACTTGAGATCAGGTGAGACGTTAGCTAGTTTGAAATAGACAAACTTCAGTGCTCTACGAATCAGAACATGCATGCATACAAGGTTTCCTAAGAACTCGTATTCTTCTTAGTCAAGCCAACAAAACTATATCGTGTAGAACTAAAATTTTATTTATTAAAATTCCCGTCTTTTCACTTTCCGAACACTTTACAGCGGTCACGGTCACGGGGTCAGGGCGTGTGACGGCCCAACATCATAGTTATTACAGGCTACCGTCAGATTTATTCCGTATTCTAATTTAAAAAAACGTTTTAACTGCGACAGAAAATAGCTTTAATCCATTTGATCCTATTCTGACAATGGCATGCATGAGGAAACCATATATGTCTTAAATTTGCATTAAGTCGAGTAATGGTCGAATAACTCAATTTCACCCAAACCGTTTTAATGATTCATATTTTATTGTTATCTGAGTTTGGTTAGCTTCTGATTAATTCTAATATAACCGAATTATCGTAATACTAAGAGGGCGACCGCGCTATATCTAACGTTTGACGTTTGATTCGAAATGAAGTCGGTTTTTGTTTTTACTCTTAAATAAAGATGCTTATACTTTCTAAGCAAGTGCTTGACCACAATCACACCTGATGTTAAGTATAAATGCAGTCCTGCATGGCGCACTAGCTTAGTAAATGCCTATTCACTCTACTCTTGACACATTATAATCGAAGGGAAAGACAGATGTGGGCAAATTATTCCGGTCCTTTAGTGTACGAATAATGAAAGACAAAGTAAATCACTTGGTTCGGGTTTGAGGTTTGCTTTAATAAAATCCAGCACTATATAATATTCACATGAATAAATATAAAAACGGAATAACTATTATTTTATAACAATATCAATATCGTTGATGATTTCAATGATGCAAAGGTGCGTAGATTACTTTATTTCCCTCGTACATATTTTTTTATAAATTTTAATAAATCTGTGAGTTACGATGCTAACAACAATAAATACCTGTCATGTACGAGACCTGGCATTATGCTATGAAACATTGCCTACACCTCTATTATAATGTTAGCGCTTAACAAAGAATCGTTTTAATTTATGGCACGTCCGTGTTGAAAATCTGAAACTCTTTTATAAGCTCTATATTATATATCTCCATTGACTTGTGTTAGAATAACCGCATTATTCTCCGGCTTTTATAACACATTATAATGTAAACTAAGCGATACAATTCGCGCTAACAACGTAAATCAAAATGAATTACGCCGACCACGTATCATACGCGAAAGCAAACAATGGTCGACTTGCAAGTCTCGTGGCACCAAATTAATTCGTAAGTCACACAAAATTGACGATTTATACGTTTTGATTTGATGCCAGAAAGATCAAAGATACGGCTACCTTGCGCGGAGTACGATGCCATCATAAACAATGCCTAGTTACGTGTTTCGATAGAGATCTGCAACTATTTCTATTTGAAATGTACTGTTAATTTTTTTATGACGAACTATACAGATTGGCCAGAGAAGCTGGCCTTTACTGCTTCACCGGATTGAGAGGTGGCATAGCTCTTAGGTCGCTTAGCCTGAACCTCTATAAATTATGTTTTTATGGATAATAATTTCTATGGTCGAAAACTATTCTTGCTAATATACGAGTCGATTTTTACTTGTTTAATAATGGCTTCATTACGAGAAAACACGCTATTACCCTCGGATGCCCTCTCTATATTTACCAATTATCGTAAGAATATTTCGAAATTAATCAGAACCTAACCAATTACCAATCCTTTCCAATAATAAATTAATCATCGAAATAGATGAAGGTGATATTGTGTTATCCGTACATTTGTGGCGCACGTACTTGATGCAAATTTATGACATATTTTTTTCTCGTGAATGCTATTGTCACAATTGAACCAAATTTCATTGGGACCACACGGGAAGCACCACCTTTCAGGTGCTCAAAAAAATCATCAAAATCTATTCACCCAGTCGAAAGTTAAAAGGTATTCAACCATATAAAAAAACATACAGACGACTTGAGGACCTACTCCTTTTTTGAAGTCGGTTGAAAAATAAATTCTCTGTCATTCGTTACCATATTTCGAATTCTTATTTTTACAAATTAATTCATTTGATTGATTCTTACTATTATTATGACAGTCAGAAATTTGCCTGAATTATCACTTGTACACGTAATTAGGTACAACGTAACATCCCCCGTGACTGTGACGCAAATTTACGTCCACCTTGAGTTATGTGTGTGTGTAATTTATACTAAAAATACCCGGCAACGTTTACTGTAGAGCACCCATCCAAAATAAACTGTCTCTGTGACGTCAAACTTGATAACGCCGATAAATACAATCGGTGTTTCAGTTAAAACTGAAACGTGCAAATTATGTCGAAAATAACACAACATTGAAATAGCGAAAGCCGTTCCTGCCTACCCCGCCTACTTTACCAGTATACAGTAATACGGTGGACCCACATACCCCTTTAGATCTCAGTTAAGTTTTTAGTAGTAGTACTAAAGTTTTTAATTAAATTGTCAAGTATCTTATAAATTCTATATATTATCTGTGAACAATAAAAATTAAATGTGGGAGCAGTTGCACAAAGTTGGACAAAGGCGTTGTGTACACAACAGCCAAGTTAGAGACGGCACAATGGGCCTTTTGTTTACGATTAATGGACGACCTTTGTGGAGGTCTGAATTTTGACTTATTGTTTTAAGAGACCGCGTGGGAGTGTGTATGCGCCTTGGGAAATTTTAAAAGAATCAATTAAGGCATTGCAATGTGACGGGTGACATTGATTACATGCCCCTATAGTTTATTTATGATTTTTCACTATGAAACCAACCTATTACTATTCTCTTTGCTGTCCGTCTCTTTCTCCCTCCGATAATGTGGGTGTTTTCAAGAGTAGAGTGAAAAGTGTAGAGTCTACGTACGATCCCGTCACCTTAAGCAATTGTGTCAAAATGTTCGTTGACGTCATAGTTATTTTGCTAGTTTGGTTTTCCGATGACATATTTGATAATTTAATGTCCAGTGATATCTGTAGATCAATAGATTACAATTTTTGGCATTAATATTAATTAAATTAGTTTGTCGGTAATCATAATGAAAATTTAGTGACAATAGCAGACGCAGACTCGGGCCCAGGTTGGATCGTGGTAGTACTTGCTTTAAAATAATTAAAATATATAATATCATGTAAGAGCAGTCTCAATAAAAAGCAACAACACAAAAATAGTGGTTCGAAAATCAACTTCTTTTAATTTTAGATTATAATTAACACTTTCTTGTGCTTCTATGACGTGCATAACTCGTGATCATTTTCTCTCTTTCAATCCCATCCGCTCGCCATTCGTTCACTCACCTTCATTCACACATTCGGATACACCTTTGTTATACTTTAATCAATATGTTCGGATACAAACTAACGTTTTAGTTTTTTTTATTCCTACATAATATAAAAATAAAAAAAGATTTATTATTTCTGCAGGAAATCAAATTATATTGATGGATGCTTATTGAAAATCATTGTAGCATGAAATACTTATCCCACAGCTGCCTGTCTCGCGCAATATATTAAATATCAAATTACGTTTACAATTTCTGCAGCCATTGAGTCCTATGACGGGATTATAAAAAGAAAACTCTTGCGATGCAACGGGCCGATTTCATTTGCGCAAGAATAATTTTTAATAACAACATCTGCATCAGTCATTCTCTGCGATTGCAAGGTGGGTGGCATCTATACCCACGATTAGATATGGCTACCATGCGCTTTAAGAGGCTTTGACTGATCTCAACTAAATCATAACTAAAGTTAAAGTCTGAGAGTATGAGGGCATTGTAGGCCACGCGGCCCTAGTGCGGATTGGCAGACTTCACATACCTTAAAAAAAATTCTAGGGCATGTAGGTTTCCTCACGATGATTTCCTCATACTTTATATATATATTTTTTTTCAGACAAAATAATATATTTGGATGACATTTAAGCCAAAAGTTGCCTACTTATTCCGACGTTCGGAAATACGCTGCGATTACATTCAACTATGTACTTTATATATTAGTATATTATTATTATACTATTATATGTTAGTATATATTATTATATATTAGTTCCGGCACCGGGGAACGAACTCAGGTTATCAGTATACTATGTAACTTGAGCCGACCGCCCGGACACTGAGCTACCACGGCTCATAACTAAACTCAATAAAAATTAATAAAAACTTTTCGGTTTGATAAATAACACCGTATATTGATTTTTTTGACGAACCTAATTTAGAGCTACCAGATTAGCTCAGGAAACTGGCTTTTTTTATAGAAAAAGGGGGCAAACGAGCTTACGGCTCCCCTGAACTTAAGTGATCACCATTGCCCATTAACATCAACAACACCAGACAAGTTCCAAGTGTGTTGTCCGCTTTGAGAAAGGAGAAGGGTTGTTTTTTGATGGTCCTAAAATCGTATACTTTAGGAAAACTTTGACAGACTGACAATTTCACCAGATTGAGAGGTGGCATAGCTCTTAGGTCCTTTAGCCTAAACCTCAGGTAAAATATATTTCATCACATAATCACACTAAGTTACAAATAAAACTACTCATATTATGAAAAAAGTTAGTATATTATAGATCTAAACTCTCCATAATCGTTTGTTAGTAGCTATTCAAATAGTATATTTTTAAAGAACAAGTATATTTACGAGTAAGAACAAAATTTGATTTCAACTCGAATCAAATGTTAAATATAATATTATTACACGCGGACGCCATCTTTGTTTTTCCGAATTCCGAGTATTGACAGGTAGCAGCAGCTTTCAAATGAAGAGAATCATTAAAAGCGGTTCACCCGAAAGTTATGAGGTAAAACATTAAAAAAAACGTACAGGTAATAGTGTTTTGCACTACTAACCAGCCGTAGTCCGTTGTAGTTACCTACAAAAGTTTACATCTAATAATGTTTCAATTTCTCTTCTTCTTTATCGTATTCTTCATTCCTGAAGGTCGTGCTTATCCTGAAGCGCTTTCACTGAGACGTCGACGAGCTGCTTCCACACTGCTCTGTCCTCGGCTTCTTTCATCGCGGTCGGAATGTCGAGTCCAACTATGTTTTTAATTTGGTCAGACCAGCGAGTAGGTTTCAATTTATCACACGCTAATCTTCCTATTCAATAGAAATATTTCTTTTCGCAACTTCCGTTGCAGACGTTCTTTACAAACGTTTTTTTTTATAAATTTTATAAACACGAGACTGTTTTGATGTTTCTCAAATTTAAAAAGATTACTGGTAATTTCTTTTATATACTCTTATTATGTTAACAGTTGATTGCCACAGTTGTGTAAGCCTTATGCAATAACTTCTCCCTACTCAAAGCAGTGACGCAATATCGTTGAAGTCTTGACCGATTGAAATCTTTCGATAACTAGATATAAATAGAACAGACATATTTACTCAACCCAAGCTAAGAATAAGTACAGTATACATAAGTATTTATTAATGTCGGGTTCAGCGCTGATTTTCTTTCAGACAAAAACCTCAGCCACTTAAACAAGAGATGTATATATACGTTGTAATGTAGTTATATATATATATGTAGAAGGTATATTGAATACAGTTTATATTTAATCTATAAACACAAATAAATTAAATTGGATTGTCTGTTTGTAATATTAAAATAACTGGTTTTTACTACATGCATATATAATATATAATATACGGTTCATTTACCTAGATAACATTTTTTGACTATCTGTCTGTCTATTCCGGCTAATCTCCGGAACGGCTGGCCCCATTTTGACGGGACTTTCAATGGCAGATAACTGATGTAATAAAGAGTAATTATATAGTAAACTAACTATATAGGCTATATATTATTATAGAAAAAAATAATTAAATAGTATTTATTTGCGGGTAACACCGCGGGGCGCAGCTAGTCTCATCTATGATCAAAATAATATAATAGCCTAATGGTTGACGATACGGTAAAGTCGTAGGTTCGAATCCATTATAGATTAAACTATTTACGTGTACCATTTCGTAACACAAGCTTAAGCTTGGGTGGAATGGTTAACAAGAATATTAATTTCATTTGAGAAAAAAAAATATTGTTAGCATTTTTTTTTAAATATAGAAATGGTGTCTGACTTTTATTCACGTTGAATTTCTGCGTTTCGTATTTATCCTTTTATGCGATTTGTCTATGTCTCAGCAAAAAATGTTTAATTACAAAACAAGCTATACTCTCGCGTGATTTATAAATAATAGGCAGTTTACATTTACCGACAAATAACACTTAATAAGATGCATTCTCCACTGTAATAGCGTATACAAGGCCCGTAATTTCAAAACTTCTACTACCAATTTCATAATTATGGCAGACACGAGCACAGCTCATTTTACACTGGTCATAAGTTTACAACTCTATATATAAACATTGGTAAATATTATTTTTAAATTATCGATAAATATTTTACTCCCCATGTACCACATCAATACAGCACAGCAGTACAGCAGTTTTTTTAATTTATTTTTTTAAATAAAGCTATCAATATTTCTTTTTTTTTAGAAAATATTACTAAAATTCTTGTTAACTTTTTTTTTTTTGTTAAAGATACCCCGCCTTCTGGGGGGAAGGCGGCGGTTATGTGGGGTTTTTACCCACTAAAACCTCCCCGGTGGCCCTTCCTCGGTGCATGACGAGGGACTCCGGGATCTCCAGTGGAACGCACCGGAGCCCCTCTGCAGTGTGCTCAAGGAGAGCACGTCCCGGGGGGGGGGGAGGTTACTCCCTCCCTCCCTGGGCCCTCGCAGCGCAAGGCTGCTACACGGGCCAGCCGATGTCGCTCTTCCCGGGTCCACTTTAGCGGACGACAAAGGCCCCCACCCTTGTCGCCCAGTGAACCCGAGGCCTTTTAGTCGCCTTCTACGACAGGCAGGGGATACCGTAGTCTTATTCTTGAGAGCCCAAAACTACAGGGCTGAAAATTCTTGTTAACTATTCCAACTAAGCATAAGTTTGTGCTAGGAGATGGTTCACGTCAATAGTCGAATGGTGGATTCGATCCTACGACCTTACGATTCGCAGACCGTACCCTAAACCATTAGGCTATTGACGCTTAGCTTCTGCTATTGTACGAATAAACTATTGTAATAAAACTATTTCTTTAAATGAATTTAGTTAAAAACGCTCTAGATACAAAGAGGACGGTTTGTACCAAAAAGTTTGTAACTCATTCATTTTTTGAACGTATAGAGGCTAAAAATTTCGAGTATTGAAGGATATCTAATAATAGATGTTGCTGTAAGCTGAATGATAAATGATACTGTAATTTAATTTTAATTTGATCGTTTCAATGTTTATTATTTTATCGATATTCATTGTCTTAAAACGAACATCACTAAAATAAAAGACTGCAATGAGATAGATGGGCTGTATTACCGTTAATTTTGTATGGCTGGGTGATTCGTTGCGGCCCACTATACGATTTTTTTCCGGCTAACGCTCGTAATAGTAAGAAATAATTTTACGGAACTTAAATATTATTAATTACTTTCATTACTTTGTTTTTGATAAATGACGTCTATCAATAAAAAAAGTCTTAAATATTTATTATTTAAAATCGTACTCATGGTTAATATTAAACATATATAATAATTCTAGTAACAGAACGAAGTATTCATAGCGAGGCAAATCAGGGCGCGTATTCTGCTAATTGCCAATGACATTCAATATGTAACCAACCTAATGCAATTGTCATTGTACTAAAAACCATAATGTACTAATATAATTTTTTTATACGTAAGTTTCAATTGAATTTTTGAATATTTGATGGCATATTTAGAGGACGTCATTATTTGGAAATGATATTGGGGTGTCAGTGGTACGCCATTGGAAGACCAAGGCACACTGAACTAGCAGATTACCAAAACTAACAATAATCGACACTGACACTGAACGTTCATTATGAAACAATTGTTTTTTGTCACAATGAAACAAAATTAATCTGTCTCCATCTATTACACATCGAGCGGAGGAATGTTTGGACGCGGTTATCGTCAAATTTCTTACTCAACACAGACATGCACGAAATATATTATGTATTCAAATCATTTTCCGTGTTTACTGTTCGCATGATAATCACGTGTCGTTTCCCGGTTAGGCACCTTCGCGGTGCCCTTGAGATATATTTAATTTGTAAAATATGGCGGCCATGTTTAATTTTCGAATCCTTGACCTTGTGCCATGAGATTTTACTAACTAAAACTAACATGATTAATGACAAATTACAACACATAAATAAACAAATTGATATCACTAATAATTATATATGAATATAGCACTATATGAAATAGTTTAAAAACAGTAACAAATTAATACGTTCCTATTCGTTTTCCTTCACGTGCATAAAAGCAGTACAACTCGTTGTTGCAGAGCTACCGGGGGCGCAAACCTCTCGGCGGCAGCGTGGTGCCCGTGCCTGGAGTGCCCGGCCTCAGCCCCGGCGTGCCGGCAGCCGCCTCCCCGTCCCCTGCGCCGCAGGCCCCCGCCGCGCCCAGCCCTCGCCGGCCACCACGCCAGCCATGAAGCAGGAGCATCCCAGCCAGCCAATGGTAAGTACACACACCGGTACTAGATTCCAATAGAATTCCATATTCCATTCTCTTATTACTGGGAAATCGCATCCCAAGGGAAGAGTTCTTCCCCCAGGACCCTCGCAGAGCTTTCACTGGGGTAGAACACTTGTCACCAGTGAACCTGAGGCCCCTTTTAGTCGTCTTTTACGACAGACAGGGGATAGCGTAGCCTTATTATATAAGCCCAGGACTACAGGGCCGTATCGTAACTTATGTAGAAACACATTTATTTATTTATTACACGCCAACAGCAATACACATAAGAATACCATAAAAACATTCTTGTATAACAGATGGATACAGGCCTGAAGAACATTTACAGTAAATTGTTACAGAATTCAATGTTACACATTAGTCTGCAAACCATTTTCAACACAAGTAACACCATCTGGTAGTCAATCTTTATACATAGTAGTTGACACTGCTTGCTTACTTACCAATTGACATTATTCTCTTTAAGTTTCTATATTTAATAATAAAAATTATATTTTCTATCTGCTAGTAAAGAAATAGTTCTTTTAAATTGTTTTATGCCGAGTTAAAATGAGACATCTATCGGTAACGTAAAATACTAACTCTAGAAGAGAAAAAAAATAGTAGTTATCTACAATAGATACGAGATGGCACTTTTTCATATTTACACTTTGGGTAGACAGAGACGTTTTCGCTGTATTTTCACTAAGCTTAATAATAGTATCTAGAAACATCTACATGTGATAGAAAATTAGTACATTTACAAGTAAAAACAAAAATAGATTTTCTTCTTTGCTTTTCCGAATGATCGCAGGAATATTACAAAATAGAATTAATCAGAACCTAACTACTCTTGAAGTACAATGAATCATCGAAATCGGTTGGCGTGATAATGAATCAATGGTTCATTTGTTGCACTAAATGCAAACTTAATACGTGGTTTTCTTATGGATGCTATGAGAAGCGCCAGCTTTCAAATAGAAAATCATCAAAATCGGTTCACGCAGTCCAAAGTTATGACGTTAAAATTATAAAAAAAACATACAGACGAATTGTGAACCTCCTTTTTTGAAGTCAGTTGAAAATTTGTAGCAAAGCTACCCTTATCATCGTTCCACAAAATAGTATTATACAAGTACTATTGGTATTTCGTGTAAACTGCAGTAAACGGGTTTTACAATCTCTCATCACAACAAACCGTACACAGCAGACGTCTATGAACGGATGCTATAATTTAATAAATATGATAACCCGTAGTTCATTGTCGAAGTTCGAGACGCCATTGTAATGACTCATTGCACTGATTGCACCCAGAAATGGCGCGCGCCGTCTGTGCAGATAACATATTGTTTCCAGACATTGTAAACACCTTATATTATTATTAGATGGCCGCGCAATACACCACGCCTATCTCTTATATGCTTTATTTGACATTGCTTATATTTTATCATCAAGATTCATATCTATTCATAAAAATTGAAATATTAGTTTTTTTTTTTAAAGAAAGCTAGCAATTTTTCTTTTTTTTTTCAGAATTATTACTAACAATCTTGTTAACCATTCCAACTAAGCTCAAGCTTGTGCTAGGACATGGTTCACGGCAATAGTCGAATGGTGGAATTGAACCCACGACCTTACGATTCGCAGACCGTATCCTAAACCATTAGGCTATTGACGCTTTTAACATTAAAATAACTTTTTGGTCTACATGCAATCTACATGCTCACGAATGTATACAAGGTATTAGGAGACTGTTTCTGAAAACGAAGACATACGACACTAATAATGACACGTTTGATAATGGGACGAAAAAAATCGATCCTGATTTTAAATAAATTAAATTTTTAAAACGTTGTTTTAAACATATGATTATTTTTAAAGCCAATAAAAACTACCGACTTAGTTGTGATAACTAATATTATTAATATACTTAAGGCGTAACTCGACACAAGGGTAGGGAACCTTATTTTGAGTTACTAAGAATAGAGGTTTAGCCTAAGCGACCACCTCTCAAAACGTCAAGTCAGTGAAAAAAAAATCTCTGACTAATCAGGTTTGTCACAAAAAAATAAGTCGACTTAGTCATCACTATGGCAATTTTTCCTTTTTCGATACATGTTGAAATAAGTTTAAATTATATCCAAGCACAGAACTTCTATTCATTATTAAGAATACCAACGTATGTTAATTTCGTGTTTATTTTAAAAAGCAATTACATACTCATTCACCACATCGTAGAACTCGCACTTTAATTGAATCACGAGTAAAATTCTCCCACGTAAATAAGACGCGACTTCTTCATCCAACTCGCCAAATTTGGTTATCTTCGCCGTATAACGTTGTTATGGTAAATAAAATATTTCTAAGAGACGGTTTTGATAATTATAAATTAGTTTATAACGTTTCGTTGTGTTTATTTCTTGAAAGAATCAATTTCTACTCGTATATAGATCGGCGTCACTTAATTCGTTTTGGCAGGGAAGGCAATAATTCATTCTCTTCACACATTATTGTATTTGGATAGACAAACCTACAAATATTTCAATCAAGTTGCGTTCTTCCATACGAATTGTAGGAATTCCCTGGTGAGGTATTTCCAAACCATTTTTTTTCTTAAAACAATGATAGCAATGTTTTTTCTCATAAATATTACTAACATTCTTGTTAACCATTTTAACTAAGCTCAAGCTTGTGCAACGAGATGGTTCACGTCAATAGTCGAATGGTGGTTTCCAACCTATGTCCTCGCGTTTAACAGACCGTACCCTAAACCATTAGGCACTGGACGCTGTGAAAAATAAAAATCGGAGACAAACATTATATATTCGAAGCGTCAATAGTGTTATGTTTTAGGGTATGGTCTACCAATCGTAATGTCGTAGGTTCGACCCCACCATTCGACTATTCTTCTTTTCGACGTTGATAGAAAATTAACTTTTGAAAATCACATCGTGACAATACTTAATACCATAATGCGGGTTCAGTTGGAAAGTGTGTACGTATATAGTTTTACAAAACACAAGAGCATTTTCCTAATGGTCACACAGAATGTAACTTTGGTTGGTTTTTACTGCAACGTCCAACTTGGGCCGTTCCCGTGCTAGCTCAAGAATTTATGGTTCCCTGATTGTAGCTTTGCGACCCGTTTATTTCATTTTGCGAAACGTCCACTACTATTTCGTTTAAACGTTGAAAACTTTAACATTTTTATTTGCAACAGCGACGCGATATATAACTTAAAAATATAATAAAGCTTTTACAAAAAAAAAAATAATTGCAACCTCAACTTCATATCAATCGACGAATTTTTATAACCACTTTTTTATTCTTATATTTCTTGTATTTTGTTACTCTAGTTACTAGCCTCTTTTGTATCTAAAGCGATATGCTTCACCCCTATGTAGGAATTAGCTAGAACTTTGAAAATCTGGATATCAATTTCAGTTAAATAGAACGAGAGAACTTATTTGGATTTGTATTTTTTCGACAGCTATATCATCATACCTCTAAAATTAACACCAAAAAGAATATAATGGCTGATTTATTTGTATCCTTACATTTTTACTATAAATATAAGCATACGCACAAACGAATAACGGATTAAAGTCATACAATCTCGACCAAAAAGTCTTAATGCATCTTCTGGCGAATAAAATAGTAAGTAAATAAAATGTAATAAAAGAAGAAAATATAGATAATAAGAGTAATAGAATTGTATAATAAAAAGAAGAAGTCAAAAAGAAAAATTTAGAGTCAGATAGAATGTCAAATAGGAAACTAATGGAGTAAAAGTGTAAGAATAAAATAGTAATAATAATAGAAAATAATAATAAGTGTAACAGTAAAAGTAAAATAATATAGAAATAGAAGATAGACAGTAAGAGTGACTGTAAAGTATATTTCTTTGTGTGTGTGTTAACAAGAGATGGAAGAAAGTGATGAGTGAAAACATCCCTAACCACCCACGTTGGGGGAACTAGCTATAGCATAGGCAGACTATGCTCAGAGAAAAATATGACAAACGGCAATAAACTCTGATTTCTAGCAAATAAGTCAGTAGTCCTGCCTCATGCCACATTAAAAAAAAAATGCATCTTCTGGAGGATGAGGCATGCCCTCAAGAACCTGGACAACGTGACAATGTTCGCACAAATAATGATGGTACTTATTCGAAAACACACAAGGGGAAAAGTGCGGCAAACTTATTCGCAGTGGTCGTACAGGCAGACTTTCCCCTACTAATGATTGACGTGTTTCTGGTGCTACTTGTGCCATCTCTCTCGCTCATCTTTAAGTTAAAAAAAAATAAAATAATAATAATTTAACTATAATTATTATTATGTTTTCAACCGATTTTAACAAAGGAGGAGGTTCTTTTTTTTGTGTGTTTCTCTATGTTTTTGTGTTTGTTACCACATAACTTTCGACTGGGTGAACCGATTATAGAAATAATCGGTTATTCTTGTTTCTTTATTTCAAATAAAGTTCCGTTGGACCAGTTCTGACAATGGTATCTATAGGAAAACTCACGCAAGTCTTAAATTTGCTCCATCCAACTCCATATCACGCCAACCGATTGGTGTGGTATGGAGGTGTGGTTCCATTGGTGTTCCAATGGTTCATTTTTTATTCGAAGTGTTCACAGTTTACATAAGTATTTAGCCTGCTAGGAACTAGACATGTTTTTATATACACATTGTAATTAAACTCTTGGTCCAGTAAAGCTCATGAACGTATAATAAAACTACTAACTTGTGATCTGCGAATACATTTGATTAAGGCCTACATATGGGCCTCATATATTTATTTTAATTAACACATGATGTATATGCTGTTGTTTGACCAATTATAAATGAAATTAAAAAAACTGTAAGTGTTGTTATTAAAGTATTCGTAACTTTGATAACACAAATAAATACAAAATAACAATTAACACGCGATAAATATAACATTTGTAATTACAAACACGTTGATAAATAATAAATTAATTTACACGACATGTAAGTTTTAATTACACGCGCCCGCGTCACGGCTCTTAATAAAATTTCAGCCAGCTGTAAGGTCGTGTTTCACGCACAAATTAAAATTTAAAACCTTATAAACTTCCGTAGGGTGCGTTCCGAATTAAGGAATTTATAAAATTAACATATTCTCAACTACTTACTGTGAGCCTTTTTAATTAGTTTACGTAATACGTTCTCGTCTCATATTTTTATTTATTTTAATATTAAGTTATGTCTTCTCTCTCTAGTGTCGGTCCCTCATGTCTGAGGATCGTGGTCACCCTCATGGTTGCATCTGGAGCAGATGATTTGCCTCCACCGGCTTCTGTCCAGCGCGTCTCTTACAGCACTGTAAAATTTAGAGGACGACGAGTCTTTTACCTGATCGGACCACCTTGTCTTGCGAGATCTTTTTCCTGCGGTGTTCCCAACTACGATCTGTTTATCTAGACTATCGTCGCCTCTGCGCATTGTGTGTCCGAAATACGCCAGGATTCCTTGTCGGCATATGGTAGACAAACGAGTCTTAATTTGTAGTTGGCTTAGGATAGATGCATTGGTGCGTTTTCCAGTCCAGGGTATCGTTAACATACGCCTCCAGCACCACATCTCGAATGCATCGATCCTTTGCCTCTCTCTGGCTCTTATGTCTTATCTTGATGATTATACCTGCTAATATGTTTCTCTCTGACTCAGGGTAGCCTGGTAGAGAATGCCACTAAGGCATAAAGTCGGCTTTTGTCAAGGTATTACAATAAGTGTAAATAAATAATAAAACGAAAGTAGTTAAAAAATGTTTGATTTGTTTAAACAACAAAAAACAAACACATCTCGTGTAATGATTAATATTTTTCACTAGAACTGGTGTTGGAACACAAGTATATTTACGAGTAAAACCAAACACTAACTTCAAATCCGACTTTCTTCTTTGTATTTCAGAATTATCGCAGGAATCAAAATCTCATGAAACTACCCTTGAAAGGATGTACTCCTTTATAATAAAAAATGAATAATTGAAATCGATTGGCATGATATCGATTTTTTAACAACGAACTCCACACATTGGCCAGAGAAGCTGGCCTTGACTTCTTCACCGGATTGAGGGGTGGCATAGCTCTTAGGTCGCTTAACCTGAACCTCAACACAAGGGTCCTCCCGGTTACTATTGCGTGATATCTAGTTATTCGTCCATTTGTCTCGCACATACTTAATACGAATTTAAGACCTATACCGTTTTCTCGTGGATGCCATTGTCAGAATGGGCAGAAATCATTGACCACATGGGAAGCAACAGCTTTCGAATGAATAAAGAATCATCAAAATCGATTCACCCAGTCCAAAGTTACGAGGTAGCAAACAAAAAAATAACAAAAACAAACCTCCTTTTTGAAGTCGGTTGAAAGAAGGAATCTATTGAGATTTTTACCACATATGTTAACTTCAAAATTTAATATTTTCCACCCTAGTTGAATGGATATTAAAAAAATTATACCTACTTTTTGTTCACATAGACGTTCTTGTTGGGAGAGTTTATTTTTAATTACGTATGAACTTTGAGAGCCCGCTTTAATAAACAAGGCATTCATTTGAAGATAGCGATACCTTAAGAATTATTAAAAAAACCTTGTGAATTTTTTTATGAAATAATTTTTTTTATTAAACAAATGAAGCCGTAGTACGAGTAGCTCAGTGCCCGGGCGCTAGCTTCTTTCTGGCAATAAGTTTTTATTGAAATGTCCACTGCTGACTTACTACATGCCAAGAGGTGAAGGAAAAACATCGTGAGGAAATCTGCTTGTTTGAGAATGTTTTCTAACGCACGCGAAGTGTTCGACAATCTGTCATTTAAAGGGAAGGCCGGTGCGCTAAAGTGAGACATATGTTTATATATAAGCTCTTAGCTATCAGCTCTTAGCTCTAAGAGCTATCTGCCAATCTGGTACGTCAAAAAAAAAGAAAGAAAAAAACAGCTTTGAAAGGCAATAGAAACGCGATATTTGTCTTAATATCTACAACTAGGAACTTCTACTTTTAAATGGAATTAAAATTCTCAACAAAAAATTTAATCTATATTAATAAATTTGGAGTTGCTAACAAGATAAAAAAATGGAGTGAACACTATTAGGATTCCCTTAATAACTCTCACGTTCTTTTAAACCTAGTGGAGAGCAGAGTGTAATAGGGAGTAACGTGGGCTACTTATATTTTAGAAAAATTCTAAAATTAACTATAAAAATAAATAAAAACATGAAATTTTGCAGACTATGACATATTTTTTATTAGCGGGACATCGCGGGGAGCGGTTAGTTCAAATAAAATTGAAACAATTTAAAATCGGCAGAAATAGTATCTATTCAATCGCTTCAATAGTTTTTTAAATCTTAAAGAATATTGCGGGTTCGATTAAAGGTCGTTGCTTCTGCCAACTGTACTAAACAGTATTTACAACTATTTACTACGTTACCGACCTCGGCCAACGCGATAACTCGGCCCCCGCACCCACGTCCCGGCGACGTACTATAACACCTAAGATAACGCAATACGCAACGTTACTCCCAGAGTTAACACGTACTAATTATTTTACGACCGACATTGACGAGCTACGACTCGTGTAACGTATATACGACGTATTAGTCATATGTTATATCATTTGTTATCTTGTGTTTTTATGCTATAAGAAATATTCACAACTAGTTGTACCCTGACACGCTTTGCTGTGGGACATTGTGGTTTGCATGAATGAGATATAAGGAACAAAACACAGCATATAATGGAAGCAAGAAGTCAATATAATTGGATATATAGACAGATATAACTTTATTGTACATCAAAATCAAACAAAAAGCAAATTAGAGAAAGGTACATTTTACAATTCGTTCCACAAAGGGCGTCCTTATCTCTTCCAGACCGTCTTTGTATAGAAAGGAATCAATTTATATATACAATTAATATTAATAATGGTTTTTCTATTTTAATAATTCGTTATGTCTCTTATCTTGTCCTTGACTACACCTGCCAATATGTTTATCTCTCTCACAATTAATATCCGACTTTGTGCACCTTAGTTTAAGGTATTACAATAATTGTAAATACATAAATATACACACAACAATTAAACTTTGCCAAAAGTAAATTGTAATTGATTATAGTTCCTTTTGTTTTCTTTACAGGCTCCAATGCCTTTCTACGCGGGAGATCCCAATAGATTTCCAACTACGTGGCAGACTGACCCTTCACAAGGTATTATTGTAAGAAATAATTATAGCAAAGACATTTAAAAAAAATTGTAAATTTATAAAAATTATTAAAAAAAAGTTATTTTTAATCCATTATTATATTATATTTTATTTTTAATCCATTATTGTATTTAATACATTTTATTTGCAGGTTGGCAAAATCAGTTTATACAACAAATTCCAACACAAACCGGACAAACAACGTTAGACTATCAAGGCAATCACACGCCGTACGCCACGTCACCTCACTACCAGGCGAATACCACGTACACCGTCCAAAATGTTGCAACAACATTCGATGTAACAAACAACACCTATTACCAGGCTGGAGTGCAAGCCGTGCCAGCACAGAGACCTCCGTCAAATCGCGACGCATACACTCCTGTACCATCACCGAGAGCCCCGCATTATACTACTGAGTATCAGCAACAGTACGCTCAACAAGGTGCCACACCCGGTGTCACAACTGGAAGTGATTCTCGACCTGCTTCAGCTGTTTCATACCAGACTTCAGTACCAACATCAGCAGCGTCCGTTTACACCGTGAGCCAACCGAGCTACGAAAGAACGGAATATGCAACAGAACACACGGATGGCTATACCAGCGCCGAAGGTGGAACTGATTCCAACAATGATGGAGACAGGCAAGAACAAAATGGATCTAATGGACAGCATTCGGGAAACGCCGAGCCTGGATACCTGCAGGGGAGCAACGGTCCGCGAGCTTCACTCGACTGTAGCGGGTATTCGGGCGCCTACAATAGCGGACAATACAGGGAAAATAGCCAAGCACAAAACCAAAACGACTGGCAACAACGCCAGTGGCAGCATAACCAAAGAATTCAAAACCAACAAATGCAGAACCAACATCAAATACAAAATCAACAGCAAATTCAGAATCAACAGCAAATGCAGAACCAACAGCAAATGCAGAATCAACAGCAAATGCAGAATCAACAACAAATGCAAAATCAACAACAGATGCAGAATCAGCAACTTAATCAACAGTTAAACCATCATCAGCAAAGTCAACAGCAACAAATTCAAAATCAACAGATGCAAATGCAAAATCATCAAAACCAACAGATGCAGAATCAACAAATGCAACAATCGCGTCAGGATGAGTCTGAACAACAAATGTTTTCTCAGTCAGACAGGGTAAACTTGAACTCGAGACTGAAGACGATGATTTTAAACAAACAGAGCCATACACGGGATGGTACAAACACGCCGCCGGACAAAGGAGACCCTGGTGAGGGTCCACCACGTGGACTCGACGATAGAAAAGGTGGAATCTCCGCCAATGATGACAAGAACACTACCGGTCATTTTTTATCGTATAGCCACCATCTCCGAGATAATTACCGTATAGGCGAGCAAGCTTATCCTGCCGCTGGTAATTATTCGCACGGTGCTCATGCTTACAGCATGGGTGAGTTCGGAGGTGGTGGCCACCAAGTATGGGAGGGCGGGACAGATGTCCCGCGGAGTTATGATAAAAACATCTCGTCAGTCAATGTATCCAAAACACAACAAAAATTGCCCTCTTATTCCGATATGAGAGGTCAGTATAATGCTTATTCGAATATAGCGTTCGAATCCCAAAAGTTTGTAGAAAATTACGGTAATGATAGTTCCAGTTTTAATCAACAAGACAGTAAAGATTTTCAATCTAAAATGCTCATAGGACCTGTATCGGAGATGAATCAAAATCCAGCTCAAGATACAAGCGCACAAAAAAATTCTTTTGAAAAAGAAGCGTATGATGCAAAATTTAGGCATCCAAATGCACCTTTAATACCTAAATTAGAAATTCCTGATAATTATCAGTATAAGAAAGAAGAGAGAATAAAAACAGATACAACAAAAACGTTAGAACAAAATACGTATCAAAACTTGAATGAAATGGGGTTAAGTAATTCTTATAGAGAGTTTCCAAATGGAACTCTTGCAAAGTCTAACCAAAACACTGTACTTCCTCCAATATCCACAATAAAACAAGAAAACTTTGGTGCAAAGCAAACAAACTACCAAAACTTTCAAAACTATGGTTTTGAACGAAAACAGGAATTAAATGAAAATTTCGCACAAAGTCCCCGCATACAAGAAAATATTGGTTTTCAAAGGTATAACAGAAATTACGAACAAAAGATGCAAAAAAGCTCAGCTAATCGAGCAAATTCAGGGAGAAACACACCCGTCGACTCTAAACAGCCATTTTACATAGAACAAATCAAATCGGAACATTCCCCTCCAGGGCACAAAATATACAAAAACCTTAATTACGGACCTCCAAAGAACGAGCCTTATATGTTCCCTGGAGATGGAGGACCAGTGGCAATTAGAAACGAAATCGGTTATTCCTGTTGTCGACAAGGCTCAACGAGGAAACCACCTCCGGAACATTTAAGAGACGGAGCATGTCCAGGACTACAAACCAAAGATGAAATGTTAGAAGACGATGCTGAATCCACAGAGAAATCCGATTCTAAAAATCCCTCTAAACCCGGTACACCCTTACCAGAAAATATGGTAAAGCCTCCTAAGGAAAATCAATTTAACTACTCGAAGGAATATCTTGAAAACTTAGAAAAGTTAAGGAACAGTTCAAGGACTGAAGTGCCCGATTGCAACTGCTTCTCGGCTGATAAAAATCCTCCGGAACCTGGCAGCTATTACACTCATTTAGGTAAGTTTGTTTTCAAAGTTCTATGTATACCATTTACATTTTATTTCAAAGATTTAAGAAGGCAAGAATATTTACAATATAAAACAAGACCACAATTTCAATTCACATTCACGCTAAAAATCAATATTATGTAACAAATATACAGACAAAAATCATAAGCATCTAGTTAGTAATGCTCTATTTTACTAACCGAAGAAAATACCAATAATTAATTAATTTGTATCTTTTATGTACACTCAACTGCGTCGTTTATACACCGATTTTGAATTTTTATTATTGGAAAGGGTTTTCTTCGTTTTCACGTTTGAACGTTGCTACGCAGGTAAATTAGTTTATGTTAATTTTACTGGCATAAGACTATGGATTCTGAAGATATACTTCTAAATAATCGCCTGGTAAGAATTTAAGAACGTGATTTGAAAATTATACAAGTTGAAGCTTGGTTTATTAAATATTTACTTTTGTTTCTAGCCCTTGTGAAATTTTACTTGACTAAAACAATTCCTTACCCAATTTATCATTTCATACTTTATAAAAAATCTTTTATGACTCAAATTTACATAGTGTATTTTATTTCGTTTTTATTAATTCAATAACATTTTTAATTACAGGGGCCGCGTCTAGTTTGGCAGATCTCAGAAAGGATTTAGAATCGCGCACAGGACTGTCTGGAAAGGAACTGAGAATAGAGAAGATCTGCTATACGGGCAAAGAAGGCAAAACTGCTCAAGGCTGCCCAATGGCAAAGTGGGTGAGTGTATGGATCCCAAGAATTATGGATTTTCATTATTCTAATTTATTTTGTAATATTTATATTTAGATATTTATTTATTATTAGGCGTATTAAATAAGCATTTAATAAGAATAACTCATAGTATTGTTTGAGATGATAAGGATTATGTACTGTTTATGTATATATGAACATACATAATTCTTATTAGGTAGCGTATCCGCGTAGCGTCGTTATCGTATATAGCAAGTCGCCAGATATTATTGTATTACAAATAAAAGACACAGAAAGAACCTTTATGAGTACAAGTATATTTACGAGCAAAAACAAAAACTAATTTCAAAACGGATTCAAACACTATTACGCGCGGACGACCTCTTTATATTTACTTTGGTATATTGTATTGGTCTTTGTAATTATAGTAGAAATATTACGAAATAGAATAATCAGAACCTAACCAAACACATATCATGCTCTTGAAGTGCATCCTTTCCAGTAAAAAAATAAATCATCGAAATCAGTTAGCGTGATATTGAGTTTTCATTGCCCCATTTGTGGGGCACACACTTGATGCAAATTTGAGACTTATATTGTTTTGCCATGGATGCCAGTGTCAGAATTGAACCACACGGGAAGCACCAGCTTTGTAATAAAAAAGGATCATCAGAACACTAAAATGAATGCAAATAAAAAATGTTTTGTCAATAACAGAATTAAACATGCATAGAAGACATTCTTCATGTCCTAAGTAACATTCTTATATTATAAAGTTCTGGGACTCCAGTTTTTAACTTTGACTGTTTCACCAGAATGAGAGGTGGCATAACTCTTATGTCGCTTAGCTCGAACCATTATAGTAACTCGACAAAACCCCCGTCGAGGAGTAAGTCAGAGGGCGCCCGATATGGCCGGAACCACGGCCTGGTATGAAGTTTCATATACTTGCTCGTGGCCTAGTCGTTGGTTTGTCATAAAGCTACCAATATATCAATCAATGAACATTATTTTAGACAATTTTAGGAGTTCCTTGGTATAAGCCAGACATATAAATTTTAGTCCATCCAACAGATAATCAGACGAGCCAACTACACGGAGAAGGTGCTGGTGGTGGTTAAATATCGCAACGGGCACAAGTGCAGTTCCGCGTGGATTGTGGTCTGCTTGGTAGCGTGGGACGGCATCCCGCAGTCCGAAGCCGACCTCGACTACACGTTGCTGTCGCACAAGCTCAACCGATACGGTCTACCGACCACCAGACGGTGTGCCACCAATGAAAACAGAACTTGCGCTTGCCAAGGTATGCTATGCAGGGTAAATTTAAAATAGGATAGAATACACGCCTTTTTTTCGGTGTGAACTTTTTTTTGGGAATTAACTCTACTTTTCCCGTTTATGATTAACTAGGATTGAAAGATGGTTTTGATAAATCCACAGTAGCTGGTAATTATACTAATACATGGGTACAATTTTTTTTGATGGATTTTATGTGTCCAACACTTCTACAACTGGCATAGGTATCAATGATTAATGACATGAGGGTCACATAGCCGCCACCAAGCATATAAGAAGAAGAAACAGAGGCAAGGTATCCACCTAGATGTTCGGAGTCTAATGGAGTAGTTACCGGACTAAAACGTTTTTTTTTTAAATAATGCCAGCAATATTTTTTTCACATTATTCTAATATTCTTGTTAACCATTCCAACTAAGTTTAAGCTTGTGCTTGGGAGATGGTTCACATCAATAGTCGAATGGTAGATTCGAAAATGCGACGATTCGCAAACCGTACCCTAAACCATTAGGCTATTGACGCTCAACAGGGACTGAAAATTCACCTGGCCCGAAATGTAACAGAGTGGGGAGTGCTCGTTAAGATCAGCTTTCTTGGTGGTCACTTCAGCACTGAGGACTTCTAACGTTTATAGAGAAACTTAAACCTATGTCAGAAACTTAAACAAGATTAGAAACTAAACAGCAATTTAATATTTTGAAATATATAAGTGCCTCCAGATCTCTTACAAGAAGTCTGTTCACCATTACCATATTTCCCGTTCAAGGTCTAGATCCAGAGACTTGCGGTGCGTCGTACAGTTTTGGCTGTTCGTGGTCAATGTACTACAATGGCTGCAAGTACGCCAGGTCCAAGACTGTGCGCAAATTTCGTCTTTCCGTCAAAACCGAGGAGGCTGAGATAGAAGAGAGGATGAACGTCCTCGCAACCCTACTCAGTCCACTATATATGAACCTCGCCCCGAAATCCTTCGAGAATCAGTGTCAATTCGAAAAGGAAGCGTCCGACTGCCGCTTGGGCTTCAAGCCTGGACGACCTTTTTCTGGTTTGTATAGTATCGTTTTTAAAGTGATATTTCTGATACGTTTACAATTTTTAAGATCAAAGTCATTGTCTAACATATTTTATTTAACCAAGAATTAAGGTCGGTCCACGTTCTGTTTAATTTCAATTCAACAAATTCTCCTTTATTATTCTGCTACACAACCTTTATGAGTCTTGGCCGCGTCGAAAAACTAGTAACAGAGTTTTTTTTACCACGTGGTGTGTTTATCCCTATGACGAACCATTTTATCCGGATGTCAATATGCGTTCAACACTATTAATGAAAATAATTTCTATGTTTGACATCATTTCACCTGCCAGTCTTTCCGCGACGGCTCACTTTATTTTTAAACCGTTGTATCTAACAACTTCAACACAAACAGGTGTAACCGCATGCATAGACTTCTGCGCTCACGCACATCGTGATCTACACAATATGCACAACGGATGCACGGCCGTGGTCACGCTGGCACGTCACCGTGGGCCTACGCGGGCCAACCACGAGCAGCTGCACGTGTTGCCGCTATACGTGCTGGACAACACCGACGAGTACGGCTCTGTGGATGGACAAGAGGACAAGGTGCGAAGCGGTGCGCTCCAAATACTTGACAAGTATGTACATACATTTGTAATTACCCACAAAGACATATACAGTTATGCTGCATGAACTGCTGACTCACTAGCGGAGACATTACCTTAATCTTCTTCCACCTCATCCGCGCCGAGGACCGCACTCTGCACGCTGCCTTCCACCGTTCTTGTTATTATGTGAGAACATTTTTTAAGCCTTCCGTGAGCACATTTGCCGTCCATTTTAGCCCAAAATTATTCATAGCCATTGTAATTAGTGCCAGCTAAAACAGGAAATCCCCATGGATTATCTCATAGGCATTCTTTAATTGAAGTTTTTATGAAATTAAATAATCAACAATTATTATTATAATTATAATTATTATTGTACATAAAAAAATTAAATGATTTTTTTGTCCGTAATTTTCAGGTTTCCTATGGAAGTACGAGTCCGTTCCGTGCCCTTACAACCCTGCAGGCGACATGGTAAGAAACGAAAGGATGAAGAAAACTCGGAAAGCACAAATTCCTCCGCAAACACTGGATCACAGCAAAATTCCAGCAACCAGAAAAAAGCGCAGCAGAATAACAATCCGGCACCGAGAACTCCGCAACCTAGTGATAACAGAAACAACGCAAGTCCAAAGAGCCAAAGCAGCGCCTCGCCTAGGGCCAACACTCCAGCTATGAATCAATCAAATCCCTCAGCGTTTACTAATAATTCACCGTACAACTCTGCATTTATTAATCCAAATATGCATAACAATTCTTCTGGTCTTATCAATCCCAATTTATCAAATCCAGCATTGCTAGACATGGCCTCAATGATCGACAACTTTACTGATGCCCAATTGCAAAGTAATCAAATTTCCAGCACAGTTCTAGACTCTCCTTATAATCCTTATGATCAAAGTTACAATTTACATCACCAAAATACCATGTTCAATCCGAATCATGTATCAGCTGTTGTGGAAGGGAATTGTCAAAACCCAAACCCTAATCAATTACCGAGCTTTGCGTCTGGTTTACAAAAGAGAGAACAACAGTTCAATACTAACCCAGAAGAAATACCACCCCAGAATCAGTGGCCCGATTTTGCCAACCCAGAGATGTTTAACAATGTAGTAAAAGAAGATCCCGACTCAACCACTGCGCATCTCAGCGGCCCTGCTAACAATTTCAGTCCCGATTCAAATAGAAGCGATACGAATTCAGATCAAATGTCACAGAAAACCACATCAGAAAGTGATAAGCAAAATCACATCGGCGAAATTACCAATAAGATACCAGAATTTGAAATGCTTAACTCCCCGCGTTTGACGGAAATATCCCAAATAGCACAAAATACTCCAGAATCTCCTGTTCCTTCACAAGTGCCGGAGTTAAAATCTCCGAACAATGATACATTAATTTCGCCTGATACGCGCAAGAGCGTATGGAAATCCCCAGATTCTAAAAACTGGGATCCTTTGAAACCCAAAGAGGCAACAACTCCTGAAACGGATAATGTTTTATTTAGAGTACCTAAAGCGAGACCACCATCACGCTCACAACTCGTCAATCCATCGATCGGCATAGAGAATTCTACGTTTCTAAAACCGTATCCCCCATCCGAGAAGCCCCACTTAAATCAGGGATATGAACATAGAAGTCCTTACGATAATAGAAGCAATCAAATGCTGCAGCCTCCTACATCACAAGGTAATTTTACCATAAATCACGAAGATATGCATCAAAATATGGCCACATCGAATAAACCGGTTCATGAATTTACGGGTAACAACTTTCAACCTATAAGTCAGAACAATTACGGAAACCAATCGTCCGTAGCTTACGGTAATTATCCACAGATGACAAACGCTTACCCGTTTTCTCCGAGCCCCTATGGTCATTTTAACCCATACGAGAACTCGTATAACGATTACAATAGCATAGCATATTACAACGCCGAAAAATATAAAAGAGAGGAGTTGATAAGAAATTCACATTGCTATAATTCCTATGGTTACCAATATAATCCAAACTTTGCATCCAATTTCTACCAAAATCCGAGTCCGAATTGGTGTCAGTCCTCGCCCAATTGGTGTTTATACCCACCGCCTTTTTCTATTCCATACCCACCAGAACCACCAAAAGCCGAACCAATCGGTGAAGTGACAGAAGTCTCCGACAACCTTGACTGTTTTAAAGATAATCAGATGGGAGGTGTAGCGATCGCGTTAGGCCACGGAAGTGTTCTATTTGAATGTGCGAAACACGAAATGCACTCAACTACGGCCGTTAAAAGTCCCAACAGGGTGAACCCAACTAGAATATCTTTGGTTTTCTACCAGCACAGAAATTTAAATCGTCCGAAGCATGGTCTTGAAGAATGGGAGGAGAAGATGAGATTAAAAAAGCTTGGGTTAAATCCTCCTACACCGGGTACCCCGGGACCGAATTCAAATTCAGCTTCACCGGCGACCACACCGGGGCTGGAACAAAGACAAACGCCGGGACCAGAGAAATGGAAGAACAACGAAGATACTATTCCT
Organism: Meandrusa payeni; assembly: GCA_029286785.1. Lineage (NCBI taxonomy): Eukaryota > Metazoa > Arthropoda > Insecta > Lepidoptera > Papilionidae > Meandrusa > Meandrusa payeni. The sequence goes on from JAGSMX010000004.1 coordinate 14,081,243, forward strand.
GGAGGTTACAGTTCTTTGGCAGCGTTGGTCGAAGCGACGAATGTGGCAAAGAAAAGTAGGCAGATTATGTTGAGGACTGATACTCACACCACAATGTCATGGACAACGCTATTCCCCATGCACCCTTGCACTGTAACAGGACCGTACCAGGAATCGGCCACCTGACGCAGGCCTCGCCACGTCGCGACATAGCCATGTTGTCGATGATTGTGTGGACTATAACAAAGTCACTCATTGTCTTCACTTATATTAGCTTCGATTGATCTATGAAACGATATCATGAGCGATGGTTTAAACTTATAAGTAGACACTTTGTGGACCGTGCGTTTGAATCAATACATATTAATTATAATCCTGAAGTCATCTTACATTACAGTAAAGTTATCAGGAGTAAAGAAGTGGTTATTTCTACCAAAAGTGCATAGCACGGTGTTAACGAAGACATAGTTTTGGTGGATGGAATTTCAATATAATCAAACTTGACAATGTAATGCTTCAATAAACAGCGGGTAGAGCCGGTCCTGTGAGCTGGATTTCCTCAATACATTTAAATTGGAATTGACTACCGTTTTACAGTATAAGTTTTCGACGCTAACCGAGTGAGTTTTAATCAAAGATGTTATTTAAGTTTTATTTTAGTAGTGTTTATCGCATTTCAACTAGTCTTACGTTACTACGTTAGTGTCTATTGTATTACATAAGCGACCCTATACATGTAGTTCTTTTATTTGTATATTCATGTGCTATTTAATTTTACCGATATCGAGTCGACCTCCATGGAATTAGTTTTACAAGTTCATTTTGTATGAAATGAAATATTAATGTATGATTTTTTCTGCATATTTTGTCGTGTTTTTTTTTTCTAATTAAGCGCATTATAAATAAATATGTAATGCGACGCAATGATCTCATAAACTACTAACAATACATATGTATAACCTATTCAGAGCAAAAGTACAAAACATCAGGTTTTGTGAGTAGAGGAACAGATCCGCATGGAGGGTGCACTACAGACGACGATGTTTATGATATTTTTGTACCTTTGTCTGCGTATTTATTTTTATATCAACGTAAAACCATTCCTCTGTCTATTTCAACGTTTGTTTTGGCATTATATATTTTTTTTAATATAATTAAATTCGTAAAATCATGGCGATAGCGCAAAATGCATTTTACAACAGACGTAATTGAGTGCTTTTCTATTAGGTTAAGATGTGTGTATTTTTAACTTTTTAGAATATTTAACTTATTTATATTGTATTACGTGAAGCATTATGAAATGATTTTCTTTGTAATAATTTAGTGTTACGGTAGATATTAATGATTAATATATTTGCTTTACGGCTCGACTATACGATTTGAGTTGTGTTACTAATGTTTGGGAGCCTTCTTTACTTTCTCCAAAGTGCCTGCGCGGTAACTCGCATTCTGGTCCACGCTGAAAGGTGATCGCGAAATTCCGAACTGTAAAATTGTGTCCTTAATTAACAATCGTGTGAGCGTTTTATGAAATCATCTCTATTATTCAGCCTCAAATTATTTTAATGGAATTATATTCATAAAACCATACAAAAAGATTAAATAAAATACAATTATTATAAGGTAAGTATTGCGAAAAAAAACAGGCGCTTGGAAAGATTATGAAGTAGGCATATTATTGAGAAGTGAATGAAAACATACTGACGAATAGTTATTAATATATAATTAGGCTAAGAGAAGTTTGTTTTAGAGATTAAACTATTGATATAGTTTATATTTTTTACGTGTACGTATTTATTGAATGGTAAATTTATTGGGAGGAACGTGAAATTATTTATAGGTGAAGTTTTCAGAGCAAAACTTAAAAAACTAAGCAATAATAGACGTCGGGTCTATGTACGTTGTAATGTAGGAGTGAAAAAAAATATAAAATTTAACGAATGGTGCAAATTATCGTCGATCTTATGGAGTTGCTTAACATTTCGAACTATTACTGGTAATTGCCTAAATTTGTATTCTGATATTATTTGTGTGCGTTATTAATGTGCCCGTCATTCTTGCCATCAGTACAGCTGTCAAGGTTCGCGAACAATTCGATTGTCAATGCATTGTGTGACAAGACATATCAAAGTCAATCGCAGTAATTGTAACCTCTATAATCATATGATCAGCAAGCACCATTTTCGAAGCAGGTCAAAACATATTTTAAATTGTATACGGTTTATATATGAGCGAATTTGACAAATTTACAAACGCATTTTGTAATCGAGAGTTAAATCGTTTTACGTGTTGTGAATAGTTGCCTCGAAGTTGGAATTGTTAAACCAACCAACTTTAATCCATTTAAATTGCATTTGTATTGTAGTTGGAAACGGACTTTGTACAAACGAGGCTAAAATAACAATCAAATATTTAGCATTAAAATTAGACATATGGAAAATATCATTATATTGATTAATTAGTTACTGTGTACGTTTTTATCCACTGTTTAAAAGACTGTTAGATGTTCATGAATTTATGTCAAGTGTTAATTATAATTTATATTTGGCTTCGTTTGTACAATTTCAATTTTCATAAATAAAAATAATTAAAAAAAAAGTAGATGATTGTTAATCTTGAGTAAATTGGATTTTATAAGAGTAAAATTACTATCATTTAGGTCACACTAGAAACCTGTGATATAACCATTAACTCACGTGTGCTTGACTGCCTGTCTTCAGTATGTATGGACAGTTCTCGACGCAGAAAGTGAATATTATTTTTTTAATCTATATGAAGCGTGGCTCTATGTCGCTGTTCCTTTGCATTAATTTTCTTAGCTATTTAAAACCACAATGCCAAAAACGATCAGTATTGTCAAAATATTGTAACCAAAAAAAACGTTGTCTATTCCATTGACATAGTTTGCGCGTTGGTAATTCACATGTGCGTGTGAAAGTTATGTTTGCACATTGTGTATCGGGTGTTCGTTATATGTTTGAGTTACGGCGAGAACGTTTGTCTAACTATATTTTATTGTCTTCTGCCAAAACAAAAGAATGTGTCATGTAAATACAACTACCATTATTTATTAATACAATAATTTAAAAAGCGAACGACTGTTTTATTTCTCATCCCATTAAAATTCCAATTATATTTTTCTTTATTTTTTATTTAAACACTTAATGAACGCCCAATATCTTAGCACGATTTATTGTGAATCAAGGTAGGTAGTGTCTCCTGAGAGCTAAAGTATATTGTAACATGTTTGTTTGTATGTTAATAAAGTAATATTTAACACAGATAGAGATGACTGCAACATGAAACTATTTATAGGTTAAGTTTTAAAAGCAAAACTTAAAAACTAAGCAATAATAGACATAGATAATGCCACTAAGGAATTAAGTCATCCCTTCTGAACCTTAGTTTAAGGGGTTACTATGAGTTTGTTAAAGTAAAAGCCTAATTGTTTACCATTTTATTTGATTAATGGATATTATATTAATAGATAATTTGTGTGACCACCACTAGGATATATCGCAGGTAGAGAAAATCGTTGCCATAATATTATCATGAGATTATGGCTGACCAATACTGGGATTTGGCCTCTATCTTTATATAATGGTATATATATACTAACTACTACAATGCAGTTAAAGTACTATATATATATATATATATATAGTACTTTAACTGAATTTTAAGATTTAGATGTTTTTAGATATCATCAAAATAATAGAGGTACAAAGGTTTCAATAAAACTCTTAAGATACTTATTAAAGTAAAACATTTATTTAATAGAAAAGTATACAAAATCTTTAATATTACTAATAAGTCTTTATTAATACATTGGATGGACGACAGGTTTGTTTCATGACTAACTTTATGGACATCATGGTATTTAAAAAAAATTACAATTAAGTTATTTCACAATCAATCACATTTACTGCAGACTGAAGGAATGTATATGTATGTATCTTAATAAATTTCTAAGACATGTGAAATCTGCTTATTCACTCTCAGGCCATACTCAGGCTCATACTCTTATAAAGGCCTGCGCCCAACTGTGTGACATATATATATACTTTAACATTTTGTAATCAAATTCGTATTGTATCTTTAAAAAAGACAAAACATGGACGTATTTTTGATTATTTTCTTGTGTTTGACATTTGTGAATAATATTTTATAAAGTTTCTTTATTTTCTAAGAATTAACAGTAAATAAATAGAAAGAAAAAAAATATTTTTAGTTTGTAATGAACACAAATGTATGGAATATATTTTATACAAAAACGGTAAGCACAACTTATCAAGCTAATACAACCGACAACAACATAATATTTATTAACTTATAGTTAATTGTTATGGTAACAAAAACATACCCTCATGAATGTTTTGATTATGACTGACAGAAACAGGTTAAGAGTATTTTTAAAAATACATATTCTAAAATATAATATACAGAGAAATAATATAACCATTCACAAAGAATAAACTACAAACATCTAACCCTATAGTGTTATATGTTTGTAGTTTATCATATATTTATATTATAATAATGTGAAAAAACTTACTGTTATTAATTGAATAAAACTAATTTAACGAATTTTATCAAAGTTTACTTCTCTAAAATTCATATTAAGACGACATTCGAACCTCGAACAATAAATACTGAAAACTAAGGCACAAAAATATTTTTGTGACATCTTAATATAACTGACTATTGTCTGTGGCATTATCTACGGCTTCAGTTGTATTTGTTTATGTTTGCTGTGTTAGTTGTTTTGGCAGTTAAAATGTGTGGACAGCTGACAAAAACAAAACGACGAACAAGTTCTACTGGAATTACTTGTCGGAGCCGTAATGCTGAACTACAGCCGAGACACGTAAGTTATTTATTATTGTCCCTGATTTAGTTTCATAACTTACCATTATTTGTCGATATACCCGCGTTTTATTCTACATGCGGTAATGTTCATAATTATTAATCTATCCTCATTAACCGCTCAGAATTTGTCCGTCTATTTCGTCATACACTATATACCTCGCAGACAGAATTCTGTCATGTATAAAAAATCGATGACTGATATTAGTTTTATTCAACATTATATTTATGCTGCCTATGACTTAATATTATTATTAACGCACCGTTATGGTAACTTTGTGTATATTCTATACGAGACTTTATACAAATAATGTGATAAAATTAAAATATTTCATGATTAATTAATTTTCACGTCATAAATATGTAATACTTATATGAATATAAACCCTGATGATTTTAATACCGAATCGGCTTTTCAAAAACTGCTAAGAGAAATTTTTGAAAAGTCAATTTCAATGATATATTTAATATAATTTTAAATGGTCCCTAATTCCATAAATATTTTTTTATATGGAATTTCTTTGCAAACTCTTTTCAATATTGTTACGAAACTTCGCTAGATATTTGTATAAGATATTAAATCTAAGGAACCTTTATCATTCAATTTATCAACAATTTTTCAATTACAAATATAAGTATTAGACATTATTTTATAAACTAGTCCTTTTTTCTATAAAATTTCTATATTGATCTATTGTTATGCAATTTCACGAGATATTTGTTTAGTAAATTTAACCTTGAAAATTGTATTATATTACAATTAAGATATATTTTTTGGTAGTTTTGTAAAAAAAATAGTAATAGAATAGAAAATATAATACAGTATTTGACTTTATTAGGTTATTTTTATAAAAGTGTGATAAGAATTATAGAACGTCTATAAGCCGTTGTTAAGCCGCTGCTTTAAAGGATACTAATACAATTTTTAATTTGCTTACCAATTTTAACTCGAATCACCGAAAGAGTTTGACTTTTATTACATCTAGTATTTTATTTCCGTGTACCCGTACTTTTAACATGTAATATTCGGGTAAATATGAGAAGTCGGTATATAAGTCGATAGTTACGGGTGCATAGCCACAATGATGTTGGCGAGAGCGGTGCGCGCGTCACAATTCGGGAAGCTGTCGAGGACCTCGCATGCGGTGCTGATGTGCTCGCGCTGCAGCTGCTTCGTCTGCTCGATGCCGTCACCTTCCAGCACCGCCTGGTACAGCTGTAGGGGAACCTGTTGTTACTTTCGAAACAGAAGTGCTTAACGTTTATTTCAAGATATGTATTCCGATTATGAGGGACTAATCATGCTACATAAGGAATGATAACTTCGAAGTTGCGTTCTTATCTAGCATCCCGAGTTCGATCTCCAGGTGCCGGCACCAGTTGCATTGGTTAGTTGCGATTTTAAGTCTTGACTTACCACGCCCTCGGTGATGAAAGAAAACATGGGTGAATCTACATGTATTAGACATGTGAAGTCTTCCAATGCACACTAATTCCACTTGATGGACTATGTCCTTATGCTCTCTTTACAGCGAAGGCCTGTACCCACCGAATGTCTCACTTACAATATACGTAGGCTGGAACTTTAATCATGCAACGTCACAACGGCACTTCCACTATAATAATAAATAAGAATAAATATGATTGTGTATGAATTACATATTATTAGATATGAGTCTCGGATGCGCGCGTTAAACTACACACAAAACGACTACACGGTATCACGCCGTATCGTCGTCTTGAAGGAAGTCACAGTTGCGTCCAATATTAAAATGCCGTACCGCATGGTAATCAACGTCGTGTACACTGCGCCGACCCTGCTCGATCAGCTCGTACAGCTCTGGGCGCGCCTGCAGTGTGAACGCGAGCGGCGCACCCACCAGGGAGAAACTGCGTGGCTCGGGACCGGAGAACGCTTCGAGGTCCAGGAACGCCTGCCACGCTAGCGCCAAGTGGCAGCCAAATAGATAGCCCTGGAATTGTAAACAATTGACTAATTGTTAATAATTAAGCTCTCACGCCTAAACAGTACTAACTCAATACTACACTACTAAAAAGTAGGGTAAATAAAGACAATCGCTGTCTACTTTTTACTAAGGTAATAGGATCATATAAACCTCCCCTGCCAAATGTACAGAACTTATTTTCTTCTTGGTTGCCTCTTGTCAGACTGGTCTTGGTTGTCGGTGCATTGGGCCTTCAGTCGGGCACAATCGTGCAAGGGAGCGCCCATTATCCTGCGGCTGATCCATCCATTGTGATTGGGTTCTGCCTCTAAAAAGTCGTTTCCACACCATTTAACATGCCCAAAGTATTTAAGAATCCGTACCTGCGTCTGAAGAGCTGGTGCGTGTCCAGCCAGCTTCAGGGTGGCGGAACAGCTCTTGCCCAGCAGTGCACCAGCAGCGAGCACGTGACGCGCTGCCCACTCCCTGCGCGCGCAGCCCTGCACGCCGCTCATCGGCAGTGGCTGTAGCACGCATTCCCACTCTGGAAATTGCACTTATTGTGACAATTGGGATAGAAACTTCTTCCTCTTTTTCCTCTTTTTGGGGTGCCATCTCTTACCGGTCAGCTATCATTAGGCTATTTTAAAGAAGAAGAAATAATTGGGTCTTTAAACGATATTTAAATAGTGGATCATTGGCCTTTGTTTTTCTATGCTTAATGTTTTTCTTTTCATTTCTTTTATTGGCACCACCATTAGATATCTCCAGGCCAGACGAAAAATGATAGATTATATTACTATTTTTAAAAATACATTAATTAAATTGCGCTTGGTTCTGACACAACCCTTCATTTTGCCCTAGCCATATGGTTCATCAGTCACAGTTCTTACGAGTATCGACCTACTTATCTTCGTAACTATTTCCTTATAAATCACAACCACAAAAGCATACCACCTTCGTTTCTAGTCACAAGATATGTCAACATTTTTCTACTATTTCTCTGTCTTTAACCGTTATAAAATAAAAAAAATATTCTTATGGATAAACTTCGTACGCCACATAGTCGAAGAACAGCATCCAACAGTGGGACATATATATTATATATATATAAGGGCTGTAACTTTAACTGGTCGCGCGCTCTATGTGTACGTACGTGCAAGCAATTGCTTTATATATACTTTAATGTATATAATTAAATGTACATATGTGTGCGTGGGAATCGACTACAAGCATACACCGTCGCCACAACAAAATTGTTCGGATGTGTAATTCTCTAACACATTACTTCGTATTTCAACGCGTAGCAACAGCGGTAATCTGCTGTTAAGCTTGGCTCATACAGCGGTATTTTGTAAAGATGTGGTACTTTCCCGTTTTAAACGGACTAGAGGTAGATGGTTTTTTTTTAATACGGGAGTTGCTTTGGGATTTGAGTCTTAGTAAATTGTACTGACTCGACTGAAGCAAATCTAGCCGTGGTCACAACTTCGAATCAGAATGCCTCGTCTATAGCCTAATGGTTTAGGGTTCGGTCTGCAGTTCATAAGGTCATAGTCTGACTATTAACATGAACCATCTCCAAGCAGAAGCTTAAGCTTAGTTGGAATGGTTAATTGGAATATTAATAATATTTATAGGAAAAAATATTATCAGCATTCTTTAAAAAAAAGACAGTCCCAAACCGATTTGCTATTCTAGTATATAAGCTTAGTTATGAACAATAGATATCCAAACTAAACGATAGCGTTTTTTTTTAAAAGAATATGTTGCGCCCTGGGAAATGCTTCCTGTCTTCTGAACACACACAAAAGTGGTGCGTGGTTTCGGCCCTGCGGCATATAAACCAACTGAAGGTTGAACACCGCATTGTCACATAGAGAGCTCGATCCCCGGTGCCGGCACCAATAAATTTGTTGTTACAATTTTATGTGCTGATTGACCACGCGCTCGACGGTGAAGGAAATATCGTGAGGAAACCTACACGTATTAGAAAATTTTTCTAAGACATGTGAAGTCTGCCAATCCGAACTAGGGCCGCGTGGCGGACTACGCCCTTATAGTCTCTTTACAGAGAAGGCCTGTGCCCAACAGTGGGACATATATGAAGGCTGTAACTATTTGAAAAATAATTTTAGTCTATAACGAGTGTGTTGTATTTCCACATTAATATGTAGACAGACGTCTCACCGTCTAAAGATATTAAACACTAAATATGCATAACACGTTTGCTTGATTGACTATTTGATTAACAACGCGCGAGTTAAGCGTATCTAGTAGTAGCGTAGGATACGTGTGGTGTCCTACATATAGTTGAAGAAAATATAAAAAACAGCAAAGAAACCTAGAATTATAAATAGTTGAAATCAAATAAGATATTAATAATGACATTATATCAGTCATAAATATAAGAAATTTATTAAATAGATATAAAAAAAGATAGGATCAAACGTCCCCGAAACGCACATCTAATGGGAACAAGTAAAAAAAATCGACGAGTACATAACAAGTAAGACTAATATATCTTAAACTTTAACTTGACTTTGTGCCTAGTCTGGCAACTCTAATAACTATCATTGAAATGCAGTAAGTGAATACTAACTTGTATTAAGGAAACATTAAGACCAATTGAATTGGAATGGCACAAACTTAAAACCCACAATGTATTCCTTCCTAATTTGGCGCTCCCATCATAGACAATTCATGAATAGCTGTAATAATTATATGAAACTGTTATTCTTTAGAGCAAAATAAGGTGTAAAAATTCTGCAATTATAGTCTCTAATAATCTTCCTAATGCTAGGAAATAATGTGATAATATATAAATGAAAGCGGAACGAATTAAAGATACATTTTATAAAAGAAAAGAAAGAAAAGAAATTCTTATGGACCAACATATAACGGGTTAAGTGTAAACCTGTATGTATTTGCTCCGATTTTCAATCACATTCCCAACTTACTTCCTTTGAATGAATTGTGTTCCTTTGAATTGAATTTTGTTTGAATGCTTATTATATCACGACACCAATTTGACAAATGCTTTTTTCGTTATATAGCACATTTGCGCCAAGGAAGTTATAAAATGACGCTATGACTCACTGAAACGCATTAGCAACCTTAAATAGCCTATTAAAGACTTAAATATAATTAGTATGAAACATTACAAATAAATTTTGCGGGTGAATCCGCAGGCAACAGCTAGTGTAGCTAGTATAAGAATAGCTATGCCATGACCGATGTTGTGTATTCGTGACAGCGCGTTGCTTGCATTCAGGGCGCGGTCGACTTAGTTCCTTACGACCGAGTACAATGGAGAATTTTAATGGAGGACAAACCCACACGGCTGGAGGTTTTTCCTGAATCTAGACTACACATGTGACATGCTATAGGGAGACTACGGGGAACGTTCAAACTCATTGAGGGTTCGTCGAATCCAAACAGTTCGAAAATTACGTTCAGAGAAATTCGGAGAATTTTATATTTCAAAATCGTGCCTAACGCTTTTGTTGTCAAACGTTTCCACAAATTCTAACACAACACGTATGTGCCAACAATTTCATTCCATAAAGAGAACCGTGTTATCTAGTCTGCTCTGAGTGTTAACATCTGTAACATGTTTAAACCAAGTCGTGCGTAAAAGCGAAATTTAACGTCACCTTTATCGACACATGTAACTTTCCGTGCCACTGTGCTTTGCCGTAGTGTAGAGCTAACACAGAGAATGCACCTTAGAATAAATAAATTTTTATTATTTATTATAATGATGCAATTCACTTAATTATGATTACTATCAATTTTATTAGTCGGGAGAGCGAGACAGTGTATTTCGCATTCAAGGTTACATCGCAATCAAGTCTTATCTACATTTTGGGGTAAAACTTGTACCCCGTTTGGGTAACGGCACTTATGATTCTTTCCTTGGCCTGCCTTATGATTGCTGTCCAGTTTTTAAACTTTATTAACCTTGTTCAGTTGTGTAAAATTTCAGAGAGTGTACCGTTCTTGTGATTATGGTATTAGTTTAAATAGATAATTATTAAAATAACATAAAATCAAACGTAAGATATTAAAATCTATAATTAACGTACCATTTTACTATTGACGTTATCATCTCGTACCTAGTTGAAATGGTTGAAAAATGCGGGTTTTATTATTTGTTAGTATTTTTAATAAAATCATCAAAACAATTAGTGGTAAAGACACAGTGGCTTTTGTTGCTTCATATTAGGGAAATTCCACGATGTTCCAGAATAATGGAAAAGTATAAGTGGGAGGTATATGACATAGACATTTTATATATTGGCATCACAATATAGAAACACACTACATAAAATATAACAAAAAAAGAAAGGAAGGTATACTTTTGCGTTTCGCCCGGCGGCCCAATATAATATAATATATTTTATAATATACGTTGGCAATGCATTTACGATCCATTTAGTATGTACTTACGAGTGACGGGATCACTTACAAATGTGCCTCAAACACTTGCCCCTAATAAAAAATGGCGGATTTCACACCACATATACACTCTGTAGTGTAAGTACTCTGTGTAGAGGACAGGTTGGCATATTGACACGATTCGAGGATGTGCGCACATTTGCTTATTAATTACTATGTTGATAGACCCGCCCAAGTTAAACGGTTCGCCCCGAAAATACCTTAAATACTTTACTAGGGATTTTGCCTTTGACTTTAACTAGACATTTGCTTATGATTAAATTTTATATACAAAATAGAGTGAGCTAATACGAGATGACATATGGGACCTTTATAGCTCGTACACAATCTGTGAATAGCAATCGCTTTCTTTTTCAATGCCAAATGAGTAAAAAGGAATTAAGACTCTATTATAATACAGAGGTTGACATCATTAGATAGAAGCGCACGGGCTTTACAGACAATTCAATGGCTATGAACAAAAAACATGGTGTGTATGTCGCATTTATGCGTGTAAAACTGACCCGGGCCCATGATTATATATGTATAATAACTGTTGTACTAGATGAGATTGTTTTAATAAATCATTAAAAAAATTACGATGAGCGTTCAGTATTAATTCTTTTTTAAAAAAAATGTCTGTAGCTCAATTAAAGGTTCAATTGGTTCGACTCTTTCAGGCACTCTAGAGTCAGATGGATATAATGCCTAGGCAGGTATAAAAGTTAAAGTAATATATGCCCCTATATCTGGACATAGGCCTTCTGTGCAAGGAGCATAAGGGTATAGTGCGGATTGGCAGCCATTACATGTCAAAAATATAAAACAATAAATAGTTACTAACTGACTAATTAAAAGATATGAGAGACAAAACATTCAATAGCATACATAAATATGATTGTACGCTAAAAACTTTCCACTTTTTTGTCAGTCATGTAATTGTTCCGTTAGGATTACGATGTTCTCGAATCGTTAATTATTGCATTAGTGATTCAAGCAACCGTCTCCGTGCGCTGGACAGCCGAACACCGGAGTGAAAGTCTGCTCCGCTCCTCTGAGTCATGGCCGGTGTGTTTGAACAGAGACGAAGCGACTCTTCAATCAGTATATTAACGTATAAAAACAAAAACAGACTTCAAATCAAATCAAACGTTAAAATCTCTTACGTGCCCTCTTTATATTTCCGAATTATCATAGAATTATTACGAAATAGAATTAATCAGAACCTAATCAAACTACCATCTAGCTACCCTTGAAGTACATCCTTTTTCAATGAAAAAATTAATCATCGAAATCTTTTGGTGTGGTATAGTTATTCGTCCATTTGTCGCATGACTTGGATGCCATTATCAGAATTGGACCAAATAGGACATTGGAATAGATGGAACTGGACGCACCAGCTTTTAAATAAAAAAAGACTCATAAAAATCGGTCCAACCACTCGAAAGTTATGAAGATTAAGAAGCTCCTTGTTTTTTTTAAGTTAGTTGAAAACTGATAGTGAATTAATATTAAGAATACTATCAGCAAATGATTAAACCCTACAACGCCCTTATTTCCGTTCTACAGTTCATACTTCATTTTTTTTTCTAAAGTCTCAATTACTCTTAAAATCAAATTAAATCGCTGGTAAGAATATAATTACATTATTTTTGAATCTAGTAAGTAGTTGTTCAAATTTACCTAAAGCGGTCTCCCTTTGGTCTTCGGGCAAGGGGCGGGACGGCAGAGGATTGTTCTGCTCGTCTCGCTCCCCCAGGAACTCGGCTTCGGCAAGGTCACGCACCGCAGATGACATGAGCTCCACCAACTCTTGATTTCTGTCACAAAACACAATAACAACCTTTGTATATTTACCATCAGGGAAATTTGTTTCATCACAGTTAGTAATGTTTGAATGTAGGTACACTATGTTCTTCTTGCATTTCTATTATGATGAGTTAAGGTCATATTTCCAGTGATATGGTCGAAGTAAGACACTTTTCCGTGACCTGATCATCTTGACCGTCCAACGGCCCGTAAAACGTCCTTATTAAACACTTTATGAGTTAACAAGAAAAGGATACTGTTTACACGGGACTCAAAAAATGGCTTCTCGGATCCTTATACTCTCCACTATTACTAAACGATGACTTCAATGCAATATGGAGGTTCATGCCTAGTGAAGCAGTCGCGGCCAGTATCGTGACATCATATGTAAGCGACATGGTTGGTCAAAAAAAATCATTGCTTTTTTAAAAAGAAAAGACTATTGAATTTACTAACATTCGTGTTAACCATCATAAATAACTTTAGCTTATGCTGCAAGATGGTTCACGTTAATAATCGAATGGTAGGTTCGTAAATCTTACGTTTCACGGACCGTACCCTAAAGTAGGGTTTTTTTTTATGACGAACTACACAGATTGGCCAGAGAGGCTGGCCTTGACTGCTTCACCGAATTGAGAGGTGGCACAGCTCTTAGGTCGCTTAGCCTGAACCTCTATTACTAGTAACTCGACACAAGGGTCCCCCCGGTGAGGGGTAACCTCGGCTAGGACGGTTACTATGTTACGCGTAAGCATTCCGATCCGAGGGTGTCAAAGAGGGCCGAACCACGACTCGGATAATCTCAGGGACATTCAAAAGCTAAACTAACTTTGAGTGCCAATTCGGGAAGCGTTGGCGCTGGGAGAAGAAGTGGCCGAAGAAACTCCAGCAACGCTCCTAACATCTAACGGGTGGGGCCTGCTCATAAAATAGCGGTAACGCGCAAGGATTATTCGCAACCTCCGACGGTCGCGAATGGGTATTAAAGGTCTTGTGGAGTTCGCTCGAAGTTTTCTTTTCAGAGTTTTTATTGAAATAAGTTAAATTAAAATTTAATATTTGTACCGACAAGTCTTAGGACTTAAAATATATCTGACACTAAATTTACACGCATGAGGCTAATAACTGCTACATTATCCCTTATTCATAGCAGATCCTAAGTTTTTATTATCCATCATTCCGTGTTTTTGGCCCTAATATCAATTTTTAAAAATTTTACGGCACTCTAGTAAACAATGTTGCTCACGTGTGCCTTAAACCACTAGGCTATTGACGATTACAAGCTTGCAAATCATTCCAACGGTAATGAGGCATTTCGAATGTACCTGTCATAACGTTACTTCTTCCTAGAATGCCACGAAAATCATAAAATTTTACGCGTGACTAAAAGTCGCGATAAACAGTATGTAATTATTGATGCGGATGTAAGTTTTACTGAACTGTAAATGCGATATGCGCTTCATACATTCCCTCGCCAAGTTTAAAGTTAATTTCATTTCCAATTATCACATGTGATGTATTCATTTCCTCATATGATATCCAACTCTTGATGTTCGAGTGTAATTTTTAAGATTCACATACGCCAAACGTAAATTTGTTTAAAAATAATCTTGTATAATTACAATCTGTCTTACCCTCGAACGTGTGTCTTAAACTCGGACCTTTATCAGAATACGACGACAACCGTACTGTCAGCGAATGATCGTATTAAATGAGTGACAATTTCATATCCATTAAGATGGAGCTATTCTCAAATAGCACGATAAATACGAACTTTTCCGAAAAATTACGAAGGAAAATCTTTTCTCACTATATCTATACTCGTACATCCTTTCCAATAAGAAATGAATGCAATCACTTGGCTTGTTATTGCGTTATTCTTCCATTTGTGGTGCATTCTTGATGCAAATTAAGACTTATAGTTTTCTCATGAATGCCATCGTCAGAATTGTTGTCCAATATTTTCAATATTTCATTATATAATTTAAACTTTATACGTTTAATTATCATATTATTTATTTTATTTTATTTTTTGACTTAATAATATATTTTTCATCTATTATTTTATTGTATAAAATATATTTTAATCTCATAACTGTTTTATTTATGTATCACATTTATTATACTCTTATTGTCTGTATAAATTCCATATAAAAGTAGTATTGCGCGCGCACGTCTTTAGGTAGTCCCGGGCACCGCTGAAAATCAGCGCTGTCGCATCCTTGCGACAGCATATGCTGAGATGGTGACCGATATTGGCATCAAATGTTTTGTATTATTTTTCATTCTTTTTTAATGTGTGTTATATTCTGTCTGTGATGTGTTTTTGTATTGTGATGCCAATAAATAAATGTCTATGTCTATGTCTAATTGGGAACACGCGGAAAGCATCAGCTTTTAAATAAAAAAAAGAAACAACAACATCTCTTCAACCAGTCGAAAATATGTACAAACATAATTTTTTTTTGAAGTTAGTTGAATAATGAATCACAAAAGATACTCTTGATTCCTTTGAAATATAATATACCATGACTTGCATGGAACTTCCACAGGTGTATCGTATAGAAGTACAACCAGAGAAACAAGTTTGAGAAAGAGGCCCCCACTTTCACGAACCGTAACTTGCTCAAACTTGAAATGGTCCGAGTGACCAAAACCGCAGGCTTATCGCAACAGGTTCGAAGGCGAACCTCGTTATTTACAATTCAATTCACATTTATGTGCTATTAGCGTTGCAATTAAAAACTGTTGTAACTACGTTTTGATTCCTAAAACGTTTATCGTTAATATTAATGTGTTTCGATCATGCCAAAGAGAGAAGTCTGTCTTTTACAACTTATAGCGATACAATATTCTCATACGTTCGACATAATATGTGGAGGTAACATACAAGTTTAAATCGATATATACCATACTCGTATCTCAAAGCAAATTTTCCCCATTGAAGTGTGATTGCCACAAATGTTTTGTAAATGTACAAAAAGCAAACGCGAACCCAACTTATTTTTGATAAGTTAGGTTGTTTTCTAGGTTGGGGGGAGGGAGTAACTTCCCCCCTCCCAGCCCGGGATGTGCTCTCCTTGAGCACAGTGCAGAGGGGCTCCGGTGCGTTCCCCTGACCATGCACCGGGGAAGGGCCACCGGGGAGGTTTTAGTGGGCCAAACCCCACATAACCGCCGCCTTCCAGAAGGCGGGGTATATTTTTGAAGATTTTCTCGTCGTAAACAAAAAAAAAAGGTTGTTTTCTAGGGTTATGCTTCGAAATGAGGGAATAACACACAGATTGAGGTCTAGTTTCAGGTGGGAGAAAAAGTTAGAGAGGTGTAGTGTGCGATTGCGTCTCTATGCGAAATATCGCTCGCTCGGCGGCCCGTATATAAGGCCACTAGTATATCGTACCACTGTACAGTGCAGTAGTAATACCAAACAATTTGGATTAAGTGCAGGTATTGACACTTATATAAGTATGGAAGAAGCAGCCATTTTAATTACTTTTCAACCGACTTCAAAAAGCAGAAGGTTCTTTCAATTCTTCTTTATGTTTGTTACCTCATAACTTTCGACTGGGTGGACCGATTTTGATTTTTTTTTTATTTCAAAGCTGGTGCTTGTTCCATCGAATTTTGACAATGGCATACATGAGAAAACTATAAGCGTTAGCTAGTAAGTATGTGCGCGACAAATCGACGACTTTTTTTTTTCGCCTGCGGAGGGGGGGAGCCTCTGCGCTTCCCTCCCTGACCCGCTCCTTAGCCTCCTTCTGGGACATGACCGCCGTCCAAGACCTGTCGCTCGAGACCATCGCAAGAGCGAGCTCGGAAGCGACAGGTCTACACCACCGATGGCAGATACCATGTCATGGCGCTGCGCTGCCCATCTCGGGCACACCTCGAGGGTGTGCTGGGCAGAGTCCACCGCAGCACCACAATCATGGCACCACAAATCGACGACTGACTTAATATCATGCCAACCGATTTTGAAAAGATTTGAATAAAAAATTATTGGAAAGGATGTACTTCAAGAGTTTGATGAGAAAACTGGATTCCGTAATTAATAATTCGGAAATACATTTAACGTTTGATTAGATTTGAAGTCGGGTGTCGAGTTTTTTGTTTTTGCTCCTAAATATACTAATAGTATGCTCATACGAAAGGCGTTTACCCTCTGTACATCATCATATATTTATTTATTTATTTATAATTTTACAAAATCAACAGCTTATGAATTATAATAGAAATTTCGGTCACGTATTCAGAATCTAAGCCTTTATAGATTTACATTATATAAAACATTTTTTTTCAGTGTTAACTAAGGATGTACTTCGTATTAAAAAAGAATAAAAAAAAATTAAACAAATTATTAGGAAATAAAAATTGCATTGCCTGCGTTACTGTGTATGAGTGTATATGTGTATGTGTGATGTGTGTATGTTGTGTATTAATTCCTGTGTGTCCTGTATCACAAATCTCTAATTAACGCTAGTAATGCCATCAGTCAAAGTCTGTATTATTAGATTTTTGAATTTTAATTTTGTTAGGCATAAGGGGTCTACGCTTGAGAAATGGTTATTATAAGTGCTTAACACCCTGTTTACATCATCTTTGGCCTGGCTATCAACCAACACTAAGACATTTTCGATGTTTTACTATAATAGGTTGTTGACAGGCGGTGCTGATCTCTTGAACATCCGGTGACCCACATGCTCATTTCCCTTTCATATAACAACTTTCACCAGAAAACTTAATTAGCCAATTCAAATACACGATATTATATGCTAATCTTGTACCAGATTTTCCGAATAGCGTTTTATGATCTAAGACATTGTATTGTTCAATTAAGGTAGCATGCCGTTGCTTTTGCCGATTTGAATTGAAGAAAAGATTCCATTCTATTTCATGAAGGAAAGCTAATGCATGGGGCATCCTCGAGACAGAATACTACTCTTTACAGCCTATATATTTATGTGCCACTGTTGGGCACATGCCTTCTCTGTAAAGGGCATAATCCAGCATGCGACCACAATGCATACGTGCATTGGCAGACTTCAAATTTCTAATACATGTAGGTTTCCCCATAATGTTTTTCTTTATCGCTGAGTACGTGGTAGCTCAGGGTCCGGGCGATCGCCTCAAGATGCATAGTACGCTAGCTACCCGAGTTCGATTCCTGGCGCCGGCACTAATAAATTTGTTTGTTCCAATTTTAAATGATAATTTACCACGTACCGGAGGTTCCCTCTCACTCTATATTCTATAAATCGCAACCACAGACTTGTGTCCGTGCCCTTTTCTAATGTACCTTGCTGGTTTGCTTTGTATTGTTAAAAAGGGTGCCTTTACAGTAACTAAAGTGCTTCCCATGTTATTTTTTTTTAATTTATTTATATGCCTTTTTTTGGAAAGTTAATAATTATTGCGAAAATAAAAGAATTAATTGAGCTTCGCTTTAAAATATCGGCTAGCATACAACCCAGCCAAGTTGTAAAAGCTTTCGAGTTAACAACAGTAGTCATGTAAAGAAACAATTGCGAGTGGAAATAAAAAAAACATTTACGTATATATCTGTCACCTTCACACAAGTTGGACATATCATTAACATAATTGAGGCTGTAATGATGTGTACATCCGGTCGATCATTACAAACGATCAGCTCTATCATTAACATTCAATATGTCGCACTGGAACTGATAATTATTTAAGATAAAATGAAGTAAAGAATGAATGAATACAGTTCTGCCGTGCGCCGTACTTAATACTATGACAGTAGAGAAGTAAACGTACAAGGATTACGGATACCTAGGCGCCGAATCTGCTATTTGCCAATGACATTACAGTATGAAACCGACCTATTACAATTCAATTGTCATTGTGCCAAAAACCGTATTGTGTTAATTAATTTTTTAATATATAATTGGTTTTGATTGGTCGGTATTTTTTTTTTGGAAATCGTGATTTTTGGTATATTTAGATACGAATTACGTAATGATGAAATATGAATATTATTTTTCGATCTTACCGACGTAATAAAAAATTGCTGCCGTAAATATTTTAAACGCAGTTAAACAAAAGTTCCCTCCAGATTGTATGGCTCCGTCTAACGCCATATTAAACTTGCTCTTCGATCCCGTTAGTAATTCCTAACCTTAACCAAATTACTGCACCATCTTTTTGTTTCAAAATTTATGATCTGATGTTCTACCATTGTCTGTTGCAACCCAATAAAATCTATCACGCGCTATATCTTTATTTTGACGTGAACATTGACTACTTTATTGATTCCTCACTAAGCAACTATATGACACACGTATTTTATAAATAATATTGATTTTCTCTATATTATTCTTGGATTATTTTATAATTAAAAAAAATTAACATAAAAATACTTCTGACCTTTATTGTAGAAACGAATCACGATACATTTAAATAAATCGCCTCCGGAAACAAGTTGCAAAGGAGTGAAAAATGATGAAAACTTAAATAAAAATCAGAATCAATCAGTCAATTAAAACATTAATAATTGTGACCCCATTTATACGAGGGCCTATAAAGCTTAAGGATCGTTCCACATTAGTCAGATAGCTTAATAAAATTTATTAATGATCGTAGTATTACTAAACATTCATCAAACTACTGTTAAAGTACATCCTTTCCAATGAAAAAAATCATGGAAATCCGTGGCGTGATATTGATTTATTCGTCCATTTATAGAGCACATACTTGATACAAAATTGAGACATGGTTTCCTCATGGACCCCATTGTCATAATTCGACCAAATTTAAATGGGGCCATACAGGAAGCAGCTGCTTTCAAATAAAAAAAGAATCGTCAAAAAAGGTTCACTCAGTTGAATCGTATGCGGCAACAAACATAAAAAAATAAAGAAGGTTCTCACCTCCTCCTTTTGAAGTCGATTGAAAAATCGACAGCTATTGCTTACTGCTAAAGCTTGACACATTCCTTCATAATGTTGTTGTAGTAAAACTTCTTTACGCACGCTTGAGACTTGGGGAGTAAGCTCGTGAATGAGTTGCGACAACTGTGATTGGGCAAGGCGAAGGGAAGTTTAGAGGGAGAGATATAAGTTAGTGAAGATAGAAAGAAAGAGTTACGTTTCGTATATCTAAGACACATAGTGAAGGCCGATTATATGTAGCACACTGTAGAAGGACGAGAGAGTAGTGTTGCGGGCACATTCCCTTTGTCTGTTAAACAATATTGTATTATATTATACATATAAATATATATATATATATGTAAATGCAGCTAAAGAAGTTGTACTTCAGTCGTATGTTCTAAATCACAGTCGTTTTTTTAATAATTCTACCGTCCTCAAGTGTGGAATGGTCTTAAGAAAAATTGCGAAGAGATACATGAGGCTGTTGTACAATTAATAAAGGCTCGTTAAATAATAAACCAACGACATATCGGAAGAATCTGGAGAATGTTGCCATTACCATATATGAAGTCTTTGAACCCACTGCCCACGATAAAGGCGAACCGGACATTATGAACAGTCAGCATCTTAACCTTTCCTTTATATTAAATCTCTTTCCTGTAACAGCGTTTACAGAGAAATTTAAAGGGTAACAAAGAATCTTTGCGAACGTGGCACTCGCCAAGGACATCACTTTACCAGTGCGATGTGTTACAGGAGAAAGTATGAGGAAGATTATCAAAGCCAGCAATAATCGACGAGTGTGACGTCACTAAAGGTTCATTTTTAACCGACTTCAAAAAAGAAGGTGGTTCTCAATTCGTCTGAATATTTTTTTGTTTGTAATATAACTAAACCTAATAACTTTCGACTGGGTGAACCGATTTTGTTAATTCTTTTATTATTTAAAAACTAATGCTTTTCGTATGGTCTCATTCTGACAATAGAATGGACTTAAAAAAATCATATAAGTCTTAAATTTGCACCACATACTCGGCTCTACAAATGGACGGATAACTCAATATCACGCCAACCCGTTTCGATGATTCATTGTTTTATTGGAAAGGATGTACTTTAAGTGTACTTTGATTAAACTTGAATTTGGTTAGGTTCTGATTAATTCTTCGTTGTATTCCTACGATAATTCGGAAATACAAGTAGGGCGTCCACGTGTATTATCGTTTAATATTTGATTCGATTTGAAGTCGGTTTTTGTTTTTCTCGTAAATACTTGTTACTGTTGCTATTCTATAAAATCTTATAATGCCGATACATTTCAAGCAATTAATCAATATCAAATAATAAGAAAAAACATTTCAATTGAAAATTACATATCAGAACATTAAATAAGTTTAAAAGTAGATTACGCTTAATGGCACGATGACGATTAAATTGTTATTGGTTGATTTCATAGTGAAATGTCATTAGCAAATAACAAACTCTGATCTCCGGTGTTCTCGAGTGATGCTTTAAATTTGTGAAGATATTTATAAAGTGGCTCCTAATCCGTTTGAAACAAAAGCTATTATTGCGTCTTCGTAGATTTCACAACGGTTACTTAACGATGGCAGAACAAATTCGGATCGTATGAATTTCGGATTTTCGCAACCGGTTCTCGAATACGACCGAATGTTGTCGAACGGTATTAAAGAGATGATTACGGATTTAGATATGTTTATATATTTTTTATCAGTTACGTTTGTCTTCCACTCGTCTGAACTACGCTAGTTTGTCGTGCTTTTTTAATGTCATGTTTGATTAATACTACCCCTAGAGGTTCAGGCTAAGCGACCTAACAGCTATGCCACCTCTCAATCCGGTGAAGCAGTCAAGGCCAGCTTCTCTGGCCAATCTGTGTACATCGTCAAAAAAAGTCATTATAAATAATGTACACGTATATTTACGAGGTCAAAAAAATCTTCGAATTAAATCCAGTAAGTAACTAGACACTATTACGTACAGACGCATATCATTGGTACTCAACATTTTTTTCAAAGGGGTTTTTCAAATGTTTTTTCAAACATATCTTAGTCATGGAGTACAAACTTATTTGGCATAATTAAAAAATATTTTTTAATTGCATGCAAATTATTAATTACAATAAAATAATAAAATGACTGGAAAAGGATAGAGTCAATAAAGTTCATATTCAATTTGAAAAATTAAATATATAAATATTATATTAAATAATAATATTTTAATCTGTATCAATAAATAATATGCACGTATAGTCATGTATATAGTTATGGAACATACCTAAGATTGGCGAGTTCCGAGCAAGAATTGGCGAGCAGGTAGTCCCCGCCAAGGAGCGCGATCTTGTTGCCGAACATCATGTCGTCCGGGTCGCCGGGGCCCACCTGCGGCGCGTTCATGTTCACCAGCCCCTTGTGCACCAGGTGAGAGGTGCGGATCATCTCCGTCACCTCGGCTAAGGCACGTTGGCTAGACGAGAAGATTTTTTAACGGACAAAATTTGATACAACATAGGTGCATACGTCACAATGGCACAGAAACATCTCACTATGTGTCTCATAAGTAAGCTCAAAGTCTCATAACGAGCTAAGGATAGGGTTAAGTTCGGGGTGTCTCTACGAGATCGTATCACGAATGAGGAGATCGGTAGACGAACGAAGGTAACCACCGCGCCCACCGCGTAAGCAAGTTGAAATGGCAAAGGGCAGGGCACGTAACGCGTAGAACACAGATGGCCGATGGGGCGTAGCAGTTCTCGATTGGAGAACTCGGACCGGCAACCGCGGCGTAGTGCTTCCAACGCGGTGTGACGACTTCATTAAGGCTGCAGGACTCAGCTGGATACAAACCGCTTACAACCGATATTTTTGGTGAACGTTGGGGGAGGCCTATCACCAGCAGTGGATGTTCTGCGGCTGATATGATGATGATAATACATTACAATCACCCAGCTTTATTTTCGGTAAAAACTTCATCCATCAATATTTTATACATAAGTAACCGATAGAAACACCCTACAAGTTTTCGTATTATGAGTAGACAAGCTAGCTAGAATTTGAGGCGTAGTCGATTTAGGCTATCAACTATCAGGATAATTATAGCTATTACAAATATTGTCTTACCTATGCAGCACTCCAGCGGCTTTGTCCTGCTCCATATCTGGTATTTCAGGACTGTGGCCTGCTGCCTTAGAAACCAGCAGCACGATGAGGCCCCACGCCTGCATGTTGTTTTTGCCATTGTAGATTAAGTTCCTGTCAACAAGGGTAGTTCATAACATCTTGTTCTAAAGTACCTATTTACAACTTCTTTACTGATCCTTGTTGTATCCAAAGTGCATAGTAGATATAGAAACACGTTTCATAATACTAGCAAGCAGCCGGTTGTTATTGCGATAAAAAAAATCGGTGGCTTCTCAAAATCCGTACATAGACTCAGGCGTTACGAACACTGACACCCCGTGCGAGAATATTGTGGCATACAAGGATATCTAAATCAATGTGAAGGTGGATTAATAATGTTTATCTTTCGTTTAGCTTTACCCAGAGCTGACGACGTGGACGTACGAAAGTTTCGTAACTTCTATAGTCTTCTTCTTATTTTAATATTGTGTGGAACACAACACATCCCCACCGTCACCTCCTGGTAATTGGCGCCTCGAGGCGCTAGGCCGTCGTCTCATCTAGCTATTCTAACACCGGCACTACATAGGTTGCTTGCCGCTGCTCTTAGAGAAATTGAGATACTAGAGCCATTCACCATATGACCCTCACAAGGGTCACGTTTAATTGCACCGTATCGACTGCACATATAACTAGTTTATCAACTGGTCTTTCGACTTGTCCCCGCTCTGAATCTGTGCCGTGTCGTTGACACGGTTCATTGTCATAAGACAAAGTTATTCCCCTGCGCGAAATAAGAAAAAAGGTCCATTTAAAAACAAAGTTAGCTGATCTTAAGTGATCACAGCCGCCCATGAACAGCTACAACACCGGAGGAGCTGCAGATGGGTTTGCCGGTCTTTAGAAAGGCTCGTTTCTTAAAGGTCTCTAAATCGTATAGCTTCGGAAACACCGCTGGTGACAGTTGATTCCACAGGTTGGTATAGATAGTGTTAAGAAACTTACGCGAAAAACGTACTATAAAAAATATAAGTTATCGTACACTTTTAAATAGATAATTAACTATTTGTGATAGACATGAGTCGTGAAAGTTAAGTGTCCGGGCGACCTTTTAATGTTGCATAGTACACTAGCAATTGATCGATCCTTGGTGCCAGCACCAATGAATTGTTCGTTACAATTTAAGTGTTGATGATTTACGACGTACTCGGCGGTGAAGGAAGACATTGTGAGGAAACCTAGATTTCTTAGAAAATTTTTTAGGGCGTCAAGTCTGCCAATCTGCACTAGAGCCGCGTGGCGGACTATGCCCTTATACACTCTTTACAGGGAAGGCCTGTGCCCAAGTTGTGTTAAGTAGCCATGGTATTAGAACTTTATTTTTGAATGGTATGTTTGAACAAATTTCACGTTTGTAATACTTGAGCATTAAGAATACATACGGGCAGAAACAAAAAATGTTATTATTCTCATAGAAGTCGTTTCCAAGTACAATAACGCAATAAAATAACTGGTTATATGTATTCATATTATCACTGCTACCCTATACCATTTCAGACAAAATATATTCTTATAGATCGTGGTCGTGTGATTCATTTTTTTATTGGAAAGAATGTACTTCAAGACTAGTTGGATGAAAGTTTGCTTACGTTCTGATTAATTTTATTCCGTAATATTCTTACAATAATACGGAAATTGAAGGAGGGCGCCTGCGCTTAATAACGTTTGATTCGGTTTGAAGTCGGTTTTTATTTTCCCTTGTAATTTAATATTAGTTACTGTTTTTCGCACAATGAATAACGAATAAGTTGGTTTCATAGTAAAATGTCTTAGGCAAATAAAAGACGCCAAACAAGGATGTGTTACATTGAAAAAGGAGGTTCGTAACGCGCGTCGTGTTGGGCTCGAATGTTTGACATACCTGTGAACTTTCACTACGCAAAAAATTTACAACACCGCTCTTCTTAACCCGTTGAAAACACTACTGTAATTTTACTGACCGCTTCACGTAGGACTAGGTTTAATTAGGACTACAGTCCGCCAAACGACCTCAGTTCATTCACACTTACATGTTTTAGAAAATTTTCTAAGACATATAGGTTTCTTCACGATGTTTTTCCTCTTCCGCCGAGCGTTATAGTAAGTGGCGCGTCGTACCATGTTTTAGTCGTATAACTTCCAGACAAACAATACTGATATTAATTAATAGGCTAAGTATTAAGGTGTCAAAAAGTAAGTCCCAAGGTAACGGCGCGACAGGATTTTGTTTTTCAAAATTTCGATCAATACTTTTTTTTGCAAATATTTCTAACATAGCTTAATCTTGTGCTAGGACATCTTTCACGTTTGATCCGGGGCACCCCGCTCATAACGGCTGATGGCATTCGCGGAAGGTCTAGTGGGTAGGGGCTGCCCAGGCCGAGTTCCACACATCCCTCCGGGCCCACCCAGAGTACCGGAGGATGGTCTATAAAAAGATTCCCCCGCGTGAACAAAAAAAAAGGACATCTTTCACGTCAATAATCGAGTGGTGGATAAAAACCTATGTCGTTATGTTTCGCAGACCGTATTAGCTTCCCGAAATATTAAAAGTTAATTCTTATTATCTAATAAGAATGCAATTAAATATTTATTTAATTGAATTATATACAAACCTTTCCAAGCTTTGAAAGTTTATTAACGAAAACTAACCGAATTTTCAATTGACTTAAAAAAAAAGGCCGAGGTTCGAAATTCATTTGTACTTTTTATATGTTTTTATCGCATAACTTTCGACTGGGAACCGATTTTGATGATTCCCGCAGTTAAATGCTTCCCTTGTGGTCTCTATTACATTAATTCTGACGTGGGATCCATGAGAAACCATATAATTTTTAAATTTGCAACAAGTATGTGCGCGACAAACGGACGGATAACTCAATATCACGCCAACTGATTTCGATGTTATTGTATATATTGATGATTAACTGACGTTTTTAACAGTAGTTTGATTTGACAGTTTTACATAGATATAACTTTATTGTACACCAAAATCAAACAAAAGGCATTACATAACTAAGGTACACCTTACAGTTCGTTATACAAGGGGCGACCTTATCGCTAAAAGCGATTTCTTCCAGGCAACCTGTGTATGGACAGGAAACATACGAACAAGGTTATACAATAGATTCTGATTATATATATTTCGTAATATTCCTACGATTAATAAAAAATACGGGCATCCGCGGTTAATAGCATTTGATTCGATTTGAAGTCGGTTTTTGTTTTTGGTCGTAAATATGCTTGCTAGATCCCTATGATCTTCGAGATCAAATAGTATATGTGATCTCTTCATTCATAGTTAATCCTTGTAGTTGATGTAGACAATTGCTCAATTCGTTTCCCGCAGTACAAAAACTTGAGCATAATTAAACGTATACGTCAAGTTGCATAGTACATTAACACGAGAACGCACGAATGCGACTGAAGGAGAAATCTTGTGTTTAATAAAAAAAAATGAACAAGATGTGCATCGCCGTGTGTACGATACATTTTCTTTACGAAATTACATTATTTTCAACCGTCAAGAAGAAATGAGGTTTAATTCGTATGTATTTTATGAAGTTATACTTACATATAGGTTTGCAAGGCAATGAGGAGGCTGACAGATTGGCCAGATTGGCTATTACAGAAGGCGACGAAAAATGTTTGTTACCACTTTATACGGAGATTTTAGGCTTTTATAAAATAAATTGTTTTCAAAATTTTAAAGAATATTTCGATGAAAGAAGTCAGCAGAAAGGGATTTGGTATAAAATCATACAGAGTCGACCGGCAGCAGGAAGGTCATCACAACGGTGCACAGATTAAGGTCGGGACATTTTCCGGCAAATTTTTTTGCACATCGGATGCGGAAGGCCGAGTCACCGAACTGTGACATTTGCCAAGTGGTGGACGATGTGCACCACATATTGGGGGAATGTGCCAAACATGAAGCGGAAAGAAAGTCATTAATACATAGTCTAAAACTGAGGGAGCAACATGTGGGGGTCTTCTTAATACTGCTGTCTGACCCAACCTCGGAGGGAGCGAGGAAGCTGGTGGCTATGGCCATACAACATTGATGACTTTCTTTCTCGCTTCATGCGACCAAGTTGTGTGTGCGTAGTTTAGGGTATGATGGGGCTGACATGCCCAAAAGGGCAAAAGTCTCGAAAAAAAAAAGTTATACTTCCCTAGGCGCGTGGTGAAAAAATTATGACAGAAACATGTTGAAGCTGCGGAGAAGAAAATTGTGCTTGTATACTTTTACCAGTGGTCCAATATAATTAACTATCCGTATTTACTATTTATTCATATAAATAAAAATATTATAATATACTTGTCCCTTTGTTATTTTATTGTCATTAATTATTTGCATGTTAATAACTATTTTAATGGTGCCAAAGAAGAACGGCTTTTCTTATATTTTTTTTGATGAACTACATAGATTGGCCAGAGAGGCTGGCCTTTACTGCTTCACCGGATTGAGAGGTGGCATTGCTCTTAGGTCGCTTAGCCTGAACTTCTATCGCTTGTAACTCGACACAAGGGTTCCCTCGGTGGGGCGTAAGCACTGGGTCGGTTGCTATTTCACGGATAATCTAAGGGACATTCAAAAGCTAAACTAACTTTGAGTGCCACTTCGGGAAGCGTTTGCGCTGGGAGAAGAAGTGGCCGGTGTATCTCAATACATAAGTTTCGGCAACTAAGTTATATAGTGCGTGAGACCTTAATTGTTGATCTACGTACGCATTTAGTACGTAGATCAACAATTACTGTCTAAAATTGGCGGTAAAGGTGATTAAGCTTTGCGTGTTACGCGTTTACGCTTTGAATTTATAACGCGTCATTAGACATAGCATTAGAGTGAATCATGTACCTACGCCGATATAAATTTAAAAATTTATTTAATGTCTTTCATTTAATTAATGTCCTAAAAGCAGAATAAATCATTGGCGGGAATTATTGTTTCTTTTTTTTCTCGACATAATTTCACACACTCACCGAAACACCGAACCGAAACGCGGTAAAGTTATTACGTACTAAGGCCATTGATTATTGTATAGCATAGCGTCACTAATGTTACAACGCTGATGAATTGATGATGACTCTTTTAGAGGTGCTTAACTGTTTGCCTTCTTTCAAAGTTGGCGTTCATAGTTTCAAGGAATTAGACCCGCGAGGAGATGGTAAGCATTTTTCATTTACCTGATGTTACGTGATCAACGCTTCCAATGAACACTGACCAAAAGAGTTTTTTTTTATAAGAAGAAAGCTAGCAATTTTTTTTTTCAGAAATATTACTAACATTCTTGTTAACGATTCCTACTAATCTTAAGCTTGTGCTAGGAGATGGTTCATTTCGATAGTTGAATGGTGAATTCGAAACTACGACCTTACGGTTCGCAGACCATACCCTAAACCATTAGGATAATGACGCTTCAAAAAGAGTTCATTGCTGCATTCAATGTTAATGCAAAAAAATAGAATATAATAGCACTTACTTTGCTGTTTTTAGTAAGGGATGATTGCTTCCAACTAATTTTCTTAAATGGAGGGCAACGTTCGCTATTTCGTCACTCAAGACCCATCTAAGGCTTAGGAAAGACGTTGGGTAGCCAACTATCTTCTCAGCCTCGCTGACGGCTCGGTTCCAGTCGGGCTTTGTGTTCTGTTGGGTAACGGCGGCATATTGCGTGCCACTAGTGTTCACTTCCCTTCCAGCACAAGGTCCCCGAAGTTTCGAAACAAACACGCTCGATGGGGAAACTTTCACCAAACTACACCTCGCGACATTTCTTAAGCAGCTCAGACTCATTTTTAATTAATTTATTATTTGAATTGAACAAATAAAAACGAACGAAATAGTAATTTAATTTTGGCGAAAGTGAATATGAATTTTATGTAAACTTCTTATACAGTGAACTATGTAAATTTTGCACGAAAAAATTGTAATTCAAGCAACTGTCAATTATTATTTTGTAGTTTTCTTGTTACAGTATGTAACGATTTCTATAATATTGAAGGTAAAATAAATCGTTTCGTAAAAAATAAAAAAAAGTTCTTATTCTACGTCCAACACTTTCGCGCTATGATCGCAGACTGAAATTGACATTTGTTTGATTACGATCGAATGAAGTCTAGTGAATGAAAATATTGCCAACGTGTAAAGGAGTGAACACACTAAGTAAATTGTTAAAAAAAATCCCAGCGAAATTGGAAATATCAAACATCATCATATTTCAACATAATATTTCTATGAATTTAAATTAAGTTTTATTTAGATAATTATATTCGAAATTAATCGGGTTGTGTATTCTATCATGAGAAGTCAGGATGTGTCTAATAAAGTTCACAGTTAACTTCTTGTGCTCACTTTTGATTCAAGTGAGAGTTGAGAAAAAAAGATTTATGTCGTTAAAATGCTATTTATTATGTTGTTTACGTATGTTTATCAACTAGATTGGCAACATACTAAAGAACTGTGCCATCGTGAAAATTTGATTGGATCTGTAATTTCTGCTTCACCCATGGATCGATGGCGTGAGTGGTTAATTATTATCATTAATAAAATTCGTATAAGCAATTTTTTTTCAAAATTTGTAAATTTCTGGGCTTTTTATTATAAGTATTTTCTTATGTACCTTATAAATATGAGACTTAATACCTGTTCTAGCTGGAAGTCATACATAAGTAATTTAATTGCCAGATAACCACTACTTTTTGTTATGACGTTGAATTTTTTTGTTTTGAGAGCAAAAAGTAATCGACAACAAAAAAATCGTAGAAACCTAGTGTATATGCCATCTTATAATAGAATGAATGAATAGCTTCAACCATTATTTAATGTTGCCATTTACAAGGTGATTTCAGGTAATAAGGGAGAAAAACAAGCATGCTCAAACAAATAAAATAAATTCATATTATAAATATAAAAGTTATAAAAGAAATTATTATACATTTTGCGGCTGAATATGAATAATAAAAATATATTTCTATTTTTTTTTTATTTTTTATCTGTTTAAGAATTTAACTTCAATTGTTCTGTGTCCAGAAATGATTATGTTTTGGTTAGGTTAATTACTTTAAATATCGTAGATTATACTAAAATTTTTTGGATGTATGTAGTAGTCATTTAGTAAGTCACTTTACAAAAAAAAATGTACACAAACGTATGAACCTGAATAAGGATCGTACTAAGTGGAAGTAATATCTACAGTGATTTTTATTTTTGTATTTTAATGATGAAGTTATCTGACAACCCTGAAGTATATTTTAACCAATCAACGCTGCAAATTCATCATTCACTCCCAGTTAGAAGACCATCCATTCCAAGTTTCGCTCACCTATTCGCTTGTTCATTTATTCAATCAGTCATTCGCGCACCACCGGCCGTTGTAGTCGACTGTGAGGGGTCACTACGATTAGCCGGCGATTTTAGTGCTTGAGTTCTACTGTAATTTTACATAAATACAAAACTTTCGTAAATTACATACGTTAAGTTAGTGAAAGTGCCAACTTGACGTAGTGTTTTCAACAGAGTTTCATTACTTAACTGAACTTACCCTAAGGTAAGATATTTTTTGTAATGCACTTACAATTTAAGGTATTTTTATACACCAAGTAAACCCCAATCGGCGTACTGCGCTCCACGTGTATCGTTTAGTCGATGTTGCATACGTGTTTTAGAAAAAAATCCAGAATACTAGTTAAATTATTTATATAAAATCAACATATAATTATAATACAAGGAGATGAAGGGCCCATAGACGAGCCAGATTAACTTTAAAATAAAGTTAAATATTAGTAATGATAGGAATACGTACAAATAGGAATGGGTTTTGTTATTTCCTCATATTCAAGCGAATACAGCAAAATATAAAGTTTATTTAAGTTTGTTCTTATCGAAAATTGTTTTGTCTGTATGAAATATATATTATGAAAACATGTAGGAGGTAACTTTAGAACATATTTCTTAAGATATTTCGGATTTACCTTGACTAAACATTATTATTAAGCCACAGGAGTCTTCCATTATACCACCCATCGTAAGACAATAACTTTTTTTTTCAAATACTAACACTGTTATAAATTTAAAATATAACGAAATTACCAAAGATTTCACTGATTTGTTGATTTGAATTAATTTCTTTTTTGAAATCGTTCCAATCGTAGGCCTCTATTTTCTAATCTCCAACTTTAACTCACAAATAGGGGCAACCACATCTGTTTATATGCATTTTTCTATTCATATTTACATATACATACATTCATAGGATATTAAAAAAGGGTAAAAGGGCAATGCAAAATTTAAGCTTCATATGACAACCATTTGTAATTTATGTAAGGAACACAATAGTTTTTCAATTTAATTTTTTTTTTATAACTGAGAAAGGAATTTAAAACAATATTCAATTTTATTTACACCTTTGGTTCCAAATCTATGATATTTAAATAAAAGTTTGAAGGCTTTTTATCAAAATAAGACATCCAACACCAGTCTACTGTTCCAGTCATACATAGGCTTTATCCTTCTCAATCCGTGTATTTTTCCATAGCTAGAAACTGCAGTTCTCAGGTAACTGGGTTTAGAATGTACACATAGAATTCATCAACATAACATAAACTCATTCTTGCTACAAACACTTTTGACAATATGTCTCGGAATGGTCAATTTAGGATACTATGTCAGTGTTTTACAATGCATCAAGAAATTAAGATTGCTTTATGATTTGCTGGCTAGGCAGCTAAGGATTGAAGTGCTAATTTAATTGTTCATTATCACAAATCATTATATTATTTGAATAAATTATAAATCCAATCTACTTTTAGTTTCTAAAGAAGAATGCTGATACTCACCTTTTTAGATCTTTTTGTGTTGAGTTTCTTTAATAATCTGTGTCAAAATTGTAACTGTTACATTTACCATTCTAATAATATTTTACTGTCTCTTGTTTTTTTTATATATGAAAAGTGGCAAACAAGCATACAGCTAACTTGATCTTAAGTGATTACCGTCGCCCATGAACATCCACAGCACCAGAGGAGTTACAGCTTGGTCGTCGACCTTTGATATAGGAGTAGGCTCGATTCTTGAAGGTCCCCAAATCTTTGTCATTTTACTTGTTTTATTTTATTTTTGACTTTGAGAGCCCTGTAACTCAATGCAAATTATTTTTTTGATCTCTAGTGCTTTCTAGTCTTTATTTCTAATATTCTAATAGAAGTCTTGGAGAGGGAAATTTTAATTATTTTAATTATATGCTTATGCCTAATTTTTTTTTTATTTTCATTTGATTTGACATCAGTAGAAACAGCAGTAATGCAGAACGAGTGACCATTTCTACTTAGTCTTTAATTTTTGTTAACAGTATTGCCAGCAGTATTTAAAATTAAAAAAGATTGATAAGACGACAAAGTCTTGCCTTCGGCTAGGTTTTTTTAAATTTGTCATTGAATTTAAATAAATAATTAATTGTAAAAAATTGTATAGGTATCATGAAATAGGACCAGTGAAAACTGAAAGTAGGTCCCCTATACAACAGAACGTGATTCCATCGCCATATAGTTATTAATTTTTGCTGATATTTTTACTGTATTTAATAAATCGTAAGATAGAAAACATCTATACGCCTTCCTAGACTGCTTCGAATGTCTCACCGTCAATTCGTCAGACGATATTTAGTTTTTTTTTTAATAAATAATATTGTGGTATAACTTCATAGTGTTACTATTACAAAATAGGTTAATGTCTAATTTCATTGAACCGTAGTGCCACCAGCCACCGAACGTTTCTGGGACAATCTGATAAGGTCCTAGTCCGACCGTGAAGTAATCCTAGCAAACATTGCTTACAATGTTTTAGTATTGGTCACGTAAAACTTGTAATAATATACTATATTTGTGAAAAATGTTAAAAGAATACACACAAAGATAAACTGCATTGCGCTCCCAAACTTCTTTAGCTCCGTCTATATGTATATTATAATATATACACGATTGGTCAAAAGTGATAGACAATAAAAAAATAAATATAAAGATGTTTGATACCGACTTTAGTGATGTGATATAATTGAAAGCTTTAATGTGTGCTCATGTACAGGTATGGAGTGGGAAGGGCCGGCCAAGCAAGGCTTGTACGACCCACAGAACGAGCACGAGGCCTGCGGAGTTGGTTTTGTTGTTGCCATCGACGGCAAGCGCAGTCATAAGGTGAGACATGCATCCTCAGCTATATATTGACATTTTTCATCATACGGCTTTTATGCCACCGAGAAATTTTACTTCATCTAAATGGTGTGTTAGCCCCAAAACTAAACATGAAGGCCCTAAACCACGCATCGTTTTTGACACCGCGCGTGAAGCGCATGTACACGCTCTTTTTTGTTTTGTCGAACCTACCCTGCATCACCGGATTGAGATGGTGCTAACTTCTAGGTCGCCTAGCCTGAACTTTTATGGTTGGTGACTCGACTGAGGCGTGAGGGGTAACCTCGGCTTGATCGGTACTAGCAACTCGAGTTCCATCCCCGGTGCCGGTGCCAATGAAATTGTTTGCTGAAATTAATTATTTATTTCTGAAATTAATAACCGTTAATTTACCACGAGCTTTATAAGAACTTATGTGAACAAGATACTATATCAACAAGATAACCCGCCTTCTCCCCAGAATGTGTGTGTGCCTTTCGCTGCATGACGAGGGGTTCTGGGATCTCCAGTGGAACGTACCATAGCCTCTGCACTGCTCTAAAGCACGTCCCGGTTCTCCCTCACCGATTTCCCTCGCAGTGCTAAGGCGATACGGGACCACAAGAGTCGTCTTCTTCCCGGGTCCACTTTCTCTTCTGATCATATTTCAGCAGTGGATCATGTACAGACTGTTACTTTTTACTTAACATAAAATGGCTGTAGGTATAACTTCCGTCTGTGTATTGTACCAGATCGTCCGCGATGCAGAGGTGCTGGCCAAGCGCATGGAGCACCGCGGCGCCTGCGCCTGCGACAACGACACGGGCGACGGGGCGGGAGTACTTACTGCCATCCCGCACCAACTCTACTGCGCGCAGTTAAGGTATGTTTACACAAACATGACAATAAAGCTTATCATATCGTGTATTTTAAAGTGTTGATTTAGTACGCACTCGGCGGTGATTGAAAACATCGTGAGGAAACCTACATAGAAATTATCTAAGAAATCTGAAGTCTGCTAATCCGCACTAGCGCTGCGCGGTGGACTATGACCTTTTATTCTCATATTCCTCTTCTTAACAGAGAAGGCCGATTATAGGCTGTAATTTTAACTATGTCAAAAAATTCAAAAATTGAAACGCTGGCTTGTACTGAATAACCGTTTGTTCGTTTTAAATAATCGAAGAAATTTTGCAATTTCCAAACTTTTTAATTTTGAACTTGTTATTAATTCGGCCCTGTTGTTGGAAAACACGCATTTTACTTTGAAAAATAAGGAACCTTATTTTGTCAGTATAAAGTTCAAAGTGGATTAGCAAACGTGTAGCAAGTGATCGTTGTTCAAGAAGGGAGTGACGGATGTGGAATAGTAATGATTTGAAACTGTCTCGCAGTTGTTGGCGCCGCGCCAGAATCAGGCGAGGTATGCCTGGCCGCGTGCCACTTCACCACCGACTGCTAATCTATATACGATAAACTGGAGTAGGATTTTTAGGCCATTATCAATAGTCATTACGTGGAAATTTGAAATATTTCAATAAAACCTACCGACCGAGTCGTGGTTTGCCATCGGATTGGAATGTTAACGCCATTAGAATAAACGTCCAAGCCGCGGTCCCCTCTCCGACGGGCCCTCGCGTCGTGTTGCTTCCAATAGTTTCAGGCTACAGCGATAGAGCTCTCTTATATGATGAAACTGTTACAATCAACTTTTCTAACTAATCAGCGTAGGTTCATCAAAAACAACGTGGAAATTAGTGATGGAATGATCTATACAAATAAATAATATTAGAGTGACTGTTTGTAATAGTAAAATGGGCGTTTTTTACTACATGCATATGAATGTATATAGTTAATTCTTTTTACAATTTTTGTCTGCCTAGCAGCTAGACCAATTTTGACGGCACTTTGGCTCAATGACAGATAGATGTTTTTATTTCTCTTTTTTTGACCAACTACACAGTTGGCCCAGAGAAGCTGATCTTGACTGCTTCACCGGATGGAGAGGTGGCTTAGCCTGAACCTCTATTTCTAGCAACTCGACACAAGGGTGAGGGGTAAAAAAATACAAAAAGATAGATGATGTAACAAGGAGTAATTTGGGCTACTTTTTAACCGACGCCAAAAAAGGTAGAGGTTCTCAATTCGTCTGTATGTTTTCCTTTTATGTTTATTACCACATAACTTTGGACTGGGTGAATCGATTTTGATGGTTCTTATTTATTGTAAATGATGTACTTTAAAGAGTAGTTGGATGAAAGTTTGGTTAGGTTCCGATTAATTTTATTTCGTAAATTGCGTTTAACGTTTGATTCGATTAGAAATCGGTTTTGTTTGTAAATAAAAAAATTATGAAGTTTTTAATCGCGTGTAACACCGCGGGGCGCAGCCAGTATTATTATGACTATAATAGATCGATTTCATAATAAAACGTCACTGGCAACTAACATATTATATGTCTTTACAAATGTATTTACAAAATTATGAAATTCACCCAAATGTCTTGGCAACAATAAAATTACCTCTGTCTGATGCACGGCTAATTTTGGCATTCATTCATGCTGCAAGCAGACAACCAAATAAATATTTTGGCAACTGCATTCCTACATGATAAACAACTGAAAAGAAAGTCGAAAGTGTCTTGTGTTATGTTTAAAACATAAGTACAACACACAACTGTATTGGATGCAATATACTTTTGTATTTGTAATCTGTTAAACAAAACAACCTACAGTTATTTTCGTTAGAACATGATAGGTAGAGAAGATTGTTTTTGAAATAAACTTCTTTACGCATGTTTTATTTGGAGTAAGCTGGTGAGGAGAGCATTACGAAAAGTTTGATAGGGCGAGGCGACTGGAAGTTAAGAGTGATATATATGTTAGTGAAGATAGAAAGTGAGTTACGTTTCATATAAAGGGGCAAATGCCAATGCGCACTAGGGCCGCATGGCGGACTTTGCCCTTATACTCTCTTAACAGACAAGGCCGGAGTCCAACAGTGGGACATATATAAAGGCTGTAACTTTAACATGGGTGTAGGTAGGTAGGTAATGATCTTCACCCGCTCGAGAAGAGAATGAGTGATGAGAAATGTTAAAGTGAATAATTTATTATATTGTAAGAGTTAAATTAAATATTTAATGATGTAAGTTTATTGTTTAAATAAAATAAAGCAAAATCTAGCCCTATAAGGCTGGTTACTTTAGTATTATACATATAGATGGAGCTAAATAAGTTTCACTTCAGTCGTACTGTCTAAAGCTCAGTCGTTTTTTTATCACCAGTCTCAATTGTTTGCTCGTTAATTCACCGACTGAGTTCGAACGGTGCTGATGCAACGACTGAGCGAGTACAATTGCTGTTGATAATGAACAACCGCGACGCTCGAATGCTACTGCGCAGTTCGTTCCGATTTGTTTGTCGCGCTACGGCCGCACGCTGTGACGATGTGAAGCTGCGGCGATCATCACCCCTGTTAAATATTACAGGTAGAGAGAGAGAGAGAGAAAAGATCTTTCTGATGTTGAAAAGCAGTGATAGCGTAATGTAGTACACTAAATAAAACTAAATTTCATAGATAAAAAATCTAATATCTTCAAACGAGCAATTCTTAATAATATGTATATATATATGAATCTCGAAAACGGCTCTTACAAATTTCGGAGGTGATAATTCGTTCTAGCTAAGAATTTTTTTTAGAAAATATTTTATCCGCGCATATTATTATTTCTGTATAAGACGTTGCTAAGCAACAGTAAGTTAATGATTGTTTGGTCAAAAAGTATACAATTATTTTTATGAGTCCGCACTTCATAGTAAACGTCGCAAAATGCAAATGTATGGCGAAGATCCGATCTGTTCCCACGTCATCAAAACAACCACAGATTACAAAAATCGTCTCGTTCAAGAAATAGTGATGCGAATATTATCGATATTTTTGTCGATATCGAATGCATGTAGGGATTGCACAATGAAATGAAAACTTGTATTTTTAAAAAGAAATAAAACACGGATCTAGTCCCATAGAAAAACAATTTATATGGGAGTTTCCACCCACTGTGTTTAGTTTGACGCTAGACCAAAAAATCAATTGTTTACATAAATTATTTACTATATACGTGTCATATGGTTGCTTAGTGCTGAATCAATAAAGTGGTTGATATTCACGTCGAAACAGACAATAATAGAACATAGTGCATAAGAAATAGACCACAATTTTAACAAAGAGATGGTGCAGTCACTCGGCTAAGGCTAGGAATCATTAACGATGCTCGAAGCGAGTTGAATCTAGAGTTAGACGAGCCATACAACGAAATATCAAAAAAATACCGAGCATAGCTCGTGCATCCAGGTTATGTTTATTAATGCGAACAATTTGCTTGGATCTCCTTGGAAAGTTTACGTAATGTTTGTTTGTTGTGCCAGAGCCGTACTTATGGAGCCAAAGAGTCACATGTGACTCAGGAGCCGCACGTTGCCGATCACTGGCCTAAAAAAGCATTCGATTTAACTGATCGCGGGCTTGAAATCCTAGTCGGCTTGCACTAATGAATTGCCGTTGTTTTGTTTTATATGTATGGCAATGGGCTCTCCTGTCACATATGGGACCTAATAAGCTTGGTGGAAAGGACGGGCAGCGAAAGCTGTCTCTGTCTAACCCGCCAGTGAAAGAAAGATGTCTGGTACGGTCTAACTGGTCTGAAAGTATAGAAACTGTATTCTGCCATGAATGGGTCTGTAGCTAGTGAAACTACTGGGCTAACAAACTATTTTATGTTTGTTCTTGATCAGCTATTATGCAATGCGTAAAATAACCAAATATAATTGATGCCAATGAAGAGTAGTAATGGGGTAGTAAAAATGTGTCTTGGAAAGTACATTTTTCTTTACCCTTCATATATAAATACACCGTATTAAAGCAATAATTTTGTAACCAATTTAACAAAAAGCATTATTAAATTATCAATTCTAGTCATTTCAAGAAGTTCTCAAATGTTTGGGGGTAACTTTTAAGACACATTTCTCAGTGAATGTCATCTGATATGTTTAAATTTTCTCACATTATTCAGAGAATGAATGCGGAAAAACAGACCAAGAGTTATGAATAAAGATATGTAGGAATTAAAAAGACCAAATTTCTCACATCACAACGTCTAGATCATGGGATAACATTATATTTTATAATTAATTCATTGCCAGTATACTTTTAAATCATTTAAAAACAATGGTTTTATTTTTGATATTTTAAAAATTTCACACATGAGGACGCAACCAGGGTTTATGAAACGTTTTAAGTGCATAATATCATCCATAGTACGTTCGTCTACCTCTGATTACAATGAGAATTTTTTTTAAGAATAGAGTATATAAGTTAGTTATTTTTTGCCAGTTTAAGTCAGTTATTGCTTTACTATCTAGGATTGCATATACATAGAATATAAAAAAAATGATGATGATGAATATAGAAGCAACATAAGTTGGAAAAAAATTAGTTTAAGCGCCATCTGTGATCAGAGAGTTCAATTACATTCATAATAGTCACGCTATCGGTCGCCGTGTACACGACCATAGATCTTCCATTTTATATTTTTCTTACGGTTTTAGTCTCTCATTTTTTTAAATGATCAATAATCTCTTTCATGTATCACTCATTAGGAACTAGTTATCAGTTATATGAACCAGAATTATTCGCATTCCGTCCTTGAACAAGTCGTCCGAGCTGACGAACGTTATTGTGATAATTACGTGTACACGACGTCAATAACTTGCAGTGGATCGTGCGGAGGACCTTGTAACTATATGTATAGGTAAATAACTCGCAGACCGTTAATGCGCATAAGTCGAAAATAAGATATCACAGGGAAGTCAAGAGGGCGCGGCCAAGCAAGCGCTTTTTGGCTCCCCCTGTCGTACTATGTCCCGCGCACTGATACGAAACCGCTCTCTCCCGGTGTATAGCCGCGTTGTTTGTTATTTCTTGATTTATTTTGTTGTGTTGTATTACAAGTTTTACAAGTTGTAGACATGTTTGCTCAGGAATTCGTAATTTGCGTCACAGAATAGTTACATGCGCTACAGTACCCAGCACAGCTATCCCTTTAACGTTTCGCTCACCGCTAGAATTACATGCCGCAACCTATACATAGATTTATTATATACACGTATATGGATAGTTCGGTGGTTAATTGGTAGTTGTTGATAGTAGCATTCAGTAGAGTGAGGCACCCTGTAGGGCACCCTGGCGCATAACAGAGGCACGAGTCTGCTAAACTAATTGTGTACAATGAACGATCAATGCCATCACAGTGGTCGATATTTGCTTATTCAGTAATATTTTATACAATTGGTGCCACTATGGTTCACCAATGACACGGTAAACGTGTGCGTGACAGTATTTGACGTTGGATTGATAATTGATTTGAATATATGGGTTTGCAGCATGACCGTATAGATCGGAGTTTAGTGATGATGCGGACTTGGGACACCGGCGGAACGCAGTCTTGATTTGGCTACAATTGCAAAATGGCATCACGTCATAATTTTTTCTGGAAACTTCTGTCGGCCATTATTTTCTAGATGACAACAAACAGATTGCTGTCTTCTGCGTTCAAATCAATTGTAATTACTATAGAGTATTCTGCATATCTCCGTACAAGATAAACTCATGTGTATAATGTAACTACTTGTCAAAGCATTGTTAATACTGATTATGACGGCGAAGGTCAATGCGGTATGTACATCTGTACGTTCGAGTTGTGGTTTGTAGTGCGGAAAAGTAATAAGATATGAATGGATCTATAACGGGAACATGATAAACATTTGTTGTTACTACGCAAAATTAGGCTAACGGAGGTAAAAACTAGAACTTTTATAGCGTCGTGCTATACGCCATCTTATTTATTAATATAGGTAAATCTAAATAACAATACATACGTTGTGTAATGTAGTATGTTCTCCACTAGGTCAGTAACAAATAAAACAAAAAATGACCTCAAATCAAACACGAAACCATTATATAAAACCATGAAATAAAATAAACCATTTACGCCGTCGTCGCAGAGGGTTAAGCAGAGGTAATCTTGAAATATCTTTCATATTCATACATCGTTTAATCAATTGTACGTACTCTTAGTATTACTATGTCACGTTCGCCTAAGACATATCCTACGCACACTCCTGCTTCAATTCAATTTTTTTGTCTCTCTTTCATGCATGCCTTTCTCTATTCTAGTTACAACATCTTTATTCAAACTACACTTCTCCCTTATTATACAATTTCTAATCCTGTCAATCTTCTCCATTTAGAATCTAAAAAATAATTATAAGATCACAAATCTATTTAACCCTAGTGCGGTAGAAAGAAATTTTGGTGTTTTATCAAGCGTTTTTATCTAAGAATTTTGTCGCCTCTTAAACCCGGTGAAACTGTCGCGGTGAGCTTCTCTAGCCAACCAGCGTAGGTTTGTTAAGAAAATAAGCAATAAAGAAGTTAAAGTTACAGCCACTGTTGGGCGCTGGCCTTCTCTGTAAAGAGAGTATAAGGGAATAGTCCGCCACATGGCTCTAGTGCTGATGGCTTCAAATGTCTTAGAAAATTTTTCTTAGACATTTAGTTTTCCTTACGTTGTTTTTCACTGAGCGCGTGGTCAACCGGCACATACTATAATATTTTATCAATCTAATTCTTTAGAATCGGCATCGGGGATTGAACGCGGGTTGCGCGTACTGTGCAACTTGACGCAACCGCCCGGACCATATGATATAAACAATAACATGTTTATAAAATGAAAACATACTTGTCTCGTTGTGAAATTGACAACGACACTTTAAATGGACAAAGAGCGGCTTAGATAACTCAAGAATACCCAACCTAAATAACCTTAGGAGCCAGACCAGCGGCGCAATGTGGAACAATACAATCTTAGTTCTAAAAATATACTGCTACGGACGCTCGGAATTGGGATACGCTCATAAATAATAGAAAAAACGTTTCATACAGTGGCATTTATGTGAGGGGCTTTTTAATAGTAGGGGACGAACAAGCAATCGCTTCATTTGATGCTAGATGACCACGCGTGCTAAGGTCACTGAATTTACCTCTCCTGTCCTACAGGAGGTTGCCTAGAGATCAACTCGATTGCAATAAGACTGCCCGTGTCCGTTTCTAGGTTAAAATGTGAACAGCCCTGTAGTTCTGGGCTCTCAAGAATAAGACTACGGTATCCCCTGCCTATCGTACAAGGCGACTAAAAGGGGCCTCGGGTTCACTGGGCGACAAATTGCGTCGTCCACCAAAGTGGACCCAGGAAGAAGGCGACATCGGCTGGCCCGTGTCGCCTTGCGCTGCGAGGGCATAGGGGGAGGGGGAGTAACCTCCCCCCCGGGACGTGCTCTCCTTGAGCACAGTGCAGAGGGGCTCCGGTGCGTTCCACGTTGAGATCTCGGAGCCCCTCGTCATGCCCAGAGGCAAGGGCCACCGGGGGGGTTTTAGTGGGTAAGAACCCCACAAAACCACCGCCTTCCCCCTAGAAGGCGGGGTATCTTTCTGAAGATTTCCTCCCCGTCACCATGTGAATAATAAAGAGTCTGTATCAATGACAACCGACCAATTAATTCATTATCATATTTTTTTTATCTGAAAGAATGTACTTCAAGGGTAGTTTGATCAGGTTCTTAACAATTCTATTTCGTAATATTCCTACGATAATTCGGTAAAACAAAGAGTCCGCGTATAATAACGTTTGTAGTTTAATACGATTTGAAGTCTGTTTTTGTTTTTACTTGTAAATATACTTGTTTTCCTCTGCTGCTCACATTCAGGTCATGTTTAGTTTTTTAAAAATCGGCTGTACGTACTTTATGTGTGTAATGTGAGCAATAAAGAGTATAGCTATTTATTTAGGCTTATGCAAGATACAGTATAACATACATATATTACAAATTGAACAACGGCGTTCACGGAAATTTATTGATTTCGTCATAGATAACAATGTTTTTCT
Organism: Meandrusa payeni; assembly: GCA_029286785.1. NCBI lineage: Eukaryota > Metazoa > Arthropoda > Insecta > Lepidoptera > Papilionidae > Meandrusa > Meandrusa payeni. Next base: position 14,123,526 of record JAGSMX010000004.1, read on the forward strand.
ATTATTTAACTGTCGCTTGCTGTCAACAAGGTTATCCACTGTCAATACATACATGTTTCTTTGAGAATTTGTTGATATTATAATAATTCGTGAACAGTCGATAGACAATCATAGTGTAAATGAGGAGCCGTGGTATCTCAGTGTCCGGGCGGCCTCAAGTTGCATAGTACGAATACCGGTGTCGGCTCCAATGAATTTGTTTGTTGCAACTTCAAGTGCCGATTTACTACGCGCTCGGCGGAGAAGAAAAACATCGTGACAAACAAACATTTCAATGGGTTGTTCAATGTTTTCAAGCGTCAATAGCCTAATGGTTTAGGGTACGGCCTGCGAATCGTAAGGTCGAATCCACCATTCGACTATTGCCGTGAACCATGTCCTAGCACAAGCTTAAGCTTAGTTGGAATGGTTAACAAGATTGTTAGTAATATTTCTGAAAAAAAATGGGTTAACAATTTTTTTTTAAAGACATGCGAAGTCTGCCAATCCGCAAAAGTGCCGAGTGGCGGACTCTATTTACAGAGAAGACCTGTGCCCAACATTGGGACATTTATGTAGGCTGTAACTTTTTTTTTAGTAGTTGATTTAGAGACAGAAATATATTTGATAATTTAAATCCTTAAAAAACTAACCCCATGTTTTAAACCGACCTAAACTCCCCTGAGTTTAATTGATATGAGAGCTTATGTACAAATATACGGTCTCACGTCGTTTTAACTCTCAGATTAAGGTGTAAGTGTAAATATGTAATATTTATGTAGAAGAAAATGAAATACTGTAACTTTAAGGGCTTAATATAGTATTTATATATTTGATCAATTGTGTTTACCAAATCTATGATAGCAAAAAGTTCGCGTGTAACAAGCTTTAGCGCACATGCGACGTGCTTGTGCGTAGACCTGGCTTCTGATTTGGGCTCATTGACCGATCAGCTCGCACTGAGCACGTTAGCGAACTCGTTGGTGTATAACGGTATTAGGAATAAAATGAACAGAAAGAGTTTTGATAAATTAAAATTGAATAAAAAATGTTTTGGTTAACTACTATTGCCCTTTAAAAAAAAAAAAACTCGTGTGCTTTAGGACTACTCGATTGAAGTAAAAGTTCTTCAGCTCCATCTATATGTATGTACAAAATATATACACAAAATATAATACATACACGAGTGTTCAAGAAAATGTGCGCCTGCATTGTGTCCTATATATACGAAATGCAACTCTCATTGACGCGATTACCATTGCACAGGCTAGATCTCTACAAATCCACAAAGCGTCCATTCGCGACCGTCGGTGGTTGCGAATAATCCTTGCGCGTTACCGCTATTTTATGGGCAGGCCCCACTCATAAGATGTTAGGAGCGTTGCTGGAGTTTCTTCGGCCACTTCTTCTCCCAGCGCCAACGCTTCCCGAAGTGGCACTAAAATTTTTTTTAGCTTTTGAATGTCTCTTAGATTATCCGTGAAATAGCAACCAACCGAGTCGTGGTTCGGCCCTCTCGGGCGCCCTCGGATCTGCATGCTTACGCGTAACATAGTAACCGTCCAAGCCGAGGTTACCCTTCACCGGGGGGACCCTTGTGTCGAGTTACTAGCAATAGAGGTTCAGGCTAAGCGACCTAAGAGCTATGCCACCTCTCAATCCGGTAAAGCAGTCAAGGCCAGCTTCTCTGGCCAATCTGTGTAGTTCGTCATGCAACTCTCTCTACTAGCTAGAAGCTATTGTATCCTACAGAACCCTGCGTGTAAAAGTTACTTTATGTTTAAGTTACTTTCTAATCAATCTATTCTTCGGAAGACATGCGGTGTCACGGTGCGCCCGCGTGGCCCGGTTGAATCAGGGCGACACGAAATTAATTTCACATTATTTTGATTTGCCTATATCTCCTAAGGTATTCATTTTATTAGCAATGTGTAAAGGGAACAAATAATATTCATTAAATGCTCGAGCCAACTAACGTATTTAAAATAGCAAGGAATAATACGGAATTTTTGTAATTAGCTTTCCATTTAACGATTTAAAATTGCGCAATTTTTTAAAGTGTCAATATGAATATACGTATGTTATCCTTAAGAGACAGACACTGTTATCGCGGACTTTTCTGTAGACCTAAATAAGATACACAATTCCACCATGAATTATTTTGTTATATATCAAAGGGTTTTCGTTGAAAACTCCCAGACGGCATATATTTTTCTGTAATATCGATATATTTAAGACTTAATAAATTTTATACCACTAAAATAGAACCGCTCTATCCATTGGTGACAACAGCATGAAAATAGTGTAGTAGTTTTAGAGTTAATCGCGAACAGACAGACAGCAGCAAGAGACTTAGTTTAATACTATGTAAGGATAATTGAGTCAAATTGACTTTGGTCAAACATATATAGATATTAAAAGCATCTATGTGCATTTAAAATAACCGTTAAACTATGTCCACTTTTCCCCAACGTCCCCCGTCCTCGGCGAGCAACGAGATCAATAAATTTATTATTGCGCATTCGAGAGGGAAGCACTAAGAGTTCCCGTCGCGGGCTTATTAGGTCCCGCCCTGGATTTGTCAATTTTAATTTAACCTTGCTGCGTTGTACAGTTTCTGTATGGTTTTTACTTTAATTGAAATATTGAAACAGCTATGAAAGTGTTTCATCACAGCAAAATTACGAAATTGGTCGGCGTTCCACAACTGTACGTTTTTTGCGTAACTTTCTTCCGCTCAGTTCCAAATTGTGAAATCAGTTGACATCAGTAATGTTTATATTGATACTTTCTTCTGCCTAGCGATTTACTGGCGTGCCACCAGGGTCCGCTTTCATGCTTAATCATCACTTTGCCCGGTTTTCGGCATCCTCCTTTGTTAGATGGTTCTCTAATATTAACCGCCTTCACGACGTCCAGTCAGCGTTTCTTGGGCCTGCCGCGGGATCTTGGGCCTTGTACATTGAGGACTAGGCAGGAGTATAGTTTCTATTTAAAAATACATCTAGGTAATATATACAATGTAGAGTCCCACGCGAACGATGAATGTCTACGATGATCCCCTGATCAGTGTGGTCTATAAAGATAGACCCCGTGAACATTTAGTTCACATAAGTCGTATATCTTTATTGTGTACAATTTAGGATTAGTGTTACATTCAAATGTGAATCGCAATAATCTTTATTGTTTGATCCCTAAATCTTTTATTGCTTTATTGCAATGATATTATCGTGGTGGGCACCACACCGGTCACAATCAATGCTTACTCTTGTCAATATCATCAGTTTGCTGCATGATATAGTACATGAGACTTGTGCGAGTAACATCCTTTATATATATGTCTCACTGTTCATCCACTCTTTGCCTGCTCTTTAGGTAACAACATCAGTCCACCGTTTCATTGGTCTGCCAATATTTCTTCTCGGAAGCAAGAAGGCAAGGAGTGGTTAAGCACAGGCACTGGAACAGGCCTTCACCCAAAAAGGGGTCCATATCTGCATTAGTGCAACTAATACTACTAATATATATTATATGTTAAATACTAACTATACTAACCAAGGTGAGCGGCGGCCGGACGGTTGCCTAAAGTTGAATAGTACGCTAGCAACCCGAGTTCGATCCCCGATGCCGTCACGAATAGATTTGTTGTTGCAATTTTATGTGCTAATTTACCACGCGCTCGGCGGTGAATGAAAACATCGTGAAGAACATATTCCTACATGTCTTGAACATGTAGGATTTTGAAGACATGTGAAGTCTGCCAATACGCACTAGGGCCGCGTGGTGGACCATGCCCTTTACGGAGAAGGCCTGCCCCAGCAGTGGGACCATGTATATTATATATTTAAGGCTGTAACTTTAACTGACAATACTAACAAAATTTTGCAGATGGTTTATTTTACTTGATTTGTATTTATTTTATGTTCTACTTTTGGGAACAGGGCATTTCTCTGTAAAGAGAGTATAAGGACATAGTTATCCCACCGCTCTAAAGTAGATTGGCAGACTTCACATGTCTTATAAAATTTTCTAAGACATATAGGTTTCCTCACGATGTTCTCATTCACCTCCGAGCTCGTGGTAAATCAAGATAATATAGTGTTATGAACGAACTAACAAACACACGTAACGAGTGTAGAACGGGTGCATTTGTTGCATGCATACAATACGTGAATAAATTCTTTATATCTATCAATTTAATTTAATCTTTATTATCAATTTGCCACTGACGAATTCTTTGCCCAATACAAATGATGATTTATTGCCGCTAAACACGAAGCTCTATCTCAAAGAAATCGATGTCATTGTCAAGAAACGATTAAAGAGTATGGTGTCATTATAAACTGGTGGTGTTTTTTTTTGTTATAGAAAATTTAGAAACATGACATACAAAAACAAATATACAATGTTTGGATCTTCTTTTAAGTATAAAATATACTTGTGCCAGAAGATCCAGCTCTTCCATAACTGCATCAAATTTTGTTTATTTTTTAAAGTTAATTAATATAAATTAATTGTGTGTGTAAGAGTGTGCTCATGTGTCAGTGTGTGAATGTATAGTCGTGAACTCCATAGCATGTCTGTGCTTTAATGCAATATATTTCGATATAAGTTAGAAGCGACCCGTTCTAGTTATCATATACATCAGAAAGACAGATAAAACAATTATTTTATATTAAAGTATATTAATATTGTATTGACAAAAAAAGAATCGTTTGACTTATGCTATAGGACGGGCGGACATCCTCTCATATGTGACCTAATAAAGGTGAAAATCGGATGTCTATGGTTATCTCTGACTACCCTGATAGAGCAAGAGGGATGTAAAAAAGGTTTTCATTATTGAAAATTGTTTAATAGGTGTGATTTGATAAGGTGTTCCAGATTTTTTTCTACCGTCTCTACTATACTACCTTATTTTCTTCACAATATTGCACTCGTGATTTTTTTTATATTTGAAGATATGTCTAGACTACAAATAGATCGCCTCTACTAGTGAAGGACAAAAGTATTACAGTGTGTCATCTCAAATCGCTGCTATAGGTTAAATTAACTGGATATCCAATTACGAGCAACGAGTGTTCACTCTCGAGTCCATAAATTACTGTGATAATTTTTATAGGATCAGCCGATTATAAATGATTTGTTATCTTCAAGATTTCCGTGTAGTTTGAAATACCAGTTTATTATAGTTGATTTCATAAAATTATTGCACGCGGTTTAAAATTGCGCAGTAATGGAATGTCCACCGTCAAGATAGGGTAGATGGAATTTGCAATTCTGCCGCGATCAACGGAATTTTCCATCGTGTGACCGAATTTCGTGATTGTGAATTTACTTATTGAATACTGTAACGGTTGGTTTGTGCCACTATGATATTTACTTTTCTTATTTATTTACTATGTGCATTTAGTAAAAATTATAACTAAATAGTTTCGCCAAACTGCCAATACCTTCCACCGCCTCCCGCTCCTCCGCTTTCCGCATCCAGCCACTTTTGGCTATCCTTAAGGTCGTCGGTCCATCTGGAGGGAGGGCGCCCCACGCTTCTCCGGCCTATGCGCGGGCTCCATTACAAGACTTTCCTTCCCCATCTACTTTCACTGACTCTGCAGATGTGGCCGGCCCACTGCCACTTCAACTTGCTGATTTTTGTGTTTTTGTTCTCCGTCGAATTTCTTCGTTTCGGATTCTATCCCTTAGAGGAATGCCGAGAATAGCTCTTTCCATCGAGCATAGCTCTTTCCTGATACAATGCTCAGTTGCTGGCAAATATTTGATATTTCCGTTGACTGGTAAAATACCAATTTTTTTAAACAATAAATTGTCTTTATGTTTACATTTCTTTGTAACATTCTTATTGCCTAATAATTTATGAAATCTTAATTGTAGATGTTGTTACAGTTGTCCGTTTTGTGATCGTAATAATTATTGAATTATGTCAATAACTTGTGTTTGCCTTGACTAAACCAGTTCATTGCGGGTCATAGAACTCATTAGTGCGTTATCGAGTTCACCTATTAATGAACCATGTTTTGCTATTCTCTGTATGGCTTTAGATTAATATTTTATGATGTTAGTTATACTGTGTTGTAAAATAACAAAGATTGTAGGAAAATGTTTTGTAGTACAGCATTAATAAATCATTGTAATAAAGCAGCCAAGAGATCCAATCGTGATATAATATATACACATATCACTTAATGAAAATATAGACACGTTTCTTAAACAACTTATGTTCCCAGTATGAATGAATAAATTAATGAATTTATTATATTCCATATAAATGCAATGATTGAAGCTTATTTTTAACAATCTTACCAACCGTGTGAATGTGAATGACTGAAGCCGAGGTTCAGTTTCAAGAGCTCCTAATCTGGTGCATTTGTACTTACTAAAATTTCCGGACTATTTTTAAGATGCTCCTTAATTTGTATTGTAATGTGTAAAACGTATTAAATAAATTAGTTAAAAAAAAATAGCTAGGAAAGTAATGTAATTTGGAAAATAATGAATCTATACGTTTTTAATTTCATTTGGTTACATCATCATTTACAATTTAGAATGAATCCGAATAAAATGGTAATATTTTACATAATCCAAACGCAACAATTAACTAATATCAAAGCTAAGATTAAAACGTGAATAGTATTTATTAACGTAAAAAATAATAAAGAATAATACTTTATTCTAACGCAATAATTAATTAATTGTAAATAACAAAGTGTATATTAAACGTGAATAGTATTTATTTACTTAAAAACACTAGATCAAATTTAAGAGTGGCGGTGCTTCGGTTAAATTAAGTGTACATTTTTTTTCTACGCGAGACGTTTCCGATAGCCTTATCAGCGAATGTCTAGGATTACATGTAATACAATTGAATTACAGCGATAAAAAGCCTCGTATCTCCCGCGGTCCCGTATCGGTAGTCATCAAACAAATACGCAACGCCGCCGTGAATAATGATATGACAACTTCCGACAACTATGCGGTCTTTCAAATCATATTTTTTAACATAAAATATACAACCTCATTAAACAATTGTGGACAACAATGAAGTTAAACAATGGTAGACTTATTCAGACTTACCAGAGCTCCGAGTCTACAAACAAATTGTGTACAAAATTAACGTAACGTCGTGGCAATACAATGTTTGCACAGCCCTGTAGTTTTGGGCTCTCAAGAATAAGACAACGGCCTGCCTGTTGTAGAAGGCGACTAAAAGGGGCCTCGGGTTCACTGGGCGACGAGGGTAAGGGCCTTTGTCGTCCTCTAAGGTGGACCTGGGAAGAAGGCGACATCGGCTGACCCGTGTCGCTTTGCACTGCGAGGGCACAGGGGGGAGGGACTAACTACCTTCCCCCCCCTCGGGACGTACTCTCCTGAGCATAGTGCATAGGGGCTCCGGTGCGTTCCACTGGAGATCCCGGAGCCCCCCGTCATGCACCGAGAAAAGGGCCACCGGGGAGGTTTTAGTGGGTAAAAAACCCCCACATAACCGCTGTGGTCCCCCCAGAAGGCGGTGTATCTTTTTGAGGATTTCCTCCCCGTTAACAAAAAAAATACAATGTTTGCAACAACATGGTGATTGATATTTGCTATTTTTAGTATTCCCTTAGTTCATTGGTGCCACTATGGTTCACCTATGGTGTACTAGCATTCTAATCGTGTGTGTGTATAAATATTAGACGTATTTGGTAATGACGGAATGATATGTGATTGGCTGTAATCTAGTGTCGGCTCTCTTTCTAGTGTCGGTCCCTCATGTCTGAGGATCGTGGTCGCCGTCAATGTTGCATCTGGAACGGATGATTCGCCTCCACCGGTTGACCGAGCATAGAGAAAACAGCATTAAGTGACATGTTTCAATTTGTTATTATTGTTGTTCAAGTAACCGCCCGAAGAGTACGTAAGTAGAGTCGTAAATCTACAAAGTATCTAATTACCAGGTTTTAGAAATAGTCCTAACCTTATAAGCATAGATACATTTAGCACTGGATAAAGTGTAAACCAGATAAAAATTATTTGTCGCCGGTATATATATACATAAGATATAAAAGATGCTGTGGTCTCTATTAACAATATTAATCTTAAAAATTCCCAAATTTAGTTAACGGATATTTTGATTTCACCCGTTTAAGAAATTCGTATATGCGTTTTTAATTAGTGAAACCTTATTTGAGTATGGTAAAGTGTTTCGTATAACAGATTCTAAAGTCCATGGAAAATGATGTAACCTAAAGACATTAATTTGTCGAAAGCCAAGAATATGTCTTTTTGCCTTCATCTATGATCATAGGACTATTATTATATGGACAGCTATTACTGATCTATTATTGCTTATTAGTTCTACTTCTGTTAGTCCACTTAACAGTGAATGAAATTGATTATTAGAATCAATAATATCGATTTGTTACTCAAATATTATATATAGGTTTAAGGTGTTTAAATTGCAATATTTGCGATTAGCTGTGGTGTGCAACTTGCCGTAACCACATGCGCTATATTCAAGGTCTGGGTCTTTTCCAAATCGTTCTTCAATCATTAATATTTCTGAGGCCATGTCGACTGGATATAGTCCAGAATGGATTGTTGTTACGAATTAATCATAGTTTCGTCGTTTGTATGTATTGGACTACAAATTACGCTAAGTTTAATAGGAATAGGGAAAATGTTATGACCAATGATGCAATGTGAGATGTCTAATACGACACACGTAAAGTTTCACTTAATTTAATAATTTTTATATGTACTTGTTTTGCATCTGATCTCGCCCTTAACTGAAGCATTTTTATTTCTCTGTTCTATTTAAGTTAATACATATTAGAGAATGTGTTTATGTCATAAATATATTATATGTTTCCACTATGTCAACAATCAATACGGTTTTAGTTTAACAAAATTTTGAGCATCTAAAACAACGTAACAAATAGTGATTTATATCATGAACATAATTCAAACGGCCTAATTTATGTTTATTATATAGGATTTACATTTTACAAAGATGTCAATGAATGTGCATCGGCTTAGGTAACACAAATTAATTGTGTCAAAATCTTTTAAAACAATAAAATCGAACATTATTTTCTTACGAGCGGTGACAAATTCTCAAATTAGAATAAAAAATATTCATAGAGAGAGTTTCTAATCCTTTTAACCTATCGTGGTAGATAGAAGCAGCAATCGCAGGTAGCAAAATTTTAACAGACAAATATTAATAATCGATCTTGACGACACTTTATCACGAACTAGTACAAATAGATTCAGAGATGTGCACTCGACTCGAATTGTTGTACAAACAAGTGCTCCAAGATAAAGAGTGTACGTATTAAGCACGCGGCGAGCACGTGGTAATGAACATCGGATTTATACTTACGGTATACTCGAAAATATGCGTGTTATTCTATTAGATATTTTATCTATTCGTGTCGAGGATCAACAACCTTATTTTACACTAGCTGTTATGGCTGGACTACACTAGGATGTTGCCGGCTATTCAAAACTGAAAGTCGAAGTTACTTCTTAAGTCCTTATTACATCAGCTATATGTCAGTGATAGTCCCGTCAAAATCGGTCCAGCAGGTCCAGAGATAATATTCCGTATGTACTTTAGTAAAAAGCGGTTGTTTATATGTATATAAATTATTACGAACACACACTCCAATTTTATTTATTTATGTAAATACTATCACTTGGCTAGAGCCCACCAGTTATTTTTATTGTTACATGTGATGATACAAGTGTAGAGGAGTAAAAATTGTACTATCAGAAATAGACAGGAGTAATGCTGAAAATGTCAGTAGTCTCTAGTTAAATTGATCATTAAGAAACATAAAGACACGATCGAGGTCTCACAGAAATCTGCAAAACGGACCTCTATAATCTTTATAAGTAATAAACACGTTTGGACACGGGTTCTATTATTAACCACTAAACGACATCATTGGTAAAAAAAAGACAAGTACAGTTAAGGATATTCTATTTTAAATCGGTTTTTTTTGACACGTAAATATACATGTTTTAAATGTAAGACTGTTCCAGCACTAGTCATCTCTATACCTACTGATGATAATGATGTATGCTTTAAATTGTCAATTCATTTTCCTCCACAAATCAATAAAGGTAACCTAGAAACGTAAATCAGCGGTGACGCAGAATTGCTTCGCTCATGCGTGGTGGACACATTATCGTCAATTACGGGGGCGAATTGATCCGCTGTAGACAGGTTCATTGCGAATGCACACACACTCGACTAAGTATCAAATATATTGATCAATGTTTAGCTTTGAATTTGCTTGTTTTAGCATATTTGTGAATATTGATCCTATACAAGGAAGAAGTGTTCGTATAGCTGTTAACTAGGCGTCTTTTAAGTTTTGTACAATATGTAAGTTTACTGTATGCATATGAATGTATATACGGTACATATACCAAAACATTTTTTACAATTGTTGTGTCTGTTTGTTCCGTCTTATGCCTGGAATGTGTGGACCGATTTTGTCAGGACTTTGATAGCTGATGATATAAGGAGCAACTTAAGCTACTTTTATTTTAGAAAAATTCCAATAAATATACGGTGCTTGTCTTATTTTTATATCGATATAAGTCTCAAATTATAATAAGTATGTGCGCAACAAATGAGCGAATAATTCAATATCACGCCAACCGATTTCGGTGATTCATTTTTTATTGGAATGGAGGTCCTCCAAGGGTAGTTTGATGAGAGTTTGGTTTTTTTTTTTGATTGATACAATATTTGTTCCCCAGCATGTTTGGCTGCGGGTATTTTTACCTTTACATTACTCTACTACTTATAGTTTATCTACTTTATATAAAACTAATTTCTAAGTTCCTTATTTCTATTTATACATTTTCCTTAATTATCTATTTGTTTCTATATCTTTACTATTTAAAATTATGTTTTGTTTCTATTTATTACTTTTAATACAATTTCTATACAATATCTTATAAACATCTCTTGCGTATTCTTATTTCTAATTAAATTTCTAAATTTATCTACAGTAATTCTTTCATTCATCTCGCTTTCACACTCAAATCTTTTAACATTGAATTCCGGACATTCTATTAATATGTGCAATACAGATTCATTTATTTCTGGATCGCAGATGCACGAAGGGCTCTCCTTGTATCGAAACTGGTTAAGATACTCGGAGAACCCTCCGTGCCCTGTCAGGATCTATACGATGACAGGATCTAATGTTAAGAGTTTGGTTAGGTTCTGATTAATTCTATTTCGTAATTCAGACTTCCTATTCTATTTGATTTTGTTTTACTCGTAAATATACTTGTGTAAGGTCGTTACAATGGCAGAGTTCATTTCGTCACGCCAATGAAGTTTCCAGTCATTGACGTTATCATTACATAACAGTGTTACATTGAATGGAGTCAACTGTTATACTTTTTTAATAAGTCAACAACCTTTCAACCGTAACACAGTGGCGAGGGCGTTACGTCGCTTTTGTATGTTATCAAAACAACAGTGCCGTTGAACTTAAGTGATCTGTACTGATTTCTATGAGAAGATTTTCTTGTTTACGGGAGTGAATGACAGTTTCAAAAGAGAGCCTACCAAGTATTGTTTTGTTATGAAATTGACATAAATATTTCAGCTGTGTTTTCGGTTTTGTAAATTTGTAAAAAGCGTATATTTAGTTTGTGTACATATGTATTTAATATCTCTGGTGTCGGCATCTTAACGCATGCTTGTGAAGTATAAGACAAAAAAAAATTATGATGCAAAAGTGAATGGCAGTTTCCCAAGAAGATGTCCTAAGCGAACGTATATCGACTAGATTTGTTACAACTAAAAACTGAAGAACCTTATTTATTATTTTTTTATTTATTTAAATCAACAAAAATTATAACACCGTTACAGATAATACCAATTTGATATTATAAAAACTTAGTTAAACATAAATTATTAAAATTAAATTACTTATCAATCAAGAGATTTTGGGTATGGAAGAAACGAGAATACTGTGACAAAGCCGTGCAATACTACGTTATTTAAGTTATTGAAGTATAAAACCCTCACACTGGCACTTATCTCAGTCGTATTCCAATTTCCATCCACCCTGCTAGGGTTATAGGCAATGAGAGCTTCTGTTTTCATTTGCAATATCATAACAATTCAATAATACGTACTAACAATGCAGTTATATTCGTATTTGAACTTTAGACCTTTGCGCAGCAATACGTTTCTAATATTATTTCCCTCTTGGCATTTGAGCGTCGGCGCGACGTGGGGAAATGTTCAGAGGAAAGCGGTGGGCGGCCGTTATTTCGTCTGAACTATTCACGACTCCCTGATTTAAGCCTACTGTTGATTCATCTCAAAACAATTTTTCGATTATTAGTGAATTTTAACTTGTAAAATATACCTACCACCTAGTGTACAATCACCTCGCAATACATCAAACAGTCAAAAACTGTTTTTTTATTGGGATATCTAGGGGATTATTATAAAGAGAGAGACTTCATCGGGCGAAATACAGATACATAATCACCCACACCACTACGCTATTCTGGACCGTCAGAGATTGCGGATAATTTTGTCACGTATCCGCCGCCGCTGGTATTGGCTCTGCCACCTTCATCCAGCCACAACGCTTCCTGAAGTGGCATTAGTTAGGTTTAGAAACCGACCGAGTCGTGGTTCAACCTTCTCGGGCGCCCACGGATTGAAATGCTTACGTGTAACAAGTAACCGCCGTTACTCCTCGTTGTTGAGCTATGCCACCTCTCAATCTACTTAAGAACGCAATGCAACATTTTTCCACTATTTTTATCACCGTTGCAAATCAAGTAAAAAGATGATACTCATTTTAATGTTTCGTAGACCCGAATCGGTAGGCTCCTGTCACCTTGATAATAATTTATTTATTACCTCTTTGGATAAGAGAACTTCACTCTTCACGCACTTTCTACTCTCATCTGTTAAAACTTCTCAGAGCACCAAATTCGCATCTTCCATATTCAATATAGAAGTCTATACATAAGAATTGAATATAACCGAAGTAAGGATAAATTTAAATTGGGGACACTGAACTAAGACGACTCTACATCACCGTGTGATGTATGTATAACGGATACAAATTTATTCTCAAATGTTAGTTACGCGCGCTTGGGAAACGACACCCGTCTTATTTCAATTCTACTTCCTTATCATTATCCTTATATATGAGTTGACTTTTGTATGTTGTAACGTCAATCTTTATAAAAGCCAGTTTGATTAGGAACTTACGACCGTTGGACAGTCACGTATATCTACCAGCTTAAAGTTTATTATCCAATACTTAAAGTTGTCTGTCAACCTTTGTTTTAAATCGGCTGTTTTACAATCATCATGGCAATTACGTAATCAGGTCATCGATCGATTGTATACCGCTACAAAGTATGAATAAACCATTGGAAAATAACGTCGAAAATAAGGTGAATTACTTAATAGACTATTCCTATCTAACTCAGGGATCTTGGAGACTTAGGAATTTGAATAACTAACTACTTACATAGAAGCAATGACAACATTTAATTAATCGTATTTCAATAATCTTTTTTGTTTTCGAGAAATTCCACGCCTCCTGGGGAAAAGCTGTGATTATGTAGAGTGGTGATATTGATAAGGGGTTCCGGGATCTCCATGGGAACGCACCTCTGTACCACTATAAAAGCACCCACCCCTAGCGCCTGTAAGAATTTTAAAGGAATGTACCTAATCAGGAATGTGGCGAACTCTCATGATTCTTAATCTAAGTTCGATCTACGCTCTCAAAACTAAATTATTATTAAATATTATTTTTTAAATAAAAAAATATAGGTTCAGATGAGTTATCAATAATATATGAAACTATCTCCAACATACTCTTCATCTTATAGTGGAAGCATCATGTCTATTCTTTTAGAAGCTTTTGCGGGAAAGGGAAAAAAGGTCTCCGCATTTATTAGTCTACCATAGATTTGATACGATATAAACGAATAATGATAATATATTTGTTGTGTATGTTCCCGTCATTTGTTTTACGTATCATTTCTACAAATGACAAACAACAGACATACAGTATCAAAAAACAATTACGATAGTGCCAAGTATGTGTTACTACAATCCGGTGTCGAATCAGATCCGCTGATACAGATACACAGCTTCTCTTACTGTCTCGTAGATTCTAAGTTCAGCGTCCGACGCGGCGACGCAGCATGTACTTCCCAATTTGGATGCAGCGCTGGCAAAGCTCCAGGTTGCATTCCATCAGGGTGAGGTTCCACTGAAGCGGAGTGAAGTCATCAATTGACGAAGGAAATCTTCTTGAGATTATTTATCATTCTAGTCTCCGAAACGTGTTCTGTCTTCGACCACCTGGATATTAAACTAGACTGCTTACGAGACCAGCATAATTGTTCAAGGTTACTTGCCGTTATTATTTATTAAATCGATCATATACGCCTTCAAATTCCATAAGATCATTAAAATATGACGTTTACTGTTATCGCTTCTACTTCTTCTTAAAGAACCGATATAGATAAGATGACTATTAGCCTTATAAAACGTATTTTCCATACAGTGATACACTCGTGCCATCTTAAATTATTTTATACATAACACCCCTTGCCTACAGGTATATCTTTAATACTGCTATAAATCATAAATTCATTAATTATCCGATTTTCATGGGCCACGTGGTTTTAATCCAAAACACTGAAACTGCAGATAAAATTCAAGGCTGCTAAATAGCTTCCTCATGTGGTCGTGAGGCTGCTTTGTGAATATAGCAAAGTGGAGCGAGATAACGTCGTGAACACCGTACAGCTACAGTGAAAATCCACTTTTCTCAATTCAGTCCGATTCGCTTTAGTGGAAACGCTGCTTTAATATTAAAGGTAAACATCACGCCATGTGCTCGCATCAGTGATCAGATGACAAAACGGCTTGCGGAATTGGCGGTCCGTTTGATGTTTGTCTCATTTTGGATCTGTCCTTCGGCGCAGTGTTATCGAAATTGAATGGAGAATGTAAATATTGCGCCATGATTATCAACGATTTACTTGTTATAAGAATATTTTGTATTGGGACCATATACCATGAAAGACGCACACACTGTATACAGTGATCACAAGTTTTATCATGTAATCCATTAGAAGCATCAACTCGAGTTCAGCCAATGGCGGACAGAGTAAACCTACGCCGAAGTACTCTCTCGATCACTCCTTGCGCAGAGTTGCTCATAATTGAAGATCAACCTGGTGATTTTGAAAAGATTTTGGGCTAACAACGACAATTGAAATACGCCTTATCGTTACTTATGAATTTAACAACAAATATTAACATTATACCGTTAATCTCGTCACGTCATTGTCTAGCGTGCACACTATTTACAATTCCGTACAAAATCTTCGACTATCATTACTTCTTTATTTGTTCTTGATACTCCTATATTCATAAACATTGTGTGATCACAATAAAATCGTATACTATTAATTGCGTAGAGTCGTCATATGGAAATTCGGCTTGTACCATTATTATGAAGGCATTACATTTTTGGTTAAGGGTACACAAGTGTAGTCGAGTATAGTGCGGTAAAAACATAAATGACAAATTAATGCCCTAAAGATGTTGTCAGAAACTTGGTCATAAGGGATAATTGGCATGAAAAATGACGTTGAGACTAGATTTGAGTAACTGAGTATGCTGTGCATGAGCAAGTAGAACAAAGGAATGAAAAAAGAGACACGAAGAAAGCGCACGGGGCAAAAGTGATTGGCAGTGTCTTTACTGGCTTTCAGCAAACTTTCTCATTTCATCTCTGTCAGATTGGTGAGTACTTAAAACAGTTAAAATTTCTAATAATGGAAATCTGTAGTGTCTGTTAACCCCTCTGGGTCAAAGTCTTATTCATTTAATTTAACATCAATTCATGTAGTCTACAATGGCATCTTTAATTTTAAATATCTTACAAGGCTGTTTACTATTAAGTTCCTATGAACAGGTTTGCTTACTAAACAAAGATATCTACAAGGCTAAAGGCTCATGTAAAAATTCTAATGATAAGGGGCTCTCAATAGAGCCATTAAGCAGACAAAACATCATACAAAAACATTAAATAAATAACATTTTTTATAATTATATATACAATAGTTACAAGGCTCTTTGTTCTCTGTCTTACTATCTAATACGTCCAAGGATCAAGTCTATCATACACCTTATAACAATTTTTCTTCTTAATGTACCACGACCGTGGTATTGAGAATTCTTTTATCTAATACTAGAGGTCCGCCCAGATTCACTTATTTTACCTTATAGTGATTAATCAAATGTCAAATTGGATAACAAACAATTACGTGTCAGTCGACCGAATTTGCTATAGAAAATTATTATTTTTTAAACGAAAAGAAAACATGTTCTCCAGATGAAGTAATCAATAATGTCATATACGTCGTATACTAAAATCTTTAATGAAACAGTCTGCAACTCATGACACAAGGTTCCTAGTCTGGTAAACCAATTGTGTTCAAAATGGACGTTCATTGGCGTCACAGTAGTAGCGATATTTGCTAGTTTTAGTAGTCTTTTAGTGCACTGCAGCCACTATGGTTATCATACACGTTATTATTTGATGTATTTGGTAATAATTGAGTATTGATATGACTGTAATAGATCGGTTTTATAATGAAACATTAAATAGAAGACTAGGGGGCCATGTAGTATGTATACCCTCTGTAGTTTCTGCAATAAAAGCTAGGAAAGAAACGTCTCTCCATATATAAACATATATCCGATATTATTTTTTTACGTAAGTGAATACGCCCTGCCAGATTAAATAGAATGTTCTTATTTAGGTATTTCATAGTCGTGTTCAATTCGGACCTTGATGGGCATTCCCCAGTTTTTATATACGGAGCACTCGACCTGTTTTATTATCAGCCTGCTTACCTGTTTTATTGTCAGCACAAACATTTTTCCGGTTTTTTATTTACCGTCTGAATATTTACTGTAGTATAATATTTGGAAATCATAAACAACATCTGTAGCATATCACGTTAATACCAGTGCTTTAATTCTTTGGTGTGATAATATTTATTCAAATATTTTCTCAGAAACTGATTAACTTGTGACAAACATTTGATACCAACCTTTGTTTATAGTCTGTTGGAATGATTGGTAATGTTTATCGGGACGAAACCGTTCGCGTCCTGGGAAATTTCTAGAAACAACTTCCTATCAGAGTCCTACGCGTGTCATCTGAATAATGCTAAGCGAGTAGTCACGCAACGGTATGCTATTGTATAAATGTGAGCTGATTCTACGGGAAGAGTGTCACGACCTCTCAAAATACTACCTTTATAGCTGATTGCTTTGTAAGTTGAAGCCTTTTACAGATTTAGAGGATTGAGACATGACCTCAGACTGAAACCCTTATATAATTATAACTTAGTGTAAGGATACCCGAGAAGGGACTACGACTTTTATCTTATGTGCATTCTGATTCCAATCTGTTAACGAACGTGTTTTGTGAAGTTAGTCGCTGGAGGTTTAAATCCAGGGTGCGTCTTTCTCCTACTTATTTGCCTCTTAACATTACTACTGCCACAGGTACGCATTGTTGAACGTAAAAGTGTAATGTGAGATGGCCATAGGTCATTTCATTTGTGTCCCTGAAGCTAGAAAATTTTTTCGCAGTGCGGTTTGGTACATGTTTTCAAAATATAACAATCATGGACTTTTAAAAGGAGTCACCAAGACTAAACACGCGTAATATTTTGCAACAATCTTCCTTATAGACTCAATATATCAATGATTCCTCTATTGTCATAGACGAGTCGTATTGATATTTCCTGTGTAATTTAGTGACTTATATTATACTTTTAGTACAATTGTTAGGGTTGTTATACTATTAAATTTATATTCAGTTTTTCTTACAATTTGACTAATGTATAACATGGAAATTAGAGTAGTGGAAAGTAAGAAGGAATTTATAGCAGAGCTCTTGGGAATCTCCTCTGCAAGCAAGTGTAGTATCTTCAGCTTATCGTTGTCTCTCATCGAATGATGCCTACAGCGGTAAATTATGACCTGTATTGTTTTATATTTCTGTTGTGGATCTTATTTAATTTGCAATATCATCTTACATTTATTTGCTATAGACTTTCGTAAAGTAAAGTCTGCCGAAGTGTTTAAACATTTTCTTGTGTTTATTATTTCACATTACTTGTTTAAGATTACTCCACTTTTATTTAGTTTAGCATTTACACTATATTTGTTTCTGTCTGGACTTGTTATTTCTTCAGCTGAAATACACGGGTTAGTCTTAACACAAATCGTTCTATAATTCAGGCGACTTTACCGTTGTGTTGTTGTTTTTTTTATACATAGTGTAATATTAAAGCAATTTCTGAATCACAATTCCACCTTGTTAATTGGAGAGGTTGTCTTAGACAGTAAGCTTGGTAAACTTTTCCCTCGAAGACACCCACATTGTTGTCATATTATCGGTGAATAGCGCATAGCCGTTGCTATCTTTGCAGCCAGTATTAAGATGTGGACTGTGCCAACCACTTTCAGCCACACATTTGTTAGTGATGGTTCGTTATGAAACCGATAGATATACAGTCATATCAATTATCATTCCATTATAACCAAATACGTCTAATTGGTCACGATTGGAGTGCTAGTGGAACGCCATTGGTAAACCTTAGTGATTACTTATAAATTACACGATTATAAAAATTATCTAATAATTTACAATAAACACACTATGATGTTTATTTTGTTGATGTTGTTTTGAATGTTTTTTTTGTACCCAATTGGTTTGGCAAACTCGGGGCCACGTTTTGGTTAAATAATGTTTTTTATATACGTAGTCAACCTTCGCTATTGGTGAAACAATATTCTAAGAGTGGCCTAAAAGAGAAGAAATTCGTTCAGCAATATGGTAAATATACAATGGGATATTGACAAAGTATTCAATGAAGGTGGGAACTGGAACACACTGATAACGATGTCTCCATTGGCGATTACGTTATACTCCTGAATAGGAAACATTCAATGGAAAAGGAAATATAGCTATCACAAGCCGTTCGACACAACAAAGTCAACACGATAACGTGTGCACACATCGCGCGTTATTGTCTACGGTGATCGATTGTTGCTTGCACGCCACACAACTACCCGGTACATAGCCGGTGATAGCACAGACCATTAGATTATTAAACCGACTATCAAAAAGGAGAATATACCCAGTTCATGTGCATTTTTGAAGTAAAACTTCTTTAAGCAGGCTTAATTTAGTGAGTATGCTGATGAATGCGTTAAAAAAGTGTGATCTGGCGAGGCGAATGGTAGTTGAGCGGGAGATATAAGTTAGAGAAGACAGAAAGAGAGAGATTTTTTCGTATATGTAATACACAGTGCAGGCTTATTGTCTGTATCCCACTGTTGGAGTAAGAGATAGCAGTGCGCGCGTACATTTTCTGTCTCTCTTGAACAATAGTGTATATATTATATTTTTTTTATTTACCATATATATATACATGTACAAACATATAGATATAGCTAAAGAAGTTTTACTTCATTCGTGTTGTCTATAGCACACGACTTTTTTTAATGTGTTTCTGCACTTATAGTGGCGTCATTTATGAAGAGATTTTTAACGTGAATACTTCTTTAGTCGCGTTGAGAACTGAAAAATCTTATGGGTTTGCCTTACCGATATGCTAATGTTGTATGTATAATTTGTCATGATCTTGTACAGCCCGTAATTGAATTTTAATAATAAGTAAACCATATTATATAATTGTTGATTGGAGTGATAATAGATGTGAAAACAAGATTGATAATTTTGATTTAAACATGATGAAATTACTTCTTTTAATACTAAAATTCTTAGTTTAAAATTTTCACTTCTATCGTTTCTTAAACATTTCATTAACGGTAAAGTGCACGTTTCCTATCAATCCTTGTTGTGATAAATAACATGAAAGGCTTACGTTTACAATTCGAATTCGATGCAAAAAGTGGAGCGTCAATAATCGCTAAAGCGAACTATCAGATTGCATTACTGTTCGATTCAGGGAAATGTAATATTTCTCTCTTGCTGATATTGATTCTTTGAATACCTTTCTACTCGGAATTGTATGTTAGGTCAGACTTACGTGATAGTTAAACGGTTTCATTGCATTACGTAAGTAGTTTTTATTTAAATGTTATAGTTTTTAAAAACAACATTTAAAAATGAAAAGAATGATAAGTGTAGGGCCCTTATCACTCTTTTCCTTTTTTTTCCACTACTATTTTCTCATTCCTTCGCTCCATACAATTCTTTTTGCTTATTTCTATTATTTTAACATTTCTTTATCTTTATTTCGTTAGCATTTATAATCTTATAAAGAATAACATTTAAAATTTACAGCTTTATTTATTTATTATAAAACAATTTTAATGTCTTATAATTTTATACAGTATCCTAGCTTCTTTCATAGCTGGAGAAGCTAGGATACTGTTACAAAACCCGACAGCCCAGTGGCTAATCTTAAATCTAGCTAACAATTCAGCTCTCAGAGCTTCGTTCCTGACACATTCCACCACTACGTGATGCACGTGTTCTTTTCTTATTGTAACCTTATTCTTGTTCTATATACTTTTAACGTGAAAAATCTTATTTCTATATTGTTATTAACATTGTCGTTATTCTACATTATTTGGTTCTATTTATTCCTTTTATCTCCTTTGTAAACACCATTATTCTATATATTTACTTTTATTATAGCTAGAGATATCACCTTAAATATTCCTCTGGTACTATTCTTATTTATTTACTACCTTTTTTGATCTTTACAGAGAGTTATACTCGGGATAGTCCCCCTAGTGTGACTTCACAAATGTCGTAGAACAACATATAGGTTTTCTCACGATTTATTCCTTCACTGCCAAACACGTGGTAAATCTGGGCCCTTATTCTGCTGCTTGCCAATGTCGTTTTATTATGAATCCGATCTATTACAGTCCTATCAATTATCATTCAATCGTTACTAAATACCTCAAATACTAGATGGGCGTGACAGTTTGTACACGATTGGTCTTGTCTAGCAGATTCGGGGCCCAGCACGTAAAATTGCTACAACACACCGACATCGAACTCAGTTTGTGTTTTGCGATTTACATGAATATGACTATTTTGGAAGTCTTAGAGTACTAGATACTATTGTACCGTTAATTTCTTCTTCTCCGCACTTAAAATCAGTGAACATCCTAATACAACGTGTATTTAGGATGTTCACCAAATTCAAGTGTTTTTCTACCGTCAAAGATTTACGATCATTTTTATCGCGGCCTTATTTTCTCAGCCAGTCATGATTGATTACAGTAAGTTAAATCTCTCGTGTTCCATAAAACTATTTTTTTTATTATTTTTTGAACTAAAATTTTTTTACGCACGATTGACTTGGGAAGCTGATGAATACGTTACGAAAAATGTGATGAAGCAAAGTTGAGAGGGAGATATAATTCAGTAAAGATAGAAAGAGAGAGGGTTGCGTTTCGTATACCTAAGACATCATGCAGAACTATTGTCTATATCGCATTTTAGGAGCAAGCGAGAGCAGTGCGCGCGCACATTTTCTTTCTCTATTGAACAATCGTGTATAGGATTTAAAGAAGATTTACTTCAGTCATATGGTCTAGAGTACACACAGTTTTTTATTTTTTATTTCTTACACTATCCCTTTTTTTGTTAACGGGGAGGAAATTCTTAAAAAATATACCCCAACTTCTGAGGGGGAGGCAGCGGTTATGTGGGTTTTGACTTCCTCGGTGCATGGTGAGGGGCTCCAGGATCTCCCAGGGGGGGGGAGAGGAGGTTACTACTTGTGCCCTTGCAGAAGGCGACACGGGCCAGCCGATGTCGCCTTCTTCCCGGGTCCTCCTTGGCGGACGACAAAGGCCTTGTCGGCCAGTGAGCTCGAGGTCCCTTTTAGTCGCTTTCTACGACATGCAGGGCATACCGTAGTCTTATTCTTACACTATACCTAACCTAATTTTGCTATGTAAGAAATATGAACATAAAAATTACCGTCTAATATGCAATGTATAATGTTTCATTTATTGGCCGCGAGCCACGGCTAACTCAAGCGTTCGCTGTTCATTTCACAGAGCGTGAGCACGTGAATTTCAATTGTATTTCGAACCGATCGATTCACTACGATTTCAAATTTATAATGAAATCTGTATATATTTTCAATATCAATGTAATGACTGTTATAAACATTATTTGTTTTAATTGAAGAGGACAAAAGAGTTAAACATACTGCCAATATTGGATTTCATTATCTAAAATAAATTATTTAAAACACGTTGAAACAAAGTTGATGCCCTATTTTTTACATAAAAGTAACGTTGGTTTTCGACCGGTTTTCCTTATAAACATACTAAGGAAAGAAAAGACCAAGTGATTTATCGATATATTCCATTAATTGAAGCCACTTATTGAAAACCTGCAACTAGAATTCGCCACGAGAACTAGGCTACAAAGCCCAATTTTTCCAGCTTACGTATACTGCGACTACAGTTCTTGTATTTGCATGAGTGGCGTGCATCTGTGTGGGATAACCGATATCTGCCGAGTTTCGTGCCCAGCTTTATTGGTCAATATTTCTATTACGTCAGAGGTGCGCGCGCATATTGCATCTCCCTTCTGCCCTCCCCTCTTGAGTAGGGTTAGCATGACTTGCGCGGGACATTCCCATCTTTATGTTTTATTCGATAGTCTGTATTTTTACTTATAGAACTAAAAGAACACTAAATAATACACGTCTCGAAATTCCTTTTATGAAGTTGATCCGTTTTATTTTTGGTCGTGGCGCGCCCATTTGCTTCTTCCGGAATAAAAGGGTACTTTCCCTGTTATAAACTACTAACAAAAAATGCAAATTAAAAATAAATTCCAGTTAATACTCATCATACGCGAGCTATTATGTTGCGTGCCGTAGAGCCCCTTAAGGGGTTGAGCTCCGAATGGTGGAGAAAGGCCCTGATAAAGAACTTGTAGGGAGTCAAGAAGGTGCGTGTGGAGCCACACGGCCAGACCACGCGTACCCTCCCGCGTTTCGGCACCTATAACCGCGAGGTTGGTGGGGCCATGGGTGGTGGTGGGTATCAGTTAATATACTCACCAAATTGATCATAATCTTACATACAATCAAAAAATGTAAGGATAGGATAATTGATGTTCTAATCGATGATAAAATTCCAAAAATTAAGATAATTATTAAGGAGAAAATGTCGAATAAAATATGTCCGCAGTAAACCTTATACGTGGTGGACCTACACAGTTGTACTTGTGACCTTTAAACGAAGTGCCCTTTAAGCACTTAGTTATGATTGTTGCTATTCCAATTTGCGCAGTGATCCTGGTTCTGACGTAGCGACGGCAACGCATCCCATGATTATATATTGAGTGTGTCCGCTTAGGACTGCAATATTTATAATGAATGGTATTTATCATGATATTTATGATACTGACATACAGACTAATATAACTCTCACAATATATTAAATTATTAATTTCTCTCCGTATTCATTCTCTTCTATCCTCTTCTCGAGCGGAAGAACCCTATAATCTACACCCATGTCATATCAGTAAACGGATACATTCGGGGCGCTATAACTTACCTTGAATACTTCAAAAATCCTTAATTATTATCTTTAATATACTTTATTATACTCCATTGTACTTCAATTTGGTTCATAATGACATATATATACACAACGCATGTGTCAATACATATTTGGGTTTTAAAACAATAGAATATCATCGTAATAAATAAAAGCTGTATTTTACAGTTCAAAAAGATCGTCACCAAACTTTACAGGATTACTCGCCAGGTCAATCTGAAGATTCCCTATAAGTTTCATTGAAATCGATCCAGCCGTTTCGGACCCTATATGGAACATACCCACACACTTTTCCTTTTATATATGTAGTATATACATCTACAGCCGCACAAGTACGTAAAACGTTTGTAACAATGCCGCTTTCTTTCCCAGGGACTCCCACCAGATTGATCTGCCCCCGTTCGGCAAGTACGCCACTGGAATTTTCTTCCTGGACAAGCTTCACCATCAGGACATCGAGAAAAAGTTCAAGGTGCTGGCCGAGGGTCTCGGACTTAATGTCCTATGCTGGAGGACAGTCCCTACTAACAACTCAACTATCGGTATGTGACACAATAGATTATATAAAGATTCATTTAAATAGTCTTTCGGTACTGAAACTAATTAGATTATATTCTGAGATAAATACTAAGTTTATGGATTCTTTGCCATATCATTTCCCCTTGTAGTAACCATCCGGGGACATAATGAAACCCCAGGTTTTAATACAACTGGAGTCGAAATAAATCTCAACCACTTCAAATTTCATATTACACAATCTACGTATGCAGATGATAGAAAATAATATTTTCTAAATACTAGATTAGTTATTACCTATTTTACAATCGTATGGTGAGTCGCACCCTTGAATTTTTTTTTTCAATACCGTATATATATATATACGGTTTTGAGAAAAAAAATTCTTGTACTTTAAATAAAAGAAATAGAGTTTTCGATTTATATTTACAAAAATAATTAAATGGTATGACATTATATTAGCTTCTGTCAACATTTAAAAGTTGCGAGAATATTTTTTTTTTAAAGTATTACACATTTATATTTTTGATAAAGTTTAATTTTCAACCAGATCTCTATAATTTTATGATATTATTAAAGAATATTTGTTAGTTTTT
Organism: Meandrusa payeni; assembly: GCA_029286785.1. Classification (NCBI taxonomy): domain Eukaryota; kingdom Metazoa; phylum Arthropoda; class Insecta; order Lepidoptera; family Papilionidae; genus Meandrusa; species Meandrusa payeni. The sequence goes on from JAGSMX010000004.1 coordinate 14,148,300, forward strand.
TAAATAATATATTTTACGAACACAAAATAATGCGATGTTCATATTTAATCAATGGCATTCATATATATTTGGTTCTGTCAGATAAAAAATTCCACGTTTCACATACTGCATGTCATGAGTTGTTAGGTAGTAAATCTTAAATTATTGTATACAAAGTTTATTTCACAATATTTCAAGGATTAAGAATGTAAAATGGTCGTAATAATGCAACGGGTTATCTTTATGTTGATTTACATAACTCTTTTTGTACGTGACTTAAAGTAATTTACTCCTTTCAACCGACTTCTAATAAGAAGTTTATCAATTCGTCTGCGCGTGTTTTTTTTCTTATATGTTTGTTGCCTCATAACTTACGACTAGGAGCTTAGGACTAAAGAACATCAGGGAATGGTCTGGAATAAAAACAGTCGAAGCACAATTCCGCTTAGCCATGGATTAGGAGCAGTTTAGAAGACTGACTGCCGCCCTTGTGATGGAGTGGCATATGAAGAAGAAAAACTTACGACTGCGTTAATCGATTTTGATGATTCTTTTGTAATAAGCTGTTGCTTTCCATGGTCCCATTGCCCATCCCATGCCAAGTCCAGTTCTGGCAATGGTATCCATTAGAATACCATATAAGTCTTAAATTTGCATTAAGATGTGTGCGACAATGGATGAATGGTGAATAAATGAATAATCACGCTAACCGATTACGATGATTCATTCATCAAAGGTAGTTTGATGATATTGTTAGATTTGGTTAGGTTGTCATTAATTCTATTTCGTAATATTCATATTCTATTTGAAGTCGGTTTTTGTTTTCACTTGTTACTATACTTGTGTAATAGAAAAACTTGGCTAGCACCGCGACCAAGTGGACATTCGGCATATTTAGACACATCCTTAAATAAAAAGAACAATTCAACTATAAAAAGATACCAATTTACTGAATGACTTGCCATGTTCAAAAAGCGATCAAACAAAAATGTCCTTATTGTGAAATAGACTTACTAACATTTCTCGATCGATTATCACTTTCACTGTGTTTTGTGCGTTTCAAATAAACGTGTTCAATGATTCATACCATCGAATCATTCGTTTCATTCACGAACGTGAACTATTACGCTTTGGCGATATGTTTGCGACTATCATTGCAGGTGGTACACGTAGTATTGCTTGGGCCGAGGCGGTCATGCGATGGTAGACCATCTGGTTTGTTCAACTTGACAATACGCGGTGACGTGTAAAGTAAGACTCACTCGTTACTCGATCCACCATCATTAACAAGGAAAAAAATATATATTCACTTTTATTCTTACAATAATAAAGTTAAGAATAAGTGTGTATTAACCAAATAACATTCTTCGAAAAAATTTTGTATTGTGGTTCGAGTACGAAGTGACTTTAAGACACATGGTACCGTTCTTACGGAATCTTATATCTGTAACAGAGTTAATAATTATTTGTAGCCAAGTGTTACTTTGTTTAAAGACTCTGTTATAAATGTAAGTATGTTATGATAATAATATTACGGCAGTATCATTGTATGTATGATCTCTAATATATTATAATATAGATTACATACAGAAAAAACCCATTTTTACAAATCAGAATGCGGTTTTATATCATAAACAATTGAATAGTTACGAACTGAATACATTATAAGCATAAGTGACATTATATACTTCACATATATACACACATACTTCTCGCTTCGAAGTTCGGTCCTCTCGGGTGCACTAAGATCCGAATGACCACCCAAGCTGAATACCCCTGGAGGCCCATGCGCCCAAGACACCCTGAAGTTTAGGCAAAGCTTACCTTAGAACTGTGTTACCTCTCAAAGACAAAAAATCAGCGTAGTTCACTCAGAAAAAAAGACTATGTTCCTTATTTACACTTTTTAATAAAATAAACTATAGTATACAAATGAAATGGTACTGCCGTAATTATTAAATTAACATTTTTTTTTTAATTTCAAATTTTTCTTTTTTTTAACAACTTGAGATTAAATACGCCTTATTGTGTATGTTAAAACCTCGTGAAATTGTAGATTCCTTCAGGCTGATCAGCGTAGTTCATTGTGAAAAGCGAATTCATTGCCGTTGTTGTGACCGTATTTTCATTGGTATTTATTTATTCTCAAGTTATGACATTTCGTATTTTAGTAAACCATTTTAAATGTTTACACTCAAATCACAATGAAATTGTATTTATGTTAGCTATGATTGTCAATAGTTATTGCAGTCCATTGTGTCATAAATGTTGAGTCAATCGAAAATTTTGAAGTCATACCGAATATTGTTTTCATATCCATTGTGCATTTATGACACTCGTACATGGCCCAGAGTCTGCTAAACCAGTTGTGTCAAAATGAATGTTCATTGACATCACCAATGTCCATTTTTGACTCGTAATGACATCTTGCAAATATGCCTATACATTTCAATAAATTAATATCAAATAAATATACATAATTAGGGTTTTTAGTATAATGGCGATTGAAATGTAATAGGTTGGTTTCATAGCAAAATGTCACTGGCAAAATAGCAGACTCAGAGCTATCTTCTCATTATCATAACTACCATAAAAGTGTTGAAAATATGTTGGTTTAATTAGGATCTTGTTAGTAAGTGTTAATGGCGCAGAAGGTATAAGCGAAGTTAGTAATAAATTTGACTGACTTTCAGGTCAGGTGGCTCGTAATTCGGAACCATATATGCGTCAAGTATTTGTTACCGGCGATATCGACGACGAGAAACAGCTCGCCAGACAGGTAAGACGCGCGGTCGCCGGATAGACAGCTATGGAAGTGAGTGTAACCAATGGTTAGGAGATAGAAGGGTATGAACACGCAATGAAATTTGAAAATTGCGCTTTCAAATCCTCTCATAAAGATATAGGAGGCAAAGCACTCTTAAAGCAATTGTTTCAGATGCACGCCCCGAGCGCCGGTGGACGGGAGCGGGGGTCCTCTCCGTCGCAAACGTAAATTTACACATCCATATCCTTTATCCTTACATTTTTAACAATTGCCGATGCTTATGATTTTAGTTTAAACATTTAAATTGTATGCCTTTTTCTTGAGTCAAATTATCACCAAATTCCGTCCTTTATGATTTGTAAAATCCAGTAACTCATGTAATTGTACGTGTTCGCAGATATTCGTGCTGCGCAAACGAGCGAGTCACGAGCTGGTAGTGCCAGGAGCGAGGTTCTATATCTGCAGCCTTTCCTTGAAGACTGTTGTCTACAAGGGCCTTCTAACTTCTAACCAATTATGGGTAAAATTTCATTGTGAATTTATCAAGTTTTTAATATTCGATTTGATTAATATGCTATTACAAAACACGAATATGCTTTTTAAAATGTGGTTTGTTAAATTCATCTTTATACATTATTATTTTATATGCATATCAAATTTTGTGTCGTAGCGTGATAGGTGTTCCACAAGGCTCTACTAATGGCCCATAGTAATAACATTAATGCTATATACATTTTATTTATTTGTATATATAAATAATTAAAATTCTTCGTGTCTGTTTATCAAATGTGCATTGTATTAAAATATTCATAATAAACATATTGTCCTCTTTTCATTGTAGGAATATTTCAAAGATCTGAGCAACCCGGCTTTCACCACGTATCTGGCGTTGGTCCACACCCGATTCTCTACCAACACCTTCCCGAGCTGGGAAAGGGCACATCCTTTAAGGTAAGTTATTGATAGAACAGCCCTGTAGATCTGGGCGAAAGGGCTCGTAGAATTAGGTATCCCGTGCCTGTCGTAGAAGGCAAATAAAAGGGGCCATTGAGCCCGGGAAGGCTTAATAATGTATTTTTTTTTATTAAACTATCGTTTCATTTAGCTTTAGTAACATGATGGAGCGTAAGTAATGGTAACAAAACGTTTTAAAAATATGTTTTTTTTTAATCCGGATCGTTTTTTTTCCGTTCCATCATCAAAGGTGTCATTAGTACTATGTGAGCTAAAATTAACTACTAGTATAGATAAGCGTTTTATAAATTTAATTTTCGTTTACTTTCTTCACGTGCAGAGTGTTAGCCCACAATGGAGAGATCAATACGCTGCGAGGTAACGTCAACCTAATGAAGGCGCGCGAAGGTGTTATGAAGAGTGACTTATTTGGCGAAGGTAAAACGATTTTTGTTTATTTTACTTTGTAGAAATTTTCATATAAATTTTTCACTAAAAAATAATTTACATATATTTTAAATGCATTCTTAAATAGACCGTGATAATTGCAGATTTGAAGAAACTGTATCCAGTGGTAGAGCCGAACCTCTCGGACTCCGGCTCGGCAGACTGCGTGCTGGAGTTCCTGTCGCACTGCGGGAAGAGGTCGCTACCTGAGGCAGTGATGACTATGGTCCCGGAGGCTTGGCACGCGGATGCTACTATGGCCCCTGCCAAGCGGGATTACTACCAATGGGCCGCAGCCGCCATGGAGCCGTGGGACGGACCCGCCCTCGTTGCCTTCACCGATGGACGGTACATCGGTAAGTTATTACGAAACGAAAATGATTTTTCCATGATTAACCATTTATAATCTAGGTTTCTTTGTTGACATGATTTGTTTAATCAAATATCTAATGTATATTATAAATGCGAATGTTTGTTGCTAAATCAAGCCAAAACGGCTGAACGGAGCTGAATTAAATTTGACACAGAGCTAGATTTTAGTGTGGAATAGCACATAGGACACTTTTTATTTAACCGACTTCAAAAAAATGAGGTTATTGATCAGGTACCAAAGGTCAGCCCTGTAGTTCTGGGCTCTTAAGAATAAGACTACGGTATCCCCTGCCTGTCGTAGAAGGCGACTAAAAAGGGCCTCGGGTTCACTGGGCGACAAGGGTGGGGGCCTTTGTCGTCCGCCAAGGTGGACCCGGGAAGAAGGCGACATCGGCTGGCCCGTGTCGACTTGCACTGCGTGGGCAGAGGGGGGGAGGGAGTAACCTCCCCCCTCGGGACGTGCTCTCCTTGAGCACAGTGCAGAGGGGCTCCGGTGCGTTCCTCTGGAGATCCCGGAGCCCCTCGTCATTCACCGAGGAAAGGGCCACCGGGGAGGTTTTAGTGGGTAAAAACCCCACATAACCGCCGCCTTCCCCCCAGAAGGCGGGGTATCTTTTTGAAGATTTCCTCCTCGTAAACAAAAAGGTACCAAAGGTACCAAACACCGCGGGCGCAGCTAGTTCATAAAATTCAAAGGGAAATTTTAGTTTTTACTGGTGAAAATAATTTATTTAAAGGTACAAAAAAAAATGAGAACCTTGATCTCATTTTTTTTTTGTACCTTTTGTCTCCTTTGACTACATGCAGTATAATTTTAAATCTATCACCAAAACTGGTACTCAAAATAATGATATGCATATTAACAAACTTTTCTGTATGTAGGTGCAATTCTAGACAGAAATGGCTTGAGACCGTCGCGCTTCTACGTCACCAGCGAGAACATACTGGTGATGGCCTCTGAGGTCGGAATCTACGATGTGGACCCAGAGAAGGTCATCCACAAGGTAATACCAGGAGTCGATGTAACTGTTTTGATACTTTATTAATGGAAACTTACATTTATCAGCTGACAATCTTTTAGAAGAAGTTGCTATAACCATTATTGAATTAAAACTTCCCTACGCACACTTGACTTGGGACTAAGCTAGTGAGGTTACGAAAAGTGACGACGAGAGAGGTGAACAAAAGTTAAGATACAGATATGTGTTAGTGACGGCATTGTAAAAGTAGTTAGGCTTCCTAAAAAACATTATCAAAAAGATGTACACAGAATTATTTTTTTTAAATAAGGATGGAGATACAATTTTCCTTGCCATGTTGTATAATCAAACGATGCATGTTACAGAGCCGATTGAAACCGGGTCGCATGTTACTAGTGGACACTGAGGACAAGAAGATCATCCAGGATGTGGAGCTGAAAATGGAAATAGCCAAGAGCAGGCCGCACTCGGACTGGCTGAAGGAACAGGTAATACACACTCTTGCCCTTATACCCACAATTGAAGCCTGTAAAACTTGTAACCTGATTTGCTGGTCAAAGTTTTCTTAGATTATAATAATTTCAGTGGGTTAGAATAATAAATTTAATTATTCATAACGAAAAAGGCGGAATGACAGGATTAGAAACAGCTTTATAAATATGGACTGGAAAGCACGTGTAATAAATATTTGAAGTAATGAATGAGAAATGATAAGAACTTAAATTCAAAAGGGATGTTTTAAAAAAGGGCGGACATTACGAGTATCTATAACGTTTTTTGCCCGCAATTTCCTTATAAATTACACACACGAATGCATTATTATTAGTCATTGCACGTTAATAGATCCAGATAGCTTCAGTCAAGCTACGGCGTGCTTGTATCAGATTTCCGTCTTCAACCTCATCCTTATATAATAATATCAGTTCTATACAGTTAATCGGTCTTTTATATTAGTCCCCATATATATTGTGGCAACCACGAACATTGGTCCTTTGAGTCGGATTTGAACCTCGTTTCTATATACTGTAACACATACAGCTCATTAGAAATAATTCTCAAATGTTTTTAAATGGTAAAATAAAGGAGTTATCAATTTACATAAACGTACAAGAAAAAGTGTATAACACTTACCACTCTGTCTACCCCGCAAGGGTTTAAAGGACGTGGTAGCTTATTTATTTTGTACCTTACTAGTGACAGGGGGACGACTAGTCAAAATGACCGAACCTATTTCTACCAAGCCCTTTTTTTTTTTTTGTTCACGGGGAGGAAATCTTCAGAAAGATACTCCGCCTTCTGGGGGGAAGGCAGCGGTTATGTGGGGTTCTTACCCACTAAAACCTCCCCGGTGGCCATTTCCTCGGTGCATGACGAGGGGCTCCGGGATCTCACGTGGAACGCACCGGAGCCCCTCTGCACTGTGCTCAAGGAGAGCACGTCCCGGGGAGAAGGGTTCTACCAAGCCCTGCTGTGTTCCAGATTGAGAGACGCTATAGCTAGTGAAGTTACTAAGCTAACAAGACGTCTTATGTGTCAAGGTGACGTTAATGCTGTGTTAAAGATGTTTTTTTTAATCCCGAGTTGTTACAAGTCGGGTTACGCCACTTTCCATTATTAAACGTTTCACTCGTTTCATACATGTAATAATTGAAGTGTCAATAGCCTAATGGATTAGGGTACGGTCTGCGAATCGTAAGGTCGTAGGTTCAAATCCACCATTCGACTATTGACGTGAACCATTTCCTAGCACAAGTTTAAGCTTATTTGGAATGGTTGACAAGAACGTTAGTAATATTTCCGAAAAAAAAATATTGCTAGCTTTCTTAAAAAAAATAATTAAGAAGTATTGTGAAGGAAGGTCATTATACTTTTGTCGACATAACTAAATCTGTATTGTGTTATATTTCTATGTTCACGCCGCATTTGACATGTCTGGATAATTACCGATGCACTAGATGGTGAGTTGTGGATTACAAAGTCCAAGCCCGTTGAAACTGTTGCCGCTTAGCTTTTGGTTCGCTGTTCTTTTCGTTTTAATAACCTTATATTTACTTGGAAGTTATAATGCACTGTTCAATAAGATATTATGCATGAAATAAATAGCAACTTAGGTGGTGATTAGATATCTCGCTACTGAAGTAACTAAACGAGATACCTCTTAGGAGTTCTGACTCATAATTACTCGTAGAAGTTCAGGTTGAGCTGGTGAAATTGTACATGCCTTTGGGCTGACAACGGCAATCAGCCATAAAAAATCACTACTCGAACTTAAGATTGAGAATAATAAATTGGTTGTCAGTAACACGGTTCGTTATATCGAGATGTAAGAAATCACTTCAAGGCGTACTACATCTGTAAATGTTCTCTTATTTACGTTTTTTTATATACTTTCTAAGCAAGTGCTTGACCACTAAGTTTACCTGGGTGCTCGTGAATTAAAAATGCCGAAAACCACTATTCAACGCCAACAAGGTTGCGGGCATAGCTAGTGCGTTAATATACGCGTAAATAAAAGAAATCTCTAGGAATCAAACCTCATGAGCCCAATTGCAAGCAAATTGTGTGTGTTTTCAAGAGTAGAATGAATAGGCATTTACTAAGCTAGTGCGCCTTACCATCCAGGACTGCATTTCCACTTAACATCAGGTGTGATCTCGTGGTGAAACACTTGCTTGTAAATTATAAAAAAAATGCTTATTATCCCTCAGTTACTGTATTTCTAATAGTACAGTTACTGTACCATAGTTGTAGTGTGAGAAGTTATTTTTATTCAACTGTAGTGGATTGGTTGGTTTTATTTTCATGATGCTGCTCTTCGCAAATTAATAACCAGAATGATACCGCAAGTTCGTGTGTATAATTTGTCACGTTTGTACGCAGATCACCATGGAGGACATACACAAGTCCGTGGCCCTGGAAAACGGGTCGCGTGCTGTCAACGGGTGCGCCATCTCGGGCCTGTCTGACCGCCGCCTGGCGCTGTTCGGGTACACCATCGAGGGCATCAACATGCTGTTGCTGCCAATGATACAGAACAAGTTAGCATTCTATGTTTTTACAATAAAAGTTAACAGGCACCCTCTAGGCAAATGTATACTATCTTAGGCTCCATCTTCGCATTCCATTAATGCTTCATAAAGTCGTCGTTTCATGAAGCGACAATAGCCTAATGGTTTAGGGTACGGATTGCGAAACGTAGGGTCTATTTAATTAAAAAAAAAACTTTATTAGTGTTAATCATACAGTAGAACCCACAGCTGCAGATAGGAGAAACGTGACGTATCACCAACTACAGGCTCTTCTACATTTGCTGTAATCCGGATATGTGCAGGGTTAAAAATATTACGTTGTATTTTGTTACTTCAAGAGCTGACTGAAAAAATTTCGATAATTTATGTAGAAAACTTATTTCCACATAGAAACAGATTTTTCTCAATAAAATAAATAAACATGAAGAAATTGTTATAATAGATGGATGTAAATAAAAAAAAATATATATTGCGTTCCAGGAAGGAAGCCCTGGGCAGCATGGGTAACGATGCACCTCTGGCCTGCCTCTCCCAGTTTCAGCCGCTACCCTACGAATACTTCAAGCAGCTGTTTGCACAGGTTACCAACCCTCCAATTGACCCTTTCAGGTAAGTTTTTAAAATTCTTGCACTCATTTTTAATACGCTTATATTTTTTAAGAAGCATTGGACCATATTTATTTAAATGGGAAGACATGGGAAGAACCAGCTTTCAAATAAAAAAGATTCATCAAAGTTGGTTCACCAAGTCGAGAGTTATGATGTAACAAACATAAAAAATACAGATGAATTGAGAACCCCCTCATGTATTGAAGTCGGTTGAAAAAAGATATAACTAAAATAAAGAAAGACATGTTTCTGTGGTTTGGGCATGAAAAAAGGATAAAGGAGGAAGCATAGAGGAACGTGATCTTATTTACTTCTCTCCCCATGGCCATCATTGCAGCAAACTGCTAGAAACGGAATTCTATATGTAAAATTCTCTTAAATATAATGTTTTTTTTCCCTAGGGAGAAGATAGTGATGTCCCTACTCTGCCCTATTGGCCCTGTGGCCAACATACTGGAGCCAAGTGCCGAGTTTGTGCACAGATTGATTTTGCCCCAGCCCATCCTGTCTCTACCTGATCTGGAAGCTCTTAAGAAGACCTCACACCGTGGATGGGAGGTAAAAAAAAACTCCATAAGTCTCCATTTTTTTTACTAATAAATTTTATGCGTGCAAAAAACCTCTTTGTAAGATTCGAACACCTTCAGTTCGGTCAAATGAATACTTGAATGAGTGAATAAATGAATGAATGATTAATTGGCTAATTTGCTTTGATACAATAATTTGGCAAGATATTATATAATACTATAACATAATAATATGAAATAGTTCAGTTTGAAAATTCATCTAACAATAATGATGCAGCCGGTGCTTAAAAAAGGAAAATCCTCTACTATAAGCACTGGCTTCTTTCCAGTTTCACTACCATTTTCTTTTGTGGTTTATGAAAGTCACTCTACCAGAAGACTATATGCAAATTATCAATAATATATAAAATGGAAAACCTGGAATCAAACACTTCACAGATAGATCGTAAGTTGAACGCTTTGACACTCAGCTATCATTGCTGTAATGTAAAATAAATATTACTTAAAAGCTGCCTTTTTGCAATTTTTATATAGGCATTCTTAGAGAATCCAGACCAAAATCTTTACAATTTTCATTCCATTTAATTAATATGATTGTTAAAAATAAAACTCCTATTCTACTCCTACCTATTTGCAATAGCAAAGTGTTGCTACCACATTAACGTAGGCGTTAAATTTCGCACCACCTTTTTGTTCTTTATACTTGTCAGTGTATGCCTTAACGAGTGCAGCTACGTTAATTTATAGCCGTTTTATTAATTACTACCGAGACTTTAAAATTATTGAAATCCTCGTAGACGCAAGTGATCGACTGCACATACGACACCACGGAGGGTCCTCTAGGGCTGGAGCCGGCGCTGAACCGCATCTCCTCTGAGGCCTTCGCTGCGGCGGAGCGCGGCTGCCAGCTGCTGGTGCTCAGTGACCGCGCGGCCGGTCCCACCAGGGTGCCTGTCAGCTCCCTCCTGGCTCTAGGTCTGTTATATTATCATTAAGCATTATTTATAATTAAGCAAACATTTGTACCCCTTCTTTCGAAAATTGCGCGGACGGAGGAGTACCCATAGTATATATATAGAGAAGAAGTCTATAATATCAATAAAAATAACATTAAACAAACTACCATGTATTTGACCCTTATGCACATGGATATTATATGGTTATTAATTTACAGATACAGACAGACAGATTCACCGATTAAGTTACAAGACGCAATATATTGCTTATTGCTAATGTAATTTCATTGCTTCATCTCGATATATATATTGTATTGTATTGGCCCACTTATATAGGTAAGGTAGACTGGCAGAAAATGCCTTCTGGCATTAAGTCCGCCTATTTGTACCTTTTTATTGTATGCAAATAAAGAAAAAATAAATATATATATATATATACAGTTATACTATATATGTATATATATAGCTTTTAAAAGAAGGCTAGAAATATTACAAACATTCTTGTTAACCATTTCAACTAAGCTTAAGCTTGTGCTAGGAGATGGTTCACGTCAATTTTTGAATGGTGGATTCGAATCTGCGACCTTAAGATTCGCAGACAATAACTTAAACTATTAGGCTATTGACGCTTGATACGGTTATGACATCCAAGACTAAGAAGTACGTCGTAACGAACAACGAGCATGAATGTGCAAAATGAAGTAACGAAGTTCTAGCGCCTACATCGTCTACGCCTGCGCCAGAACTTAGTTTAAAACTATGATATTTTGGAAATAAGAGTGTGGGCGTGAAGTTCACGTTAATATTTTTTTTGTAACAGTCTATTTGACTACTGAATTAAAATAAATAACAGAGTTGTATTACCCTTTGTATGTTTTACTCTAAGTATAGTGATTAGCCTATGCTATATCTAGTTCCCCCTGGCTAGGACCTTTCAATTTCCTTCCTTTCATACATCATCTATTTATTAATACATACACTTTACATTTTACATACATTTTTCACATAGCTTATATACTCTTATCTATAACTTATTGTACTTCAGACTTATAGTTCATATTTTGCTAATTTTCCTTTTTTTATTTCATTTCTTTCATATTGTACAAGCTTACCTTTTTAATTCTTTATTTTTAACTTCTAATCTATCCTTACGTTAATTTTAGCTTTTTTTTGATTTTGCAGTCTTGTTTCCGCTTTGACATTAACTTGTTTATATGTGAAATTTATGATTTTAGGTGCTGTGCACCATCACCTGATCGAAACACGAAAGCGCATGAAGGTGGGCATCCTGGTGGAAACTGCAGAGGCGAGAGAAGTTCACCACATGTGCGTCCTGCTCGGTATGTACATTTATGCTACACTATTGGGCTGTTGTTTCACCGAACACCTGGCACCAGTCAAAAGACTTGTCTGATACGTAGTTTAGTTTGCTTACAATTTTTATTTGTGAATTCTGTCTGTTCTTTTTTTTATTTTGTTTTATTCATTAGACATAATTTACCCGCCTCCAGCGGAGGTTGTTCGGTGAAACAAACAAACAAGACAAATAAATTAAAAAAAAAAGACTTGTCATTTTCAACCGACTTCAAAAAGGTGTTGTCAAAAGGTATATAAAAATATATTGATAACAATTGTTTTTTTTTTATTACGAACTACACAGATTGGCCAGATAAGCCTTGACTGCTTCACCGGATGAGGGTAACCTCGCTTGGACGGTTACTATATAACAATTGGTACAATTTTCAGGTTACGGGGCGGACGCCATCTGCCCGTACCTGGCGTTCGAGCTGGCGTTCGCATTGCGTAATGATAATATCATCGACCGCGCCCTCTCCGACGAGGACATATATTCCGCGTACCAAAAGGCCATGGAGACTGGCATTGCTAAGGTAAACTTATCAATATATTATCTCTTATATATCTTTTCGATTCGATTTTTTCACCGAGCCCTTTGTGTCGCATTTGGACCCGGTAAATAAATTGAAAAACAAACAACAACAACAAACAAAGCCAAAATTCTAGCTATTTGTTATACATTAGAATAACAATATTGAGTTTGAAATTTAGTTAAAAAAAATAGATTACTAATGAAGAACCATAATAGGTTGGGGGAAAAGTTTCATCGCATTTTTTTAAGAAAATTCAAAACATTTTTAATATAGTTTATTTATATTTAACTAAAGTATGTAGGGATCCCTTGCTATAGCAATTTTGGCACTTCTGATCAAAATACCGTTATCTGTCAGGGCGACCAGAGCGACGTGCATCTTTGTCATCATAATTGTGCTACTCTCATAGACCCTTCACTAGGTCCATAAACAGCGCAAATTTTTCACGGCTTGCGTTGTATTTTTACCTTTTGTGTAGTAAAATTTTAAATGTATCTAATTTCTTCATTTGATATACTCATATCTACGAAAAACATATGAAAATCACACATTTTCCTAATTTGAATTTGGAATTATGATTTCTTTCAATGATACCAAAACCAGCCAGATACAAAAAGGAGATATTATTACAAGTTCATACATAATATAATGCGAAAAGACTTTTTCCCCAACCTATTATTTTTAGCACTTTTGGAAAACTCTAAACACGTAATTTCGTTTACACACATTGCGTGCCCCACCAATGGGAAAAGGTGCTGTTATATCGCTCGTTGGAGATGATGATATTATGTTGGATATTAACATTACAGTAATAATATCTTGCCGTAGGTGATGGCAAAAATGGGCATCAGCATGTTGCAGTCGTACAAGAGTGCGCAGATTTTCGAGGCGGTCGGCCTCAGCGAGGAAGTGATCGACAAATGCTTCAAAGGAACTCAGTCAAGGATCGGTCTGTATATTTGACTTTTTTTTTAATTTTTCTCTCGCAAACTCCACTTAGACTCCACGACTAAACACTATCGCTCTACTATGCTATAAGTGTTTTAACAATAATACATGCAAAACAATACAACAAATACACAAACACTCTCGCCCGTAACCCGGACGGGGGTACGCAGAGATTACGAGCTTCCACTTTGTACGAATCTGACTCACCTCTCGCTTCATTCACATCCATACTTCTGCGCATTCATAATCATCTTAGGGTACTCTTTACCTGCCATTTGTTTAATATATTTCCAATCTGGTCGATATACCGCTAGGGCGCTCTTTGCCAACCCAATTACTCACTTCATTCATTCTATATCTCCGGCTCTCTCGATTTTATTTATAACATTGTCTTTTAAACCGTAAAATATATTATAAAATAAAAAACTACAGAAGACATTTGTTTTGATAAAGGTTTGAGTGTAATTGTTGTACTGTTTTTTATTTCAGGTGGAGCCACTTTTGAGATCCTGTCAAAGGAGATATTCGACAGACATGCTTTGACTTATGCAGACTCATCTGATACCTTAGTTTTGAGGTGAAAATATATTATTATTACGCACTGTATCATCGATTTATGTTAAAACACTAAGCGTTAACACGTCCATTTTAAGCACTATGGCGCCATCTTAAGGGGCAACGGTGCAACTAGCTGTAGTGCTTTCCTCCCTAACTTTAATTTAGTGGACCATCAGAGTTATGCCCAGATTGCCCACGAAACTAAAGTACCTTGAAACTCTTTCTAAGAGAAGTAGGAACTGCTTTAGTCCTTTTGCGCCTTATTATTGTTGAGCTACTAAAAAAGGAAGTCTTCGAATATATTAGGTGACGCTGCTTCGATTGAATGATTGAGGGATGAGTTTATTTTTTATAGGAATCCTGGCCACTACCACTGGCGTGCTGGTGGCGAGAAGCACATCAACGACCCGGTCTCCATCGCTAACCTGCAAGAAGCTGCTGTCTCTAAAAGCAACTCCGCTTACGATCGTTACAGGTACGACTAACCAAATAAGCTTAGTCCTGTGTTTGTCGTTCACGTCAATAGTCGAATGGTGGATTCGAACCCACGACCTTAAGGTTCGCAGACCGCACTCGAAACCATTTGGCTATTGACGCCTTCCTCCTAATTTACATTTGTTGAAATTTCTTTAGGGTTAAAATAATAATAATATTAAGTAACGAAAGTAGGAAGGTGGTGGAAGGTTTATATCTAAATTGGAAAAGGACAACTGAATAACCACCAATTATAAATGTGCCAGAACAATTGTTTACAAAATTAATTAATTCACTGAAATTTTGAATATCAATTTGTAGTAATAAATAAGTAACATTGTATACCAAACACTAACAATTGAAACGTTGTTCGAATGTCAGTTGTATATCATTGGTAAACCATAGTGGCAAAGCTGAAATAGCCAATTACCAAAATCGATACTATAAATATGATATCACTGAACGTTTATTTTGATATTGTAATAGAAGACTTGAAGCACTAAGCGACTTAATTTTTTTTAAGAAAGCTAGTTATATTTCTTTTTTTTTTTTCAGAAAATATTACTAACATTCTTGTTAACCATTCTAAGCTTGAGCTTGTATTAGAAGATAGTTCACGTCAATAGTCGAATGGTGGATTCGAACCTACGACCTTACGATTTCGATTCGCACACCGTAACCTAAACCATTAGGCTATTGACGCTTCGAAATTTAATTCTCCTCTCCTCTTCACACTAGCAAGGTAGACAAAGACAGCTTTGGTTTCCCCAAGTTTCACCAAGTTTGTTTTGTTTTTTATGAAGAAAGCTAGCAATATTTCTTTTATTTTTTCAAATTAAAGAGAATGTCTATGTTTTTTTGCGCAGGGAGAGTGCGCTTGAGTCAATCCGCGCCTGCACACTGCGTGGACAGTTGGAGCTGGTAAAGTTGGACGAGCCCATACCCATCGATGAAGTGGAACCTGCTTCCGAGATCGTTAAGAGATTTGCTACGGGTACGTAACTACTTACTTTTTTTGTTCTGTTACTGTCGTCTTTCATAACGCGTGTAACGAAGTATAACTTCAAAAATTAAATAATCTCTGTATTATTTATTCGCAGGTGCCATGTCGTTCGGCTCCATATCCCTGGAAGCTCACACCAGTCTGGCGATCGCTATGAACCGCATCGGTGGCAAGTCCAACACCGGCGAGGGCGGGGAGAACGCCGACAGATATCTGAATCAAGTAATAACACTTCATATCTATACGCTTTCATACTTTCTAAGCCAGTGCTCAGTGTCCACGATCTCACCTGATGTTAAGTGAAAACGCAATCCTGGATGGTAAGGCGCTTAGTAAATGCCTATTCACGCTAGAAGACAGCCACATTGTAATCGGAGGGAAACAGACACGCGCAAACTATTCCTGTCCTTTGCTATATAAATAATGAAAGGCGAAGCAAAGCGTTTCGTTCGGGTTTGAGGGATGTGCACAACAAAAGGATGAAATCCAGCAGTACCTGATCGTATATAATGCCACAACTTGCCACTCTTCAAAGATTCACGTTCCGTTTAACTCTAGCAGGGTAGACAGAGACAACTTTCGCTCTCCGCTTTTTCGGTTTCACCAATGAACCTTCCTAATAGACCCTTTATGTTACAAATTATTTTTATTATGTTTTAAGTAAATTAGAAATATCTAGTATGGAAAAAACCACTTAATCAAATTTGTATTCCATGTCCACACACATTAGTAGTGTAGGTCTGTCTGTCACATTGGTTTTTTTTAAATGAGATATAAGCTAATAAGTAAATCTAATAAGTTCAGTGGATTGAGAATGCTACTTTTGTCTACCATGGTTCCGTTATGGCGCAATGAATTATTTTTAACATTACATTATTTTTATGTTTGAACAGGATCCGGAGTTCAACAAGAGGTCTGCTATCAAGCAAGTGGCTTCAGGACGTTTCGGTGTCACGGCCTCCTACCTGGCGCACGCCGATGACCTGCAGATCAAGATGGCGCAGGGCGCTAAACCGGGAGAAGGCGGCGAACTGCCAGGTATTTTTTTTACAACCTAAACTAACAGAAAAACTATACCTTGTAAGCGTGATTCGTTTTGCCTGCTTCCGTAAAACCACTTGATACAAGGCTAGTTAGCGACAGTTAGGACATTCCAATAATCATCACCGTCAGCCTGTGTTTATCCACTGCTGGAAATACGCTTTCCCCAATGCATATGCCAAAACATACGATCCTCTGCTTTCCGCATCCAGGCACACCCGGTATATAAATTTTCTTTGTGCCTTTTCTGTTCTTTATGTTTACGTGACATCTAAATCTTGTAGACAAATCTGTCAACTCTCATTATATGCTATGCTTATTCCTTAGGTAATTAAAGCCAAGTTTCCTATTTGGTGTTTCGTTATTATGTATCATCCAGCTATCCTTATATGATCCATCTGGAGAGAGAGCGCCCTACGCTTCACCTACACATGCACGGCCTCCATTCCAAGACTTTCCTCTCCCATCTGCCGTCACTGACTCGCCAGATCAAATAATAAATCTATATACGTTTTGTTGCTTAGAATATGTTTGTGCAATTACAAAAATTCGCACTTTAGTGGCATAATCCAGATGTCTACAGAAATTATTAAAAAAAAAAGAATGGTAACTTTTTTTTTTCAAATATTTCTTGTTAACCATTGCGACTTAGCTTAAGTGTTAAGAGATGGTACACGACAATATACGAATGGCGGATTTGAACCTACGTAACGTAAGGTCATTTCGCATGCCGTGCCCTAGAGCATTAGACTATTGACGCTTCAAAATCATGAATCTGATGTCTAGTGGAACAGGGTAAGTAAATTCGTATTATCCTGTGATTTGGACTGTACGACTTGTTTAAAAGTAGAATGGTATTATGACACATTTAGTGCAAACAGAGATTATTTGCTTCAACTTTTCATACAAATTTACCTGTTATCGTTCCACAGGTTACAAAGTAACAGAAGATATCGCAAAAACTCGCTGCTCTGTGCCGGGAGTTGGGCTCATTTCTCCTCCACCCCATCACGATATCTACTCCATTGAGGACTTAGCGGAGTTGATCTACGATCTCAAGTGCGCGAACCCTAGGGCCAGGGTCTCCGTCAAACTAGTGTCAGAGGTCGGCGTAGGCGTAGTCGCCTCTGGTGTTGCTAAGGTAACTGATAGTTTTATAAGTCTACCTTTCTTTTTATCACGTCCATTTTCGTTGACCAACCTTTTTCTATCCCTACATAGAACGCAAATCTATAATATTATTGTACACTATTGATATTACAAGTACAGGCTAAGCGACCTAAGAGCGAAGTCAGATTCTTTTGACGAACTACACAGTTGGCCAGAGAGGCTGGCCTTTACTGCTTCACCGGATTGAGAGGTAAGATAGCTCTTAGGTCACTTAGCCTGAACCTCTATTAGCTAGTAACTCGACCCAAGGGTCCCCCTGGCTGACAAATCTGTTTAGGTTCGTCACAAAACCAATATTATAATAGGAATTATTTTGTTCAATTGATCAGTAGTAAATTCGAGGACTACAGATAGATTCAGTTCTAATACAGTTAAATTTGATATGCACTAACGAGAGCTTCTGTCTTGTCGCGACGAGCTGTCATGTGAGTGCTTAATAAAAATCCTCATGGTGAGTGGACACAAAGTCTCTGGATAGATAAATTCTTTATTGCACTAAAACATACAAAGGCGATTTAATGCTATCGGTTTAGCGTAGCTTATTCGCTGTCTGTTGACGTTTTACACTCGTGCATAAATGTATCTAGAAATTTTATTTATTTTAAACAATAAGAATTATAACACCGTTACAGATAAACCAAATTTATGTTATAAAATTAAAACAAATAAAAAGCAGCTTGATGCAATGACGAATATATAAATTAGAGTTGAACATGTTCTATGCATTTGTAGGCAGCTTCGATAAAGACCGACTGAGTGCAACAAAATATTTCTATGTGCAGTGACATGGTATTAACAAACCCAACCGTCGCGCAGACAGCGGAGAGTTCCCGTACAAGTCAGTCCTGGAGACAGGCAGTAGGAACAATTGTCTTAAATGACTTATTGTTGTATGATAGTTTTTAACTGGATGCGATGACATGATAGTTATTCGGCTTTGGTGTAAAATTGGATATTTCGAGATACGACATTTCCCCTATCTACCGTAGATATTATTACACAAATAAATGAATGAGTCATTTAACATTATATATAAGATTATGTATGTTGTTTGCGTAGGGTAAGGCCGAACACATCGTGATCTCAGGGCACGACGGTGGCACGGGTGCCAGCTCGTGGACAGGTATCAAGAGCGCCGGACTTCCTTGGGAACTTGGTGTGGCGGAGACACACCAGGTGCTTGTCCTCAACGATCTGCGATCCAGGTAACTGTGAAATCCACTGTTGAAACACCAAATGATAATGGCCCTTTAGTAGTTTTTACAAGGGTCTGTATTTTAGTATCTTATAATATTTCTCACAAGTATGACCTTCAAGGATGCTAGTGACCTTCATAAAACCATCAAGCTTGCTAATTTTAATTCAAAGGTGTCATTTATACTATTGTCTGTCTTCGTTTTCGCAAGCGGTCTCCTAACATCCTGTATATAGCCGTAGTCGGTCGGCTATGATTTAAGATACATATTGAGGATAACTATTTTACATATATATCCCACTGTTGGGCACCGGCCTTCTCTATAAAGAAAGTATTAGAGCAGACTCCACCACGTAGCCCTGGTGTGGATGGGACTTCACATGTGTTAGAAAATTTTCTAACACATAACATTCAACCTCACGATGTTTTCCTTCATCAACGATCGTGGTAAATCAGTACATCAAATTTTAACAAATAAATTAATTGGTAAGGGGGAATGAGCTCGGGTTGCTAGCGTACTACGCAACATTAGGCGATCACCAGGACACTGAGCCACCACTGCTGTATAGGCTGTAGCTTTTATGCGTATGTCATGAATTAACTTGTTTGCAGAGTGGTGGTACAAGCGGACGGACAAATCCGCACTGGCTTCGATGTGATGGTTGCCGCATTACTGGGCGCTGACGAGTTCGGTTTCAGTACCGCGCCGCTCATTGTCCTCGGTTAGTAACCAAGTCAAGTTAATTAAGTTTTATTCACATTTCGTGTTAAATACTTACATAAATATCACAAGTAAAACACTGAAAAAAGATTACTTCCGCCCACTGCCTATCACTATCATAATCATAACCAAATGCCTATAGCATATGACGACCTCTTCGTCTATTAGTCCAAAGTTTATGTGACATCATTCGCTATCTATATAAATAATTAAATCAGACAGACAGTTTTTAATATTAAATACTTCGTAATACATGGATACATATGTATATACGGTACATTTACCAAAATAACATTTTTTGCTATTTTTGTCAACTTATTTGTTCCGGCTAATTTTTGGAACGGCTGCACCGATTCTGAGGGGATCTTCACTGGCTGATAGCTGATGTCGTAATGAGTACCTTAGACTAGAAAAAAAAAATGTTTTTAATAACGAGTAACATCGGAAGGCGTAGCTAGTTTTCTAAATTAAATTCCAAGCAGTAGGACTCTAGGAAAGTGCTACCACCTTGCAGAACGTAGAATCCTTAAGAAACATTTACTTATACCTAAAAGAAATATATGGGTGACGTACACTGTAGTAACACATATTTATACTGCTAAAGTACATTAGTTACATAATAAAATATTGTAATTTTTACATTAGGCTGCACAATGATGCGTAAGTGCCACCTCAACACGTGCCCGGTGGGCATCGCCACGCAGGACCCGGTGTTGCGCAAGAAGTTTGCCGGCAAGCCCGAACACGTCATCAACTACCTCTTCATGCTGGCAGAGGAGGTATTATTTTTGTAAAATGAAGCTAGTAAATAATATTCTAAGCTGTATAAAGCCTTATTGCCATTTAATGAGTGTCATTATCTTCAATAACTGCAAGATAATCACGCACTAAATAACTTATAAAAATATTTCATCCCAGTGAGTCGTAGCGTGAATGGGCCGTCCAACTTAAGAACAACCCCACTCGTTAGGTATTTTACTCCCAGCACTAACACTTCCCCAAGGCGCATTAAAAGTTAGTGTAGCTTTCAAATGTCCGAAGATACTCCGTGGAAAAGCAACCGACTGAATTGTGGTCGTCTCAGGCGCCCTCGAATCGGGATGCTCGCGCGTAGTAGTTTTACCCAAGTCGAATTTATAGGTTCAGGCTTAAGTCTAAGAGCTATTCCACTTCCCAATCCAGTGAATTAGTCAAAGTCAGCGTCTCTAGCTAATCTGCGTAAGTTCGTCATAAAAAAAGGATTATTGCAGGTAGGTAGTCTCTATGATTGTCATGTTCAAGTAAACAAACTCTTTAAGTTATCAATTTCAGCTAAATTTACATACAACTTTGTACTCGTATCTGCTCTTTATGTGTTGAACCCTTATTGATTTGATTTTTGTCACAGGTCCGTCAGCACATGGCAGAAGTGGGAGTCCGCAGATTCCAAGAGCTGATCGGACGTACAGACCTGCTGAAGGTGCGCGAGAACAATGACAATCCGAAGGCCCGCTTGCTCAATCTCAGTCTCATACTCAAGAACGCTCTGCACATGCGCCCTGGCGTCAATATTGTTGGCGGATCCAAGGCACAGGTAAATAGAGCATTTCTGTTTTACTGTTAACTAACTTAAAATAAAGCAATGATAGCCTAGTAGTAAAATATTTTTATCGAATTTTTTTATTTTTTAAGAACAACAAAATCACTTGCTAAAAATTGTGTCCAGTGTATGGGATTACCACTTGTCACCCTGACCTTGGTGAAAAATGAACAGCGAAAACTGTCTCTGTCGACCTCCTAGGGTTAAAAGGACGCGAGAGCTTATTGCCTTCCAACTTCTTGTTATTTCTATATCCTTTACTTCTTGTTTTTTTTTAATTATCATACTTATAGGGACTTGGCTATTATGTCATAGTTGCATAAGCACCAGCACATCCGAGATATTTCAGTTTTTTTTTAATTACGAACTACACAGTTGGCCAGAGAGGCTGGCCTTTACTGCTTCACTGGAGTGAGAGGCATAGCTCTTAGGTCGCTTAGCCTAAAGCTCTCTAAGTACAAAAACCTGTATGTATGTACATATCGTTAAACCAATGATTTCAACAGCTAAAGAATCCTTCACATCGGAACACAGAAAATGCACAGTAAGCTTCACAGCATAAGTGGTACATGCATAAGTGATACGTCGCTCACCTTTGCGTCTGGGGTCTCTGTGGGTACGGTGTCCACTCAGTGCGGTGCGTAAGCTGGCGACAGCGAATCGCATCCGCATTGGGTGGACGGCCGCAAGGTTGGTGGTGCTCGCCGCGAGACCACTGCAGTGTTTCCGGTGCCTGGAGCAGGGGCATGTACGTAGCACATGCACCTCCGAACAGGACCGGAGCACGCGGTGTTACGCTTGCGGCGAGCCAGGCCACAAGGCTAGACAGTGTACGTCAGCCGCACTGAAGTGCCCACTGTGCGCGGACCTTGGTCGCCCAGCCAACCATCGGTTGGGGACCAAGGGCTGCGCACCCAAGAGGAAAAAGGGAGGGAGTAGGCGGGCTCCCCTCCCAAGGCCACACCCAGTGTGCCGGAGGCCATGGAGGCGTCACCTTCATTGTGAAGGTGAAGGTCCTCCAGGGCAACCTGAACCACTGCCGAGGGTCGCAGGACCTGCTTATGCAGACCCTCGCGCAGTGGTCAGTAATCTCTGGCCGTGGTGACAGAGCCTTACCGAGTCCCGGACCATCCTCGCTGGTTCGGTGACGACGGAGGCTCTGTCGCCATTACTGGGGAGTGGTGGCGCAGGGGACCCGCCCTGTTCCTTACTCGTTAAGGGACAGGGCTACATTGCGGTGCAATGGGGTCCCCTGGCAGTTCTGGGCTGCTACGTCTCTCCCAACTGTACCCTCGCCGCCTACGAGGCGTACATGGATGCGGTGGGCGACTGCGTTCGCAGATGCTCACCGCGTCCAGTGCTAGTCCTGGGTGACTTCAACGCTCACTCCAGAGTGTGGGGGTGCACCCGGGACAGCGCGCGGGGAGAGACCGTGCAAGAGTGGGCGGCGGGACTGGACCTCCGGCTTCTAAACCGGGGGTCCGTCAGCACCTGCGTGCGTTGGCAGGGGGAGTCGGTCGTCGACTTGTCGTGGGCGACTTCCTCTGCCGTACGCATGGTGTCGGGATGGAGGGTGGCGGATGAGGTGGTCACATTATCTGACCACCTCCACATCATGTTTGATGTGGCCCTCCGTCCTCCCGCAGGTGCTGCCCGCCGGCACAGTAGCAGCCGACCGCGGCGATGGTCCCTCAAGCGGCTCGATGCTGACATGCTCGAAGCCGCTGCCACCGTCGCGGCATGGACGGAAGGGTCTTGCCCGATCCCGAACAAGAGGCGACCTGGTTCCGGAGCACAATGACGTCGATTTGCGACGTCGCGATGCCAGGCCGGGTCCCCAAGCTCCGGGCGGTGTACTGGTGGTCGGAGGCCATAGAGCAGCTTAGCGAGGACTGCTCACGGGCCCGACGCCGGTACACCAGAGCCCGTAGAAGAAGGCGAGCCACAGCCGACGAAACGGCGAGCTTATGCCGGGTATAGAGGCGCCACGATCGCGCTCCAACTTGCAATCAAGGATGCGAAGGCTCGATCCTGGAGCGAACTCCTCGAAGGGCTGGAGAGGGACCCATGGGGCGCCCGTACCAAATTGTACTGGGCAAGCTCCGGCCTTGGGTCCCTCCGGTGACGGAAACCCTGGATCCTATATTCGTGGAGAGTGTGGTGGACACACTCTTCCCTAGGATCGAGACCATCCCTACACCCCAGCGATACCGTCGGACCGTACCATCTGGTCCGACGAGCTGGGGGTAACCGATGAGGAGTTGGATCGAGCCACGGGGCGCCTCAGGGCCCGCAATACAGCACCCGGCCCAGACGGGATTCCCGGAAGGGCTTGGGTGCTGGCTCTCGCCGCTGGCCTGAGGGGGAGACTTAGACGGCTGTTCACTAGATGTCTGGAAGTCGGAGTCTTCCCTTCGGGCTGGAAGGAGGCTAGGATGGTGCTAATTAAGAAAGGAGGTAGGACCGCGGAGTCTCCCTCCGCGTACCGACCCATATGTTTGCTGGACGAGGCGGGCAAATTATTCGAGAGAATAATTGCCGCCCGCCTCAACTCGCACCTGCGGCAAGCAGGCCCCGACCTGTCGGAATGCCAGTACGGCTTCCGGCAGGCGCGGTCGACCGTTGACGCGATCCTCCGGGTCCGTCAACGGTCGGGGCAGGCAGTGACCCGGGGTGGCGTGGCGTTGGCTGTCAGTCTTGACATAGTCAACGCATTTAACACGCTGCCCTGGGAGCGATTAGGGAAGGCACTGGTGTACCACCGCGTGCCTCCCTACCTGCAGCGCATCGTCGGGGCGTACTTGCATGGCAGGTGCATCCAGTATATGGGTCGGAACACGTTCCACCAGAGGGAGGTGAATTGCGGGGTTCCGCAGGGGTCTGTGTTGGGGCCCCTGCTATGGAACCTTGCATATGACGCGGTCCTTAGGGTCGGTCTCCCCGTCGGTGTGAGTGTCGTCTGCTATGCAGACGACACGCTAGTCATGTCCGACGGGGACGATTTCGATAGCACCATCCGGCTCGCCGAGCTTGGGGAGTGGCATGCGTCGTGGACAAAATCCACGAGCTGGGTCTACGGGTAGCGCCTCACAAGACCGAGGCGCTATGGTTCCACAAGCTCCCAAGAGCTAGGGAACCACCCAGCCGGTCGGTTCGCGTAGGTGACGTGCAGGTCGGGTGGGGTCGACGATGAAATATCTCGGCCTCATCCTGGACAGTCGTTGGGGCTTCGAAGAGCACTTCGACCGCTTGGTCCCCAAGATCGAAAAGGTAGTGGGTGCTCTGCACAGACTGCTGCCTAATCTTGGGGGCCCCAGGAGGAGTCCGCCGCCTCTACGGAGGAATCGTGCGATCCATGGCCCTCTACGGGGCGCCCGTGTGGTGTAACCGCTTCACGGGCGTCCGGCGCTGCAGAGCTAAGCTCCTTAGCCTGCAGCGCAAGATAACCATTCGGATCGCACGAGGATACCGAACGGTATCATACGAGGCGGCCACTATCCTGGCTCGGTTCCCGCCACTCGACATCTTGGCGGACATGGACGCGCGTGTATACATGCGCGTCCGGGCCGTCGACGGCGGGGACGAGCCGCCCCTGGATGCGGGAGAGGTGCGTCGGCAGGAGCACAGACGGGCGATGAAGGTGTGGCGCGTGCGGCTCGCGGAGCGGCGATACACGCGCCAACGCATCGTCTGTGCCTTCCTGCCGAACTTCGAAGCCTGGCAACGGAAGAAGGAAATGTACGTCACGTACCGCCTGACACAGGTACTCACCGGGCACGGGTGCTTCGGCGAGTACCTGAACAGGATAGGGCGCGAACCGACCGCGCAATGCCACCATTGTGGCTGTGACCGGGATTCCGCGCAGCACACACTAGCCGTGTGCCCCGCGTGGGAGGCGGAGCGGCGGATCCTGGTCCAGCATATCGGGCAAGACCTCTCCCCGCCGGCGGCAGTAGCGGCTGCGCTGGTGGGGAGATCTAAATGGAAGGCGCTGGTCTCCTTCTGCGAGTCAGTAATGACCCAGAAGGAGACCGCAGAACGGGATCGGGAGAGGGTCGATCCCGTTCGGAGATGTGAGCAGGCGGGCCGGTGGCAGACCGGCCCGCAGCCCTGTAGTTCTGGGCTCTCAAGAATAAGACTACGGTATCCCCTGCCTGTCGTATAAGGCGACTAAAGGGCCTCAGGTTCACTGGGCGACAAGGGTGGGGGCCTTTGTCGTCCGCTAAGGTGGACCCGGGAAGAAGGCGACATCGGCTGGCCCGTGTAGCCTTGCACTATGAGGGCACAGGGGAGGAGAATCCTCCCCGGGACGTGCTCTCCTTGAGCACAGTGCAGAGGGGCTCCGGTGCGTTCCACTGGAGATCCCGGAGCCCCTCGTCATGCACCGAGGAAAGGGCCACCGGGGAGGTTTTAGTGGGTAAAAACCCCACATAACCGCCGCCTTCCCCCCAGAAGGCGGGGTATCTTTTTGAAGATTTCCTCCCCGTTAACAAAAAAAAAAAAAAAAAAAAAAGTGGTACATGCCATGTCACTGTGTTAATTAAACGCAATACAACTATCCGTTATGGTTTGATGTGTACTAGAATAATAACCTAAATATTTTGGTACCCTGTGCTGTCGTTAATGAACCTGGCTGGCTTCCCTTGCGTTGGTGTTGACGCCAAATCCTAAAGCTCTGTCCATATTTAGTAATATGTAAATATTTAGATAAGATATTATGTGTCCAGGACTTCCAACTGGAGAAGCGCCTAGACAACCAGCTGATAGAGCAATGCACCGGCATCTTAGACGGCTCGCAGCATCACTTGCAGGTCTCCATGAAGATCACCAACGAGGACCGCGCCTTCACCTCCACTCTGTCCTATCACATTGCTATGTAAGTTTTCATATGCAATGTCATTTTCGTACTGATTTCTATCATAATACTTAGTATATAAATACAATTAGAATAGATAAGAATATTTTTACGGTCTTTATCGCGGTATAATTTTGCTTTATGACCTCTACCCAGGACATGCAGTATATTTAGCGTATATTAAGCACGCCAATTAGAATAGACTCAGATGGGCCAGGAAACGTAAGGACAAAGAATCCCGAAGGTCGAGGAAGACCAAAGCTCCTTTGGTTGGACGGTGTGGCAACGACAAACAAATAAGCATAGTTAATAGGACTGTGGAGGAAGTTGCATGACCAAACCAAGATCTATAAAGAGCCGTAGAGCTAAAAGAAGAAAAAGAATATTTTTTATTTTAGCCAAGCCTTACCATTTACTAAGCATACTACCAGAGCTTAAGATATGGTTAGCTAATTTTGCATAGAACTCGAACATTACAAAAATTAAAAACCTGTTATCCTGAACACTGCCATGACAACGGGAAATGTAAAGTACTGGAAACAAAAAGAATTTAAATAGTTCATCCGCGGATAGCTACCGACCAAGCCGTGATTAGGAACTCTGGGGTGGCATCGGATCGGAATGCTTACGCGTAATAAAATAACCGCCCAATTCGAGGTTACCACTCACCCTTGTGTCGAGAATGGAGGTTCAAGCTAAACAACCTAAGAGATGCATAATCTCAATCCGGTGAAAAAGTCAAAGTCAGATTCTCTGACTAAATTGTGTTCGTTCTTCAAAATTTAAGAACGATTTATGTCAAGTTCATTCATGATCACATCACCTATAGAGGAGGAATAGGAGTGCATTTACTGAAGTGTAGCTTTTGTATGTCGTAGCATTGAAAATTAATCTTTGACATTTAAGAAGAGCATCTTTTAACCTTTGTTATTGTGCACTTACTTCAGGAAATACGGAGATGAAGGTCTACCAGATGGCACTAGTATTGACATATCTCTAGTAGGCTCTGCGGGGCAGAGCTTCTGCGCGTTCCTCTCCAAAGGAATTAGGGTCACCCTCGAGGGAGACGCCAACGACTACGTCGGTAAGTATTTGTTTTGTTAACAGAAATTGAAAATGAGTTACGGACGTGACTATAACTGGGCAATGTAAAAAGGAAGAGAAAAAAAGAGATGGAGGAGACAGAGTAATGGAAGTAATTGAAGAGTAGAAACGAAAGAGAAATAGAAAATAAGGTCCCTGACATCCATTACTTGTTCGGGATACCAATAAAATGTGCTCCGAGTCTGTGTACAAAATTGTTTACAAATTGAACATTCAGTTACAGTAGTAAATATTTGCTATTTTTAGTAATGTTCTGGTTCTTTGGTGGCATTATGGCTTGCCAATGGCGTAGCACTAGCACACCAATCGTGTGTTTTTTAGTATTTGGTATTGATTGAATTATATTAAAATTAATAAAAATCTTTATTTTCAAAAACAAAACATAAAACAAGAATACAATGTTTAGATCTTTTAAGTATAAAGTATACTTGTGCCAGAAGATCCAGCTCTTCCTTAATCATATCATTTTTTTTTTGAGTTTATTAATATAAAATTAAAATATGTATATGTGATTGTGCATTTGTGTCGGTGTGTATGAATGTGTGTATTACAATAACAATGTACAAGAAAGATATTATTGAAATTGGTATAATCTATATATCGTAATATTGCCTCCGTATCCTCGTAGTCCAAACCTTCTGGCCACTTTAGTAAAGATGCCATACAGTGGTGCCAGTTTAAAACATTAATGCGTAATTTCTTGTTTATATGTTTAAAAACATAGCTTGATAGCTTTCTTTATTAGACTACTGGCAAAACTTGCATGCTTTGACTGTAATAGATCGTTTTATACTGGCAAATAGTAAACTCTAACCCGGTGAGGTCACTCAACACTCTGAGATGACAAAACAATTTAGAGCAAAAAAAGCTTATAAATGACATTATTACATTGACATTATTAATATCATAAAAGCAAAACTTTATAAAAATAAAATCGTGAAAGTATATACATTTAAAGTTTGTAATGTTTGTTTTTTCCAGGTAAGGGTCTCTCCGGTGGTACGGTGGTTATCTACCCGCCGAAGTGTTCGCCGTTTGAATCTCACCTCAACGTTATTGTCGGCAACGTATGCCTGTATGGCGCCACTTCAGGACGGGCGTACTTCCGGTAAGTTTTAGTAAACATGGAACATCAAATATCATCTGAGCGACTCACTTAATATGGATTTTGTAAGTATGGATTTTAATATACGAAATAACGACTTTGGGTAGTCCTGGGCACCGCTGAAAATCAGCGCTGTCGCATCCTTGCGACGGCACATGCTCAGACGGTGTCCAATATTGGCATCATGTCTTATGTCCTATTTGTCAGTTTTTTCTTTTAACTGTATTTTTTCATGATGTGTTTCATATTTTGTGCCAATAATAAATATGACTATATTAAGTGGTTGTGTACCTATTTTTGCACTCGTGCGAACTGTGGTGTATGGTGTGATGAATCTTTTCAATAGTTCCGGAATAATATATTTACTTCCGCTTGTGAGTTATTAACCATCAAAAACATTTTAATTAAAACGGCAACCGTATACTAATTTGTCACAGCGATATTTTGGATATTTAATTCATACTTGCCACCAGCAAAGTGTTAGCTCCAACGTTTTTTCGTAGGAAAACGGACAAACGAACTTACGGCTCACTAGATCATAAGTGATCACTATAGCCCTTGAACATCTACAGCACTGGAGGAGCTGCAGTTGCCTTTGAAAAAGGAGTATGCCCATTTCTTGAAGGTCGCCAAAACGTACAGATTTGGAAACAAAAGTTGATTCTACAGGTAGATTGTGCGTGGAAGTAAGGTACGCGAAAAACGCAAGACAAAATTATGTGGTGTCATGAGACACCGGGTAGGAACAAAGTTCCTTCAAATAATATAGCAGCAACACAATTTTCAAACAAAAATTTTGTTTAATTTTATATATGTTTTTGTTGATTGATTTTTATTTATTTATTTATTAAGTATTTTACAAATTTATTATTTTAAAAATTTGCAATTTGTGTGCAGGGGCATAGCGTCGGAGCGTTTCTGCGTGCGCAACAGCGGCGTGACGGCCGTGGTGGAGGGCGTGGGCGACCACGGCTGCGAGTACATGACGGCGGGCACCGTGCTCGTGCTCGGTCTCACCGGCAGGAACTTCGCAGCCGGCATGAGTGGTCAGTCCTTAATAAACCTAAAACCTATAGCCTTTATGCATATATAGGCTATATACTCGTATGTCCCATTATTGGGCTCAGGCCTTCTCTGCTTATATGTAAAAAGTAGATTTTTTGTTTTCAATTGATGAAATATTTATTTTAAACGTGTTTTAAATAATTTATTTTAGATAATGATGTCTGATCTTGGCAGTATGTTTAATTAAACAAGAATGTAAGTTTATGTTTTTGAAAGATTACATTCTTAAAAACAATTATATCCAGGTGGTATTGCATACGTTTACGACGTGGACGGCTCTTTCAAAGACAAATGCAACCCCGAGATGGTGGAGTTAGTGCCGTTGGACGGAGAAGATCTGGACGAAGTCAAACAACTTCTTGAAGAGTTTGTCGAGTGTACTGGGTAAGTATCCATTTTCCAACTTATATTTTGTGTTTGAAGTAATCTTACTTCACTCTTTTTTGGTTCATGAGAATAAGTGTTGTTAATTAATTAAATTTAGTAATAATTATAAGTAGTTTTACTTGCGCCCCGCGGTGTTACTCGTCATTAACAACTATTTATTTGAATTTTTGTAAAATAAAACCAAAGCCTACGTTATTCCTGATTGCATCAACTGCCAGTGATAATCCCGCCAAAATCGGTGGAGCCGTTCCAGATATAAACCGAAACGAACAGACAGGCACAAAAACAAAAATTGTAAAAAAAATATTTTGGTATATGTACCGTTTATTCATAAACAGACACTCAAATTCTATTTATTTGTATAGATAGTAAAATAATGGATATTTTACTAAGCGAATATCGTCTCTCTTCTAATAAAAAAAAACATAATAAAATAAACTCTCAATTTTTTTTACAATATAAACCTTTTTTTTACAATAAAATGTGATCAAAAACTCATGTATCAAATAATACATGTAGATATTACATGTAGCCTTTATTAATTATCCTCATTTCTTCGTTGTCAAGTGTGCTTCTATTGCTTTCTCTAATTATTTCAGGTCTATCATTGCCAAGGACCTTCTCTTAACCTGGCCGGAGCCGGGCCAGATGTTTATCAAAGTATTCCCGTACGAGTACCAGCGTGCGCTCAAACAGTTGGCTCTAAAGAAGCCCGTACCTAAGACCCAGGTCAATGGCAAAGAAGCGAACGGACTGCTCGATATAGAAGAGGCCGTCCGTGATGTCGAGCTGGAAAAGAAGAATTTGGAGAAGGTTCTCGATAAAACAAGGTCAGTTTAGTGTTAGTGGGTTGGCACTGTGCTGAAGTTTTTATTGAATGTTAATTATTCTGTACTCATGTGGTACATATTTGGGACATCGTATATATTTATCTAAGGACCAAACTATTTATAACATTGTTTTTTTAAATATAGAAGAAACTTTATTACACTCCTCTCAAAACAAACTTTTTTTTTTTGTTGACGTGGAGGAAATCTTCAGAAAGATACCCCGCCTTCTGGGCGGAAGGCGGTGGTTATGTGGGGTTCTTACCCACTAAAACCTCCCCGGTGGCCCTTTCCTCGGTGCATGACGGGGGGCTGCGGGATCTCCAGTGGAACGCACCGGAGCCCCTCTGCACTGTGCTCAAGGAGAGCACGTCTCGGGGGAAAGGTTAGTCCCTCCCCCCCTGTGCCCTCGCAGCGCAAGGCGACACGGGCCAGCCGATGTCGCCTCCTTCCCGAGTCCACTTTGGTGGACGACTCAGGCCCCCACCCTTGTCGCCCAGTGAACCCGAGACCTCTTTTAGTCGCCTTGTACGACAGGCAGGGGATACCGTATTCTTGAGAGCCCAGAACTATAGGGCTGAAAACAACCTGACCAAAACAAATCTGGGCCTACAATCCTCCTTAGAGAGAACATGTTCCCTCTACAACAAAATGGTAAAAGATAATAAAAAAATCGATGTCATCCATGACGCTATCATGGATGACATCGATTGCACAG
Source organism: Meandrusa payeni (assembly GCA_029286785.1). Taxonomy (NCBI): domain Eukaryota; kingdom Metazoa; phylum Arthropoda; class Insecta; order Lepidoptera; family Papilionidae; genus Meandrusa; species Meandrusa payeni. The sequence goes on from JAGSMX010000004.1 coordinate 14,179,559, forward strand.
TTCAAATATGAGATTATCCGGTATTTGCGGGATGCTCAATAGATCTTCGTTTTTCTGTGTGTTGTTTTAAGTCGTAACTTGTTGATTGTAAAAAGTTTAATTGGAGTGCTGTGTACTAACATTTTGTCATATGTATAAGATCAATGTCCTTTGTACTGTTACTCATTGTGTGTTGTATACGTGTGATGTTTTAGTACCTTAAATAAATAAATAAATAATAAAAGATAAATCACAGAATACAAAAAGCTAATTTACATACTGTCGAGACTAGCGTCACTTGCGTCATTAGTCCATCAGACCCACGCCATGTAACCCTCTCGAGGATCTATCCGTTTTAAGAGTTTCGCCAAAAGTTTCTGAGCTAACAGCATTCATCTTAAAAAAACATATATTAAGATATTTCGGGTTGGGAAGTTTTAAGCCAGTAATTAATGTGCTTATGAGTCTAAATGTCTCATACATTAACGTCTGGGGGAGACAGGTGCAAATATGCTATTAACCAGGATTTTGTTTTTAACCTAAGAAGCTCTACATTATTATGGGTAAAGCGTAACACGATAAATAGCCTATTTGTGTCGTACATAAAAATCAGTTACATGATTTTTAAATTGAACAGGGGCTTCATAAAATACCCCCGCGAAACGTCAATGTACCGGCCGGCGGAGAAGCGGCTTCGCGACTGGGACGAGATCTACAACTTCCACCACGTGCGCCGCGGGCTGCGCGTGCAGGCGGCGCGCTGCATGGAGTGTGGTGTGCCCTTCTGCCAGAGCTCGCACGGCTGCCCGCTCGGCAACATCATCCCCAAGTGGAACGACCTCATCTACCGCGGCAAGTGGCAGCAGGCGCTCTACCAGCTGCTGCAGACCAACAACTTCCCTGGTAACATTTTGTTTATATAACGCAGCTCATACAAAACTACCAACTCCATCATTATAGTACTAGAATAATCTTTATGCATTTTAATAGAAAAAATTAGGATACATTACTTTTTTTTTATAATCCCGGCCAATGCTTTTGATGACGAATTACACAGATTGGCCAGAGAAACCTTGAACTGCTCCATCGGATTAAGAGGTGGCATAGCTCTTAGGTCGCTTAGCCTGAACCTATATGGCTACTAACTCGACACAAGGGTCTCCCCGTTGAGGGTTAACCTCGGCTTGGACGGTTACTATGGTACACGTAAGCATTCCGATCCGAGGGCGCCCGAGAGGGCCGAACCACGACTCGGTCGGTAGCTATTTCACGGATAATCTAAGGGACATTCAAAAGCTAAACTAACTTTAATGCCACTTCGGGAACCAATGCTTACACGATCTCATGATGTTAAGTGGGAATGCAGTTCTGGATGATAAGCCTTTCATTCTCCATTCTTAACCTATTGAGGAAGTGTGGGTGGTATGTATCGAGGTGGAGAGTTACATTGAAGACTGTCTCTGCCGCAGAGTTCACGGGGCGCGTGTGCCCGGCGCCGTGCGAGGGCGCGTGCGTGCTGGGCATCTCGGAGCCCGCCGTCACCATCAAGAACATAGAGTGCGCGATCATTGACCACGCCTTCGAGAGCGGCTGGATACAGGCGCAGGTAACATATTTGTATACTTTTATATAAAAACACACAAAAATAGCGCATTTATACGTTTGTCTTCGTAACATTTACAGTGGTACCTGGACATGCAAGTTTAATTCGTTCCTAATGCATGTCAAATTGCTCGTATCTCAAAGCACTTTACCCATTTTGAAATTCCTAATTGAAATGCCATTACCACAAATGTTTTGTAGATGTTTAAGTTAAAGCAAAAAACACGTATTATATTCTAGTATTTTAGGGCACATTTATGTCGCAGTTGATTAGTGGGATTTGGACCTACTACCTATTATGTTCGCGGATCCTAAATATAGAGTTATTATATGTATATATATTTGCAATTTTTTTCAATTTCTTTTTCACAAATATTACTAACATTCTTGTTACCATTCCAACTAAGCTTAAGCTTGTGCTAGGAGATGGTCCCCGTCAATAGTCGAATGGTGGATTGAAACCAACGACCTTACATTTTGAAGACCGTACCCTTAACCATTAGGCTATTGGCGCTTAAGTGCTGATCTACCACGTGCTCGGCGGTGAAGGAAAGTTTTCTCAGCGATGTGGAATTTGCCATCAGACCAGAGCCGGACTATGCCGTTGTATAAAGGCAAAAATTTTTTTAGTGGGTTGTAAATATCTTAAGTGAGAATAGAGTTGAAAGCTTTTAATTATCATAACATAAAAACATGTGTTAATTCTAGATTCCAGAGCACCGCAACGGTAAGACTGTGGCAGTAGTGGGTTCGGGGCCGGCGGGCCTGGCCTGCGCACATCAACTTAACAAAGTATGTACTACTAACAACTTATATATTATTGTAGATATAAACATAAAACTTTTTCAGGTATTACCGTACTTACATTTAAATTTTCCCTCAGGCCGGTTATTTAGTGACGGTGTTTGAGCGCAACGACCGTCCAGGTGGGCTGCTGCAGTACGGCATCCCTAGCATGAAGCTCAGCAAGCACGTAGTAGACCGCAGGATCCAGCTGCTGGCGGCTGAGGGCATCTCCTTCAAGTGTAATATCGACGTCGGCAAGGACATCTCCGCCAGCGACCTCGCTAATGAGTCAGTGACATGTTCTAAACATTTAATTCATATTCATTCATTATTAATTTCTGTGTGTTTTCAAGTGTAATTTTGCAATGATTTGTAATTAATTTTCCGATTAGCTAGAACGATAAAAGTAACACAATAGTTTTTTTTAACTTACGCTGATTATTCAATGAAATGAAGCTGACCAGATTCACCGGATTTGAGGTTGCAGGGCTCCTAGGTTGCCTAGCCTGAACTTCTATTGTGAGCAATACTAATCGCGTTAGTATTCCGAACCTAGGACACTGAGAGGGCCTAACCACGACTTGGTCGGTAGCTTCAGAAGACTACAAAATAGTTCAGAACTTGATGACAATGCATTCTAATTCTATCAACGTTTTTACAAGTAGAATCGAATTAAATTTTAATGCGTTTCTTTGTATGAGCCTTTAGTACAATAATTTCCAGAAATGACATGAAAAACAATACATACGATTTGAGAGTCTTCATTCATGATATAAGTAAAACAAAGTTTTTTTTTTAATTTAGGTAAATTTTTAATTCTTTAACAATGACACATAACACTCCATTTTACAGAATACCACAGACAAAACAGAAGTTACCAAAAACAATAGCTTCATAAAACTAATATAATAAGTAGTTGTAATCATATTGTAGTCTCTTAACAAAAATTAATATTTAACACATTTAATACCGTGGTATGTTTTTGTAATTTACATATTTGTAGGTGTCCTTCTCTATATAACTTATAACCATGGGAAATTTCATACTCTTGCGTCTGTGTAAATTACTTAAGAAGTTTTTGCTTCATATATTAAAACATTTTTTTTATTATTAATTTTTTTATAATCAGTAAAAATAGCGTTGTTTCACGTGTAGATACGACGCACTGGTGCTGTGTATAGGCGCAACTTGGCCCCGCGACCTGCCTTTGAAGGGGCGCGAGCTGAACGGAATCCACTTCGCGATGGAGTTTCTCGAGGGCTGGCAGAAGAAGCAGGCCGGCTCCACCACGCACCATGGCAAGGAGCGCCCGGCTCTCAGCGCCACCGACAAACACGTGCTCGTCATCGGCGGTGGAGACACCGGGTGAGGAACTCAAATCAATAAATGACCTTGGACCAAAAGCACACTATATATCACATAAAAATTATTAATATTTAGTCATGGAGTCGTATTTTCAATTCCAGGTTTTAAATTTGAAGATGAGTGATACTCGATTTCATTACCCTTGTCACCATTACAAAATGTCTAATAAAAACTTTGTTTTCTAGATGCGACTGTATAGCGACGTCGCTACGTCAGGGCGCGCGCTCCATTACAACTTTCGAGATCCTGCCCGAGCCCAAGCGCACTCGCGGTCAGGACAACCCTTGGCCCCAGTGGCCCAGGATCTTCAGGTAAAATGAACATCCTTCACGCTTATATTCGCAAAACGACCTTACTATTCGCAGACCCTACGCTACACCATTAGGCTATTGACGCTTTGAAAAAGCGAAAGGTACGGCACGTATTCTACCTGCAAAACTTATGTCAGAATGGGCGCAATTTATTTTGTTGTTTTAGGGTGGACTATGGTCTCAAGGTGGAATTTTTTTAATAGTGATATAGACCTCAGGGTCTGCATCCGCTCCTGTGGATTATTTGTACCCATTATTTTTTTTAATTATATTATTATTATCATTTTTTGGCATTTGAATTTTTGTGCATGTTTAAATTAATTTTGTTGTTCTAGAGTGGACTATGGCCACGAGGAAGTGAAGGTGAAGTTTGGCAACGACCCTCGGCAGTTCTCCACGCTCACCAAGGAGTTCCTAGATGACGGTACTAATCAACTATATCGTTTTATATTGTGTTTACATGGTATAAGAAGACTGCTCATGAAAACGAAGACAAGATGGTAATTTTTTTTTAAACAGGATCGATTTGTATCAAAGGTGACATGAGTACTATCGTCTGTCTACGTTTTCGGAAGCTGTCTCCTAATACGCTTTGTATCCGTATGCTATCGCTATAAAAGCATATGCACCAAAATAGTGAACCATAAACACAATAAAAATTAAAAACTTATTTGTAACGCACATTTGGCAGTAACAAATTGATCCTTATATCAATCTTATTTTAAGTAGATAAATTTTGTTTCTTACACTTCATCATTTGGACAAATATTTAAATTGTTATGACGATAAACAACGGAGTGCGCGATATGGTTACTATTAGAAAGTAAACTCACTTAAGTTTGTTTGTAACTATTCAACCAATCATCATTAAATTTTACATACAAGGGTTAAAGAAAAGGACATACTTTTTAATCGCGGGTAACACCGCGGGGCGCAGCTAGTTACCAATACTTACTTTAAACATACTTAAGAGATGTTATCGATTATAATGATTTTGTACTTGCAGGTGAAGGCAATGTGAGTGGCGTGTCGTGCGTGGAGGTGGAGTGGACGCGTGGCCCGGGCGGGCGCTGGGAGATGCAGGAGAAGCCGGGCACGCAGCGTGTGGTGCGCGCCGACCTGGTGCTGCTGGCCATGGGCTTCCTGGGCCCCGAGCGGAACGTGGCGCACCAGCTCGGTCAGTGTCACATCAAACACCTTCCACATACAACTTGAATACTACAGTAAATCATATGCTTGTGCTAGGAAAGTGGTAATCCTCGGCGGTTCTTCTTTTTCCTCTTTATTTGGGACAATAAACAATTGAAATTATAACGGACTTAATACAAATAAAATATGTAGCTACACTACCAACAACATTATCCACATTATTATCACTATTCTTTAACATGCAACACTTTCGTCTGACAATTTATATACATTTAATAAATAAATTTATAATGCTTATATTAGATTAACAAGAATTAAAGAAAAGATTACTTATAACTGAACTGATAAAACCTTACAAACTATTAGTTAGTTTTTTGCTGTCTGTAATACATTTTGTTTAATTTAGAAGGAGGCAACGAGAACAAATCAACATTTATTTATTTATTTAAACCATCAAAAATTATAACACCGTTACAGATAATACCGATATGATGTTATAAAAACTTAGTTAAATATATATTATTAAAATTAAAACAAATAAAAAGCTGCTTTATGTATTGACAATAATATATAAATATAATAGAGTCAAACACCTTCTACGCATTTGTAGGCAGCTTCGATAAACACAGACTCTGTGCAACAAAATATATCAATGTGCAGTGAGATGGTATTAACAAACCCAACCGCGCGCGACAGCGGAGAGTTCCTGGATAAGTTAGTCCTGGAGACAGGCAGTAGGATATCCAATATCCACCACACGACGGAGAGGTGAACGCACACCAGCATTGGAACGACACGTATACGCTTTATCATCGACTTGCCCTCTGGGTCTGCGACTATTCGGAATCATCCCAGCTACCGATTGCCATTACTTAACATCTCGACAGAATTCCATTTTTCATTTTAATAGCAGGGGTTCCACGTCTGTATGTTTCTGGAGTAACCAGTTGCTACTAGCGGTGTTGCTGTTTTTTTTAAACATAGATAATTATTCGCAGATCTACCGTTGGACGCCCGCAGCAACATCGAGACTGAGAAGTCCAATATCTACAGGACACCAGTCAGCAACGTGTTCGCAGCTGGGGGTAAGACATCATTTATAAGCATGACCGTAGTAAACTGTTTGAAACGATAGAAATTCAAGATAAGATTTAAACACAACAAAATCCGTAATAGTATAAAAGAAATAGGTGCCTAAAAATTTGTGCCTGATGATGATGCCTGACGATGGGCTCATCCCTTGTCGCATATAGGATCGAATAAGCTTGAATGTCTGTCTGCCCTGCTAGGTTTTAAAGAATGTGAGAAGTTATTAATATGATAAAAGATGAAGAAAAAACTTTGAATAGAGGAGTTTAAAATTTTCCAAATAGTTTATATTGGTAATGAATGCAGAATTCAATTTCTTTTAAATTATGCATAGAAAATGGACTATCAATAAAAAAAAACATTACACTATACATTACCACCATTTTAGTTACATACATACAATTGTTTGTATGGTTACTTGGCGGCGGTTAAGTGACTATTATTAATAATTATTGATAGTTAATATATAAATAGTAATTTTATTGCTTCCATTTTTGAATTAAAGTGTAATTTTAACTACAGGGCGAGCGTTAATTTGATATCACGTAAATATGAGTAGTCATTGATTAATGTTTTTTTTCATAAATGTTCTTGGTATCCATTCCAAATAATCTTAGGCTTGTGTTAGGAGATGGTTCAAGTCAATAGTCGAATGGTGCATTCGAAACCACGACCTTTCGATTCGTAGACCGTATCCTAAACCATTAGGCTACTTCCGCTATTGATTTAGTTATCTTCTGGGAGAGTAACATAACCATTTGGTCCAGATTGTCGACGCGGCCAGTCCCTCGTGGTGTGGGCGATATCGGAGGGCAGACAAGCAGCCCGCGCCGTGGACCTCTACCTCTCCGGGAAATCCACCCTGCCCGGACCCGGCGGCGTGGTCTACGCTTGAACTACCCGCCATACGTTAACCAACCACTGAGAGTTCCATTTTAAATTGTAATATTAATTTTAAACGTAGCCCGCTTGACTATTTCATCTTGCCGTACAGCGTATTTTAACCCTTGTTATATACAAGTGAAGGCTTAATTTTACTTGAACATCAACTAAGAGTTCCATTTTAAATTGTAATATCAAATTTGAACGTAGCTTGAGTATTTCATCTCGCAGTACAGCGTATTTTAAACCTTATAATATAGATGTGAAGGCTCAATTTAGAATTGAAGTGCGTGTTCGGCTGTTATATGGTAGAAGTTGGAAGTAGAGTAGACATTTCCAAATCAATGTCGTAGTATCGAAATATTTAATTATTTATTATTATTGATCTGTTTATAGAGATTATTGAAATAAATGCGTTGTGTCAAAGATAATTTTAAACAAATTAACATTCATTCCTAATGTTTCTATTATAAAATTCTATGTTCCTTTATTATTTTGAAATTATTATTAAGATGTATAGGAACTTTTTGAATTGTTTGTATAAGGCAACCAGGCGATAACAACTGCCAAATATATCCACAGATAATAAATACTGTGTAGTTTGTTAACTAACTGCTGAAAAGGTTCATATACGTGTTGTTATACGAAAAGATTGCAATGGTAACAATAATTACTATAATGATTGTAATAAAATAATTTATTGTCCAAAATTATATGAAATTTTTGATATCAATTTGTAAATAATTGTTTTAATTTAATGAAAACCGTTATATTTTTTCTGATGTTATGAAAAATGTGTTTTACAATTTGACTATCTATATTTACGGTACATAGTGATTATGTTGAGTTTAGTCTCAATAATATATTTATTTGTTTAAACAATTATTAAAACTGCATATAGTTTTGTAAGGAGTACGTTTTCGAAATATTTTCATGTGAATTTTTATAGGTGATTTTTGTAACTAGTATTTTAAGCACATTCCGTTGAAAATACGTAACATACTGTATCCTACGCTTGTATTGTAGAAAATGTCTCGGAGCAAGTGAAACGATTCTTATGAGAAATGTATTGAAACAGTGAAATTATTATTATTATTTTTTAGAGTTACCATAATTTACATGTTTTTTATTTTGTAACTGATCAGTCAAAAAAAAATCTATAGAGTTGGACTTAGCTCGGATGACGTAACAGCGAAAACAATTTTTCGATTTTTTGTTATAGTCGTTTGTATTGGTCTTAAATAAAATAGAAAAATTCTAATTATCTTCTTAATTATATAATATTTTTGTGCCAGAAGTAAAAATATCAATTTGAAAAAAAAAATCAGTCATCGCCTGTTGTGTACTAACCCTAATGTAACAATTAAAATCTTTTTAGAAACAAATTTCTCGGGTCAAAAAAAGGAAAATATCGCTTTATGCGATAAGACCGCCCATTAAGCGACTAATATCGTGTATTATCTTGTAGGTTTTGTGGAATGAAATAGTCCAATAACTAGTACACTGGCTTTATTGAGACCGCGTAACGTTGTACAAAGAGTTATTTTAACGAATACTGTGACAACTGCGCGCCATCGTCATATTTTTTACAAAATATATTAGAAGTCAGATTACAAACGAATAAAGTTAAATTATTGTTTACAATCTATGTGATGTTCATCTGAATTATTAATTATGAATTAAAGATACAATAAGGTTCAGGTAAATCATTAAGATATCATTGGAAGTAGTTATTATGCATAACAATCGCTGGGTGTCATGTGTTGCCAGCTAACAATCGTGATGTATCAAAAATTATTATTTCTGTGTATATTTATTAATCGTTATGCAATAAAGTATATTCATCCATTCTTACATTAAGAGAGATTTTTTTAGTTTTCAAGAAAAGTTTAAAATAATGTCGTTCAAGACTGAATAGTCTTTCCCATGTTTACATAAAACTATCAAACTATTCGTTCGTTACGTTCCTTTAGTGCGTTATACTACACTAAAATACAAATATTTAATAATATAACACTATATCATATATGTTGTTACACAATAAAAATTAAAAATATCCCATCACAGTCTGCTTTGAAAAGCTGTCCGTTAGCTTGTCTGCAACAATTGATACACGATACAATTGACACAAATACACGTACAAACAAATAAACAAACTCTTTATATTCATAGAAATAATGTTTGACATATTTTTTTTATTTAAACACAAAACAAACACCTATGGTGATCTGACAGACGTAACTACTGATTTCTTGATTGTCAACACTCCTGAATTATCCGGTGCAAAAAGCCTTGCACTATGCTCACTAGGGATGTTCATGCAAAATATATATCGATATAATATATCGAAATGTTGTATCGATTTTCTATTTCTATATTTAAGTAGCCTAAAACACAGATTCTGCCACTGCGATCACTGAGAAACTGCCATCGCGAAGAGTAGGAGTGTAGTAATAACAAATGTAAGACATACGAATATATCGATTTAAATATCGATATATATATATATCGTGTTAAGTAAAAACTATTTCGATCAGTTCTTGCACAGTATTCTTTTAATATTAATTCATATGATCTTAGTTAATGTTGAATTCAACTAATTAATACATTTAAGTTAGAAACGATCGATTGTAAATATGTCTTCTCGTCGATTAAATCAAACAGATATCTAAATCCACTTCATTAATTAGGTCAAAATTCTCAAGTGGCCACTTCCAGTGTTCAAAACTGACGACTCGCCAATAAGTTCAGGGCTAGACCGTAATAAGTCGTCGCTACTGGAGCGTGCTGACCTACTTTGTATCGAGTGATTTTATAATGCAAAAAAATTATTGAAATATATAACAGATGAAACTTTCGATTTCCACATTCAGTAAACATTTTCAAAGACCATATAATTATGTCATATATTAAGTTATTAACGTTTCAAATTAATCATATACATAATCTATATATATATATATATATATATATATAAACACAGTGCATGTATAATAAAATATTTAAAAAAAACGTAGAGTGCCAGACAGGAACGAAAATCTGATGTGATAACGACAGTGATATCCTAATGCCTCAGTGGTTACGATCTAAACGTCGCGAATTCAGATCCCAATCTGATTGTACTAATACAGCATATTAATCATTTTACTTGCTCTGAGATAAAAGTTGTTGAAATTTGGTTTATTGTGAGTGATCTCTCAAGTGTCATATTATAATGAAATATCGAAAATTGTTGATTTAATTAAATATTATTAAAGTTCAGTGTGTACGGTTTTTTTATTTGTGCTTCTTAATCTATTATGTGTACATTGTTACTATGTATGATACATGTTCTAAGCTGTATATAGCTATGGGCTCACCTTCTGTGAAAAGCTGTCTGCTCCGGTAGAGTTAAAGGACATGAGAGTGAGTTTTAACCCCATCTTGACGAGTCACGTAAACCTTAAACAACAACAAGGTACGTTGCGGAAAATAACTTTAGCGCTGACCGTTAATATGGTATCACAGGGGAGTGAAGGGGGCGCGGACAGACATAGGCAAGCGCTTATTGGCTTTCCTCGTGTACTCTGCCCCGCGCACCGATACCACACCCCGCTCGCTCCTGGTGTACAGTCGCTTTCTAAATTTTATGTTACTTGACTTTACTTTTCTGTTAATTTTGATTGTTTTTTATTGACTGTTATAATTTGTTTTTATTTTATTAATTTTGTGATTTTAAATAATTAATATACCAATATAAAAAGTACAAACAAAAATACTTAATTCTTAATTTGGAGAAATAAATAATTGCGTGCGAGACTGTACACGAGCGCAGCTATTCCTTCCGCGTTTCGCTCAGTGCTAGAGTTATTTACTAAAGCTACTAAATGTAGTATACATACATACTAAAGATGAACTTTAGTATGTTTGTAGTTATTTTAATTTATACCTTATTTAGCAAATGTCTAAGTCGATGACATTGCAATCAATTCTTATATCTTTAAACGATTATATATATTGATTATATATACATAGTCTTAATTTCGAAAACGGCTCCAACGATTTTAATGAAATGTTGCATGCAGGAGGTTTCGGGATCTATAAATGGATCTAGCTAGGTTTCACTTTTTGAAAATGTTGTTTTATCCGGGTATACGGTATACACACTATACTTCAGTAGATGGACTGTTTTATACTAAATAGGCTTACGTTTGGCTTCTATCTTGCTTGATGGAAGGCGAAGGTGAAGCATAGGATGGAGCAGGTGAGCCTATAATGTGTCTGTTACATTATAGGCTCATTGGCCTTAAAGGTATCCAGAAGAAAAATCTTTTTTGTCTTTTTTGACCATTGTTCATATATTTATTCTTCATTTTCAGTAGCTTCTCCCACTTATTACTGGTAAGTGGGACATTAGAACGTTGCGAAAAAATCGTTGACTGTGAAATCACTGTGAAGAAAATAAATAATTTCATCTAATGAAAATTAAATAATAGCAAGCATTTCCATCTCTAGTTGTTAAGGAACAAATCGTAATTTAATGAGTTTGACGTTATACCAAGAAAATTCATTTCAATCAAAATTATTTATAAAATACGTGTGTCATTTAGTTGCTTAGTGATGAATCAAGTAATTGATATTTAGGTCAAATAAAGTTGTAGCGCGTGGAGATAGGTTTTATTAGATTGATGTGTATAAATTTCAACAAACAAAGGTAAAAACCTGAATTTTTCGTACTGAAGAAATAGATCACAGTCACTCATATAAGGCCAGAAATGATTAACGGGATCGAAAAGCAAGTTGAATTGAGAGACGAGCTATACAATCTGAAGGTAACTTAACTTTTTTAAACTTTCTCGATGCATGGTGAGGGTCTCCGGGATCTCCAGTGGAACGCACCGGAGCCCCGCTATACTCCCTGCACTATACTCGGAGCGCACGTCCCGGGGACCCTTTTAGTCGCTTTCCACGACAGGCAGGGAATACCGTATCCTTATTCTACGAGCCCAGAACTACAAGGCTGAAATTAGTTCCAGAACCTGGACGACCGAGCTTTGCTCAGTATTTTTTTTGTAAATCATGTTTTTTTATAGTATAACTCTGTGTAAACTACATTATTGTAATGTTGCATGAAAATCCTTTCAATAGTTTCTGCGTGATAGAGTAACACGCGATTTTATTTTTTTTTTATTTAAAATATAAACTTATTATACACAGTATAGATTATTTAAAAGTTATCGGTTTTCCTGTTCATCAATACCGATAACTTTTGATGTTGCCATAAGTCAGGTCAAAATAATGAATGTTTATTAAAAAGAGCATATAAGTTTAGGGTAGCGACCCCGCCATTTACGTTTACACAATATTTGTTTTATCTATATCATTTATCTCTATATACCCAGGCCACAAGAATGTTGGTAATTTATTAACATTATTTAAGTTTTATTTTTAATAATAAGTTTAATTCAAGGAACAGAAAACAAGGCGAGGGCAAACTTTATTGCCGCGTATTTGGAGTAATTAATTTTTTCATTATGTTACGTTAACTAACTGTAAGGCGTTATTGCGAAGTTAATTTAACAAGTTTGGTATGCCACGGACAGACGTAATGATCTAGTTTATCCTGTTCTTGTGATATATTAAATTAAAATTACGTCGTATAATGGACATTAATTTCAATAGCCTAGTGTGTGCCACTAAGAGTAGTAAGTAGAGCCGCGGTAGTTCATTGTCCGGACGATCGCCTCAAGTTGCATAGTACTCTCGAGTTCGATCCCCGATGCCGGTACCAATAAATTTATTTAAATTGCCACGCGCTCGGTGGAGAAGGAAAACAACGTGAGGTCATCATCAAAAGTCTGCCACTAGGTCCGCGTGGCGGACTATGTCCTAATGCTCTCTTTACAGAAGTCCATGCCCAACAGTGGGACACATATCAGCTTGTAGCAATAAGTTCCATTTTAACGATTTCTTAAGTACAATAAAGCATATAAGTGACTTAAAAAAAGGTGTAGGTTCTCAATTAGTCTGTATGGTTCAATTTTTTAATGTTTGTTACCTTAGAACTTGCGACTGGATGTCTGGGTGAGCCGATTTTTTTTTGGACGAACTAACTATAAGTAACGTAACTCTACTATCTATCTCTACATATTCATATTTATACAAATTTTTTGCTGATCGAAAAATTACTTTTGTAATCTCTAATTATTCTATTACACCCAAATTAAACACGTTTGTTTTAAATTCCAACCATAATTATACATAAAGCTCCAAGTTTTTCGTATTCAAGGTTTTTTTCTTTGAAGCAAGGTCACATTGGCTTCCAAAAAACTTTATCTACTCAGCAGAGCGTGTACTTTACGCTTTTATCGTTTGCTGTTATACAAGGAATAATTACAAGTATATTTACAACTAAAAACAATAACCGATTTCAAATTGACTTGACATTCGATTTTTTTTTGACGAACTACACAGATTGGCCAGAGAAGCTGGCCTTGACTGCTTCACCGGATTGAGAGGTGGCATAGCTCTTAGGTCGCTTAGCCTGAACCTCTATCGCTAGTAACTCGACACAAGGGTCCCCCCGGTGAGGGGTAACCTCGGCTTGGACGGTTACTATGTTACGCGTAAGCATCCCGATCCGAGGGCGCCCGAGAGGACCGAAGCACGACTCGGTCGGTTGCTATTTCACGGATAAGCTAAGGGATATTCGAAAGCTAAAATAACTTTGAGTGCCACTTCGGGAAGCGTTGGCGCTGGGAGAAGAAGTGGCCGAAGAAACTCCAGCAACGCTCCTAGCATCTAAGGGGTGAGGCCTGCCCATAAAATAGCGGTAACGCGCGAGGATTATTCGCAACCTCCGACGGTCGCGAATGGACGCTTTGAAGATTTGTAAAGATGACATTCGATTGCGATTTTCTACGTTAACTGAGCTGATGCAGAGGCAAATAGTATGACTACTATTACAATATTTTTTGTTATAACGCTTTGAATTTATGTGTTGAGGAAAAATTTGTGAAAAATTTTCAGTTCGATTAAATGTATTCATCCGTAACTTAAAAAAATGGCGGCGAAACATGGTCCGTGAGTCGGAATAACGTGCATACTATCCAAGTTGCTGAAATGAAAATGCTGAGACGGATGTGTGGCGTAACCAGGCGTGAAATTCGCAACGAATTTGTGTGAGGAAACCTGGGCTTGCGCGACATTGCCGACAAGATGTAGGAGAGTAGGCTGTGATGGTATGGACACGGCACAAAAAGAAGAGACCCCCCCACTACATAGAGAACCTCCCGCTACAACTTTACCTTCCCGGTCGAAGATCCAGAGGAAGACCTAAAACAAGGTGGGAGAGTGTGGTGTCGAGAGACATGAGGGAGTGCAACATCGCCAAAGACGATGTCGGAGACAGAGCGAAGTGAAAAGCGAAAATCCAAAAAACTCTCTCTCTTGCTATTGCAAGGAAGAGAGAGAGAGAGTAGCTTAAAAAAAGTAACCAACCACAAGTGACCAATTATTTAAAAATATTATGCGTTTAAAGAAGATATCAAAATGGTATTATTCATTATTGTATCTTATACAATATTTAAAATGTTGGTTTAACGCCAAAATTTTAAATATTGTTATAAAAGGCACGTTCTAATAACTATATGTACAAGCGAATCTTGTTTCTACTTACTTTTAATATGTTTACATAGAATAAGCTCTCACGTACTTTAAAACATAATGAGATAGGAAGCACTATCCGCTACTGTCCGTGCTGCGAATTTGGGCAATAAGTCAACAGTCTGATAATTCAAGGTGCCTTCTGCAACGACTAAGGACAAAGTCACATATATTATTAATTTATCAATTTAAACAATGAACAATATAATATTTTTTGCGCGTTCTGTTCTTGTCATGGAATTTTTAAATATTTGGTTGCACATTTCACTATTATCTTAGCATAATAGCACAATGAGAAACATTTTAAATGTCTATACAAGATTTACGTTAAGGGCCGGGAGGATGTTACAACGTCATTCAATCTCTGTTGGAATGACTCTGTACAAAGGTTTTTTTTTTAATTTAATTTTTAATGCCACTTTGACCTGTCATTATTTGACCGTCAGCCTGCGAATTTTCAATACATATATTTATTTATTCACATTTTTACGACCATTGAAAATACCTGTGTAGTTAATTTTGAACAATGGAGATTTGCAACAACTTGCTGTAATTAAATATTTATTTAAAAAAGAATAACACTAAAGTGGATTCATGAAGTCATGCAAACAACATTAGGCGTATCTGCCACGTCTTAAACGTGGAGATCGAAGTTGACCCTCGCTCCGGCCGGGCAATAACGTCCACAACTGAAGGAAACATGAAAAGTATGTGATCTTGTATTGGAATACCGTACATTGATTGTCGGGGATTTATCAGACACCATGGACATCTCATATGAATGAACGCATAACATGGATAACGCATAACGGGATATGTTTGAGGCTGATCCGTATGATTTTCTTAGATTTAGTATTCCGTAGATTTTTGACAATGCATGAATCCTGGGTTCACCACTATACTCAAGAGTCAAAACAACAATCCATGTAGTGAAAAAAAATCAGGTGAACCGATCCCAAAGAAAGCGAAGGCAATTCTTTCTGCTGACAAGGTGATGGCGTCAGTTCTTTGGAATGGTAACGGTGTCATTACGGTGGTCTATCTTCCGAAAGGCAAAACAATAAACTTTTACGTATTTTGTGACGGTTATGTGAAGAAATGAAAGAGAAACTCTCAGGATTACTGAGACAGAAAGTGTTCTTTCACCAAGATAACGCCCGCCTTCATACGTCCGTTCCATGGCTTAAGTATGTGCGTGTCGAGGAAGAATTATTCAATATGTGCGTGTCGAGGAAGAATTATTCAATATCACGCCAACCGATTTCGATAATCCATTTTTTATTACTTATCAATATCGTTTAACGTTTAATTTTCTTTTTTGAAGTCGGTTAAATAGCAGCCTACGCACATACATAAATTTACTTTAATATTCACCCTTTCGACGTATTTAGCGCGCATATAATTATCGCACGTCAGTGAGCATGGCGGGATGAACAAATACTTTGGAACATAATCGTGCTTGACACAAAGGAACGCAATGAACTGGAAATTTATATCGAACGGGTGAGCGAAATGGACAGCGCATAATTAATGGGACAAATGATTCCATGAATATTGAACATCTTTGTTTACCTCATCAGTTCCCGGGGAGAAATGTTCATTCTGTAATCAGAACTTGAGCTATCGCAACTCAAGTAGTCAGAATTTTCATTAAGATTATTCGCTTAGAAATTATAAGTTTCATCCTATTGATCTAATCTACTGTTCGACGCAGAGCAGCCTTAAGAAGTCATCACCGCTTCTAACTATGGCAGCATCTGAGAGGTAAGTCGCTTTATATATTACCGTATATACCGTTGCCACTGTTTGTAAAGATTTAGGGATAGGAGAATTAAGGAAAACGGAAGAGAGGAGCGTGGATTTAGGAACGCGATAAGGCTCTACAATGCGCTGCCAACAAATGTACGTACAACTAGGGCTCGGAAATCTATACCTAAGAGAAGGAATACTTTAAAATTTTCCCTTTTCTGTCCCTATTCATCTTTGTCCACGCCTACATGGTTTTATATATATGTATTTCTCTGGACTTGCACCCGTTACTTTGTCTCGACACCCGACCACGCGACGTACGTAGACGTGTTGAGAATGCCTTCTGGCATTAAGTCCGCCTTGCCTTTTTGTACATTTTATGCGAATAAGGGTGGAACTATTATTTTTCTTTAAAATAACGTGTAGTGGTTCCCTTCTGCGGCAGATATTTTTGGAGTCATTCAAGTCTTTACCGCCGCCTCCTCCGGCCATTTCCATGGTAGTAACTATCTTGCCTTACCATCGCCGCTGTGCTGCCACTATGATATATAATTATTATTGCATTATTTATTATATTAACCATTCTGAGATAAACTAGGAGGTGGTTCACGATATTAGAGAAATGCTTGAACCTTTGAACGACTTGTAGAGCTTCACGTTAACCCTGCTAGAAGGCGCATACACCCCTGTGAGGGTCTATTCCCTTTGTTGACGACAAGTATCCCTGATTAAAACCTAATGATACGATATCCATAGCTAACATCATCAAAACATAACTACCATTACATATACTGCACGGTACACTTAACCCTGTCTAGAATATAACACTTACACCTGATATTTAAATATGTGACGATAAAGCATCTTTACTAAAGTAGCTGGAAGGTTTTGACTAAGAGAATACGGAGGCAATATTACGATACAAATTACAATAATATCTTTCTTGTACATTGTTATCGTAATCCCACATATATACACACATTCATACACACTGACACTTATGCACACACACAGATAATTATTTTATATTAATTAACTTTAAAAAACAAAAGATTAAGGAATAGCTGGATCCTTTGGCACAAGTATATTTTATACTTAAAAGAAGATCCAAACACTGTATTCTTGTTTTGTATCTTTTGTTTTTGAAAATAAAGATTTTTGTTATTTATTTATATATATATTTACTTTAGGAGCGGTGGATTTAATAAAACATAGAGCGAAGCTTAGGAGCTGGTTGCTAAATTTATGGGAATCGTTCTTTTGCAGGACAAGGAAAAAAGAGAAAACAATGTCTTTTTACGAAACAATAGACGATATTTTCTTAAAACAATTCGGATTTCAAATCCGTGACACGAATCTTCAAAGGATCGCTTCTTATATGTACAAGCCGGTGGATTCTTCATGTTTAGCGGTTATCAGGATTTTATTTGGTAAGTATATTCTAGCCCAAAGTTTCTCTCTTCAAAAGACCTCTCTAAGCCTCTGACTACCGATCGAAGAAGGGTAAATGTGGCTTGAATAAGGGTTTTGTAACTGAAACAGAAAAAGAGATATGAATGAGTGGACACGATAAAAATTTTAGAAACAAAAGCGAGGGGAAATTTCAGCGTTGAAATAACGCATACAGTATTTTCAGCTAATCTGACATTGTTACTAGATTCCTACGATATTAAGATTCTTAATTACACAGATAAAATATTACAGATAACAGATAAAATGTCTAAATTATTTATCTCTTACAGGTATTGCAATGTTATTCGACATCCCAGACGAACGTGGCGGCGCAATTATGATGGAGAGATGGAGTTGCCCCAATACCTGTCACTTTCCATTGCTGTATTTCATACAGGCACTGCCGATGCCTTACATGGCGCTCGTTTACGCCGGGCTTTGGTTTGGTAACATACATAAATAATTAACTGTGTACAGGTCTTCACATTTGAGGTCTAAAAGGCTTGTGTAACACTAGCTATTTCTGCGTTAAAAAAAACAAGGAGATTCTCTCTGTACGGAAGACGATATAAATACGTACTTATTAAACTGAATATAAGCTTAGACTGATTTACAACATTCTTGGATTTATTGTTTAGTGGACGCCGTAAGCTGTCATCAATACGTGCAACGTACGTAAAGAGGCGTCCGAAATTAAATTTTAGCACTAATTGTAGGACTCCAAACTCTAAGGTCGGTATTTTTATTAATAAATAAAACGAAATATGTAGAGCTGGATGTGCACCATTAGGACGACATAAGGGCGGCAAACTCGCCCTTGCAGCGACGAGGATTCGTTATGTCTGATATAAACCAACTAAAACCACGTGTTAGCCGCAATCAGCGCTACCGAGGATTTATAGCGAATAATTTGCACAGCATCACCCGGATCTTCATCTCTAGGTTCAAGATAACAAGTCACATCTGCCGAGAAACTGCGGAGATATTTAAAAAAAGCATGACCACCGGCACCTGCAATCCCTTTCCTCTCCCCTCAGAGGGTGCGTTGCCAACCTAGAAATTATAATAAAAAAACATTGGACACAATTTTCATCATCATGACATCATAAACTGCTACTTTTTTTAACGAACCTATGCATGTTGGCCAGAGAAGCTGGCCGCGACTGCTGCACCGAATTAAGAGTTGACTACACCTAGACATCTTGGATCGCCTAGCCTGAATCTTTATACCACCACTGAATGCATGCTAAATTAATAGCGTAGGTCATCAAAGTCTAATACCTCTATTTTCCAGGCGCGTTAGGTATCGCCCTTGGTTTCAAGTTTCGTGTCAGTGCCGTCACTTTCACCGTCTGCTTCTGGTACCTCCTGCTAATAGACAAGAGCTTCTGGAACAACCACAGCTACCTGTTCGGCCTCATCGGGTTGTTACTCACCTTCACGCAGGCCAACTCTTGCTGGTGAGTCAATGGCGTGGACTTAAAATGGGGTCAAAAAATTACTTAGTGTAAATTGAGTCCCTGTTTCTTTCCTCTCGGGTCGAAGGATAACCGGGAGCAAAGCAGAGCACTTTTTATGTGTGCATTTTAGAATTAATGAATGTAGTAAACACAATGGTACATATAGTTAAGGCAATATACTAACTATACCCATATAAATATATATATATATATACATCGATTTCTTAGCCCATCGTAAGGAGTAAAATTTCAAAGATGCAAGAATGAATGAATGAATGAGAGAATGATGAGAATGATCAAACGCATAATTATGAACGTAACGTAGGTAATATACAAACTTTAATAAAATATGGCTCATTTTCTCTTTTCTTTTGAATTTTATGTCATTTCACTTGAAATAAATAGTCGCCATTTTTTTTAATAATTGCAATTAAAATTTCGAAATGTTGCTCCATCATGCGTGAATATTTCCGAACGAAAGTTTAATTTTGGTACCAAATGTTCTTTTATATAAAATAATTCAAACGCATAAAAGAAAGTTCTAACAATTGTACAATGCTGTTAGTAATGGCAGATAAATTATTAACAACGCATAGAGAGAAAGAAATCATTAAACAGAAATTTAAAAAAAGGAAACATTTATTTATCGCTTTTGTTATAAAATTTAAAGTTGATTGTTAATTAATAAAAAAATTAATGTTAATGTTTTTCTGTCCAGGTCTGTTGATGCCTATTTAAGCCCTCAAATATCGTCACGAACTGTCGCGTACTGGAATTACTTTATATTGAAGTACCAATTTTTCATCCTGTACTTCATGGCAGGCGTGAAGAAATGTAATGCTGAGTGGTTGACTGGGTACTCGGTGCTGAACCTGAGTGAGCACTGGGTGTTTGCGCCATTTAAGTAAGTACATTAATTTATGTAAAATTGATATTGTTATTGGTAATTCGACGTATGTCTGTTAGGAGGTAATACGGGTGACTAATATAATTTTTAAATCAATAAAAAATATCATTTTTTCAAAATGTCATGCAAATTTGGATCGGCTTTTTTATAAATCAGAAGTTTTTTCATTTCTGTTTTATTTTGAATGAAGCTAAAAAACATGATAACTACAATTCAAAATGGTTCACGTTTGCATATAGCATTTAAACATTAATATACGTCCAATTACCAATAATCCAGTATAAACTGATGGCCTGTTAATTGTTGTTTTTTTAATTAATTTTAATTGTGTTTATAAATCACTATTCTCGAAACTTCCGCGTGAATGATGGTTCCACTGAAAATCAGCGATAATTTCGCAGCATTCTGTGTTGAGTGGAGTCTATTTGAACAATACAGCATTATAATTTATGCGTGTTTTTCAACGCTTCCCGAAGTGGCTCTCAAAGTTAGTTTAGTTTTTGAATGTCCCTTACATTATCCGTGAAACAGCAACCGACCGAGTCCTCTTGGACGCCTTCAGATCGGAATGCTTAAGCGTAACATAGTAACGGTCTAAGTCGAGGTTACCCTTCACTGGGGGACCCTTGTGTCGAGTTACTAGCGATAGAGGTTCAGGCTAAGCGACCTAAGAGCTATGCCACATCTCAATCCGGTGAAGTAGTCAAGACCAGCTTCTCTGGCCAATCTGTGTAGTTCGTCAATAAAAAATCTCATTACGGTTTATCATTTCTCAATACCGAAAAATATACAACAATGTCTGTTGATTGAGATATTGGTAAGTTTGTGACAATATGAGACGTGACAAGTACTTTAAAAACTAAAAGCGACGTCAAATCACCCTCTTCGTATTTCCCAATTATCGTAGGAATATTACAAATTGAATTAATCAGAACCTAACCAAATTTTCATCAAACTACCCTTGAAATACATAGTAAGTTGTAAATAATATATAAAGTTACAGCCTTTATATATATAATATATATGTCCCACTGCTGGGCACAGGCCTTCTCTGTAAAGAGAGTATAAGGGCATAGTCCACCACGCGGCCCTAGTGCGGATTGGTAGACTTCACATGCCTTAGAAAATTTTTCTAAGACATGTAGGTTTCCTCACGATGTTTTCCTTCACCGCCGAGCGCGTGGATAATCAGCACATAAAATTGCAACAGCAAATTTATTGGTGCCGGCACCGAGGATCGAACTCGGGTTGCTAGCGTACTATGCAACAAGAGCCAACCGCCTGGACACTGAGCTACCACGGCTCTTATAAATAATATATAATAATAGTAATAGTAAATAATATATAATAAGTCTATTTGTCGCGCACATACTTAATGCAAATTTAGGACTTAAATAGATTTCTCGTGGATTCCATTTACGAACTGGACCACACGGGAAGCATTACCTTTTAAATAAAAAACAGAATCATAAAAATCGGTTTAACCAGTCGAAAGTTATGAGGTAACAACATACATACAAACAATAGAGATGATTTGAGAACCTCCTCCTTTTTGAAGTCGGTTAATGGGTACTCCTTATCAAACACGAATATGGAAGATGTAAAAGCATGTAGGCACAATAACTTCGTTATATAACTATGGTGAAAGATTGTCAATACACGGAATAAACATTAAAATTTAATTGAGTCATTATTTAACGCTGGCCGTAAATGTTTATTCCGTGGCTTTTCTTATCTTTTCAACCGACTTTGAAAAAAGTGGATGTTCTCAATTTGTCTGTATGATTGTTACCTCATAACTTTAGACTGGGTGTGATTTTGATGATTTATTTTTATTTAATAGCTGGTGCTTCCCGTGAAGTCCCATTTAATTGGTCCAATTCTGATAATGGTATCCATGAGAAAGCTATACAAGTCTTAAATTTGCATCAATTACGTGCGCTACGAATGTACTCGTACTAATAATAATAGAACTCAATATCGCGTCAACCGATTTCGATGAGTCATTTTTTATTGTAAAGGATGTACTTCAAGTGTAGTTTGATGAGCGTTTGGTTAGGTTCTGATTAATTCTATTTCGTAAATATTCCAACGATCATTCGGAAATAAAAATAGGACGTCCGCACGTAATTGCGTTTAACGTTTGTTTCGATTTGAAGTGGGTTTTTTTTTTTGCTTGTAAATATACTTGTGAATTACCGACATTCCGAACAGATTACAGCGTTCATTATAGCGGCGGAAACTGGGACTTATTCAATGTGTAATATTCGAATAAATTATTGACTATTTCATATTTGATAATTTAAAGACATTTAATTTTGAGACATTTGATTCTGGCCTTGACTGCTTCACCGGCTTGAGAGCTGGCATAGCTCTTAGACCACTTGATCTGAATCTTATCTATAACTCGACACAAGGGTCTACCCGTTGAGGGGTAACCTCGGCTTGGACGGTTGAACTTCCGCCAACCAAAACAGTCACTTTCATATTCTACTCCCTCCTCTCCTCGCCATCTCTAGTCTCCACCGCGTTATTCGCTCCAACATCCGCTCCTCACCAATCCTTCCGATAAATCAATTTGTAAAAATTGTGCATGTTGTAATATAGTAATGAGTCTCAACAGTTGAAATTGTTTCAGGTTATTTCTAACAATACCGCAGATAGATTTCCTCGTAGTGCACTGGTTTGTGTTCTCCTTCGACCTGACCGTCGCCATTTGGATGATGTGGTCGCGCACACGGCACTACGCCGTTCTATTCTGCACCATCTTCCATCTGATGAACATCCGCCTCTTCAGGATAGGTCAGTATTCAATTCTCAGCCCTGTCGTTCTGGGCTCTCAAGAATAGGTCTACGGTATCCCCTGTCGTAGAAGGCGACTAAAAGGGGCCTCAGGTTCACTGGGCGACAAGGCCCCCACGCCTTTGTCGTCCGCTAAGGTGGACCCGGGAAGAAGGCGACATCGGCTGGCCCGTGTAGCCTTGCACTGTGAGGGCACAGGGGGGGAGGGAGTAACCTCCCCCCCTGTACCCCTAACATCTATAATACAGTTCTGTTTCTTTAGGTTTCTTTAACTTTCATACTTGTGATGTTTTCTTCCTTGCAAGTGACGAATAAATGACTATACTATTTTATTGTAAACTACGTCAAAATTCCATTAATTCAATATTAAACGCGATGTAATACCGATCATTAGCATTAACGTAAATGATAAAACATTTTAATTTGAGAAAATAAATATCGATCACCACAACGTCGGCGTCGGCGTAATTGCTAATTTAAATACAATATAAAATCAGCATTTGTTGACACAATACACACACTTTGAATTAATTATTTGCATATATTTCAATAGAACTAGAGTTTAAAACAAATTTACGTATTTTTTTTGTAAAGTGTGATAACATTTGTAATTGTTGTACCGTCGTTTATGTTCCGTAATGTATCATATAGTATTTGCTGATACGCATGGATGCTCTTTTTTTCTTTCAATAAAGAGCAACCACAGACTTATGTCCATGTTCTTTTGTAATTGAATTGGTTGCTATTTGAATTGGCCTAAAATAAGGTAGCTCAGTGTCGGGCGGCCGCCTCATGTTGCATAGTACGCTAGCAACCCAAGTTCGATTCTCGGTGCCGGTACCAATATATTTGTTGTTGCAATTTTATGTGCTGATTTACCACGCGCTCGGAGGTGCAGGAAAACATCGTGAGGAAACCTACATGTCTTAGAAAGACACGTGAAGTCCGCCAATCCGCACTATGGCGGCGTGGCGGACTATGCCCTTACACTCTCTTTACAGAGAAGGTCTGTGACCATCAGTGGGACATATATAAAGGCTGTAACTTTAACTTTTAAAGACATTAATTTCCTAAATTGCGATTAATTTCTTTCATTTCATTCCTCGTAGGTATGTTCCCGTGGGTTTGCTTAGCGGCAATGCCATTATTTTACCCATTCGATTGGCCAAGAATGTTGTTCAAAAATCTCAAAAATGCGATTTCAAAAGGACTTAAACTTAAGACTGATAAAGACACTGTGGTCCTTGTAAGTGACGAAGAAATAAAAACTAACATCAAGGAATCACCTAAAGAAGGTTCATCAGAAGTTATAGGCGGTAAAAATGGTATTAATGATGACAATAATACTTGTGGCCAAAACGATAAACTGGACAAGGAACAACTAGAAGCAACGACTGATAAAGACACTATGGGCAACGTTAATGGCAAAGAAAGTGAGAACGAACGCCAGGTATCACCTAAAGAAGGTTCATCAGAAGTTATAGGCGGTAAAAATGGTATTAATGATGACAATAATACTTGTGGCCAAAACGATAAACTGGACAAGGAACAACTAGAAGCAACGACTGATAAAGACACTATGGGCAACGTTAATGGAAAAGAAAGTGAGAACGAACGCCAGGTATCACCTAAAGAAGGTTCATCAGAAGTTATAGGCGGTAAAAATGGTATTAATGATGACAATAATACTTATGGCCAAAACGATAAACTGGACAAGGAACAACTAGAAGCAACGACTGATAAAGACACTATGGGCAACGTTAATGGCAAAGAAAGTGAGAACGAACGCCAGGTATCACCTGAAGAAGATTCATCAGAAGTTATAGGCGGTAAAATGGTATTAATGATGACAATGATACTTGTGGCCAAAACGATAAACTGGACAAGGAACAACTAGAAGCAACGACTGATAAAGACACTATGGGCAACGTTAATGGCAAAGAAAGTGAGAACGAACGCCAGGTATCACCTGAAGAAGATTCATCAGAAGTTTTAAGTGGTGAAGAAACTGCTGCAGGTGCCGATACAAATGATGACAATAATACTAGCCTCCAAGTAAACGATGAAGTTAAATTGATTGAACCATCTAAAACAAAATCTACCGGCACAAAAGTAGATGAACGGAAACATAAGTTGACCTGTATTATTATAGGTGTATATATGTTTACACAAGCCTTTCTGCCGTTCTCACACTTCATTACAAAGGTAAATTTATCACATTATATAAACTCACGAATAAGGTATTATTTTATGCTATTGATGTTAGCTGATTTTTTCAGAAATTACATAGGATTCGCTGACATATCAACTTGGATGACTTCATTATGTACGCCTGCTTCTGCTCTTAATCACCAAAGGCTAGCTAGAGCAAAGAGCTAGGCTAGCTTAATAGCATTAAGTTCGCCTTTGTATATGTATTTTGGCACAATAAATAATTTATCTATCTATCTACGGCGATAAAACATCCTGAACATGAATGTATTAATTGGAATAAATATAACGATGAAGTCACGCTTGGATATATTTTCAATTTAATAGAAAACTGGGTGGGGTGTTCACGCTGGCATTGCTATATCAATAGACTCGGTGTGTAGCTCTACCACAATAATTCAGTATACGAGGTTTACTTTCAGGGTTACAACAATTGGACAAATGGTCTTTATGGCTATTCGTGGGACATGATGGTTCATACTTGGGACGACCTTTCTGTTGTCGTTAAATTAGTCGACAATGAACAAAATAGTGAATACTCAATCGACCCATATCATTTCACACTCAACGATCGTTGGACTAGACACGGAGATATGCTACGCCAGTATGCATTCTGTATTAAAGAAAATATAATAAAAGAGTCAAAGATACGTCCGAGGAAAAATCCGCAGGAATATTTGTCTGAAAACGTTTCAGTCTATATCGATGTCTGGGCTTCCCTCAACGGTAGATTCACTCAACGAATCTTTGATCCAAAAGTAGACTTGTTAAACGTCTCGTGGTCGCCTTTCTCGCCGATATCATATCTGATGCCGCTGCTGGAGGACTTATTGGATTGGAGGGCGCACTTGCGATACATACGGAAAACTGTGCACTCGTGGAACAACAAGAGCGATGTCATATTTATTGCAGATTTTCCAGGTCAGTTCAATGTGCAATGATTTCATGTCACGAACATTGTAACTATCATTAAATTCCTTCTGTATAAAGTAACAGCAAATATTTAAATTTAGACAAATTCAATTTCTCTTTGCGAAGATTATCCTTTCTTCGCGGTTTTTTTCTTTACCGTTTAGTATGCTGACAGTGAGAGCTGAGAAGCTTGAAAATGGTGTGTGTGTGCATCACAAGCATCCAGAAATGTCTATATATAATAAATAAAATCTCAGCATTTTAAATTTCTGTATTTTATACTCCATAACCAACATTCTGAATCTTACTTCTTCTTTGAATATCTAGATCCAAGTTAAGTTCACTGCCTAACTTTATCTTAATACCTTACTTCTCAAAACATCTACTCATTTTCCCAAACTACTTTAGACATTAGATAAATAAAATTACATTGGTTTATGTATATACTATGATAAGCCAATTGATCAGAAGAAAGCTTGCATACGAGTCCGTTGTACCACACTTAATCGAACGCTTTTGCCATACCGGGGTAGATAGTTGATGGATATTCCACTGAGACATTACACATAGCATGTACTTAGTTTATTTTACTTATTAAGGATTAAATACACTTGACGGGCACGTGAGTGTTTTACACGAAAGCCAAACTGTAGCAAAAAATTTGCGAGTAAGATTGTCCGTAGCTCTATGAATAAATGACCTGCGAGTACTAAAGATTATAGGTGCATTTCCAATCCAATATGAAGAGTTGGTCTACTGGCACCTCGCCAAGCGTAACGCAAAAGTATAAATATGAGGTATATTATTCACTTCCTATCGATATTCACGAGAGGACTACTTCAGCTTTCCGTTTCCCACATAACATACTATTTATGTCAATTATGTTCCAAACAACGGTTGACAAATGCCTTTTTCGAGGCTAGTTAATCGAAGATATATCGTAACTAAATTTTGTTCACAGGTTATGAATACGAGAGATATATTCCCGCAGAACTTACAAATGTAACCCTTTGGATAATGGAGGGGCAAGTGGCATACGAGGTTCTCTGTCAGGATTGCAAAATGCCGCATCAGCTTCACACGTGCACAGAGCTTGAAAAAGGATGTTCTATTCGCGTACCTTCGGGATACTTTCACAGGGTTTTCAACACAGGGAAAATTCCTGCTTTGTATTTGTACACGTTTCATAACAGTTCTGAAGTCAACGAATATGACATAAAACCGCACCGCGCAAGGCTACCTATTGCTGAAGAACTACTGAGACGCTTCAACAAAACAGTGCGTTTTACGGAATATTTAACTACTAACTTGATTGAATTATTTTCTTCCTTTTCCAAATGGTATTAAAGATAAAAATGAGTTTTTTCTATTGTTGATGACAAACATATTTATATATTCAAAATGTTGTCCCGTGTCTTAAGTTAATAAGCTCTTGCGTGTATATTAGATTGTATGTGTATTAAATTATACACACGTTTGACGTTATTTTTTTCTTCTACATTTTTTCTCAGCTATTGTATTCTGTGGTTGGTTTTTACTCTTTTCATTTTATCGTCATCTTCTCTTTTCTTTGGTTAATTCAACACTCTAGGGTAAATAACTGACGAATTGTATATTAAACATCATCAACATCTAAAGATTTTAAACCTTTATATAACTGTAATAATCCCTATAAAATTATTCTTTCCATAACTAAACGTGTCAGAGTTATATAATGATATAATATTTAAAATATAGTAATAAAATAATTTCAAATATGAAATATGTTTCGTTCTACTTCATTACTTAGTATTTTTCTTTATCTTAATAAAACAGAAGAAAATTAATTCTCATTTTTTATGTATTCTGTAAAAGAAATCTAATCTGTAGTCATTGAACAGAATTCTGACAGTTTTAAGACGATGAAAGATAACTTTAATTCAGGACTTCCAAAGCGATTGCAATTTGCGATATGGTTTGACCACAGAGTATAATAATAGTGTCACGGGTGGCGTGATCGGTATGCTGCTGTGTGACTGTGAAGAGAACGTTGAGTTCATTCATCGTTTCGTCGGCGTTGTGACGAGTTGAATAAGTTCGGGCTCGGCCGACGCCTCAACTCGTCATCGCGATATATAGTCAACTTTAAGACATTCCGTTGTCATTATTGGATTTAGCGCCAATAAGGCGGCACGCCGTACTTCTTTTCAAATATTGGCATTTTAGACATCTGTGATATAACGATACGTTAGTAACCTATTCAAAGATTTTTAGGTTAATCCTATACCGGTGATATCAGTGTGACGTCCTATTTAAATCCTACTGTGTATTGTGTTCTTTTGCCAGTGTGAATCCATTAAACTATAATATTGTTTAAAATATGGAGGCTTCCATGAATTATAACTTGGATGTCACGCCAAACTACTCATATATTTTCGAATTCGAAAATGAGTTCATTCATCAAAATTATAGGAAATGGATGACAGAGAATTGGACTGTGGCTTTCTATTATGTCGGGATTTATATGGCCTTTATTTTTGGGGGCCAATACTACATGCAGAATCGTCCCAGGTGAGAATTTAATGGTATACTTTTTACATACTTTCACTATAAAATTGTACTGAATGCTTAAACATAATCTATTCGAAGGACAGAAACTTTTTTTAAATGTACTATATATTCATAATTGTACTTTTAATGTTTGTTAAAATACATAATTGCTTTTTTTCTGACTTTCTGTTTTCAATTCGGGTAATTTTATTTGAATTAATGGTTATCATAATGTGTTCGTTAATGTTATACGACTTTTTCAGTACACGAATTTTAGGTAGTGATTATTTTGTTCATGATAATTTACAATATTAAAACTCATTAATACCAACTAGTCACAATACACAGCCTAATCGCTATTACTACTTATTAATTTAAATTACAAACAGATATATACACTTCGTTCAATTAGCACTTTGCAGAATTTTAATTGAGACCAAATTATTTTAAGAGACAAGCTTGTAAAAATTGTCATGTACTGTACTGTCATCCTCTCTCTTCATTTTCCCTTGTCTCTATTCAGTACTATTACAGTATTAGAAGTATTCATTACAATGGAGGCAATCGTAAAAAACGTCCTCAGTATGTACAATATAATAAATAATTAACTGTGAAGTTAATTAATGTCCTTGTCAACTTACCGCAGATATTTTTGATGTTTACTTCTACATGTAATCTATTATTTCCGCTCATAGTTGTCGAAATAATATGCTTTACATATAATTTTCCTTATAGATATTATAAAAATGACTGCATTATTATTTTGTTTTTTTAAAGTGTCATAAAAATCTCAGAGACCACTTTTACTCCAGGCACCAATTTTTAACAAGTGATATTTTATATAATGCAATATTTATTGATTAGTGGTAGTGTATCATCAAATACAGCTACCCATTTTATTAAAGTGCATTTATTATTTGCTTTGATATAGTGTCACTCACTATTTATCTTTCTTATTCTAATGTCATTCTTGGTAAGTAAAATCAGCTTTGGGGTCACAGTAGAATGGCAAAAACATGATTTTTATTTGAAGTGAAATATTTTGACAATGCTAGTCTAGGTGGTCTATAGGTCAGCCCTGTAGTTCTGGGCTCTCAAAAATAAGACTATGGTATCCCCTGCCTGTCGTACAAGGCGACTAAAAGGGGCCTCGGGTTCACTGGGCGACAAGGGTGGAAGCCTGCATCGTCCACCAAAGTGGACCCGGGAAGAAGGCGACATCGGCTGGCTCTCCTTGAGCACAGTGCAGAGGGGCTTGGGTGCATTCCACGTTGAGATCCTGGAGCCCTTCGTCATGCACCGGCCCCCATCCTTTCCTTTCCCCGTCAACAAAGAAAAAGGTGGTCTACAGGTCATAATGGTTAATAATCTATGGACCCCAGGTCTAATAAGGGAAAATTATAAAAATGATTTATATACTTGAATAAATTTCACTAACCAACTTCATAACAGGAGGTTCTCAATTTTTCTGTATGTTTTTTTTATATTTATTACCTAATAACTTTCGACTTGGTGAACTGATTTAATTCTTTATTTTATTTGACACTTCCCATGTATGATGAATTGTGACAATGGTATCCGTGAGAAATCCATATAAGTCTTAAATTTGCATCAAGTATGTGCACCACAAATGGACAGATAACTCAATATCACGCCAACCTATTTCGATGATTCATTTTTTATTGAAAAGGATGTTCTTCAAAATAGGGTAATGAGTTTGGTTAGGTTCTGATTAATTCTATTTTGTAATATTCCTACGAGAAATCGGAAAAAAAGCGTCTGCGCGTAATAGCGTTCAATTTTTGATATGATTTAAAGTCAGTTTTTGTTTTGCTTGTAAGTATTATAATATCTATTAGAAAATATTTAACTGCAAAAACAAGAATATCACCATGTCAGACCCCACAAGCCGCACTGTAAATGTGTCTAAAGAGTTATTATAACATTACAGCTAAATGGTCCCATGATTTTATATAATATTTATTTTATAACATGCTTTTATTTGATTCCCTTTTTTATTCTATTCTCCACAATATAACCTCACGTCAGCATTCTGAATTTTTAATGTGTCCAATCTGTCCTTGACATTGTCTCGAGGAATCATGCACTCCATTATGACTATTGACATCTCACCTTGAATAACAAAAAGACAATGGACACCTTTTTATTCTTTAGCACAACTTCTTTAATTCATTTTCATACATGTCATTTAAACAAGAATACAAACAATGCTTTCTCACACATGTTTGTGCAACCTTTGATAATAATAGCAGTTAACGTAATATTTATGTTTAACAAAATGTTGGGTTTTTACCTAACAATACATCAATCTGTTTAGCTTATGGGATTTAATTTTTAGTAAAATGTGACTTACTAAGTGTGCATTTGATGTTACAAGTATACATTTTTTGTGTTTAGTAATGTTGGCGTAGTTAGTGGTAATTAATAAATCAGTTATCTAGAAGTGAATTTTAAATTTGGAATTCAAATAGTTTGAAGCCCTGGAATTTTAAATTCCAGGATCAAACTAGGGCTGCATGGCAGACTATGCACTTATACTCTATTTACAGAGAAGCCCTTTGCTCAGCAGTGGGACATATATAAAGGCTGTTACTTTGTAACTTTTATGCTATAGCATTGATTAACAGTTGGTTGAAGTTGTAGGTATATGGTTTACCGAATCTATGCTAACATGAATTTCAAGTTTTTAGTATCTATGTAACCACAAAAAATGAACAAGAATTAATACACTAATAAAGCTTGAATGCTATCTTTCTATAAGGAATAATAGAAATATATTTTAGCGTTCAAATCATTTATTTTTATCTATCTAATCTATTCTTTGGTATGGACGAAATGTGTTCAAATAATGTGGTTGAGTTTATCACTTATAATTTTTCAATAAAATGGATCTTATGCAAAAAATGGTCTCTGTTGTAGAAAGAGATGAACAGTGTCAGTTGTTTCTTCTTTGTCAGAACTACAACTGTTGTAATTTTAACAACAAGAGATTTAAGTAAAATAATATAAGCAGAATTTAAAAAGATGTCAGTTTGAAAATCTGCTTTTTTAATAGATGTAAAGTAATATCTAGTGTTTTTTTTTAATTATGTATAAATGTAATAAATCTGGCCTGTTAAACCATTTCATCCGCCCTGCCAAAAGTTTTTTGATTTAATATTTTTGATATTTTGCATATGGTATTTTTGGTTTGTTTTAAAAAAAATTATAACGTCGTAAATATTTACGGAAAAGGCTAAAAAAAATTGCCACCAGCAATTTGTGTAATTTGCTCCTCAACCTCAGCTTAGACGGTTACTATCGCGTAACCATTCCGATCCAAGGGCGCCCGAGGGCCGAACCACGACTCGGTTGATTTCGCGGATAATCTAAGTAACATTCAAACGCTAAACTAACTTTGAGTGCTATTTCGGAATGAACTTGGTTGAGATCTTGGTAACTTTATGATAATCCAAGAATTGGTCTCGACTAGGACTATCTAAGAGAATGTAGGCGACAGAACTTCGTAATATAACTATGATGCTTCAGAAATAGAATTTAACATCCGTGCGCGTAGTAGCATTCAATTCATTTTAGCGTATTTTGATTTGAAGTCAGTTTTCGCTTTAATTTGTAAACATACATAATAGGTTGTCAAATATCTCCCTTCCGCCTTTGTCTTTTGAATTTCGCGGCTATGTACAAAGCGCTACAGAGCTCGTATCTAGCAATACTATACATAATTTGAAAGGTCTTGACATAACCTACAAAACGACGCTATGCATAATTAGTTTGGATATTGCGTTCAACAGTTATAGACGTGTAAACATGGACTTCACTAACGCCGAAATTCGCGCTATTTTAAAGTTTTCCTTCGTTAAAGGCAAATCCGCTAGAGAAACGTTCCGTGAGATTAATGGTGTTTTGGGGGATGGTACTCTATCACTTCGAACCACGGAGGAATGGTTTCGACGATTCAGAGCCGGTGAAAACGACACCATGGATAAACCAGCCGGCGGAAGACCTGTGACGACAAATACCGATCAAATCATGGACTACATCGAGTTAGACCGGCATGTGGCATCTCGTGACATCGCCCAGGAGATGGGAGTTAGTCACCAAACCATTTTGAACCATCTGCAGAAGGCTGGATACAAAAAAAAGCTTGATGTTTGGGTGCCGCATGACACAAAAGGCGGAAGGGAGATATTTGACAACCTAATATTATTTCTGTTTTTCCTTCCCTCTATATTTGAGCACATAGTTCGGGACAGAGTGTCGGCGGTTTACCGACGCTTATAGAAAGCCCGCTTATATTACCACCGTTTAAATTGATCCGCGACAACACTGACCTTACCGCGTGATACTTGCGGTTTCCTATCGGTCCTCTATTTGAATATTGTCACGTCATCGCTTGATTTCTACGAACATGTTACTCATACCTATATGATTTATCGTTACCACGTGGCCAAGAGCCAAGTTTCAACCGACATCAAAAAAGAGGGTTTTAATTTGTCTGTATGGTTTTTTTATGTTTGATACCTCATTACTTTGGACTGTGTGAACAGTTTTTGATGATTCTTTGTTTGATAGCTGGTGCTTCCCATGTGGTCCCATTTTGGTTCGATTCTGACAATGGCATCCGTGAGAAAACCATTTATGTGTTAAA
This sequence comes from Meandrusa payeni, assembly GCA_029286785.1. NCBI lineage: Eukaryota > Metazoa > Arthropoda > Insecta > Lepidoptera > Papilionidae > Meandrusa > Meandrusa payeni. Next base: position 14,213,057 of record JAGSMX010000004.1, read on the forward strand.
TTTGCATCAAGTATTTGCGCCACAAATAGACGAATAACTCAATATCACGTCAACAGATTTTGGTGATTCATTTTTCGCCCCCCTCCCTCGTCTTCTCCTGAGTGTATGTCGGATGAATTCCCGACAGCCACACTGATAAGCTCGGGGAAATACAAAAAGAGATTTCTGTACGATGTGTACTTGGGTAAAAAAGAGAACGCACTTATTACTTGTTTTTGCTGTAAAACTAAAATTTAAATTACAATGCTCAAGGAACATAATCTAATTATTTTCTGTTTTAAATCTTAAGTGATCTGTAATAAGAAATGATATTGCTTGCGGCGTCGACGCCGAATTGCTAAGTTATTTTGCTGAAGCGAAAAACAGTTATGTCTTTAATCGTGCATTGTGACTCGAGTCGCCATACTTTTCGTTTTATCGGAGGACACCCTGCCATATAACTTTAAAAGTAAAGCTGTTTGAGTTTCTTCTGCCACAGAGTAGCTCTGTCGAGGTTCCCTGCCGGCGGATAATTTTTTTTGGTAACGCGGGGGAATCCTTTTGACGGACCGCCTGCCGGAGGGATGAGTGGGTCTCGTCCTGGGCGGCTCCTACCTACTAAGACTAACCGCAAAAGCCATCAGCCGTTATAAATGGAATGTCTAGGATCTGTTAGAAACAGGGCACCCCAACGACCGACCGATCCCGGCAAAGACCAGACTTCTCCCTCTAAAAGGACGCCGACGCATTAGCAGGGCCAGGTACCCAACCTGGCCCGCTTTGGGCTCCCGGGGTTCCTTGCGCAAGGGTTACTGATCAACTCCGCCCTAATATCCATGCTCTGATGATGTCGGCAACCTATCATTTTTGGAAGAATGATAAGCTCAAAACAACTACCGGTGTAATTTGTTTTTTTTTTTAATATAATTAATGTAATAAAACCATTCCAAGCTTAATCTCGTTCTACAAGCAGATTTGATCCTTAGGTTTCGCAGACCTTACCCTAAATTTCCGTAATGTTCCGTAATTGGTAATCTTGTAATATTCCTAAGATAATTTGGAAATACAAAAAAGTTAAAGTTACAGCCTTTATTTATGTAATGTATGTCCCACTGCTGGGCACAGGCCTTCTCTGTAAAGAGAGTATAAGGGCATAGTCTGCCATGCGGCCCTAGTGCGCATTTGCAGACTTCACATGCCTTAGAAATTTTTTCTAAGACAATGTAGGTTTCCTCACGATGTTTTCACATAAAATTGCAACAGAAAATTTATTGGTGCCGGCACCGGGGATCGAACTCGGGCTGCTAGCGTACTATGCAACTTGAGCCAGCCTCCCGGACACTGAGCTACCACGGCCATCATCACGGCATCAAAAAGGTTGTCGGCGCGTAATAGCGTCTAACATTTGATTCTATTTGAAGTCCGTTTTGGTTTTTGCTCGTAAATACACTTGTAAATGTGACAGGAAAATATAAAAAGTTAGTAATTGTTTACATGGTCACCCTATAACAGAGGCTGATCGAGCATCGAACTCTGGCTGCGGTTCAGTCGAGCCATTTTTTTATACCGACCATGTCGATAACTTTGTCTCATATTTTAAGAGAATAGTAACACGCGAACCGGATTTGGTTTTATAACTGTTATTATGAAAGCCTTAAGTGCTAGAAGAACTCTGTGCATACATTCATTTTTAACCGACTTCAAAATAGGAGGAATCTTAAAGAAATATCAATTACAGCAAAATTAAAGGGATTATGTAAGCCGCTTGCAAACGGTCTTTTGGAAATCGTTGGGGAGGCCTATGTTCAGCAATGCAGTCCAGGATGATGATGAAGGGGTCAGGAGTTCAACTATTATCAGAATAGCATCCATAAAAAAATCATAAAAGTCTTAAAGGCATTAAATATGTGCGCGACGAATGGACGAATAACTCAATAACATGACAACCGATTTCGATGATTAATTTTTTATTGGAAATGATGTACTCTCAAGTGTAATTTGCTTATTAAAATTAGTCAGAACAATTTTATCTCATAATATTCCTACGATAATTCGGAAATACAAAGAGGGCGCTTGCGAGTAATTGCGTTGAACGATTTGATGTCGGTTTTTGTTTTTATTAGTAGTAAATCTACTTGTTTAAAAACAAAGTTGTCAAAAATTTGTGCCTGGTGTATGGCGATGGGCTCACCACCGATCACACATGGGACATAATAAGCTTGGTGAAAAACGGACAGCGTAACCTGTCTCTGTCTACTCCGCTAAGGTGACGACGTGGGGATGTAGTCTTATTAAGAGAGTAGAGTTTACCACTTTTTCTATAAAAAACAGACTTGGTTATGAAAAATATATATTTTTTTAAATAATAACTTGCCTTAACGTAAACAAAAGTTCTATTAGATCGGGTAGAATAATAATTCGCGGTAAATCACGTGTTCTTATAGATAAAGTATAATGACACAGCTTCACGTATTTGTTAATGTTTTATGTATAGCTAAGGTCGAATAATTGTTATTTAACCTTGCTTGCTTTTTTATATCTCTAGATGGCCAGTGGACAGTAGGGGGTCCACATGTTTATTCATTTAAATGACATGCAAATGGTTATATCACATTTTATAAGGCAAGAGTTTAACATTAGCAAAAGCTAGGCATTAGCGTCCACTGCCTGTCGTAGAAAGCGACTAAAAGGGGGGCGGTGAAACCTCGGGTTCACTGGGTGTCGCCCATTGTTGTAAAGATATGAATCCTCCTTTACTTAAATTTATTTCTTTTTGTATTTTTATAATTTTAAATGTAAAATGTCAATGAAATGTGTAACATTTATATATAATAGATAGAATTGAAATACGGACATTAAATGTTGTTTCTCTAAATATTATAAAGAAACGCAGTTTTGTCTTTTATTCCAAACAAATATATAGACATCGGCTGGCCCATGTCGCCTTGCACTGCGAGGGCACAAGGGGGTAGGGAGAAACCTCCCCCCCCCCCGGGAAGTGCTCTCCTTGAGCACAGTGCAGAGGGGTGGCCAAAATGTTTCTTGAATTGAGCCTACATAACATACTACATAGGATAACCTATAGTGGCAACTCTATTTGTAAGTTATCGAAATCTAAAATGTTGAGAACATCCCTTGTTGTACTTAACAAATAAATCTTTATTTTAAAAAACAATTGATTTAAAACATAAATACATTTTTTGGATCTTGTTTTAAGTATAAAATATAATTGTGTCAAGATCCAGCTCTTCCTTAATCATATATTTTTAATAAAGTTAATTAATATAAAATAATCAGATAGTGTGCGTCAGTGTGTATGCATGTGTGTATTGATTTGAGATTATGATAAGTTTAATGGCGGGTTAACAGTATTTGTTCGCTGGTATATGAGCATAACACTTCGTATATAACTGCCGAAAAATTCGCGCTATTGCAAAATTTTCAGTTGGACCGAATCAAACGGTCCTGTCAAAATGCTAACGTGCCAAAAGTGATAGATATAGAAAGGAAAGATTCCAAATTAGGAGACAGGAGTCTTTCGTAAGACGATAAGTAATTTTAGCTTGGTTACTGTTTTATTTTGTTGCATATAATTGCGTCATTTATCAAATGTAAGTCGCGTGATTTACAAACGTAATGCAAGATAAGAATCCATTTGTCGAAAATGTTATCATGCAGCTATTTACACTGATGTAGCTGGTAAGCTCTCAAATCTTTTCACACCAGGTGGCAGATAGTAAAACATTAGCGATCTGTATTTTCTTAAACGCACTGTTTGGCTCCTCCATCCGAAAGATACGCTTAGGTTAATTAAAATATACATTTTAACCGACTTCAAAAATAGAATGAAGTTGGGAACCTCATCCTTTTATCGTCGTGTTTGTATTTTGTATATGTATGTAAAGTAAAACCTCTTTACTTATATTTCTTTCTTCTTTTTTGTATTATAATTTAAAATGTCACTGTAATGTAATGTGTCATTTATATATAAGATAGAATTGGAATACGGACTTAAATGTTGTTTCTCTAAATATCATAAAGAAACGCAGTTTTGTCTTTTCTTTCAAACAAACAAAAACATTATTATATGTATATAATGTGAATGTATGTATATGTACGTATGTGTAGTATTTGTTTGAGCTCTCATAGCGTCAACACAACGATTCGTTCGTACAGTTAACAACTGGAACAGTTCTCCCGCGTTGTCTTTCCCTCCGATTATAATGTGTGTGTTTTGAAAAGTAGAGTAAATAAGCTTTGCGTGTTACCATCCAGGACTGATTTTCCATCATGTGTCAGGGCCGTGTCTGCCAAACCAATTGTGTGCACGATGAACGTTCATTAGCATCATATCATCATCATTTCAGCTGTAAAACATCCACTGCTGGACATAGGTCTCCCCCAACGATTTCCAAAGGGACCGGTTGTAAGCGGCTTGCATAAGACCACATTGCGAGTGGACGTCCTATGCTGCGCTTGCCGGTTCGTGGTCTCTAATCGAGAAATTTTCAGCCCCATCGGCCATCTGTTTCTACGCGCTTTGTGACCTGCCCATTGCCACTTTAACTTGACATCATATGTTGGTCGATATTTTCTAGTTTTAGTACTCCTTTATTGTTGACAGTATGGTTTACTCCTGGTGTAAGACTGACACTCAATCGTGTGTGTATTTGGTAACAATGAAATGATGATTGACCAGCTAACATATAACTATAAATAGATCAGATTCATAATGAAACGTCAGTAGCAAATAGCTTAGCGCTTGCTTAGAAAGTATATAAAAAACCGAATTGTGTTTACCGTTTCGACTGTAAGTTTTACACTGATTAAAAAACTCTGTTTTGATGATTAAAAACATAATAACGGGTGTTTGTCGAATCAATGTCACCTTTCAAAGTGTGCAGTGAAATTTCTAGAATGCGGCGTGCAAAACATCTCGCACGCTCGTGGTCGCCTAACCTTTGACATGGCAAGCTAGTGATTGATCATGATCGCCAACGCACACGTTCGCACGTGTATCTACTAGGGATGTTCGTGCAAAAAATATTTCGATATAATATATCGTAATGTTGTATCACTACTATACGTTTTATTCTATAAATATATCGATATTTTCTGTAGTATATTACTGTACGATACTTGACTATCAGATGAAATATGTCGATATAAGATAATTTGATAAACTCCGATTGAATCTGATTAAAGTGAATCTTATGAAATATTTTTTTAAAATTTCAGTGATTCGTTTTTTATTGGAAACGATGTTCTTCAAGAGTAGTTTGATCAAAGTTTGCTTAGGTTTTGAATAATTTTATTTCGTAATATTCTTACAATAATTCGGAAATAAAAGATGACGTCCGCACGTAATAACGTTTAACGTTTGATTCTATTTGAAGTCTGTTTTTGTTTTTGTTCCTCCGAGGGTTGTCTGGAAGAGATCGCTTTTAGCGATAAGACCGCTCATTGTTTAACGAGTTATTATGTATTTTTGTTTTTTGTTAGTAAAAAATAAAGAGTAAATAATAATTCTCAATCAACCAAAGCATATTTATGTAAGATTTTCAGGAGTTCTCTGGTATACCTTCCGAGCCTAAGTTCCTATACCAATAAAATTGATATGGCGCAATTATTAGTTTACAAAGATTTTAACACGAATTGAGCCTCCTTTCCACCTTATTTTAAGTCGGTTAAAAATAAAGGGTACGATGACAGCCAGCCTTTACCAAGCAAAACGCTGAAGTATCACATCATGCTACGAGGAAATGGTACCAGCACGGTCTTCCGGCCTATTCATACAATTGAAAAATCCGCTGCGCAGCTATCTAACAGTTTAATTGCCGCTCACATAACAAATGTCCCGACAACACGTGCTACTTAGTGGAGTTTAGTTTCGAATAATTGTTAGCCTCGTGACCTAAGCCCCAAGTTTGCTATTTTCCAGTGACGTTTCATTATGAAACCGATATATTAGTCATATCATTTATAATTCCAGCATTTTACTATTATTCTACCCACTAAAGCCCCCTCCCCCCACTTCTGGTGGCCTTTCCTCGTTGTATGGTGAGGGGCCCCGGGATCTCCAGCGGAATACTGGAGCCCCTCCGCACTATGCTCGGAAAGCATGTCCGGGGGAGGTTAGTCTCTCCCCCATCGCCCTAGACGTGCAAGGCGACACGGGCCGCCTTCTTCCCGGGTCCACTACTACTAGCACAAAGGCCTACTTTGTCGGCCCGTGATATCGTTATATAATGATAGCCTTATTCTACGAGCAATTGCAAAAAAACGTTTTCATTGTTGCCGGCACCGAGGATCGAACTCCGGTTGCCATCGTAATATGCCACTGGCGACCGCGTATTCTCATTAATTTGATTTGACCTAATCCAATTATCGGGTATTGTATACCGAGTGATAATGACATCAATTTTGTTTTCCAGTTTTCAATTAATCGCTACATTATACTTCCAATTGATACATTACTTTGAATAATGTTTATTTAAAACTGTAAAGTGAACAGTGGAGGCCTTCCGTTTACCGCTTTGCCGCGATATATTGCGTGCTATGTGCGTTCATTAACGACACTGTTTAGTAATTAATTAAAATAACTTGGAAAAGAACCTCGAGTTTGAAAGTTCGGTGTGACATATTGAAGGTTAGGAAGGAAAGGAAGTAATATATCGCTAAAAGTATCATAATAATACATTATTAATTAACCAGTATTACAAAATTATATCCGCAGTTGATTAAATAAATGACTTACCTTACCTTTTAAATTCTTATGTAAACAACAATTACATATACATATATTTAACGCCCGTGTGACCTATTGGTACCATTTACGTCATAGTAACTTCTGCGACTCATAGTCTTGAGGTAGCTTCTCAAACACACGTTTTTTTTATACGAAAATCAGCAAATTTACATAATTGTCAATGAATTTTAACAATGACAACCGGCCGATTTAAGAGAAGAATTCTCATAGTTCAAAATAAATGTCGTAATCTACTTTATATTGGTGGATGTTAATTTGACATTTTGATAGATTGATTGAAATGTAATGACACATTTGGAAGATGTCTACGATCGCGTACATACATATACAGTGTATAGATGTAGTGAGAAATTATTGTCCTTCTGGAAAACACAGATCTTTATCGAAGTACGATGAAACCCGTACTGTTAATCAATGATCGTAATAAATGAGTGACATTTTCATTTCCAATAATATGGATCTATTTGAGACAGTACGATTAATACCAACTTTTCCGAAAAATTACATAGGAAAATCTTTTCTCACTATGTCTATATATGTGCACGAAGACAAACCACTACTATCTATTTCTAACGATAAAAGCGTCACTAAAACAATTTACTGTTTGTTTCTTAGACCTTAACTTAGACGACACATTAATGAACATGGCCATCTTTCGCAAAAAAAAAACAAATAAAATATTATTTTTTTACATATGAGATGCATTTCAGAATCTCGATAAAATCGACCATCTTTTGATATGATTTTTTTGTTTTACAGTACGATTAATCAAAGTTAAGTGATAATAAACTTGAGTACATTTGTCAATGATATTTAGTTATTTTTCTCCAAACATACATTTGTTCCTGATTTGTTTGATTTGGCAACAACTAGTTTGACTTCCTACGAGGTCAAGTTTAAAACTTATAAACAATTGAAAACTCTAAATACAGTGTCGAAATATAGCACTCCCGATAGCATGTTTTTAGTTTTTTAGTAAAATGGTTGCTACTTGAGCACTGCTGGCTTTCACTCTTTCTCCCGAAGCGAGGTTATCGTTACATTCTGGGACATCCTGTATACATACAACATATGTGCGTGACGCACGGGCCTTCTCTGTAAAGAGAATTTAGAGGAATACGGACGCGGCACTATTTCTGATTGGCGGGCTTCATGTTTTATAAAATTATTAGGACATACAGGTTTCCTCATTATGTTTCTCTCATCGTCGAGCGCATTGAAAGAGACCCCTAATTATTTATGTTTTGTGAGAATTTTTTTCGTTCGCGTTGTGCTATTGAAAGTTATTTATATCACATTTAATGTATGTAAGCAAAAAATATGATAATTTATTTCTCATTGCATACAAGAGTATAACCATCGGACCTCATGCACACCGCTAGTGCACCTCAAGGTTGTCACATTAGTGAAACATATTGTTTTCTTGCTAATACACCTCTCCAATTAATTTTCTTAGTAGTATATCTCGATCTAAAGATAGTTAATTGACTTTCTTTGGTTTTACCTGTTACCTATGAACAAGTTTTATAGTTACATACTCGTAGTATCACAAAATGCGCAGTATTTTAAGTTTAGTGTGTATACACGTCCAAAAAGTAGTGATGTCACGGCTGTATATGCTTACAATATTGTTATTAAATTCAACGCTAGAATTAGATTCTTAATTTGTCCCTTAACTCTTACATCATCTTTCATCACAAGCTCAACTTAGTAAAAGTTAAGTTAATAAATTAATTTGAGATTACAACACCAGCGTCATTAGACACCTTATAACCACAACATAATAAGTGAAATATAAATGTGAGAATTCATGTAATCAACCTCTATTCGAGCGAGTAGGAAAAAGTCTCACATCATATTCAATCCGGGGAAGACCCCCGGTAGTCGCTATTTTGAACCGACTTCAAAAAAAGGGTTCTCAATTCGTCTGTAAGTTTTTTATGTTTGTTACCTCATAACTTTGGACTGGGTGAGCCGAATTTGATGATTCTTTTACATTTGAAAGTTGGGGCTTCCCATGACGTCCCATTTTAACTTAGTCCAATTGTGACATTGGCATCCATGAGATAACCATATAGGTCTTAAATTTGCATTAAGTATTTGCAGACAAATGGATGACTAACTCAATATCACGCCACCGATTTCGATAATTCATTTTTTATTCGGAAGAATGTACTCGTACTTCAAGGGTCGTTAGATTTGGTTGACAGTTTGGTCTCTCCTCTCCGGGGGCAGTAGCGGCTGCGCTGCCGGGGAGATCTAAATGGAAGGCGCTGGTCTCCTTCTGCGAGTCAGTAATGGCCCAGAAGGAGACCGCAGAACGGGATCGGGAGAGGGCCGGTCCCGTTCGGAGATGGCGCAGGCGGGCCGGTGGCAGACCAGCCCGTAGCCCTGTAGTTCTGGGCTCTCAAGAATAAGACTACGGTATCTCCTGCCTGTCGTACAAGGCGACTAAAAGGGGCCTCGGGTTCACTAGACGACAAGGGTGGGGGCCTGCGTCGTCCACCAAAGTGGACCCGGGAAGAAGGCGACATCGGCTGGCCCGTGTCGCCTTGCACTGCGTGGGCACAGGGGCCGGGAGGGAGTAACCTCCCCCCGGGACGTGCTCTCCTTGAGCACAGTGCAGAGGGGCTTCGGTGCGTTGCATGTGAGATCCCGGAGCACCTCGTCATGCACCGAGGAAAGGGCCACCGGGGAGGTTTTAGTGGGTAAGAACCCCACATAACCGCCGCCTTCCCCCCAGAAGGCGGGGTATCTTTTTTGAAGATTTCCACCCCGTTAACAAAAAAAGAAAAAAGGTTGACAGTTTGGTTAGGTTCTGATAAATTTTATTTCATAATATTCCTACCATAGTTCGGAAATAAATGAAGGGCGTCGCCGCTTAGTAACATTTAACGTTTGATTAATTTGATATATTTTATTGTATACAGCAGATTGCTTACTAACAGCTACCGTTGCAATCTAGCAACACCGTGGTGAGAGACGCTCACGTGAAAGTCTCTGGCCGCTATCATTCTATACTTGGCGTTATCAGTCGACCCACTGATAATGAATGTCGACCCGGAACACTGCTGATTCGCGTGCTTTAGTTGGTACGTTGTAAATTTATTAATTTGAAGAAATATAAGCAATTTCAAGATAAACAAGCATTACGGACCGTGACTGGGTGGGCATTACATGACCGAACTTTCAAACGACAGACCGTAAGTGTCAGGTGACATTCGAGTTGCACAGTTTCTACATCTGTCTATCCTCTTTTGTTAAATGTATATGTGTAGAATATATATCCGAGAACGTAACGATAACCTCGCACCGGGGAAATACAATTATAACGAGCTAGTAAAAAAAAACATCGGTTTATACCCAATAGTACTCCAGTACCACCAACCATTTCATTAAAACATACTGTCCGGACTGGAATCCACATTGTGTTTAATTAAATGTAATTGTTTCTTATACCTTTATTTAGACGACACAATAATGAAATAGGTCGTCGTTCTATTTTATTACAGAAGATGCATATGTCATTTCAGAACCAGACAGACACAGACCATCTTTTTATAAAACTTGTCTGCTCAGCTTAGTGTATTTTTTTGTAGTACGAGTCTCAAACGAGAGATAAATCTTATTTTTCTCAGTTCAATTTGGCTTCTTAACAGGTTGTTTTGAAACCGAATGAAAACCTACAAACAATTGAAAACTTTAATCTCTATAAATTCCACACCGTATGGTATGTTTTTGTATAGTATTGTTTTGTTTTTGTTAACGGGGAGGAAATCTCCAAAAAGATACCCCGCCTTCTCGCGAAAGCGACGGTTATGTGGGGTTTGACCCACTAAAACCTCCCCGGTGGTCCTTCCTCGGTGCATGATGAGGGGCTCCGGGATCTCCAGAAGAACGCACCGGAGCCCCTCTGCACCGTGCTCAAGGAGAGCAAATCCGGGGGGGAAGTTTACTCCCTTACCCCTGTGCCCTCGCAGTGCAAGGCGACACGGGCCCGCCGATGTCGCTTTCTTCCCGGGTCCACTTTGGCGGACGATAAAGGCTCCTTTGTCGCCCAGTGAACCCGAGGCCCCTTTTCGTCGCCTTCTACGACAGGCAGGGGATACCGTATTCTTATTCTTGAGAGCTCAGAACTACAGGGCTGTATCGTTTTCTTCTGGGATAACCTGTATGTTCTAGACATATATCTTTAACATAAAGAGGATAGACAGATGTAGAAACTCTAACGTCACGTGAAGCTTAGAGACGTACTGTCTGCGTCCTTGGACGACGTGTGGACGTAGTCATCTTTCAAGGGCGAGACGTTGCGACTGGGTTGTACACTTGTTTATCCGTAGTATATCGTATCGTATAAATGTATCGTATCGATATAAATCGTATCGTAAAACGTAAATCGTAAGATATTTATGGAAACAGGATTCTGCCGGAGAAAGTCAAAACGTAAAGGTTTTTGATTTATGCATTGCCTGTATAAATTTTCAAGCATATAATTAAATTAAAGGAACGTATGTACATACTTTCTCTTTTCTTTTGAAACATGATTGCGAAGGAGTCTTAATTTGTTTGTGCGTTTTATAAATATAGCGTATACATATTGTTCAGTTTTGTATTCAAAAATAGCAATTCCCACAGAGATTTGTAATTATATGGTAATTATACCTAATTTTGCCAATGTCATTAACCGAGTGGGGTCTTTTTTGGTCACCTTTTTTATAAGAAAGAAGGCTCACCTGATCTTAAGTGATCACCATCGCCGAGAAGCCGCTGACAGCTTTTCTTCCTCCTTCTTTCTCGCTCTCCTCTTCCTCCTTTTGGAGACCGTTATGGGAGGCTTATGTTCAGCAGTGGATGTAATATGGCGAAGTGATCAGCTACTTGTTACTTAATCACATGACAATTATTATGATAAGCATATTAAGATCTATGTGACAAGTGCTGAAAACATTGCCATACCGGGTACAAATGTGCAAATGATTCTGTGCAAGTTGGTATCCGAAAGCCGGAACTCCTTTGGTACAAGCTAAGGTTTATACACTCTGACCTTCAAACTCGTGATTCTTTAAAGTCCAAAAGATTAGCCACCAATAAATCGCTGTTTATATTTAAAAAAAAAACTAATCGTAGTTTTTTTTCAGTATGCTATTCATGTTTTTATGACGTGAGAGATTTTTGTAGATTCGGTGGAATCGTAAAAAAACTGTTTATTCATTTATTAAAACAATTTGAATAGTTTTTCAATTTGGTTTTTTGTGATAATATTTTGTTATCTGACAACACCGTCATTTATAAATCGATTTTAAAAATTCTTTTCTTATGAGAATGCTTATTTTTCAATTGACTTCTAAAAAGAAGGAAGTTCTGGGTGACATGCGATAACACCGTGTTAGCACTTCGAGGGTGCTGGGGCAGGAAGTAACCTCCCCGGGACGTGCTTCGGCACAGTGCGTTCCTTGGGAGGTCCCAAGACCCCTCACCATGCACTGATGATGGCCACCGTGGGGATTTAGTGAGTAAAAACCTCTCATAACCGCCGCCTTTCCCCAGAGGGTATCTCGTTAAAGATTCCCTCCCCCTTCCTGTGTTTTCGGGGGCTAAATCTACAGTCTTATTTGTTATAAGGCTTTATATGACCAAAGTATTGCATAGAGATGGCAGAGATAAACGAAGGTCATTTGAATTCAATTATTTGCCTGTCTTATTGACTCACACGCAAACACGATTCTTTGTTGTGTTTGCAATTGTCTGTAATGTATTGGCTATTTCGTTTTTTTTGCTATTTACGATGCTATGGAAAATTATGATAGGAATTTAAAGGTTCCACTATAGCGGAAATTATATATCGGCACCTCGATAAGCAATGCTTTGACGACGGATCACCACGTCAATTGGGGTAGAGAAAAAGACTACTCAAATTTGTGTCATAAACAAATCCAAAAGACGCATTCTCTATTGTAGTTACAAATTTCTCTTTCAAGTCGAATTTTTCCCTTTTCACACAATTACTTATCGTGGTTTTTCGTCTATTCTGCTTAATAATTGCATCTCTACAGTACTTAGTACATTGGTTAGGATCCGTACTTTTGCTGGATTCAGTAAACATTTGTTCGGGATTGTCTTTCTTTAGCTTTAGCTTAGCACGTGGTTTGCTTGTAATGTTTATTTGGTTTAACGGTGATACATGTGAGGAATAACGTGTATTAACTAAACATTATGTGTTTATGTATATACATGAAGACATTACAATACATGAGGATAATAAACAATTTATTGTAAAATCAATATTAATACTGGGAAATAGATATATCTCTTAGTATTACAAGTACTCCAAGTACACCTTTTATGTTTGCATTGATGCAAGTCTTACTTATTATAATCTAACCCCACCCCTTAGATGTAATTTAACCCCACCCCTTAGATGTTAGAAGCGTTGCTGGAGTTTCTTCGGCCAATTCTTCTCCCAGCGCCAACGCTTCCAGAAGTGGCACTCAAAGTTAGTTTAGCTCTTTGAATGTCCCTCAGATTATCTGTGAAATAGCTACCGACCGAGTCGTGGTTCGGCCCTCTCGGGCGCCCTCGAATCGGAATGCTTACGCGTAACATAGTAACCGTCCAAGCCGAGGTTACCCCTCACCCGGGGGACCCTTATGTCGAGTTACTAGCGATAGAGGTTCAGGCTAAGCGACCTAAGAGCTATGCCACCTCTCAATCCGGTGAAGCAGTCAAGGCCAGCATCTCTGGCCTTGACGTCACGTTGTAGTTTGTCAAAAAAAAATATTATAATCTAAATTTTTGCAGTAATTTTTTTTTCTTAAGGCTTTCTTTCCTTTTTTATGAAAATATTACTAACATTCTTGTTAACCATTCCAACTAAGCTTAGACTTGTAATAGTCGAATGGTGGATTTGAACCTACGACCTTACGATTCGCAGACCGTACCCTAAAACATTAGGCTATTGACGCTTCGATATTATAGTACACAGTAATTTTTTTGTTTATAAACATCAAATGATCATTAAAATAAAATTAGCTTATTTATTTCGTCGAGTCGTACAGGATACTCTGCGATCATAATTCAGATAACCCATGCCATTACATCAGATTGATACAACCACTATAAAAAAATATAATATTATTTTTCATTTGTAACAAAAATAGCATACAGGTCATGCTGCGCATATAGCAAATGAATAATTACAACTTAACGGTAATTAAAACGGTATCTTGCAAACAACTATGACATTGGGAGGTCGGAGGAAATAACAATACAGAAATACTTGTTATTTTGTTGTGTTTGGTACGATAATATATCTCTTTAGCCGCGTAGTCCTAGTCGTAGAATAAGGATACGGTATCCCCTGCATGTCGTAGAAGGCGACAAGGACGGGAGACCTTTGTTATCCGCTACAGTGGAACCGGGAATCGATATCGGCTGGCCCGTGTCGCTTTTCACTGCGGCGGGTTGGAAGGTGGAATGAAAGGCCTTCCGGAACGTGCTATATAGCATAGTGCAGAGGGGCTCTGGTGCGTTCCGCGGGAAATCTCGGAGCCCCTCGCCATGCACCGAAACCACCGGGGAGGTTTTAGTAAGAACCTCACATAACCTCGCCTTCTCCCCGTCAATTATAAAAATTACTAATCAGACAGACTATTGCTTCGTAGTATAAATCGACCGGTTTCGCGTGATCAGCGTAAATCATTAGTTGATGATCCTTAGTGAAGGCAAACCGGTATGAGTTATATACACCTGTTTACTATAGCAATATTATTCCTTATAATGGTTTCATTTTTTACAACAATTTATTTTTACAAATATTGTTGAGATTCTTGTTAACCATTCCACATAAGCTTAGGCTTGTGTTAGGAGATGGTTCACGTCAATAGTCGAATGGTCAACCCATGACCTTACGATTCGAAGACCATAACCATAAGGCTATAGACGCTTATAAAATAATACGTTCACCTGATGTCAAGTGATCTAGACGTAACAATGTGGTGATACCCGTAATAAGCATCTTTTTAACTTTTCGTTGGTCACATCATAAGCTGATGTCGTTGGCGCTCCTATAGTATCCAGGTAGATAAGACAAATACGAAAAATTTACGTCAGTACTAAATATGTAAATATACCCTATTTGTTGAATTTTTTGTGTACTAATATATTGACGACTTGATTTCTTATGTTACTTACTTCGTACCCAGTGTGTTCTAGTAAGTTGATAGAATTTTATCTAAAGGTGGCCCGACTTTCGAATCAGAATGCAGGCCAAAAAATCACACTTAAGGACCCCAGCGCGTAGTTCCTCATAATCCCCACTCATCTGAGGTAGGAAGAGTGAGCAAGATTACATCTCGACGAACGCAGGAGATCTGGCTTACTAACCGGGTTGGCTGCTAGAACGAGATGAGTGATAATGCTCATCGTGGGAGATTTTAGTCGTAGGAGCCACTTCTACTCCGAGCCCCACTTATTGTATGTTTCCCCGACGAATGTATATGAATAAATGTCCTCTCGTAATAAAGTTACAGGCTTCAGTTAAAGGTTCTTGCAGAGCGCGAATAACGGTCAATTCAGTGTAATTCTGAAATTCTCGATGAACTGCGAGATGATATGCTACTTCCCTGATTGTGACGACCCATTCATACAATGGCTTCTGTAAGCCACGTGATGGACCTGTCGCTTAGAATACGATATTTGATTCGTACGTATTTTATACGTGTAAGTAATCTCTTTGAGTAACCTTGAAGTGTATAATTCCACGTGTTCTCGATTCTTTTTGCACGGTAATTTTCCAGTAGTAATGGCATCCATATAATAATTATTGTACTTAAACAAGTAAAGTTGAGTTCGCGCTAACTTATGTACACATACCGTAGCCAGTTACGTCACTGAGATGGACAAACAAATTATCCGATGTGTGTTTTTTGTTACCTTATTGTTAAAAGGTTTGTGATATTTGTTAGCTAGCAACACATGGCAGCCAACGATTATATATTATGTATAATAACTACTTCCAAATATATCATCAACATATAAACAATAATTTAACTTCATTACTTTGTAATCTGACTTCTAATTAATTTTGTATAAAGATTGTGAGGACGTGCCGTTAGACAGTATTCGTTAAAATAATTCCTTGCACAATGTTACGCTCAATAAAGCGAATGTATTAGTTATTGGACTATCTCGTTCCACAAGATCTACAAGTTATTACATATGCTTGGGTATAGAGGTTCCGATCCCTTCCTCCGTAGTAACGAGTAACCAGTAAGTATGACGTTATAAGTGCAACAAACATTAAATGTGATGTTGAATTGAGAAACTAAAAGGAGGGCTTAAAAGGAGGCTTTTAACCGACTTCAAAAAACGAGGTTCTTAATTCACCTGTAATTTTTTTATGTTTAAGAACTCATTACGCCGTCATTTATAAATCTATATCCAATTTTTATTTGTTAGAAAGAATGTGCCTACAATTAGGTCCCATCCATAGGTCATGATAATTGTTGGAACAGGATCTTTGATTCCGAAGATGTACTAGGGATCTACTAAAAGTCGTATAAAAGAATGATTGTTTATTGTGATATTAATAATTCAATATCACGTTTGATTCGATTTAAAGTCGATTTTTGTTTTTACCCGTAAATATACTTGTTAAAAAAATAACCATATTTTAAATTGCTTCGTTTATTTTGATGTTGGAAGTCATTGAGTTGAACGGGTGTAACGCTGTTATGCTGTACATTATAGCGTTTCGCGTTGCACTGCGGCCTGTTTAATAACCCGCTCCATTGTTGCAAGTGACGTTTTACGTCGAAGTGTTGCGCGCCTCCGGGAATCGTCGTTAGGGCGATAAATACGACACAAACCGACGTTAGCAGTGATTTGTGTCGCATTATTTACAAGGAAAAGAATTAAACAATTCCAACTTAAAAATGGAAAGCAACAATTTACGAGTAAAATCAAAAATCGAATAGGAACATTACGGACGCGATGAAAAGGGAATATTATAACCAAATGGCGAAACGAGTTTACAATGTGATAAATTTGGTCATATGTATATATGATAAAATCGATAATGCATAATCCCATATAGATTTGTATAATCGATAAAAATGTTCATGAAAAGGCACTTAACGACGGTGCTATTAATAATATAACATCGATTATTATATCAATAGGTACCCACTTAATGTATCTTATCGTATTGCATACGATTAACTTCAACGTTATATATACAGTGTAGGCTATCCTATTCTTGCACAATCAACCCTTGTGAATTTTAAATTAGTAACGACGCACACTCACTTCGATTCGGTTTGTGTTCACCTTATAATTTTCGTTACCATTGCGGAAGGGAAGTCATTCGCGAGGTCGTACAGGCTACTAGACTGGGTTGCATTCTGAATTGTTATTGTTGAAACCTATTAACGTGACATTATCAATCAATATCGTCGAAAGTATGATATATGTAAAATTTATGTATTAGTATATAGATAAATAACTTTTTATGTAGCTATACTTAGTGTATATCACCATATAGTAAACCACTTCTAATATTTGTATCTGTTTGTCCTTGAGTCCCGAGTCTGCATAAGCAATCGAGTGCAAAATGAAAGTTCATTTGCCCTAAAAGTGATCGATATTTGCTGATCGATTTTGATTTTAATACACATTCATCGGTGCCACTATAGATAAGCGACGACATACCACTGGCACGCCAGTCGTGTGTTGTTAGTATTTGACGTATCTGTTAATGATGGAATGATATTGATATGACTGGTAAATCTGTTTTATAATGAATCTTCACCGGTAAATGGTAGCTTGGGGCCCTGTTTTGTTCATAAGCTTTCCATACAAAGGTCGCTGGGAAGAGATCGCTCTTAGCAATAAGATTGCATATTGTACAATGAATTGTAAAATGTACTTTATTTCTGTAATTTTTTTTTTTTGTTAACGAGTAGGAAATCTTCAAAAAGATACCCCACCTTCTGGGGGGAAGACGGCGGTTATGTGGGGTTTTTACCCACTAAAACCTCCCCGGTGGCCCTTCCTCGGTGCATGGTGAGGGGCTCCGGGATCTCCAGTGGAACGCACCGGAGCCCTTCTGCACTGTGCTCAAGGAGAGCACTTCCCCGGGGGAGGTTACTTCCTCCCCCCCCTGTGCCCTCGCAGTGCAAGGCGACACGGGCCAGCCGATGTCGCCTTCTTCCCGGGTCCACCTTGGCGGACGACAAAGGCCCCCACCCTTGTCGCCCAGTGAACCCGAGGCCCCTTTTAGTCGCCTTCTACGACAGGCAGGGGATACCGTAGTCTTATTCTTGATAGCCCAGAACTACAGGGCTGGTTCTGTAATTTGCTTCTTGTTTGATTTTAGTACACAATAAAGTTATATCTATTTATCATGGTTTAGTAAATGTGAGGTAGTTTGCAAGTGACTGTTTTAAATCCATTGATGACTATTACTATCGTCGAACAATATATTCAATTGTGTCTGGTCGTACGCCGAAAAAGAGTCAAATTTATTACCTTGCTTAATTATACAGTAACATAAAAACAAGAACATAAAAACATCCGACTTCAAATAAAGGAGGAATATTACGAAATAGAATTAATCATAACCTAACCAGTTTTTCATCAAACTAAAGTAAAGAAAAAGAAGTACATCCTTTCCATCCATTCATTGTCAGAATTGGATCACACGGAAAGAACAACCTTAAAAAAAAGTATCATCAAAATCGGTTCATCCAATCGAAAGTTATTAGGTAACAAACATAAAATAAAACATACAGACGAATTGAGAACCTTCTCCTTTTTTGAAGTCGGTTGAAAATATAACATAAGTATGACACCCTTGGTTATGTAGCTTATCACTAGAGATAGATTTTTGGTCATCATGGTGGCATTCTACTAACGTTTTTTGTATTACAACTAACATTGATTAAGTTGTCGCATTAAAGAAATACCATAACAATTTTTTGATCTTTCGCTTCATTCATCATATCATCATCATTTCAGCCGTAAAACATCCACTGCTGGAGATAGGC
The DNA here is from genome assembly GCA_029286785.1 of Meandrusa payeni. Taxonomy (NCBI): domain Eukaryota; kingdom Metazoa; phylum Arthropoda; class Insecta; order Lepidoptera; family Papilionidae; genus Meandrusa; species Meandrusa payeni. The sequence continues at coordinate 14,231,849 of JAGSMX010000004.1, forward strand.
CTCCCCCAACGATTTCCAAAAGGACCGGTTGTAAGCGGCCCGTATCCAGCTGCGTCCTGCAACCTTTATGAGGTCGTCAGACCACCTTGCGGGTGAACGTCCCGCACTGCGCTTGCTGGTCCGTGGTCACCAATCGAGAACTTTTCGGCCCCATCGGCCGTCTGTTCTACGCGCTATGTGCCCTGCCCGTTGCCACTTCAACTTGCTTATCCGGCGAGCTATGTCGGTTATCTTCGTTCCTCTACGGATCTCCTCATTCCTGATTTGATCTCGTAGAGATGCTCCGAGCATAGCCCTCTCCATAGCTCGTTGTACGATTTTGAGCTTGCTTATGAGGCCCATAGGACCCTTCATTCACATCCATTTATTTAGGCATTCACAATACTTAGTTCGCGTACTCTGATCTATTGCACTCTTGATTTGCATAATTTTGAAATACTCCTATATAAATCTACACCAATGCTATGGTTGCGCCTGACTGCCGTTTTATAAGACCCAAAGAGAGACTAAGAGAAGCATTTCCAAAACGGAACTATTTCACATCTAGAGCAATGGTAAAGTTTACATCGTATTCCAGGAACTGACGTTGTTAATGATCGAGGTATAAAGTTCAACGATTCACGACCTTTGTGCCTGTACGTTGCCGTTCTTAAACACGCACGGCGGTACGTAACTCCGGTCTAGAATTAGACGTCTTGGTACTTGCTCTGTGACTGCCGAGGTCGCTCGACCCGACATGTAGTTATTAACACATATTTTCAAGCAATATAGTGAATCAGATACAGGGCTCCGTGTCTGCTATATATATATATATATACATATTTATATATTTCATAATAAAACATATATATATATATATATATCCATGTATTATCAATACCTTAGTTATACTTATATGATTTATTATTACCAAATACAAATGTAGAAAACGTACGATTGTCTTGCCATTGGTTCGCTAACGGTAATTGATGGTAATGTTCTTTGTCCCAGGTTCGAGCTGAAGCGCACCTTGATAGTGTGGAACAGCGGATTAGCAGCATTCAGCATAATGGGCGCGTGTCGGACGCTGCCGGAATTTATACACGTGCTACGGAACCACGGCCTCTACCATTCCATCTGTGTGCCCAGGTAAGTTACTGGATAATTAAATGATCACATTCATTATCATCATCAGCGTGCAATAGTTCACTGTTGGATATCGACCCCACATCCTACCAGACCATAGACTAGGCCACAAACAAAGACATGGCTGGCCATAGGCTATAGACGAAGCCAGCCAGTATTGTTATAAAACTGAATATTGACAGGTAAATAATATTGTTTACCTAAAACTAGTGACATCATTCGTCCTAGGTGTATCTACGCCGGTAGAAGTATTTTCAATTTCATGGGTTTAATTTGAAGGCAATCGGTTATTGCAGTTAATTTCACCGATAACCTTTTGTATCAGATGTCTATACATTTTAACTGTCGAGCGTTTGTTCACCGTAAATGGCATATCATGAAATGGTTTTGATACAATGGTCAGAGGATAATATATTTTTATCTCATTCATATCGAGCTATTGTATTGGTGCCATTGTATTTTCAAATTGAGGCTATCCTATCTATAACGTATATATAAATTATTAAAATATTCTATATATATAAATACATTCACCAATTTTGTGTTTTATTGCACGAACTACCAATTTTTTTGTAAAAAAATGATAACAATTAATACACCACGCTAATAACTGCTTCGTTGTTTTTTATTCATTATTGGGTATGAATTACGGTGATCAACCAGAAGGTCTTTACAGTTCCATCCGCGTTCTCAACCTTTTTCAACAGTAACTCTAGTTGCGTCGTTTAGTCGAAAGCATTCCAATGCGAGGGCGCCCGAGAGGGCCGAGCCACGACTCGATCAGAACATTTTATCGGAAAACTATTAAGACTATCAAATGGCTTCGTATTGCGCATAGTTGCGCGCTTTGATTCACCTTTCATTATACGTACTGTTATAACCCTTAATAGAATGGACACAAAATCCATTCAGCAACTTTCCAAACGACGCTGTTTTATTACATTGTCAAGTGAGCATTTGCTCACTTGTACAGATTTGACATTATATTAGCAGCAGTGTAATTCAGAATCTCGCGGAGCTTGGTTCTCTCTTAAAATCAGGGATTCATGTAGTTTTTTTTTAAATATATTTAGCGAGGGCCTAAAAAATTGGTGTCGGAATTGGCCACCGAACAGTACCACCAAAATCTGAAATAATTTGCTTGCGTTTGTCTTTAAAATGTAGGTATTTCCAAGAATAGAAAGAATAGGCATTTACTAAGCTAATGCGTCTTGTCATTCAGGACTTCATTTCCACTTAACATCAGGTGGGATCTTAGTCAAGCACTTGCTTAAATAGTATAAATTAATTTAAAAAATTAATATATGTTTGTCTACACAGTCTTTTTATTTTCTTAAAGCAAGATCTAAAGTTTAAAAGCCAATGACCAGGTGGTTAGATTGCTTTGCTGTATTGATGTATTGATATCATTACAGATAATCGATCCATAGAAGTTTTATGTAAAAATATTTTTGCTAACTAAATAAAAAATTTTTGCGATAGTTACATTTAGACATTGGAACACTAGAGAATAAATACTAGAGTCCATTTGTTTTGTGACCAGCTACACAGATTAGCCAGACTATCTTACAGACTGGCTTACTGTTACTACTGCACAGGATTGAGAGGTGGCATAGCTCTTAGGGCGCTTAGCCTATACCTCTAAATGGAGACCAATAATAACAAGTATCGATTGCCAGTTACAATTGAATTTCCGTCAAAGCAGCTACAAGGTTCCCTGAAAGGGAATATAATCACGAGTCGTTTCTTTTATTTTAATTTATTTGCGACTGCTTGACCAAGAGCCGTGAGCCATAGCTCAGTGTCCGGAAGGTCCATCCGCAAGTTGCATAGTGCACTAGCAATCCTAGACTTAGATGTGTGTGTTTATAGCAATTTTAGCGCTGAATTAACTTTTTAACTATATTATTTGTGCACTTCCATGTACTAAATGCTGAACTACTTCAACAGTTTTTTTGTGTAATGGCCTACGAAGATATAAATTACGCATCATTTTATAATGTGACCCTAAGTATTTGACATTGGGTCGATTAAGAACAAAATACCTCAGCCATTAAAGTTTGTCCTTGGTGTGTGTATTGCGTGCCTAACAAAAACTACTTGTCTTATCGAACTAAATCGAAATATTTGTAATATCGTTCTCTTGCGTTTCGTGTTTTGTAATCTACATCTTTATTTGTGTTTCATGTTAGCTATACGTGTAATTTATTGATTTCTCGTGTGATCTTTTCGCCTTTGGTACTTAAGAAGCAGGTTTATTTTGTAAAATGGAGACTGAACAATGCTAGACCTAGGTAATAGTTGTATGATTTGACCAACCCGATACCATGATTTGGATTACGTGGTCCCTAAGTCTACTAAACCAATTGTGTCAAAATTAACGTTCAATGACATCGTATTTATTTTTGCTAATTTTGGCAATATGTTCATTCATTTGTGCCACTAATGTTTTTAAATATTGTTTCAATCGTTATGATGTTCTCTATATTGTTGCATCTGTATTGGTTATTATATTTTGTTCTCTAATACTTAATTATTTTTGTAAATCAGTTGTACAGTTTTTGGAATAACGATAATTTAATTAATTGGTCGGTTGTCATAGGGAAAATTCAGTGATAACACATACCGAAATTTTAAGTGCTGATTTAAAATGCGCTCGGCTATGAAGGGAATTATCGTGAGGAAAGTTACATGTGTATTCTCTAAAATTCTGCCAATCCGGGACTGCGTGGCAGACTACGCCCTTATACTCTCGTCACAGAGAAGGCCTGTGCCTAGTTGTAGGATATAACTAATACGCAGGCTATAACTTTTTAACTTTTAATAATCTAAACCATAACCGAAACAAATATATTCGACGGAGAACAAAGGTAGTCAACAAGTTGTAGCAGTGGGCCGGCCACATTTGCGAACTCAATGAAGGCAGATGGTGCTGAAAGTCTTGGAATTAAAGTCACGTTCGTTGGAGAACCGTAATGCGCCCTCTTTCCAGATGGATGGACGGCCTTATAAGGATAGCAGGATGTGCCTGGATGCGGAAAGCGAAGGATCGTATATGGTGGGAGGCATTGGGGAGGGCATATTTCTAGCAGATGATGATGATTCAATCAAAATTAAGGTTGTGACGCATAAAGTATGATAGATATACAATTCTATGGTATTTTTTGTGTTAAACACGTTTTGTTGTTGAATTATTGAAATAACATATTACGCTATGACGTGTGCCATTGCATGTTATGTCATCTGACTATCGTATGTTATCAATGTCTTTTATGATTTTATAATAATGGAATGTAAAAAACTAGGACAGACTATATAGTACTTGAGTTACCATAACATAAGAACTAAAAGTAACAAGATTGGATACGCTTTCTGAATTTTCACAGTTACTGCCGCACCGATAAACAATGGTGCTGTGTTGAACCAATTCTCACTAAGTAATTGCGGCTTAGATCTTTGTCTACATAGATTTTATTAATAATCCTTAGTTAAGTTATAATTTGACATCGTTTGTGTCAAATTACATTCGGAAACTAACGTCTGACCACACAATGATGGCAATACGATCGTGGTAGTTTTATATAAGGAAAGGAAGTATATATTAAAATTATAAAGCGACTATTTATGATTAACCCTGATAACTAAAAATTTCACCGACAACCCGGAACAAGTACATTAGGTTGTTATTTAACGGACGTCATTTCACAGAGTGTTGTCTTAGACACGGAAAACACAACGCTAGAGATGATTTATGCTAAAGCCAGTCAAGTAATTAGGTAGTCTGTAACGATATGCATTCTATAACGTCCATAGTTATAGCTCTAACTTGGTATTTCTTTTATGTTCAATAAACTCATATTATAGCTATAGTGGCATTACCGCGTTGATTAATTCCGCCGTCATACTTAGAGCAAAACTATTGTATCTAATTACGATTACGAAGCACGTCCCTTTGGAATAGTCCCTCTCTAAGCACCCTCGCAGTGTTAAGGCAACGGGACCACTTTTCCGACCACAGGATCACCCACCCTTGTCGCCAGTGAATCCGGCAGTCCGTAAATCTCCTTTTACGACAGGCAGGGGATATCATAACCTAATTCTATAAGCCCAGGTCTAAAGGGCTGAGACATTATATAAGAACGAAGTGACGATGAGTAAACGCGATATGCACTGAATTTCATGTTCAAAAATTTGGTATATGGTCTTTGACCCGTAAGGGAACTCCCGCTCGTCTCGTCGTTATTTAAATTAAAAAACCTGTTGTTTATAAAGCAAGTAGGTTTTTCCTTACGCGAGATTAAATTTAATTTCCTTATATATCACGTTCGTCAAAATATCTGTCACAGTGCGTTCGACCATCATCACGTATTCGAGCTGCGTTCACGTTGCGCGTGCCTCGTTACTTATTCCATTCGCATTGCAAGGCGAAAGTTCATGCACTAGAGGGGTGCACGCATGTGCCCGTCCGGAGTACGTCACTACACGTACTGATTAACGTTTCTAATGTTAGACACAAGCTGTCAATTATCTACTAAATTGGATGGCCGTTTAAATAATCCTGTAACATAGATCGGATTTTTGGAACAAACAATTAAAACAAGTAATCAATGCTTTCTGAGCTGTGTGGCCAAGCTGTTGAGAATTGACCATCGATCTTCAATTTAGACACATAATGAAGTTATAGTAGTAATAATATGTTACTTAGTTTGTTTGTTAGGCTTTATTGTATACTTATATAAATATTCCGCATCGAGGGGCTACTGGCAAGGAGTTGGGGACCTCTCCAGCTTGCACTCTACGCGTCTGGGGAGCAGCCGGTGAAGGTATGGTGAATGCTAATACGAACCCATCTCGAAAGTTTTAGTCGGTAGTTTCCTCCCATGTAAAAAAAGGATAAAGATTTATGTGAATGTATGTAAACACAAGAAAATGTGAAGTACACGCGTAGTCGACATGACGTCATCGTTGTTTTCTCCGGTCCTCCCGACGAAAGTTATACGTCAACTGTGTAAGATAAATCATTATGTAAACATCTCATACTGGCTGACTCACGGTATTATTTTTGCCTTCTCTGATGTAATATGTACCGCATGTTTGATATTGAAGGTTTTGAAGTAATGCCAGCAAAACATAACGGCCGAGTGGGATTGAAATCCGGGAGTCTGGAACGATATCACCACCACTCGGAATTAACTGAAGTTTACCATTCCCAACACCTTGATGGAAGACACTACTTTCTCCACAAAACTGGAATTAACTCTTATAACTGATAATATTAACCAGATATGAATTTAGGTTCTTTAAGAAGACCACCGCCTTTTTTATGTTTTTTTTTTTAAAGAAAAACTATTCCAAATGGGCTTGGGCTTGTGCTAGGAAATGGTATATATATTCAATAAAGCACAACCACAGACTTGTGTCCGTGCTGTTGTCTAATGTACTTTTATTTGGTTACTTTGGCTTTATTAATTAGAGTGCTACGCTACCTCTACAGTTACAATTTTTTTTTTTGTTTCTATAATCTATGATTTTTGAAAGTGACGTTGGAGAATGCGTCACGCGTCGAAGACGCCCCGTTGCATTGTTATTAGTTTCTCCGCGACCGCTGCGTCCCTGTTTCTCATGGCCATTTTTAGGTTGTAGTCTATTATTTTCTCTTTTGATGCTTTTAATTTCAATATTCGAATGGTGGATTCAAACCTACGATCTTTAGTTTCGCAGACCGTACCTGAAACCATTAGACGTTGACAACTAATTAACGACTTTGTATTCGTTGGAAGAAATATAATATTAGTCGGTGACTAATAGGTAACGCTTTCTCTGTTCTCTCGCTTCTGTTCAGCGCAATTCTACGTCACGCCGCCCAGCTTTCTTTAATCTGCATATCTCCAACAAGTCTTAAGATTAGCCTTTCACGATCAGGCAGAGATTGATTAATTAGTTCTTAAATTGAACTTTATTTTAGTTAGTATTCAAAAACGTGCTCGGTATACGTATTATTTCAAATTAATTCATGATCATTTCAGCTGTAGGATATCCACTGACAGACCTACTCCCCTAACTATTTCCAAAAGGGCTGGCCGTAAGCCAAGGGCTGGCAGTTTTACGCACGTATTATAACAGAGTTAGACATGATAAGTACCGCCGGCTGCAACTAGTAATGATAGGTAAAAGGCAGGAAAAAGAGGGATGGGAAAAAGGAATAGTTATGGCTAAGGAATAGACTGGAATAAAAATAGTCGGAGAACTAGTCCGCTTAACCATGAACAAGGAGTTTAGTAGACTGGTTATCGTCAGTCCTGGAGAGGCACACGTTGAAGAAGAAACAAATTCAGTAAACACCATATTCTAATATCTCTAACAACTAAAATAAATACCTATAGTTTTGAACATGTCAACTTTTTCATGACTACAAAATGAGTTTATTCAAACAAAAAACCAAGCTATGATTGCAATTTATCCCATGTTTTCCAATTAACCTAATGTCCTAGTTGATGCATAAATTTCTGTGCAATAAAAAAATAAACTTGGACGATTTCAAGCAGTTTACAGAGAAAAGACTAAGTTGCATGCGAAAACTAAATTATACTTCGAGGCAAATGATTAACTTAAGTTATTGGCTGTTATAACGAGCGTCTTGGGAGAAAACCTCACTATGTCGTGAATTCTTCTTGTTTATATGAAGATTTTTGTATAGACATGCGAGATGATTTGTGTCGCCTTAATAACTTGTCAATTTATGGGTAAATATTATCGTGTTTTGGTTTGTTATGTGTTACATTAGCGGCGGTTAAAATGATTGTCTTTTTGGATGGATTTCCTGCTGGTAGTCTGGGGGCTTCTTCAACTTCACCGGTTTCAAAAGTGACCGGCGGTCAGCGTGAACGTTTTGCGTAAAGTGTAGGGTTCCTCAGTTTTTTACCGGGACGTGCTCTCCGAGAGCACAGTGCAGAATGGCTTCGTTACGTTCCACTGGAGATCCCGGAGTCCCTCAACATGCACCGAGGAAGGGCAACAGGGGGGTTTTAGTGGGTAAAAACTCCACCTAACCCCGCATTCTCCCCAGAAGGCGGGATATCTTATTCAAGATTTCCCACCCGTAAAAAATTCTATAATGTTTTTTTTATATTTTATATGCTTCCTTTTATGTATTTTACTTTTTATAATAACATTGCAAAAACCTTTTTTTTTTGCTAACGGGGACAGAGTTACTTCCTCCCCCCCTGTGCCCTCGCAGTGCAAGGCGACACGGGCCGATGTCGTCTTCCTGGGTCCACCTTGGCAGACGACAAAGGCCCCCACCCTTGTCGCCCAGTGAACCCGAGGCCCCTTTTAGTCGCCTTCTATGACAGGCAGGGGATACCGTAGTCTTATTCTTAGAGCCCAGAACTACAGGGCTGAAACATTGCAAAAACCTAACCTTAGATGTAAAATGAATGAAGGATAAAATACATGTGAGAAAATTACTTGTAAAAAGTTTACAATTTTTTATCCAATTGTATTCGTTTCTTATTAGAGATTAAAGTTTACTTAACTGCAGCCGGTTCAACGACCACGACTTATATATTAGCAAGATTGAATCATGGAGTATTTTTCCATATACTTGGTAACTTTTTATGAAATTAAGTGAAGAGTCGAGCCGACATCAATGAAATTGTTTATTGAAATTTTTAGTGAAGAACTTGTTTTAGATTTTTTTTTATAAAGGACCGCATGGTGGAGTATGCCCTTTACTCTCTTTATAGAGATGGCCTCTGCCCAGCTGTGGGACATATAAAAAGGCTGTAACTTTAACTCTTAACCTAAAATTTGCCGATTGTCCATTTTGCCATATGACGTTTATGGGAAACGAACTGAAATGTTTTTAATGTATTTTAAATGTGTGTATTGAAATTGTTGAGATAAACAATTAACACCTCTATTGAATGTGTCTTCGGTTACATCGCATATGTCATCGCTAGTTTAAAGTTTTAAAAAAATCTCGTGTGTCAACACACTTACGCCGATTACTGATGCGCATAATTACAAAGAAATGAAACGATAAAGTCAAGTTGAAGGCGACCGTCCGCTTCACACGTACGCAACTACTTGTGTAATAATATCGCATTTAGTTAACTGATAAAATAGATAAACGGACCGTGTGTTCATTTACATTGAATTATTACATAAAATAACACGGAATGTAAAAACTTATTTTCAACCGACTTATGCATACTCGTATGCTATGATACTCTAGCGGGTAAGCGGTTAGACGCACTATCTAATGGTCTTGGGTTCGAATCCCAGTCGGTTTATACCACTGAATTGCCATTTTTAAACCGACTTCAAAAAAGGAGGTTCTCTATTCGTCGATATATTTTTTTTGTTATCTAATAACATAACTGGGTGAACAGATTTCAATGATTCTTTTTTTTTTATTTGAAAGATGGTGCTTCCAGTGTAGTTCCACTTATTTGTTGGCGTGGTTGTGTGGCATTCATGAGTAAACCATAAAGGTTTTAAATTTGCATGGAGTATGTGCGCAACAAATGGACGAATAATTTAATAATATAAGTTGCCGGCGTCAGTCTTTCCGTCCAATTACGACGTGGGAGCCTTCAAGAGTAGAGTGAATAGGCACTTACTAAACTAGTGCGTACTATCTTTCGACTATATCACCACTTAACACCAGGTGGGATCATGGTCAAGCGCTAGTTTACACGCATAAAAAAAAAATATATCACGCCAACGGATTTCGATGAATAATTTTTTTTTGGATAAGATGTACTTCTATGGATGTAGTTTGATGAGAGTTTGGTTAGGTTCTGATCAATTCTTTAATTTAATTTAAGCGTCAATAGCCTAATGGTTTAGGGTACGGCCTGCGAATCGTATGGTAGTGGGTACGAATCCACCATTCGACTATTGACGTGAGCCATCTACTAGCACAAGCTTAAGCTTAGTTGGAATGGTTAATTTATGAAAAAATAAATAAATATTGCTACTTTTCTTTTTAAAAAAAATCTATTTTGTAATATTTCTATTCGAAAATATACTAGTCGAAATAAAATGTAATATTCACCCAAGGATAAACAATTATCTTTCTTGTGTCTTCAAACGCATTGATACTTTTCGTAGTCATCATCTGACGCAAGTTCTTTTTTGTACAGACCATATAAAAAATAGGATAATAACGATTTCTTTAAAGAAGACCAATATAATTATAGGCTGTGATACTTAACATTTTAAAACCGATTGGTCTAACTTGTTAACTTTAACAAGTTGAGTAAGATGACGTCTGAAGATTAATCAATGGTTTTATAGTTCCTAAATAACATACGTCAAAACCATATTCTTTTGTTGACGGTGGAGAAATCATCAACAAGTTACCTTCTTGGGGGCGAAGGCCGGGTAATGTGAAGTTCTCATTCAATACAAAAAAAAACCCCGGCGGCTCTTTCTCGGTGTGTTCCGGGATCCCCGGGATCTCCAGTAGAACGCACCGGAGCCCCTCTTAATACGCTATAAAGCACGTCCCAGGAGATTAATTCCTCCCCCAGCACCCTCACAGTGCAAAGCGACAGTGGCCATCCGATGTCGCCTTCTTCCCGGGTCCACTGTACGGACGAAAATGGCCCCCGCACTTGTCGCCCCGTGAACCCGAGGCCCCTTTTAGTCGCCTTCTACCACAGGCAGGGGATACCATAGCCTTATTCTACGAGCCAAGTACTACATGGCTGAAGATTTTACGCGGTTAGAGTAGCCATCCAATCCGAGGTCCTCCCGGGGTCGTTTCTTCGGGGTTCTTTGCGCATTATTGCTCCCAATAGAGGTTCAGGCTAAGCTATCGAAGAGCTCTGCCACCTTTTAAACCTGGTGTAACTGTTGCGGTAGCCGATCAGCGAAGGTTTGTCCCAAAATAATAATAAATATATATACATACACTACTATATTCGAAGAAGAAACATGATTATGACCTATGTCCTGTCTCATTTGTCAAGCGAGATCTCCGGAAGGAGACGCTACGCGCTACGCGAGGAGACGAAAACCGCGAGTGGCACGAAGCTCTTCTTCCCGAGTGCTGCTACTGCGTACAATATCGTGGGAATCATGGACATTACGCACCACACGACACAATTCATCACTGGACACGGTGGGTTCTCCTCGTATTTGAAAATTTCAAGTGCGCGGAGAGCTCGTTGTGTGCATGTGGTGAAGGTAAAGAGGAAACGGTCTCTCACCTACCTTGTGATCGCGAACGATTGGTTTAATATTGAGCAACAATACGGTACTGGTGGAAGAGAACCTTAGCCTGATAATGGCCAGCACAGGGGGAAATAAATTTATCGACTTTAGTAATAAAATTACAAAGATCGTAAATTTAAGAAATGGGGGAAAGCTGGCCAACAAATAGGCGATGTGTCATTTGACGAGTTCTGTCCACTCTAAGTAACATATATGTCCCATCTTATATATAAATATTTTAAATTTCCGAATTTTCAAAAAAAGGCTATAACTAAAATATTTAATATGAAAAAACAGAGCCTTGACGCTGTCAAGGGGTAATTATATAGAAAACTATAAAAAATAACTCTACCAAATCACCTTTGTAAAATATTTGTGGTTTAGGCGGAGAGCTCTAAAATCTAGACCACTTCTTAATGCGGGGAAGTTGTTGTTAAATTATTCCCAAAAAAAAAACTTGTCACGTTTACTCAACTACGGGTCACCTGCAGTAGGCAGAAACACTACTCGCACAGACGTCATAGAGTCTATCAATAAACATGATACATTGATTAAGTGACGTCGATTCTCACCTCATTAAAATATTTTTAAAAATAATGCCATAATAGCCAAGAGTGATGAGAAATGAGCCGGATTAAACCACCAATGTTGCGTTATTTCCCTCGTACGTTTATCATATACAAAGCTAAATGTGTTTTTGAAATTACAAAAAATTATTTGCGCAAAGGTCAATAACTTTATTTAAAAAAAATCTTGGTTTCTTGCGAGAATCGCCTTTAGTATTTTATATACGTTCTAAGCAAGCTTTAATAATGAAAATGCAGGATGGTTAGGCGCCCTAGCTTAGTAAATGTCTATTCACTGTACCCTTGAAAATAATCCTATTGTAATCGGAAGGAAAGACAGACGCAAGCAATCCTTTGCAGTACGAAGAATGAAATACGAAGCAAAGCCAAGCGCTTTGGTCAGGGATGATCACAACAAAAGGATGAAATGAAAAAAATGAAATCAGTGAGCCTTGAACTCCGATAGTGGTAAATATTTCGAAAGAAAAGCTTATTTACCATGTTTTGAGTAATAATGAGAATACTTAAGAAATTGAATGAATCAAAACATTTACGGGCAAGTTGCGACATTGAAATGAAAATAATTCTACGTATTTTATCGCGGTTTACTTGTAAATTTAGATTCCCGGCGTTTCAAGCGCTTAAGAGCTAACCTTTAACTTTAAGTAGAATAATTCAAGTTCAAGTTTAGTGTCCTTGATACTGGAAGCTAGAATGATAGAAGCTGGAACGTTTGTTTTGGAACTGAATGTTGTTTTGATGATGTAACGTTCAACCCTCGCCCCGCGAACATATAAAGCGATGTTACATCACACCAGATTTTACCAAACAGATATCCATTAAGACCAGAATACTTTGAACCATTGTTAAGATAAACTATATTTGAGTATTAAGATATTTTTCAAAAACTAAGCCACGTAACAAAAGAATGTGTGAAGAATGATGGATTCTGGAACCCGCATAAAAAAAAATTCAAAGAAAATCCGCTTCTCTTTCCGATCTGGGTCTAGATGTGATCAATTAAATTCAGCGAATGGCAATTTGTAGATATTTAATATCGTTTATATATATATAATTTATTTAAAAACTTACTACATCAAATCTTTTAAAATACTGGCATATTTAACATATAAATATAGTATAAATAGTCATAAAATTTAATACAAATATTCGAGATTTTAAAATGAGACAGGAAATTTAAGTAACAGAAAGCTTTTATAGTCGCTGACGTAATGCGGGAATCACGTGCCTAAGTTATCTGGTGTATATACGAAGACAGTTCTTGAATGAACCGACTGAATGGGTGAGATCGATACCGGGCGAGCGAGGAGGGTGGAGGAGATGCCCCACTGGGCTACGAGCCAAAAAAATATTATCTGAAAAAAAATGAAACGCCAGTATCATATCGAGGAGAATAATACGAAAGCTTTATAAGAAAGAAAATGCAGCGTCTAAACTCTACAGAAAATTGTTGCTTTCAACGAAAAGAGATTCCGATACTGAACAATTCTTAAGGGGATTAAAGAGTAAATTGAGAAATACTTTCAATTTCAAAAAAGAAACAGACCAAAATTGGTGTTCGGCTGCTCCATCCTTTTATCATTTGTGAAGTTTCTTTATTATTAAAGTCATAAAGTATACAGCTACATCTACTGCTATAAAAAGCATATCAATAAGAACAAATTAAATGCGGCTCTGACTAGGAATGACTTGTTCAAATATAATAGAAGAGTGTAGTCTACAGATAAATGAATAAATCTTTAATAATACCTAGGTTTTAGTGTCGTCTTTCACTGGAAAAACTACAATGGGTAAACAGGATACTTATGTCATATTCCGCGTATTTCAAAGAAGGTTTTATTTAATTTCATAGCTATATTAAATTCAATTCACTTTGACACTAACTTAGAATAAGCCTCTCTCCTAAGACAAGACAATTGTCCGTGTTGTGTTTGACATCAAGTTTATTTTTAAATCGACCAGTTCTCTTGTTGACATAAGTCATATCTGTAAACCCAATACGCAAATCTCTAAGAGGTGCAAATTGATTTGTTAGAAAAACAAGCGCTTCGTTCAAAAACCGCGCAAATTGTGTTCGCATGTTTACTCTATTCGTTGTCATTTGGAGCACGTTGACCGTCACAACACACGGACACATAGTGGACTAGAATCTTTTGCGATCATTATAGGAAGTGGGTCCATTTGCCCTTTATAATTTTTCGTGTAACTTTCTACACAAGTTACGATACAACTTGGGGAACCTTAAAGAAACGAATCTATTCCTTTCCAACCTATTTCATAAAACGAGGAGGTTTTCAATACGTCTGTATTATTTTTATGTTTGTTACGTTACCTCAAAAATTTCCACTGGATGATCCGATTTTGATCAATATCACGTTTCGATGATTCATTTTAAGATATCATAATCTCATTTAAGAATGGATTCAAGGGTAGGTGGGGCGGGTTTTGATTCTCTATTTCGTAATATTCCTACGATAATTCAGCAATACAAAGAGGGCGGCCGCGCGTAATAGCGTTTAACGTTTTACATGTACCGTCGATTTGAAGTCTGTTATTGTTTTGTTAAAGCCCGGCAAGGCACCTGCAGCTCCTCTGGCATTGTGGATGTTCATGAGCGATGATTAGCCGAATTTAGAAAGGAATTGGAGACAAACGTGTAACCTCATGAATGGTAATTTTTTTAATAATCGCTTATTCGCTATTGCTGTTCTAGCAAATCATCTCTCGATTCTTCCTCGCACATACGCGACCATATAATCAAGTTAATTTCAAGGCAATGTTTTCCTTTGTAATTAAATCAGTCATGTCACTCGCCAGCCGGTACGGAATTACAGTCTTAACTCGCATAAAACTTCCGCTACGAATATTATCCATGCGTCTTTGTAGGTATATATAGTATACAAATCATATTTGTAATTAATTATCCTTGGAATGCTTTGGTCCGGCCTTCTCGGACACGCTCGCATCGGACCTCGGACCCTTGAGTTACCCCCTTCGAGTTACTACGAGTAGAGGTTCAGGATACGTGACCTAAGAGCTTTAGCCACCTCTCAATCCGGTGAAGCGACATGCAAAGGTTGTCAACAAAAAAAATATGTCATTGTAAACAGATGAAAAATAGTAACAATTTTAATTTATTTGAAGCTATCAGATAACACAATGTCATATGTATATTAACATTTGAACTTGGCCGTGGGCTATCATAACTACCGATTTGGACGTGAATATTTGACTTGCATCCAAGAAATCCTACTGCATCATTCTGCGCTATTACGAAATTGTATTTAAAATTATATTAATTTCCGTTTCGTAGATGGGTTACGAAATTCTACGGATATTATACTTCTACAGATCTAGATCATCATAATTTCTGCCACACATCCATTGCTGAAAATAGGATTCCCTCACCGATTTTCAAAAAACCGGTTGTCTTCATGAGGTCGTCAAACCAACTGCGGATCTGAATATAAGGTTTTAAATACACAGATCAGCATGTTCATAATGTGCTACTTATCGCAGAGTCATCAATAAGTAACACAGCGTTTGCTAGTGATCCTATACCGCTCCATTATGTAATATGTAACCCCGCCTTCTGGGGGAAGGCGGCGGTTATGTGGGGTTTTTACCCACTAAAACCTCCCCGGTGGTCCTTCCTCGGTGCATGGTGAGGGGCTCCGGGATCTCCAGAGGAACGCACCGGAGCCCCTCTGCACTCTGCTCAAAGAGAACACTTCCAGGGGGGGAGGTTACTCCCTCCCCTCCTGTGCCCTCGCAGTGCAAGGCGACACGGGCCAGCTGATGTCGCCTTCTTCCCGGGTCCACCTTGGAGGACGACAAAGGCCCCCACCCTTGTCGCCCAGTGAACCCGAGGCCCCTTTCAGTTGCCTTCTACGACAGGCAGCTGTCGTACGGCAGGTAGTCTTATTCTTCAGAGCCCAGAACTACAGGGCTGATGTAATCACACCCAGCTCAGGTCAATAGACTTACTTCGCAACAAGTTTGTCCTTTTTGTTATAAAAATATGTTATTGGTCCGGTCACCTATGTTATTTCGTAAACGTTTACGTATTGCATATCGATCTAAGTGTTTTTATGTTTATTTCTTACATAGATATCACGCATGCTTTATATTTCATTTGCATTGGAATATTTTTAACGTAGCCACTATCTAAAATAAATTTGAAGGAATGATTTTATACAAATATTGGGGAACATTCGCTGTTCGTTTGCTGTTTTCGTTTCAATTCGATTGTCACGGCAATATATCAAATTCGTTAGATTTATAGTGGCGACATCTGTCAGTATCAACTCAAAAACCTTCGTAGACTCATGCACAACACTTTGTTGAAGAACATCACATGATTAAATGCAAAGTGTAGGATTCTATAAAGGTCATACACACAAACAGTCATTATTTATATATGTATAAAAATATATGTATACTCTCTATGCGAGCGCACATTCTCGGGAAAGTCTTCCCAACATGAAAAAGGCATTCAGCTGACGTGGCAGCTGGGTAACCTTACTCATGAGGAAGTGATGAACTGCTATTGCCGAAATTGGCAGCAAATGAGTCATCAATCAATCAATATTTACAAGTGTTAAGTGAACCATAAGTAACCGATTTGAAAACACTTCCCCTTTCTTCACCTCTATAGCAATAAAAGTCTAACAAGCAATCTGGTCGTATACCTATAAGCCACTTTAATCCTATTAACGGAAAATTAGAACTATTAATAGCGTTCAAAGAGCTTAATGCCAATAGCACACGGATTACGCAAGCTGAGTGAGACGACGTAATATATCGATCTCTAATAACTATTAACGGCCCTCTGTAGATCCCTTCTTTTTATTGAAATTGACTCTTCCAATGCAACATTGTAATACAGTTTACACCTGTTGGCCTAGTACTTGGAAATACGGCTAAGACGTTTGATTCGGTTCGATTCTGAAACGTTTGTGTAATGCATAAATATTAGTTTTTACACTTTCGACTAGCTAACTCTCTACCCAACTGTAACCAACTGTCACCAGCGGTGTTACCGAACGTTTACGATTTCATGAAACACCTTTTCACCTTCCTTGAACAACCTTCAGGAAACAAGCCTACTCCTATCTCACAGGCCGGCAACGCACCTGCAGTTTCTCTGGTGCTGTGGATGTTCATGGGGGACGGTGATCACTTAAGATCAGGTGAGCCGTAAGCTCGTTTGCCACTCCCCAAAAAAAGAAGTGAACTTCCTGCGTGATAGAATCCTGCACATCAAACTCTCACTTCCGTACATAATGGTGGCCAGACATGCCTTTTTTTTTTTGTTCACACGGGGGAATCTTTTTATAGACCATCCTCCGGTACCTTGGGTGAGCCCGGAGGGATGTGAGGGACTCGGCCTGGGCTGCCCCTACCCACTAAACCTTCCGCGAATGCCATCAGCCGTTATGAGTGGGGTGCCCCGGATCTGTCAGCGACAGGACACCCCAACCACCGGCCAGTCCCGGCAAAGACCGGACTTCATACTCGAAGGGGACAGGCCAGACATGCCTGTTATAGTCCATAATGAAGATGTTTATACTCATTTATAATAATTAACTAGTTAACAACACGTCTATTGTTTAAAAAGTAGCTTTGTGCAAATTACTACGGTCACACATCAGTAGACCAGGTCTGTGTATATAGCTGTACTATAGATTTTTTTTGCAACAAAAAACAAAAACATTTTTATGTATTTGCTCCATACCTTAACTATATGCTGCGCAATGAATATAAATAAGAAACAATACGAATTATAATTTTTAAAATATTTTATTAATATAGAGTATTCGGTACAGTTATGATGACTGATATCGCTAACACCCAATCCGTGGAAATGCTACCGTCCCGATTCGTGATTCGGCCTCACTGGGGACCCTTGTGTCGACTTACTAGCTAGAGAAGTTCAGACTAAGCGACCTAAGAGCTAGCTAACTCTCAGATTGATTTGATATAAGGGATTGATTCAAAATATACTGCAAAGTATAATAATAACGAAGTGAATTCTTATTAAGTTGCCCAATCAATCCACGTTTGAATATAGACCTTGGCCAACGCCTTTCACAATATACGGCTCTTTCATTTTTATGTATTTTTTTGGCTTTTTAAAAACTTTGAAATTGTTAATTTTGACTGTTACGACTCAAAAGGTTGTCGACCTTTGCCTTAATTTATCAGGCTAGTATATCGTCAAAGGAATCTGTGAAACTAACCACACTTATATATAGCCGATTACACATGTTGTGTACTTTAATGGAGCTTTTTCAGGATGTTGCCAATGAAAAATAGCTATTTGTTTTATCAACTTCAATGAGCTGATACCCGGATTTATTAATTCCCTAAAAAGAACAACTAAATGGTTACGCAAACTCGTTTTAACGCTTGACCATATCCGGAAGCTACGCGTTAATATAATGGTTTCCGCGCCATACGTAATATTTGTTGTTTATCTATACGTACATATATATATATATTTAATACGTCATACAATAATAACACTTCCTCATGAAAAATAAAAGTCAAAGTTACAGCCTTTATATATAATATATATGTCCCACTGTTGCGTGCAGGCCTTCTCTGTAAAGAAAGTATTAGGGTATAGTCCACCACCTAGAGCGGATTGGCAGACTTAGAATTTTTTTTCTTAGATATGTTCTCACGATGTTTTCCTTCACCGCCGAGCGCGTGGTAAACCATCGCATAAAATTGCAACAACAAATTTATTGGTGCCGGGGATCGTACTCGGGTTGCTAGCGTACTATGAAACTTGAGCCAACCGCCCGGACCTACTGCGGCTTCTGAAAAATGAAATCCATAAGATTAAAGGATTTTTTATAAAACTGCTTTCTTATCTTTTAACAGTTTAAACAAATAAACTTTTTTTTATTTAGATCATTACATTACAGAAAATGATTAATAAAATAAAAAACGACATGAATATGTAAACATCACCGTAATCCGCAGAATAATGCAATGTCCACAATTATGTCATTGCGTACACTTTACCATGTTATAAGGAATAAAAGCACATCAATCGATCACTCTATTGAAACGTCTTTTTATTTTAAAATATTTATTTGTATATTAAACAGACAGGAAGTGCCAGGCTATATTCGATATCATGGTAGCATTTGAATCCGTGACGTAGAAGACAATCTGCTGGAAAATCGTCTCCTTTGGTACGGCCATATAACCCGCAGGCCTCTAAACTTCGGATACAGATGCCTAGACCTAAGTGTTGAAGGCCCAAGAAACGCTGGCTGGATATCGTGGAAGCAAAGGGATAACAATTTCACAAAAGACGATGCCAAAGATTTGCAAAGTGGAGTAGACTTAGGAGGAAAGCGGATCCTAATGGCCTACCAGCTTATACAAGTTTCAAAGACTTTAATTTAAAGAGTGTTTTAGGGGCTAGTCCGCCACACAGTCACATTGCGGATTGGTGGGCTGTTACGTTGTCCTTTAACAATAATTCATTGTTTCATAGAAATCTACACAGTTCTAGTCTAAAGTATGATTTCATGGTATCGCTCCTCCAATATTTCTTTGAATAAGATCCACTGAGAGATCGTCAGGATCAATTCAGACATATTAAACCTCTGAATTACGTTAGGATAATACGATCTTGGATACTTTGCTCCAATGACGTGTAAAGCTGCTTCTATCTCCATATATACCGTGGCATGCAAATCTATCGTAAACCTAAGATTGGGGACGAACGCTTCAAACAACCAACGGACACACTAGGGATGTTCATGTGAAAAATATATCGATATATTTTTCGATATAATATATCGTGAGGTTGTATCGATATTACGGGATATATTGTACAAATATATGGACATTTTTCATATATCGAAATTTGTTTATAAGAAATTACAGTTTAATATTAAATATTAGAAAAGTTTTATACTATTAGATTTGACTATTTTATTTGATTTGATTTGGTTCTGCTAGCAGAACAAACTACATGCATAGACTATAAAATTTATACGACTCCTGCCACCGTGAAGAGTAGGAGTGTAGTAACATACTACACTAAACTCTTCGTGATGGCAGCCCAAGTAAGGGTTTTATTTTATTCAAGTTGTCAACCACAAATAAAAAAAAGAATGGAATGCTTTTTTATTTAATTTCTTATCATATCGTATTTCGTATATGAGATGAAATATATCGATATAAATATCGATATTAGATGATTCTATAATATCGGATTGAAGCGATATATCGCGTCCATTTATCAATTTATGTCGTGCACTTCTAGGACACACGAGCTGTCCGTAGTAAACATCGGTAATGGAGAAGGTCCGTAAAGAAATGTTAATTCAGAAACTTCAAAGTATCAAGTTCACTTTCAATGATTTAATTAAACGTATCTCACTTTCGCTTTGGCATTCTGCTCGGGCATAGATTTTCCAAGTTACGTAATAAGCTTTCTAACGTCGCCTTCGCTCGGTCAGTCGGTCGCCGTTCACAGCATTCACGTAATTTTCGGAATGGAATCTAAACGTCACACGTATTATGAAACCGCATTTTTGTATATCTGTACGTTAAAAGTATATAAAAGATTGTTTCGTAAAAATTTGTTTACATACCAATATCACGGTCATGTATTTTTACATGTATGGTACATATAGGACGATGAAAACACCAAGGTTTCCAAGTATATTTATTTTACATTCGTCAACATTTTTGCTCGTAAACTTGTTCGTTTAGGAGTACTTACCAAGTTTTGTATTTGATCATAAACATTTTTTTGTTAACGGGGAGGAAATCTTCAAAAAGATACCCCGCCTTCTGGGGGGAAGGCGGCGGTTATGTGGGGTTTTTACCCACTAAAACCTCCCCGGTGGCCCTTCCTCGGGGCATGGTGAGGGGTTCCGGTATCTCCATTTGAACGCACCGAAGCCCCTCTGCACTGTGCTCAAGGAGAACACTTCCCGGGTCCACACTACAGGGGAGGTTACTCCTTCCCCTCCTGTGCTCTCGCAGTGCAAGGCGGCAAGGGGCCAGCTGATGCCGCCTTCTTCCCGGGTCCACCTACCAATATATCAATCGACAAACATTGTGTAGTTTTTGTGCAGTTGTTTCGGAATCCAAAGTCCATTGCCAATAAAATTTAACATGGATACCTAATTGAAACCCTTCCCAAAACAAAAATATATAGACGCGTCAACAAACTAATGGTTTAGGGTACGTTCTGCGAAATGGTAAGATCGTGGGTTCGAATACACAATTCGACTATTGCCGTGAACCATCTCCTAGCACTTTTTATACAATGTTAGTAATATTTGCAGAAATATTGATAGCAATCTTTTAAAAAAAATAAAAAATTGAAAACCTCCTTCTAAAATTCTAGTGTTATAAGAATCTTTTCGTGGAAGAATTCCTTACCTACCAACAACTACAGCCACATCAAGGCTCTTAAGTTCGTATTATATCACCAAACTTCTAGTGTAAAGTCGTAGTGAACTCCTAGTATGTGTAAAACTGGTCTAATGTACTTATCAATGATGGCTCTACGTCCCAAATGCAAATATACCTTGTTTAAATTGTGGTAGACCGGTTTGGATCCCGCTCCACCGGTTAGCGTTGATTGCGGAATTGATTTTGTTTTGATAGATGTTAATAGTGTTCCGGAGTTGTAATTGGGATTAATCGACCCACTAAACTACGCTTTCGTGAAAATACATCTACCCACGACCTCCTATGGCATGCATGGTCTGGCCGTGTGGCCCCAAACGCTTCTTAACCCATAAAAGTTGTTTGTCAAGGCCTTTTATTATTGGCAACTCTCCCCCTTAAAGGGCTCAACGACACAACACAACGGTAACTCGCTCGACGGCGCCAGGCTTTATTATTAGCGGGTACTTCTCTTGTGGCCAAGGCAAGTTCAGGGAATTCGCGCACGCTTGGCACAAGACACAAAAGATCTGCGAATTTTATCGACACCACGTTGATTTCCACTGCTAATTTGTTTTTCGCGTAGTTGGGTGTTAATCAAACGTTAAACGCTAATACTCGCGGACGCCTTTTTTGTATTACCGAATTATAGTAAGAATATTACGAATTAGAATTAATCTGAACCTAACTGAACTTTCATCAAACTACTTCTGAAGTATATCTTTTCCAATAAAAAATGAATCATCGAAATCGGTTAGCTATTTATTTATTTATTTTTTTATTTAATTTAATACATTTTACAAATAAAATCTATACAATAAAGCGCATCCCAAAAACCTATCCCAGGTTTGTCTGGATGCTCAGCATTCAGTCCTCGTCCATTTTTACAGTAATAGTGATTTAAAAGAGAATACCGCAACACCTCGTCACGAGCCGTTGCGAGCATCCTTTGGAAACGAACGCACACACCCATCGTAAGCGAAGACGCCTCAATGCGTGTGAGCGTTCGTTCGTTATATTGAGTTATTCGTTCATTTGTGGCGCGTATATACTTGATGCAAATTTAACACTTTTATGATTTTCTCATAGATGTGTCATCATTGTTGTCAAAATTGGACCAAATGAAATGGGAACCACACGGTAAGCTTCAGCTTTCAATCAAAAAAAAGTGTCATCAAAATCGGTTCATCCAGTCGATGAGGTTTAAAACATACAGACGAATTGAGAGCCTACTCCTTTTTGAAGTCGGTTGAAAACTACTTTTACGGCGTTCGTAGTCCCTTTTACACTGGAGAACTAATGCAGTTAACATTTCTTCTCAACGTTCTTACGCGGTCTTATTGTTCGATGTTCCGATCCACGCAGAATGAGCTCAAAGCAATTCGCGTAAATATGACAAGTCAGTAACTATTACACCAAATTACCTTATATGTATGTATGTATGTATGTATGATAATGGGTAATTTGCTTAACTGCATCACTTTAGCTAATATGTTTGCTGAACGTTTTGTATTGACGTTGTAATTTAGAATTAAAGACATGACAATGTTAGTAGCATTATGACTATAAAAATTACTGCTATTACAGGCGCAGAGAACAACTTCATGTTTTAAAACCTATCCGTCTGTATGTATTCACTCTCACCAGATGTAATTCTGACTATTACGCATTTCGTGAGCAAGGACCTAAATGTTGTAGCCTTGATATTTAGGCAAGGCTTTTATATGTATTAAATATTAAATGTATTTTTTAAATTATTTATCTCAGCAGACGCAAGCATATACACACGCCCACACATACATACACACACACACAAGATCCACATACATGCAACAATTTCAAAATTATAAATTATTATATTTTAAAAATAATATAAAATATTTTAAAATTGAAACCCGAACATCAAATTTGATTGGAGGGTGGTCGTTAATAGCAGCGACACAATAACTTATTATTATTTATTATTTTTGCTTAGAAATATAATTATTCGTTTTATTAAGAGCAAAAAAAATAGGATTTTTTGTCTTTTTGTCATAATTTTATACTTCGCGCGTAGCGATAGATGTCTACCAGATTAGGTAGGCATACACGTTTATAATTTACATTTTTCCGGGGGGGTCCCTTGTGTCGAGTTACTAGAGATAGAGGTTCAGGGTAAACGAACCTAAGAGCTATGCCACCTCTCAATCCGGTGAAACAGTCAAAGCTCTCTGGCTAATCCGTTCGTCATAAACAAAAACAGTTCTATAACATGTCACCATCATTTGATATATGGCCTTAGGCTGACAGACAATGTCCAGAAGAAATTGCGAATGGAAATAGGAACAGAATTTTCAAAAGCAATAGCTTTCTTGTTTAGTAAGTAAAGCGTTAGCAAGGCTATAGACAACGATGATAGCTCAGTATGAACGTTAGTCCTCGCTACGCCGATAAGATTCCCATATCCGTTGATAAATTTTCTCAAAGTTGATACAGGGCAAACAAAATTCCAGTGAAAAAACCGGTGTTACTTACGCTAACTATATAAATAATTAATTCTCATCATGTTACTATATATACATAGGAATGATATGATAATAATGTTAGATTAATATTTCTATACCGTCTCGTTATTCTGTTCTATAAAATTAATACTTTGCTTAAGGTTTTTGTTACCAGGCTATCATGAAAAGCCTTCGGGGTATGTTTTTTCCTATTAAAACTATAAGAAAAAACATAAATCAACTTTAACATCTTTCTATGGTCAACCAAATTCATATGGGAAAAAAACAATTCTAAATCGCTTCATAACTGTCAGCACTATGAGTGCCCACAAACATTTAAAAAATAAACGAATTGAGTATAAAAATATAATTGAAATGAGAATAAACGTTGTCATTATTTCACATTTCACAAATGTTTCAATTTCAGTAATTGAAAACAAATTCAACCACCGTACAAGTTCGTAACACGTTCGCATGTCTAACAAGAAAGTTCTAGAACATTGTTAATTTAGTCCAAATAAGTTTCGATCTAAACCGAAGTGTGAGGCGGCAATTGTTTCAATCGGTTTCCTGCACTGATATATAAACAAAATGTTCTATAATAAATAAATACCAGTACAACATAAGGAAACCTTCCTACTCCTACATCGTAACGCGTGATACCGGTTTTTTTTTTCGGAACCCGGAAAGGCTGAATGCGGTTTATTTTAAGTATTTTGTTTACGTTGTAAAGAAAAAAAAATAATTTTAATAGTCAATAAGAAATGTAATTAAGTGTAATAAAATGGAAGAGCAAAGAAATTCATCTTCTTATTTTGAATTGCCGACGTTTCGGACACTTTATAGCGGTCAAAGTCGCGGGGGTTGAGGGGGACTGAGGGGTTTGACATCCCTTATCACAGTCGTAGACGCGGTTAAGACACTCACAGGCCTACGGCCAGGCCAATAACCAAAGCCATGAAGGCCGCCGAGGATAGGGACACGTGAAAGTTAAAAGTTAAGCGAGCGATCAACAATAAGTCTCTTTATTACGGTTACGTCAGAAACAGAGTTTTCATCACACTTATTTATAGCCCGTTACTCAAACATCGTCATCAAACGTCAAAATCCATTAATATCACTGGCGCGAAAATGAGACAACGTAATGATTATTCATTTATGTCAACGACAGTCTGCAATTTTTTTTTTATTTGTTATCAAACACTTTATACACAATAGAAATAATATTTCTTGACGCCATAAAAACCGCAGTGGTTTGTCTAGGCGTAGCACATTCGCCATAATTTAATAGTTTTGTTATAGTTATTTAATAAGATGAAGAAAAAAAAGAGTAATTTAAATAAGAGAGAAACAGAGCAAAAATAATATCAATTTGTAGAGTGAATAACTGACGGTAGTTCATTTTTGTATATTAGAACTGTAACTTGTAACTTCACGACACGTCAAACTCGGTCGGTTATTAAATTAAATGTATCTATCCTTGCTTTTTCTAAGCTGGTTAGGGCGTTACGAACAGTGTAATCGAGGCGAATGGAAGTTGCAAGGAAGATATAAGTTAGTGAAGATTGAAAGATTTATTCAGAGAGTTTCGTTTTCACATTTTCTTTTTATCTTTTCACCAGTTACGTTTCGTATATCTACGATACAGTGCAGGCCTATTGTTTGTATCACACTGCGCGCACACTTTCTGTCTCTCCGATACATATATGTATTCACATGTATGTATTATACAAATATATATATATATAGCTACCGACCGAGTCGTGGTTTGGCCCTCTCGGGCGCCCTCGGATCGGACTGCTAACGCGTAATAATGGTAACCGTCCAAGCCAAGGTTACGGGACCCTTGTGTCGAGTTACCACCTAAGAGCGATGCCACCTCTCAATCCGGTGAAGCAGTAAAGGCCAGCTTCTCTTGCCAACTGTGTTAGTTCGTCCAAAAAAAAAAGTAAAGAAGTTTCACTACAGTCGTGGAGACTAAATCACACAGTTTTTTTATATTTATTTTGTTTATCATCATTAGAGCAAGATAATTGTCTAGACTTTTAGACTGTAGCTAACAATGTTATATCTGTATTTCAGTTTCATCGAACAAGATAAAGTCTCCGGGTTCTGGACGACGATGTTCGTGCTCTCGAAGGTGCCCGAGCTGGGCGACACGGTGTTTATAGTACTGCGCAAGAAGCCACTCATCTTCCTCCACTGGTACCATCACATCACCGTGCTGCTCTACACCTGGTTCTCTTTCACCGAGTACACTTCCTCGGCGCGCTGGTTCGTGGTGATGAACTACTGCGTGCACAGGTTTGTTTATTTCATTTGTGTTGAAATAGTCAAAACCCAGTGATTCTCAACCGTCAACCGACTTCAAAATAGGAGCAGGTTCTGAATTCGTCTGTATGTTTTTTTTATGTTTGTTACCTCATAACTTTCAACTGATATAGATGATTCTTTTTTTATTTGAAATTCCCATACCAATTTGGTCCAATTCTGACAATGACATTCATGAGAAATATGTATTTGTTAAATTTGTATTAAGTAGGTACGCGACAAATGGACGGACTAAATATCACGCCATCCGATTTCGATAATTCATTTTTTATTTGAAAAGATGTACTCTAACAGTAATTTGATAACAGTTTGCATAGGTTTTGATTAATTTGATTTCGTAATATTGCTACAATAATTTAGAAATACGAAAAGGGCATCCGCACGTTATAGCATTTAACATTTGGTTAGATTTGAAGTCTGTTTTTTCTCGCAAATATTGTATTAAATTATTAGGAACATCGGTTTGAATTACCTTACCACATTCGTTTTACGCGTCAACGATATCATTCATTCTAACGACGGTGTTAAACCTACATTTGTACCAGTTCCGACTCGTCCGTCCAATTGTGCCGCATACGGAGCGACTCTACAATCACGTTTAGAGGCAATTGTAGCCACATCTATGACGCTAGGAATAGCTCTTGATAGTTTTGCCTTGAAATCTTTACAATACATAGAATAAAATCTTGTTTTTGGGAATGAACTACGCATTGCATTATGAAGCCAATTTATTATAGTAATATCAATTATCATACCATCATTACCAATTACGTGAAATTGATTGTAGTGCCAGTGGTACGCCGTCAGTGTAAAACATAGTGGCACCAATTATCTATATATATTTGACCACACCGTGACCGGTGATGGCGACCCTGATTAGTTTCGGGCATGAGCCCTGATATGGCAAAGCCGAACTTGCTCTTGAATACCCGGTTGCAAGTGGTACAATATAGCTGACCGCTGGTGTCATTGTAGGAGGGCTTGGGCTAGCATATCTACCACTATGATGCCAATGAACGTTCATTTTGTAGATATGCAATCTTGTGCTGATTATAATACAATAAGGATGTGCCGAAATTCTCGTGATATTAACTTATAAAGCCATATAGGTGATTAACTTAATTCGTTCTCATTATATAGTCTTAATTTTTTTTTATTTATTCCCAAAGTCACAGCTATTAATGTAAATTTTCATAACTTGTTGAGAAAAAATAATACAAACATACAGCAGATATCGGGCTTTATGAAAACTAAGTTGATAGCGAAGAAGTATTAGAGCTAGGTAATCATTATATCTTATATATAAAATTCTCGCGTCATAATGCTAGTTACCATACTCCTCCGAAAGGGCGCCTTCGACGCTATACTCTCCCTTCGTCTTAGTCTTGGTTCAACCGGGAAGGGAAAGATGTAGCGCCAGGTTCCCTACGTAGTCGAGAGGCCTCTACATAACGTGCCTATACCATACCTACTCTTCTGCATCTTTACAAGACTATCTTTTTCTTCTTGAAGTGCCATCTCCTACCGGAGGTCGGCTTTCATTAAGGCTATCTTAATTTTTGAATACTTCTTACATTTAATTTTCGAAAATATCGCAATGGCAAATGACTAATTAATGTGACTACCATAGCTAAAGCATTAATAGCCTAACCGTCAAGTCGTAGATTCGAATCTACCATCCGATTACTGACGTGAACCATCTCCTAGCACAAGCTTAAGCTTATTTAGAATGGTTAACAAGAATGCTAGTAATATTTGTGAAACAAAATTAGCATTCTTTAAAAAAAGATTAACGTTTAATGTACTTTTCCAAGATTCTGCATCTAGTAGCTTATCGTAAAACACAATGAATAAACTTCCGTAATCAATTGTGCGGTTACTACATAATGAGTCATACGTAAACTATCTTAACCGCGGCAGACTTTCACCGTTGCCAAATGGCTCGTCATAACAGTTACAGAATATATATACACTTAAAGGCTTTCACACTTGTACGTTATGGTCGGTATGTGTCACTCAACGACCAGTGTTATTCTACACCCTTTACGCTAATTTACTCCTAATGGACGTTAAGCTAAGCGCCCTTAGAGTGATATCGCCCCTCAATGATGTGAATTATGGTATAAGGTTACCCTTGATAAAGTTTAAACTCTCACGAGGAAGTAACTCTTCTCCGCTAGTTCCCGCAGCCCAGTATAGTGACTAAAAACTAACATCGCCGTCCCCCCAGAAGGTACCCGCCTTTTTAAAGATTTCACCCTCGAAAACAAAACAAAAAAAGTTATATGATCCTATGGGAACAAGAAAAATACTATGACATTTAAAGTAAAACCTATAATTGAGGACCTTTTCTGAAGTCGGTTAAAACGACAAATCTAATATAACACTTGGAATATAATTTTATTCTAAGCTTTATAATGAAATCTCTTTTCCATTATTATAAAGTTGCTATTGTTAAAGATTTTCAGTACAATATTCTTGTCTAGTAACTTAACGTATTAACCTAATTTAATTTCGTTTTCCTTTCCAGCGTTATGTACTCTTACTACGCTCTAGTGAGCATGGGTAAGTATCCGCCGAAGATGCTGGCGATGACCATCACCTTCCTCCAACTGTCCCAGATGATCGTCGGCTGTGCGATCAACATTTGGGCGCACAACTACATGGCCGCCGCCCCGCTCCACTCCTGTCACATTAGCCAAATCAATATCAAACTCTCGATGGCCATGTATTTCTCCTATTTCGTCCTCTTCGCGCACTTCTTCTACAAAGCCTACCTCGCACCGAGGCGCGGGAAGAAAGCTAAAGTGGAGCCCCTGGCGGAAGAGCCGAGCGCTAAGAAGATCGACTATAACAGTTACCCAAGACAGAGGAACGGTGTCGTCCACTAGTTTTTGTGATATTTAAATTATGCATGTTCGCGGTTCGCGACTGGGGCTGATTCTTGGGCCATACGTTAAACTTTACAGGCGTGAATTCAAATTAGAATCCCACTTCAGATTATATTAAAGAAATGGCTGTTCTTTTAGCAATTTGTAAAGTAATTTTGTAGAGTTAAAGATGAACTACGAGTATAACATAGTTTTGTAATTTATTGTTGACTAATTTATAGAGTTAACGCAAATAATTGTTGTCAAAATATTAATCAAAGAATTTGTTAGTCCACTGTTGTAAATCATCATAGCTCCCGGATTTTTATAGTAATTTCTAATGCCTTGAAATCTTATAATCTTAAATTCTCGGACTACGATTTATGGTTCACACTGTGTGCATGGTAATTAATTTTGATTTTGTATCGTAAATTAAAACTGTATAACAAAACATTTGTACTATCGAATTTGTCAATTTCACAATAGAATATTATATATATTTAGATAGAAAATCACTACCATTAAAATACAAATTATTTCCCTCGACGATTTCTCGATTTTAAAAATGGTAGCCGAACCCGATTCAAGTCAAACTATCGATTCTTTGTCAATGTAGTTAACATTTCAATTCGTACCTTATAGTCCCAGTAGGACCCAGTTCGTTCCGAAGGCAGTAGGAGCACAATTCGCGCGTTACATTCCACGCTCCTTCCGTATAGTGTGGCCCGGGAGTTAGCTCCGCGACGCGTACACAAAATGGCGCCTCTTAGCGCTAAATGTCGTTGGACCGTAGGTTGCTGTACTGAACTTTCGCGGCTTAAAATTAAAAAAAAGTGACCTACTCTTAAACTTATCGCTTGTTAATATTGGGCGTGATAACATTAAGGTACAAACTAGTGTAGTTAAATTAAATCCTAGATTATGGTCTAATAGATCATCTTTAATGGACGTTCGCAAGGTTTCTTGTGAGCACATTATGCTTTTGCATTGTCATTTTTGAAAATCTAAAGACGTGGTAACACTTTGGATAATGGTCCAAGCACAGCGCCCTACGTGCCAGCAAAATAATTATTGTTTAACGTATTTATTACTTAAAGAAAAGGAAGAGTGATTTTTTTAAATAATTTATTTGTATAATGATAGTTTATAACGACATGTATAGAATGTAAAGTTTATGACATTCGCTTGTTCTGGCGACACTGCTTAGTGAACGGGGCCTACTATGTCGACCGTAGTGTAAGGCACACAATGTAATCCCGTATGTGGACAGGGTTCGCCTGGAATATTACAAATGCTTTGAGGCGCTTGTCAAACAAGTGTCAACGAAAAACACAACCAAATGTCACTTGGAGAATTAAGCTGCGCATCGATGTGTCAACTTTGACATCTGTCAAAGTGAACGCATGCATATGAATGACAATTGAGATCGCCTTTAATAAAAGTTCAAATTTATATTTAATGACACACGAAATGGGACGGTTCTAAACAATAATTCCAATAAGATCACAGATTTATCGTAAAAGATTTCGGGATTGACATTATTTACATGTTACTCAACTTTACAACCGTACTAATAAAAATATTGAAAAAATAGCTGTGTAAGTGTAAGGAGCGTTTAAAAATCTGTGAGCAAAACTACTTAAACCATAGACAAAGTGTTTGTTCAAAATGCCAAAAGGTCAATTCGGACTATGTAAATTAATATCATCATAGCATTCATTTTTAATGCTCAACCATTTAGGTTTTGTGATAATATAATAAATTTAGTATGTGTACCATACATACACTAGAACACAATTCTAAATGTAAGCAACATAGTGAGTTTAGTTTCATGTTCCAATGTAAGTTGCAAGTTATATAAGGGTTCAAAATATTGTTAAGTTTGTTAACGCCATAAATAAAAGTACACAAAGCCCATATCTAAAATATTAAAGTATATAAGTGAAGAGTTCTAATTTATTATATAACAATAATATCTGGTGATTGTCGTCATATAACAATTTTAGATAGTATAGAATATTGTTCCGTTACACAACCAATTCGGATTAAGTGACGGTAGGCAGATTCTAGTTTAGATTTAGGGCAGGTCAATTTTATCTAATACCATAGTGACTTTTGACCATAGAGAAGTTGAAACTTTTAGATAGCTCGAGCGTAAACCGCTACACGGTCTATGACTTCTGTTTGGTATTTAATTTAGATTAATTATAATTTCATTGGAATTCATTAGACAGGTTATATTTATTTGTTTGTTATATATAATCACTAGGGTGGATAACTCATCAGTTCATAGGTTCGGGGTTATTATTTCAGAAACCGCGTAATGACCTTATAATTTGTCTTGTAGCCAAAAATGTTTTCCGTGCGGTCGCAACGGGCCGGTATCTTTCGACAATTTTATACGAATTATTGCAGTATTTTGCACGCTAATTTATTTCGTCCTTTTTTAAACTTTATACACGACACCTGTATTTGTAAATAACTACGATCCAGCTTTTATTTGATTTTGATGTTTTGTTTTTGATAAATTTTACGCTTCGTTTTTAAAACGGGCCGTGTTTACTTTCCGACTGGAATTTATTGATCCATTTCTATTATGTTTTCGCTTGTCGTTTTGTCGCAGATATTTAGATAGAATTATTCAAGTTGTTTATAAGACTTAGTGTCTGGAATTTGTTGCATATTTTTATAGCAACTCAAATTGAATACTCTGTTTAGAGTTTTAAGTTCCTTTGTAAACATTTTTTGTTTAATTATAATTATACTTGTCCTAACACAATGCTTAATAAAGCGCTACGGACAATGCTTAAGTCGGAACGGATAGTCTCATATATATGGAAATCGGACATATTTGACATCACAGTCACCATAGCATTTATTTATTTTTCTATTTGATTGAGCTCTCGCATTTACAAGAAACTGTTGTTAATCAGCCTAGAATGAATTAGCGGTCACAGTTCCATATGGAAAGGAATATTTTGAATAATATATTTTTGTGATGGATGTATTGTGAGGTTACGGTAATGTCGGAGCAAAGGTTGCGCCCACGTGAGTATTGTAACATGAGATGTGGAATTATTCTTGCATTCATTGATTTGTATTTTCTGGGCAAATAAAGCGTTACGCATTATATATAAGCTAGTTTGTTTTATTTACTTGTTGACCACCTCTCAGGTTCCTCGACTCGCGGCGTCACGTGGTTGGTACTGTAAATCCGATTTCTGATGTTAAGTAGAGAAATAAGTTGTATTCGGTGGTTGAATACGCTGGCTTTGTAAATGTTAAATCTTCCCTTTAGAATTAGGGAGAGGAGAAAGACGACGCAGGATTTCACTTTATCTTCCTTTGCTATATGGATTCTGAAATGTCTCTTTGGAATAACCCACAAAAAAATTTAAAACCGATAGTTAAATAATGAGGCCCATAGAGAAATGCTGCCACATTTTAAGGTTTTTTTTGTAGTCCTAATTAGGGTTAATAATGCATCGGTTTACATAGACATGTTTGGTGCCATTGAATCTCACAAGTTTAACATTCTTATATCTAAATCTACCTGTAAAGTGAAATTCAATGCTTTACCATGGCCCTCTTTGCAGACTACTTGTTCCTCAGCGGAACAAACAACTCTAAAACTGTACTAAGCGACTTGCATACTAAAAGATACCAGAGTTTTGATTTATATATAATCTGTCAAGTAATAGTGTTATGAAGAAAATAACGGACTCATAGGGGGGATAATCTAACTTACATTTTACCATTTTCATCTTAGACGTAAGAAATAAGTGTATGTGTTTTAAAAAAGACTTGGCTTAAAGGTCTTGTTACCAAGCCATAAAATTTTCATCAATGAAGAAAATAACAAAAAAATATTTCCGAACGAAATTAAAACGTGAACGTGTTTTGATTTGACATTGACACTTACATATGTATGTCATTTAACTTAGGATTTTCAAATTCACGTTTTTCTGTACCTTTTGTGAAAATGGAGTTGATTGACACAGATATAAGACCATGGAGTGCCGATGATGTGAAAGAACAATTTGGTGACAGCTTAAGTCTTCTTCCTTCCAATGACAACATTAAAGAACTGCAAACAATTCTGCGGGACAAGTGAGTGAGGTTATATTACAAATTACATTGTTATGGCTTATACTTGTAGATACTTATAACGAATTATTGCTATATATTTTCTATATCGATCGATATATATTTTCTGTGTGGTCTCACTGAGCTACCATTATTTAAATGGTATAATCATTTCGAACAGATGTTTGTTTTGATAGTTTAAAATTTCTAAATCGTTATCTATAGGAGTAACTCCCCGAAAAGTTCATATTTCATGATCATGATTAAAACTAAACTATATTTATCTTTGGCTTACATAAAAATAGGATGTGAGAGCTTTTTCTTTTAAAACAACCATTGTATTCTTTTTTTAAGAAATACAACTCGGAGTGATTTCAAGTTCTATGCTGATCGTCTCATTCGACTTGTTATTGAAGAAAGCTTAAACAATTTGCCATTCACAGACTGTGAGGTAATAACACCCACTGGTGCACTTTACAAGGGGCTCAAATATGGTGCTGGAAACTGTGGGGTGTCTATAGTGAGGTCAGGGGAAGCCATGGAACAGGTATGATACATTCAATTATTAGACTAGATTTCCATTTCTTTCTTTCTATATTCCAAAATAATATATAATAAATTTCTTTTAAATATTTAAACATATTTAGCCAATTTTTTACTGACGACAAAAAGAAAAAGGTTTGGAAATATTGAATGGACAAAACTTACAGTTAACTCTGTGTCTGTGGTTGTATATATTTATTTATCATTCTATCTATATCATTATAAGACTGCACAAGTAACACTGTAACTGCAAATTATGTAATATAACTCTGGCTCCTTGGTAAATTATTACTAATGTTTCATACTGCACTCTGCTTGATTAGTGAAATGCATACAATTTAACATGTGATTTAATAAATTTTTTCTATTTCCTTTTCCATTTGTTACTCCTTATTTCATGAAAAAAAATTAAAAATCTAATTCTAAACTAGTGACAACAACATAAACCTCATTCTCCGTTCTTACTTTATCTTTATTACTTTTAAGCCCAATAATAAAAATTAATATTTTTCTACTTATCCCTTAATCATTGTTACTTATGTACTACTCTACTTATGTAATACCTTGCTGAGGAGGAGTTAAGAGAAGGATACTATCTAATTAACACCCTACAATATTTAAATGAAATCCCCACAAATTTGTTGGTATTAATTTTATACATCCAACATTCCAGGGCCTTCGGGACTGCTGTCGGTCAATCCGTATCGGCAAAATCTTGGTGGAGAGTGACACGGACACGCATGAGGCGCATGTGGTGTATGCTAAGTTCCCTGAAGACATTGCCCGTCGGCAAGTGCTGCTCATGTACCCAATCATGTCAACGGGCAACACTGTTAAACAGGTTGGCTTACCTATTTCTTCATCAACATAACACAGTAAAAAGGAAAAGTCAAGCAAAGCACCTGCTCACTCGGTCATGTGTACAATAATTTGCATCAACTGTAACTATCATATCTCGAAATATTCAGTTGTACACCAAAGCCTCAAAAATTAGACCAAATCTGAAAGTTTTGAATAAATAATAGAAAAACTAGAAAAATTAGTTGTCGTAGCATTCTTTCTCGGTATGCAGACAATATCTAGATTCTAGACCATTCGACGCGGGTTTGTGCTCTGCTCATATAATAGCAGTAAGTCATTTAGAACAATTTTCGATCAACATTTCCACTTTTTACCTTTGATATTATCATTAAAGTGGTCCTTATGGTAAGTGGTTGATGGAGACAGCTAACAAATTCACTCTTAGGAAGGTACAGACACTATCATTATTGAAGTAAGAGATTTTTTAATTCTTTGTATTATGTAAATATGGTTTACATATGAGATAAAATGTAACTTGGCAATGGTATCTACGGTAGTGTTACTTCATGGTACCCTATTAAATGCACTATCATATCATTTTTCTGTTCTTTTGAAGTATATAAGATTATTTCTTACAGGCGGTAAATGTATTAACTCAACATGGAGTCAAAGAAGAACGTATTATCCTGTCCAACCTGTTCTGTACGCCAGCCGCTGTCCAGGCGGTGGTGGAATATGTGCCCAAAATGAAAATCCTCACATCGGAGCTCCACCCTGTCGCACCCAATCACTTCGGGCAGAAGTACTTTGGCACTGACTGATATCAAGGAAGAAATCTAGTTCCTAAAATGCTAATTATATATACATGTTGATGTTAATTTTATTTTGCATACCTTAAGTTGATTTTACCAACTTTTCAAGTGGGCAAATTGTAAATATATTTATGTTGCCAACACAAAATTCTTGTGTGATCATGAAACTTCAGAGATCTATATTAATGCATAGAATTTCTGATTATAGAGATAAGTAGAATATTATAAACAGTGAAGATATTTAATAATAATGTAACATTTCTCAGACCCAAATATATTGATAATGTTAATATAATTTATATAAAAACCAAATTTTTTAAATATTATGGTGAAACAGCCTTTGTAATCTCGTATTTATATAATTGGACATGAAATACGTATATATTGTCAAAAAATATATTATGTTTAAAGCCGTAAAGTCGTGTGTTAATGTCGTCGCATAAAACAAATTGTTCATCAATTTACTTCCCACCAAACTATACTGTTGCACAGGTTTGGTTGGATTTTTCGAAGCATGATTACTACGGAGTCCACCTTTAGGCATAAAATTGTGCGGTGGTAAGCCAGATACATTCAACGAGTTTAAAAATTGAATTGGATAGTTGGTTGCTTCATCTTTTTTTTGTTACCAATAGATTTTTTTTGATGTCAATAGATTTCAATGCATTGTTCCGATGATCTCATTCTGAATTATATAGTTTTTTTTCAGTTTTGTTTGGTTTTGCAAAGTTTTACAGTATTTCGCATTGGGTGGGGAAGGGGTCATCGGGCTGTTGATATTGGATACAATGCCCAATGACCCCCATTTACTATATCAAATGTATTGATATGATTCGCAAGGAAGGGTAAATATAATAAGATATGGTAGCAAAAATATGTTGATAGAGTGGACATAGGTAAATAAATAAAATAAATGACAAACTTATAAAACATAATAACGATATATACTGGGAATGAATTATGTAGTTTAGGTCCCCTGTAAAAATATAATGAACAGACTTAATAAAATTATTCGTAAATGTTAATTTATATGTTTGATCTTTTTGATAACCATAGCTTGTGTAGAAAGAATGTTACGAAAAGAGTGATCGGATGAGGCGAATGGAATTTTATATATATATTATATAGTAATAGTGTTAGGGCAAGAGAGAATGCGCCCGCACTTTCGTCATCGCGAATCATACCGTGAATATTTTGTATACATTTCTTCAGACACGTACATAACTTAGTTTTATTTGATTTATAGGCTTAGCTTGGCTTATTTCCCTCCTCCGAATACAAAATTCGACGGAGATGGGAAAGGAATCTTGGATAATGATGGCCTCACTTCCATTATCATTAAGCTTGGTGAGCAGTTAGCACCTGCTGATTCTGGCTAAAGGGTTACACGTAAGAACTTAATTTTGATATTTTACCTATATATCTATTTGTATATAAATGTCGTATTTGTATATATTGCAGGTGGCGTGGGAGGGGGTAGTATCAATAACAACTCACAATTAAGTTACTTTTAATAGTTTTATTTCCGTTCCATAGTTCATACAATGTACGGGTATATAATGTAGTTATACAAATATTAGATCAGATCACACAGCTAAGCGGTTTGTATGTGTACACATTTATTATAAATATACTTTCATCAACATTTGAATAATTTAAACCCTTAACAAACAACCCTTATAAAGTGATCCCCAAACGTCGTGGTCTCAAAACACAGGTGTTACTCACTTAATGCTAACACTAGATAATAATATTATAATGTAAAAATATCGATAACATTCAATTACATTATTGTAACGAGTTCCCAATCGCGAACAGAATATAGTTATTATTTCATTAGTAGAAACTAGTTGACGTAATGTCGCTTATCCAAGTGTTAGGAAGCTTCCGCCGCCGGGGCATATGGCAACACTACAAGACTCGATGCTACATGGCAACCCCGACGGTAATAAGTGCGTTTCCATAAAAATAAATACTTAAATATAGACATACTATGTTTAAAATTTCTTACATTTATACAATGTTACGCAATATGTCGATGAAACACTGCCCGCCGTTAATAATAATTAATAAACATGAAAATAGTACGGGTCTGTCCGTCTGTAAATATTTAATGACAATGATCACTAAACAAAATATATATTCTCGAAATTGACTTAGATATGTTATTAAGGCAACTCGTGATTGCACTAGACAAATTGACAATATAAAAATACCTACGGGTCTAAGACAACAGCCAAAGCGATATAATACGGCGATTAGCGGTTCGTTACTAAGTACACAATATAACGGGCTCGTGGATGTTGCCAGATTAGTAACAACAGATAAAAACAACCAAAATATATATAGAACAACTTAAATAAATTCGGTAGAAAAAAAAAGCGAAATTAAAATACTTTATTTGTGCATCCACATTTTTTTGTGATTTTCGTGTTTTTTTTTTTATATAAAAATATCGTCACGTGTTATTTAGGGTTGACCTTACGGAAATTGGTTTTGGCCGCAAGGTCGGAAAGGGTCTCGCCGGCCGTTCCCAGTCGATCGAACGCGCACCAATCTCGCGCTTTAGCGACTAACGGTAGGATCGTTTTGTCGCTGCACAAGCACAGAAACATAAAGATTTATACATATAGTGGCACACTAAGCTGTAAGCTTGTGAGGCGAAGATGGCTGCAAGAAAGTGACTAAGTTACAAATTCTACCAAAAACATCTAAAAATATTTGACATTATAGGCTAGATGCACGTAATATACACGGTGGATGTTGATCACCATTTAACACACCGAATGGTTTATAAGATTCTGTTGTTCCGCGAAGCTTTATTACAATTTAATATCTAAATCCATAGCGACTTTCGTGCAGCCAATAAAACTTTCGATTTACTACCGCCATTAAAGATGATTTGAATTTCGTATACTTTGACGGTTAACATTTCTGTGATGTTAGATGTCCGTTAAGCGTTAAGTACTCCGCACACCTGATTGGGTCGTGTTATGTAATTTCTCGCATTTTAGTGTTGGTCATATTTGTATATCTTCTAATGAATATTGGTGATATTTGTCTGGTAATATCGTCATTTATTTCAAGTTGATTGTATGTTTTACTTTTCGATTACGTTACTTTATGTGTATAGTGTGAGGATACGACCCGATGCGAGTGTGCGGCGAGTGCGGTGCGGTGCAAGTAGTGCGTATTTACATGAGCTTCTGCTTGGCGCACTCCGGGCAGATGATGTCCTGTCCGTCGGTGATGAAGCCCTTGCCCACGAGCGAGGTCTTGCACTGCGCGCAGATGAAGCAATCGTTGTGCCAATGCCGGTCCTCGAACGAGATGAAGCGAGTGCCGCCGATACCTGAAGATTTTGGACGTTCATCAATCTCTTAGTTAGTTAACGTACCTCAGTGTGTCTCTCGGGTTAAAATTTACTGTATATAGCGGAAATACCGAGAAGTTAAAACATATAATAATTATTATAATGTAGGTTGCACTGCTCTACGTCGAAGGCTGTTTGTGGGTACCAATCACTGTCTCTCTTCACGATAAAGTGTCGTTTTGATACCGTACAATATGTTCTATTGAACCAAATAAGCTCTGTTGAAAAGTGGATCCAGATTCTAATAATATCTACCGAGATGTTCGTATAAAACATTTGCACATAACGATTTAAAGAGATACATCTTATCATCGAGGTCCATAAAATAGCAACGAACTGAGGCGTGGTTCGGCCATCTCGGGCGCTCTCGGTTCCGAATGATGGCGCGTAACGTACTAACCGTTCAAGCCGAGGTTACTCCTCACCCGGGGGGCCCTTGAGTCGAGTTACTAGCAATAGAGATTCATGCTAAGCGACCTAAGAGCTACACCACCTCTCAATCCGGTGAAGCAGTAAATCACCTTCACTGGCTAATCTATGTAGTTCGTCACAAAAAAATGCCAATAAAACTAGCGTAACTAAAGTAACCCTTTTCCAATAAATACTAAGTTGGGACCTCCTTGTGCTAAAGAGAACAAAGTGTGGTGCGAAACTGACCAGTAATGGGCTTGGTGCAGGAGGTGCACCGCTTGGCGAAGAGCTCCCCGAAGCACTCGGCGCAGTAGGGCTTGTCGTCGCGCGAGGTGAAGCGCTGCCCGGCCAGCGAGGTATCGCAGTGCGTGCACGTGAAGCACTCGCGGTGCCACGGCTCGTTCTTGTACGTCACGCCGCCTTGCGTGATTATCTGTATAAAACATAAACCAACATCATATAAGTGATGGATTACATATTAATTCTGCTAATTTCTGAAGTAGAATGGTTATATAACGAAGTTCTGGAGCCTATATCACTCTTCAAAAGCAAACGCTTTCAAACACAAAAAGTTGACGCTATAACGTTACGTTAAAAAAAATAATATATGATTCAGATATATCGCTTCAATCCAATATTGTCTAATATCGATAAATTTCATTCGATAAATAAATATTGTATGTACACTCCTACTCTCCGCGAGTATAAGTGGAGTTTATCAATGTATTTATACAGTATATCATATAGTATCGATACAACATTACGATAAATTATATCGATATATCTTTTGCATGAACATCCCTAATGCCAATTACCTTGTTACACTTGACGCAGCGCGTGGCGAACTTGTCCTCGTAGCAGCCGGCGCAGTAGATCTCCTGCTCGCGCGGGATGAAGCTCTTGGTGCCGATCGGGTTCTTGCAGACCACGCAGCAGAAGCACTTCTCGTGCCATTGCCTCGTCTTGTACTCCATCTTCTTAGTACCTGGGACAATTGAAGAAATTGTTTTTTATAAACTTAATGTTGTTTATTATGACTTTTTGATGATATTTTTATTACTGATTTTTATTGCCAATAGTTTTTCATTCGGCAATAGCCTAATGTATTGGGACACTGTCTATATAACGTCATGTTGTAGGGTCAAATTCACCATATCACTATTGACATGAAACATCTCCTAGCACAAGCTTAAGCTTATTTGGAATAGATAATTAGAATGTAGTAATATTTGTGAAAAAAAATCGTTTCCATTCTTTTATTTTGAAGAAAAAGAAGTTTAAACTAATTTGGAATAGTTAACAGTAACGTTATAATAGGTACCTTTAGAAAGAAAAAGAAAACAAGGGAGACCATGTAAAAGGTGGAGAGAT
Source organism: Meandrusa payeni (assembly GCA_029286785.1). Classification (NCBI taxonomy): domain Eukaryota; kingdom Metazoa; phylum Arthropoda; class Insecta; order Lepidoptera; family Papilionidae; genus Meandrusa; species Meandrusa payeni. The sequence continues at coordinate 14,272,298 of JAGSMX010000004.1, forward strand.
GTCTTCAGACATATGCGGATCCCAATGGATGCAGATACTACGGGATAGACAGAGATGGTGACATTTAGGAGAGGCCTATGCCGCAGTGGCGACTACTACTAACAATTATTTGTGAAATTTTTTTTTAAGTGGCATCTTATTTTGTGGTAGCAAATAAAGGCGAGTTTATTTTTATTTTATCTTTATATAATGTTACAATAGTAACATTTATATTAAAATTTGCTAGCATTATGTTCTGTTCAATCTTCACCGGGTTGAGAGATGTCGATCTTTTGAGCGCTGTCTGAACTGCAATAGGTATGAAACGGTATCTCGATTTCAAGTCGCTGCTGCACCGGTAATAAATAAACTGGCGTGTTTTTATTTACGGTCTTTTTAATACTAATTGTGTAAAATCAGATCAGATCGTTTGTGGAGACCATGTAATTTTTTTTTCATTTTGATTTTTAATTTAATTTTGAAATTGATTTTTTTTGACATTTATTTGATTGATTTTCACCAGTAGTCATGGTAGCCATGACAATTTAGGGCGTGTTTTTATAATTATAAAATCGATTCAACATTTTACAGTACCACTGCTTTCTATTTTGATATAAAAATTTATATTTTGGTAATACATAATCCTGGATAACATGAAGTTACATTATTCTTGTCTCATCGCATTGTGTTATAAAAAAAAATATATTATTAAATAAAATTACAACATAAGAATATAAAGGCATGGTTGTACAACAACAATAATCACAAAATTTATATTGCACGTCCTAAACAACAGCTGTGACGATCGTTGCCACGTAACGCGTCAACAGCTCACTAGCGACACCAACTAGTTTGATCAAACGAGGTCAATATACCCTCGCTAATTGCCGAGGTGCCAAGGTTAAACAAGGTCATAGAAACTAAACATAAATATGTACTAGCTTCGCTGTGGCATATTATGGTTGCACGAGAGACAAATGAGGAACAGAACAAAGCATAGGAGATCAAGAAGTCAATATAAATTGTGAATATATAAAAAAAGAGACTGGTATTCTAACACTTCCATAATTATATATTTACGAAGACATAATGTATGTACGCATAATATATGTCATTAGCGGTATAAGAGATACACATAATCTAAATAAAAGAAATAGACATAAAATTGTAGTGCCTAGATTTTGACTGACTAAAACTAAAAATTCATTCATGGTTAATGGTTTGATATTTTACAATAAGATCACGAGAAGAATTATTGAATTACCGATGACTTTAAATCAATCGTAAAAAAATGTTCTAATTGTTATAAAACACAACATTATGTTGATGACACAAGCGTTTGGGAAGAAGCTGCACAAGCGCTTCCGGGTCACTGCAAATTGATTGATTTGTAATAAATAATAATTTTGTGATATTGTCTAAATGTATTAAATTACCTCTGAATTTCGCTTCATTAACTTTATTTATATTCTGTATTATGAATTTCGTGAATGCTTGATTGGAGCCTATTGATTTTGATTGACTAGGTATGTTATTGACGCAAGAAATAGAATCAATCTTTGTAGCGAGTGATGTATTTATATCATGTCAAAATTTGAGCTAAATCGATGCAGAACTTTTTGGAGTTTTATCTTTTTTTAACATGCGTTAAGCTGAGCGTTCTAAGAGCTCGGCTAGTTCTCTATCCCGTCAAGTTAGTAAAGTCTTCAGGCTATTAACGACGATATATACGACGACCACCATAAAAAGAAGATATAAAAAACGTTCATAGACAGGTACGGTGAAAACATTTGAATCATAAACCCGGAAGAAATGAATCGTCATAAAAAGCATTCTGCAGACTTATCGATCATATAAAAACCATCCGCATGCACACAACGGCCATGGAATTACAGCCGTCTAGATATTCCTACCTCAAACAATAATATAATGCAAATTCACCGCTGTCGAAACGATTCAGCACACAGAATCATCCGCCATTGATAAAGTCTCGTGCATAAAGAGTTTTTATCTTGTGCCGACGTATTTTTCAACAAAGACATTTTTTCCCATTCAGAGTGAGAGTTTGACAAGCTTTAGAACTATTCAGATGTACCTAGCGTTAATTACAGTGACATGTTTATTTTATCTGATATATACATAACATACACATAAGCCAAACATACTATGTCAAACCAGAAGAAGGAAAATTTCGTACAGTTTCAGCATAAAATAACTTATCCGCACCTTACAGAAAAGGCGTGTGCCTAACAGTGGGCCATATATAAAGGCAGTACCTTTAACTTTTTATAATAGAATGATAATTAGTAGGTTTGTAGTAGATTGGTTTCATAATAAAGAGTGGCTGGTAAACAACAAACTAGAGCCGTGTATGTACACAGCCTATGCCTCCGTAGGTACAGAATGTATTTGCAGTGATGTCGTGCTGTCAATACGTCGGTATTGTCTCTACGTCCTTGGTAAAGATTTATGTCAGTTGCATGTGCCAATGGAGCCTTATTTGTGTTGTTCACGCGATACATCCGACCCTCAAGGTTCATTGCGCTGTTATGTTTTCTTTGAATTTAGTTTATTGATTTTATAAAAATGCAATGACAACCTACTCGGAGGACGTACATTAGTGTCGGTTTGTACCAATGACTTTATGTATTGACTGACTTTAAAAAGAATGGTGTGCTCAATTCTTCTCAATTTTGTGTTTAAAAATATTTGATTTCAATAAGGTCCCATATAAATTTTAAATAGCATAGGACCGAATATATATTGTCCTAAAATTCATGTGATCTTGAGCTTGACGATTGAGATATTGGTAATTCAATGACAAACGACTAAAGTACTGTCGGCTACAAGTTATAGGTTTACCTTAACGACGGTGGGTAGGTAGGTACGAGTAGGTTGTAGTTGAGTAGTTCTGCCACAAGAACAAAGAGAAGATAGCAGCCAGAACTTTGTAATGTAACTATGATAATCCGGAAATTACACAAAATCCGTGTCTGATTTGATTTGAAATTTTCATCGGATTATCTTGCACAAAAATCGTTTGTTCAACGTTCTTCTCCTCTTCTGTCTCCTGATCTCCTGCCACGAAGCTACTAAGAAGCTCAGTGCAAAGTTGATAGCGTTAATTATCTCTGTCTACCCCGCCAGAGTTATTTAAAATAATTCCCAGACAGAAAGTCTATTTATATCGTCTAATTCGATATCTCCAAACGATCAAATAATCGATAGTTTCAGTGTGGATTTGTAGAACGAAGTTCTTTTTAAACTGCTCTCAACTTGAATAAGAAGGCTGGTTACCGTTACCTGTGCGTCTAGTTGTTTAATGTTACATTGTAATTTTTAGGGTATTACAAAAACCATTTTATTATGTCGTCAGACCGATTCTTTATCGTAAAAAATAGTTAAGGTGGTAGGTTTTCGATTGAACTAATACTTTTGATAACAAAAAATCTAAACCGCAATGAGAACGATAAACATATAAATCAAAGCTGTCAAAAACGGTGATATTCAACACAACTCAACTTCTGATGGCAGAGGTTAAACCGCCGTAGATACGTAATGGCCAAATACTTTATAATGATTTAAAAAAAAATCCGTCATACATCTCACACAAAGGTTTGGAGATTTAGGTAACATTTTAGTATTGGAAAAGAAGATTTTAATTACAATTAAAATAAATCACTTATTAACTTCAACAGTATATATAAACATTAATTATCAATTGCTGTATTTTACATTTTAAGTGCTTTGGAAAGTGAAACCTGATAGACGGGTTTATCTACATAGGAGCGATGAACTTTCACTTAGCAGACTTAGTATTCTACCGGTCGGTCTAAAGGGTGATAGGTTTATGGACTATCATAATAGTACAGTGTTAAGTAGTCAATCAAAGTCACCGACAATCAGTTATAAACGATCTAAGAAAAATATATTCTGTTTCTCGTAGACTGGCTTTGCAAAACTTGCTTTGATTTTTTTTGTGTATTTATTAGATTTTCAAAAATTGTTTGTCATCTTATAAAGGTCCCCGTTTATAGTGAATTTATCTGAAAGTATGGTGAAGCTCGTACATTCATTAAAAAATGTTAATCCAATCTTCCCGGGACATCTAACTCTTGTAGACTTAAACCAGACTAAAACACAGTATAATGAACAAACGTCTGCCATTGTATTTGTCAATTTCGTGGAAAACGATTTGTAACACGACAACAGTTCCAAAGGTTATTATACGAAGAAGCATTAAAATTTAACGAGAAAACTTATTGTATCGTCTGCCAGATAAAGTTTCCTGTGGAACATATCGCGTGATAGCGAAGCAAACTGTCACTTCTGTAAACATGCCGTAAACACTCGCTCGTACTAGAGGTCTCCGAACCCACACGATAAAAAATTGTTTCTTTTGTTAAGAACTAAAGAACTTACGTATGTATTTTGATAGAGTAGGTTTTCATAAAACTTAAAAAGAGCTTCTAATCTTTTAACGACTTTGTTTGATGGTGTTTTATGATCCGTTCAACAATCATCAAATTGATTTCATGAATACTTAAATAACGAAAAAAGAAAAACTAATATCTCTTTTCGTTATTTTAGCAGAAACAAATACACTCCATATCTATATTATTTCCGTCAACACTGCCGGAAGTGACAATATATAGTATAGCAGCAAATAATGTAAGAACTATTTCTAGCAATCCGAAGCATCGAACTGTGATTCGACCCTTGGGGCAAACCGACTAGCGTAATAAACCAAACCGGGGATACCACTTGCGCTAATTTATCGACAATGGTCGCCTCTCAATCCGGTGACGACGTAAAAGTTTTCTTCCAGTGAATTGACTAATAATTCCGTTTTCAAAGTATAAACAAAAATATAAAATAAGACGCTTTAGAAGATTGTCTTTATTTTCTCTACTTCTAACGTACTTTTAGGAGAACCTACATGATGTTTGGAATTATTGAAAAAGCGGAGCTCGAGTCGTGTCTAGTAGGAAATGTTTTCGTTTGATCGATAATCCTCTGCGACGTTTCTCTGTCCTCCGCGATTTTAATGGTTTTGATAATTCTTGGCACGCCTGTGAGCGTCATAACTATGTCTTACCACTGGGCACCAACCAAAAGATTTTCTAGGCTGTCAGAATTTCTGCGAGCAACGTGTCCAAATTGGGAGTAAGAGTATGTAGTGACCAAAACACACAGCCCACAGTTCTTTTATATGGTAAATCATAAACTCAAAATTCTATAGAAATTAAACAATGCGAACGAGCGCTTTAAATTCGGTCAGCTAAAAACCAATTTGGAGAATCAACAAACGAAAATATTTACACGGTTAATCTCCCTCGAAGTGACTTTTGTACAAAATTGTGTATGCAAATGAACGCTCAATGGACATTACGTAAGCAACGAATATGCCTCGTGTGTTTTAATGTGCAGAGATCTGTGTTGACTTGTGTACACAGCCCACACGGCCTGACATCATTCGACCTACTGATATGTTTGACGTAGCCTTCGACACCTCGGGTATCTAAACTTGATCGTGAAAATACCTCGAGCCTTGTTCCTATTATTTATTATTAGCTATGAATATTACTCTTACTATTCAATAATTACGTCGAATTATAAAATAAAGAGATTATGAAAAGAATATAAAATGGGGTCACTGAAACCGTACGCAAGTTATATTGATCAGTCGGTATATGTATAAAAATCTTGACAGCCTAGCAAAGTTTCTGAATGTTGGACAGGGGGACGGAAAAAGAGTACGTGGTTGCACAACTACCCATTGGTAAGACGCTCACAGTTCTGCGAATAACCAAAGCCATTAAAACCTCACGTACAGAGACACGTGAAATAGGATAGTCAATCAAGCGATCTACTCTTCCTAAAGGACACAACGTAATGAAGAAAACGATTGAGAAGAAACAAAAGATGATGGTAAATACATTTGGGGTCAAATTTTTAATGTCTTCGTGGGCTTTAGTAGGTCTGCATATTCGGAAAATGTTTTTTAATAACATTTGAGTGGCAATGTAACAGTATTTATGTCCCATTGTTGGACAAAGGACTTTGTCTATAAAAAGAGCATTAGGGCACAATCTGCCACGAGGCCCTAGTGCGAATTAGCGTGTTAGTTATGCAAAGATTCTGAACAAGATTAATACTTGTCAAGCTGTTACATTACGAATATTACAAAGTTAAATTGTGTTATGCAAATATAATGGTTATTATTTCGTTAATTTTGCTTACAGTATTCTTTGTGGCCATGGCAAAAAAACAAATGATGTTGATCCTCACATAAATTACGTAATAATATGCAATAATGCAACATGACGCAACTTTGCGGGAACTAGTGCACATTTATGTATATTAATGAAACCTATTTATCTTTGCCGTACATTAGTCATATTGTTTTATTTAAAAAAAGAGGTAGAATTCCATATACGACATAAATTCTAATGAATCCCGAGTGTCCAATGATTTTAAAAAAACAAAGATATTTTTGCAGACTATCATTATTTCTAAATGCAGTTGTTGAGCGTGCAATAACTTGTATTCGACACGTACTGGGACCAAATACTGCGCAGTAAGTCCGATAACGAATATTAGCAACGCATTGTTTCTGCCAGTAACGTGGTCTATTGGAAAAGCGTAATTATTTCTCCTACTTGTGTATTTACTTATATTTGCACGCAATAAGCGAAGACTATTGCTGTTTTTATTAATTGCTTAATCGATAGTTGTAAAACAACTAATTATAAATCACAATTATTTTTGTTTGACGAAGTACACAGATTGGCCAGAGAAGCTGGCCTTGACTGCTTCACTGGATTGAGAGGTGGAATAGCTCTTAGGTCGCTTAGCCTGAACCTCTAGTAACTCGACACAAGGGTCCCCCCTACCCGGAGGGGTAACCTCGGCTTGGACGGTTACTATGTTACGCGTAATAGACAATCTTAGTTATCTTAGAATACTATCGCGAATAGAATGACTGCCAAAATGAAGGATTCTTCTAGAGAGTCCCTGCTTGATGACTATTATTAAGCAGGGACTCTCTAGATATATATTAAAAACTATAAAATCATAGACAATTTTACACCTAAAAACTGAATCACCACTTCACTTAGTTACTAAGATACAAGCGATGCTAGTTGCACATACGTTTGTACTCTTTGGTGTTGATATTTTTAACGTGCCACTGGCTGTTTGTCGCGCTAAATGAAAAAAAGTTTTGTAAATGGTTATTGTGCAACAACGAGCGACGTGTGTACTTCTAAAGGTTGCTCGACAGATGGCGAGCAGTTCACCTCAACCTTCTGCTCCTTATCACGCATGATTAGCCTTAAAAGCAAGGGCTCCACGAATCATGCCCGCCTTATACGTCCCGATCCGATACTTGGACTTATACGATTGTAAAATGAATATTGTTTTTTTTTATTAATGGCTTCTCTTCGTGTCCGTCTTAAAATTTTAACGATTTCTCTTTCATGATGGTAACAATTTAAATAACAAATAATCCTTATTTGGAGTGGAAAGACAATCTTGGCACATTTAGGATCAAATATGCTGCATGATATTTTTCTGAAAAACTATGAAAGATCTAAGCCCTTACACATTAAACATTTATTCGTTATAATATATTTAAAACTAGGCGTCATAAATAATAATTGCATTACCTGCGATACGAGTGCATTATGTTTGTATTGTGTTATATATTATTTGGATTATATTTTAGGATATGGCGCGTGTTATATGTGTAAATGCTTGTCGGACAAAATAGATTTATACCTAAATCCTTATTACTTTAAATTATTAAGCTATGTTGGCAAGTTACAAGCTCAAATACCTAAGTAGTTAACATTCTATGTAGGTAGTTGGTCCATAGTAGTTTGACATATTTAGATAAAATCGTGAGCAATGCGTGGGCGGTCCCACGGGCTTAGCGCGTTTGTAATAATTCTGATCTAAACACCTTTCACCTGAATAGTCGTGAAGCCAACGCAGTTGTCTATCTGTCTATTACATGGACAAGTTGAAACCAAAAAATAATGAACGTTATTTAAGCAGATAGGTATTGGTAACGTTAATTTTTCATAAAATATTGATATAAGAATACGATATATCGCTTATTCGAATCATCTAATATCGATATGTTACATCCGATATCCAATTATCGTATGTATTAATATTTTATGTTATTACACTTATGCTCCGCGATGGTAGCCCTATTTGTGTAAATTTAATAATCTGTGGCGTGTTTTTTTAGGCTACTTAAATCTAAACAAATTATGATATATGTAAAATATTGTTATATTTATACAATACATCGATTAATATCGATAAAAATTATGATGAGATCGAAAAATTTGTCGATATATTTTTTGTATGAACATCCCTAATGTGTGGTAATTTTGTAGATTGACATTATTAACGTGTACATGTGTCACAATAAGATTTTCTGTTGTGACATACAAATACCTAGTTAATTTCTTTCTAAGGCCTTGTAAAATATACGCTATTCTATTATTCCTTCCGGTAAGCAGATTTTAAAAAAAGCTAAGCTAAACTTCTTCACGGGTAGAGGTGACAACTAATAACGTTTTTTTAACTCAACGATTTTATTATTATTAAATTAATTTTCGATTAGAAATCTATTCGATTTATATGTTTATAACCTAATTTGACACATGGTAAATCAGTTAAGATAACTAAGAGCGGGATTTAAAATTCCAATTATCCGCTAGTGTTCGTCTCGAACGAAACGCAATAAAAATTATCAAAAATAAAATTCCATGACCAATAATTAAACCTGCTCGATTAATTGGAAACCATGAACTTGCGTCAATCCGAGTTTATCGGTGCGACGCACTTGTTCAATTATTATACCATCAATTGTGTAAAGACGGGGCTAATTTTAACATCACCGGAACTAATAAATAGCCTTGTTACGAGCCATAGCCTTCACTGGACTGCTTCCACAACACCAAATCGATCAAAAGCTGAACGCTGGGGACTTTGCGAAAATTTTCAAAGAATTAGAAATTCCAATGAATTGAAAAGTTAAAATGGCAATGTGCTTGTAAAGTTTCATAATGAAACCGGTTTATTAAAGTCATATTAATCATCATTAGCAAATACGTCAAATACTACCACACACAGGATTTTCAGTAGCCTACGGTAAATCATGGTGGCACCAATGAAATAAAGACTACTAAAACTATCAAATATCGACCGTTATGATACCAATGAACGTTCATTTTGTACACAACTGGTTTAGCAGACTCGGAACCCTAATCTTAAGCGCGGAAAGCCTAATCAAACACTTTAATTGGATGAGGATAATAAAATTAAAAAGCTGTCGTGCCCGCCATTAAACCCCTATTCGGAGAGGTAGACAGACAGAAATCGCTGTTCGCTTTTCGCTAAGTTTATTATGTCCCATGTGTGATAGGTGATTAGCCTATCGGTATACTCGGACCACAAATTTAACAAGTGAGCTATGTACATCAACAACGTAAGTACGGACGCTTAATCGTATAAGCCGACTACGACTTTGAAGAATAAGAAATTGGACCAAGATATCAAATCGTAGTCGAAAATAATCTATATAAGTCTACCAATTTTGTAAAAAACATGTCTGCTAAAGAAATATAATGAGACAGTTAAAAAACAAATACGATTGAAATTTGAGCCAAATGAACGATTTCGAATAGATTCGCTCTCTATACCGTTATAAAATGAGTCACGACAGATTATATCCAGACCATAAACTGCTTTGAATGCGCTTCGACCGTAAACAGCGATGATTTTATTTTCTTTGATGGAATATTCGTGTGTAACCTACTGCTGTATGTTTTCTAACTTATGGGAGTACAGACAAGTAAATTTACAAGTAATTATTACAAAATCCAAATCAGTTCAAAAATGACGGCGCTATGAATGCACAAAAATTAAACCTTAACAATGCAATGCAAATTATTGCGTAAATAATGCAATTTAAAATTGTGTTATGTAAAAGTATTAATAAATGTGACAGTCTAGATTCTAGAGGCTAAGTGATCGATTTCACGATCTTAGGAATCTTAGGAATAGGGTTAGCATTCCTAAGATTTAATTCAATTAGTCTACGTTTTAGTAGTTACTAAAGACGCACGCCTTTGTATGGCTATGAAAAGCGGACAGCAAAATTTATATCTGTCGACCCCGCTAGTGTTAGATTTAAATTATTTATTTTGTTAACCATAAACAGCTTAGGATTATGGTTTGATACTGAATTAGAGAGGGACATCGATGTCGAGTATCGAGTCGTCGGTCATACTCAATTTTATTAGCATGTATTTCCTTTACTACCATAGATGCTTGTTTGCGATTTATTTTAAAAAAATCATAAAGGTTTTCTTTAAAAATGCAGCTTTCATAACCAATCCTTGAATACTTATTGACACAGTGAGTAATATTTGCTAAAAGAAATATTAATTCCGGTCAAGATCGTCAATTATAGGTTGGTAATTAGCATAAATACCGTTCGAAATGTCAAGTGTTACCCGAAAGTAAAATTTATAACTAAGTTTGTTTTCGCATAAAGTTACGCGTGGAATGGAAATCAATTTATTACGCGTTTTAATGGATACTACATCCTTTCGAACGTTTTATTCGTATTATAACACGTATGAGATGTTTTAAAATTGCATGTTGTTATGTAATTTTCGTTTTTATTAAGTAACATTTTGTCTTCTTCGTTTTTTCTATAACGAACTATTCTGATCAGCTAGGCACTAGCTACTCTACAGTTTCGCCGGTTTTTCAACCGACCTCAAAAAAGAGGAGGTTCTCATATTACCTCATAACTTTTGACTGGGTGAATTGATTTTGATGATTCTTTTTTTATTTAATAGAAGATGCTTCATACTTTAATAAAACTATATGTCTTAAATTTGATATAAGTATGTGCGCGACAAATGAACGAATTACTCAATATCACGCCAACAACCGATTTAGATCATTAATTTTTTAATGGAAAGGGTAGTTTGATGAGTTTGGTTAGGTTCTGATTGACACTTTTTCGTCAGCGCGTAATTACATTTAACGTTTCACTGGATTGGAAGTCGGTTTTTGTTGTTGCTCGTAATTGTATACTGTATATAGAGTTCATTGCATATAGCACGTTATAACAAGTTTTCCAAGATTTCATTCGTGTTTCTCCTAGTGTGTCCATTTTGTATGTCATTTCCTGTCTGTCGCTGTCGCACCATGTCACTCCGGACGTGGAGCGCCTTGACACGGTTTCCATACAATACACTACATACATTTACTATTGATTTATGTTCATAATTTAACATAGGGTAAATAAAAAAAGCTCTCATTTCTTTCATCTCAAGCGTTTAGCGCAGAGGTCGGAAACATGTGACTATTTTAAAACTGTGTTCTACGCATTGTTTAGTGTGTGTTTTACATATACATATATGAATATTAATTTACATTCAGAGACAAAGTGTAAGATCAATAGTTTTTAATTTTTTTTAAAGGTCAACTAACAATATTTTTTAACAAATATTAAAACTCTTGTTAACCATTCTAAATAAGCTTAGGCTTGTGTTACGAGATGGTTCATATCTATAGTCGAATGGTGAATTCGAACCCACGACGTTACCAGACCTAAACCAGTAGGCTATTCACGCTTTAAAACCACTTTCCCACTAATGCAAAGCTTTACTTTAAATATTAGCTTATAATATAGGAAAAATGTTGATTGTTTATGGTCTATGTTGGCTCTTTTGTATGAAAAGGTTGCCGACTACTGATATAGAGCTACAACAATCAGCGCGTTTCTCTGACCTTCGTTATAATTGAGATATGTCAGTTGAAACCGACTTCCATCTGCCGCTATTTATTAATTAGAAACGTGGGAAATGTTATACTGTACCACTCAATGAAACAGACGCAGTCACACGTGCTACCATCGTGATCTTTTAGATTTCGGAGTTCACGAAACACCTTTGAGATAATTAGGTGACAATATACACTACTATGTACTATGTACTTGGAGTATGGCAAGGTAGAATATCGACGCTGGAAAGCAAAAGCGTAGTAAGTGACAGATATGGCCATTTTCACTTTTTTACGTCGTTAAATCAGAATAAAAAGACGCGTCGAATGATAAATGACTTGTAACAATTAGATGAAAAAACAGCGATTTATTTTTTGTACTGTTAAACGATTTTCTTTTAGGAAAACTCTAGGTTAATGCCGTACTAATTCAGTAAAAAATAATAAATATTGTGTCCAGAAACGACAGCTCCACAAACACGAAAGTTATATATTTTTTTTAAAGTTGAAGTTTTCGGATCTGGTAATCAATTTCATTATTGTGGCTTATTACGTTTTTGTTTTCCAGCGTCGATATACAAAAATACAGACAGTAAACATCAAAAATAAACTTGGAACCCTCAATGCCAGCCACTAAATCGGGCAACTAACTTCAAAGAATAATCACCATGAAAGGGTAACGAATGTCCCAAACACGCAGTGTTAAAATCGATACGCAAATATTTGCGGAGTACTGTGCTTTGTATGGGTATACACGACTCGTGTTTGTCTTGTTAGCGAATGAAATTGGACGTTGTACGAATTGAAAGCTCTAATTGATTGGCCGTTCTACTCTTGTTAGAATTCAATACTCTAGACAACGCCTTTTTTTACAAAAGCTTGGTCGAGGAAGCCGGTACAGTTTCACCAACTTTTTCTGACAGGTACACCAGGTTTTAGACCGTTCGAATCTCTATCGGAGTAAGCAAATTTCTAGACAGATTGACCCTTGACCCGAGAGAGCCCGAAAGCTTTCGCTTTACGATTTTGCCTTAGACTATCAACTCCGACTGTAACAGCCGATGACGAAATTCCCTTGAGGGACCTTTATAAGGCCTAAATTACTCAAAATAAAGCTTCAAGCTGAGTACCATAAAAGTTCCGACAACTCTCAAACCGGTCAAAATATTTACACATAACGAGATGCATATTGTCTGTCGCATTTAAAACCTAATATATTCAATACTAGCTGCGCCCCGCGGTGTTACCCGCGATTTATTAACATTTTTCAAAAATAAAAGTTTCTCCTTATTACTTCAGCTATCTTCCAAGTCTAGTCAAAATCCGTAAAGCCGTTCCAGAGATTAGCCGGAACAAATAGACAACCAGACTAAAATGATGTTTTGTTAAATGTACCTTATCTACATTCATATGCAAAATTCTATTATTATAAACATACACTCTAATAGATAAAGTGAAAATGCATGTCTATCCCGTGTAGAATAATAAATAACCTATAAATAATACTATTCTTACTTTATAAATATAATCTTTCTCTTCTCATAATACCTGCTGAGATGGGAGATTATATATATATGGAGATGGGAGTAATGACTTCATAAATGTATATTGTTTTTATTTAGTTCGCAATACGCAATATTAATTTTAATTTCAATGTAAACTTGTTCTTGCGTACGTTCATCAACTGTATGGTATTAAGAGATTTGAAGCATGCAATGTCCCCCCTCTGCAGCCTTGCGTAGGGGATTCCGAGTGGCGTTAAAGTTTTATTAAGTGTAGGCTTACTTTACCTACCCTAAAGAACTGAAAATTAGTGGAGGGCAGCTTAAAGCAATATATAATGCTTGAAGCTGCCACATTATTTTAACCCTAGCTATAATTATTGGGTATACGATAATAAAATTAATATTTTTTAACTTTCAAATACGTAGTAAGCATTTGGTCGTACAACGCGGCCAGTAACAATAAAGTCTCGTCCAAATTCCATTTATGGCTACGTTCCGAATTAAACTTTTCGCAACAACAAACTTGTTGGTAAATTTCCGAAACAACTCAAATTACATTTGGAATTGTTCAAATTTGTATTTGATTAAAAAGTTCCTCTGAATTTCTCACTTTTAATAGAAGTATTAAAAGTGAGAAATTCAGAGGAAAAATATTTTTAATGAAAATTTAATTAAATCAGCAAACATCAAGCGCCCGGCTTCGTCTACGGTTGGCTATCTATATACATCCCATTTGCACAGTAATTTTACTAGCTAAGGAGCCCTTCAAACCAGAAAAGATACGGAACAGTCGCTTGGTCGACAATACCAATAAGTATCTATTTCGATTACTTACAAACAAATTATTTGTTAGAAGCTATCACAAAAAAAAATGAGTTATGTGAAACGCACCGATGGCTCGCATTTCTGTCTACACCGCTAGTATTAAAAGGACTGAGCTTGTAACACAAAAACCGTAATGATAATATTACGTATATAAAAAAAAATAAGTCATAGCCTATATATGTCCCACTGTTAGGCACAGCCCTTCTCTGTAAAGAGTATAAGGGCATAGTCCGCTACGCGGCCATAGAACGCATTGGGAGACTTCACAAAAACCACAATGTAGGCTTCCTCACTATGTTTTCCTTCACCGTCGAGCACATGGTAAATCAGCACTTTAAATTGAAACAAACAATTTCATTGGTGTTAGCACCGGGATCGAACTCGAGTCGCTAACTATGCAACTTGAGGCTAAATCCCGGACACTTTTTTTTTTTTATGCGTTTAAACTAGCGCTTGACCATGATCCCACCTGGTGTTAAGTGGTGATATAGTCGAAAGATAGTACGCGCTAGTTTAGTAAGTGCCTATTCACTCTACTCTTGAAGGCTCCCACGTCGTAATTGGACGGAAAGACTGACGCCGGCAACTTATTCCACTCCTTTGCCGTACGCACGATGAACGATGACTCAAATCGCTTCGTTCGGACGCGCGGAACATCAACTATAAAGGGTGGAGACCCGCCGAGTGTCTAAACGTCCGAAGGTAGAATGGGGATGGGGGAATTAACTCGTGTAATTCCTGTGCACACTCTCCAAAGTGTAATCTGTAAAACACCGAAAGGCTGGCCACCTTGCGCCTGTGCTCAAGACTATCTAGGTGTAGATCTTGGTCACCTATCAACTTTTGGCCCGCCTCTCCATGGAATCCAGTGCCGCGAGTTGGTATTTGGCTGCACCTGCCCAGATATGACAACAGTACTCCACACATGGCCGGATCTGTGCTTTATACAAAGTCAAAAGCTGTCCCGGTGTGAAGTACCGCCGTACCTTTGATAGGACTCCAAGCTTCCTAGCAGCTACCTTCGCTTTGGATTCAATGAACCGCCCGTAGTTAAGATTCGCAGACAATTCGATTCCTAGTAACTGTAGGCTGTCGGTAGTTTCCAGAGATACATTCTGAAAAGTCGGAGCTAATGTGGACTGGCTCCTTTTGGCGGTGAATAAACATGATTGCGTTTTGGTGGCGTTGAACTGCACAAGATTGGCTATGCCCCAGGAGGAAGCTGCCTCGAGTGCAATTTGTACGCTCTACCATGGCCTCGCGTTCGGACTGTACTTGATCCTGACTGGTCCGCCTACCGGGAGATATCTCTACAATAGTGCTGTCGTCTGCATACCCATAGATGCCGGGCGTCAACAGATCGTTTATGTGCAGCAGGAAAAGTGTTGCAGAGAGGATGGAACCTTGAGGAACACCGGCATTGGTCGTCATGGGCTCTGATGTAGATCCGTCGATGACGACACGAAGCGATCGTTCACTCAGGAAGTTCTTAATCCACTCAATCAGACCCGGGGACAAGCCATAAGCTGGAAGTTTGCTAATTAGGCTTGCATGCCAAACCCTGTCAAATGCCTTTGAGATGTCGAGGAGACAGCAATTGCTTCCCGTTACTCTAGGGCTTCGCCTACAAAGTGAGTGACATATACTAGAAGGTCTCCTGTCGACCGGTTTCGGCGAAATCCGTATTGTCGGTCACTGAGGATATCATTTTGTTCTAGGTACGCGATAAGGCGGGAGTTCAATATACGTTCTATACTCTTGCAAAGTATAGAGGTTATTGAGATAGGACGGTAATTAGCAGGGTCAGCACGACTGCCTTTTTGGGCACTCAAATTACATTTTGAATTGTTCGAATTTGTATTTGATTAAAAAGTTCTGAAGCTTTTATTAAAAGTGAGAAATTCAGAGGAAAAATATTTTTAATGAAAATTTAATTAAATCAGCAAACATCAAGCGCCCTGCTTCGTCTACGGTTGGCTATCTATAGACATCCCATTTGCACAGTAATTTTACTAGCTAAGGAGCCTTTCAAACCAGAAAAGAGACGGAACAGTCGCTTGGTCGACAATACCAATAAGTATCTATTTCGATTACTTACAAACAAATTATTTGTTAGAAGCTATCACAAAAAAAAATGAGTTATGTGAAACGCACCGATGGCTCGCATTTCTGTCTACACCGCTAGTATTAAAAGGACTGAGCTTGTAACACAAAAACCGTAATGATAATATTACGTATATAAAAAAAAATAAGTCATAGCCTATATATGTCCCACAGTTAAGCACAGCCCTTCTCTGTAAAGAGAGTATAAGGGCATAGTCCGCTACGCGGCCATAGAGCGCATTGGGAGACTTCACAAAAAACCACAATGTAGGCTTCCTCACGATGTTTTCCTTCACCGTCGAGCACATGGTAAATCAGCACTTTAAATTGAAACAAACAATTTCATTGGTGTTAGCACCGGGATCGAACTCGAGTCGCTAACTATGCAACTTGAGGCTAAATCCCGGACACTTTTTTTTTTTTATGCGTTTAAACTAGCGCTTGACCATGATCCCACCTGGTGTTAAGTGGTGATATAGTCGAAAGATAGTACGCGCTAGTTTAGTAAGTGCCTATTCACTCTACTCTTGAAGGCTCCCACGTCGTAATTGGACGGAAAGACTGACGCCGGCAACTTATTCCACTCCTTTGCCGTACGCACGATGAACGATGACTCAAATCGCTTCGTTCGGACGCGCGGAACATCAACTATAAAGGGTGGAGACCCGCCGAGTGTCTAAACGTCCGAAGGTAGAATGGGGATGGGGGAATTAACTCGTGTAATTCCTGTGCACACTCTCCAAAGTGTAATCTGTAAAACACCGAAAGGCTGGCCACCTTGCGCCTGTGCTCAAGACTATCTAGGTGTAGATCTTGGTCACCTATCAACTTTTGGCCCGCCTCTCCATGGAATCCAGTGCCGCGAGTTGGTATTTGGCTGCACCTGCCCAGATATGACAACAGTACTCCACACATGGCCGGATCTGTGCTTTATACAAAGTCAAAAGCTGTCCCGGTGTGAAGTACCGCCGTACCTTTGATAGGACTCCAAGCTTCCTAGCAGCTACCTTCGCTTTGGATTCAATGAACCGCCCGTAGTTAAGATTCGCAGACAATTCGATTCCTAGTAACTGTAGGCTGTCGGTAGTTTCCAGAGATACATTCTGAAAAGTCGGAGCTAATGTGGACTGGCTCCTTTTGGCGGTGAATAAACATGATTGCGTTTTGGTGGCGTTGAACTGCACAAGATTGGCTATGCCCCAGGAGGAAGCTGCCTCGAGTGCAATTTGTACGCTCTACCATGGCCTCGCGTTCGGACTGTACTTGATCCTGACTGGTCCGCCTACCGGGAGATATCTCTACAATAGTGCTGTCGTCTGCATACCCATAGATGCCGGGCGTCAACAGATCGTTTATGTGCAGCAGGAAAAGTGTTGCAGAGAGGATGGAACCTTGAGGAACACCGGCATTGGTCGTCATGGGCTCTGATGTAGATCCGTCGATGACGACACGAAGCGATCGTTCACTCAGGAAGTTCTTAATCCACTCAATCAGACCCGGGGACAAGCCATAAGCTGGAAGTTTGCTAATTAGGCTTGCATGCCAAACCCTGTCAAATGCCTTTGAGATGTCGAGGGAGACAGCAATTGCTTCCCCGTTACTCTCTAGGGCTTCGCCTACAAAGTGAGTGACATATACTAGAAGGTCTCCTGTCGACCGGTTTCGGCGAAATCCGTATTGTCGGTCACTGAGGATATCATTTTGTTCTAGGTACGCGATAAGGCGGGAGTTCAATATACGTTCTATACTCTTGCAAAGTATAGAGGTTATTGAGATAGGACGGTAATTAGCAGGGTCAGCACGACTGCCTTTTGGGCACGGGTTGCACGTTAGCTGACTTCCAGGATTTAGGTACTATTCCAGTTTTGAACGAGAGGCGATACAAACGTGTTAAAACCGGGGACAACTCGGCTGCGCAAGTCTTTAAAACAACTGCTGGTATTCCATCTGGTCCACTGGCTTTATTCACATCTAGGCAACGCAATACTTTTAAGACCTCTTTCTGCTTGATGCGGATTTCTTTCATAGTCTCCCCGCAGCGAGTAATTAGAGGTGGGTTGGCTTTGCCAGTGTCTAGACGAGAATTTTCGGCAAAAGGGATGCAAGTAAGTGGGCTTTTCCTTGGCCGTGTGAGCCAGCGATCCATCAGGTTTTTCAGTGGCGGCAGTGATGGACTACAGAAGTTCGTCTCAACCGCTTTGGCCAGTGACCAGAAGGCTCTACTTCCGCAGGGTTTCTTAGAGAGCTTCGTGCCGATACGGTTTAAATGGTTGAGGCGAGCATTCCGCAACTCCTTGTTGTAGGACTTGTTGTAGGACACTGAGCTAACACTGCTCGTTAATGCTCTTTTACGTATATTACGTGTTTAATATTTAATTCATGTACTACGTTTTGCCTATGCCGTCTTACCGCGATACACAGAACTCGTTTTAGAAAGTTTTACTCTCTGCGATGTATAGCTTTGATGTCAATTTAGATAAAACACAAATGTCAATAAAAGTTTAATTAATACATCTACTTCTAATATATCATTTCTTCACAAAGTTGTGCCCAGCAGTGCCCATTTATAGGCTGTTGCATTACTTTAATTAGTGACTATGCAGCGCGACTTACGTACTAAACGTTTTTCTTTTTTAAGTATAAAAAAAATCATTTGCAAAAAAATTCGTGCCCTAGGCGATGGGCTCACCATCTGTCACATTTGGGACCTAAAGCAATGTGAAAAGCGGAGAGCAACAGCAGTCTCTGTCTTCTCCGCTGGCGCTAAAAGGACGTGGGCCCTTACACTTTACATTTTATAGGTTTTAAAATTTAATTTTACATATAGACAAAGTTACTAAAAATAATCAAAAAGATATTTTTAAATAAAGAATCTTCTTGCAAAATGAATAAAAAATGAACAAAAAAACACCTGCAATTGTTTTCCTGGCATCTCCTTGTAGGCATTTATCTCTGAGAGCACAACAGAATTTCTTATTATCCCGCTCGGCCGTCGCGTTCGGCAGGAACATCGACAATATAGCTACATCCTCATTATTCTCCCTCGCCCTTCGTATTCTCTCCTGCCCTACCGTTTTCGTAGTTAAATGCAGACGTGATTTAAAATCGTCACTTAAGACGTCCGCCGACATTTTTCATACAATTTCCGTATTCAATAGTATATAAAAACTTTTTAATTGCCTTAAATCCGGCCGAAAACTATCACGGTATTTAAATAAAGAAAACAATCAATTGAAAAATTAAAGACGAAACAGCGTGGACATTGGCAGTTCGATTTATAAACGGCACAGATTAAAAAGGAAAAAGCGCGGGAAAAATGACAAACGTATGCTCGGCTCAATCCGCCGTGCAGGCTTCGCGGCTCGCGGTGCGGTACTGATGGCGAGTGGCTCTACAAGCCGCTCTCGTCTCAGCACACGGTGTAGGCTGTAGTTTAACTTAATTGATCGCACACGATAAGAGTCACTTCGAATTTCCTTTTCACGTCGCCGCCAGTAAGTAACGACCGGGCGCGTTCATTGAACGGGTTAGATGGAGATACGCTTACTAATGATTTTAAGGACTGGTCTACTTTCCACTTTCTTTATAATGTTTGATCTCATTATAATTCTGTAATAAACAGGCTACAATTAAATAAACAGATACTATTTTAGGAAATGTGTGACAGATTATAAATAAAAAATGCACATGTACACAATGTTGACACGTTCCAATTATGAAAAATATTTCCATTTTAAGAGTACATTTATGTTTACGCATATTAATTGTTTTAATTCCATAAACAATTTCACACATTTAAAGCGTGAGGTGACATAATATGGAATAATCAACAACATAAATACGTTACCGTGTGTTAATACAGCCATGTTGATTATATGTTACTATTTATTTACATTTATTCGTATAAATTGCTTCTTTTTATTTTAATAAATGAAATTATTCTGAATAATTCTTTTAGTTCTATAAATTATTTACTATATATTATCTGATGCCATAGTAAAAATCAATACAGAAATAAATCGAGCCAATATAACAAAGCTGTCTCAACAAGGGATCAAATCAGAATATACTATGCCTTATCAGAAGTAGGTACTTATGTGGGGCAATGGCATCCGCCGAGCGTATATATTTGGGGAAAGCAGACTGTCAATTTTCAACGCAGGGCCTGCGGTCTCTTGATGGTTCATCACGTTTTCAAGTGGTGTGGATTTCTGTATGTAGTTAACTTTTAACGTTAAAGATAATATTATATATGTATATTCGTATCGTATTTAAATAAATATGATGTGCATTAACAGTATATTTTAATATTTCGTTATGTCTCTTATTTTTTTTTTTTAAGACGAATTACACAGATTGGCCAGAGAAGCTGGCCTTGACTGCTTCACCGGATTGAGAGGTGGCTTAGGTCGCTTAGCCTGAACCTCTATTGCTAGTAACTCGACACAAGGGTCCCCCCGGTGAGGGGTAACCTCGGCTTGGACGGTTACTATGTTACGCGTAAGCATGCCGGTCCGAGGGCGCCCGAGAGGGCCGAACCACGACTCGGTCGGTTGCTATTTCACGGATATCTTATCTTTTCCTCGGTGATTACACTTGCCCAAATGTTTTTCCTCCACCCAGGGTCAATTGGTAGAAAACGCCACTAAGGCATTAAGTTCACCTTTGTGATCTTTAGTATAAGGTGTTACAATAAATTAAATTAATGTCACAAGTACGACCAACTATTTAGAATTTGGTTAATTGTCGTTATTTTTGGTTAAGTAAGTTAAAAAAAATAGCTTATTTAAAAAAATCCCTATTTCTCATTTATTTCATAATAGTATTAGATAGCATTATTTATTCAGGTAGTATTCTACTACTACTAGGTACTATTAGGTAATAATTCAATCTTAAAAAACATGTGTTCAGAATACTAATGAATACAGCGATTTTAGTAGAATTTGTTAAATGGACAGATAACTGCATAATCGTAAAAAATTTCGTATAAGAATTATGTTAACTAGAACGAATGAATACGCAAATTCGTTATCGCAATAATATTGCTGATTCAAAATCAGGGTATTACAATAAACGCACTTTTAAAGTAATTTAAAACGTAACGCTGTGTCATCGTGTGTGACATCACACAGTAAGAGGCTGATTAACCGGTATAATGTTAAATTAATGGCTGCGATGTACTTGAGTGATGATTGTAATAGGCAACAAATAATCAAAATGACGTTATATCCATTCCGGTAGACCTTACGTTGATTATAACGAGCCTACACCTCGCCTTGCTGTAAATTGCTCGCCTCGATTGGATAAACGCCGCGCAATAGGAATGGGCACAGTTTTAAAAAAAAAATTATCTCTGGTTCTTTGTCTATATATCTATAATCTTGTCACATACAGGCGCGAAAGTTGAATTTATGAGCAATTTTTGCGTACGTAATGCTTTACCAGACCGCACTAAGAACCATTAGGCTATGGTGACGGATAAAAATATTTTTGTTTTGTATAAATTTAATCATCAAAATTATATAAAACCTATACTTTAAAAAAATGTGTATAGACCATTGGCAGTACATTGTACACAAACACGCACAATTCAGACACAACACAGACCTTAATAGAGTATTTAATATTAAGAATTATTAATAAATTGTTAATTCCTTCGTTGGCAATCTGGTCAGTATAAGTTAATACAGTATAATATATATTAGGTTCTTTGGATTTTGTTAACTCAACCTACTATTAGTATGCGAAACCAATTTTTTCCCCCGAATATTATTAACATTATTGTTAACCTAATCTTACGTCATAAGCCAAACCCCAAATTGACGAGAAAATAAACTTTAAGTTAAATGATATGACGCATCTAGAACTACAAATATTTGTAATAATTTAACATCTGTTGCCGATGCCGCCTACGCTACGGTGACTTAATCCTGTTAACTTAGTGTCATTACCGCAGTTTAAAAATAAATTATGCAGTGATCTATGAACTCGTGTTTTGTATAATGTATTATGACTATTTGGAGAAATGTGGATCGTATTCAGCAAAAAAACATCCATCAAGACCATGATGAGGTCAGAGAGTAGACCCGTCATCGGTGTTTTTGAACTTTCAAAATTCGAACACATCGAAGATTTTAACGGGACCTAACTGCGTTGATTACTATATTTATAAGTGAAAGTTAAAACTGACTTCAATTCTAATCTTCATAAAAAATTACCGGCAAAGCAAACGTAAATCAATGACGGATTAAATTACTCTTGACTTTTCCATTTCCGTAGTATTATAGTATAAAAAACAAGTTCTGACAACAGTGTCATACAAAACGTCGAAGGTGTATGGAGAAATAGTCGAAGGGATGGGTCTGGTATGGTTGTCGCCAAGCGCATTTTGAGTACCTTGCTGAAACACGCTTTCGTAATATGTTTACGGAAGTTGGTAAGCGACTACACAATTTTCGAAGGCTGCCGCGTTGATTATATTGATGACAATGGTCTCACCACCTGTCATCAATAGGACTTAACGAGCTTTGTAACTTGCGGACGAAAAGAGGCGAAAGCTGACTACTATTTACCTTGCTATGGTATTTTAAATTTTTATTTCATAGTTTGTATGTCTGGTACCAGCTGTTATTACGAAAACTTCACCGGATTGTCAGGGAAACTAACTCTAAGAGGTCAGTCCGATACTCAGATGTCTATTCAAACAAATAGTATGGTGAAAACAATTCGTAGAACGCTTGCACGTTCGAAATCCGAGAGATTTCACGGATAACCGACTCGATATAAAATAACAACTAACGGTCACGTGTATTGTAACCAGGCACGGCGGCGTAACGGTAACGCGTCCCGGAACACTACGGTTACATCGGCAAGAAACATTTGTAAACACACTGATTCTCTTGCGCCATTATGTTTATAGACATGTACACTATATGATTTAAGGACCCATTTTAGAGAAATCAGATCCACCTGAGAGCTTTGTACGACATCAATGAGCTGTAAATTGTGTTGCCATATGCTTATGGCGAACAGAGTAACTTCAGAATCAGAGCTTCGATTCCTGTAAGGAAACCTTGCCACGAAGCTAGCTAGAAATACTTTAAAGTTTCTTTAAAAATCTTTTAGTTTTTTCCAAATATTTTTCTAGTCTTGATTCCCGACTAAGATCACATTATACTAAATATTCTCAACTGTTTCCTCGGGGCCGAAAGTCGAACGCACCAAGAGAGCTGCTCTATACTTGAATCTTAAATTCTTCGGTAGTTAAATCAAAACCCATTTTTGCCAAAAAACTTTAAAATTAGGTTCATTGAAGAGTTACTGAAATGTTCCAATATCTACACTTACTAGCATATATAGTATAAATAAATTTATATATATATATACATTGTACAACTCTCGTATAGTTGGAGGTAAATAATTCTATCGCTGAGCGAAACGTGGAAGGGATAGCTGCGCATGTGTACAGTCGCACGCAATTATTCATTTCTGCAATCTCAATTCGTTTCTACAAGTTACGAATAAAGTGTTTTTGTTTCTACTTATTTATGTCTATGCTAGTTCATTTAAGCTAGTTATTACGATACAATATAATATTTATATATATACAAACTATAGCAGTCTTTAAAAAGAAACTAAAACTCTACAGAAAACCAAAAGTCAATTAACATAAAAGGAGGTAGCGGGGTGTGGTATTGGTGCGCGGGGCGGAGTACCACAAGAGAGCCACCTTAATTTCGACTTCTGCGCATTAACTGTCAGCGGTAGAGTTATTTGCCGCCAACTGAACTAAGCAGTAAAACATGCCGCCCATTAAATTTAATTTTACAATTGTCAGGAAACCGTGGCATCGGCAAGGCGTCGATGTTGCCAGCTAGTTCGCCGCCTAATTGGGCGCTCGTCGTGAATTTACGAGGCACGGCCGTGGGTTTGTTTCAGAAGTTAACTTGGTAACATCGGAACTATTTGAAAATGTATTATATCACTGACTTGTGAGTGACATGTTAAATGTAACCATTCGACATGTTTCATTTATAGAACTTAGGAAATAGCGTTTTATGTTTAATTTAATACTATAATATTCTATACTTTATTAACCCCCCGTTACACCATCGGACTTCACTGCGCTGCTGGATTACATCGTTCCGAACGAAGCGTTTTGCATCGTCTTTCATTACAGGAATAGTTTGCCCGAGTCTGTCGTTCCCTCCGATTACAATGTGATTTTCAAGGATAGAGTGAATAGGCAGTCTTATCCAGGGCTGTATTTACACTTAACATCAGGTGGTACCATGCTTTAATCAAATGATTTTACCCCTTTTTATATGTGAAAAATGTGCAATAAAGAATCATTTATCTATCTAATGGCACAGTTTTTCAGCGAGCCGAAAAAAAAAACGTTTTAAAATCATTGAATGTTGTCAAGCCTATTTGTTATACAAACGCAAAATATGTACGTGTGTATTGGTATGTACGCAGAGTAAACAAGAAGGGTCGCGTTCGCCTAAACCAAACAAAAGGACTCCAAGACCCATACCAACGTAGTTTGTAAATTTAATTATAGTTTAACCATGAACTTTGTGGTGAGGTGAACAATTGAAATACATGCCTCTAGAGCAGGTGTCTGTCATTAATTAACTTTAACTTGACACTTAGATTTATGTTATTAAATTAACACTTTATATTGGTATAAGTACTGTGTAATACAACTTATTGTATGAGATATAAAATAGAATTATTATTACGTTGACCACTTTTCAACAGATTTCAAAAAATTAGGAACTTCTCAATTCGTTACAAATAGACATATTTTGTTGCACTCAGTCGGATTTATCGAAGCTGACTACAAATGCGTAGAAGGTGTTTGACTCTAATTTATATATTTATTCATCATATCATCATATCAATGTATCAAGCTGCTTTTTGTTTGTGTTAATTTTAATATTTAGTTTTTATAACATCAAATTGGATTATCTGTAACGGTGTTATAATTTTTGTTGATTTAAATAAATAAAAAAAAACTTGTAAAGAACCATTTCCATCCTTTCTGTGAATTTTACAGTGATAAATTACAAAAAGTTTTTTTTGGAGGTGTTTACAGTCTCACCGGGTTTTTAGGAGGTGACACAGATCTTAGGTCGCTTAGCCGGAACTACTTTAAGAAGTAACAAGACGCAGGGGACCTCGGCTTCGGTTACTCGATTACTCTATTCGGATCAGAGGGCGTCCAAGTAAGCAGCGCCACGACTCGGTAGGTAGCTTTTATCGGAAAGTTATCAAGACATTCAATAGCTGACTTTAAGACTCACTTCGGGATGCGTTGGCGCTGGGAGAAGAAGTGGCAGAAGAAACTCCGACAACGATCTTAACATTGATTATTGGTAAATTGCCTGAGCGAGGGTTATGTGAATATTTTTAAAAACCTCATCGGAGAGCGCGATGAACGACGAAAAAAAATCTACCCATTTATTGTTATAAATATAAGAACGAAATAATTATCCAGATGATGACAATATTACGTGATCGATCTTATGTAATGGCTTTATCGTGAGGAAAGAAGAAACGGTAATCGCTCTTGCTATGAATATTGCGATTGTCTTTAACATACAATGACCCCAAAGCATCATTATTAATTGTCTCCCAATAAATTCCAAGGAGCAGTTAAAAAAGGGTTTGTTGAAAATAACATCATCTGAAACGCGACTGTTAAAGGAGAACAAGTGAAGGCGTGCAATACATTCTAGGAACCCGCGGTATCTTAATGCGCAATTTAAAAGTCAAAATTATGCCCCGTTATGTGCACGAGTGCGGCGAGGTCGCGGCATTGGCAATGGCCGGTTTTTTTATCCTCTCGAATTAACCTCACTGGCTCCTTATCAAGCGAGGGTAACTGACGGACCTTATATGGCCGGTATCGGCTTGCGAGTCATCGAGGATTCCTGCCAATACACGTTTGAAACGTCAAATATCTGTTATATTTTAAAACAAATTAAAAAAACGGAAGCTTTTTTAAAATGGCATCAGAGTAAACTGCAGCTTAAATTCCTCTATTGTATTCCTTTGTAGTACATAACTTAATGTTATGGGGTTCGAATCCGCCATTCGACAATTGACGTGAACCATTTCCTAATACAATCCTCAGCTTATTTGGATAGTTAACAGTATTTATTATAGGAATGTTAATAATATTTGTATTGAAAAAATATAGTTAGCATAATTTAAAAAAAAATACAAGGACAGCATAAACGTTGTAGAAAGTCTGCAACGCTGATATTCTGCCAGCACCTTAATTCTAAAATAAAACTTTTTTATACTAGCCTTATAGTATATGGTTGTACATACTCGGCATGTCTATGTCGTAACCCTTTCTAACATAAATATTTTTGCATACAGAAGGTTATGTAAATGTAGCTCCCAAATACTACTAGTTTTCAATGAAATAATTACATTGCTTTTGTTGAGTACTTTCTGGAGTGAATCTCGGATTCTAATAGGTGTGGATTTAAATATCGCTATCAATCGACGACTTAATAAAATGGTCCCAATGAATTGCCTAGAGAAACACCTTCTGTCATTTTCAAAGTGACAAATAATTAAAATAAAAAACAATCGTTCAATATATTTCCCGTACATATATGAATCGTGAGTCACACAAGCACCTCGATTAATCCCTTGTAACAACGATTAAAGGATACTTTACGAGCGCCTTGATTCATCGCACCTTATTTAGAAGTCTCAATTAGTTTGGTCTATTTATAAATGATATGTTGGAAGTGTATCCAAATATGTGAAGTACTGATTGAAATATATAGAGAGCTTATCTTGTTTGCTTTTTGTATACAATAAATTTTATATCTATTACTGTACCCCAAGTCTATTATCATTGAATTTTCACTTTGACAAAGTTAATTGTCATTGTGTCAAAAACTAACTTCAACTATCGGGATGATTCGGCCAATGGTACATTGAATTTTAAACGGCATATTTCTAAGAGGAAATTACGTGCGATGATTACCAAATATTTTTTTTTAAGAATTTTAAAATAAGCCAAAATTGACTGTGATATTTTTTCATTTAATAAGATTTACCAACAGTGACTACAATAATACAATGCTAATTTAATTTAAACACTAACAGTTTGTAATTGTATACAGCATTCACAAATACATACAACTCAAACTACACTACTTAAATAATTTATAATATGATCACTCAAAAAAATTGACTAAAAAATAAATATATAATAATGAAAATTTAAAACAAAGTAGAAAAAGTTAAGGAAAAAGTTAAATTTTAAAGTTTACGTTAGTTACATATTAACTGAATCACCTTATTTTAATGCAAAGCAAATAGTTTTACACCGCTAAATCAATGTCACTTATTGACAATATAATTGTCTCAGCAGTAACCACTCTACATCTTTGTTAGATTCGATTCTCGTCCGTCTATGAAGCCCATTTTCTACAACAGTTTAACATACGCACTTCGACATTGGCGAAATCTACATGGAAACGTCATCAGCAAAAACAATTGAATTGAATTGACACAATTGTAATAGCAGACTTGGGGCACTGGTTAATATGCTGTCATTTGGTATCCAATATGATAATCGAGTAAAATATAATGAGTCAAAACTCACCAGCGCGGAACACCTCGCCACAGCCATCGCACCGGCTGGCGAACTGGGCATCGTAGCAGTTGCCGCAGTAGATCTTGTCGAGCTTGGAGCCGAACTGCTTGTCCACTAGAGAGACGCGGCACTTGGCGCAGAGGAAGCAGGCCTCGTGCCAGTGCTTGTCCTTGTATGACAAGTCCTGTAGGGAGAAACGAGCTGTATTAATAAAGAGAATAAGTATATTTACAAGTAAAGACAAGAACAAACTAAATCTACACTAAAAATTAACGCAATTGTAAACGTAAAATCAATGGCGAATTAAACGGTACTACCCACGAACGCTCTCTTTGCCGCCGACTTCATTTTCTTCCCGGCCGACTTAAATTTCCCAAATTCAGATCGCAAAAACACAGATCATTCTTGGATAGTTGTAAAACAAAAAACTGACAAAGCTGCCAATTTTTTAAGAACTACCCGACAGTATTATCTTTTATCTATATATGTCCAATAGTCCAATTGTAACGATATCACCGTAATCCATTTATTTAATGAGTTTATGCGTACAAATAGTATGGAATAATATATTGTTATATCTAGTTCAAGGTGCGAATAAAAACATAATTTTTAATAAATATCGATGCAAGTGTCATGATCCTAACTGATGTTAAAATATAATTCTGGATAGGATGGCGCACTAGTTTGGCCTATTTACTCTTTTTTTTAAAAAAAATATTCATATTGAAAATGGTAAATTTGTTTCCAAGTCATAAGAGCCTCCAAGTTAATAACAGCCATTAATCACCAAAAAAATTTAATGGAATCATCTGACAAGATCCATCATGATACACATGAATCTATTAAATACTAAGTGTGGGTAGAGATTTAAGAACATTGGCCAATCATATATTATAAAAGAGTTTTGTCATCTTAGCTTACTGTTTGCCACCTACAGTTAGTGTACCGTTATACTACTTATAATAATGACACATGATATTTGTCACGTTTTTGTATAATTCTGTCTAGTTGACAATTTCACATTTGATTATTAGATTTATCAAGTGCTTAGTAGTTAAGTAATTAGCTTTAATTGCAAAGAGATGTTTTAGATCACGTTAGAATGAGTTCGTAATTTTTACATATTATTTCGGTTCATTCATTCATTCACTTTGTTCTCTATATGCTTAATGTTATTCAGCGAACAAAATGAATCGTGAACGTGAAGTTATTGGACATCTTTATAATTAAACCTTTAGTTAATCACACTTATGCAATTACGATAACACTGGAAAGACTTCAAACTAAAGTTACCAAATCTCATTCCACATAAAAAATAAGCTCGCAATTCTTTTAACCAGAATTAGAAATTGATATTCGCTGAGCTTTACTTTCAATTTAGTAAGAATTTAATATGCAGCTATAATATTTTAAATTTTAAAATGAGCAAAACTCTTTAATCAAACCCAGTGTTAAACGTAAATTAAATTTCTTCGATCCAGTTTGTACTTAATTTTGAGTAATGTTCATACTAGATCTTATCATAGTTCGTATATATATATATATATATAATTTAATTTAACTCAATTGCATAAATAGCAACAGTTAAAAATAAAGTTTTGAAACACCATTTCTATCATACAAGTGTTTCACATTGAGCAACAGTTGGAACAATTTCAAACAATTGATGAATTGAAAATCCTGATTCATCATATTTTATGTTTCAAGATAACTGCTCAAGAGCATCCATCTCTAACTGGAACACAATTTCTGTCCAGCAACCAACTAACCATTTGTAATTGAAATATTGTTATTGCTATCAAATTGTGTATACTTATTTCATCTTAATTATTCATATTTCAATAATAACATTTACAGCTAATGTGATTATTTTGTTTGCTTCTCAAATAACTCTATTTGTGGTAAAAACTTTTTTTTACTTGATCATTGTCTTTGATTTTAGCTTTTTAGTTATCGTAATAACTCTGCTACATTGATTTGTGTTGAGGACCAATCTATACTGTTAAGTGCTATGTATTTTATGTCTTTTAAAAAAACATCTTTATACTTCTTACGAAAGTCAAATGACATTAGTGTAAAGATAAACAGTGCACAACGGTCGTTGACGAATGCTTTCGGTTTCAAAATAAAGCTCCCCTCATTCTATGTTCTATTCTTGGCAGCCCGACAAGAACCGGAGAACTCGCGCTTAAAACTAAATGTCGTAATGTCAATAAAATATGAATGTTTATTTTGGCTGATTACGAAACACTTAGCCGGCTCATATACCGCATAAATCTAAAGCTAATCGCCTGATGGATCCACCCATGGCTCCTCAAGGTTAAGCGCAAAACGAATACGTCGAAAATATTGTATCCGTCCCAAAAATAGTTCAGCTGGAGCGACGGTGTTTGTTTTCTCGAAAAACGCAACGCTGATTTGTCCGAAGCTAAACGTGTAAACAATTTCTGCACAGTCGATATACG
Organism: Meandrusa payeni; assembly: GCA_029286785.1. Lineage (NCBI taxonomy): Eukaryota > Metazoa > Arthropoda > Insecta > Lepidoptera > Papilionidae > Meandrusa > Meandrusa payeni. The sequence goes on from JAGSMX010000004.1 coordinate 14,302,624, forward strand.
TAATAGTATTCCGCTGTTTATGTAGTGCGTAAACAATTCTATTAATAACGAAACACAATACTTAATTCAAGTTAATTTGCAGTGTCTTTGATTAATCTGAAACCTTACTTTCCGCCTGGCGGATCAGCATTGCGTCAGAATTTCAATTAGCGGGGATGTATTCCAGTCCGTCCGAAGAATTACAAGGTGCCACGCTATGCAGATGTTATTCCCGAGAGGAAAAGTCATGCGTATACGGTACAGATAAATGTATAGGTTCGGCATAGTCGCGGATCACTTTATGTCGGTTTGGCAGCGCTAACTGGGGCCGTGTGCAGAAGTACGCCGAAGAATCTGGGCCGGCTGGAGTGACATAACTAAATTTGATCAGTGTAACAAAGCTAAGCAATGCCATCGAATCCGATGCTATTATAAGGACGACATTCGAGAGATGATCTTTGATGATATTTTAGACCTGTGCGCTCATCTGAATAGAACTGCATACCTATAGCAAGGTATGCAGTTATTCATTTATTAGATTTGATAGACTTGAAATTTGATAGACTATCGTACATATGTGTATACGAATGAAAAGCTGCGTTTTAAAATTTAATAATTGTACTATTTGATATTGCAATAAGCTTATAAGGATCTTGATTCTTATAGATGCATCGATTTAAACGAGTTAATCAAATGTAATACGACGATGCTATATTTGTTCAAGAATTTTTTTTCACAAAAATACTGTTCAAGCGAAAAGCTTACCTTGGAGTCGATGCCGATGATCTTGTTGCATTCTTCGCAGCCGTTGGCGAAGACGCTCTCGTAGCACTTGATGCAGTAAGGATGCTCATCGCGAAGCACGTAACGCTGGCCGGTCAGGGACTCATCACACTGCCAGCAGCAGAAGTGCCCACTGTGCCAGTCCTTGTTCATCGCCTTGGTGTATTCGCCACTGAAAATGAGCTGGGGCAAGGAAACACATCGTTTGATTTCGAAATTTAAATCAAGATTAAGATCAAAAATATCTACGAAAATTTGTGATTACTATACTAAAGCGGTTTGTGTTGTTTTGTAACTTGATAGTGTGTTTTGAAATTGACTATGTATGGAGTCACTATCAATGGTATTTAAATTTATAAATATATACCTTAAATTAGGTCGGGTATGTGAGGGTGGCCAAAATGGGGTAAATACGACGCTGACATGCAGGCGAGCGCTAAACGTCACTAAAGGTCAAATCGGTAATGGACACTCGGCTGTCACAGATGCACTAGCGTCACATTGCACTTCTCACGAGGGTCAAGGGGACTGGCCACCGCTGCACATACCCATCATCGTTGGCGGTGGTCGTGTTGGTCTGCTCGAGCTCGGTGACGGTGACCTCGCCATCCTTCGACTCCCTACGCTTCGACGTTTTCTTGACCTTCCTGGTCTTTCTCTCGGTGGTGGTATACTGGACTTGTACGTCTACGTCGGCCATGGCAGAAGTCGGGGCTGCCTGTTTTTACGAAGAAAGCGATATCACCTAACGCGGTCGCGACCCGAATTCGAATGGCGAGCACCGGTAGCTGAATTGGAGGAATTATTCCAGAATGTTTAGCGGCGCAGGCGGTCGCGCCGGTGGGGGGAGTTTCAGATTTAAATTTGGAAGAGTGACGGAGAGGGCAGGTGCGCGGGCGGCGCTTCCGAACGTCCCGAGAATCGCACGTTTCCCCGGCAAGCGTTTATCCTCCTCGCCTGACTGAGGAGATCCGACACCGCCTCGAACACTTATGAAATGTAGGCCGACAGCCATCAGTTATGATTTGACGGAATCCCTTATCTCTTGGCTTGTGTTCGGCTATCGCTCTATTACAATTGGCGGGCTGTTATTGATTGGCGTCCAAACACAAGAACACGATTTCCTTCATGCCTGTCAATTTATCGATAATTAGTTCCTTAGACACATATATGTTGATGGATTGGAATCTCAATGTGGAGTACACGAGTGATTCGCAAGTTCACACGTTACAAATTCCAATACCGGCAACTATATGTTAACAAGAGAGTATATAGAAGGGATATTTATAATAATTGACGTTTACATGGTTATCTGAATGAATATCACTTCAAACGCAAATTTGGTTAATATCTACAGATTGTGTTGTGTATAGCAATGAGATTTACGAGTGTCAGTAACCATAACACAAAAGAGTAATAAATATAAACATTTTTGTAAAATAATGAGCGTTTTGTCGGCTCTGTAACAACAAGCACAGCATTGCCATACACAACTGTTACATCAAAGATGGTCCCATTCGAAGAATTTTTTATTTACACATTTAGAATGAAACGGATTGACGGATCTACTCCACATGTTTGTAATTCTCGGAGCAAGCCAAACGCAATAAGTAATCAATTTAAAATAGTGCCTTTAAAGCAGTGATAGCAATCAAGCTATCGATCTAATGAAATTCAGTTCTTACGTACAAATTAATCACATGCCAAAATGTATATGTATATATATAAAGCTTGATTTTCCTGACTCCACGATTAGGTCAATAGGAGGTAAGAGCTTTTAATTTAAAACCAAACTAACAATCAATAAAATTGAATAAATACATCGCGTGTTAGATACACTATGTTTATACTATAATACTTTTGACGCGAACAATAAAAATGACAAACTTATACGTATTTTATTGTTTATTTATTTATATATATATATACTTTACTTAATTTTCTTTTTAATTAAAAGCTAACAACATTTTTTTCAAAAATTAAATATTTCTTAACACAAATATTTATAACTTTCTTGTTAACTTTCAACTAAGCTTAAACTTAGACTAGAAGATGTTTTAACGTATTATCGATATCACGTATTCAATATAAATGGTGGTTCGAACCTACAACCTTACGATGTGAAGATCGTGCTCTAAACCACTATCATCTATCACTAAGACACAACTACACATTAGGTTAAACTTCACCACCAAGCGTTAGCTTCATAGCAATAAGTTTTCCTTTGTATTGTATTCCTTTGAATCTCAAATTAGCCAGTGACGAAAATTGTTTCTTAGAATACGTGTAACGCATACAATCCAAAAGTGTCTAGACGTTGACGGAGCCGCTCGATGTGTTTGGACCTCGCAAGGTCTTGGTCGTAACATTCATTAACCGTTTTAAAAATAAATGCTTTCCACGTTTCCTCAGGCCGTGTGCCGACAACCACCTGGTCGTGGGAGTCACTCGTCGAAGCTGAACGACGCTCGGGTACACGCGATCGATTTTCGTCAGTAACTTTGGTCAACGGTGTAGCGAAATTAAATAATTTGTGTCCCGTTTTGTACGATACGCTTAGTATATTTGCAAATTATCTTTAGTAAAAAGCTTATAGCGATTGTCATCGTGTACAGATGACCCAGTAAAGTGCGAGCTTTTTACTATGCGAGTGATGTGTTTGTTTATTCATTTTATAACGGAATTTCCAGACGGAACTATATTGTACAGTGGATAAAATCAATGAAAAATATTTCTTAGTGATAGATTACAGTCACACCTTGACTGCAGTACAGTGCAGTGCAGGCAGTATGACAGCGATGCTGTAATACCTCGGTGTCATACCCCATTTTCATTCCTTCCAACGCAAAGGATTTCACTCTGCGCGCGAAAGCAACGAAAGACTGTCGAAAAGGCGACACGATTGCTTTAGTCTGGTTGATTGAACAGAACTCTATTGCTACTGGTATGTCGTTAAATTAAATTCTTAAATCCTTTTATATTATCATTAAAATAACATTAGACGTTACGTTTTATGTAGGGTTTAGGCTACATGGTCTGTATTAGACAACTAGAGCGGCAGTTACCTTTGTAAATCTTAATTAACGTTGATGAGCACAAGGTTCGGGGGTCAATGATCTCTAACCTATTGTTCGAACTTCATATAGTAACCTAACCTGTGTTTAAACATGTGCTACGTAAATGTTTAGAGCAGTATCTAAGGCACTGATACCATAGTGTCTGAGCATTTGACTTACGATCTGACTATCGCAAATCGATTCCTAGCCGGCTTATGCTAGCGAGTTTCCATATTCGGATTTTTACGTACAAAAGAGTCACTTGCTTACAATCTTAACGGTTTAAAGCGTTGATTCACATTTTGATTTATTTGGAAAGCTTCTTACCCTTTGAGGATAGAAATACGTAAACCTATAAATAAAAATTTCTAGGACTATTATACCTAGAACGTGATAAGGAAAGAAAACCTGTAAGCCAATTATAGGCAAAATAGCATCATTAATTACGTTGATATCATCAATAGAATATATGGTAATCACTGTTAAGAAATGTTGTATGCTTTAGTGGTTATGATGTTAGGCGTACAATGTGTCGCATGTGTGAAAGATGATGGAATTACATTTTGCCCGTATGATTATAATTATGATAATTATCAATAAGGATAAAATCGTTAATGCTTTTTGCTTTTTATGTATTAGCCCTGGTTTTACAACCTCACAGAATTGCGAAGTGGCCGTACTATTCTATCATAAAAATAATATAAGGGTCCGATATCTCGTCTTCAACTTCAGTTTAAGTGGCCCTGAGTATTCTAAAGTGTTAAAAGGGTTAATATAAGACGTGATCAAATGTTTCAATTCGATTACAAGTTCAGAATTCACTGATAGAAGAATTCAAAATCGTTACTCTCATTAATGTCATCTGACATTGAAATATTTTCCAACCGTTCCATTTTTAGGAACATATCTACGCTTCTTCCACAAAAGTTGGTAATGCTAGAATGTAGCAATAAATTCGATGAAATACTATCATTTATCAAATCAATTTATCACACTGGCAACCACCGCCTACACATTGTACAGATAAAAATAAAAATAATGAAGTGTCAACTGCGTACTTATTGGACGTCTTTCCAAGTCTTCATCGTCACGTCAAAAGCTCTAAAGCTACGCTTCTGCGATACGTTTGGGTGTTTTTCGACTAATATAGCGTTAACATAAATATTTACAAGTAAAAATAACCGACTTACAATCCAATAGGAATTTTACGAAATAAAATTAATCAAACCCTTGAACATCCTTTCCAATAAAAATGAACAATCGAAATCGGTGGCGTGATATTGAGTTATTCGACCATTTGTTACGCATATACTTAATGCAAATTTAAGACTTATATGGTCTTCTCATGGATGCCAATGTTATTTGGACCCAAGTGGAATGGTGGTTCCACTTTGGTCCAATTCTAACAACATAGCAAGCACCAGCAGAAGAGATTTCGACGATTCTTTTTTTTATGAAATTAAAAGAATCATCCAAATCGATACACCCAGACGAAAGCTATGAGGTAACACATATAAAAAAACATACAAGCAAATTGAGAATATCCTTCTTTTTTTGAAGTCGGTTGATAATTATATTGTAATGATTGAGGGTTTTTTTTTCGGAAAGAACTACGCTGATGTACAATTTGACTGAGTTATGGGTATGCTGATTAATACGATTCAGGGTTTGAACGACAAAAGAATTCTAGAGGAAAAGTTAGTGATAATGTTGTTGGTGTAACATATTAAATTAAAAAAATGCTGTGGATCGAGGAACATATATGAACAACTGTTAGTATTTATTTAATTTTAATATTAAACGCATTGCATTAGCGGTACCATAGTTTTGAATAAAAATGGTTGTTTATGGAAACGCTACTTGGCTTTGAATTGGCATTATGTCAAGTCTGGAATATTTTTAGTCTGTGACGAATTTGTTCAATGATGGCGCAAACAGAAAAAAAGTATTGTGTGTATGTATTCTTTACGCACGTACGTACGAGTGATGAAAACAAATTACCGCGTATGAAAAAGTCCGAGTAAAAGATGTTAATACTTAAATTTTTAACTTTGTTTATTTTCGTTTTGACTTTGACGCTGGAAATTGATGACGATTGAAATAATGATTGCGATATATCGCTTTAACCCGATAGTATCGAATCATCTAACCCGATAACTAAATATCGTATGTACTACACTCCTACTCTGCAATGGCATCACTAGTTGTATAAATTTTATAATATGTGCCGCAGTGTTGTTTGGCTAAGTAAATATAAACAAATTACGATATATAGCGATATATTTATAATTATATCAAAAGATATATCGATATGTTTTTTGTAATGACATTCCCATGACTAAGGGCGTTATGGGAACCTTTATGTATGCATAAAGAAAAACAACTCTCATTGAATACATAAGTTTAAATTTCTAGCGTTATATGCCAGCTACTCCTCATAAAATTCATAGCACTTTAGTGTGGCTTTGAAACAAATATAGACGTGTTGGTTTACATCAGGAAACCTATTGTGTTAGCAACAACCGCGGTAATAATATCGTTCTGTTGCTGGTGTGTTTTCTAAACCGCAGTTTAGAAAACATTGAGCGACTTGGTATGAGCTTTGGAATGAGTTATCGCACTCAAAGTGTTTTTTAACTCTATTTTAGATATAACCAATTAAACTTCATGATTACGTATTTTAGAATAAATGAAAATTCAATTGTCCTTTTGCAATTTAAAGCTAACGTTATTCAAAATGTTTTTGTTATACTATATTATACGGTGATGATATTAAATTCTCTATATCGTTATAGCTTTAAATTGGTAAACTATAGAGCGTTAAGTATTAATTAGTTAGATTATTTACAAAAACAAGACCTTATTCAAGAAATCTGCAAAGTAGTGGACGGAAGGATATATGTGAAATCATTATAATTTAGTATAGAAGTGGATCTTGGGTTCGATTTGCAGCTTGTCGTTTCCATGGGAATTTAGATGTTCATTGCTTGAATGTAATGTTTCTCTTATAGTAGGTTGGCTAAATGTGTATGTAATTTGCATAAATTACTGTATCAGTTTGAAGGGCCCAATAGCTAACAACACTCGGCAAAGGACGCACCTGTCTCAAAGTAAAAAAGCGCATAATCGATGCAGTATTTCGTATTATAAAATCATACGATAAAACTTGAATATTTTTCCAGGTAGTTTTAAATAGACAGCTATAAGATAATGGAATAAAATCCCGCCACAAAATAAATTACTTAATACCAAAGAGAATAAGCATTTTTATCAAAAGTATTTCAGTTTTTATTGTTTTTCGGATGAACTGTGCAATCCAATACTGCTGTCCCATTTCTCAATGCAGAATTATAGATATTATATTCTATAATATTGTGTCCAGTAGATTTAACTCTATTCCATTAGAAAAAATTAAAACAAAATGTACTATTCTATATTGTTAATAGTAGGTCAATCAATCCTATTACAGGATCTGTCTTTATTAGCAACGCGATTCTTATTCTATAATGGTTCACGATTAATAAGAACGATTGATGTTTTTGTATTCCTTAGATGTTTTAAGTCTCTATGTTCAAATGAGTATCACTAACCAGGCCACGTTCCAATTTCGACACAATTATTATTTCAAGTATTGTATGGGTTGATGCATTACGTTCATTATCCCTTAATAATGGGAGGTGTTGATGAAACCCTGCGAGCGCACGGCGCGTCATCTTCATTAAAATACAAGTGGGTCGAGGTCCTCGCCTCACCATGTCTGGATATTTTCGTATGGCTTGTGCAACTCGCTTCCAATGCGACAAAGTACTAATCTATAACGGATCGTAAATTAATCTCGTTAGAAGATCATCTATTACTACGTAACTTATATTGAGTAAAGTTTTATGTGACAATTTCTTAATTTAAACTGGTTTTATTAAGATATTATTAAAAAATAAAAAGTTAAACTAAAGGCCATTGTTCCTATTAAGAGAAATGTGTAATATTGCTTATTCATCTAAAATGTGAAAATAATTTTAAAGTTGCATATTTTGCACAGTGGATTCTGAAAGCAAATTTTTCGTGTACATAATTTCTAAAAAAGCCAAACTTATTAAAGCGTAAACGTATAATAAAGGTTCCCGTCGTGAAGGAATGTTCTACGGAGACAATTCTACGGAAAGTAAAAAAACAAAACGCAAGGAAGGGTCTCATTGCTTTATATTTAATATTATCAGTCATGCTTGTATCGAAGCAATACGTGCGACGGTAAATCCAAGCACTAATCTCCGAAGTTAGCCCAGAAATCAACGTCTTCGTCAACCTCCTCGGTTACCTCATTGCCATCTTTGATTTCGTCTTTTTCCTCCACGAAAGAATCTAACTTTTGTAGTTCTTTTAGCCTAGGCTTGACATCTGCAATCTCTTCTTCGGGCGTGCTATCCACAGACCCTTCTGTGCTCCACCTATCGCTCCTTTTTTCCTTCGACTTCTCCCTCGATCGACTTCTGGAATAAGAACGTGTCGATAAATTAGGCGTGCTTCCGAATCTTCCCAAATTCTCGTTTCCATTCATTTTTAAATTCTTCTTCTTCGAGTGACGTGAACATTTGTAATTCTTCATCTCGCGATGCTCTCGAATCTCTAGATGAATTGGACGAAGATGAATGACGTTTTCTAAAACTCCTGCGACGCCCACTTGGATCGTTTCGTTGCAATGGGCGAAACTTAATCCCGTCAAGTGATCTTAAACAAATTAACAATATGTGAGTCGGATCTTCATACATTCGGTAGTAATGATTCCATGAAGTAAATGACTAGCTAATCTGTGCTTTGGTGTTGATGACGTAATGCGCGCTAAAATGTAAACAAACACGTAACTACGTCACAATTGTGTCGTGATGTATGTGATGTCACAAACATAGCATGCTTTCAAAATCAGTAAATATTAACCTTAAAAAATCTTCGCTGTAAGAAGTGTTGTCCCTGTCAGCATCATACGATTGGAAATGTATTTCGGGCAGTGGCTTCCTTGACGGACTTTGGGGCTTGTAGTGCCATGATATTTTTCTTTATTATCGATAGCTGCATTCAATTCTTCTTCGTTTTCGAATGAATTCTCTGAATATTTCGAAGTATTTTGTGGGGTATTCGATCTATTTCTTGATCCTATTCTAAATGACTCTGAAGTATTTGATATAATGGTTTTGGTTTTAGTCGGTGAATGTCTATCAGTGCCATAGACTCCATTGGCTTGTGTATTCTCTTCAACAGATTCTTGGCCGAAACTAGAGATTTTCGTCGAGAACAAAATGGCGGCTGACCGTGTTTGTTCATAATATTTAATGGCTGCAGATTTGAGTGACCCCTTTTTATCTTCCGTCAAGACAATATATCCTTGACCACATTCCTTTATCCAGTCTCCTGGTGACGATGGCTTATCTGATTTATTGAGGAGTCTTGTGTAATATTCGACGAGTTCTTGAAAGTTCGGTTCGTCATCGGGCACAACACCTCTGATTATGTGCTTCAAGCATTCTATTGTTTCGTTTATCCCCGCGTATGATATCGACCGATAGCATAAGTCCCATTCTTCGGGGCACGAACAAAGGGGGCGATTTGGAGGGGGGGTTAAAGTTCTCCGGAGATCGTGTGGGTGACAGGGAACGGGGTGCAGCGATGTGACGGCGGGGCAAGACAAGAACAACTGAAAATTAAAATGCTATTCTTGCCAGATTAGTGTCCACATTTAGAATAAGATTTTGGCCGAGTAGCCAGACTTCATTGCGTTTATGTCTCGTTTAATCTCGATGTTCGAGGTCCGTCTATACAGTTTATGATCGTGACAATGAATGTGATGGATCTAGTGATTTATTGGCCAAGTCGCCAAGTCAATCTCTTTACAGTCTGTGACGTAATTAAAGGATTTCGGTTTCATATTGTTTTATTTACATCCATAAATGCCTTTACATATGTTTAACTGCTGTCCTTTAGCGACATTGAGTACATAGGATAAGTATATTAAATTCTGGTGACTAACTCATTGAACCCCGTCAGAACTTGATCTATGCATGCATGCAAGTTTTGCGGCTCAAGATGTCAAAACTCATTTATTATAAAGCAGCTACATGAACACTCGATTCAAATTTGATTCTATAGTTTGGGTGATACTTTTAATTTGTCTTTTAAGTAGCGCTTATGATTTGAATATCTAGAATTTTAATACAAATTAGTCTCAGCGGATATTTTAATAATGCCATAATGCGGCTTTTATATAATTTTTTTGATAAAGATGGTTGAAAATCAGCAAATGGATAACGTGTATAATCTACGCTGAGGCTTTTCGCTTATTCTATATTTAAATATAATTTATCTATATAGTGATCGATTGATAAGAATTAATAGAAACTTTTGACTTTTAATTTATATATTTAAGATGATGATTCGTGTGCAGTAAATATGTATGACGGATGCACACATCATACTTAGGAAAATTAAACTTTGTTACAAATACTCCAGCAAACAGTCTGTAGACTAACGGACAATAATCAATAAACTTTAAAATGCAAGCGTCGAACAATTAATTCACTTCTGCTTCATCATAACCAATTGAAATCTATCCGTTTTGCAGCGCTACGCTGTAAATCTATTTTGTGCACGATTGTAATAACTCAAACAATTTTTAAACACAAGCCATTGGTCATAGGCGGAGATTTATTTTGATACTGTAACGCCTCCACTGATCTGACATTGAAATCCGACATCGCAATTCCGAAAATAGTAATTATAATACGCTGCCAAACTGACTGTATATGAGTCAGCGACCTCAAGTGGAATTTTGAAAAAATAACCAATTGAGTTGCCAGTTTACTCATAACCAAAGATCAATTATTAATGCGAATTTTTAATACAATTCCTGGGGCCCGAGTCTGCTAAATCAAGTGTATGCTAAATAAACGTTCATTAACATCATAGTGGCTGATATTTGCTATTTTCAGTTCTCTTTTAGTTTATTGGTGCCTTTATGGTTTACTGATAACGTACATCTAGTACGGCAATGGTGTGTGTATTAGTATTTGACGTATTTGGTATCATTACCAGTGATAATTCATATGACTGTTAACGATCGGTTTTATAATGAACCGTCACTGGAAAATAGCAGACTCGGAGGTCAGGTGACTACATTATTTTATCTAATTCTAAAGTATACAGTTAGACATTTAAGTAGGAACCAAATACAGATACAGCTTTATAAAATGTTTAGAAGTTCATAAAAAGCTATGAGTAATTAATTTATAAATAAAGAAGTACAGATAAAACTAAAATAAAAAAAGATTTAAAAAACTGAGATAATCTTGCAACTAAGCAATGCTTTTACAATCTTATGATTTGAATTGTAAGCTAGGTTGTACTAATAAATACATTTTGTTTCTTAGATCCAAAAAAATGTATAAAATTTGTTCCCAATGTAATGACTTAGATTCAGCTTGATAAAAAGCGGATAACGACTGACACTACCTATACTATACCCTGCTAGGGTTAAAATGTCATGTGAGTTTTTTCTATTGGCCACAATCCTGTGCCATTATCATTTCTTCCTAAATATAATTTGTAAAGTGTAAACAATTGAAGTAACAATAAATGATAATGTATCTAGTTATGCGACCAGAACCCCACACAATAAGCATATATGCTGATAGAGCATAACATCTTATTGCAGCATCGCACAACGGATGTTATGACTACGCCGTATGGCTATCAAAACACGGGTGGTCTTCTGCGTCTCGTAACGACTAGGTTTAATTAAAATAAGTTAGAATTAAGTTGCCCTCTGTAACGAATAGACGTCTTAAACTTCTTTTGTTTTCTTTTTAAAAACACGTCCTGAGGCCGTTAGGATTTGACTGGCGCAGCCGGTAGGATACTCGTTAATCCTGCTGCCGTGCTCATCGCATTTTGAAAGGCCCCAGACTCGGTTTTTGTGCGAAAAGGTACGGTTTTGAGTAGTGCGAGTATCCATACGAACAAATAAATTAGTCTCCCGCGACGCGCAATCCAGGACGAGAAGGCAGCTTATTCTCAGGAGAGAATGTGTGGCTTGTGAGTAGTCCAAATTCACTATTCCTTGTCCCTAGTTCTTATTCCATTCCACGAAATCTGTTAATCTTAATTTTGGATCTGAACATTATCTAATCTTATTTTGTTAACTGATTTTCATACTAGTAGAATCGTACTAAATAGACGATTGTACCTTATTAGATAGTTTTAAAATTTCGATCAGGAAATAATAAGTATAATTATAAAATTTCGATCTTGAAATTATTTTAAGTTATTACATTACTAAATTTCGATCTTGAAATTATTTTAGGTTATTACATTACTATTGAAAATTTATGATCTGTTCAACTGATTTTTACTATTGTTGTGTTGCTATATTTTGTGTGTGTTAATTTAGTTCTTATATTTCGTGTGTGTTAATACAAAAAAAAAAAAATGACGGAAACAAAACTTCATTCTGTACCGACGGAGATGTACTCCATTATACCTAAATTTGATGGCGATGAAAGACTACTTAATTTGTACATCAAAAAATGTGAATATGTAATTAGTTGTTATCCGAAATCCCTGACCAAGAAGTTTATATATTTCATATCTTGACAAGTAAATTAGTCGGTAAAGCCGCTCACCTTATAAGCGAACGACAGGATATCGAATCCTGGCCCGAATTAAAAGCAGTGTTGACTCAACACTTTGGAGACCCGCGTTCAGAAGAATGTATAGCCATCGAGCTTGAGACGTTGAAAATTAATCATAACGAATCTTATCTCGATTTTTGTAACCGAATCCAACAGGTTAAGAGTACCTTAATTTCAAAAGTAAACCTTATATCGAATAAGGACGTGAGAAATAGTAAAATCATAATTTACGACAATACGGCACTGAACGTATTTCTCTACAACTTGCCAGAGGATTTGATACGTATAGTCAGGCTTAAGGGCTGCTCTACGCTAGAGTCAGCTTTAAGTATGGTTCTTGAGGAAGTTAACTTCCAATACCAGTATAACGCTCGTAACAAAATGCTGCGAGGTACAACCAGTAAACCACAGCCATCGTCGTCGCACAACCCTTATGTAGATAAATTTGGTCTAAAACCATATTTCTCAGCCAACCAAAATCCGCAAAATCACGGAGGTTTTAAATTCGGAGTTTCCGATCAAAACCACACGCTTCACAAAATTTTAATAACAGCGCACAACAAGCACCTCAATTTAAATTTGGTATACCCCTGCGGCTGGCTTTAGGCCTCAATATCAACAAACACAGCAAAACTTCAGGTTCGGCATTCCTAACCAAGGTTATAGATATGGTGCACCGCAAGGTACACACATAGGCCCGCAATACCTGGACCTCAAGGATATAGGCCTTCTTTTGGCCAAGGACCACCTAGGCAGGCTTTTCAACAGCCCCAACAGAACCAGTTCAAATTCGGAATCCCACCTCAACAAAAACTGGGTAACCGTCTTGACACCGATGTTACAATGCGCACAGCTTTACCTGCCGCACGTTCCAATGCTGTATTCCATAATGAGATAGAAGTGTTCGCAGACAATAATGACTACTGTGATGATAATTATCATAATTTTGATTGTAATGACCAGGCTAATTATGAACAACCCGAAATGTACGAAACTTATGACCCTAATGTTGAAAATTTTTACAAACGGGCCTCGGACACGGACCCGCCGAATTGATAAATATTAACTGCGATAATTTTGCCAAACTACCCTATATTTATCTGCCAGAAATAAACGGCAAGTTCATGATTGACACTGGTAGTTCGCGGTCTTTCATAAGTCCTCATAAAGTTGACGAGTATTTCAATGACTATAAATTTCCAGTTCAATTTGAAGTTGTAAGCACACATGGTAGAAGCTCACATAGCGAAGCTATACACATCCCGCTTTTAAAATCATTCAAAAGTAAACAGGAACATACATTCTTCATATACGAAGTAGACAAAGAATATGACGGACTTATTGGCTCAGATTTACTCACACAAATAGACGCCAACATAGATATGAAAAATCAGGTAATTCAGACCAGAGATACAGCGATACCATTCATTTACAATCCAAAATCAAAATCACACTGGAACCACGGACTGAAACTCGCGTAAAACTACCAACAGACGTTTACAACGGGACGGGTATTTTACCATATAGACAGTTTGAGGAAGGCATAAGAATGCCAAGTGCATTAATAAACTGCGTAAAAGGACAAGCTTACACAGTTATCCAAAATTACACTGACAAACCTATCACACTTAAAATCAACCAATTAATGGCAGTAACGCCATATGAACCGACGGAGTGTAACGTGAACAGGATATCAGATAATGACCTGGACATAGACGATTATTTAATTAACAATTTGGAAAAGCTTAGGCTCGATCATATGAATAACGAAGAGAGAACTGTAATAAGTAAACTTTGCTACGAGTATAGAGACATATTTTATTGCGACAAAGTACCCTTGTCATTCACAAATAACGTCAAACACCAAATAAGAACCACAAATGAAGATCCAATTTATGTCAAACCATACCGTCAACCACATGCAGTCAACGAAGAGATAAATAGACAAGTAGATAAACTGCTAGCTGATAATGTCATTCAAGAGTCACATTCTCCATGGAACGCACCAGTTCATCTAGTTCCAAAAGGCTGATGCCTCCGGTGAACAAAATGGCGAATGGTCGTTGATTTCAGACGCCTAAATGAAATAACAACGGATGATAAATACCCACTACCAAATATCGCCGATCTATTTGATAAATTGGGCAAATCCAATTATTTTACCACTTTGGACTTGGCCAGTGGGTATCATCAAATAGAGATAAGCAAGGAGGACAGAACAAAGACAGCGTTTAGTTCACAAGCTGGCCATTTTGAATTCCTCAGAATGCCTTTTGGGTTGAAGACAGCCCCAGCCACGTTTCAAAGGGCCATGGACAGTGTCCTTCGTGGTCTTCAGGGTATGCACTGTTTAGTATACTTAGATGACATTATCATCTTTTCATCAAGCCTCCAAGAGCACGTAGACAAATTGCGTAACATATTTGAGCGACTTAGGCAAACCAATTTGAAGGTTCAGTTGGATAAGTCGGAGTTCCTGCGTAAGGAAGTCCTATATTTGGGGCATTCTATTACCAAGGATGGACTTAAACCAAACTCTGACAAGATAGATGCCGTCTTAAAATTCCCCCTTCCCAGAACTCAAACGGAAATCAAGAGCTTTTTGGGACTAGTAGGCTATTATAGGAAATTCATAAAAGATTTCGCAAAACTGACCAGACCTTTGACTGTTTGCTTGAAGAAAAACAATAAGGTAGTGATAAATAAAGAATTTGTTGAAGCATTTGAGAGATGCAAGGAGTTGCTTACAAATGCACCTCTACTGCAGTTCCCGGATTTCGAAAAACCTTTTATTCTTACGACCGACGCCTCCGACTTTGCTATAGGCGCCGTTCTCTCGCAGGGCACCGTGGGGAGCGATCGTCCTATTGCATACGCTTCTAGGACTTTAAATGAAGCCGAAAGTAGGTACAGTACGATAGAGAAAGAGGCATTGGCAATTATATGGGCCGTGAAACACTTCCGCCCGTATCTCTACGGCAAAAAGTTTATTATCTATACCGATCACCGACCATTGGCATGGCTTAACTCATTTGAGGAGCCAAGCAGCAAAATAACACGGTGGCGTTTGCGTCTTGCGGAATATAACTACGATGTCATTTATAAAAATGGCCGCCAAAATACGAACGCAGATGCACTTTCCAGGATAAAAATAAATGCATTAGGAACTGATATTAATGATGACAAATCTATGGAAGTAAACGTAGACGATAGGGATGTCCAAACGCATTGTGAGGAAGTTATTAAAAAGATAGTAGCATTAGGAAGAGAAAAGGGTAAACAGAAAGGAAAAACACCTATAATGACTACTTCAGATTCGGAAGAGACCATCAGAATATCTTCAGCATCCGACCAATCAAGTACAGCACCTGCGGATTTAGAAGGAACTCAAACCATTTCTTCAGATTCCCGGAAAACCAATACTAAAGGCCACGTTCGCCTTATTCAACTTCTCTAACAAGTGGTACACTTACGGCATCAGAATCAAAATAGGCAGTGCAACTGTACATTCGGAGCGGAATGCTAATTCATCTGGTATTCCCATTTTGAATGAGGCAATCGATACAAAGCCTAATCAAATACTAATTTACACGCGGTTTGTAAACGAAATGACTGTTAAAATTTATCAAACAAAACAAAAATTTTAGAAGTCCATTTACCTTTAAATCGGCCTGATTTAATAAACGACTTTTAAAGAAATATATAAGGAATAAAATTAAATATTTTATTTATTTTGAAGACCAACAGCATAGGACTGAATTTTCAAATGCTGTTATCAAACTGTTTAAGAAAGGAACAATTAAAATGTTTGAATGTACCGAAAGAGTGGTGTATGTGGAGGATGAAGAGGAACAGAGAAGAATAATAGAAAAATATCATGTAGGGAAGAATTGTCACCGTGGAATAAAGGAAACCGTTTGTCATTTAAAACGAACGTACTTTTGGGAAAACATGGAAACGACAGTTGCCGCCATCATAAATGCATGTGAGCCATGCAGAAGAATGAAATACGACAGAAAACCTATTAAACCCGCACTCATTCTAACCCAAACGCAAAATAAACCTTTCGAAGAGTTGTTTATCGACCTTTTCAAAATTGACGGAAAATCATTCCTAACTGTTATTGACGCATTTAGCAAGCTAGGACAGGCTTTTGAAGTCTGTAATCAGTCTGCACTCGAGGTTGTTAGAGCCCTTGTTAAATACTTTTCCTTCTATGGAACGCCACGAAAGATTAGTTGCGATTCGGGAACCGAATTCAATAATTCGCTAATTAAAGAATTATTGGCATTTTATAAAATCGACCTACACCTGGGAACACCCAATAACCCTAATTCAATGGGTCTTGTAGAACGATTTCATTCAACGCTTATTGAAATTTATAGGCTTGCAAAGTACGAGCAGAAGTCAACAGACGCTTCGTCCATAATGACATATGCCATCATGGCCTACAACCATACCATTCATTCGGTAACAGGCTTAACGCCCTTCGAGGTGACTTTCGGTCATACTGAATCCAGAAACGTGTTTGATGCTAACTTTGACAAGGAGTTCATGCAAGTTTTAATGCGTGATCATAAAAAACGCACCCAACATCTTTATAGAGACCTAACCGATAAAATTATTAAAACTAAAGAAATAGCTAAAGACAAAGGGAGGAGAAACGACATTTAGTATTACCCCAGATGATGTGATATACTACAAAGGGACGAATATTCGAAGAAGCAAGGATAAGGCCAGATATGAAAAGCAGTGGTATCGGGCCAAATAGATAAAAATGTAGTCCCCGTCATTGCCAGGAACCGAGAAATAAGAGTACCGATTAAAGATATAAAACGCCCTTCACAGACGCATCCTGACCGTCGTGTCGGTCCTGACGACAGTGGCCCAACTCCAGGCCCTTCAACTGCAATCACTTGAGGGCTCTCCAGGGATTTTACCGGTAAAGGAAGGAACCGCCGTAATCAGCAACGATAAATGGACCGTAATTAGAATACTCGACTTAAACAAGTTAATAGAAGATTTAGAACTAAACATAAATAAAATTCTGATTTAAATAATTTAATAAACGATAATTATAATGAAACTTACGCTAATTTGATATTCCTTAATTTTAAATTACAATCGGCATATATAATGAATCAAACTATTGAAAACTTGAACAAATAGTGCCTAGCTATAGAATTAAAAGAGGTATTCTTAATCCATTAGGATCAATAATTAAAATCTTGACAGGAAATCTTGACAATGAAGATGCTAAGAAATATAATAAGTTAATTGAAGACATAAAATCAAATCAGAGTAATATTAATAAGAAGGTAACGTTGATCTCGAAACTGTTGAAGGTCTAAGTAATATCACAAATTCTATTCACAGAAATGTAATCCAACTTGACAAGAAACTAAATGAGACCCAAAATAGTTTGGCTAGTGTACAACGAGAAATGAATTTAAACTCTTTAAGTAATATGATAATTAACACATATTCGTTAATTATTCACAATTTTCAAAGCATTTCTGTAAAGTTGGACGACATGGAAACTGCCATAGCCTTTAGTAAGCTTAATACCTTACATCAGTCTATTATCGAACCCGATGACTTGTTGTCCATACTTAGGGATATAGAAGACGGAAAAATTGATAATTGTAGCAAATAAGGAGAATCTTGTAAAATTGAGCAAGTTATTGGTGTAAAAGCCTTTACAAATAAAAATCAGTTAACTTTTCTGTTACAGATCCCATTAATTGTTAATAAAATTTACATGTATTATAAATTGTACCCAATTCCTATAATCCGAAATCACCGTATCTATATTACCCTACCTAAATATCCTTACCTAATTGTGAAAGGACATTCCTCCAAGCCACTCGCCAAACCATGTCAAATGATTGCAGCAGCCAGCTACGTATGCTTTGAAGACATTGTATTTCAGTATTTAGAAGACGCGTGCGTGTCCGACTTAATGAAATATTCCAGTAACATTAGCTCCTGTGCCCTGGTACCAGTCACAGTACAAAATGTACTGGTTCAACAGATCCAGACAAATCGGTGGATTTTATTTGCCAAGGAAAACACGATTCTTCAAAGAGTATGTACAAATGAAATTCATCAGCAAAATGTTCAAGGAACATACGTCATTACACTGGAAGATACATGTGAAATCAAAATCGACAGGTTTATTCTCAAACTACGACCACATCAAGTTGAAAACATTAGATATAATAAGTTACCCCTGGTTAATCTGCCACATGTCAATAATCTTCAGATTGAAGAAATGAAACCGGTTCAATTGGAAGACATAGATTTGGAAAAAATGAACATATTAGTGAAGTCATTAAAAAGAGAAAGTGAAAATGATACAAGTGAAATAAGAGTAAAAAGTGTCAGTGTCTGGACTGTCGGGTTATATTTAATTATTGCAGCTATCGCAGGAGTATTTTTTATTATTAATCTTAAGAAAAAGGGGTTTAAGTGTAGCTTTCGGAATTCTCCGACTTCTTCGGAAAATCCCGAATCTCAGGGGGGAGAAGTTATGCGACCAGAACCCCACACAATAAGCATATATGCTGATAGAGCATAACATCTTATTGCAGCATCGCACAACGGATGTTATGACTACGCCGTATGGCTATCAAAACACAGGTGGTCTTCTGCGTCTCGTAACGACTAGGTTTAATTAAAATAAGTTAGAATTAAGTTGCCCTCTGTAACGAATAGACGTCTTAAACTTCTTTGTTTTCTTTTTAAAACACGTCCTGAGGCCGTTAGGATTTGACTATCTAGATTAGACACTACTATATTAGTAAAAAGATCACATCTGGCAACACTATCATTTGCGCACGCGCCTTTCAAAAGAAGTGACATTTAGCGCCGAGAGTTTTCCAAGAAAAACATTGGCCATCCGTTGTCACGATGCCAACAATTTTATTACCAAGCTTACAATTACATGCATATATGCTACTAATAACTGATGGAAACTTCCTTTTTGTTAATATGTCAATGTTACAATGCTAGTAGTATTTGAGATGTTACTTAAAAGGGTTTGGGGATTAATTTAGCCTTGTTAGCCTAAAAGATAGTTAAGTAACTAAACTTTAAGAGTGGTAAGCCTGAAACTCTATTATAAATATGATGCTGACTTTCACTGTTTCATCGGATTGAGAAGCTCTTAGAACGCTTAGCCTGAACCTCGGGTGAGGGGTAACCTTGACACGGGCGGTTACTTTATTACGCAAAGGCATTCCGATGTGAGGGCGCGCAAGAGGGCTGAACCAAAGCTCGGTCTATTGCTTTTTCACGAATAATGGACAAATTCCCACGCGTTCTTTATTTTCTTTAGTCTGTAATCTCAACGATAAAGATTTTCGTAACCTTACCACAACCTCTAACGAAATTAAATACAACTCTTAAACTTCAAAGCACGGTTACGGTAGATCGTTATTCTACAGAGGAACAAATAATTTCTGAATGAATTGCTTCATCGCTATGTATCGGTGCCAAGCGATGCCCGATACCGCAATGTAAATAATTTCTGAAAAGTCTGGATATCAATTGCTTCGACTAGGATATTTCTGTATCTTTATATTCTGTATTTTTATATTCCAGGGACAAAAAATTACATCGGTAATAATACAAAAAGTATTAACTAAATAAAACAGAACGACCGTATCGCATGAAAGTGATAGCCTAAATTCTCTTTTTGCATCCAGCCACTTCCGGCTATCCTTATTAGTTCGTCAATCCACCTGGAAGCAGGGCGCCCTAGGCTTCTTTGACCCAGGCGCGGCTTCCATTCCAAAACTTTCCTCCCCCATCTGTCGTCACTGACTCAACAGACGTGACCGGCTTACTGTCACTTCAACTTGTTGAGCTATGTCGACTACCTTGTTCTCTGTCAAATGTCTTCGTTTCACATTATATTCCTTATAAAAATGCAGAGCGTAGCACTTCCTTCGCTTGTTAAGCGATTTTAGGCTTGTGGATCAGGCCAACTGGCATAGTCTCTGAACCCTAAATCATTAGCGTTTCGTCGTTGATATCTTAGCTTGTCCAGATTGGAATACAGATAATATAATTTTATTTGATTCTTATTCTCGCTCCTATAAGGCTAACAACGCAATGATAACAATAAATAACAACACCGCTAGTAAAGAGAAATGATCAGAGGTATTGTGAAATAATGTAGATTCAATGTTTCTTAGGATCAAACAGATGAAGCGGCAGGCAGTCTTCCGTTTTTGCTATTTACAGAGGAGTGGGTTATACGAGTGCTATCCTAACGCCAATTTACTTGTTCGTGATCGGATCACGTTCGGATGGCGTTAAATCGTATTGATCTAATTGCAGCGTGTGACGTAGCGGTGACGCGGGAAGAAAGGTCCGTGTGAAGCGCTTTGGTGGCCCCTGGAGCGTGGGCGTAATGTTGCCTGCTCGCTTTATTTATTATTTTATTTAATTCTACCAGCAATTCGATTTAAACAAATTTCATGTTGCCTAATCTAAACCGATGTAATAGCGATCTGACGTTGTTATATAGTGCTATGTACTCGTAGCTCACCCCGTTTAGGGTTGAAAAAGAGTGATAGGTTATTTTTAACCGACTTCAAAAAAGGAGGATGTTGTCAATTCCTTGGTATAAAATAATATATAAAAATGTTTTGTACTAAATTAATACAAGAGATAAAAATCGTATAGGACTAAGGTTTATCGATTGATTTATTGCTCGGTTTACGACAAATTATGACAAGTCAGTAGAAAATGTATTTTGGAATAAATTATAAATTTATTGAAAAATATAAGAGTAAATAAGATAAAGGAAATTCACCATGAACCAGGCAGAAATTATTCAAGTGGTCTTATATAAAGCGAAAAACAAAATTAGCTGTGCAACAACTGGCAAATTAATAAAAAAAATGATATTTTCATGGCCATAGAGCATATAATAGGAATTTATGGAAGTGAGGAATAAATTAGTAGTGTTAGTTTCGTGACAGTATGCAATTAATAATATGAGCGCCCTCGTCCAATCATCGTAGTGGTTAAGTCTTTGTATGTCCCTTAGCTATCTGTGAAAAAGCAACCGACCGAGCCGTGTAATATGTCAACCCTCAGGTGAAAGACAAGGTAAAAGGCAGGTATAACTAGCAAGTAAAAGTTAAGACATAATGAAATATTAACAGATATACACACAACATATACACATACGAATATACATATGCTTTTTTTATATTTATATTAATAGATAGAAGATAAGTATATATATGGAGATATGTATAGAAGCATAGGTAAATAAATAAATGCAAAGAAATAGCCATATAATAAGCAGACATGAATAGTGCTATACGATTTTTCCTTACTAACAATTTGCTGATAAAAGTTCACGACTTCGAATATTCTACTATATGGTGTGTGCGGCGTGTGATTTATTTATGATCAGTTGAATTAGCTGAACACTAACAACAGTTGTGTCGTAAAATTTGTGCAGTGTTTCCTTGCATAAAAATAATTTATGATCTGTAAATTTAAAAAGAAAAATAGAGAACACAAGACGCCACGTCATCCTGAAACTTTTCCTACAGATTGCCGTAAAAGCTTTGAGTGACCTTGCATTCGATTCTAGTGAAAGTGATCACAAGTGGGGGCTGGGCGGGAGCGCTGAAACTCAACACCGCGTGACGTCACGCGTGCCGTGCGCAAGAGTGGATGGATGGCCCATGCAACATAGACGCAGTACGGATTAGTGTTACCACTCTAAACGTCTGTGAATGGTTTGGTAGTAATTTTATAATATTACAAACTAAACTTTACAACGCTTAATCTTAAACGTAATAACAAATAAATATATATTATCTATTGTAAAAATGAATATTACGTTATGGATTTCTCGCCATAAAAATACGCCTACCAAGAAACATGAAGCACAACGTATAAAACTACACGAACAAAATATATTTTGAGGTTTTCGCGTCTTCCATTCACCTACCTCATTCATGAAAATTTTGCGCGGGAGGCGGTTGAATGGGTAATCTTTTAATAGAACCATTATGTACTGTCTATAGTTAAAAAACATCTGGTCCAAATGCTTAACTTTTGTATCTGTATCGACGGTAAAGAAAACGTTCTAAAAATAAACATTCCATCATTAAGGTTTACCGTTTATTTTTAACTGCAGCAAGGTTATCGGAATGTTAGAATGAAAACCGTATTTTATCAGTCAGAGTTAAGATATATCGGATGAAATCATTCATGCTTTATATCGTTTAATTCGTTCGGACGCGATTGGCGCGAAAACAGCTTGCACAAGCTTTCGTTTCCCGCCAATTTAGCTTGACTTCAATCGTAATTTACTTTAATTTACGGACATCCCACCTATCTTTAACGAATTATACAGAACTTAGTAACAACCCATGTCTTTTTATGTTCAACATAATGGAGACATCACATAAATTCATTTAATCGTCATTGAATTTTTCTATGGACAGATTACATTAATCTGTGTTTGGATTCTTTGTATAAAGTAATTTGTAAAAACAAAAATTCTATGTATCTCTCTCTCTAGTGTCGGTCCCTCATGTCTGAGGATCGCGGTCACCATCAGGGTTGGATGCATCTGGAGCGGATGATTTGCCTCCGCCGGCTTCTGTCCAGCGCGTCTCTTACAGCACTGTAAAATTTGGAGGACGACGAGTCTTTTACCTGATCGACTACCTTGTTCTCTGTCAAATGTCTTCGTTTCACATTATATCCCTTGTAAAAATGCAGAGCGTAGCACTTCCTTCGCTTGTTAAGCGATTTTAGGCTTGTGGATCAGCCCAACTGGCATAGTCTCTAAACCCTAGATCATTAGCGTTTCGTCGTTGATATCTTAGCTTGTCCAGATTGGAATACAGAAAATATGATCTTATTTGATTCTTATTCTCGTTCCTATAAGGCTAACAACGCAATGATAACAATAAATAATAACACCGCTAGTAAAGAGAAATGATCAGAAGTATTGTGAAATAATGTAGATTCAATGTTTCTGAGGATTAAACAGATGAAGCGGCAGGCAGTCTTCCGTGTGTCCTATTTACAGAGGAGTGGGTTATACGTGTGCTATCCTAACGCCAATTTACTTGTTCGTGATCGGATCACGTTCGGATGGCGTTAAATCGTATTGATCTAATTGCAGAGTGTGACGTCACGCGTGCCGTGCGCAAGAGTGGATGGATGGCCCATGCAACATAGACGCAGTACGGATTAGTGTTACCACTCTAAACGTCTGTGAATGGTTTGGTAGTAATTTTATAATATTACAAACTAAACTTTACAACGCTTAATCTTAAACGTAATAACAAATAAATATATTTTATCTATTGTAAAAATGAATATTACGTTATGGATTTCTCGCCATAAAAATACGCCTACCAAGAAACATGAAGCACAACGTATAAAACTACACGAACAAAATATATTTTGAGGTTTTCGCGTCTTCCATTCATCTACCTCATTCATGAAAATTTTGCGCGGGAGGCGGTTGAATGGGTAATCTTTTAATAGAACCATTATGTACTGTCTATAGTTAAAAAACATCTGGTCCAAATGCTTAACTTTTGTATCTGTATCGACGGTAAAGAAAACGTTCTAAAAATAAACATTCCATCATTAAGGTTTACCGTTTATTTTTAACTGCAGCAAGGTTATCGGAATGTTAGAATGAAAACCGTATTTTATCAGTCAGAGTTAAGATATATCGGATGAAATCATTCATGCTTTATATCGTTTAATTCGTTCGGACGCGATTGGCGCGAAAACAGCTTGCACAAGCTTTCGTTTCCCGCCAATTTAGCTTGACTTCAATCGTAATTTACTTTAATTTACGGACATCCCACCTATCTTTAACGAATTATACAGAACTTAGTAACAACCCATGTCTTTTTATGTTCAACATAATGGAGACATCACATAAATTCATTTAATCGTCATTGAATTTTTCTATGGACAGATTACATTAATCTGTGTTTGGATTCTTTGTATAAAGTAATTTGTAAAAACAAAAATTCTATGTATCTCTCTCTCTAGTGTCGGTCCCTCATGTCTGAGGATCGCGGTCACCATCAGGGTTGGATGCATCTGGAGCGGATGATTTGCCTCCGCCGGCTTCTGTCCAGCGCGTCTCTTACAGCACTGTAAAATTTGGAGGACGACGAGTCTTTTACCTGATCGGACCACCTTGTTGGTGAACGGCCGCGAGATCTTTTTCCTGCGGTGTTCCCAACTACGATCAGTTTATCTAGACTTTCGTCGCCTCTGCGCATTATGTGTCCGAAATATGCCAGAATAATTCTATGTATAATTGATTACATTATCTATAAATTATTAGGTGTTTATTTTTAAGAGGAAATTTACTTAATTACATTTCAAATTTAAATCACGAACAGTTGAAATGAACTGAGATTATTTCTTATTGTTGACATTAATATGTTGGCTAATTATTTTTCTATTTAACCCCAATTCATTCAAGCATTTACAGGTATTTGTCACATTCTTACGCACGAAGCTAAGAAAACAATATAGGGATTTAAGTCATAAGTAAAAAAAAAATATAAAACCGACTTCAAATAAAATCAAACAGGCGGATTAAACAATAAAGACATTATTTCTGAAGTATAATAGAATTATTACGAAGTTTTTGCGCCTAATAACAAATTATTCTTCCACATTCGTGCTTCTATTTCTTCAGGACCCAAAGTGTAATTCCAAAACCCAAAATCTACTTACTAAATCTACTAAAATATATAAGTCGGTTCATACACGGCCCTCATAGGGCGAAAGCATATAAAAATGTAAACAATACAGACGATACTAGCAATTGAGTACAAAAAATGCAGTAGACCTTTTGTTAAGCTACTTATAATCTAAATTGCAGGTGAAATGAGATGCAAGATTTATGTTAAGTCAAAATTGTAACGCATTTCAAAAAAACAGTAATGCTACGAGCATCAAAGCGATGCATGATTTGCTTTATTATACAAAAATAGATCATTATTAAGCTAAATAATAGAATTGGCGCGCTGTCAAATTCTAAACGTCAATCTGTCATGAGATAATCAATGGCACAGATTCCTAAATTTGCCAAGCATTCGCACAGGACGGTTATGTCAACGACTTCTTTCACGGTCGACCTCTACGTAATATTGCGATAAACATTGTTAACTCAAGTGGATGAAATATGGTGGGTGTCACACAAATAAAATAACTCCATTGATAGGCACAAAATTATGTGTAGGTTTAGAATAAAATATTAGAATACACCACATAAATTCACGACAGTATTAATCAAGGTGGATAGAGGCGTATAAACCTAATCTTCACAACAGTAAACACAAGTAAATACGAGTAAAAACAAAAATCGATTTCAAGTTGAATCAACCATTAAACGCTACTACGTGTGGTCGCCCTCTTTCTATTTCTAAATTATCGAAGGAATATTGCAACATAGAATTAATCAGAACCTAACCAAAATCGCATCAAACAACTGTTATACATCCTTCAAACCCAATAAAAAATTAGTCATCGAAATCGGCTGGCGTGATATTGAGTTATTCGTCCATTTGTAACGTAGATACAAAACGCAAATTTAAGACATATATATATATATATTTCTCATGAATGTCATTGTCAGAATTGTGGTCCCATTTAAATTTGGTCCATGCCAATTACCAACTTTCAAATAAAAAAAAAATCAATAAAATCTGTTCATCCCGTCGAAGGATATGTGTTAAAAACATAAAAATAACGAAGAAGCTCCTTCTTTTGAAGTCGGTTGAAAATCGTTAGCATTCTTTAAAAAAAATAACGTTAGGTTTTAGTTTTAAACTGTCTATCACCTATATTATACCAAAAGTTCTAGTATACCTATACATATAACAATCGACGGTGGTCAATAAAATAGCGGCTGGGCGAGGTTCTTGTCATGTGCCTGTCACTAATCATTGATTTGACGTTCTGTTAGATTCGTAGCCACTGAACGAAAATGTTTTACTATAGAATCTGAATCTAATTTTACTGTAGACATGAACTACAAAAAACAAACAAACAACGAACATTTTTATTATCCCACAATTATATATTTACCAACTAATTAAATTACAATTATGAGCGGGGGACTGGTGTCCAAGCTAGGAATAAACCTGCGAGATGGATCACCAGGAGACTGCAAGTTTCCCAGCGTCAGTTCTTCGAACAAGAGTTCTAGTGACTATGGTTGTTCATCCCTCTCCTAAGATTCTCCGCAGAGACTATAAGAGAAGATCCACTCACCAAGAGACCACTTAAACTTTATTGAATTATTTTAAAATCATCCAAATATGCACAAATTTTGTTAATATGCACAAAAGTTGGCTCTTGTTGCATAGTACGCTAGCAAGCCGAGTTCGATCCCCGGTGCCGGCACCAATAAATTTGCTGTTGCAATTTTATGTGCTGATTAACCACGCGCTCGGCGGTGAAGGAAAACATCGTGAGGAAACCTACATGTCTTAGAAAATTTTTCTAAGGCATGTGAAGTCTACCAATCCGCACTAGGGCCGCGTGGTGGACTATGCCCTTATACTCTCTTTACAGAGAAGGCCTGTGCCCAGCAGTGGGACTTCACTTACTTACTAATTACTTATTGGCAAATTATTCTTTTACTAATAGCTTACACTTTGATATTAGCTACGAATAGTCAAATAAATTAAATTGTATAAATATCAAATCACATAAGCAACAATAGAAATACGTATAGAATTGTTAAAAAAATACTTTCATGTTCCCCCTTATTAGTCTCGAGTTAACTAGAGCGCCATCTGTGATCGAACAGTAGAACTATGTTTTAATACCGATGTCTTAAAATTATTATATATCACCACCCAATTGCAGCTTTCGAATTCAAATATAATTTCTTTCAGGTCAATTAATTGTAAAATTCGATTTTACTTCACATTAGTACGATATTGGGAAACTAGTATTAATTAAATACCAGAACAAGATCAGAAGTAACATACTGTAATTTTAATTTATGAATATTTAATCTATTATTAAAAATTATTAATAATTATATAATATATCAGTAAAATTAAAGTTCATTCAAGCATTACAATTTAAACAATTTCACTCACAATAAATGCTTCACTTTGCTGTCAGTTTCGACACTAACACTCACTATGCGCGCGCGAATTCGAAAATAATCGATTGGATTTTTTTCAAATTATTTCGTTATCTGAAGTTAAAAACTGGAAGACACGTCCTCGGCAGATGTTGAAAGAGGATTGAATTCTCACTTGGCGGCCGTTACCGCTAACTTCTCCTAGACGTGTGTTAGTTATATTTATTACATTGAACCAGCGTCTATAAACACTCTCGGAGACTTCAAAGCGATCAATAGCTATTTAGAGGATCGATAGACGAGCTCTTCACTTGGTTGACACACCTTTGCACGCTTGTAGCGGTAAATTGGGTAATAGAAAATGAATTTATGCCAATAACCTTGAAATACATTTAGCCTATGAGATCGAAAATATATCAAAAACAATATATTTCACAAATACCATCTTCATTGTCTGTTATTGATCTAGGTTTTGATACATACATGCAGGCCTTTCTTTATTGGGGGCACCATAAACACAACCACAAACGACAAGTTTTCGAATTTTTCTACGTAATAAATATGTGTAAAACTGTTGGTCTAAAGCACATTGTTAAAACTCTTCCATGTAATGAAATAAATAATTAGGAGTGCTTGTTGAAAAACGAGAAAAAATTCTATGCATATTAAATTCACACGTATTTATATATATATTTCGTGCATGTATATGTCTGTGTATTTATTTTAAAATTTGTTATCTTTTCCTTTATGCTTACACCAGCCAATATATTCTTCTCTCTCAGTAAGAGTTGACTGGTAGTGAATCGCACTAAGGCATCGAGGGGGAAATCTTATAGATACCCAGCCTTCTGGGGGAAGGCAGCGGTGAGATTTTTGCTCACGAGAACTTCCCTCGGCTTCCTCTATACTGGGGCGAAACACATCCCAGGAGTCTTTGGGAATTTTAATTTAAGGTGTTATAATAATTATGAATAAATAAATACTAAAGAAGCCATGTGGACAATCTACAAATAAATAAAATCGTAGTGTCTGTTTGTAATATAAAAAAAAAAACACTTTTATATATAAGTACATTCATATGAATGTATATACGGTACGTATACCAAAATTAACATTATTTACAATAAATTGCCTGTTTGTTCGTTCTGGACATTCATTGGCAGAGAGCTGATGTAATAAAGTACTCTTCAACTCAGGCTACTTTGATTTTGGACAAAATTTGAATAAATAATTTTTAATCGCGGGTAACATATCAAAATCATTTGAATGCAAATTAGGCAATGTTCAGCTGAAGATTTATTAGCAATTGGTTTGTAGGATGTAGGTCAGCACTTCAGCTATTACAATAAATTAGACATGAATGCTCCAAACATAAAATCAATCATTTCTAATGTTTCTGTAATAACTGACGCATAACCTAACCAGAAAATGTATTTGAAAATTACGTGACCCGAATAAAGAGAAATAAAGTACAGTGGTACCTCGATATACGAGTGTTTTGAGATACGAACCGCCGAGCGAGCGATATTTTTAATTGAGATGAGAGCATGACAGGAACACAATCGCACACTACACCGTTCTAAAAGTTTCTCCCATCTCAAACTAGACCTCAGTTCTTGTTTCCGTTGTTTTCAAAGCATTTTTGTTAAGTTGGGTTCGTGTTTTTGCTTTTGATAAATTTACACTTAACTTTGAACATTGTGGTAATGGCATTTCAATTAATTTCAATAGTGAAAATTGCTTTGACATACGAGCAAGGTTACGGAACGTGTACTGTATGTGGATTGAAGTTATTATTTTTCACTTTAAAATTGATTATTTGATATTGGTAAGTTATTTAAAACATCCGAGTAAATGTTTACGTCCATTGTTGTATTAGTTTTATTTATATAATCATATTCATAATAAAAAATATTAATTGTGTTTAATGAACAATCGCTATTTGTTATACACGTTTAATATTTGTCATCATAAACAAAACATGTAAATATTTAAAAAAAAAACAGCTTATTTAAACACTTACCAATAAGAAATAAATAGTCACTGTTCACTTTTTTAATCTGTAAAATGTTTGACATGTACCAATATTAAAAAAATCAAACGTCGTGAAAGGGCGCGCAAAATTCCCGCGCTACGTCTGGCTACTGCCGGAATGGCGGGGAAGGTGTGAACCATTCTGCACAGCACTGTTAGTGTACATTTATTTTTAACTAAAACCAAATAACCAAACTAATTTATTAGTTGAACGTGGTGAATGGTGTGGAATGTTCAAATATAGTAAGACCTACTATGAATAATTAATACAAAGGAACAACTAAATTAGATCAATGTAGGAAATTTGAAAATTTTGTTGAGAAAACGTAAATATTTTACATAAAAACTCGCAGTTATCCAAAAGTTACTTTTTAATTAAACAATCCAAGATCATAAACAATCAGGGCTGTTTAAATTAATTAAAATTGTTACAATCGGTCTAAACACTTAGGAGAATATACCAAACGATGAAAATATAACATATGAATGTAGTAACTTAATGAAGTTCAAATGTTTGAAGCTACTAAACAATTATTGTCACTTTACACTCCACCAATTCAAAATGTCATCAAAAATCGATTCAAAAAACTTTAAAAAATGTGACAAGCAACATCGCTGATTAATAAATCAATATTTTTTTTTTTTGAAATCAGAGTTTATTGCCCCTTCTCATATTTTTCTCTGAGCATAGTCTGCCTATGCTATAGCTAGTTCCCCCAACGTGGGTGGTTAGGGATGTTTTCACTCATCACTTTCTTCCATCTCTTGTTAACACACACACACAAAGAAATATACTTTACAGTCACTCTTATTGCCTATCTTCTATTTTTATATTATTTTACTTTTACTGTTGCACTTATTATTATTTTCTATTATTATTACTATTTTATTCTTACACTTTTACTCTATTAATTTTTTTTTTAATAAATCAATATTAAAAATAAACTGCAATAATGCAATAATATATATTATTTATTTGTAACGTATAATAAAATACGAGCCACGGAGTCGATCAGGTTAAAACTGTTTCAGATGAGAACAAGCAATATTAGCCTGAGAAACATCGAATCGAAATTTCCCTAAGATTCTCATAGAATAAATTATAAATGTATTATCCAAGCTACATGATGAAAGAATATAAGAACTAATTCCGTTGTGTGCCTATTTAATGAAAGTTAAAAAATTATTAGACATTCTAAATACGTTGACCATACTATGTATGTACACACAAACACACTCCCGCATACACACTCGATCAAACTGAATTACATATATATGTTTTTAAATTTAGTAAATTTGGATTTTTGTATTAAATTGTTTGTAGATGGGCTTTGATAGCTGCGACGCAATTCTTACTACTGCCGCTATTATCTAATTTGTGCATGTTTGAGTTTTTAGTTTGAAATAAAAATTATTATTACAAAAAAAACACGATCCCATCTGATGTAAGTGGAAATACAGTCCTTGATGGTATAGCACACTACACTTGAAAACACCTATATTGTAAACGGAGGGAAAGACAGACGCTACTATTCCAGGAAAAGCTGTACGGATTATAAAAGACGAGACTATATGCAGACTACGCTATCATCTCGTACTCATCTTATAAATATTAGATCTTCTTTATACAGATGAATGGGCAACTAATAGATGGGTGATTTAACTTACTGTAAAGATGAAGCGCGAATAAGATTCCGAACGCGAGGACCACTTACTTCGAACTAACCTTAAAATAAAAACTATACAACGAAATTCTGATATATATTAAAATAAAACCGAATATTATGACTGTGACGTTGGCATGGTGTGATTCAACCACATCAGCAGGGGCCCGATGAAAATAAGCGAGATCTAATCCAGGAGGTATTGCGTTTTCGGATTCCTACACCTAACGTCATCAGCATATTAGAAAACCAAATGGAACTATTCTTGGACTGTCTATGTATACGTTGTCGATTTATTTTGATTTTATAATTTTTGATGCTTACACACTTTAGTGAACTGTAAACAAATTTAAATAGGATCTCTCTAACCGGACATATCAAATCGATGGTTGGATAAATTCATGATCATATCAGCCATCAATCAAAACTGACGATGAAGTGGCAACGACTGGTATGTCTACAGCTTTCATCTGAATGGATTTTGTAGGAATCATTTTCTAGAGAGCTTACACAGGCGTAATGAAAAATATAAGAAATAATTCCGTTGTGTGCCTATTTAATGAAAGTTAAAAAATTATTAGACATTCTAAATACGTTGACCATACTATGTATGTACACACAAACACACTCCCGCATACACACTCGATCAAACTGAATTACATATATATGTTTTTAAATTTAGTAAATTTGGAATTTTGTATTAAATTGTTTGTAGATGGGCTTTGATAGCTGCGACGCAATTCTTACTACTGCCGCTATTATCTAATTTGTGCATGTTTGAGTTTTTAGTTTGAAATAGAAATTATATTACAAAAAAAAACACGATCCCATCTGATGTAAGTGGAAATACAGTTCTTGATGGTATAGCACACTACACTTGAAAACACTATTCTAGGAAAAGCTGTACGGATTATAAAAGACGAGACTATATGCAGACTACGCTATCATCTCGTACTCATCTTATAAATATTAGATCTTCTTTATACAGATGAATGGGCAACTAATAGATGGGTGATTTAACTTACTGTAAAGATGAAGCGCGAATAAGATTCCGAACGCGAGGACCACTTACTTCGAACTAACCTTAAAATAAAAACTATACAACGAAATTCTGATATATATTAAAATAAAACCGAATATTATGACTGTGACGTTGGCATGGTGTGATTCAACCACATCAGCAGGGGCCCGATGAAAATAAGCGAGATCTAATCCAGGAGGTATTGCGTTTTCGGATTCCTACACCTAACGTCATCAGCATATTAGAAAACCAAATGGAACTATTCTTGGACTGTCTATGTATACGTTGTCGATTTATTTTGATTTTATAATTTTTGATGCTTACACACTTTAGTGAACTGTAAACAAATTTAAATAGGATCTCTCTAACCGGACATATCAAATCGATGGTTGGATAAATTCATGATCATATCAGCCATCAATCAAAACTGACGATGAAGTTGCAACGACTGGTAGGATCTTCGTATGTCTATAGCTTTCATCTGAATGGATTTTGTAGGAATCATTTTCTAGAGAGCTTACACAGGCGTAATGATAAAATATAAGAACAAATAAAAAGAATCAATGGGCAGATTTCGATTGATTTGTATCAGGGTTCATGATTATTTGAATCGATGAATATTAGCTTCCGAAACATCTCTCTTTGCATTCTCCATCGCGTTTACCCTGGCGACTGTTCCGAGGAATCGTTCGGATTCGTCACCCAAGAATTCCCAATTCCATCAACACCATCTTGGTGATTCGCGTTCCACGACCGTACGTTTTTCACGTAACTCTTCTTCGCACAATCAACCTGTGGAATCAACTGCCAGCGGGTGTTTCCGAACCTGTACGACTTGGGACCTTCAAGAAACGTACTCCTTTCGCAACGCATCTGCAGGGTTGTTGCTCAGATCATCACTTATGATGAGGTGAGCCCGTAAGCTCGTTTGCCCCTTTTAAAAAAATCTCTCTTCAACAATATATACGATCTTCGGTTATGGAGACATATGCGCTGCTATTTTTAACGGTGTCACAGCAGCTAGTGTGAATATTCGCATGGCTAGAGCATCGCCCATTTGGGTCTGCACGACAATTTAATTGCATCATAAATAAACGACAAAGTGATATACCAAAAATATCAAGGATCAGGTTGTTTTCCAGTCGGGGGACCTTGTGCGATGACAGCGACAGGAGTACGTTTGTCACCACATGACATTTATGGGAGGCGAGCTTTAAACAACGACGAGGCCACATAGTTTACGACACGCGGATAATTTATAGAAACGCCATTCCCGCATGAATGGGAACACAGTTGCACCTCATTAATATTGTCACGGATCCCCGCGGTCCCATTGTACGAGATGAAGCGGAATTCGAAAGCGTGTTTAATCATTTCAGATGCAGAACATCCACTGCTGGATATAGACTTTCCCAAACGATTCTAAAAGGGCTGCAAGCGGATTGCATCCATCGTTGATCATCGTTTCGGCCTCTCGGAGAACTTTTCGGCCATCTGCCCTAAGCGCTATGAGCCCTGTCCATTGCCACTTCAACTCATGAGTTTTTACAAACTATTTAGCGATATTCAATTAGCTGGACACTTTACTTGCTTAAGACAAAATGTTAATTCAACTGCTTAATACTAATAAGATTCTGTTTTATAGTGACTGTGACGTTGGCATGGTGTGATTCAACCACATCAGCAGGGCCCGATGAAAATAAGCGAGATCTAATCCAGGAGGTATTGCGTTTTCGGATTCCTACACCTAACGTCATCAGCATATTAGAAAACCAAATGGAACTATTCTTGGACTGTCTATGTATACGTTGTCGATTTATTTTGATTTTATAATTTTTGATGCTTACACACTTTAGTGAACTGTAAACAAATTTAAATAGGATCTCTCTAACCGGACATATCAAATCGATGGTTGGATAAATTCATGATCATATCAGCCATCAATCAAAACTGACGATGAAGTGGCAACGACTGGTATGTCTACAGCTTTCATCTGAATGGATTTTGTAGGAATCATTTTCTAGAGAGCTTACACAGGCGTAATGAAAAAATATAAGAACAAAATAAAAGGAAGCAATGGGCAGATTTCGATTGATTTGTATCAGGGTTCATGATTATTTGAATCGATGAATATTAGCTTCCGAAACATATCTCTTTGCATTCTCCATCGCGTTTACCCTGGAGACTGTTCCGAGGAATCGTTCGGATTCATCACATCGGAAGAATTCCCAATTCCATCAACACCATCTTGGTGATTCGCGTTCCACGACCGTACGTGAAAATCACGTAACTCTTCTTCGCACAATCAACCTGTGGAATCAACTGTCACCAGCGGTGTTTCCGAACCTGTACGACTTGGGACCTTCAAGAAACGAGCGTACTCCTTTTGCAACGCATCTGCAGGGTTCTTGCTCAGATCATCACTTAAGATGAGGTGAGCCCATAAGCTCGTTTGCCCCTTTTAAAAAAAAATCTCTCTTCAACAATATATACGATCTTCGGTTATGGAGACATATGCGCTGCTATTTTTAACGGTGTCACAGCAGCTAGTGTGAATATTCGCATGGCTAGAGCATCGCTCATTTAGGTCTGCACGACAATTTAATTGCATCATAAATAAACGACAAAGTGATATACCAAAAATATCAAGGATCAGGTTGTTTTCCAGTCGGGGGACCTTGTGCGATGACAGCGACAGGAGTACGTTTGTCACCGCATGACATTTATAGGAGGCGAGCTTTAAACAACGACGAGGCCACAAAGTTTACGACACGCGGATAATTTATAGAAACGCCATTACCGCATGAATGGGAGCACAGTTGCACCTCATTAATATTGTCACGGATCCCCGCGGTCCCATTGTACGAGATGAAGCGGAATTCGAAAGCGTGTTTAATCATTTCAGATGCAGAACATCCACTGCTGGATATAGACCTCCCCAAACGATTCTAAAAGGGCTTCAAACGGCTTGCATCCATCGTTGATCATCGTTTCGGCCTCTCGGAGAACTTTTCGGCCAGCTGCCCTAAGCGCTATGAGCCCTGTCCATTGCCACTTCAACTCATGCGTTTTTACAAACTATTTAGCGATATTCAATTAGCTGGACACTTTACTTGCTTAAGACAAAATGTTAATTCAACTGCTTAATACTAATAAGATTCTGTTTTTATATTGTTTATTACAAAATAACACTTTATAATATTTATTTTATTATATAAATATATAAGGATAATATAAGTTCAATCCTGTCGTTCTGGGCTCGTAAGAATAAGACTACGGTATCTCCTGCCTGTCGTAGAATACGGCTAAAAGGGGCCTCGGGTTCACTGGGCGACACTTTAGTGGGCGACAAAGGTCCCCAACATTCCCCAACACCAGCTGGCCCGTGTCGCCTTGCGCTACGAGAGCACAGGGGGGGATTAATCCCCCCCGGGACGAGCACTGCAGAAGGGCTCCGGTGCGTTTCACTGGAGATCCGGGAGCCACCATGCACCGAAGAAGGTCCACCGGGGGGGTTTTAATGGGTAAAAACACCACATAACCGCCGCCTTCCGGCGGGGTATCTTGTTGAAGATCCCCCCCCCCTCAACAAAAAAAGGATAATATAAGTTAAAAAAAATAGTTTAAATTACCTATAAATGTACGTCCCACTGCTGGCGTGGTAAATAAACACTAAAAATTTCAACAAAAAAATTCATTGATGAAGGCACTGGGTATCAGACTCGTGTTGCTAGCGTACTGTACAACTTGAGGAGACTACGCCTCTATGGAATATAAAATATGAAAGTTGAATATAATAAATACTCATTGAAATGATCGTATTCAACTTGCATTCAATCGTACGGTTAGTCATACGCCACGTATTGCGATATTATTGAGGGCGGTTATAATTAACATTGCGAACACTGACCGGTACCAACATACATATATATATATATATATATATATATACCAACATACAAATATGTATATATATATATATGTGTTAAAACTGATATTGCGTTAGGAAATCGGTAAGTGCATTTAGACTTTTATTGGACAAGGGATTTGATTTACTAAATAGTTATTACTTGAAGCTGGACCGTTGATTCTGCGTTTAAACACTAACATCAAATAGCCTGGTCAATTTAGACATTCGAAGTTACCTAAATTCCCACCAAGCTGAAAATCGGTAAGATTGTTTAAAATATCATTAAAAACAAAATTTGAAAGTTCCCTATCTTTCCCCTGTAAGGAAAAAAAATTATTACAATTGTGTACCTGCATTAGCTTAAGTAAATGCCTATTCACTCTACTCTTGAACCGACTTCAAAAAAGAGTCAAGGTCAAGGTTCTCCAGTTTGTTAGCTAATAACATTCGACTGTGTGAATCGATTTTGATAATTTTTTTTGTTTGAAAGGTGACGCTTCCCATTTGGTCATTTGATCTAATTCTGACAATGGCAAAATTTGCCGACCCATGTGCGGCCTCCATTCCAAGACTTTACTCCCCCATCTGCCGTTATATTTATAGAAGACAATTCCATCCCAAGGTATCCCCTACCTGACGTGGCAGTCGTCGAAGGTGACTAAAAGGGGCAAAGGGTTTCAGACAATGTCGTAGCCTCTACGGGGATGTGAGCACAGTGTAGAAGCGCTCCGAAGCGTTTCACCGGAGGTCTCGGAGCCCCTCGCAATGCATCGAATAGGGCCACCGGGTTTTGGTAAGAATCTCACAGAAGGGGTCCTCTGAGCAAGTCTTTCTCAGTAGAAGCAGTCCGACTTTAGAATGCTCTGCCACAAAGCATAAGATGCACTAAATCCATGTCTGCTTTTAAGAACTTAGTACATAAGGAACAAATTTAATTTCTTTTTCAAAATGTTGTATGGTGTATGTATAAATCTAAATTAATTAGGTATGTGATGTATGTATAGCACGTTGTATTTATGTATTATTATTATGTTTTTATGTATTTATCTTATTTTACTTTTTTCTTCTCTAATGTTGCACCCGTTACTTTTGTCGACGTTTTGTCTCTCCGCAACCCAAAGGCAGACTGGCAGGGGACTTTTAGTATGTTTATATATGAGAGCGTGTAAAAGAGTGTGAGTCTGACCTCGTCGCAGGCGTGGCAGCGCGGCTTGAGGCGCTCGGAGTAGTGGCGCACGCAGTACGGCCGCCCGTCCAGCGCGCAGTACGCCAGCTCCACCAGCAGCTCGTCGCACTCCGAGCACGTGAAGCACGCCGGGTGGAACATCACCTGCACGTACCACTCACATACATGAGACCCGTGTCTGCTCAGTGTCCCGGCGGTCGCCTTGAGTTGTATAATACGCTACGCAATTTTAAGTGCCGATTTACCATCGATGGTGAAGAAAGACATCGTAAGGTTGCTACACGTGTTAGTAAATTTTCTACCACATGTCTAATCTGCTAGCAAGGCCAACGTGGACTATGCCCTTATACGAAAATAAGAATTTGAAACTTCAATAGCCAAATGGTTTAGGGTACGGTCGGCGAATCGTAAGGTCGTGGGTTTCGTGGACCATCTCCTAATACAAGCCTAACCCTATTTGGAATGGTTCACAATAATATTAAAATGATTTGTGAACATTTTTTTAGCATTCTTTGTAAGAAAAAAATGATGATGCTGTGCATAATTGCTTTACAGAGACAGTCTGTGCCCAACAGTAGAACATATACATGTAAGCTGATGTTAACGTAAATTATTGATCCGGCGAGAGCGACTGTAGCTACGATATGTGATAATATCAAACATCGAGTACAGTGTGGTGACCCGTCGCCACGTGCAACTCATACCGTTCGTGGTAAGCAGTGTTGATGTTGTAGATGTACTGAGTAAAAAAAATGGGAGTGATTTCTACTTTATTAAATTAACAATTATCTTGTTCTTTAAAATATCTGAATATTCTATTTTAATTGTGATATTAAAAAATGTAAATTTGAAAGTTCCCTATCTTTCCCCTGTAAGGAAAAAATTTATTACAATTGTGTACCTGCATTAGCTTAAGTAAATGCCTATTCACTCTACTCTTGAAAATACCCACACTGTAATCGGAGGAAAGACAGAAGTCTTAAATTTGCAACAAGTATGTGCGCCAGAAATGTACGAATAACTCAAAAACACCCCACCCGATTGCAATGATTTTTTATTAGCAAGGATGTACTAACCGGATATATCGGAAATAAGAGCTAGCGCGCGTCACCTTTGAATCGGTTTGATGCCGACTTTTGTGTAACTGTTTGTGTAACGAATGGCAATCAGTCAATGTACACACCTGGTATACCTCACGCTGGCAGCTGGACGATTAAAGGGGGCGAGAATAGCTGCCATTGAGGCCACGTGCGCTTTAGCTTTGTGTTATATTTGTACTAGTGTTTATCATTCGTCAATGATCTCCATTATCTCGGTAATGGAAAATCAAACGTTAGGTAAATACTGACACTTTAGAAGCGGCTACCGGCACCTCTAGGATACTGCCACACTAATTACAGTTCTGCCATCTGATTACTACTTTATATAAATCGACACACGCAATTTAGACTAAGCTAACATAAATTGTTCTTTACAGCAGAGACGAAAAAACGTGACAACTTTTATATAAATTAAGATACTTATTACAATGTTAACACCCTTTATATGTTATGACAAATACAAAATATTTAATATTTATACTTTTCAACCGACTTCAAAAAAAGAGTCAAGGTCAAGGTTCTCCAGTTTGTTAGCTAATAACATTCGACTTTGTGAATCGATTTTGATAATTTTTTTTGTTTGAAAGGTGACGCTTCCCATTTGGCCATTTGATCTAATTCTGACAATGGCAAAATTTGCCGACCCATGTGCGGCCTCCATTCCAAGACTTTACTCCCCCATCTGCCGTTATATTTATAGGAGACAATTCCATCCCAAGGTATCCCCTACCTGACGTGGCAGTCGTCGAAGGTGACTAAAAGGGGCAAAGGGTGTAGGCCTTTGTCGTGACCTCTACTGGGATGTGAGCACAGTGTAGAAGCGCTCCGAAGCGTTTCACCGGAGATCTCGGAGCCCCTCGTAATGCATCGAATAGGGCAACCGGGTTTTGGTAAGAATCTCACAGAAGGGGTCCTCTGAGCAAGTCTTTCTCAGTAGAAGCAGTCCGACTTTAGAATGCTCTGCCACAAAGCATAAGATGCACTAAATCCTTGTCTGCTTTTAAGAACTTAGTACATAAGGACTAAATTTAATTTCTTTTTCAAAATGTTTTTATATGGTGTATGTATAAATATAAATTAATTAGGTATGTGATGTATGTATAGCATATTATATTTATGTATTATTATTATGTTTGTATGTATTTATCTTATTTTACTTTTTTCTTCTCTAATGTTGCACCCGTTACTTTTGTCGACGTTGTCTCTCCGCAACCCAAAGGTAGACTGGCAGGGAATTACTTCTGTCATTAAGCCCGACTTTTAGTATGTTTATATATGAGAGCGTGTAAAAGAGTGTGAGTCTGACCTCGTCGCAGGCGTGGCAGCGCGGCTTGAGTCGCTCGGAGTAGTGGCGCACGCAGTACGGCCGTCCGTCCAGCGCGCAGTACGCCAGCTCCACCAGCAGCTCGTCGCACTCCGAGCAAGTGAAGCACGCCGGGTGGAACATCACCTGCACGTACCACTCACTTACATGAGACCCGTGTCTGCTCAGTGTCCCGGCGGTCGCCTTGAGTTGTATAATACGCTACGCAATTTTAAGTGCCGATTTACCATCGGTGGTGAAGGAAGACATCGTAAGGTTTCCTACATGTGTTAGAAATTTTTCTACCACATGTTTAATCTGCTAGCTAGGCCAACGTGGACTATGCCCTTATACGAAAATAAGAATTTGAAACCTTAATAGCCAAATGGTTTAGGGTACGGTCGGCGAATCGTAAGGTCGTGGGTTTCGTGGACCATCTCCTAATACAAGCCTAACTCTATTTGGAATGGTTCACAATAATATTAATATGATTTGTGAAAAATTTTTTAGCATTCTTTGTAAGAAAGAAATGATGATGCTGTGCATAATTTCTTTACAGAGACAGTCTGTGCCCAACAGTGGAACATATATATGTAAGCTGATGTTAACGTAAATTATTGATCTGGCGAGAACGACTGTAGCTACGATATGTGATAATCGAGTACAGTGTGGTGACCCGTCGCCACGTTCAACTCATACCGTTCGTTGTAAGCATTGTTGATGTTGTAGATGTACTGACTAAAAAAAAATGGGAGTGACTTTACTTTATTAAATTAACAATTATCTTGTTCTTTAAAATATCTGAATATTCTATTTTTAATTGTGATATTAAAAAAAATGCATTTTTTGACTTTAATAAATCGAAAAAAGAAATTCATAGATATAGGCCAGCGGGATTCGAACCAATGACCCTTAGTGAACTAGATCCTGATCACTAAATTATCATCTTTTTATAAAACAATCAGTTTAACTGATACCATACCAGCAATGACAATGTTTTTTGTTAACGCTCAGATTGACAATGCACCTGTAACCTATCTCTGCTTACTATATTCTTATCAATAAAAATTAAACAATTATAAATTTTACTAAAAACTGGCTTTCGAAAAAAAACTGTTCGTAAGTTTTTTACAGCGCCATCTAGTAGACAATGTTAACATCAAGTAAAATGCAAGCCTTACCTCATCACCTATCCGTGGCGCTTGAACTACAATACTCCCATTACGAATAGATTTGTTGCATCCCATGCATTCAATAGACGCACCATGATGCTGGCAGGCAAGGCCTAAAAAAAACAATATTTATAACAAGAATTTCTAAATTTTAGTAATACTTAATATTAGAATCATTTCATCTCCTGAACACTAGATGGCGTTACTTACCGATATCCAGTGCAATTTCGTTTCTCGCTGAAACGAAGTCTTCGAATTGCTTACGATGGACTTCGTCTATATGTCGACAGTGGGATAGGGAGAGATCTTGCTTGGGAAGCTGCATGGCTAAAGCGCGTATCTTCCACGCGCGCCATGCTGCGGTACCGGTGGCGCCACCGACGCTAGTCGGCGCTCGTTCCGCCAGTGAAGACCAGAATAGTTCCGTCTGAAATATAAGAACAATCAATTATTAATTTAAAACTTTTTATTTAATAATTAAAGAAACATGCACACAAGGACATGACAGCTACTTTTATTAAATCACTAGCTGTACCCGCGACTTCATCAATTGACAAAAAATAGTTTATATAGTTTCAGAAGCCGGATCGTCCGCTCCAAATACAACCCTGGTGGTGACCATGGCCCTCAGACATGAGGGACCGACGCTAGAGAGAGAGGATTTTTTTTGTATTTAGACGTGAACACAAGGCACGAGGATCACGGGGTGCCTGGGTGGCCTTTGAATCCATCATACATTATTTTATTATATCTTAAAGGGTTTTAGTTGAAAACTAAATTTTTCCGAAATATCGTAATATTTTACCTATTGTACACGAAAACTTAATATATAAATATATTAAAAGTAAAACCTTCCTCGAGAACCGCTCTATCCATAGGTGAGCACAGCATGAAAATCAGTGTAGAAGTTTTTGAGTTTATCGCGAACAGACAGACAGACAGCGCGAAGCGACTTTGTTTTATACTACGTAAGGATTGTAAATAAATGTAATGTTGATGATAGTAATTACATGGATTCATTTAAGATACAAATTTAAGATAGTTTAACATCTACCATCCTTCATTCTATAGTCTCCGTACATGACAGCAAAGAGCTGGAATCGTTTTTCCGTGTCTGTATTTACCTCCGATTACAATGTGGGGGTTTTCAAGAGTAGAGTGAATAGTGAATAGGCATTTACTAAGCTAGTGCATGACGTGGGATCGTAGTCACACACTTGCTTGGAAAGTACAAAAACTCACAAAAAAAGAGGGATTACAGCGTAAACATCACGTACTCGTACATATGTTTATCATGTTATCGAAGTGTCTTCACGAAGTCTTAAATGGCTATGTACTCATCGGTCGGAAGGTCGAATTTAAAATCGTTGACATTGTCTCCTCCCAATTTGGGAAGATCTGTGATAAACGAAACACTTGCTTCTCGAGTTAACACGCAGTAGTTCCTGTCTTATAACCTTGAAGTCAGTTTTTTTTAATCTGTCCCATGGCCGGCGGGTGAGACTTCAGCGGAACGCACACCGAACTGATATTAAACATCAACATTATTCCGAACTTCCGATTCGTCCTCTTTGATGTACTAAATAATTTTCATGATTTTATATATTAACCTATTGTACCACCAAATGAAGGTTACGTGTACTTATTTATGTACACGCGTGACAAGTTTTACTTCTTTGGCATCATTACAAACGT
Organism: Meandrusa payeni; assembly: GCA_029286785.1. Taxonomy (NCBI): domain Eukaryota; kingdom Metazoa; phylum Arthropoda; class Insecta; order Lepidoptera; family Papilionidae; genus Meandrusa; species Meandrusa payeni. Next base: position 14,345,329 of record JAGSMX010000004.1, read on the forward strand.
TTTGAATTGCATGCAAATAATTAATTACAGTATAGTAATAATAGGAATGGCAAATGATAGTCAATAACATTCATTTTATATTTGAAAAATTTAACAAATAATAATATTTTATTTCTTATCTACTCGTATAAATAATACATACGGATACAATGACAGCAAAGGGCTGGAATAGTTTTTCCGCGTCTGTATTTACCTCCGATTACAATGTTGGTGTTTTCAAGAGTAGAGTGAATAGGCATTTACTAATCTAATGCGCCTTACAATCCAGAATTGTGTACGTGTGTGTATGTACACATATGTACGAACTTTTTTTTTTAAGTAATATTAGTAATATTTCTAATTTTTTTGTTCAGTAATATTACTAACAATCTTGTTAACCATTCCAACTAAGCTTAAGCTTGTGCTAGGACATGGTTCACGGCAAAAGTCGAATGGTGGATTCGAACCCACGACCTTACGATTCGCAGGCCGTACCCTAAACCATGCGAGCTCTATGTCGCTTAAGTAAGAATTAATTGTGAGTGTGAATTTTTGTAACCTTGGATGGCTAAATTGACCGGACTTTGTGTTATGTAAAAAGTTGTACCTGCTTGGCGGTGAGTCCCGGCGGGCTGTCATACGCGTGGTGACTGACGCGTGTCTCCCTCAGGCCCAGGCGGTCGCGCACTGAGCCCAGCTCCTCGTGGTACACCGAGTGCTGGAGCCTGTCGCAGCCGCACGACTTGCAAGTCTTTCTGTAAACAAGCAAACACGTTTCCATCAGAACTAGTAATAAATGTAAGCATTACACCTAACAACACAAATACCACGGTATCATCTCATCCTTTACAAGAAAATTAAAGGCAGATCTTACTAGGGCAACACTCGTCGCCCCTTTTAGTCGTCTTTTACGGCAGGCAGGGATATCATAAGAGATATATAAGCCCAGGAAGAAGGGACTCTGCCAAAAACCTTTTGTTAATGGGGAGGAAATCCTCAAAAAGATACTCCGCCTTCTGGGGAGAAGGCGGCAGTTATGTGCGGTTTTTTCCGACTAAAACCTCAGGGGCTCCGGGATCTCCAGAGGAATTCACCGGAGCCCCTCTGCACTGTGCTCAAGGAGAGCACTTCCCTTTTGGTTATTCCCTCCCCTGTGCCCTCGCAGTGCAAGGCGACACAGGCCACCCGATGTCGCCTTCTTCCTGGGTCCACCAAGAGTGCCATTAGTACGCTATCGGTAAACCATAGTGGCACAACTGAACTTGTAAATCAAAAACTAGCAAAACTCGACTGCTATTATATGTATCTCCATTGAATATCGATTTTAACCAACTTCAAAAAAGGAGGAGCTCAAATCGTATTTTTTTTGTTTGTGCATTCAGAGATCTATCATTTATCAATCGATTTTGAATTTTTTGGAGCTTGGTTTCCATTATATCAAAACACACAAAAAATCAAGTGTAAGGCATTAATGACAATTATAAATAAGATATCGTCAAAACACGTTATTGCAGAGTAGCCAAGTTTCTTTATCTGAAATAGTGGTCCACTAAGCAGCCACCTCTTGCGTTTAAGTGATAAGGGGGCGTCCATGAATTATTAGATTCAAATGTCATCTAAACTTACGTTGGAGAGAGGGGAGTCACGGCAAATATCACGCAATTTTTTTCTGATTGAAACAAAAAAAAAGAGAATGAAAACAGAACGAAGTTGAAGGAGCAGATGATTTTACTGAAAATCATATGGACATGTTGGTTCCAATACTCTCTCTTGAGACCGTGCATGACTCTCCATGGACTGAATTAGAGTAGGTATTCATTTTTTAACCACAGTAGTTACGATTTAAGTATTCTGTTGTTAAATTTTTATTACACTTATAATTAAACTCTCAGCAATATTGATTACTAGTCTTAATTAGTCGTAAATAAAAGCACGAAGCAAATTTGACTTTTTCTTTTTACAATAACAATCCAACGCGTTTACGTAAGAAACATTTTGAAAAATCTCACGTGAGATTGGGGGATGGGGAGGAGGTTGAATAAAATCTCACGACATCTCACCAGGGATGGAGGGAGGGGCAGAAAATTTAAAAAAACACCTCGCGTAATTTATGGACGCCCCCTAAGCCAATTCCAGCCTATATGTTCATATTTTAAAATGCAATGCAGTAAAAATAGACCAGACAGGCGCTTTCAGGAGTGCCAACCGTCCGAAAGTTCAGTGTCTTTTCTGTGCAGTATTTAATCTCCGTGGGGTGATGTTTGATCATAAATAGATTTCTCGTTATACTTACAATACGACATGGGTTTTGTTAATGTTTAGGTTGATGGCGTACTAGGAATCAAATATATTTACAATTAAAAAGAAAAACCGATTTCATAACAGTGACTACGCGTAGTTATACATAAGGTCTGATGCTTGTTTTGTTTTACCATATTTGTCCTCATTGTCGTTAAAGATTAGTTGGTCTAGCTTCAATAACGTATAATAAAGGAACTTACCAATATCCTATACGATTTTTTGGAATATCCAGTAATAACTTTCCAACTTTTAATCAATCATTATAACTAAACACTTTAAGATATTCAAAATTTCATCAATGTTATTTCGATGCCAATGTTTTATTTTTCATTAATGTCCTACACACTTTGTCTTATGGAATGAAATGTCCAATAATACACTCGTTTATTCGGACAGCGTAACATTTTACAAGGAATTATTTTAACTAATGATAATAAAAATGAATAATAAGTCAGATTTTGATCTTTTAAACTTAATTTTTACGACAAATTAATATGATGATTAACTAAATAATTAATTATGAATTACAGATATAATAAGGTACAGAAGTAATCACTAAGATATCATGGGAAGTAGTTATATATGATCCTATTTGAAGCCGAACCCTTTCATACAAAACAAAAATAAAATCGGTTGATAAATGATGACGCTATGAGTACACAAAAATTTAAAAAATGCACACGAATTGAGAATATCCTTTTTTAGAAGTCAGTTGAAAAAGATATTAAGGACTATACAGAAAGTTTCAGGGTTACCACATTTTTTATATTGTCAAACATATAAAATGAGCAATGCATTTCTGTCAACCCTAGCACTCTCAGAATCCGTGCATACAATTAGCACGTACAAACACGTCTCATCTATAAATACGGTGAACACGGTCGTGACGGGGCGTCGCGTATACCTAATAAGACAGTGATCTTGCGTGACCGTCCGTTACGCATCAATGCCTGTACTTGACAACGCTCAATATGCAAAGTGTAATCGTTATGCAGATGTATGAAAACGTTTAATATTAAATGGTTTCTGTCCACCTTTATACGAGTACACTCGTATCAGGGCACAAATAAAATACTTTTTATTAAAATTAATTAATTTGTAGAAGTCTCGCAATCAGACCATGTAAAATACCTTGGAGTACATTTAGACAAACGGCTCACATGGCAGAAACATATCTTTACCAAAAGGAAACAATTAGTACTGCAAATGAGGAAAATCTACTGGCTTATTGGACGGAAATCCCAACTCTATCTTGAGAATAAAGTCTTACTTTATAAAACAATATTGAAACCTATATGGACATATGGGATCCAACTCTGGGGAACGGCTTCCACTCCAATATGACGATATGTCACATACGACAGTCCAATATTTGCACTTGCCTTGCTAACAGAATAGGAAAGAGGAGGTTTTAAAATTATCCCTATTTTTAAATAGTAACCATATCTCTGTCATTTAGATAGATATTACTTACATTTACAATAGGTTTTTAAAGAAAACTAAATTTTTTTTTTTTTTGTTGAGGGGGGGGGAAGAATCTTCAACACGGGCCAACCGATGTGGCCTTCTTCCCGGGTCCACTTTAGGCCCTACCCTTGTCGCCCCGTGAACCCGAGGCCCTTGTTAGCCGCCTTAGAACCTAACTTAAAACTAAATCTAACCTAATGTAAGCAGATCGCTGTAACAGAGGCAACCCCGTAGGAGAGGAGAGGTAAAATAAATAAACAAATAGCTGGGTACTAAAAAAAGATAAATAAATAACAGCAAGAATTGTTTATAATATAGACTGAACTATTACATTTTTTTTTGTTTTCAATTATTTTGTTAATTTTATTCGAATAGAACTCCGAAACTACTCCTAAAATATATGGAAAAATGTTGTCGATTGTTTGAGCATTGGGAGCTTTATGACAATACGAGCACAACAATGTAGAAGCAGAACGAAAATATACACGCCAGAACTTCGTAATGTAAAAGTGTAAATAGTAATAAAAGAAATTGCTCGTGCTTTATAACATTATATAGGCCTTTGTTATTCGCCCATCTGAAGTTACAAATTTACAAAGCAAGCATGTAACTTGTTTTTCATTAATAAAGTAACTAAAATTTCGAGAGAGAGAGATTTTAAAGTCGGTTTTGTTTTAACTGTAACTAAAACCGTAAGCGTGTTCTGTTTTTCTTAATAACTATTTGGATGACCAATTATCTGTTTTCCATAAAACAGATAATTGGGAAGTAAGAGCAACACATGATTTCATTTGAACATATGTATAAAGTATATCTTTGAGTTTGAATACCTCAAAATGACTCAGAGGCAATTTTTTTATTCAAAACAAAGGAAAACTCTGATAGCCATTGTAATCGCAGACGTCATTGCCCTCAGAGTTCAGTACATGTTGGCAGTGATTTAAAACAATTATCATATTAATAAGATGCGAAATATGTGCATTCAATCATATCGGTCGTACAGCGGAACATTGCGAGGCAATTAGGGTTTCAATGACTCGTGATCGCGAACGTTTGATTCGATTTGAAGTTGGTTTTTGTTTTTACTCGTAAATAATCTTGTTTCTAAGTAAAGTTCTGGCGCCTATATTTGTCGTTATTGAGTGCCGTTGTTGTTATGGAGTACTAACATTATCTGTGAACTGACCGAGTCGTGGCTCGGCCCTCTCGGGCGCCCTCGGATCGGAATGCTCACGCGTAACATAGTAACCGAGGTTACCCCTCACCGGAGAGACGCATGTGCTGAGTTACTAGGAAAAGTGATTCAGGCTAAGCGACCTAAGAGCTTACCGCAATAAGACTTTGGAATACGCTGCCGACAAATATACGTACAGCTGGAACTAAATCTACTTTCAAACATTTACTATGGAAGCTTTACCTAAGCAAGGAATAAATTGTCAATTGCTGTCCCTATCCATCTATAATTATATATATATGTATCTATTTATTATTATGTTTATATATTTAATTTGTTTGTTAGTAGGTATGTATATTATATATATATGCATTTATTATAGTTTTCTTTTATTTATTATTTTCTCATATAGCTTGCACACTTTGTCTCTACACAACCCCAAGGTAGACTGGCAGAGAATGCCTACTGGCAAGTCCGCCCATTTGTACCTTTTTTGTATTGTGTGCAAAAAAAGAATAAATAAATAAATAAAATAGTGGTGTACATTTTTTAAATAACTGTTAAATAAAAAAATCTGAACGCTCCGGTAATTCTTCCACGCTACTACATCAGACTACATTGCTTTGGAACTCCTTATCCGAAGACATGAGGAAATAAGGTCATGTCCAAACTGCACCGTGACTACCTTGATAAAATTGGTAATGATAACTTTCACTAGTCCGGAGTTAACTTGAACAGAAACATTCCATATGTTTGTCGCGGGGTATATTTATATGATAATCGTCAATAGCTTGACGGTTTGGGAAAGCGGTCTACGTATATACTCGTATATTCATATTATGGGTACAAATCCTACATTCATTAAAGGAATTCGAGGGCTGAGCTTTCGAGAAATTATATATGCTGTCTAATCAAGAGCTAATTTCTATATCGTAAGAAATATTACGAAATAGAAATAATCAGAAACTGACCAAACTCTCATCAACCTACTCTTCATTCGTCCATTTTATTTATTTATTTATTTATTGGAGACAAACAGAAACAAAAGATAAAAGACATATTTTAACAATTACGGTATACAAAAATTATTACAAATTCTTCCTTCAAGCTGTCTCACTGAGAACAAATTTGTTTTTCGAAAATCATCGATACAGTACAGCTGCAGCATCGTGTTGGCATGGCCAGGGTAACAAATATTAACTTATATAGTTTTCTCATGGATTCCATTGTCAGAATTGGACCAAAGCACCAGCTTTCAAATAAAAAAAGAATAATCAAAATCGGCGTACCCGGTCGAAAGTTCTGATGTTACCTCATAAAACCTCAACATAAAAAAAATCAAACAAGGATCAGACGAATTGAGAACATCCTCCTTTTCTAAAGTCGATTGAAAATAAGATTTAACTTTTTTTTAGTTACGTAATTTGCGTATGTGTGTATAAATCGCACATCTCACCTTGAACTACAAAGACTTAGTGCTAAATTTATAGTGCACGAGCTCCCGTGGACAGCTAGGCAACCTGACGAACACCACGCTACCTGGTCTCCTAGTGCACTATATTCCGCCGTCACATCACGGACGTGGGCCAATGATTCACTCTTATACTAGAAACACTAACTATTTTACTGAGGTCAGGATTTGTCCTAAATATTTTTTTTAATTACCATCACTTTTGTTGGTCTTTAGATTCAATATCCGATTAACGATTTTTTTTTATGACGAACTACACAGATAAGCTGGCCTTGACTGCTTCACCGGATTGAGAGGTGGCATAGCTCTTAGGTTGCTTAGCCTGAACCTCTATTGCTAGTAACTCGACACAAGGGTCCCCCCGGTGAGGGGTAACCTCGGCTTGGACGGTTACTATTTGACGCGTAAGCATGCCGATCCGAGGGCCGATTAACGATTATTTATAAGCATTTAGGGGGTACTGTGAATCTCTGTTGTTTATTTGTCGTGAATAATTTTCAATTGTAATCTGACCTGAAAATAAGATCATTGGTAATAGAGGGCAACTACTGTTTCACTGTGTTTTAGATGCCTGTGCTGTTAGGCCTTAATCTTTATTGGTATAACTCAGTGTAAAGGTAACCTAGGCTTGCGTCGTAAAACTACTATTTCTTACGCGTTACTTACGCCGCATTCTAACCAAAATATGACTTTCTAATCAATGAGTGTAATTGCTAATATGTCAATAGAATATTATTTACAAATTATGACATACCATTATTTATTTGTAAAATGATATAACTTGACCAGTTTTACTTCATCAAAATAACCTAATAAGACATATGTTACAGCAATATTGTTACCTAGATTTCGTACCAAAACATTTCTGCTTAACCTTTGTATCGGTTTATTCCAAAAGAGTAAGTGAAAGATCTTACTCTTTCACTTGGCTCTGTTCCCAACATCGTCTTTGTAAGCTTTGCGGAGTGCTTGTGTCTCTCCTCTTTGTAGAAACACTCTCTCTAATTTTCCTTTGGATATTCGATCGTGAAGAGTGTTCTCAATCTCCAATCGAAGCATCAATAGCCTAACGGTCTGCGAATCGTAAGGTTGTGTCTCCTAGATTTTGTTGTCGCCTAGCACAAGCTTAAGCTTAGTTGGAATGATTAACAAGAAGAATTAAAAAAAGATCTAATACCCAGCTTTCCGGCTCCGGGGCCCGTTCGTGCCTGCTATTGTGCTCTTCTTTTCTGCGTATTGTAGGCTATATCGCGTCTAGACTACATGGTATTATTGTTGATTGATATTAAATATGTTAACTTTGATGAAAACTAATTTCAAATGTAATACTATTCCGTTGCGTCCTAAATATTACAAATATCATGGTCAACGAATTCTAATATGATAGTATACGGAACACGGTGTACATAAAACAGAGTTACGTACTCCAAACAGCTATTCTTGACTGCTGGCGCCGGCATATCAAGCGCGTTATTTGTTGTGTAAGCATAAAAACTAAAAGGTTCAAAGGTGATAACACTTCAATTCTTTGTTGTTATGGTTACGATACTAAGGCTATATACTAAGGAAGAATGGTTCTATAGGCACGTCATCTTGCAGATGGATTTAACAGAAACATACTGAGTTATCAACACATATGAGACTAGTTGAAGTAAAACTTCTTTACGCACGCTAGATTTGGGGAGTAAGCTGGTAAATTCGCTACGAAAAGTGTGATCGGGCGAAGCGAAAGCAAGTTGAGAGGGAGATATAAGTTAGTAAAGATTGAAATAGAGAGAGTTACGTTTTGTCCATAATGCACGGGCTAGAGAGATTGGATCGGGCTATTGCGTACATATTCTTTCCTTCTCTTTTGAACAATCGTTTATATAATATACATAACTATACATATACACATAGAGAGAGCTAAATAAGTTTTATGTCAGTCGTGTGGCCTTAAGCACTCTCGTTTTTATATCGTTTCAAAGCAAGTGCTTGACCACGATTCCACCTGAATTTAAGTGGAAATGGAGTCCTGGACGGTAAGCCACTAATATCTTAGTAAAAGCCTTTGTTAAAAACATTGTAATCAGAGGGAGAGACAGACGCGGACAAACCATTCCAGTAAAGGTACATATTTACTTAAGCCTGCCTTACCTTGGTCTGTTGCCAGAGCCACGGCTCGATCAAATGTTTCCATTGGAGGTAGGTAGGAGATAAGATAAATAATTCGTACAGATTGAAACAATCATTTGAACCGACTTCAAAAAGGAGGGAATTTTCAATTCGTCTGTATTTGTAATAGTACCAATTACTTATAAACAGATTGATTGTTTTTTTTTCTTAAAAATATTACTTTTAATAAGATCTGATTAATATTGACTTCGGGTTCCAATGATATACCCGAGAACTTATATAAAAATTGCATATACAAATGTATGTTGATTGAGATATTGGTTGGTTTATGTCAATCTAAGACTAGGCTAATACTATTTAACGAAGGAAATTGAAATTAGACATAGCATAGGCAGACTATACTTAAAGTAAAAAGGACAGGGGCAACAAATCTCTGAATTTAATGAAACTCTGAATTAATATATGGGTCAGTAGTCATGCCTCGTATTACATTAAAAAATACTATTTAACGACAACGAGCACGAAAGTGGAAAGAGATGGAGAATGTAAGCCCAGAATTCCGTAATATACTTCGGGAAAAAAATAGAACGTCTGAACGCAGTTTAATGCGTTACTGACGGTTATAAGTACATGTACATATTTTTGTCGTATATAATATTTTTATTCATACTACTAGCTCCGCTCCGCGGTCTTACTGTCGATTAAAACGATTTATTTAATTTTTTGAGTACAAAAGCAATCCTAATACATCAGCTATCTGCCAGTGATAGTCCCGTCAAAAACGTGCCAGAGATTATATAGAACAAACAGAAAGAAAGACCCAAAAATAATGTAAACGGTACATAGACCAAAATAAATTTTATTTTGCTCTCTGTACCGTGTACGGTTATTTTAATATTACAAACAGACACTCCAATTTTATTTATTTGTAGAGATTTATTTCTACATCTGTTGAATTTGAATTCAGTTTTTCATTTTACTTATATACTAGTAAAGCTTAGGCCGTTCACTATCTCCACCGGCTACTATATCCATCAGTGATATCATGCAATAAGTGAGAGTGGCGCGCCTTATCTGCGGCCTTCACCGTGCCCCTGCACCGGTAATGGCTTAACATCTTGACATTTACCCGAGACCTCCTCACTTAGCGGGGGTCAGAGTCAATAATAACAAACATTAAATGCTTGCTTGTGTTAGAATTTCACACAATTTGTACACATTGAATTAATGTATTTTTATATATTAGTTATCTGTCATTGTTAGTTGTAAGGCTGTTAAAGCTTCACTGGTTTGAGAGAAGGCCGAGCGATCATTATTTGAATGGACGATGTTGCAACAAGGAGGTTAATATTAATTCCTTGTTTTTATTAAATTTTATCTGTTTTTTTTTTAAAACTCTCATTATTTTTTGGGAAGAACATTTGTACTTTAAATGCACGTCATTTCCCTCTTATCAGTAGGCTCTACATTACCCAAAAATTCTACAGAAAGACTAAGTATTGCCGGTCAAATCGAAACATTATTTTTTAATTATTAACAAATATTGCCAACAGTAACCACCACGTCTACGTTCCTTAGTTAGTTACACTATTACAGGGCGCGTCAAACCAAAACAGTTAACTACTTTTCGTAGATATGGTACGGTCTTATCAACGGGGAAATCTTCAAAATACATATGTGAGATATTAACTTACTAAAACCTTCCCAGTGACCATCCTCGGTGCATGGTGAAGGATTCCGGAATCTCCAGAAGAACGCACTGGTGCCTGGTTTTAGGGAAGATTTTTCTTCCTCAGCACCTTTGCAGTTCTAAGGCAAAACGGAACAGCTCCGTGTTGTTTTAATCCCGGGTCCAATTTTACGACGATTAGAGCCCCCGCCCTTGTCGCCAGAAAAGCCGACGGCCCCTTTTAGTGGCCTTTTACGACAGACAGGGATCTATCATAGCCTAATTCTGCATTACCAGGGCTACAACGCTGATTCTGTATCAATCTAGACGGTCAATACAGGAACTTATCACCAGTACACAGTTACAACTTGCCACGATAAAGGTAACCGTTAAAACAAACGTCCACCTTGTACTTTACGTGTACAAAATGATACGGGAGGAACGAACACGGTGACTCGTAACAACTGATACAAGATAGCGTTACTTCCCACGGCATTCGTTATTCTCTTAATTGGTATGCACGGGCTGCAGCGTCGGCGCCATTCAGCGAGTCAACGACTTTTGGTATTGCATGCCTTTCCATTAATCCTTTAATAATACGCCTATAGGGTTGACACTTTTTTCTAATTTTACGGATTTTACTACAGTTGATTTCAATTATATTAAGTCGTCGATAGCGTAATGCTTTAGGGTACGGTCTGCGAAACGTAAGATCGTAGGTTCGAATCCACAGACTCCAACTATTGTCGTGAACCATCTCCTAACACAAGCTTAAGCTTAGTTGGAATGGTTATCAAGAATGTTAATAATATTTGTGATAAAATATTTAGTAAAACTTAAAAAAAAATCTCGACACTGAATAAAACTCCTTTGACAGATTTCATCGTAGTCAAATCTTATACTGAATACCCGATGCTGCGAGCACTTTACAGCGGTCAAAGTCACGAGGGGATAGAGGCAAAAACTAACAAAACATAAGTAATGTAATATATCTCTGTATAGATGCACTTTATTATTAGTATTTAAGTAAATGTTTACTTATTACAAATTCCCCTCGCTTCTTTTTTAATATTCCTCATTATCTTAAGGTCACCTGCGAGAAATTTTAGCGATAAGGCCTACCATCTTTGTTTAACGAGAGACTATTTATATTTGTATTTAATTTTATTTAAAATTTTAATTTATATATAATATTGTAAATAAAAAATAAACAATAAAGAGTAAATCTATATAAATAACAAGTATAAACAAAAAGCGACTTCAAATCGAATCAAACGTTAAACGCTATTTAGCGCTGTCGCCCTTTTTGAATTTCTAATTATCGTAGGAATATTACAAAATCAAACTTTCATCAAACTACACTTAGAGTACATGCTTTCCAATAAAAATGAATCATCGAAATTGGTTGGCGTGATATTGAGTTATTCGTCCATTTGTGGCGCACGTACAGGATGCAAATTTAAGACTTATATGATTTTCTCATGTATCCCAGTGTCAGAATTAGACCAAATTTAAATGGAACCACACGGGAAGCACCAGTTTTCACGTAATAAAAAGAATCATCAAAATCCGTCCACCCCGTCTGAAGTTATGCGGTAACAAAAAAAATACAAACGAATTGAGAACCTCCTCCTTTTGAAGTCGGTTGAAAATTAGTGCTGCTATGCGCAAAACTAGAGAATGGCCCGACGGCTATTAAATAAACAACATCAGACGGTAACCTACAACTATGTACAACTATGACTGTGGAATGTCAAACAGTCCAAACAGTGATCAGGAACACTGTAAAGTGTTGGAAACATCTGGAATTCACAATAAGAATAAGTACCGATAAAATCCGTCAACGTAGTTTTATTAGGCGAAAATATGAGATGACGGTAAGAATTCTCGACAATTTGAGCTCTTTAAAGAGTGGACAATGTGGGTTGAAGTTGTTTAACAACTTTATGTCATAGTTTGCGCGCTACTGCCAGACGTGACAGATGTGACATCACGACGCAAAACATCTTATGAATTTACCTTGAGTGTTGTCTATCCTTCCACGTATAAAACTATTAAAATATATAGTGTAGTACTTAGTAATATATAGTATGGAGTTTAATTTGTAATTAACTATAATTTATACTACCTGATGTTAAATGGAAATGCAGTCCTACATGGAAGGCGCACTAGCTTAGTAAATACCTATTCAGTCTACTGAAACGCCCACATTGTAATCGGAGGGAAAGACAGAAGCGGGCAAACTAATCCATTCCTTTGCTCGACGAATAATGAAAGACGAAGCAATGAGCTTCGTTAGTAATTAAGTTATTAGTAAGTATATTTTCCTAATTAATATACTGATTCTACTAGTAAAATACCCATCTCTTTGAGCTTCGGTAAAAAAGTGGTTTACGTCTTGGCAATAGGCATATCCGGGAATAGTATCCCAACATGAATTCATCATTCATTGTGGGACCGTTAATCTTCCGAATGTTTGTCACTGGCGTTGACAACTGGATTTCGTCATGGTATCTATTTATTGCATCACAGTGATATTACGTGGCTGTGAATAGTTGTATATACAAATCTCTTATACGGATAGTCAACATTGACTGTCTTTAATTTTGCACAACTCTGACACAGTTTTCTGGCATTCATTTATCGACACGTACGGCGTCTTGAGATATTGTCGCGGTGTGATTGGTTTCCTCTTCTTGGATCCCAAGGGGATAGCATTCATCCATCTTCCTTCTCATTAAAATTGGGTTTTTTATTTATTTCAATAGATCTATGCTATTCTTTTGCAAGGATTTGTCGCGCCTAGAGCAACGATTTAAGCACAGGGTGTTTAATAACTTTAAACTGGTGAAGTTATAAAAGACCTTGGGGAAAAGGGATACCAATTATAAAAAATGTGATTGAAAGGGAGATATTATATATATAAATAATACTTAAACTTCAAATAGCAAGTAGATTTTTATACAATGTAAATATAATTTAAATAGTAGATTTTCCTGAGGAGACCTCCCGACTACGCAGGGAACTGGCGCTACAATTTTCCCTCCCCGATCGAAGATCCAGATGACCCAAGACAAAGTGGGAGAGTATTGTGCCGAGAGACATGAGGGAGCAGATTTCCCTTGACATCGTCAAGAAAGTTGATAATCAGGAAAGATGACCCTATCACCATGTGGGATCAATAGCAAGGAAGAGAGATATGTTTCCTGAATTTTAAGTTGAAATATTCAAACAACAAAATAAGACATCCCTAACAGTGCATGGTAAATGTTAACATCCGCTTAAGAAACCTTCATAGCATATAAGGCACTATTAACATCAGCACTGAATTAGTAATGCCGTGACATTAAGTTGCAACACATTCCTCGCTCTAATTGTTCGACATTGCCATCACGCTCATTAAGACATTTAGACACAATGACAAAATACATCATTATAGAGACACACCAAAATAATAAACTAAGAAATAAGTGGAATTTAGTGATTTACACGCTTTAAGGTTAAAGATTATTCTAAGAGATAGGTTTTTTTACACACCTCAAGTTAAGGTTCCTAAAGGCCAGCCCTGTAGTTCTGGGCTCTCAAGAATAAGACTACGGTATCCCCTGCCTGTCGTACAAGGCGACTAAAAGGGGCCTCAGGTTCACTGGGCGATAAGGGTGGGGGCCTTTGTCGTCCGCTAAGGTGGACCCGGGAAGAAGGCGACATCGGCTGGCCCGTGTAGCCTTGCACTATGAGGGCACAGGGGAGGGAAAACCTCCCCGGGACGTGCTCTCCTTGAGAAAAAAAAAAAAAAGGTTCCTAAAGGCGGATTTGATGCCTTAGTGACATTTTCGACCAGTCAACCTTCTTCAATCGATTTTATTATTGGGTGAGAGAGAAAAACATATTGGCATAAGAGAATCTATAGAAATAATTGAAATTAGAGTGTCTGTGTGTCCGCATTTTACTACTTGCATATGAATGCATATACTATACATGAAATAACATTATTTACAATTTTTGTCCGTCTGTTTGTTGGACCGATTTTTTTAAATGACGAACTACGCAGATTGGCCAGAGAAGCTGGCCTTGACTGCTTCACCGGATTGAGAGGTGGCATAGCTCTTAGGTCGCTTAGCCTGAACCTCTATCGCTAGTAAATCGACACAAGGGTCCCCCCGGTGAGGGGTAACCTCGGCTTGGACGGTTACTATGTTACGCGTAAGCATTCCGATATGAGGGCGCCCGAGAGGGCCGAACCACGACTCGGTCGGTATCTATCACGGATAATCTAAGGGACATTCGAAAAGCTAAACTAACTTTGAGTGCCACTTCGGGAAGAAACTCCAGCAACGCTCCTAGCATCGGGGGCCTGCCATTGTTGGACCGATTTTGACCAGGTTTTAACTGGTAGATAGCTGATGTATTAAGGAGTAACTAACCCTAGATTACTTCTTTTATTTTAGAAAAAAAAATGTTTTTAATCGCGGGTAACACCGCGGGGCGTAGCTCGTATTAAAATAAATACACGTACATGCATATTTATTTATAAATATATGTGAATATAAATACGAGTGTATGTAGATAACGTAGTATTTCTATTACTCAGTCATCCTACGAATAAATACGTAATTTTCATATAACCCTTATCGTAGCAAGATTGTTTTTTGAAGAACAGTAAAAATGTATATTCAAAAAATATCAAAAATACATTATAAACACGTGATAAAAATACGTATTTTGGAAAAACAAGATGTACACTATTCTATACAGTGCTATACGTACTAAGTACGTAACGTACGTACTAACAAGCCTAAGCTTATTTGTTTGTTAACAAGAATTTTAAATATATTTGCGAAAAAAAAATATTGTTAGCATTCTAAAAAAAAGTCCTTATTCCAACTCCATCTCTTCTATAATTATAAATGTCACGACACTGACAATTGTGACATTAAACATTTGAATAATTATTATAAAATACAATTAAAGAATAAATTTAAGTAAATAGATTTTATATCTGTACTTTACATGCATATTATGCTATATATTGCTATGTTTAGGGTTAAATTCATCAAGTGATTAAAAATTATAAATAACAAAATAATAAAAATAAAACCACAAATAACTTTTGCCTCCGCGAGTCATAGATTCTATTACGAGTTTCCCATTCAATCCCCGTGCGGTTCATTTTAGAAACAACACATTACATTTATAACACAATTGTCGTAAAAACTCCACTCCGTCACACACATTCATCTTGGCCGTGTGACATACATAAAACATAATTTAGCAGAAGCCAATTCGTTTGGGTGCAGTTAATGCGGCTGAATTATTCACTGTTGGTTTATTTACTGGTGTGCATTGTTAACTCAACTTTGACAGCTGCATAATAAAACCAAGAATGTTTTTCTTTTCTCTTATTTACATGGCAATTTTTAACACAATGTTCTTATACGCGCAGTGGCATGTGACGTGTTCTATTTAATACATATTATATAAAATGGCAGAAATAAATAAAATATTTAATGATGTAAGCTTATTGTTTTGTGGGAGGCCTTCACTATTGTCGATATTTGCGGGAAGAATAACACTCGGAGTCCAGATTTGTAATGTTTGTATTTTCTAATTTCTTAACTATTTATACAACTTATGTGCTACGTCCTTACTGGCACTAATTAGAAACTAAGTTTGTCGACCAATCCGGAAGGGACACTGATTAATAGTTATTTACAATGAGAGTGAGCGAGAGGTGATTTTCTCTGTCACACATCTTGCGCGTTCCGCACAGATAGTTTAAATAAAATAAAGCAAAATCTAGCGCAGCAAAGCGGGCGTGTTACATTAGTAATAAATATAAATAAATAAATCCAATGTATCTCTGTATGTAAACGGCACGTTTGTGTCATGATTAGTCAAAATCGTGACGTGCGAGAACAAACTAACAAATGTTGCCCATAACAAAGTTTGTGTATCATTAGAAACGCATAGACTGCTGCAAAGCTTTGATGTGGGTTATACAATTGCACGTGTACCGTGAAAAAATAGCAAGTAACGCAAAATTGTGCACTAGAACGCTGAGAGAATCTGTAAGATTTTACGTGTGTGCTTTATTCGAAGTGTGTTTTAGATACATCTAATTAAACACTATTAAGTACACACTTTCACTTCACCTTTTATTTCTAAAGTTATGTTTCCAAGTTCTCGTTTTTACTACTAACTAGCAATAACTTAATCAACAAACGTTCTTCCCTAAGATTACATAATGTTATTTAAAGGGAAAACTGTTTTAAACAGAAAAAATGATTTCATAATAGTTAATTTAAAACAATACAGACGACTTGAGAAGCTCCTTTTTTGAAGATGGTTAAAAACATGCTCCAATAGTAATGTAGACTATCCACCCTCAGATTTAGACACAACAAAGTTTCCATTTAAACGTTTTACGAAATGAGCTTTACGAAGCTTAAAAGACGACTGACGTATTTAATTATCTAAAGACATGTACACACCGGAGCGAAAACAAAAGCCTGGTCAATCACAGCACTCGCGCTTCCAAGGAAAACAATCATAAATCTATTCTTAATTTACAATCGTTATTCATTGGCGCGGCGGTTAAACGTCCAGCGGTTAAATCGCCAACCGGGTTATAAATCTTCGTTATTTATTTATTTCATCCGGGTGATGAAAAAATACGTGACCGATTAATTTTTTCGCGATTTGCGCGTTTTTGGAGTCGGTCCAATGTGAACGCGGCCTTATTGAAAGATGGGAGCCCCCATTGCGTCGGTGCTAAAAATTAATAGCAGGTGCGACTCGGTGACTGATTTCGATTAGTTCGAAAATACTAGTGACATAAAATTTTATGACATCCTCAACAAAGCATACATAAAATCGAAGACGAAACGTGTACCCTATATTCCACAAATGTAGGTAGTTAATGCACTAAAATACATTTGTGACACAGAGAAAAGAGGTATTCATTTATATTAATAACTCTTTGAACAAGAAAAATTGAGCTTTTGTGTCACTGTCAAATTGTCAATGGTCTGTCTCCGTAGGGTTTTCGAATTCTTCGGTCACATAGCCAGGAAAACCGATACCTTGGAAACACTCCTGGTCACAGGCAAAGTACAGGAAAACGACCAAGAGCGTTGGACAGACCAAATTAGCACCAACACCAGCAGGAGAGTCCACGAGGCATTTCACACCGCCAAAGACAGCAACAGGTGGAAAGCGATCGTCCGCCACATAATTCGTGGAGGTCACGACCCTCAGCAATGAGGAAAACGACGCAAGGAGGAGGAGGAGGAGTGTCCAAATAAATTATTAAGTTGAAGTGATGCTATTTACAATGGCGCCTAAAGTGCAGATAAGATATAATATATTAATAACTAATGAACCGTTTCGGATATGCACGAGTGGTTATTTAATCAGTTATATCTAGTCGGCATGAGGATTAATACATTTTATCTCGTATTATTTTTAGATACTTTATAGCATTTTAAAAGTGAAACTTGTGGCACGTTTAGATGAAGGTAAGCTAAAAATTACGCTTCTACATCACAGCGGGACAAGTTAATTGCGCGTGTTTGAGGAATATAGCATTTCAAAAAGATTGTTTTTGGGCAAGGGAACGTCACTATAAAATTTTGATTATGACTTAATGAGGTCCACAGAGTGTCCCCGTCAAACACTCTCTCGTTGTGTCCTCCGGCAACCAGAGCACGTCTTCGAAGGCCTGGGTGACTAAACGACACTTGCTAGATCGAAACAAATCTTATCGCGATGCTGCCATTTTGTGGATAGGCCCCGATTCAGATTAGGAGCGTTGCTGGAGTTTCTTTGCCCCTTCTTCTCCCAGCGACAACGCTCCCCGAAGTAGCTCTTAAAGTATCAGAAATGTGCAGGACGGTTCGGAAATTCTTTCATTGTAAGGTTTTATTGCCTCTCTTATAATATTTATTAATCTAATGTGAACAGGTGTTCCTCAGAAATAACAATTGGACGCTTAACAGAATTCTAACACTATATAAAGGCATTGTTTCTGAACGCGACGGATGTGACTTGCCGGGAATAATCGTACACCTGCTATGTTTAAACTATTAATTGAATTTAACTTATACAGTGACTTTGAACAGTTTCCGATCGAACGATCTAGCCTGTGCAAGTGTCGTTTAGTCACCTAGGTCTTCGAAGACGTGCCCTGGTTGCCGGATGATATAACGAGAGTGTTTGGCGGAACACTCTGTGGGCCTCAACAAGCCATAACCAAAAATTCCAATAACGCTCCTAACATTGATTATGGGAAATTATTTGCAAAGCGGAAATAGCGCGAATAGTTATTCGCACTCTCCGACGCGCGAATGAAAGCTGTGTTGAGATGTAGCCTAAGCTAGTCTTACCATTAGGGTCGTCCAGGATCTGTCTAGGTCTATGGAGGATAACAGCGAAACTCGTGTTGACAATCACATCAATGAATAATACTCTATTTTTTATATTTGCGGATTTTTATATCAGCCAATTTTTTTGGCAAAGCCCGATGTTTGCCAACAATTTGGCCGCATTCCAGAAATGACAAATGGTCCCTTATATGACATATAATATTATTAAAATATTAAAAATATTTCTACCTCATATATAATAGTATATTCGATCAGTTTTACACTCGTTTAGTTTAACTTACGTAATAATTTAAAGCATGTTTGTTTAACGTGGGCCGAAAATTTGTATTAATTTGTATTTAGAACGTAGATTAAGGCCATATATCAAATTGAATAAGTGTATTAAAATTTAAATACGCCTCTGTGAGCAGAAAAAAATTTTTGGCAAATGTCTATGGTCGCGAATCCAGTTCAGAGAGTTTTTCAATGTCAGTGTTATGAGTTGGTTAATATTTTTTGAAATAAAGATAATTAATATCTTTAAAAAAAAAGACAAGTATATTTACGAGTAAAAACAAAAACCGTATACATTTGGATAGAATAGGAATATTAGGAAATAGAATTTATCATAAATTAACCAAACTTTCATCAAACTACCTATAAAGTACATCCAACCAATTAAAAATATATCGTAGCCGTTCGGCCAAGAGAATAATTGAGCTGCGTCAGCTGTAATCAATCAGCTCAGTATTGAGCACAGAAATGTTCTACAGAAATCATTTTGGATAGTGAGATCAGGAATTGCATAATCTAATGCTGCCATCCCCGTTCCACACAACATTGATGATTAAGGATTTCATCCTTTTTTTGTGGACATCCGACAAACCCAAACGAAGCGCTTTACTTCGTCTTTCATTATTCGTATAGCAAAGGACTGGAATAGTTTCTGCGATTACCAGATCAAGATGGATTTCCACTAAACAGATGGGATTTAAGGAAGCACTTGCTTAGAAATAAACAGCTTAACTGGGAATAAAAAACTGATTTCTAGAGGAAAAATGATTACGTGCCTGTTTACGCCCTAATTGTAATAAGGATGCAGTGTCGCTAGTGGATCACTCGGGAAATGTGATACGGCACATAAAACAAAAGACAATCCAAGACAGAGACATTATTCTAACAATCCTTGCTGTGAAATTGTGAAACAATGACTTGCTACTTGTATTTGAGGGGGACACAAAATAATTTTAATATTCAAAGTTTGCGAGGAATTCCAACTGACGCTGAAAACAAAGCCACTAAGTTACTTTGACAATTTTTTTTAATACTTTGAGAGGCTTAGGCTGCAGGCTTTTGGTTACCACCCATAGGACAAAATCATACCGCCAAGTGATTTATGTCATGTTACGTTATGACCGTCGTCCCGATGAAGCCTTGAAGGTTGGGTCTAAACTGTTGACCGAGTACCATTGTTTGTTGGAGACGTAGTAACATGCTTGCGTTAATAAAACCTTTTTAAACAGACATTACCAGGAAATGGCGTTGTTTACTTAAAAGTAAAACGAGTAAAAACAAAAACCAAACAAACAAATCGAATCAAACGTTAATCGTTATTACGACCGGATGTCCTTTTGTATTTCCAAATTAACGTAGGAATATTACGAAATAGAATTTATCATAAATTAACCAAACTTTCATCAAACTACCTATAAAGTACATCCAACCAATTAAAAATATATCGTAGCCGTTCGGCCAAGAGAATAATTGAGCTGCGTCAGCTGTAATCAATCAGCTCAGTATTGGAGCATAGAAATGTTGTTTGATGTTCTACAAAAATCATTTTGGATAGTGAGATCAGGAATTACATAATGTAATGCTGCCATCCCCGTTCCACACAACATTGATGATTGAGGATTTCATCATTTTGTTGTGGACATCCGACAAACCCAAACGAAGCGCTTTACTTCGTCTTTCATTATTCGAATAGCAATGGACTGGAATAGTTTCTGTTTCAAGATGGATTTCCACTAAACAGATGGGATTTAAGGAAGCACTTGCTTAGAAATAAACAGCTTAACTGGGATTATAAATCTGATTTCTAGAGGAAAAATGATTACGTGCCTGTTTACGCCCTAATTGTAATAAGGATGCAGTGTCGCTAGTGGATCACTCGGGAAATGTGATACGGCACATAAAACAAAAGACAATCCAAGACAGAGACATTATTCTAACAATCCTTGCTGTGAAATTGTGAAACAATGACTTGCTACTTGTATTTCAGGGGGACACAAAATAATTTGAATATTCAAAGTTTGCGAGGAATTCCAACTGACGCTGAAAACAAAGCCACTAAGTTACTTTGACAACTTTTTAATACTTTGAGAGGCTTCAGCTACAGGCTTTTGGTTACCACCCATAGGACAAAATCATACCGCCAAGTGATTTATGTCGTGTTCCGTTATGACCGTCGTCCCGATGAAGCCTTGAAGGTTGGGTCTGAACTGTTGACCGAGTACCACTGTTTGTTGGAGACGTAGTAACATGCTTGCGTTAATAAAACCTTTTTAAACAGACATTACCAGGAAATGGCGTTGTTTACTTAAAAGTAAAACGAGTAAAAACAAAAACCGACTGCAAATCGAATCAAACGTTAAACGTTATTACGACCGGACGTCCTCTTTGTATTTCCAAATTAACGTAGGAATATTACGAAATAGGATTAATCACTACCTAACCAAATTCCTACCCTTGAAATAGATCGGTTGACGTGAAATTGAGTTATTCGTCCATTTGTCACAAATTTAATGCAAATTTAAGACTTTCCCAATTCATACCATTTTCAGAATTGGACCACACTGGAAGCACCAGCTTTCAAATAAAAAAAGAATCGTCAAAATCGGTTCACCCAATCGAAGTACAAGTTGATAACTACCTCCTTTTTGAAGTTGGATGAAATTTAATAGATTGGCATTTATGTAGACCTCTTGCTGTCCTAATATGCTTTGTTTTGCTCCTCATTTATGACCATATTATGACTCATATTTGTGGCACACACAGTGAGACGAGGCAGGGTTAAACTAGAAGTACATAATTATATAAGGAGAAATTAATATATAATAAATAAGGAGGCATACATAAATAAATAAGGTTAACGATTTTTTTTTGTCGAACTACACAGATTGGCCAGAGAAGCTGGCCTTGACTGCTTCACCGGATTGAGAGGTGGCATAGCTCTTAGGTCGCTTAGCCTGAACCTCTATCGCTAGTAAACCGACCCAAGGGTCCCCCCGGTGAGGGGTAACCTCGGCTTGGACGGTTACTATGTTACACGTAAGCATTCCGATCCGAGGGCGCCCGAGAGGGCCAGGTTAACGAATAACACTATGAATATAGGACATTGACAGACGCTCGCTTCCTGTGTTCGCACGATTCGATTGTGTGGTGTTCCGAAATAGTTTTACAATTTATTTATTATCCTGACGTAATTGAGATGAGTGCATTTAACATGAATGAGATGACGTCACACACATACATACAATACATGATTCTTGGCCCACTTCCAAGACAATCGAACGGCTCACATGTTAGATCATGTCAAAACAACGGCTGGATGAACGGTGATATAACATGTAGCAGCCTGGGCGAAATAAACTTGTTTTTTTAAACATTGATTGGCGAACGTCGAAGGCCTATTGTGACATGTACGGCACTTTATGACAGTTATAAATATTAGAAATCACAAGAGGCTGAGAATTAAATTTCTATCGCTATGACGTTTCAATATATCAACATACTCACACACACACGCAGACGCTACAAATCTATTTTAAAGGTCACAAACATGTCTCTATATGCTTATAAACTCCTCTAAATTAATGCTATACAATGATGAAATAGCTTAATATGGTAGTTAATATAGTAGCTGTAGTTATCACTCCCTTAATGATTATGTTGCGGGGTGGAGGGTTTATTACTTGAGACACAGGATTCGTCCTAGTTCAAGTGTCAATCCACCATAATCTATCTGTTATGGTTCTTATTTCAGATGCATTTGTATTTAACTTTATATCATATGTTAAGTTACTACTGTGGATTATGGTGAGTACTAATACACACACAATTTGCGTGGAATTGGTAAACCATAGTAATATCAATGTACTAAGATACTACTAAAACTAGCAAAAATCTACCTCTACGATGCCATTGAACGACCATTTTGTATACAATTGGTTGAGTAGAGTTGGGACCCTGATCTGACCAATGGTTCAGAACAATTGGAATCTCGCAGAATACTATTCGTATGTCTTTAAAATACTCGAACAGTCGAGAATATAAAATATATTAAATAAGAAAGAACAGTTCAATACAAAAAAAGGTGTTTGCTAAAAGTTACTTACCTCCTACTACTAACTTACCCCCAGTCATAATTAGGAGCTGAGTAGTTCAATATGAAAATCAATAGGAGTATATGCGTACATTATTAATTGTAAATCTATGTATATATTTTATGTATATAGATTTACACTTCATACATTTATCAGAGTGAGTTCCACAAGGTTCCAAACGCTATTATCAGATTTATTTGCTTTGCAACCAATGCGAAGTAAACGTCAGGGGCTTGGCGTCTTCGTTCCATTAGCAACTGAAATGTCGGGGTCGAGGGCGTATGTACCTGGAAACGCCTTCAAAATCTAGCTAATGTTAATTTTATAAAGTGTCAATAGATTTATTAATGTGCTATGACTTTACTGAGTAGTAAACATAGATAACTCGTTTAGTCATCGACGATTACAAAGACATTCATTATAAAATAATTACAATGATGAAGGGTAGAAAGCGATAACAGTCTATTGGTTTAAGGTACAGCTTTCTTTCTAAAAATAAAATAAAATAAAGATTTCATAAATTTACTCGAATGTTTGAAATTAACTATTTTATAGATTTTATGAAATCGTAAAAATAATCTTATTGCGTTTTTTATTTTCTCTTTTACAACCAGTCGAATTATCTATGGTATTTTATTTGGGACGTCACTTCAGTCTCTATGGTCGGTCCATAGACAAGATTACAAATCCCAGCCGGGTTATACCAATAAATTTCCGTCTCTTATATACTGAAAGAGCCACATAAAGAACGCTTTTTCTATGTTTCTCTAAAACAGCATTAAAAGGACTTCAGAACGTATGTACTTATTTACTATATTATGATTATTATATTACGTAACACATAAAGCAAATTAATTAATTTATTTTCAATTAAAAACAAAACAATTGAACAGTAATGATTAGTGGGAACGGAACATCGGTACGAACAGAAAAGATCGCTTATAAAACAGAACATTGAACAAATATTATTCAATCCTTTTTTATTTGTCTGCTGATATTTTTATTAGAATATAAAAGACGTGAAACGGAAAGAAGAGTCAAACTTTCTCAAAGCTTGTAATAAATTTTCATTTTCACAAGCTACATTGTAATTTCTAGATCATGTTTAGATTTTGTGTCGTAGATATTTTCCTAGAAAGGTTATGATACAAATATCTTTGCACATACAAATTAAGTTTATATTAATCATTTATAGTCAGTATTGAACCTTTCCCCTCCGCAGGCGACGTATCGGGGTGCGCAGGAGGCGTTACGAACGCCTCCTCTTGCCGCCCCGTAATCCGAAGCGGGGCCAGGATGGGTACCTGGCCCCAGCATGCTTCGGCGTTGTCGGGACTTCTCTGAGTGCCGGAGAAATCCCCTTTGAGGATGAAGTCCGGTCTTTGCCGGGACCGGCCGGTCGTTGGGGTTTCCTGTCGCTGACAGATCCGGGGCACCCCGCTCATAACGGCTGATGGCATTCGCGGAAGGTTTAGTGGGTAGGGGCTGCCCAGGCCGAGTCCCACACATCCCTCCGGGCCCACCCAGGGTACCAGAGAATGGTCTATAAAAAGATTCCCCCGCGTGAACAAAAAAAAAATCAATTGAAGTGTAATCCCCAACTTATATTAAAATAAAGGTAGTTAAAATAGTGGTACAAGAACACAGATGACATAGAGTAGCTCTAAAAGGTCTCTATGATGGTTGCGTGTCTAATATATTGTTAGTAAAAAAATGAAATCGAACAATAAATACCACACTGAAAGATTGCAATATAATATGAGCTCATGCTTCGTAGACTTAATCAGTATAGAATAATCATTATAGTTACATAAGCATATATTCAATTATACTAAAAGTAGCTTAATAATCCAATTAATTATTAAACTACTTGTACGGATTTTAACGCGGTTATAAAACCAGTACAAATAGTTTTATTCAATAAGTAATTTCACGTAAATATGAGAAGTTAGGATATAAGCCAATAAATCGTAATTCACGACGTTAGCCTGAGACTGAGAGAAACAAAGATTAAAGACTTGAGAGAATACTTTCGCGCCTACAGTAACAGTTTCAGAGTTTTCCTCTTCTAGACTCTAGACTTCTAGCAACGGCAATTGTTACATAATAAATGCGCTACTTAGATTTTTTACTAAAAGATGTATCATACCAGAACCATGCACCACCAGATGAATGAATTTTATTCGATATCAGATCTTCTTCCTAGTTCAATCAGAAGCATTAAAGTTTTCCGATATCTTTGATCTTAACGAGACGCGTCCTCTGTGACGTAGGAACCGTGTCAAATTGACAGTTTATTGCCTAAACCCATCCGACCTTCGTCTACCCCTGCCAAGAATGTCTTCACTTTGAAAGTTAAAAAATAATTAAGGAAACACGTCGACGTCCCCCAGACGTCCGGATTCTTGAGTTGAAAAATGGAACAATTATATTAAGTTCATTAGGGTTCCGTGCGCTATTTGAATTTTCTTATCATGAATGCTTAAATAATTGTCCGACACCTTGCACCATTATGATAAAAAGCTCTGAGCACTGTCCACCATATGAATATATTAGCCTTATTTGAAACCCACTTTAAAATTAACTTAAAATACCCATAATATATACCTATTTTACGCCCAACAGAGCAAATAAACATAAATTTGGAGGGTGCTGAGGAAGGGAATAACCTCCCGGAGCGTGCTTCACAGCACAGTGCAGAGGGGCTCCGGAGCCCCTCGCCATGCACTAAAGAGATCCACCGGTGGGGTTTTAATGAGTCAAACCTTACATAACCGCCGTCTTCCCCCCAGGAGGTAGTGTATTGTCGCAGATTTTCCCCGTCAACAAAAAAAGGGCTATCAATACTTATGAATCTTGCAATACCTAAATCATTAATATATGAGGCGGTAAAACAAAAAAAATTACAAAATTGCATAAGCTATGAAAATCTCTGCAAACCCAGCTCTAAAACACAGTTGAAGTCGTTGTTTTATTATGTTTAATTATTTCACGGAACCCTTAATACATTGAGGAGGACACTTGTGACTTTCATTATTATGGTCTCGAATAGATAAAACAGGTGAATTTTTACTTAATATCTGTAGAACTCTAAACTTGTGGAACATTTCGCGGTGTAGCACTCCACTCTATAGCGGTAGAAATAATAATAACCTAGAATAAAATATCGATCATTTGTGATTTTCATTCAACAACCAATAATGGGAAACAAACTAGCAATACAGATCTCGAGAGCTATAACCATAAGGCCAATTAGTCATAATACACATAAACACACAGTACATAAGTGGCATACCGGATTAAGAGGTGTTTATTAAATATAAATTCATCACATAAACAGAATGTTTACTGCTTATTCGAAGTTGACAAACAAACATTGTCTTACATACTTAAAACAACATTGTTTGTTTGAGTAACGATGTCGGTGACAGAGTCTACATATCGGCAACCGGTCGGAAAAACATAGTTCCTTCAGGCGGTAAACTATTGATTCAAATAGATATCGATAGACACACTTCTTTCGTTTCCACTAAATCCTGAGAAATAGGCTCTATCAATATAGCTTCTTTAAAACACTATCAGTTCTTGTACAGACCAATGCAGTCAAAATAAGTTTGGGCAAAACGACATATTACTTCATTTTAAAATCTCTATAACTCACTTTTTAAACAACGTAGGTATTTTTTGAAAAGATTGTGTCATACATGGGACGGTTACCAACAAAATTGTAAAAAAAAGTACTACTTTACAATAAATTTAACGACAATGATCAATTCTAAATGCCTTACTGTGAGAACATAAAAAGGATCAAGCTCGCTAGACACTTCTTAGCTTATTGCATTTTATGTGTGTGTGCATGGGAATCAATTGACCTAATTCTCCTATAGCTTTCCCATCGTTTATCTATGCAACCTACGGGCCTACCTCTGGCTGAGTTGGGACATAGTATTGGCACTGTTAGGCGGCCTTCGCCGGATACTTTTTTTTTTAAAAAGAAAAAACTACAATGTGGCACACACCACTTTATTTTGTTACAAAAAAGGTCTTACTCCTGAATCGCAAAATTTGGAAGAGAGCTGAGCTCCGCGAGGTTCTGAACTAGACTGCATTGAATATGTGGTAAAAACTGTACAAGTGAGCAAAAGTGACTGTGCGTCGTTTTGAAAGAGCGCAATGTACCTTGTTGTTGACTATACATACTTATATTACTTTCACTATCGGACTTCAAGACGCACTGCTGGATTTCAACCGAACCAAGCCCTTTACGTCTTTTTTTTTGTTGACGGAGAAGAAATCTTCAGAAAGATACCCCGCCTTCTGAGGTGAAGGCGGCTGTTATGTGGGTGCATGACGAGGGGCTCCGGGATCTCAACGTGGAACGCACCGGAGCCCCTCTGCACTGAGCTCAAGGACGCAGCGCAGCGCAAGGCGACACAGGCCAACCGATGTCGCCTTCTTCCCGGGTCCACTTTGGTGGACGACGCAGGCCCCCACCCTTGTCGCCCAGTGAACCTGAGGCCCCTTTTAGTCGCCTTGTACGACAGGCAGGGGATACCGTAGCCTTATTCTTGAGAGCCCAGAACTACAGGGCTGTAACGTCGTTACGTCGCCTTTCATTATTTGTGCAGGAAGGGACTGGAATCGATTACCCTCGTTTGTCTGACCTTCCGATTACAATGTGGGTGCTTTCAAGAGTCAGAATTGCATTTCCACTTAACGTATATGTTCCATAAAATGTAACGGTGGTATCGTGGTCTCACACTGGCTTAAAAATTATAAAAATAACGATTATAACATGAGTTGCAGATTAGAATTAGGATGAATAGTCTGCTGATGTTAATAATGATATAATATTGCTTACCATCGGTGAATAACATCGCAACCTAACATTAAATGGGATTCAATGCTAGTTTATATTACAAAAGATTGAAAACAATTTAGTATTCTATGAAAATTATAAAACTGTTTTAGAGCTTATTAAATAAACAATTCATTATATTCCCGCTGTAGATTCATTAGAAACAAACAGGCAAATAGCTGTTCGTACAAGTTTTCCTCTGTTGTATCTGGGATAAAGCCAACGCAATAAGTTTTTGTGGTCATTAAAACACTATAATGCGCGTCGGTTGATCGTAACAGTTTATGGAGGTACTAATGAATGGTTCCGTATTACACGATAACACCTTGGTGTACAATCGATACATCTGAGATCACAGACTTGGTTTATCGTTAAGACCGAATGGTTAGCAATTAAATGGTTATTAGTGTTCAATTGACGTCCAATATCCAATTAGCTGTAGCATTTTTTAATAAATGACCAGGGACCAGAATTTTAACATTTCACTACGAATCGCATCCTTTCACAATTCAATTGTCTTTGTGCCAAAAACCGTATCTATAAAATAAAATTTTTGATATGTAATTTTCAATTTTATGACAATTTGATATTCATTAATTAATTGATCGGCATTATGTACGAGATTACGATTAATTTGGTGCGCCGTAGGCAAACCAACCGTAAGCGGTCTACACACCAAAGCCGCTGACCCGGCGGCACGGATCGCCGGCCCAACCCGCCGGCCTTATTTTGTATTAATCATGCCGCCGGCTTGCGCCCGCGCGGGCAAGCCGGCGGGGCAGCATGCCGACGCCATCCCTCTCCACTCACTCAGTTTCCCGCCGACTTTCATAGAGTGGCAATTACTAGAACACCACATGCTGCGGCTGTCGTGCCG
Source organism: Meandrusa payeni (assembly GCA_029286785.1). Taxonomy (NCBI): domain Eukaryota; kingdom Metazoa; phylum Arthropoda; class Insecta; order Lepidoptera; family Papilionidae; genus Meandrusa; species Meandrusa payeni. The sequence continues at coordinate 14,373,988 of JAGSMX010000004.1, forward strand.
CCGGCAAAGTCGTTCGGCTTGGACATTCTGAAGCCGCCGGGTTAACCCGCCGGCACTAAGCCGCCGGGCCGTGCCGCCGGGTCAGCGGCTTTGGTGTGTAGACCGTTTTTGGTAGATTACCAAAACTAGCAAAAATCGACAACTATGATGAACTGAATTATCCTAAATGCTTGTCGGCTAGTTTAGTAGAAGATGGTTTACAATAAGTAATATAAGTATATCAAGTTTAACGTCTCGTAGACTGAATCGTCACCCATTAGACTTACAAAGACCTGAATATTTAAGTGAGTATATAAAACATATTATGAAGATGGACAAAATGTAACTTACCTAAGAACCAATTCCAGCACTTCCTCCTTCTCGAACACTTTACAATATAGATGGAGGATCTTCAGACAGGTATACTGCAGACCTGTCCAATTGATCTCCGCCGACTTGAGGGCTTCGTGCCAGGGGCAGTTCTCGTGTCGCGACAGGCAGAGCATGCCGTCGGATGCGGTCTCCGTTGGAGGCATTTAATAAATGTTCAATTTTACTTTTAAACTATATCTCACTGACATCACCTGTGTTTTCTGGTTCATGGAGGCAGGCGTTATTTAAATATTATGTATTAAATTGTATATAATGTATTTCATATTAATCAGTCGTTCTACATGAGAACTAGACAATATAATTACATGAACCAATATAAAGTAATATACAGCCGATTTGAAAAGGTTGTTACGAATTTCCCAACGGTCCAATGGAAATTAATTAATGAATTCGTAAACAAGTTATCGGCGGAGCTAGGCATACGGCCAAACACAGGAAGTTGGCTATAAACCGGCCAACAAGAAAAGTAAGCGGGCCCCGGCGCTAGCAACCCCGCTGTGAGGAAGTCCTAATTTAAACAATAACACGTTGACAGCCATTGTTTCTGTCTGCAAACATGCAAGACGGTGTTATGATTGTACCTACACTGTTACTGTTGTGCAATAACCATTAAATGGAGATATAAGGATATTACGCGTGTAAACATATACTTATAAATATATAGCTGAACGATAATTACATATATAAATTGTATCCAATTCGGCTCAATTTCAGTGCCCTCTTTTAGGAATTACATGAAAAACTTTCACGCAATTTTAACCCTAGCGGGATAGGTAAAGACAAGTAGTTCGTTTTCTTTGAACTTATTAGTTAATAAATTATTACTCTAATCGCGTTAGCATTCTGAACCAAAGAGAGAGACTGTATAATACGAAATCGACCTAGTCAGTCAGTAAGAGTTAGTCAACAAGGTGCTACGGAGAACCTTCCAGGTGCGATCATCGGCGGTTAATCCCGTTATCCGAGTAATCAACGCATGAGCCTGCTGTTGCCTGGGTCATGGATACTATATGAAATGGATTTTGAGGGGTTTATATTATTTCTATGTCGAGGCTAGTCCCTCAAGCTTAAGCCACGACGAGTTCTATCCTCTATACCCTCCGGACCTCTAGCTCCCAACAGTGCTGATCGAGGAGTTTAATTATTCAATAACCTAGCGTAGGGAAATCTGGAAACAAACCAAGGGTAGGGTTCCATTATCAATTGCTAATAATATAAATAGGAGATATGGATTAATCAACGTTTCACATGTTTAGCAACTATGGCAGCTTTAATCTATATATTTAAATGGGGCAGACTGTTTTAGTTTTACTACTTTAATAAAGGCAACAAAGAAATATTTTATGTTTTTCAATGTATTGTTGATTACTTATCCGAATCTTATATATATTTGCTTAAAAATATAATAATTTAATTTTTTTGTTTATTTAATTTGGGTTTAACATGAACCAATATAAAGTAATATACTGCCGATTTGAAAAGGTTGTTACAAATTTTCCAACGGTCCAATGGAAATTAATTAATGAATTCGTAAACAAGTTAGCGGCGGAGCAAGGCATACGGCCAAACACAGGAAGCCGGCTATAAACCGGCCAACAAGAAAAGTGACTGGGCCCCGGCGCTAGCAAACCCGCTGCGAGGAAGTCCTAATTTAAACAATAACACGTTGACAGCCATTGTTTCTGTCTGCAAACATGCAAGACGGTGTTATGATTGTACCTACACTGTTACTGTTGTGCAATAACCATTAAATGGAGATCTAAGGATATTACGCGTGTAAACTTAGGTTTATAAATATATAGCTGAACGATAATTACATTGATAAATTGACCTCTTTTTAGGAATTACATGAAAAAAAGTTTCACGCAATTTTAACCCTAGCGGGAAAGATAACGACAGGTATACCTATTCATTTTTCTTTGAACTTATTAGTTAGTAAATTATCACTCTAATCGCGTTAGCATTCTGTACCAAAGCCTCCTGAGAGGACCGAACCACGACTCGGTCGGTAGCTTCTTTAAGAGGACTATCAAATATGAGAAATTTAGCTCGTAATTTTTTTACTTTATAACCACAAATCTTATCGATATGCCTGCGATATAAATCTTTTTAATATGCTCATAATCTATTCGATAAAAGCTCACTCACGCATCTATTTTACAATACGATTCAATGATGTCTCCTTTCTTTCGTACTCCTACATAATATGTGATATATTGTGATCGTAAGGACCCATTTGATTGCTTTAATTTATTTAAGAGATAAAGGAAATCGATATCTAATATATCGATATTTAAAACTAGTAAATAGTATCTAAGGTATTCTCGGCAAAGGAACCGACGGGATACCGCCATCGGACAATGTACCGCCATGTCGGTCACCGAGCGCGGGAATGTGACACTATAAAAATAAACGACGCCCATAAACTGGCCAGCGACAATTACGTGTTTTAAATCGGGCACGTCTGGACTAAGACCGGCAGGCCATCACAGTGTGGTCAGAGAACTTTTCCACCTAGCAATATATGTGGGATGAATACTTGCAGATTGTCATAAAAGTCTAGCAAAGATCGTACAAATAAACCAACGATTTTATTATCTAATTATACTAGATCCTGCATGGCCGAGGTTTGCTCGTTATTTTTTTTTTGTAAATTATGTTTTTTGGCAATTATATTTAGATTTATATTTAGATTTATATTTAGATTTATATTTAGATTTATATTTATATTTGGCAATATATATTTGATGAAAAATGAATCATATATGTCGATCTTACCGACACAATAATAAAAAAATGCTGCCGTAAATATTGTAAACGTAGTTCAAAATGGTTAAGAAGGAAGATAATAATATTTAAAAAAAATTGTTGCCATTCTTTAAAAAAAAAACTGGATGTACAATCGTCTAGGACGTCCACGTTTATAGTGGATACAAATCCACTATATCGCGTACTCCGTCGATCTTCAGCCTCTTGGGGACTGGTGACGGACGCCATTCTTACAATTTCAAAATATTTTTTTCAATTTCTATAACGATTTTATTATGTAAATAAACTTTTATCATTAGATCCTGGATGGCCGAGCTTTGCTCGTTATTTTTTTAAATTATGTTTTTGGCAATTATATTTAGATTTATATTTAGATTTATATTTAGATTTATATTTAGATTTATATTTAGATTTATATTTAGATTTATATTTAGATTTATATTTAGATTTATATTTAGATTTATATTTAGATTTATATTTAGATTTATATTTAGATTTATATTTAGATTTATATTTAGATTTATATTTAGATTTATATTTAGATTTATATTTAGATTTATATTTAGATTTATATTTAGATTTATATTTAGATTTATATTTAGATTTATATTTATATTTGGCAATATATATTTGATGAAAAATGAATCATATATGTCGATCTTACCGACAATAATAAAAAAAATGCTGCCGTAAATATTATAAACGTAGTTCAAAAAATGGTTAAGAAGAAGATAATAATATTTAAAAAAAATTGTTGCCATTCTTTAAAAAAAAAACTGGATGTACAATCGTCTAGGACGTCCAAGTTACGCGATATAGTGAATACAAATCCACTATATCGCGTACTCCGTCGATCTTCAGCCTCTTGGGGACTGGTGACGGACGACGTTCTTACAATTTCAAAATATTTTTTTCAATTTCTATAACGATTTTATTATGTAAATAAACTTTTATCATTAGATCCTGGATGGCCGAGCTTTGCTCGTTATTTTTTTAAATTATGTTTTTGGCAATTATATTTAGATTTATATTTAGATTTATATTTAGATTTATATTTAGATTTATATTTAGATTTATATTTATATTTGGCAATATATATTTGATGAAAAATGAATTATATTTGTCGATCTTACCGACACAATAATAAAAAATGCTGCCGTAAATATTGTAAACGTAGTTACAAATTTTCCAACGGTCCAATGGAAATTAATTAATGAATTCGTAAACAAGTTAGCGGCGGAGCAAGGCATACGGCCAAACACAGGAAGCCGGCTATAAACCGGCCAACAAGAAAAGTGACTGGGCCCCGGCGCTAGCAAACCCGCTGCGAGGAAGTCCTAATTTAAACAATAACACGTTGACAGCCATTGTTTCTGTCTGCAAACATGCAAGACGGTGTTATGATTGTACCTACACTGTGTACCGTTGTGCAATAACCATTAAATGGAGATATAAGGATATTACGCGTGTAAACATATAGCTTTAACTTATAAATATATAGCCGATAATTACATACATAAATTGTATCCAATTCGGCTTAATTTCAGTGCCCTCTTTTTAGGAATTACATGAAAAAAACTTTCACGCAATTTTAACCCTAGCGGTATAGGTAAAGACAAGTAGTTCGTTTTTCTTTGAACTTATTAGTTAGTAAATTATCACTCTAATCGCGTTAGCATTCTGTACCAAAGCCTCCTGAGAGGACCGAACCACGACTCGGTCGGTAGCTTCTTTAAGAGGACTATCAAATATGAGAAATTTAGCTCGTAATTTTTTTACTTTATAACCACAAATCTTATCGATATGCCTGCGATATAAATCTTTTTAATATGCTCATAATCTATTCGATAAAGGCTCACTCTATTTTACAATACGTTTCAATGATGTCTCCTTTCTTTCGTAGTCCTACATAATATGTAATATATTTTGATCGGAAGGACCTATTTTACAGTTTTAATTTATTTAAGAGATAAAGGAAAACGATATCTAATATATCGATATTTAAAACTAGTAAATAGTATCTAAGGTATTCTCGGCAAAGGAACCGACGGGATACCGCCATCGGACAATGTACCGCCATGTCGGTCACCGAGCGCGGGAATGTGACACTATAAAAATAAACGACGCCCATAAACTGGCCAGCGACAATTACGTGTTTTAAATCGGGCACGTCTGGACTAAGACCGGCAGGCCATCACAGTGTGGTCAAAGAACTTTTCCACCTAGCAATATATGTGGGATGAATACTTGCAGATTGTCATAAAAGTCTAGCAAAGATCGTAAAAATAAACCAACGATTTTATTATCTAATTATACTTTTATCATTAGATCCTGCATGGCCGAGCTTTGCTCGTTATTTTTTTTTTGTAAATTATGTTTTTTGGCAATTATATTTAGATTTATATTTATATTTGGCAATATATATTTGATGAAAAATGAATCATATATGTCGATCTTACCGACACAATAATAAAAAAATGCTGCCGTAAATATTGTAAACGTAGTTCAAAAAATGGTTAAGAAGAAGATAATATTTAAAAAAAATTGTTGCCATTCTTTAAAAAAAAAACTGGATGTACAATCGTCTAGGACGTCCAAGTTACGCGTTATAGTGAATACAAATCCACTATATCGCGTACTCCGTCGATCTTCAGCCTCTTGGGGACTGGTGACGGACGACGTTCTTACAATTTCAAAAATATTTTTTTTTTCAATTTCTATAACGATTTTTATTTGATCTTGTTTAACGTGTGAATATGACAATTTTTGTTAATAAAATGTATTAAATTATTTCATACAACTTCCAACTAAACTTCGTGTAATAAAAGCTTGTAATAAAGATATATTATAAAAGATCAATAAAGCTCCCGAAACTTCAAAGAAAGACGTCAAGGTATATAATAAAATAAAAACTGTCTACAATAATGCAGTGATGAGACAGGACTAAGTCGATTTCGACTTTATTTTTCTGGTATTAACGACGCCAATACAGGCGCAGAGTTATAAAATTTATATCTGTATGCCATCGTCCTGTTTTGTTCATATATTGCCTGACCAGACACTGGTTGCCTAGAAGAGACCGCGAAAAAGTCGCCTATTATACAACAAATACCATAGTAATTTGCTCGTGTTTGATTTTGGTTTACTAAAGTTTAGAGATGGGAATGATTGCTACTTTTATTTCATTTTCATTTGATAAAATTACTTATTTTCATCACAGTGATTTCACATGTGAAATTTCACAGCCAGTGATTTTTCTCCACGCTCATTGAGACAAATAGAGATATGATCCAAGCAATTACGTCAAGAAATATATACTTATTTGAAATACATTAAGACTAACACACATTCATTATAAAAACTACTGTTCTATATTTATTTACTGCATAAAAACAAAAGGATAAAAAGCACACCAGTGAATGCTACGCCCGAGAAATGAAAAAGAAAGTTCGTTACATATTTTAAATTTTAAAATAATTTCGTTAACAAATGGTTTTTCAATCTCCTAGAAAACCGTCGCAAATAAAATAATCCTTTAACAAACTAAGATTAACGTTTATTTTTGCCTGAGCTAATCAAGGCCAAAAACCGACAAACTAGTAAATTATAGTTTGCTCTTTCTAACACTACTGGATTTAGGCATTTCAATATTCGTCCTTACTTGTTCCCTCTTTCGGACCATGAGTAGTCTATGTTGTTGCAACGTAGCAGTAAATAACAGGCTACTTCCAGGCCGGCAGCAGGTGTGACATATGAAAAGTATTTCATATGACTTTTCACATGCTATATATTTACAGAATAATGCCATCTCTAATAGAGTTATACCTATCTATATTATGTATAAAAAATAAATTTACGTAATCCATTGATTAATTTTAAAAACAAATATTCAATCGCCTTTATAATGAAAATACGGTGGAATGAACATTTGTTTTGAATTTTTTTTATACTTTCCAAACAAGTGCTAAACGACGATCCCACCTGATGTTATATGAACATGCAGTCCCGGATGGTAAGGCGCACTAGCTTAGAAAATGCCTATTCACTCTACTTTTAATAATAAATTTAATAATACGATCTCGGGACGGATCAACGATTTGCAAGTTATATATATAGAAATAAAAAAAACGCGTATTGCCAACATGACGTGTGACTCAATACATTGGAATACCGATCCACTTACGCGGCCACTTGCCCCTTAATCGGATAGGGCACTAATCAGACTGTTACTATATTTGGAATCTTGAGTCTTTAGTGCCTCGTTAGACTGCCAGTCTATAACACTAAATGCCCGTAAATTAAATAAACTGCTAGTACTGAAATCCTCAATGACTCTGCATTCCTTTGCCTTGAGTAAAGAATGCTGAGGACATTGAATAAAAATACTTTTACAGATTTTATAGCGTTATAAAATTATTTTCGAATTCACGTTTCGAACGTAATACAGCGGTCATTTTCACGTTGGCCTATTTGTTTAAGATGGTTCTTGGAAACTTTTGTTATTTTAATTTATCTTTTTAAGCACTCCGACACTTGCTATCTTTTATTATATTTTGTCTTATAATTGATCCATTCGAATTCAATCGAATTAAAAAAAAATGTATTAATGTGAGAACTATTGGTATCTAGACAAACTTAGAATAGGTTCTAAGATATTTCTTATCACGTTATTTGATTGTATATGATAATTGTTTCAAATAATAATAACATTTTTTTAGAAGCGAGACTTTCGTTGGTACGGCGTCACCTTGTGTAGCCAATCGACGTTTGTAACGAACTACACAGATTAGCTAGAATAACTGACTTTCACTGCTTCTGCGGATTGAAAGGTGGCATAGCTCGTAGGCTTACCCTGTATCGATAATAACTGGACACAAGGGTTTCCCCGGTGAAGGGTAACCTCTGCTTGGCCGGTAGGACATGGTAATATGTACTCAAGCATTTCGGTCCTAGCGCACCCGAGAGCGTTTACCACACCTCGGTCTGTTGCTATTTCATGGATATCTACAGTAAAGTTTTCAAAAATTATCAAACGTCCTTTAATCTTTCTTTTGTCCTTTAATCGGATTTCTAGACTTTTCCGCCGCGATTAGTACTTGTAATAAAATGTTTACACATATTAATGTGCAAACAATTGTCTATCTTTACCAGTCTTTTATTCTTTCCTCTCACAATAAGTGTTTAAAAACTTCTCCGGTATACAATGGCGTGAATCTTATCTGCATTCTCGTTTGAAGAATAAAACAAATCAGCATCGTGTATATATTATAACAGTTATAATTCATTGGTTTTAAAATAAGCAAAAAAAGAATGATGATAGAAAGGATCTAGCTCAAGAGACTTAAACCTTAAACAAGTATATTTAAGAGCAAAACCAAAAACCGACTTCAAATCGAATCAAACGTTAAACGCTATTTCGTACCGACACCCTCTATGTATTTCCGAGTTATCGTAGAAATATTACGAAATAGAATTAATCAGAACCTAATCAATCTCTCATTGGACTACATCCTTTCGAATAAAAAAGAATCATCGAAATCAGTTGGCGTGATATTGATTTATTCGTTCGTGTGTCGCACACATCATCATCATCATCATCAGCCTGTGTCTACCCACTTCTGGATATAGGCCTTCCCCAATTACCTTTACGCATCCAGCCACTTCCGGCTATCCTTACAAGGTCGTCGGTCCATCTGGAGGGAGGGCGCCCTACACTTCTCCGACCCATGCGCGGCCTCCATTCCAAGACTTTCCTCCCCCATCTACCATCACTGACTCGGCAGATGTGGCCGGCCCACTGCCACTTCAACTTGCTTACTTTAAGAGCTATGTCGACTACCTTTGTTCTCCGTCGAATTTCTTCGTTTCGGATTCTATCCCTTAGAGAAATGCCGAGCATAGCTCTTTCCATCGCTCGTTGTGCGACTTTCAATTTGTGGACCAGCCCAGCGGTCAGAGTCCAAGTCTCTGCACCATAGGTCATAGCTGGGAGGACGCACCGGTTGAAGTCGTGCATATACTTAATGCAAATTTAATACTTATATGGTTTTCCGTGGATGCCATGTCAGAACTAGACCAAATTAATAAACCAATAAATGTGACCAAACGGGAATCACTAGCTTCAAGTTCACTCAGTCCAAAATTACGAGGTATAAAACATGCGCTGTCATTGAAAAACGGTTTTAAAGTTATGGCTAAGCAGTTTAATTTACTAACACACTAGTATACCTGTATATACCAATAGAAGTATAAATCAGTAATATATAAATTTCGAATGAATTTCCTAATTCCTTGGAAATTCATTTAAAAAACTACTAAAAAATTGGGCTCGCCACCTCGGGACCTAATACGCTTAGTGAAAAGCAGACAGCAAAAGCTACCTCTGTCTATTCCGCTAGGGTAAAAGAACGTGAGAGCTTGTAATCTGTCTTAATGCCTGTTCGACCACAGCTGTGTAAAAGTGATCTCCATTGCAAATAACGTGCAAATACTTGCAGATAAACTTTTTATTGGCACGATCGTAAAATGTTATTTTAGCACATCACTAATTTTAATGGCAGATTACGAATTAATTCGGCGCTAAAGAATCTACCGAGATTATGTTAAGCGGATATTTATAGCGGAAACATTATATTATTATTAGTGAATCAAGCGTCAATAGCGTTTAGGGTACGGTCTGTGTATCGTAAGGTTGCAGGTTCGAATCCACCATTCGACTATTGACGTGAAGCATCTCCTAGCACAAGCATAAGCTATGTTGGAATGGTTAACGAGAATTTTAGTAATATTTCTGAAAAAAATATTGCTAGCTTTTTTTAAAAAAAAGAGAAAAATAAATTAAAAAATTACTTTCTTCAACCGACTCCAAAAAGAAAGATATTATGAATTCGATTGTATTTCTTTAGGCTTTGTTACCACTACACGACTCTATAATTTAAAAACTACTTATAATAAATAATATAGAAAGGGGATAGTTCCAAAGTGATCCCATTTTGTTTTGGGTTTTTAAGTGTCAATAGCCTAAGGGTTTAGTAAAGGTATTTTCGAATTCACTATTACACTATCGACGTGAACCATCTCCTAGCACAAATGTAATTTTAGTTGTAATGGTTAACAAGAATGTTGGTAATATTTGTTTATATCTGTATATTTGTTAGCATTAACAAATAAAAATCATCTCTCATAAAATGAGTTAGTTCTCATAAAAGCGTGTTCAAATAATTCTGTGTCCTGCCTCCGAAATTATAACTATGCAGTCTTTTTGGGGCAAGTGAACAACGTAGAGCAAATAGAAGAAAAACTGGTATCATCTTGTTTTGTGGCTAGAATCAGAGGGTGAGAATGCCTACTGCCCACTCTCGGGCTTTAACTTTTTAAGCAAGGTTCACTAACTCAATTTTTTTTTATGACGAACTGCACAGATTGGCCAGAGAAGCTGGCCTTGACTGCTTCACCGGATTGAGAGGTGGCATAGCTCTTGGTCGATTAGCCTGAACCTCTAAACTAACTCAAGCAGGTAAGTTCCTGTAGGACAGATGGCAATCGGTACTGGCCTAAGCAACCTAACGACTCACCAAATACACATTGTGATCAAATAACAACATTTAAACATAAGCTAGCCGAAACAGATTGGTTATGCATTTTGTTCCGGAATGAATGTATAATACACGGTTTTATTTGGATGTTTTTTTATAATCATATGTTGAAAAATATCTAATAAGCAACCCTTTACTGAGACATCGTCTTACCGGCGTCAGTCCAACGTCTAACCTACTTGGTGAAACCTTACATATCTCCCTAGTAACTGGGTGGCCTTATTGTATTATATGATTTGTTTCTTTACTTTCGAGTACAATATTCAAAGCAATATTTAATAAGCCCATTTTATGTTACCTGATGTGTGGAGATGGTAAACCATTCGATTCTTTAAGAGACAAACTAGTCGCTTTGCATCTGCATCACAAATGGAAGAAAAAAGAGAATTCAGGTGCTAGAACTTTGTAATAAATACGAATTGCGACCAAAGAGCTCTGTCTCTTCTCAAATCACAAGGCTTCAATTAAATGAATCGTCGTATCGAAAATCAATCGAAAAGTCGTATGGGCTTAATTGTATTTGTCTTACGTCTATTCAATTTTTTAATAAAAATTCGAAAATCATTTACAGTCTTTTTTTTGGAACGATGCGTATAATTTATAGCAACAACACATTTATTGCAATCGTCAGACGTGAATGGCTCAAATTTATCTGACTTTTATAACGTCTGTACATCGTCCTGAATGATGACTCTTCCGATCTTTGTTTAATTCTGTTCTACACGAACGTAAATAAAAAGACTAGAAGTGCTGAAGACGTAGAAATTGTCCGGCAAATACGTACGTTTACAATATCGATAAAGCTGGGCTCTAAAAATTAAAATCAATATCCATGTATAATTTTGTAAAGCTTAATACTCCAGGGGTTTTTACCAATTCACAGGGATGAGAGTTAGCTAAACAGCTCAACTGTTAGAAAGTTCAGTTTTAATGGTTCAATTTCAATAACAACGAAAGGTATTTCTATCCGTGAAATAGCTACCGCCCTCGGATCGGAATGCTTACGCGTAACATAGTATTTACAGGGGAGACCCTTGTGTCAAGTTAGTAGCTATAGAGGTTCAGGCCAAGCGAGCTAAGAGCTTTGCCACCAAAAAGAAGGTATTTCTAGACCGCGCCACGCCTTAGCGTGGTCAGTTACTTCAGAGGGTGTAGAAGAAATTTTTACTAGCTTAGTTTGTAAAAGAGAACACAAGAAAGACCTCATAGAATACCTGAATAAAGTCCAGGTATTTACACAATCTTCTGATTCTGATTAAATATTGTGTGTATTAAATTTGTGTGTGTGTATTGAAGAATCCTTATGTTTGAATACACCTAGTAGCTTCATTTCCAAAAGCGATTTGGTTTTCCAATGGTGGACAGCTGACACTTCAATATTGTTTCTATTGTTGCTATTTGTAACCTCGTCTTCCAAATATGACGACATATTTCAACCTATTAAACAGTGAAATAATAAAAAACCTTCAATTGAAAATTATTGATTAAAAAAGTATATGGTGTTTGCCTCCATGAAAATTGAATTGTAATATGTTGGTTTCATAGTAAAAGGTCCAATAGCATAGGGACTCTGGTGTTGCAGATGGTCTGGTAACAGGCCGTTGACATAATATTTATTTAAATAATCAACATAGTAAAACTATTAAAAAACAAGTTTACTTTAGAATACATGACTCTATGTACAATATATACACGATTGATTAAGAGAGGAAAAATATGCGCTCGCACTGCTCTCTCTTGCTTCTAAAGTGATATACGAATCGTAACTCTCTCTCTATCTTCCCTAAATTACGCCTAATCCTATTACACTTTTCGTAACACATTACTCCCCAAGTCAAGCGTGCGTAAAGCAGTAGATAACCCACCTTGCTTGTTTGTCACGTCCATTAAATAATGTTTGCGGAGGAATTTATGATTCGTAACAAATATGTCGACCACCGAATCGTGCGCATTTGATTGTTACCATCTTGAATTCACACATACGCAGATTGAGCCACATATATCATAAGAATCTTTGATGTTCGCCATTAATATTTATAGTTAATGATAAAAATTTAAGATACAGCCCGCAATAAAATCTGTACTGGATGTAGTCACTTCGAGTTATTTCATTGCTCCAGTAGGAATGCCATCTTTTTGATGTAATCTAGGACAGTTGGCTACTATTTGTGTAATCTTCGCTATATATTCTATTAATAACACAAACTGATTCATACGTACTTTGAGGATATTTTCGAAGATTGCTTCTTCCGCTTCGACTGTTAAAAGGTTAGCGAACTTAACAACATTGTAAAGAAATTTATTTTTATATAATTATTTTCTTATTTTCTTCTAGATGAAAGCTATTATATTTTTGAATTATTTGATTCTTTTTTATGCGTCTGTCTTTTGCTATTATCCCTAATGTCATTCACAGCTTCACCGAAAGAGGACAGCCAGCTAGATTATGTTTACGTTATTATTCCTGCAGTTCGTTCATCGTTCTAGTAAAGACAGAGTTGAAAGATATTAATCAGGAAATTACGTAAGTTACATAATAATAGATCCGTGAAATAGGGATCTAAAGAATGAATGCCCGTCTAATAAACCCTATGATAACACATCAATCAATGAATTACAAACACCGTTAACTTCTTTTTCTGTTCGATTAAGTGATGCGCCTACTGGTTACATTTACGTCATTTCGCTCCAGCGGAACGCACCCTTAGATTCGATTCGGAGGTCTATATATTCGTCCGTAAACCGTTTACAGACAAACGACAGCACTACAATTACCTCCGGGTCTCGTTAATAGTTTAAGCACTGAAGCACTAACTCTAATACGCGTATCGTTGCCAAAAGCCACAACCTAACTTCATACATTTTAATACATGTTTACATAGTAATGAAAGTATTGAAATTTATAGCATAAGTTCACTTTATGAACATTTTTTACGTGTCTTTTTTTAATTTATTAGTTTAATAGAACAGTGGTATGTGAATCCCACTTCTGATATGTGAGCTACCTTGCTCAACATCGCACACAACATATTTTATATTTTATCATATTATTAACAGCAATATATCAAGCTCCTTAGAGGTAATTTAATAAAGACTTACTGACTTTGTTTCAGTAAGTCTTTTTTTGTTGTTTCAGAGATTCACTTTTAAAGGGCTTTTCCTCCAGCATAACTCACTTGTTCTAAACTGTACACTAATTGTCTACAGAGAGAGTCCTCTCCTTTTTATCCTAAATTTCTAGTATATGCATCTCTTTCAAAGACGGAAGCGGAAACGGCCTTGGTTGCCGACAACCGATAAAAGTACTTTAGTTGACCAAACCCGTTTCTCCAAGCAAAAAAAAAATAGTGCAGACCAGCCTATGGCGCTCTACTAGAATCATGACAGGAGACTCCCCCTTTATTAAAATAGCAGCGTCGATTTGTATTTATTAATTCGAGGTTATCGCGAGATATATTTTATTTTCACAGACAACGTTATTTACATTCTAATACTAATGTTTACTGGTGCTGTCTGCTTGTGGAGAGTAAATTATGATTTGAATACACCTACCAAGGTTAATACTCGCTCCGTGCGCCATTAACAGAGAATGCGTACATATAGAGCATTTTTAAATTTCACGTCACTTGTGTTTAAAGATAATTTCTTAAAAAGAATATTTATTTATTTGAAGGAAGACCAACAGAGAAATCTTACAAACTAGGTACATGAATAAACACATAAATATTTGACACAAATTGGTAAAAAACTTTTAAATGATTGATCAAAACAATACAATAACATAAACACTTAACGTTAAAACAGATTATAATAAATATACACTAACGGGACATATTACCTAAAATAATTTGTCTTAACATTTTACTGTGAGTTCAATAAAAACTATTACAAATTAAATTATTATAGAAAATCGTATTGCATTTAAATAAAAACGCAATAAATAGCCTTTTATGTCATTAAATAACATCGCGTTGAGTGCACATTAAGTATGTTTAATAATCGTTGCGCGTAACTGCTATAATTGTAGCTATTTTTAAAGCGTATAGCGCTTTAGATTAATTAGCTTTCTCAGTATATTATCTATTCATAGCTTGGCTTTACGGGCAGATCTTTGCCTTGTAAATTACGGGAAATAACTTAATGTCTGTAACGGACAACAAAGAATATGTTATAATAAAAAAAACTCGAATACACAAATGATTAATGGCACTCTCCCAAAGTAACAGATACAATTGCAAGACGTCGAACAAAACGCTTCCACCAATATAGGTGAATTTATATTATAATGATATACACAATAAATAGAAAGTAGGAAAGGCGGGAAAATGCGAGGAAATAGTTTCGATGGAATGAAATAGAAATAGGCGGCCATATTAGGGCCGCTATTATAAAAGTGCCAAAAAGCGAAATTTAATTCGTATTTAAGTTCGTCTGATGTAACCGGCGTTGATGCTGCAATAATATTTATCATAACCTAATTTAATCCGGATATAGGTTGAAATGTTTGATCTAGAATCAAGAAATTGGCGAGTTGCTGTTTACGTGATATTCTTTCAATACTTTGTAATTATAAATAAACAATTATTCGCAAGAGCAACCCAATCGACAGCTGGACGTCATCGGTTAAAATTAGGGTTGCCAACGTCTCTTTTAGAAAAATGGCATTTAAGATGTGTACAAGAAAAATATTGCAACTTTAAAATGCATATTCATCTCGATTCGCAACAGGAATATTTCACTGTATTCTATTATTATTATATATAATAATTTTTGTGAATTTATATTTCATATAGTTTATCTTTATTCCTTTTATTGCTATAATAAAAAAGTATTTTAGAACTATTAAATTGCGTTATTAAAAAAACTAGTTTTTATAGTTTATAGGATGCCAGCCCTACAAGATCGCTTAGATATCGTACGAAGGTAAATATTTAGAAATCCCTTCGCATTTCCTGGAGCATTCAATTCATACTGTTATATATTTAAAATCAAATAAAGTATTTCAATCCGTACTGTGTCATATCAATACAATTTTTTTACAAGCGTTCCGGTACGTTTGAACTTAGTAATTTTAACAACAAATTCCCCGTATTTTGATAACTTATCACTGGAAAAAGATTAAAACACATATTTTGAACAGCGTAAATTTCGACGGTAAAGTTTAAATCTATACAAGTAAATAAAATTGGAGTTTGTATTATTAAAACAACTTTTTACTCTATACATATGAATGTTTATATGTAATATAGAGCCAAAATAACAATTTTCTCTGGAAATAATTTGACGGGACTTTCACTGGCAGATAGCTTATGTAATATAGAGTAACACAGGCTATTTTTATTTTAGAACAATTTAACTAAATATTTAATAATAGTCGCGGGTAACACTGCGGGACGCAGCTAGTAAATAACGTAATTATACTAGTAAATAAAGTTTTTTTTTTTTTAATGACGAACTACACAGATTGGCCAGAGAAGCTGGCCTTGCTTCACATTTGACATTCGAAAAGCTAAACTAACTTTGAGTGCCACTTCGGGAACCGTTGGCGTTGAGAGAAGAAGTGGCCGAAGAAACTCCAGCAACGCTCCTAGCATCTAAGGGGTGGGGGTTAAATAAAGTAATGATTTTAATTAGTTGAAAAAGGTGAATGACACAATGTGACAACGACACCACTTTGGGACGCTTTACCAAAAGTTTCGGATTAGGATAACTGTAGCGACCAGCCCCACTGGCACGCCATACATAATCAGTTTCATAATGAAACTAGCAAATAGCAGACTCGAAGGTCCAGCCCGACCGGCAGTATAGGTTCGTCAAAAAAATTATGTAACGACGCGCCTAAATTTTGCTGCTTTCGAAAAAATACAATCTGATATTTTTCACCCTACTAAAAAGTATAATTACAAAAATAGCTATTAAAAATATCTCGTAATAAAAAGACCAAGCGAGGTTGAATATTACCGATAAGTATCCGAGTGAAGTCAATTAAAAACTCAGTTAAGAATAATAGATTGATATCGCACGCCTATCACGTGCATTCGTGTGAATTCAACAAGAGGCCAGATCCAGATAGCGGTGCACGAGATTAAAGGAACTTTGCCTTTTATAAAATTCATACGCGCCGTACATGACATAGTCATTTATTAACCAATAAAGATAAAATAGACGGTTAGCAAGCCTCCGCTTATTCAATAATGCCGCAAATATGGCTCGCTGTAACCATAACGTATATTAAAAACATAAAGCCCGGAGTCGCTAGGGAGGGGCGACCTCGACCGAGGATTGTCCCTGCGCGAATGTAGCGGCTATTCTTCCAAAGCTCTCTTGACGGGCGAGATAATGTTGCCACACGCAACGCTTAATTTGACAGTTAAGGTCGGTTCACATTTTCATGTTGCATGTTTACATAAATATTTATTTATTTTCAAAAACCAACGTCACAATAATAATGTTTTGATCTCTTTTTAAGTGTAAGATATACTTGCAAATTGCGCAAAAACTTCTTTAAAAAATTATAAATATAGAAAAATAAAGATGTCCAGAGCTTTAGTAATAAATATATTAATAATACATATATATTATTTTTCTAAATTCAAGAGTAAATCGTTTGATATTATTAAAAAAAATTGGTGCGTGTACTTAAACGCGTGCGAAGTTAAAAAAAATTATACTAATAATAATATTTTAATTTATATCAATAAATAATACATACGGATTGTTAACCTTAATTATATTGGAACATTAACACATCGACAACTTCAACCTGTTACTATTATCATATTTTTTGTAACGGGCCTAAAGAAGTATAAATTCAGAAATAATTGACAGTATATATAGGTATGCGTCTGTGGTTCTGTTCATATAGAAAGGATGAATAGAGAACGACATAGAATATTTATAAAGTATGTGGTGGGGTCGATAGAGGGCGCCCTAGAAGGAGATTGATCGACCATATTGGCGATATATTAAACAAGGGGCAGGTACGGCATAACCTTAGCCTCGGTTATACTATATACGCATATGGATGAATGAAGCGAAAGAGAGGTTATCCGTGATCTCTGCCTACCCATCCGAACGATGGGCGTGAGTTTTTGTATTTCTACAATTCTGTTTATTAATTATAGCAGTTATTAATAAATATAAAACTATGTGACATATATTTAAAAGAAATACCATGTGCGCGGCGCTACCGTAAATTACTCTTACCGTAATTACATCTGAGAGAGAAACAGCATATGCCCATGATCTAAGAATGATGCCAATGTCTTATTTTATTATTAACTTTATCTACTTGATATAAGACAAGTTTTTACCTACTATAATTACACTTTATCCACTGACGCCAGAGCGAAATCATGTGTCATAGTATAATTTATGTCTGTGAACTAAATGCCTCTCCCTTTATTGAAAAATTTCATAGACAGTTCCAGTCGAAAATAGTTTAAACAAGTAATAAAAAAGTTATTTACTTGCTGACCGTTAATGCACAAAAGTCAAAAATTAGAATGTCACAGGTGTTATTGGCTCTCCTGACGTAGTTTACTCCGCGCACCACCACAACCCGCTCGTTTCTGGAGTACAGTCGTTTTCCAAATTTAATGTTTATAGACTTTTGTTTTCTGTTAAATTGTAGTTTAGTCTGTATTTTATTGACAGTTTTAGATTATTTTTCATTGTCTGTTACAGTTTGTATTTATTATATCATTTTGTAATAAATAACTTAAACGAAAAACACTCTTATCGAAATTTGTTAAAATGAACAATTGCGTGCGCCACTGTACACATGCGCTATCCCTTCCAAGTTTCACTCAGCGCTAGAGTTATTTGCTGCTAACTCTACACGCTGGTATATGTCTATCACTCAAGGATAACAGAGTAAATATGTTTGTAAATCATATTATTACATAATCCATCATTAAATAGAACTTTTATTGATTTATCGTAGTGCATTGAAAAATCTTAAATTTGTAACGAAGAAAAGAGCGCTCAAAGCGCTTTTGACTCCGGCCGTAATACTTAAAAATGATAAAACAGCAACCAAAAGAACAGATTAAAATTATTCAAATTTTAATAAGCAAGAGAGAACAAATGACTGTTGGCCTCCAAATAATCTATCATCGGATACTTAAGTCAGTTATTTAGGACACAATCGTTAAGAACTTCGACGTTCTCTTTGACAAGCTGTCTACTTGTCGATAGACAAAGGCGTCACTACAATCGTCGAATAGTTTTTTTAATGCTGACAGCACAATGGGCAAGCTAACGGGAGCTAGTGTTAAAATTTCCATTGTAATACATATGTCGTGGTAATCATATTCCCAAAACACTGTATTTTCAAAGAAACAGTGCGTAATTATTCATATTTCGACATACATAAATGCCAAATGTACTAAATTACTAACCCTGAAAAGACAACCAGGCTACGTAAACTTATTGAAGACAAAAAAATACTGCACCGGATTGAGGAGTGACATTGCTTTTAGGTCGCTTAGCCTGAACCTCCATTGCTAGTAACTCAACACAACGGTCCATTATGTGTCATGTAATCATTGCAAACTATCCGCTCAATCTGCAATGTTTACGCGAATAAATGAATAACAATTAGTTAAAATAGAAGATTTAAAACAAAAAAAAAACACATTTTCACATACACAGACAGTTTTTTATATCTGATTACTATACCATATATTATACAGCCCGAAAGAAGCCCAAAGAAGAACTAACGAATTGAAAAATTGATAAGTGACCGAGGTCTTAGAGATATCACCCTGATACTTTATTATGGGCAGATAGCGCAAGGGTCCCCGTGGGAGCTTGGAACGATTTTTACTTTCTAAGCATGTACTTGACCACAATCCCACCATGCAGTGCTGGATAGTAAAGTGCATCAGCTTGGTAAATGCATATTCGCTCTAGTCTTGGAAACGCCGACAGTGCCGACATTCTGATATAATTCTTATTCTGGAACGGTATTCTATCACCACCGCCCACTTGTGAAAGGTTTGCTTGCGTCTTTTATTTTTTAGACAAACGTATATTTTTCAAAGATTTCAATTTCTTTACATTTTTATAGCAACGGAAACTGCAAAAGCATTGAAATCAAGACAAACGTCTGGCTCAAAAGCGACGCCTACATTTGTTTAGAGTTACAATATCGGTTAAATAAAATGTTGAACATTTTAAAAAGTGGAAAGAAAGAGCTTAATGCTTTTATAACGTAGGTTAAATAAAAAAGCGCCTCTGTAAGACCTCTTACAATTTGTAAAGTAAATATTTCTCGCAGATGCTTCATATCACGTAAACAATTTCACGTTGATCGAGCTCACGTTATTTGTAATATTGAAAAAAATTAAACACAGACGTCGAGCAAATTAAACAAAAAATATTATTTACATAGATAACATAAAACTTATTCTTTTAAAATGTCTTTTTTAACCATCAATCGTATATTAAAAAGAGGAATTTAAGGGAAAACTTGACATGAACTTGTCTTGCGATGAATAATGCCTCGACCTTCTTTAGCATACCTGTATTATTGTTTATTGGTCTCAATTTGGAAAAAAAATAAAATGTATTTTTTATTATTATAAGAATTTATTTTGATTTTTTTTTAGTTTCAACCAACTTCAAAAGAGGAGGTTCTCAATTTGTCTGTATTTTTTATGTTTGTTACCGTATAATTTTTGACGGGATGAACCGATTTTGATGATTCTTTTTTTATTTCAAAGCTAGTGCTTTCCGTGTGGTCCCATTTAAATTTGGTCGAATTCTTAAAAAAGATGGACGAATAACTCAATATCACACCAACGGATTTCGACGATTCAGTTTTTATTGGAAAGGATGTACTTTAGGAGTAGTTAGATGAATGTTTAGTTACGTTCTGATTAAGTTTGATTGCCTAATATTGCTACGATAATGCGGAAATACAAAAAGGACGTCGGCGCGTAATAACGTCGGTTTTTGTGTTTACTCGTTAATATACTTTAATTTAAAATTTTCTGTTATTTTGGTTTTTTTTTTATTGAAACATTGTCCCTCGCCACTTATTCATTACATGCAGTCTTCTCCTATAAATGCGATGCCATTAACCAAAGAACTATTTCGCTCGACTTCGCTAACTTCGACGTCATACATTGACGATGTTTCATTATCTATTTCGTGTAAATGACCAGACATGCCCGGTTAATGTGTATGAAGAGTGAAAAATAACACTGTGATCAAGCATTGGCTCATCCAGGTACGCAATTAACGTCAATGTGTGGTCGGTTATACGATGGCAGCCAAAGGCGTGTACACATTACGATTCGGCGAGAGGGTATATGACGTTAGTACTTCACGCCATGTGCTTTGTTAATGCTCAAGTATAATTAAAGATGAGCTATAAAGAGGCGAATTTACGTGGGATTTGTATTATTTGCATGGAAAGTTTTCCCCCAAAATACATAGTCAACTGGCAATTTTTTTTACGGATTCTTTTGAATCATTAAACAGAAGAGAATAGAATTAGCTTCAGGAGTAGAAATTTCGTTACAATGACTAATTATGTATACAGATGTAACATATTTGATACAATAGGATCTTTCAATTACATATTACACTTTCACGCCCAAAAAGAAATACGTAGAAAAAGATCGAATGACATAATAATATGATACATATAATAAAATGGACACGGAATGGAGGAAAAGAAGTACCTCTGCGCGGTGGGATCTTTCAGGCCCAAAAACCTGGTGTGATAATGAATCATAAGTGTGAATAAATACTTAGTGTAACTAACTATGGAATTATTTTATTAATATAGGCTGTAACTCCCACTGTTGTGCCTTGTCTGTAAAGAGAGTATAAGGTCAGCCGCCAAGCGGCCTTATGGCGGATAAGCACAAGATACTTGGTTTCCTTACGATTTTTTTTTCACCGCCAAGCGCGTGTTTAATCAACGCTTAAAATGCAACAAACAAATTCCTTGGTGCCGTCACCGGAGATCGAGTTTGGTCGCTAGCGTCATGTCCAAATTGAAGCAACCACTGAGCTACCACTGACTATCAATTATGGTTAATATACTGTTGATATATGTATAGGAAAGACAAATAGAGAAGTCAGACCGTTCCTGGTCCAGAATGACGATCTTGCAGCCTAAAGATAAATGCTATCAACCGAGCCAATGTCGATGATTTAGATTCAATTACCACTCGATGTATGTCCTAAATGGGTCACTGTAATTAAGAAAGATGCATCGTGTATACGTTATAGTGTTTTATGTCTTACATTGTTAGTACAGGGATAGTTTATAATGGTGTTTTATTAATAACGGTACTCTTCCAACAGGCATTAACATCGACACTCGTTACGATGACGGACTTGGAAGTTAATGGTCTTTGTGAAAGCGTTGCATTTATTTGTTTTACAAATGAATTGGTTCTGAGAACAATTTGCCTCGACGCCAATTACTAAAACTAAACATTGGTGCGTCGGCTCTTAAAATTAAATATTGACATAACGCCATAGCCCATTACCTAACGCTACTTGTATTGCTACTAGGTAATAACGCATACAACTGATAAACGAGTAAGCTAAGCGCGACTGTTCGCTTCCCGAAGTCCGACACAAAGTTAGTTTAGCTTTTGAATGTCCCTTAGATTATCAGTGAAATAGCAACCGAGCGAGTCGGGGTTCGGCCCTCTCGGGCGCCCTCGGATCGGAATGCTTGCGCGTAAGCGTACTAAGAGCTATAAGATGCAGACCTAAGAGCAATGCAGGTAGCATAGCTCTTAGGTCGCTTAGACCGAATCTCAATCCGGTGAAGCAGTCAAGGCCCACTTCTCTGGCCAATCTGTGTAGTTCGTCATTAAAAAAAAAGCGCGACTAACCGACAGTAAAGATTTTGATCCTACCATTACATTAGATGCCAAACAAGTATATTTACGAGTAAAAACAAAAACCGACTTGAAATCGAGTCAAACGTTAAACGCTATAACGCACGGATGTCCCTTTTTGTATTTCCGAATTATCGTAGGAAATCAAAATCTTAATAACAACGCAAACTTTCAACAAACTTCTCTTAATGTTTAATTAACATATTTTCTAATAAAAATGATTCCATCTAAATCCGTTTGGCATGATATTGACTTATTCTTCCGTTGATCGCGCACATACTTAGTACAAATTTAAGCATATATGGTTTTCTGTCATTCGTGTCAGTGGTCATTGACACGGGAAGCACCAGCTTTCATATAAAAAAACAATCATCCAAATCGGTTCACCCAGTCGAAAGTTATGAGGTAACAGAGAAGGAAAACATACAAAAGAATTGAGAACCACCTTTTTTTTGAAGTCGGTTAAAATATATAGCGCTGTTAAGGATTCCTTGGACAGTCTACCGCACAAACTTGCCGGTCCTTAAAGAGGTCAATATAAAAAAAAACTCCTGACATCTGGTGGAATGAGATTTTTTGGTCATATTGCACGAAGAGACGCCAACTATCTGGTTTAAACAGACAGATTTGTAGTGATTGGGAATTGGGAGAGGTCGAAATAAAAAAGACCTAGAGGCCGTGTTGGTATATTTAACCGACTTATAAAAAGGAGGTTTTCAATACGTCCGTTTACACACACAGCCGCAACCTTGATGACCACTATGATACCAATGAACGTTAATTTTGAACAGAATTTGTCTAGCAGATTTGAGGCCCAGACCTATTGCCATTTCATTTCATTGTCAGAATTATGCCGTAGGATCAAGAGAGAGCAGTGCACGCACACATTTTGTCTCTCGAACAAACGTGTATATATCATATTTTATATATATTTAATATACGCATATAGATCGAGCAGCACTTCGAGAGCAACACTTCAATCGTGTGGCCTATAGCACACTCGTTTTTTATTATATTTTGCATTTTTAAAAATTAAAATAATAATTAAAATAAATAAAATTAAATTATTAATTTTAAAAGTTTGGATTAATTACGTTCATTTTGAGCGAACTTTCGAATCTAATTTGTTGTCAGTTTTCATTTTAACTCGTCCATATATGTATGTATTAAATTTAGAACGTTGATAGCACTAATTAGTTATCTACAACAATGCATCCGCACAAATTGAGGATGCATGCGTATCAGCACGTGCAGCGAGTCAGTTGTAACATATTTAAAGAGTTATGGACAGAAGCATTACTCAATACGAAGCCTTTTAAGTTTATAGGATAATATTGTCTTACATCTTACTGGTAATACACAAATAGAACGTTAGTAGGTGACTTTTGTCATTTTTATAAAGCTGTGTAAAAATAAATTAAAAGGTAATCTATACATATATATAAATGAAATTGGAGTGTTTGTTTGTGATAGTAAAATAATCTCTTTCTACTACATGCATAGTAACTTAACCTACTTTTAGAAAAATTAAAATAATAATTAAAATAAATAAAATTAAATTATTAATTTTAAAAGTTTGGATTAATTACGTTCATTTTAAGCGAACTTTCGAATCTAATTTGTTGACAGTTTTCATTTTAACTCGTCCATATATGTATGTATTAAATTTAGAACGTTGATAGCACTAATTAGTTATCTACAACAATGCATCCGCACAAATTGAGGATGCATGCGTGTCAGCACGTGCAGCGAGTCAGTTGTAACATATTTAAAGAGTTATGGACAGAAGCATTACTCAATACGAAGCCTTTTAAGTTTATAGGATAATATTGTCTTACATCTTACTGGTAATACACAAATAGAACGTTAGTAGGTGACTTTTGTCATTTTTTATAAAGCTGTGTAAAAATTAAATTTCAAAGGTAATCTATACATACATATAAATAAAATTGGAGTGTCTGTTTATGATAGTAAAATAATCTATTTCTACTACATGCATAGTAACTTAACCTACTTTTAAAAATTTAAATAAATAATTTTTAATCGCGGGGCGCAGCTAATTTTCTAAAATGTATCTTTTTTCAAGATCAATACCGTTGAAATGCGGTCATTATAGGATATGCAAGGGATGTTAATTTCGTTTGTTCGACTTCGACTGTCCGTATATAGTGGCGTTAAATGTTAAACCCTTAATCTTAATTAAAATCTTTAATATACTTTTTTTTAATTCTCACCGAAAATTTAGTGCCTATAATTAATTGTTCTTGTAAACCTCTCTCGAAAGCGTAACGAAAACATGTTACACCTGTCTACCCCAATTGGAAAAACAAGACGAGAACACTACCTCGGTCTTAGTATGAGAGACATGATTCGTAAGAAGGCCGTATCTCACAGTTATTGGAAAATGACAGGAATTATTACTAAGCCCTAACACGAATTACATTCTCGGTTACCAAAACAAGTGGTGAGTCAGTCGAGAAAGTATGAGTCAGTGTTGCCTGCAGGAGTAATAATAATAAACATACTATTCAAGATACATGAACAAGCAAAAAAAATATTTTTAAGGGACTTCAAAATAGGAGATTTTCAATCGATATACTTTTTAACTGACTTCAAAAGAGGAGGTTCTCAATCATTTTGTATTTTGTAATATTTTTTTAATGTTTGTATACTCATAGCGCTTTCAGTTCTGTAATGATTTTGTTGTTGTTTTTTGAATGAATAAAATCAAATACGTTAATAATAATACGTAATTTTGTTGCAATAATATAGGATATTGCATTCCAAATATAACGAAAATTCCTAAACGATTTTTAGTTATATATTAGATGAAATAGTGATTTTTAATTGTAATATTAGTAGGTTTATGATGATCCAAGACTATTTTTATTCTCATAACGACAAGGAATACCAGTATGGGGTGATAATGGTAAGTTTATGACAATCCAAGACTATTTTTATTCTCATAACGACAAGGAATACCAGTATGGGGTGATAATGGTAAGTTTATGACAATCCGAAACCAGATATGTACTCCATAATTATATGTGGAAGAAAGAAGATAATACAGGCGCCAGAACTACGTAATATAACTATGATACTACAGAAATAATAGATGACGAACTACACAGATTAGCCAGAGAAGCTGGCCCCCCGTTGAGGGGTAACCTCGGCTTGGACGGTTACTATGTTACGCGTAAGCATTCCCATCCGAGGGCGCTCGAGAGGGCCGAACCACGACTCGGTCGGGAGTAGAAGTAATAGACGGCGTTCACGCATAATGGCTTTTAACGTTCGATTCGGTGTTACGGTTAGACGTTTACATTTATGTTTAGTTTCATTTGAAGTCGTAATTTTTACTTGAAAATATACTTGCATTAAACCTTTCACACTTTTCTGAGTTATCGTCGCGTTGTCTAGACTTCGAGGACGAATGGGCCGAATGGAGTTGTAATAGCGGCCCCACAGCCACCCAGTAAGGGTGCGTTAGCAGCAGATTCAAAGTATTATCGTGATATTTTATAGCCTATATTTGTGCCCAATAGTGTAATAGTACTTTACATGAAATTGGAGTGTCTGTTTGTGATAGTAAAATAATCTCTTTCTACTACATGCATACGAGTAGTAACTTAACCTACTTTTAGAAAAATTAAAATAATAATTAAAATAAATAAATAAAATTATTAATTTTAAAAGTTTGGATTAATTACATTCATTTTGAGCGAACTTTCGAATCTAATTTGTTGTCAGTTTTCATTTTAACTCGTCCATATATGTATGTATTAAATTTAGAACGTTGATAGCACTAATTAGTTATCTACAACAATGCATCCGCACAAATTGAGGATGCATGCGTATCAGCACGTGCAGCGAGTCAGTTGTAACATATTTAAAGAGTTATGGACAGAAGCATTACTCAATACGAAGCCTTTTAAGTTTATAGGATAATATTGTCTTACATCTTACTGATAATACACAAATAGAACGTTAGTAGGTGACTTTTGTCACTTTTTATAAAGCTGTGTAAAAATTAAATTAAAAAGGTAATCTATACATATATATAAATGAAATTGGAGTGTCTGTTTGTGATAGTAAAATAATCTCTTTCTACTACATGCATACGAGTAGTAACTTAACCTACTTTTAGAAAAATTAAAATAAATAAAAAAGAAAAGTTTTTAATCGCGGGGTGCAGCTAATTTTCTATAAATTTATCTTTTTTCAATATCAATACCGTTGAAATGCGGTCATTATAGGATATGCAAGGGATGTTAATTTCGTTTACATAGGACGTTACGTTCTCTTTCTTCCGTTTAACTATGATATTTCGCATATAAAAGAGACTGTCCATAATAATGGCGTTAAATGTTAAACCCTTAATTATGTTAATTAAAATCGGTTTTTATATTTACTCTATAATTAATTGTTCTTGTAAACCTCTCTCGTAGCATAACGAATACATGTTACACCTGTCTACCCTAATTAGATAAACAAGACGAGAACACTACCTCGGTCTTAGTATGAGATACATGATTCGTAAGAAGGCCGTATCTCACAGTTATTGGAAAATGACAGGAATTATTACTAAGCCTTAACACGAATCACATTCTCGGTTACCAAAACAAGTGTTGAGTCAGTCGAGAAAGTATGAGTCAGTGTTGCCTGCAGGAGTAATAATAATAAACATACTATTCAAGATACATGAACAAGCAAAAAAAATATTTTTAAGGGACTTCAAAATAGGAGATTTTTCAATCGATATACTTTTAACTGACTTCAAATAGAATATTACGAATTATAATAAATCAGAAGCTAACGAAGCACTCATCAGCTATCCTTAAAGTACATCCTTTTCAATAAAAATGAATTATCGAAATAGGTTGGCGTGATATTGAGTTATTCGTCCATTTGTTGCGCGCATACAAATTTAAGACTGAAATGATTGTATCAAATTAACGTATATAGGCTGTAAGTTTTAAATATTTTTTTCGCATTCCTTCCTTTTATGACACCTTTCAATACCAGTACAAAATATATTAATTTAAAAAATACTCCCAATTTAAAATCAACATTCAATGTAACTAGGAAAGATTTAACATTCGTTTTAAAAGCAGTTTATGTCAGTTCAGTAACTGCATAACACGTGTTTAAAACAGGAAAGACAACAAATTAGTATCAATTAATATTCATCACCAGTTATAAATAGTGAGATCAATGGAAATTCATTAACATCGAACAATGGCGATAACAAACCCCTATAAACACTACAAACTGATTAAAATTTAAAGTCGTCCATTTCTTATTGCGACCAGTGTTATATATAATTTTAATTCCATGGAAATAAAATTTGCTACTTACGTATTTTAACGAAAAAAAAAACAATTCCAATTGACCGAACAAACAAGCATACAACTAAAGTGTCTAAAATATCACAATTCCCTAAACGGTTACATAATGATCATTTCTCCGCCATTACCTCCATGAACACAGCAACAACAATAAAAAAAACAAACAAATTAATGCACTTTACCGATTTTCACAATAGAACACTGGTCAATATAATGTTAAAAATTAAAAAAAAAATGTTTTATAATTTTTTATGAACTATATACACACAATTGTTATACTAACACCCTTAAATTGAAATTTTATTTTTCTCGCGAATCGTAAATATCGCGACGAGCGTGCACAAGACGGCGACACTGTAGCAACACGTTTGCGTTCCGACTACCAAATGACAAATGCGCGTCAACGGGTTGCTCGTTTGTTTACCTCCGAGGTTTCGCTCACTCAAGTTCAAGGGATTACGAAAAAGGAACACTGGCTAATGGCCAACTTAACTTGAGCTCTGAGAGTCAAGCGTTTTAATCTTTATTGTTCCTTAATTGACAGGTGGGGAATGTCACCTAAAAGTGGTCCATTTTAAAATGTCGTTGGGAGTCGAGCGATTATCTATGAAGGAAGGCGTATCTACGAACAACGCTGATGTCATACAGAATATTATGTTTTGATAAGCATGTTGGTATAATTGACAGTTTAAAACAAACAAATTAATGCACTTTACCGTACCATTTTCACAATAGAACACTGGTTAATATAATGTTAAAAATTAAAAAAAAATGTTTTATAATTTTTTATGAACTATATACACACAATTGTTATACTAACACCCTTAAATTGAAATTTTATTTTTCTCGCGAATCGTAAATATCGCGACGAGCGTGCACAAGACGGCGACACTGTAGCAACACGTTTGCGTTCCGACTACCAAATGACAAATGCGCGTCAACGGGTTGCTCGTTTGTTTACCTCCGAGGTTTCGCTCACTCAAGTTCAAGGGATTACGAAAAAGGAACACTGGCTAATGGCCAACAACTTGAGCTCTGAGAGTCAAGCGTTTTAATCTTTATTGTTCCTTAATTGACAGGTGGGAATGTCACCTAAAAGTGGTCCATTTTAAAATGTCGTTGAAGTCGTAATTTTTACTTGAAAATATACTTGCATTAAACCTTTCACACTTTTCTGAGTTATCGTCGCGTGGTCTAGACTTCGAGGACGAATGGGCCGAATGGAGTTGTAATAGCGGCCCCACAGCCACCCAGTAAGGGTGCGTTAGCAGCAGATTCAAAGTATTATCGTGATATTTTATAGCCTATATTTGTGCCCAATAGTGTAATAGTACTTTACATGAGGGTCCGTCGATCGACATACATCGTACCGAGATTATGGCAAAAAAATGTTGTAGGAAGTATTAAGTATATTAACAAAACTGACTTCAAATAGAATATTACGAAATATAATAAATCAGAAGCTAACCAAGCACTCATCAACTATCCTTAAAGTACATCCTTTTCAATAAAAAATGAATTATCGAAATAGGTTGGCGTGATATTGAGTTATTCGTCCATTTGTTGCGCGCATACTTTGTGCAAATTTAAGACTGAAATGATTGTATCAAATTAACGTATATAGGCTGTAAGTTTTTAAATAATTCTTTTTCGCATTCCTTCCTTTTATGACCCCTTTCAATACCAGTACAAAATATATTAATTTAAAAAAATACTCCCAATTTAAAATCAACATTCAATGTAACTAGGAAAGATTTAACATTCGTTTTAAAAGCAGTTTATGTCAGTTCAGTAACTGCATAACACGTGTTTAAAACAGGAAAGACAACAAATTAGTATCAATTAATATTCATCACCAGTTATAAATAGTGAGATCAATGGAAATTCATTAACATCAAACAATGGCGATAACAAACCCCTATAAACACTACAAACTGATTAAAATTTAAAGTCGTCCATTTCTTATTGCGACCAGTGTTATATATAATTTTAATTCCATGGAAATAAAATTTGCTACTTACGTATTTTAACGAAAAAAAAAACAATTCCAATTGACCGAACAAACAAGCATACAACTAAAGTGTCTAAAATATCACAATTCCCTAAACGGTTACATAATGATCATTTCTCCGCCATTACCTCCATGAACACAGCAACAACAAAAAAAAACAAACAAATTAATGCACTTTACCGATTGTCACAATAGAACACTGGTCAATATAATGTTAAAAATTAAAAAAAAATGTTTTATAATTTTTTATGAACTATATACACACAATTGTTATACTAACACCCTTAAAATGAAATTTTATTTTTCTCGCGAATCGTAAATATCGCGACGAGCGTGCGCAAGACGGCGACACTGTAGCAACACGTTTGCGTTCCGACTACCAAATGACAAATGCGCGTCAACGGGTTGCTCGTTTGTTTACCTCCGAAGTTTCGCTCGCTCAAGTTCAAGGGATTACGAAAAAGGAACACTGACTAATGGCCAACTTAACTTGAGCTCTGAGAGTCAAGCGTTTTAATCTTTATTGTTCCTTAATTGACAGGTGGGGAATGTCACCTAAAAGTGGTCTTTTTTAAAATGTCGTTGGGAGTCGTGCGATTATCTATGAAGGAAGGCGTATCTACGAACAACGCTGATGTCATACAGAATATTATGTTTTGATAAGCATGTTGGTACAATTGATAGTTTAAACAAAACAAAAGTTAGTAGTACATCAAGAAGTTTTTTTAACTACAATATAATTTCAATAATTATTTTATTATAATTACAAAAATGAATAACTTTTACAAAACTTTACCACTTACTATAAATATGTAAAACGAACTATAAAAATGTTTTGTAAAATTTAATTTCCGCTTCCCTAGAAACTTATAGCGGAAGATATTGACGTATAAACAAATTTTTGTCTGTGAGCACAGTATTATGCAAACGGGAAGTTGTATAAAATGTTACAAATTAAATTTCGTAATATTTGTAAATAGGAGTGGTAAAACAATAATAATTATTTACTTATTTTATTTATTAATATTTACATATTTAGTAACTATTTAACATACCAAATAATAATTATATTAAAAAATACTTTTGAATAGTTTCTACTTTGATTGCAACATAAATTCAATAACATTTGACGTTTAAACAACCTAGAAAACTGTAAGAAAGTAAAATAACCTTGCATACGGCTTGTTCTATAATGGATCGTTTGCAGACGTTATGTCTATTCTGTTGTCTTGCTTGAAAGGAAATTGAAGTGCTGATTTTGCTAAAAGCATGGGGGGATAGTTGTTAAAGGTCAATCCTTTGTTTGTTACGCTAAACATTTAAGGTTCAAAATTAAAAGTTTCTTTTTCGCCTGTGGATTATTCGAAGATGTGTTTTGACGTGAAACAAGTGAACAAGTTTTATTTATATTTGTTAAAGAAATTTAAAGAAGTGCCGACACTTTTTCAACGGACAACACAGGCTCATAATTTGTTGTCGGTTGAATCGGTTAAGAATACGTAATGCTCCGTCGTCTATACATAGAAGAGATCCATAGTGTTATACACTGTTTTAGTGAAATCAAACTAAAATCTATATAAAAATGAATGTTTGTCTGTACGCGCATAACTTCCGAACTACAGCACCATATTGAATTACTTTTATGTGTTTGTATTTTTAGGACACGGTTGGTATATAAAATAAAAGATTTTTATTAAACTCAGATTCATAAAAGCTCATTAAAGTAAAGTGTACAAGACAGATTGACGTTTAGTTGAGGTTCTACTACTAACTACTATCAAAAACTAAGGAGGTACGAGGTTTGCCTGATCAGTTAGTTATCTATAAAAGAAACTGGGACGCAACTACAAGTATCTTATCAGACAATGAACGAACAATGTTCGCAGTCGGTCATGATATTAAATATTGTTCAGTGATTCTTACAATTAGTCACTGTATAAATGATGGATACGTAACGATATTTGTGCTATATGATAACTAATTTTAAATTTCAATACCCTAACGGTTTAGGGTGCGGTCTGTGAATCGTGAGGTCGTAGGTTCAAATCTACCATTCGACTATTTACGTGAAAGAATGTCTGTAATATTTAACAAAAAAAATTTTGTTAACATTCTTAAAAAATATATATATGCGTGGGTTATGATCGAGTAGACTGTAGAAGAATAGTATTAATAAAGCTTTTCTGTAGTCTTCTTTCTGTACACTTTGTGGCCTATACAGTTATGGAGGTTTTAGAATCCGACTGACAAGTATTGCGACCGAAGAAAGTGCCACGTCACTAACCACCCTCAAGTCGGTCAATCCATTAAGCCTTTTTTTTCTTATATTTAAGGCTGCAATATATAACTGAATTGGTTGCCATGTCAGTGTTAAATTTATTCTTGTTTTTTTACATGTGAGTTATAATAAATGTTGTTTAGTCTGCTATTGAATTAATCCTTTTCCATTTTTTACTTGTATTTAGTCTGTACTTTTAAAGCGCAATGCTTATTATATGTATTTTTTATTAGGAAAAGAATACAAACGTCAGACTATATTTAAAAGAAACAGCCTATATATTATTTCCTACTATTGGACATATGCCGTCTCTTTAAAAACCTTATAAGGGCATGGTCCGTCACGCGACCGCAGTGCGATTTGGCGGGACTACATGTCTTAGATATAGCTTAGACATGTGGCAATTGGTCTATTCGTAATGTTTTCCTTCAGCGCCTACACGCGTGTGGTAAATCAAGATTTAAAATCACCAGCCCTTTATAGCGAAGCACAGCCTAAACTTCTTTTTTGATTAACTGAGCATAAGCGTCCTCTTTTAGAAGAATCCTCGGCCTATTCGGCATTTACTGAGGAGTTATAGTATTTTGACCCGAGGCTATCCTAGAGGGCCCAAGCACGGCTCGGTCGGCTGCTTCAGTCGCTACATTACAGAATTTACTTTCTCCTGATTACAAATATCTAAGAGTATGTTTTTATTTCAATAATACTATCTTAGATGTACTGAACCAGATAGATTTTCCAATAGATCTCAATAGATGTCACTTTCAATAATCGAGATAATTACAACCTCTTAACAATAGATGGCGCTACAATTCCTAAGTTCTTAATATTAAAGACAACACAAAAAATGTTATAATTTATATATGGATTTTATCTATTAATGGTCTATCTGTCAAACCACCCAGTTACAAAATTACTGTACACCTAAAATTTATGAGGAAAATACTTGCTTTGCTCTAAAGATTACAATACTTTATAGCATAGCAACCTTTATCGCTACCAGACTTGCCCATTTTAAGAAGTCATTTCATAATAATATTTGTACAAATCAAATATTTGTAAACTGGTATCATTAGCCTAATTAAGGCGTAAGTAAAACAAAGAAACTTGCGTCCCTTTCATTCCTGTCTAAATTTACAAATCTCTGTCAATGTTTGTGCCGGCAATGCTTTGTCCGCCGGAATTATTCGCACAAAGAAACGGTCACGCTTTTGTTCCCTTAATGAGACTGACTCATTCAGAATAATGTCAAGTCTATGTGACATATTTTAGTTACAGAATAACATGACGACATTTTAAATATGTAATTATTGTAGTTTTGTTATCGGACGCCCACCGCATTTTACGAAAGAAACTTAATGTATAAAAACCTACATAAAGCCGCGTGCAATTGCTTTTTAAAGTGGCTTTTACAATTTGTTTGGGATGAGAGGTGAATTGCTTAGTACTATGTTCGATAGGGCTCCTTATGAGGTACTTTGTTTTGGAAACGGAACTCTAAACACTCTGATTCTATGTTTATAAATAGATTAGCTTAAATTAGAAGAGCATTCCAAGGGTTGTGCTCCCGAGATGATCCCATCAATTTTTGAGGTGAAAACTTCTTTAGGCACATTTTAGTAGGGGTAAATCTAATGGGTCTATGGTTACTGACATGACAATTTTATATCCATATTTTATCATGTTCTTGTACAGCCAGTAATATATTTTAATAATATACTATAACATCATGAACCAACTAAGCATGTATATAATTGTTGCTGGGAGTGGCAACAGATGTGAAAACCCGATTGATGTTGGTCATTTTAAATGAAGTTTATAATTTACTAGCGGTAGTCCAACTTTTTTTTTGACTGTCAATTGTTTTTAGACGAACCTTCCCAAATTAGCCAAAGATGCTAACTTTGACTGTTTCATGGGATTGTGAGGTGGTATAACTCTAAGTCGCTTAGCCGGTGACTGGTATCCTCGGCTCGGACGGTTGCTGTTCTACGAAATAATTCAAAAAAAGTTAGTCACCAGTACCAAGTAAGGCCAGGGACCCTAAATATCAGTGTTATGTCTCGTTTACCTCACTTTCTATTTGCATTGATAGCTACATAAGTTACATTTGACCTCAATTGATATCTGTCGAAACACGGCCTGTTGATAACATCCCGACGCTGTGTCCGGTTCTTATCACTCGACGTCCTCAACGTTACGTTTTGTTGAATTGGAATAAATACATCGATTCAAGTTCTGTACATACATACATTCAGCGTGATTTTAAGTTATTCGTCTATAGGTAACAAATATTAAAAAACATACAGACAAATTAAGAAACTCCTCATTTTTTCAAGTCGGTTAGAATACCTAATCTTATGGATTAGGTA
Organism: Meandrusa payeni; assembly: GCA_029286785.1. Classification (NCBI taxonomy): domain Eukaryota; kingdom Metazoa; phylum Arthropoda; class Insecta; order Lepidoptera; family Papilionidae; genus Meandrusa; species Meandrusa payeni. The sequence continues at coordinate 14,408,606 of JAGSMX010000004.1, forward strand.
TTTTTATTAGGATTTTTTATTAGGTGTTACCGTGAAATATACGAGTAGTGTAACTTTTTCACTCAAATATGTAGTTGACAACAAAATGTACAACAACATCAATACGTGTATACTTAAGACATAAATCGTGAGCAATAACTTAAAAGCTCATTAAGCCACCCTTTACATTCCTCTGCGAACATATTTACGACAACTTAATTACAACGCCCACATTATAAAGGTGAAGATACACCAGAACAATTTTTATTAGATACATCTTGTATTTTTCTTTTTTTATTATTTTTGATTTATTATCGCTAATAACTACATGAAGATCGAGCCGTTAAATTTGTACATCAAATTCTTCGTTCGAGTACAAGCCTGCTAATTCTGATAAGTTTTCGGTGTTTAAATAAACAAAGATTCATTATTACACATGGGTACAATAGTAACTCATAGGAAGCAGATAGAGCTTGCTATCTCTGTCTACCCCAATACGGTTAAAGTGATGTGTAAACTTATAAAAATAGTTTCGGTTATAACAGTAACGAGTTTCTCAATTCGTCTGTATGTTTTTCTATCATTCTTATTTTCATTTGAATTTGGTCCAATTGTGACAATGGAATCCATGAGAAAAGCAAAGTTTTAAATTTGTATTATATATGTGCGTCATAAATGGACGGATAACTCATTATCACTCCAACCGATTTCGATGATTATTTTTTATTGGAAAGCATGCACTTCAAGAGTACTTTAATGAGAGTCTGGTTAGGTTCTGATTAATACTTCGTAATATTGCTACTATAATTCGGAAATACAGAGAGGATGTCCGCCCATAATAGTGTTTAACGTTTCGTTTGATTTTGGTTTTGCTCGTAAATATTTGAATAATACGACTCATTATGTGAAAAAAGATAAAAATGCAATACACATATTTAGTTTTATGATGTTGTTAGCTTAAAGCTTATATTATTTTACCGGGACGAGTGGTTGCAAATAGTCTTAGAGCGCCCAGACTGAATTGTTATAATGAGTACGTAGTAGTGTAGTCCAAGGAACTTGCCTCGAACCTTGAAAAAATATGATAGAGAATTTCAACCATTAGATCAAAGTGGCCATCGAATTACTGCGAAATCTACTTAAAACAGGCGTGGGAGCTCGAGTGTTCGGGCGGTTCGCTCAAGTTGCATAGTACGCTAGCAACCCGAGTTCGATCCCCGGTGCCGGCACCAATAAATTTGTTGTTTCAATTTTATGTGCTGATTAACCATGCGCTCGGCAGTGCAGGAAAACATCGTGAGGAAACCCACATGTTTTAAAACATTTTTCTAAAACATGTGAAGTCTGCCAATCCGCATTAGGGCCGCGTGGCAGACTATGCCCTTATACTCTCTTTACAGAAGGCCTGTGCCCAGCAGTGGGACATATATATTATATATATAAAGGCTGTAACTTTAACTTTAACTACTTAAAACATACATCTATATAAATATAAAAAAGAGAGATGATTATATATATATTATAATTAGATATTTATTTGTTATATGTATATAAATGGTCACACAAAAGTGTTGCACGTTGTATTAATAGTAATAATTAATTTGTGGATAGTGTCGTTGATAGTGTTGCTACATATTTTTTTGTATTAAGTTTATTTTATAATTTAATTTTACTTTCTAAGCATGACTACGATCCCACCTGATGTTAACTGGAAATGCAGTTGTAATGTTTAATGTGTTGTGTTGTTTCAATTGAGCTATTGTTTATTGTCCCAAATATAGAGAGAAAAATCCACCACACCACAAACCACTTACACCTAAGCAAAATGAAGTGCAGATATTAAAAAATACTTGACGTCGCCGGAACTGTGTGCTTTGAAGGTCAATCATCCGATATTTATGATCAAGTAAGGACATATATACATCTTAAAATCATACACTAGTAGTTGTTGTCGCAATTTAAAATGGAAATATGGCTGCGAGCACACGACTGAATCACTTGGACATGCTGTTCAAGAATCGATCGGATTTCAATTTGAATATTACTCGTTCGTTTTCTCTGTCTTCCACACGCGAGCCGGTCTTACTCCGGCTTACATACATGCTAAACTCGCGTTTTTCAATTTATTAATAAGTACCTGGATGACCGATGATGATATAGCTTTGCTCGGTATTTTTTGTTTGAATTAAATGCGTTGATAAAGGGCTCCCAATAATAGTTTTTCTCATTATTTTCTATAATTTTGACCTAGAAAAAAATTGGAAATTTTCTAAAAATGAATCCTAGCTATATCGATTTATTACCCCGAAACCCTCTCCCTTCTTGTCACTTCTTCAAGTTCACTCAAGTAGTAGCAGTAGTAGTCTCACTACAAAATCTTTGCTTATTATGTTTGAAACTGCAATGCCAAGAAATCCTCCAATTAATTCAATTAATGAAGATAACAGTTGAAACAAACTCCAACAGTGCATATTTAAATTTTTTTTTATAATTTCGAATACCCTAATATAGGCTCTTTCTTGTGTAGTTACCGGCCCCTTCCCTGCCCTTTCCTAAATCCGGCCCTGATCAATATATTCTTAAAACACACAAAATTGTGTCTTGAGATTTAATACGACAGCATTAATACCACAATTTATGTAGCATTCATAAGAAACAGTGCTGATTATTTACAATGAAGTCATCAGTCAACCAGAAAGTGGCACGATATATGTAAGCCTATGTCCAGTAGTGATTGTCCTACGGCTGTAATTATGATGATGCCAGTGAATGTTACTAATTTGTAACGCGTCATTGAGGAGTGATATGGTTGATAGAAGTTTCTGGAAACCTGTTGAGATTAACAAATAGTCCAAGAACCCAGGATAAGCTATATCATGATTTAACGAATTTCTATTAGGAGGTGATAGGGGTGACTATTTGCGATAATTTTGTACTTATGTTTTTTAGCTTTTTTCGAAATGAGTCAGAAATGCAACTTCAAAAAAGTTTCAATTTAAATCTCATTTTTTCTACTAAAAATTATAAAACCACAATTATCGGTCCACATTTAAAAATGCGAGATGAAAAACGATACGATGTCAATATTTTTTTGAGATTTATCTCCACTAAAATGCCACAAAAATGTATAAAACTTGGCTGACAGATTATTTAAAAATTTAACCATCTTCTCAGCTCTCCAAAAATGCATAACAACTGGGAATTTCCAATAAATTAATTAAATATCTAATGGAGAGACCTAAAGCTAATGGATATACATCGAATAACAATAACCTTGTAATTTAATTTATCGTTTTCTATTATCGTATTTTGTACAATCACAAAAAATCAGCTAACCTTGCTATATTGTTATACGGGTGTTAATTTAACGGCATGTGAAGTCGCGTGAACAACTTGATAGTTCATAGCGTGCGGGGTCTTGCCTCGAAATTGCGTTTTTACGACGTGTCTAAATGATACAGATAATAAAAATAATTTCATAATTTCTGTGGAACGAACTATCGTATGTGTCATATAGCAATCTCTAATATTATTGCATTTTATCTACTTACGGTGTGAATAAGAAAAAAATTGTTTTATGTTGGCAAATGACCTTGGATTCCAAAGATATGTATAACTCAAAAATAAAGATGTGAATGAAAGCATGTTAAATAAGATATTGTCACGTATATGATCTTAATCAACAAGCTACAATGGACTGACGACCTCATAACGGACGGAGGAGGAAGCTGAATGCAAGCCATGCATATCGTTGGTTATGCCTAACTCCAGCAGCGGATATCCTACAGCTGAGTGAGGTATTTGACAATCCAAGACTAAGTAAATACTCTTTAACGATAACGAGCAAGAATATGAAAAAAAAAAAGAATATTGGCACAAGAACATCGTAGTACAACAACAACATTTCGGGTATAAAAGAGAGCATTCACGCGTTTAATGTTTAAACGTCATTGATTTAATTTGATGAATAAAAAAATACAGACGAATTGGCAATCTCTTAATTTTTCAAGTCGGTTAATAAAATATCAGTCCTTGCTCCGTATTGCACCGGCAGACGGCACTGAGAGGTGAATGTGTTGGTAAATGTTCATGCTAATTACCCGCGCTTCAATGTCAGACGAGTGAAGCTAAGGTCGATGGTTTTTGCAACCACCTAATCGGACAGTTATTGCATCCGGAAATATTGAACTCATCTTTGAAAACACCATCTGATAGACGTACAATTCTATAATTATCATTACAATTGTTATTATTAAACCTATGACCTAATGTATTATTGTTAAATAAATAAAGACTGACCTGAAATAAAATCATCAATCACCGTATGACTGCCTCGACAAAAATAATTTAAAACAATTCATGTCATTTTTTTATTTGAGCATTTTACTGAAAACTGTAAAAATTCAGACCTTATGCGATATTTTTAAACACAATTACGTCAAATGACTTGTTTTGGCGACAGATATGTATAATTAGAAACGCAGATAACTAAGCTATCGTCTACAAGTACAATTCAAACTAGATATGTTACAATAACAAAAAATACATATATTTGTTATTCCTATTTTAATAACCAATAACTATAGCTCTCATTTTCTTTTTTCCCAACCTGTTATCTGTTTTTGTCGCATCTTATGACGTTTCAAATATCATATTAAGTGAGATAGGCTCATGCACTGGGCACAAATTTAACTAAAGGCGAAACAGAATCGAACTCTCTATGGTCAAATATCTTCAACAACACCTTCAAGGTCAAAGTGAACAGATACTTGCTAGGCTCACGTGTACTACCTTAAGCGTCATATTCGCCAACCATCAAGCGAGATTGAAGACAAAGCGAAGCCAAGAATAGCAGATTCTGCGTTCAATTCACAGTAGACACAAGTATATTACATTTGCGTGTAAGTACTAAGTGTTTGTGAAATCTATGTTATATTTGCAATCCACTGTCATAAAGTATCTTTTAAAAATACTTGGACCATGACGTAACTAAAAATGGTGATAATCAATAATGTAAATGATTGTCTAACAACGACGCACACGCCATTGACTATACAAGAGGAATGACCATAGATAAAAAATAGGCAACAAGGCAATTGAACTCTCAACTACTGCGTAACAATGACAAAGCGACGCGGACGCAACAAATTAAAAAGAACGCGAGGAATGAACTAGTTATAGCAACAATTAGTTCAATGAAATTTATTGAATAAACATATTAATCACTGATACGTGGAATATATAATACAAGAGATCCGCTATTGTCTCGCTTCAGCTTATTATACCTTGTCATTGATTTAACAAATGTCAAATTGGACTATAGACAATAGAATTTCATTTCAATGGAATATTTCGTAAGCAGTTTTATTAAACAACGATTATTATTTAAACAATATATACAGAAATAAATACGCTACTAAAAGGCATATTACTAATTATTTTTTTTTTTTGTAACGACTTTGTTTGTCCTTTGCAGTCAGGCGGCTTAGACTAAACCTCTTTAGGGAGTAACTCGGCGCAACAGGGGCCACGGCCGTCCTTTCTGTAGTTTTACAATAAAAGGTAATCAAAAAAACGTCACTCTATTCTTTAGACTCGTGGTATAGCCTAGCCTATACATACTCTATGATCTATAGTAATTCGCTCTAGTTTGACTAGAACTATATCTCTGTATGATGCCTTCGGCTCGAGGTGCGTGATATCGGTGACTTGATTTCTTCAATATGTTGAATTTTCTATTTATTTATTAATTAAAATATTATGTACTTCTATTATTTTATTTAATATACATAGATCTAAGAACTATTTAAAGACCCATTACAGTTAAAGTATTATATATTTATTATTAGTTATTATTGTTGGCATTATGTCCAATTTGTCCGTTCCTTTCTTTAATTGTATTTTTCTTTATTTTTTAATGTGTGCCAATAAATTAAATGTCTATGTTTTTAATATATAATGTGTTGATTGTCTGTGTATGGGTGAGAATGTGTGTGTTTTCGTTAACTATATTATATATTTATCCAAATCGATAATTATATATTTCATGACGAAATCTTCAATTTAAGATGGTCTTTTGTTTATCCCGTGTATTGTTTAAATTATTCGACGCTAAAGTGGCGTTAGCCAATAAAATGTAAACAGGCCACCGCCCTAGTGTCCGCCGCCCTTACCCGGGAACTGTCACCCAATTACGGTAATTGGTCATAAAGCAGACCGATTTACAGTAACGGGACGAGACCGTCGTAGTGGGTTTCAATTTGTGCGTTGCTTTCTTGTTACATTACTTGATGACGGGTGCTATTGGCAGTGCTCGTCTCCCGAGTCTGTCTTGAGTTGGAATTAGGGTGGTTAGCTACAAAAAATGTCACTTTTATTACGAATTTAATTATTTTGGTTAATCACAACATAAAATTGCAACAACATGATGGAATTTATTGGTTCCATTAACGGGCTCGAACTTGGGTTACTAGCGTACGGTTAGCACGGACAATGAGTTACCAGGTGATGAAGGAAAACATCGTAAGGAAATCCACCAGACCACATGTTGGACTATGCCCTCTTATTAACTATATACTATCTCTAAAGAGATGCCCCGTGTCCAATAGTTGGATTGTATATAAAGGCTGTAACTTTAAGTATTTTGTTGAAAAATATTAATTTAATGAAATCTATGCCATAATTATGTAGCTGACGTTAGATGCAATCAGATACAATGGTAAAATATGCCATAATATCACATTGAAGACACCGATCATTGCATTAATGGAAATTATTTTATGGAAGCTTTGTCTACCAAAAAAGCCGGGCAAGTATATTTGTAGTATTATAAAAAAACGTAGAAATAAAAATTATTTAACTTTTTTAATAGGTTATAAAAAATATTTTAAATAATTCAAGGCTATTTTGATCACGCCATATTTATTCGTAATCTAAACATATTACGATAAGGTTAATGATACAGGTAACATATTTGTCATTGGTCGATAAAAACAGTAGTCTTGTTTATATTTGTATTAAAAAGAAATTTCAATAATAATTTTATCACTTCGGTAACTGACTGCATATTCGCTATGTGACATTATATCGACCATTCGACATCAGTATCGTCACCTTTGGAATATAAACATCGGAAATCCGTCATATGTTTTGAGATTGCAATAAGAATATATAATAAGAGTAAATGTCATTTATTATTAAAACAGGGATTTTTAGTAAATTTTCATTTTCGAGTGTCTTTTTTTAATTTTAACCGTTAATTTATTAAAATAGATTACACAATCTTTGCAAAACTCGTAAATATTTATAAGTAATAATAAAATAAATTAGTAATGCATGAAAAATAATTCAGACATTACAGACAATGTAGTTGGACAATGGAAGTTTAAATTTTGAAAACTTATGAGAATAATATGCCGATTATTACATTGAGGTTAATTCCTTGTTAACAGCTTAGCATTGTCCGACAATAACACAATCGGAAAAAAAAGGAATAATTACTTTGGTACACACAAATACAAACTGGTCAAAGACATTTGAAGGCCGTAGCTGCGGCAACATTACGTTTTTGTCATTTGTCAGTGTTTATTGTTCATGATAAAACAACTTAAAACACTTTAATGTTACGTGATATTAAATTATGCATTCCTATTTTCGTTGTATATCACAAGCACTATAGTCTTTCTTATCACTACATCACTAATCACTGAAGGTATCTGTCATCTTCACCTGTTTTCTTCAGCGGCGACTCTAGCACAAGTTTCACAATTGGCATGTGATCGTAAATTGTTATTGTTATTCTTCCTCCGCACAGCGTGGTTCCGTTCGCGCGACGGGAATTTCTGTATTTTCCTCTCTTGCACTACTACAGTTTCAGTCCCCCTTATTCGGCGATATATCTCCGCCCACTCTAGTTGCTTCATTGCCATACACATGTTGACACGTCCGTCCGTGGCGACAGCTCGGCTGATTGTGTCGTTTGTATTGTTTTTGATTTCAATTTTCAATGCGCCTGCGACGCGACGGCGCACGTACCAAGGTCCGCCATTTTTTCCTTACTCAGGCTTCCGAGCGCGATCGTGCATCGCTCGTCAAAGAACGAAAGTTAAGTGGATTCGATTGCCCTTATCGCTGACCCGGGCCACTTCGAGTCAACGTCTGGGAGATAAGCCATTTGCATTTTTTAGATGGTTTCATATCTTTGTAGCCTAACTAATTTATGCTCAGCTTTTTTTATTTCAAAACTCTATATTTCTACCGGCGTATAATTTAGTCGCTGTTTATCTTTTGTGAAAGATTAATATTGATTGACCAGAATTCCGAAACAATTTCATCGGAAATTGAGAGGTGGCCGGACTTAGGTCCTATAGAAGATAGACAGTAATCCGACTGAAACATCTGATCGGAGACGTAGTTCGCTTGGGCACTCTCAGATTAGAATTGTAGTAAAAGCCCCATTCGGGAACCCTTGCGCCGAGTTACTAGCGATAGAGGTTCAGGCTAAGCGACCTAAGGGCTATGCCACCTCTCAATCTGGTGAAGCAGTTCGTTATAAAAAAATCGACTTGCAATGAAGAATGCAGGATAATGGCTTTCGACCAATTTGTAAATAATCTGAGGATGTATTGGTAGATATAGCAAATGTTATAATCGTGGTTGTTGGACGGTTTTTTAAATTGTATTTTAACCAGTTTGTGTGTTACAGAATCGCTGTTTTACATAACAGACAACCTCCACTGCCGCAATTACACCTTTGCTTCATAATTATTCATAAATTAGGCAAGTATTTTGTTCACGAATGTAACGTCTACTGATCTAAAAATTTCGTCGAAATTTATTTGAAACATCGAATAATATACGTAAAATTTAATAATCTCTGCAAACAAATAAAATTGGGGTGGCTGTTTGTGATTTAAAAATAACCGCTTTTACTTAATGCATATAAATGTATGTACTTATATATACCAATATAACAGTTTTGTCAATTTTTGTCTGTCCGACTGTCTGTCTCTTTGTTCCGACTAATCTTTGGAACGGATAGACCGATTTTGACTGGACTTTCACTGGCAGATAGTTGAGGTAATTAGGAGGAGTTTAGACTTACTTTGATTTCAGAAAAATGAAATAAATAGTTAGTTAATAAATAGTTTCAATCACAGCTGTGTTATAAATAATACAGAGCCGTAGTCTACTATTGAGGCTACCTCAATTTTGCATAGTACTCTAGCAACCCGAGCTCGTTCCCCGGTGCCGACACCGATTAAATTGTTTGTTCAAATTGTAAGCGTTGAATTAAAATGCGCTTGGCGATGAAGAAAAATATCTCGAGGAAACCTGCATACCTTAGGAAATTTCCTGAAACATGTGACGCCTGCCGAAGTGCAAGTTGCACAACCGCGTGGCGGACTATGCCCTCATACTTTCTTTACAAAGAAGGTCTGTGTTCAGCAATGGCCCATTTAAGCTGTAACTTTTACTTCTTAACACAAAAATAATACTATAACTTACCTCCATGAATGCGAAATAAAGCCGGGACACAGTTCAGGACAGTTGTCGCAAGGCCTGCCTTCCGACACCTCCTTTATTCGCACTCCCTGTGAACAAGACAATAGAGCGTCAGTAAAACACGATAAGGTTACTTGAACAAAAGACGACTTATTCTAACCTCAGCTGTTTCGATAGTGTTTAAGTCATTAAAATGCGCTACCATTCTCCAGATACAATCTTCCTCGTTATTCTTTAACAGATCGTTATTCATTATTTCCTCGTCACTTGAATCGCATTCGCTGTAACTATCTGAAGTAGTGTCACTGTCCCTTCTGTTGGTGAATAGCTTAAAAATGGCAGCTCTTTCTCTCCACGATTCCCCTTCAAGACTACTTTCCCTTCTGTGTTTCTTTTTTGTAATTTTGAATGGAACTTGCTTGAGTTTTGGTTGTTTAAAAGATACTTTTCTAGTAGTTTTCTTATAGTAGAGTTTATCGTAGTCCTCTTCCGACACGCCGCAGTGGTGAAGAAGGAAATCTTTTCTGATCTCTTCCCTTCCAGCGAGATCTCTCCAGAATGTTTCCTTCTGCCTGACTCCTAGATAGTAATCTAATTCTCTTTCTCCAGAGTCTTGTTCATTAACTACGCCTTTATGCTCCTCGTATTTATTAACATTTTTATCTTCAAATCCTTCGCCGTCCTCCACCAGTCTTGCAAGTAGACGATATTTCCTTGTGTTTGGTACCTTTTTTAGTAGATTAGCCGTATTGGAAGTTAGGAATTTGGTAGTTTTTCTGCAAACAATCGCAACAGATTCTCGACGTTTTTTTAGGTTGTTCATCTTATGAAAGAATGGGATCCAGAAGAATCTTCTTAAACGTTTAAATCCATATAGCCTTCTTAAAGTTTATCTCTATAGCCTTCTTTGTTCACAAAACGAACAATTTTTATATATTTAACATCACACCACTGTGGATCAAAACGAAGACGTGTTGTAGAACAAGTGAACAACGAGGGTAGTTACACACGTCTACAGCCAAAGGAAACTAGATCAGGTTTTACTGCTATGAAGAAATTGTTTGAATGACGTGATCATGGTCACCTGCCAATGAACGCACGAGGTTTCCGACTTCCAAGAAAACAAGATCCCTAGCCGTGTATGAATGTGTTGCCCACCCTCATTGTTTTAGCCGTTGGACAGAGGAGTTCCGAAAGGCCATCGTAAGCTGGGCAACCTATCATTGTAAGGGTGTGGACTTTTTACGACCAAGCAAACAGAACTAAATGCGTCCATCGCAAATGACACGGCAAATTGCAACACCTTTTGGTCAGAATTGCCCGCTAAAATTCGACCCTTGTTAGTATACTGTTTGCTTTGAGGTCAATGAGTATGTTTGCTGTAAATACGAGCATGTAATAAAATGATTTAGTTATTAACAACAACCATTTTTAAATAACCGACTTGATAAAATAGAATAATAATTATTATAAATTGTAAAATAATTAAGAAAGCGCCATCTATGTAGCAGTTTTAGAACTAATAAAAGGTTTGTTAAAACTGCTTAGATTTTTTCTTTGATAGAAGCGCCATCTATGTTATAGTTTTACAACTCGTTATAATTTCAGGAGTGTTGTTCTACACTTAAAATGACATTATATTATAGAAGTCAACTAATTATTAAATTTAGAACCTATAAAAATGTTTAAACGTTTGGTATATAAAACGAAGGTTTGAAATAAAAACACTAGATAGTACTGCCGCTAGTGACATCTGTAAGCAAGTAGCAAAAGCCCTGCTACAATTGTAAATATATTACCCCGAAGGTTGTTTTTTTAATCCTCCCGAGGGCACTGTAATAAAAATATTAAAGTTTAACAAGTCTGTTTAGTTAACTAAATTTAATACTGTCAATGGTAAAGGATATTTTAATAATATAGTAAGAGTTCACGTAGATTTTAATTTCTCGATTTTTTTTTATTAGAATAAAAGATAGTCGTACATAAAATAATTTATTATAACTATACAACAAACAAGTCCTGCTATAGGAGCTTTCTGTTTAAAATTATTTTTATGAGTGATTGTCCAAGAACTGCATTTAAAATTCATTGGTGCCATCACTGCATATCGAATTCGGATTGCTAGCGTATTAATGTACAGGAAGCGAAGGCCCGGACACTCAGCTATCACGGCTCGTATTAGTGGAGTTGTGGAAATGCGCAAAATTTTAAACACTCTTTTCACAACAAATAACAACATGGTTCAAGTTAATAGCTGAATGGTGGAATAGTTTGATGAGAGTTTGCTTAGATTATGATAACTCTTTTTCTGAATATTCCTACGATAATTCGGAAATAAAAAGAGGGCGTCTGCGCGTAATAGCGTATATCGTTTAATTCGATTTGAAGTCGAAATCAGTATTTGTTTTTGCTCGTAAAAATACTTGTTCTTTAAAAGGACGAAAGTATTATTATGCCATACCTGTTATGCTACTGGTGTGAAGTCGCCTTGAAACGAATCGCATTTTGCATTTGTGTAGAGTTCGATACAATAAGGGGAATCAAATGCACATTCCGCGCAGTACAATGCCTCTTACTAAACCTACTAGCTCCTGTTGCCTTCAATTACACGTTTATATAGTGAAAACGAGAAGTAAAAAGCGAGATAGGACTTTGAAATAGTTGTAATACTCTCTTTGAAAGAAGGCCTGTGCCCAATAGTGGGACGTATATATGTATATATAGGCTGTAGCTTTAACGATGGGGCTAATATGCCTGAAACTAGTACAGCTCGTGCTAGAAGACAAGCACTTACGCCTGTCACACATAGGCTACAGGGTCAAGGACTTACACTTAATATGATTCTGAAACACCTCTGTTGCATGTCACATCCATACATACGCATACGTAATCGTTAGTTAAGAGCTTTACTCAGGTCAGTGGATCGACGTGATCGTTTATTAGAGGCGTCGATGATAAAGATCACTATTGGAAGTTTTAGATCAAATGAAAATATTGGGAATTTCCAACTCTGACAACCGGGCCTCTATTCGGTATACCATTTTACTTTGAAACTGATCTATTACAGTGATATCAATTATCATCCCACCATTAGTACATATATTAAATACTAACAAACACACAGGATTGGCGTGACAGTGGTACGCCATCGGTACAGTGACACCAGTGAGCGTCTACGAAAACTAACAAATATCGACCACTACGATGCCAACAAACGTTTACTTTGTACATAATAAAACTATACCGAAGCAGACAGACAGAAAACCTTAAGATAATACTATTTGATTCACAAAATTTGAGTTATAGTTAGTTTTGAATACCAATAATGGTATCTTAGAAAACGATACATTAATACGTATTCATATCCAATTTATATACAATGATCAAATTTATGAGTGTAATATATCACAGAGAAATTAATTAAAACATTATATTTTAAACTTGAATCGTATATTTACTTAAAGTTCCCAACAAAAAGTAGAGTTCATTGCGCCAAAATAGCTACGCGGTGGAATGTCGCCAAAAGTGAATTTTGCAAAAAGTTTTAAAGAACTGTAAAATATAATATTTGGCTGCAGGTAAACAATGTTAGCAAGTAGACGTGGAAACTGAAGTAGAACTGCCGTATATCATTGATGCAATACGCGGAGTGGGTTCAACGAAGCGGAATCTACGACCAACTGGATGGAGAAAATTGTTAGACAGTAAAAAATAAATGAAATGAGAATTTTAAAGAAATGTTCGTGCAATTTATGGCGGAAATATGAATTTACTCGTTGTTTATTACTTATTCACTTCGCCAGATTTGTTACGTCTCGTAATTATGACAATGGTATCCATGAGAAAACCATATACTCGTAAGTCTTAAATTTGCATTGAGTATGTGCGCCACAAATGGACGAATAATTCAATATTGTTCATGTTTGAAGCGTCAATAGCCTAATGGTTTAGGGTACGGCCTGCGAATCGTAAGGTCGTGGGTTCGAATCCACCATTCGACTATTGCCGTGAACCATATCCTAGCACAAGCTTAAGCTTAGTTGGAATGGTTAATAAGATTATTAGTAATATTTCTGAAAGAAAATAAAAGAAATATTGCTAGCTATCTTTTTAAAAAGAAAAAAAAACCGATTTCAATGAATCATTTTTTATTGAAAAGGATGTATTATATTTGGTTATGTAGATTGAATTTGGTTAGGTTCTGATTAATACTATTTCGAAATATTTTCGTAACGTTTATTCTATTCTATTCCTTATTCTGTATATTTTTTTTTAATTTAAATGACTTAGTTGAGTGGTAAAGAAGATGCTAGGTGTGAATATAACGTGGTACTTAATGTAACGGTGTGTTGTGTTGTGCGTTAGTCACCAGTCTGTGGTAAGGCCACGAGCATCTTAGCGACCTGGAAACATATGTTTCCTCGATTCATTACTCTTTTGCAAACAAAAAATTACTCATAACACCGCCTTTGTAATTCGATCGCTTGCGTGGAAGTGAAGCGATGTCGCGGGTGGAATCCGCTGCTCTTTGATTGCTTCTCTATATCATATATATATATATATAACAATAATTAATTCTCACAATATTTTAAGCCTTCCTACCTTCTGGGTGAGCTTCAGCATCCACCACTGAAGTAAAACTTATTAAATGCATCTATATGTATACAGGGTATTAGGAGACCGCTTCCGAAAACGAATACAGACGAAAGTACTAATGACAAAGGTTCGTTTCAAGATCGTTTTAGGGAAAAAAATCCACCCAGATTGTAAAAAAAAACATATTTTTAAAACGTTTTATTAGCATTATTTACGCTCCAACATATTAGCATAGCTAAATAAAACGATAGTTTCATAAAAAATAAATTTCCTTACTAAAAAACAGCAATGAAACAAAAGTCAAAAACAGCTGACGCTCGAGTGTCAATGAAAAAGAATCATATAAATCGGTTCACTCAGTTCAAGGTTATGAAACAAACATAAAAAAACATACAAGCGAATTGAGAATCTCCTCCTTAATTGAAGTCGGTTGAAAACAACTTCCTGTACTATTTTATTCAAAAGTATAGCTAAAGCATATTTGTAGAAAGGGAGTATTGTTATAATCGCTCCCCGCTCGTCACTTGAATACACAACAAGCCCGATTTGGCATTCAGGGTCAGCGCGGATGCGCGAGCGTAATATTTCGAGGAGTGATGCGATGTTTATTGATGACGACATCTTGTCACCGTGATAGACCTTATCTGTGCCTATTAAATCTTAAACGAAACAACAGCTGTATAAAAATATCATAGATGTTCTATATTTGAAAATGATTGAAATGCAACTTCATTCGAATAAGTGACAGTAGAGAATAATTAAATATGAACCTTCCGTGTAGAGACTTGGATATTGGATGGGATAGTTGACAAGTCTAAAGTGGCACATCGAGCGATGGAAGATCTGTGCTAATTAGAACAATGACATTCGGCGGAGAACGAAGGTAGTCGACGTATGACTTAATGTCAGCAAGTCGAATATTTACCGTTGGTATACCACTGGTACTCCAATCGTGTTTGTGTTGGTGTTTAACGTATTTGGTATTGACGGAATGATAAATAATTGTATTTGTTTGTAATTGATCGGTCTCATAAATTGGCTACAGACCCGACAGTTGCTTGTTGGCGGGGGAGGGGGGGGGAGAGGCGGTTATGTGGGATTCTTACCACTAAAACCCCCGGTGGCCCTTCCTTAGTGCATGGTGAGGGGCTCCGGGATCCGGAGGAACGCACGGGACTCTCACTGCACTGTGTTCTTCGGAGAGCACGTCCCGGGGGGGGAGGGGGAGGTTAATCCGTCCCCTACTGTGCAATTGCAGTGCAAGGCGACGGCGAGTGCGATACGGGCCAGACCATTTCGCCTTCTTCCTGGGTCCACTTTGGCGAATGACAAAGGCCCCCACCATTGTCGCCCAGTGAACCCAAGGCCCTTTTAGTCGCCTTCTACGACAGGCAGGGGATACTGTAGCCTTACTCTACGAGCCCGAAACTACAGGACTGAGTGCTGGAATTCTACAGCAACCTAGATACAATCACAGAAACCAAAGACAGGGACAGATAAAAGTTTATACAAAAATAATAATATCATCATAGTAACGATATCACGAAAGTGAATTATACCCATCCTTTTGCTGTGTTCTTAACTAAATGCGTAGTAGAAATAAGTTGTTAGGACACATGAAGTTTATTTTTTAACTGGTAAAATCTCAACACTAGCAAACATATAAAAAGATAACGGTACGTAATACAGTAATTTAACCGTAAGGCGGTAAGATGCCTTTTATACATAACCAAGGACCGGTTTTATTTTTCTTAAACGAAATTCTTAATTGGCTATTACTACGAGATGCAATTACAGTTGAATGACACTAGCTGTAGGGTTGTGAAAATGTACGCGGACTCTATATTGTGTAATATATTTTAATGAATTACTTAGTTTTTTTCACACCAGGGTGCAGTAACTTGTTAGCCCACGAGTTATTTCCTTTCTTTCCCTTGTTCTCATCTCTTACCGGTGGTCTAGCTATTCTAGCTTAGTGCTATCTATTTTGCTGACAGTGTCGCGTAGAACATGGTCCAAGTCTGCTATTACAATTGTATCAATGAATACTCAGTGACATCGTAGTTGTCGATTTTTACAATTTGTAGTTGTGCCACTATGGTTTACCGATGGCGGCCCACTGATACTAGAATATCGTTAAAATTGCTAGGATTTGTAAATCTTGTACATAATGACATCTTCAGTTTCAAATGAAACGTTACCATTATTAAAATCGGCTACCAAATTCTCTTCTCTTTCTTGTTATCCATTCCAAGTAAGGTTAGACTTGTACTAAGAGATGGTTCACGTTAATAGGCTAATATAGGGCGTTTCGTGTTTGCATAATTTGTACCTAGTGGTACGGCCCGCAAAACTTAGACGCGCGAAACCCGTCATAAGGCCTTGAAGGTGATTGAATGTAATTGTAGTCGTCGTGCTGAAAATTCAGACTTGGGGCCCCCTCGGCCGTTAAGCCGCATAAGTACTTTCTCTCAGGTGCCATTAAATAAATGGACAAACAAATTAATTAAACACATAACGACATGGACTAACAGAAAGCATGGAGAGGTGAACTACCGGATTACACAATGTTTGACTGACCACTGAGTCTTCTAGACAATAGTTAATAAATTTGTCTAAAAATCGAAAAGAACAGAGAGAGATAGAAAGACAAGACACAGAATAAAATAAGGGTTACGTAGGACAAAAAAAGGGAACATTGATGTGGTGGAGGAAAAGGGGTTTTAGTCCGTGACAGTCGGACACTCCTTAGCAGCACGGGCTGCCCAGGATCCATATCGGATTTCCCCTCCTCGCGGAAAAAAAGGTACCATAAAATACACTTCCAAATTTAGTGGCTTTTTAGGTTTTATTATTTACCCCATCATTTCATTGTAATGCGCAATAAATGATTGCTAATTCTTGACCTCATGTTGAAAAAAAAATAATATTAAAAAGTCATCCCAAGCCTGTACTGTGATCTGATATAACGGGTAAACAAATAAAATTATGTAAACATTTGTGCAGCTTGTATTTCTTATTGTCGTCAAGTATTACTTGGAAGTATAACTGTTTATTTCTTAGCTTCGTGGTGTGTCATTCAACTCACGAAATACAATTGGTTTGTTGATTGTCGTGGGAGTTCGGTTCTGATTATTGTATTATATATTACATTTTCCTGCCCGATGCCTATTGTTTAGGCCACTTAACTGTAAATCCGACTACTTTATAGTTCTACTTCATACGTCAACAAGTGTAATTTTATAAAACACTGTGTTATTTTATTCATAGCCACTATAACAAATAAGAGTCGTGGTAGCTTAGTGTCCGCGCTTTAAGTTGCTTAGTACGCTAGTAACCCGAGTCCGATCCCCGGTGCGTCACAAATAAATTTGTTGAGCAATTAAGTTTTTTTTTCAAGTTTCAAAAAACATCGTGAAGCAAGCTACATGTCTTAATTTTTATTATTAGAGATGTGAAGTCAGCCAATCCCGACCAGGTGTGCGTAGCGGCTTATGCTCTTATACTCTGTTTATAGAAAAGGCCTGTGCCCAACAGTGGGATATACATTTATATATTGTGCAGAACCACAACGCTCATGAATCGTGACGCAAGGCAACTTCTAATAACCCGCTTGTGTTGTTTTTGTGACGAACCTACGCTGTCAGTGAAGAAGGCCGCTACAGTACGAGCTCTTAGTTTGCTTGCCCTGAACCTCTATTGGTAGTTACTCTGTAAAGGTCCAGTTACAATCAAATTAGCATTCCGAATCGATGACCCTGAAGGCATCCCGCTTGTGTTCCATATAAAAAAATATCAAAAAGTCATTGCTAAATCTCATCTAGGGTACAATCCAGGATGTCTAAATCTTTATTTACCACCTTACCACTAGGCAACAAAAGTCTTCGATACGTAATGCAGGATGTATTCATATTACCATGTCGTGCACACGCAAACTTACTGGTTACTTACTCGTCCAAGTTTAACTTGGAAATGTATGTTGACATAATATCTTGCATCGTAGCAACACTGAGGTCATTGTGTGGTGGATGAGTTGTCACAGTTACACACTGTACAGTTGAGTGAGGAAGGAACACATGTACACACACTACCGTGGTAAAATAAACAACTTCACGCTACTGGATTTCAGATAGCGAGTAAAGAACTCTGGAATAAAAACGAATTTACCAATAATATAATAATAATAATATAGTTTATTTGCAAAAATAAAGTTGAATACATATGAAGGTGAGTCCTTAACTCCCAAACTAGCGTAAGCTGTATCTCAGGAGCTAATAATGTCTTCCCCGTCACTTTTTAATATTACTCCGATATATATGGAAGAAAATATATAATAAATATGTTACAAAATAGAATAAAGCCACAAGTATATTTACGAGCATAAACAAAAACCGACTTCAAATCGAATCAAACGTTAAACGTTATTATGTGCGGACGCTCTCCTTGTATTTCCTTATAATTCTCTTGAAGTGCAGGATGCACATGATCCAATGAAAAAATTAATCATCGAAATCGGTTGCCGTGCTATTGAGTTATTCGTCCATTTGTGACACACATACTTGATGAAAATTTAACACTTAAATGGTTTTCTCATGGATCCCATTGTCAAATTTCACCTTTTGGACCACATGGTAAGCATCAGTTTTGAAATAAAAAAAGAATTATCAAAATCGGTTCACCCAGTCCAAAGTTATGAGGTAACATACAAACAAACAAAAAATATACAGACGAATTGAGAACCACCTCCTTTTGAAGTCGGTTGAAAATAAATATTTTTTTTATAAGAAAGCTTTGCTAGCTTTCTTTTTTTTCAGAAATATTACTAACAATCTTGTTAACCATTCCAACTAAGCTTAAGCTTGTGCTAGGATATGGTTCACGGCAATAGTCGAATACCTTAGGATTCGCCGTACCCTAAACCATTAGGCTATTGACGCTTAAATTGTTAGTATTCTTTAAAAAATAACGTTATGTTGAAGTTTTAGTAAAACAACGACATTTAAAAACTTACTAGTTCAAATAACGTAATGTGTTTAACGTAACATATTTAAAAAACGCATACTTTCCGCTCCGCTTGAAGTGTGACCGCACACCGAGAAATTAAATTAAATGTGGAAGACCGCTCTGTGCAGAATTAGCCGCACCCGTAATTAAATATTTTCGCTCACGCGATTATGTATGGCGTGACGGGTGGTTATTAACGGTAGTTCTATATTGTACCTGAGTGGTAAACTGTATATTATGATATTTAGTAATGACCATTTTTTTTTATAATTGCAAGTATTTTGTAGATGCCTTTTTATATTGCCTCTGCTATCGGTATACAAGGAACGCATATAATAGCAAGCTTTTTGGGAAAACAGGAATTGAGATTTGGTAGATTTTTATTTTATTATTATTGCTAAAGTATATATTTTTTCGTTTTGTTAAACTTTTTGAGATTACTGTAAATTTCAATTAGTCAGTTGTCAGTTTGTTTCTATTTGAGTAGTAGTAATGACAATTACATCATCTAGGTTGAGTTTTTTTTTAGGTTCTCCTTAATTTTATTTCGTAATATTCTTACAATAATTCGGAAATACATAGAGAGCGTCCGCGCTTAATAACGTTTAATGTTCGATTCGATTCGGTTTTTGTTTTTGCTCGTAAATATACTTGTTTGAGGATAAATGTACACTTTGTTCCCTATTGCTTTAAATAACATCTTAGCTAACATTATCAGGGCTTCTATTAAATGCGTAAACCATTGGCAAGTTTTAACGACGTAACATTATATCACTTGTAATTGAACCTCAATAAGGACTAAAGAAGTGGAAAGGGAAGTTTTAAAAGGCACCCTGACCTTCAGTAGATATCATACTTGTAAATTGTCTTCTTAACCTTCTTAAGTAAAGATCTCGTGTATCCTATTTCGTTTCATATCTACAGTAAGGATATATCTATCTAACTTATACTTATGTTTCTTTACTAACTGCATCCCGCGGTGTTACCCGCGCTTAAAAACGACTTATTTAATTTTTTTAAACAAAAGTAGTCCAAGCAATTACTTATTATATCAGCTGTCTGCCAGTGAAAATTCCGTCAAAATCGTTACAGACGTTCCAGAGATTAGATTCAGAAAAACCAGACAAATGCATATACGGTACATGCAAGCGGTAATTTTAATATTATAAATACACCAATCTTCTTTATTTGTAAAGATAAAATCATTTTCATATTTAGAAATCTATTTTCTCTCGTTTCCTTTTTTTAATTCAATTCGCTCTGATAGATAATGCATATAAATTACTTTTTATTAAATAAATTCGAATAGGATTCGAATTATAAATAAAACGAATTAATGTTTATGTTAAAGAACGAGAGAAGAAAAACAGTCCTGACCTATCACGGGATGTCAAGGACTTTCATCCTGTGGCAATGAATAATATGGTACTTAATTAAGTAACACTCAACGTTATCTAGCGTTACGTCGGCCGTGCTCGTATAGGTCATACGTCCAGGCCATTAGAGACTTAGCGGGCCGTGACAGTTGGTCCAAATAACGCGTGTCAACATTTCGCAGCAAATGTGTTACAGATTTGTTTGTTCTCGTATATGTTAATGGGAAGTTCTTTGAAGCAAATTTAATTGTTCAAACAATTATATAAGCTTTCAAGTCCGATTAAACAGAGCTTAACCAAACTTCCATCAAACGACTCTCGAAGTACATCCTTCTTAATAAAAAAAGAATCATCAAAATCGGCGCACCAAGTCGAAAGATATGCGCTAACAAACATGAAAAAAACAGATGAATGGAGAACCTCCTTTTTTGAAGTCGGTTGAAAAATTAAATTATGTCCGATTTGTATTTAGATAAAACATTGACTTTACCTTATTTGTCATAACCCTAATGGATTTAAAATAAACACCAATTAGACGTAAAAAAAATAAAAGAGACATCCAAAACGTAAATCTTAAATAAGTTTCTATTTAAGATAGCGTTGTTGTATTTAAACACAAAATCAAAACAAACTAATTAAAAGAATAACAAAACAAAGGCGAGTTTTAATTGACGCGGTGATGCTGAGACATTGCTCCGTACTGAGTCATCCCGGCGGCGCGGGAGGGGAGGGGCAGGAATCTCTCCGGAGAGCGCGGTTCAAGGTCTCGGATGCAATGGAGGGCGGTAATTATCGCTAATGATGTAGTCGCGAGTGCCTCTGTAAATAATTCTTGTTTATCTTTGTTGTATAAAACCTTATTTGTCACGGAGATGTCGATAATAAGAATTAGTAAAAGAAGGTCAAATCTGCCTCAGATTCTCTTACGAACACGATTATTGATTTATTGGTATTATTTTATTGCTAAAATAAAAGATTTAAAATAATATGTTATACATAGAATGATCGAGTCGAGGTAGCTCAGTGTCCGGGCAGTCGCCTCAAGTTGCATAGCAACACGAGTTCGATCCCCGCTGCCGGCACCAATGAATTTGTTTGTTGTAATTGACCACGCGCTCGGCGGTGAAGGAAAACGTCGTAAGGAAACCTACATATGTTAGAATATTTACTGAGACATGTGAAGCCTATGCCTTTGTACTCTCAGTACATAAGGGCTGTGCCCAACAGCAGGACATATGTTTATATTCTGTAATATTAATTTAACTACACTTACAACAAAATGTATATAACATAAACAGAAAATAGTGCATCTCATGCTTTCTAATATTTGGCAGAGCATTCGAAAGACGAACTGCTTTAATACAAAAAATACTACAAATTAATAATTTATTTATCAAACCGTTTCGTAAATATACAGTTTGCTCATAATAATGGCTTCGTTAGTCACTAGACGATGTCTATCAATCATGTGTTAAAATTTGGCTTAAGATCTTGATTTAAAGAAAAGGACTAGTATATATGAACGTGTGAAATTCCTAACTCCTCCATCGTGCTTGAATGAACAGAAACATCACCGTTCAGCCTGTCAGTGGGAGCGACACGTCGCATTGCGTTTCTTGAAACCGTTGAAGCTTGATGCATTACAAAGCGCTGCAGCGACAATGGTATCGCTTGTGATGCAAATAAGCGTGAAAGGCGATCCCGCCTGTCGTTCCGCGATAAACGACTCTATTGTTGGGCTTGTATGAGATTCACCACAGATCTGCAGCGCCGGACTGGAAATCTAAGAGGATTGAACACTGTTTATCTATGTTTGTAACTGGCTTAATGGTTCACAATTATCTATGCATTTATGTAGTTATTGAATACCCATACCATGTATTAAAACAATAAAATAGTTGCGTGGTTAATGCCATTGCATTTTAAGGTTGTACGATTCATCCCATTGAATCATCCCAGCTATCGATTTCCATTGCCACACATCTCGGCAGAATTCCAAATTCCGACCGATTTTGATGATTTAATTTGGTCCAATTCAATGTCAAATTGTCAAATGGCATTCGTTAGAAAGTCATAAGTCTTAAATTTGCATCAAGTATGTGTGCCACAAATAAACGAATAATTGTACTCCAAGAGTAGAATTGTTAAGAATGGTAAGGTACATTTTGTAATATTCCTACGATAATTCGTAAATACAAAGAGGGCGTCCACGTACATATACTTGTTTGTACATAGAAAAACGTATGGCTGGCTATAAGACGACTTGGATTCGAAAGCTTAGTCATTAACCTATGACGTCATGGCAGTCACTTAACCGCTATAAGCATATATAGACCTAGGAATATGTATTATATTTATCGCACAGTGCAGGAACTCAGCAGGTAAAGTGGTCAGGAATGCGGCCTAACAATGGCACGCCGCGCGCCATGTATGGCCGGGGTACGGAGACCAGATGGGGCATTAGGCGTGTGGGAACGCCTCTGGTATTTGCTGACTACTGGAGCTGTATAGCGAGGGTTACACTGAGTTATCTAGCGCATACAAACGCTGTTAGGGTTGCATATTTGCGTCTGAACTATGATGCAGTTAATACATAAAATTAGAGTCGGCTAACCGATTTTGACGGGACTTTCACTGGCAGAAAGCTGATGTAATAAGGAGTAACTTAGACTACTTTTTTAAAAATAGTTTTTAATTGCACGGCTTAATAATTGTAAATTTTCAACACGGCGGGACGCAGCTAGTTTCTTTAATAATAAATAGGCTTTCACGTCCTTTAAACCTCTTTTTAAGTGGATCGATAGAGGCTGCAAGGAGCATATAGACGACTTTAAAATTGTCACCCCTGTCACCTCGTGACAGGCAGCATTGTAAAATATTAGATATTTCGGAAATTTGAAAGCGGAAATTAAACTCCAATAAAATCATTTTTTTATAGAATAAGTGGCAAACGTGTTGACGGCTCACCTGACTATCCACAGCACCAGAGGAGCTGCGGGTGCCGGCCTTTGATATAGGAGTAGGCACGTTTCTCGAAGGTCCCCAGTTCGTAAAGGTTCGGAAGGTTTCCACAGGTTGACAGTGCGTGGAAAAAAGCTACGCGATAAACGTACAGTCGTGGAATGCCAACCGTGAAGTCGACGGAATTTAGAATGCAAGTGTTCAAATTTTTGAACAATGTTTAAGTTGCATGTAACGGTAAATACTTACGCGTATTTACCGTTACATGCATCTTAATCGCCTGTGTGGTAGACTGACCAGATAAAAAGTAAGTAAATGACTTATCATCGCTACATAAATACACGAGGTTGGTGGCCATCAGAGGGGAGTGGCGGCGTGTTGTAAAGCTTGCCACCAACACCTGGAGTGTTGACTACGACCACTCTGTCAAGAGATATACTGACAAAGAAGCGGAACGGTACATATATTTAAGGCATTGAAAATACCAAGAGCACAAAGAAGGCAGCATTTTGTGTCTCGGAATCTATTAACCTGTGTGAGAAAACCGCGAAGCGATCGCTGTATAAATAAAACATATGTGAACGTATGCCTCAGCGGCGCTAGCTCCGAGCGCGCACGTTCGCACTCCGAACACGTTTAACACTTCTCTACGGCTATGATTCTAATCATGGCCGCAGCTTACACTTATGCGAACGAAATTTATATTAATTACCATATCTTTATTCATATTATTATACATATTTATTGTGTAATAATATATAAGCTTTTAAACTTTGTGCTTCCCGTGCGGTCCCATTTGGTTTAGTTCTAACAATGGATTCCTAAGAAAACCATAAAAGTCTAAAATTTGCACCAAGTATGTGCGCCACAAATGGACGAATAATTCGATATTACGCCAATCGATTTCGGTGCTTCATTTTTTATTGGAAAGGATGTACTTCAATAGTAGTTTTATGAAATTTTGGTTAGGTTCTTTCATTTCTTATATTTCGATATATTCTTACTATAATTCGGAAAAACAAAGAGAACGTAATAACATTTTACGTTTGGTTATATTTGAAGTTGGTTATTGTTTTTACTCGTAACTAATATTCTTTTAATTATTCAACTAATATACTTGTTGTTAATGAACGAACGTCCTATGTATAGACAAAATTCGTACTAAACAGTGCTACAGACCGGTTGGCAGAGATAACGGATATCCATTTTCTATGGTCTTCCTACTCGTATATCTCTCTTACTATTAGCACATTAATAAACTTTTGCACACATATTTGTCGGTTTCGCGAACTTCTGATGTCACACTTCAATCCAATCTGTTTGATATACGAGTACGTACACATTGATACGCATTTTAATAACCATTTGGATGATTAACATTATCTCAAATGTCATTATAAAATATATTCAAATTTTGTACAGCAGCAGCAAACATACGGTGTGATAGGAGACCAAGTAGCCAATTCACAAGCATATCACGCGTGTTGAGCATATGTAGTGATTTTTGCGTATTCAAATTACTGCACGATCGACGATTATGTTTATTTTTAGTGTTGCCATTTCGAGAAGTACGAAGTTATTACTACTGGTATACACTTTGGTATCACTTCGCATCTGCTAACATTATTCCTTGGTATTCGTAATGTGCTGATAAGATCGTTTTCAGCTACATACAGGGAATAATTTAACTCGGTTGTTATGCCGGTCTCTACAGTTTGAAAATGGGATACTGTTATGGTGAATAGTGGCTATTTGGATAATCGATGGTAGGCCGTTTACGTTAAACAAATAAAGTAAATCTCAGTGCTGTGGCAGTGCAGCGTCTGCTGAGACGGACGGTCCAATGTTGGCATCATGTCCTATTTATCTGCTCCTTTTTGCTTTAATCGTATTTTTTTCAACTTTTAGATTTGTGAGTAAAATCAAAAATTGACTTCAAATCAAGTCCACGCTAATAATGAACGTTACGGCAAACTTTTTACCAACGGCGACGGATTAATCGCTGCTAACCACTAACGCTCTCTTTTATTTCAGGATTCGGGGAGTCTCCTATTTGCCAGCGCCGTTTCATTACGGGACCGATATATTACAGTAATATTTTCATAGATGCGGTGGACACCCAAAGTGAACTTAAGGTTATCATTTAACGATTATTTTAGTGGGGTAGCTAAAAACAGTAATTGTTGTTCGCTTTTAACTAAGTAATTCATCATCAACAAATCATAACTAACGAGTAATTTTATGTAGGTAAGAAAATAATAACAAGGAATTCCGTATAAACCGGCCGGGATTTGAAGCTTAGTGTTAAATATACATAAAGAAATTAAATGCATTGTTGTTTATATCTCCATTATTTTATTAATGACAATGTTGACACATTATTCATTATAATCTCAATGGCTTACCGGCCAGTAACTTAATTATAAAAGAGGTGATACACCACACTTAGGTATTAGGGTATTACTTCTTTTATCACTATCAAGAAGCATAAACATCGCTAAAACATCTACGCAGCGTAACAGGTTAGTCACCGCCATTTTAATTTAAAACGTCACA
Organism: Meandrusa payeni; assembly: GCA_029286785.1. Classification (NCBI taxonomy): domain Eukaryota; kingdom Metazoa; phylum Arthropoda; class Insecta; order Lepidoptera; family Papilionidae; genus Meandrusa; species Meandrusa payeni. The sequence continues at coordinate 14,434,582 of JAGSMX010000004.1, forward strand.
TATTCTTGGAATTTGAAGTTAAATAAAGTTAAAATAATACCTACGCGTATATATTTACCGCATTAGTCTTACAAATGTTTAGGGTCATCGCCATTAACTGACTCAGATCAAGGATAATGGCGCATTTGAGAAGCTTTTTAAGCTTGTTTCACAGTCCGTGTATTTTACACGATACGTTATTTTTTTTTAATAATTGCTGTGTGTCGTGAAGCGTGTTAGAGGTTTGTGAATCAATGCTATAATCTTTTACGACACGGCCGCGGATTGGATGCTAAGGAGCAAAGATTTTTTTTTGAATGAATCACGAATTCTTGGTATAAAAGATACCATAATATTAAATAAAATAGTATTAAACGTACGGAAAAAAATCCTTACAACTTAGCGGGGAAGATAGAAAACGCGAAAATTGAGAATAAGAAATATGGGAGTGGAAACTTTAAAAAAATATATTTATTTATTTTACTATACATTCTTAACACAATACTAGTATATTTACGAGTAAAACAAAGAAAGACTTCATATAGAATAATACGAAATAGAATTAAAAGCACCTTACCAAAATCTCATCAAAGTTTCTAATAAAAAATTAATTATCGAAATCGGTAACTGTGATATTGACTTATTCGAACATTTATCGCCCACATACTTAATGCCGGTAATAATAGAGGCCATTCTCTTCTATAACGCAGCTATGATTTTCTTCTACGTTCAACACTTCTTTTGTCATCGAATTTGCCCATCAAGTTGATGTAGATCAGGGTTAGGAGCATCAGACAGTGGACCGGATTTGTGAGTAAACCCTTCTCCCTCCCTCCCGTCTGTTTCTCCTCGCAAGAGACAGAGAGAGAAATTGACTGGTGAACGGACTACCAACCTGTGCTAGTCAGAGAGGCACTTTAAGAAGAAGAATAGTGTCCACAGATTACAAAAAGTAGTGATTATTAATATCCACAGCAGTTTAGAAATAAAAGCAAGATTCTTCTTCAATGAGTTCCTTATGTTATATGTTTCCTTCCGATTACAATGTGGGTATTTTCAAGAGTAGAGTGAATAGGCATCTACTAAGCTAGCGCGCCTTACAGACTAGAAATTTCGTTCCGTAAAGTCGACACGAGTAGTTATTTACAAACGAGCGAGTGCGTATTATTAAGCAAAAGCGAAACATCAACCTGTTATTGGTTCAAATCATTCTAACATTGACGCTAACCATTTCCTGGTTTCTTTTGAAATCCGTAATCTCTGCTTAAGTCTGAGTCGAGAGCGTAAGTTATTTAATTGATTAATTGATATAAGTCAAATTCTATTATATACTATATGGAAAATATAGGTTTAAAAAGTGATTAAATAAATACTACGAAATAATTAAGAAGCTAGTCATTTTTTTTAATTTTGACTGCTTTTCCACGGACTGATCGTCCGCGCCTTTCTTATATGGATTTTTATTTGTTATATTTGCTCCGTTTATAAAAGAGATTGCTTAAAGCTTCAACACTTCGCCTTCGCAGATGTCGCCAACGCCTTTACTTGATTGGCGTGGTCTATCGCCTTCGTGTCCCTGTTCCGAAACGCCATCGCGATGTTGTAGTCTTCCAGTCTCTCGTTGGTGGCATTCATAGCCCTTTGGATGAACTGGGCTATGGCGTCATTGCTGCTGTCTGCGTAGTAAGTGCAGCTGATCGTGTGACGAGATATTGCCACGACTGCATGGGGGACACTGTTGTGCAGGTGTAGGTGCTGTGTTGACGTGCGCACGATCACTACTGTCTCGTACGTTAGTCCCTGCGCCTCATGTATAGTCAGGATCCTCGATCCGTCTCCGTTGCCGTAGCCCTCGCTAGCTAAGCTAGTCGTTTACACACTGCAAGCTTAGTAAACAGAGGAAAATACTTAGGTAACTTATTAAGAATTTACTTGGGTATTATTTTGCAGCGTGTCTTAGAATTTCTTTACGTCTGGTTTGTGTATGTAATCTCCAAGAGAACAGTAAACATAATTTGTTGAACATATACGTCTTACTATCTGAGAGCACATCTCTCTTATTTCGTTATAGCTGATTACTGTCATTAGCCCGAAGGTATTTCACTGGATTGAGGTGTGCTTATATCTTAGAGCGTTCAGCCTGAATCTCTATGAATTACTTGCCGCAAGAATGCCCGCTAAGGTCACTCAAATGTTTCGCGTAAGTAGTTTCCGAACACTATTTATGTGTGGAATTGTTCTTTCTGTGAAACCTTTTCTGTAGGAAAGGTAGCAAGGGAGCTTACGGCTCACCTGATCTTAAGTGATCACCGTCGCTCATGAACATCTACAACACCGGAGGAGTACAACCTAAGAGGAGCAGGAGCATTGCCGGCCTTTAAGAAAGTAGTAGACTCGTCATCAAATCAGACACGATTTGGGGAGCTTCAGGAGCCTACTCTAAAGGCAGGCGTCGTACCAGTAGCTCCTTCGGTGTAGTGGATGTTCATGGGCAACGAATTCGCCGTTCATGGTTCAGTTCCCGAGTGTGCTAAACTAATTGATCGGTTATATAACAGATGACGATTTTTGCTACTTCTGGTAATCTGCTAGTTAAGTTGTGCCACTATGGTTTTCCAGTGGCGTAACACTGATACTGCCATATTGTTTCAATTGTTGCAATTTAGTAATCACAACATTTTCCAGACATGTCGATACGCTGTAATCAATTAATTAATATCGAATAATCAAACAATTCAAATGGAAATTACATATCAAAAAGTTCAATTAGTAGACTACGGCTTTGGCACAATGACAATTGAATATGTTGGTTTCATAGTGTCATTGGCAAAAAGCACACTCGGAGCCAGGTGACTCATTACCTCCTTTGCCTTTTTTACTTTAAAAAAAAAATATGATAAAAACCTCGAGTTGGGCCGTTATTTTAGGAAAGATGGCATTCAGACTCCAGGGTACTGAAGTACCTAACAACCGCTTAGTTAGTTATCCTAATCGGATTAAAGGTGGGGCTGAGTTGTCAAACATTGCCTGTGATGGAGGTTGCTTAACTAATTGTAAAACATTTCTATGGCATGTGAAGTCTGCCAATCCACACCAGGTCCACGTAGTGGACTGTGCTTTTATACTCTCTTTAGAAAGAAGACCTGAGCCCAGCATTGGGACATATCACTTTTATCGCCTATGATATGGATACAGCTGGTATACCGAGCTGGTGCGCTACAGAATGCTGTTTGTCGGCTCCATTTAATTATTATCCTAGAAACAAAAGTTGTTGCTCAATCAGTGCACGTTCCGACCTTTAGCGCGGCGCTAAGTGATTTTAATTTCAGCTGCCTGCACTCTCCGCTGTGAAAACACACGAGCGAGTGTACTCATCGGATTACGGTTGAATGCGTCACTTAATTAACACTGCATGTCACTATATTTTATATGTGCAGTGTTTTTTACTGAAATATATCATCACTATAAAATTTAATGATTATTATCGTTATAGAAAAATTGGTTAAATTAAGCTATATTTATAGCAACGATTCTCCCGAAGAGGGCTTGGGGGCTCTGGCTAAACATATAAGACCTAATAATTGTTTACCTAAGTTTCTGTATATCTCCGTATATTTTCTTCTTCTTAATTTACCTCTTCATCACTGAAGGTCGGCAGTCTTCTAAACTCCTCCATGTTCACAACTAAGCGGAATAGTTCTACTGTTTTTATTCCAGTCCATACTTGTGTTTGTTATTTAAAGATATTTTTTTTCTAGATATTTTTACATTAATACATCTCAGGATATTTACATAATAACCGAGTCATTTTAACATTGGCAATCTGGCCTACTACATTTAATGACCTAGGCAATGGTTCAGCAACCTTTTAAGTCGGAAGAGTCAAAAATTACGATATACTCTTATATTTCTCTATATTTTTTCTAAGAGTCTGACTTTGGCAACGTGGTGGCAGCTTGACTTTTGTAAAGGTCATTTGACGCAATATAAACATAGTTTTAAATAGTATAATAGAAAAATCTATTAAAACGCAATACTATGCCGTACTAACGCCCGTATGTTCTTACCGAGAACACTTGAGGGTGAATTCTGTGCAACCTTCAATTTAAAATGCACTTCGCGAACTTGAGAAAAATTATTTACCGTTAAGATATTGTGGACGTGAAAATTTTATATTTTATCTACACATCTATAAAGTGAAAGTTAAATTTACAGCCTATATATCCCACTATTGGGCACAGGCCTTCTCTGTAACTATAGTATAGGGGTAAGCCTGTCATGCGGCCGAAGTGCGGATTGGCAAATTTCACATGTCTTAGAAAATTTCCTAACCCACATAGGTTTCCTCGCGATACTTGCCTTCACCTCCAGGCGAGTGATGAATCAGTACTTTAAATTCCCATTAACTAATTCATTCATCTCCTAGAGTAGTACTAGTAAAGTCTCTCCAATACCACTCCAAGGAAAGCGCGATGTGTGTGCATCGATTATGGATAGCGATAGATTCATGGTCTCCGTTAGCAATGGACTCCTCCGAACCCGTCCCTGGAGGGCCAAGAAAACAATCTGTGCTTGCCTACTGGGCTGTCTTGACAATACTTTAAGAACATGTAAAATTTAGTATGGTTTTTATGCATATTATAAATTGGTCTACATCGAGGGTTTCGACGAAGTGCGTGAAGTTTTCGAAGCGTACGAACAGTTGTTAATCCACTTAAATCTCCGCGAAGCGTTACGATAAAGTTACTTCGCCACAATTATCTGTCCTTTAAGAAGTTTGGTAGCCGTAAAGTTAACTTGGATAGAGTATAAGTTAGTAGTTTATTATGATAGCCTATTTTAATATATTATGACGTTGTTAAAATATTATGATAAGTTACATTGGCAGTATTAATTAACTCGAATTTACACAATATCGACATCATCCTGCGAGCTTAATGAGGTCGTCAGATTACCTCGGTGTACGTCCTACGCTGCGCTTACCGGTCCGTGGTCTCCAATCGAGAACTTTTCGGCCCCATCGGCCACTTCTACGCGATATAAGCCCTGCCCGTTCCCACTTTAACATGCTAAATTCTAATTCTATTTCTGTTATATATTCTATCGATTAACGATAGAATTTCGTACAAATATATATTTTTTTAATAAGAAAGCTAGCAATTTTTTTTTCAGAAATATTACTGACAATCTTGTTAACCATTCCAACTAAGCTTAAGCTTGTGCTAGGACATGGTTCACGGCAATAGTCGAATGTTGGATTCGAACCCACGACCTTACGATTCGCAGGCCGTACCCTAAACCATTAAGCTATTGATGTAAAAGATTTTATAAGTGCAAAGAAAAATGATAGTATTTGTTCACAATTTACTCGCGGTATCTACTTTAGGTGATCTAAACCGATCAGAAAGATTAAGATATCTCTGTTAATCTAGTATAAGTAGCAAGGTCAATGTGAAAACCTCAATTATAAAGCGTTTCCTAAAACCAACAATCAAGATAAATAAATTTTAATTGTAACGGAAAAAAGTGTGTCGATCAAACGTTCCAAGAAGGTTAAAAATAATGGATCGATGTTATCAAAGTGGGTCAGGTGTAGAGCCTTCTGTAATCTGTACTGCATACATAAAGGTGCGTGCATACAAAATATTTATATCGATTAAAAAACAAGTGTGAGACCACACGACCGACTTATAACTATTTTAGCTCAATCTATATGTATGTATATGTAATTATATATAATATATCACAGGTTTTTTGGCTGAAAATCAGCGCTGTGCTACACGTGTGAGCACAGCACATGCTGAGCCAATCCCTTTTCGGTACAAGGTCAATTTTGTTCTTTTTTTAATTTTTCAAAATTTTCAATTACTTTTGTGTATGTTCTTTTTGTCTTGTCTTACCTGTTGTTTCTGTGTTCTTATGTCGAATAAATGTTTATTCTATTCTATTCTCTATAGTTTTATACAGTCGATAAGCTTGCAGTGTGTCTTAGATACGGAACGTAACTGGCTATGAGAGAATGAAAATGTGTGCTAGCAGCTCTCTCTTGCCCCTACCGTTATATACGAAACGATACTCTCTATCTTCACTAATTTATATCTCCATTTCAATTTCTGTCCCAATCACACTTTTCGTAACAGGAAGTTGTACTTGGAATCCTTGAAAGAAACACAAGGTAACTTAACTTATGTTCCTGTCGCCCATATCTACTTACCTACTTATTGACAATATCCAATAACATTTGTAATATTTGGAAGCAAAACAAACATTTATTTGATTATTATATTTGTTCCTATAGTCAGCAAAATTGACAATTGAATCCATAACGAGGTCAGATGTCGTCAAACTGTATAGTTTTATATTATAACAAGGAATATATATGAATAATTTTATTATTCAAATGCTCCAGGGAGATAGTTCACTTACTCGATATATTTATTTGCTTTCAACGTTATCGGCGTATGTCCACAGATAATTTATCATGGATTATGATAATATTATAGTCATAATTGTAGTTATGTAACGTACTCCAGTACTTCGGTACTGTTTATCGAGTGAGAGCCATGGAGCGAACGTTTACGTTTTACTTCTAGTTTAAAGCTTTCTGTTTTCCTTACGCACCAGTTATGTTTGTGTATGTTTTTTACACATATCATTATTATGTGTAAATTGTTCCCGCACCATACCAGGACCGGGAAGGCATAGGTATTAGCAAAATACCAGCGTTGGCCTCACAGTTGACACAATGCTGAGTTGATACTTAGTCGATCCAGCATTGCAAAGAAATATAATTAGTTTACCTTATTCATTTTTAGTTTTATATATTTTTTATATTCTAAATTAAGAAAATATATAATGGATTTTTTTATTAATTTTTAGACCTTAGGTTAAGTTTTTACAATATTTTATATCAAACAAAATACAAAAACATTATAAAAACCTAACCCAGTGTGTGCCACCGGTAACGAAGCAACCGGTGGTTAGGGCGACACAGAGAGAAACTTCCTGACGATGCGTGCCGTGTCCAGAAGTACTACCTTCTGTATCTGACCTTTGACCCAGCCATCTAGCGATAGACTCTTAAGATGTTGATCGAGACTTTTCGCTATAAAATCCTTTGCAGAAATGACTATCGTCAGGACAATGATCGTCCAATTCACATCCCACATGGCGGTCACCTCGTGAGCCAAGTCGATGTACTTAGTGATTATTTATTACCAAGTCTCATTCATACACATATGGAAGATGACTACAGTATCTGATTTCCCTTCTGCGAGAGAGGAGTTAGCATCGTTCATTTCCGTTTTGCTTTATCTCTTTACAGCCGACTAATTTCTGGTATACTTTTAAATAATAGAATTTAATTTCGTCGGAGATCCGAGCGCAGTTGCAAATTTTTTCATTAAATTCACGAAGACTGATTTAATCAAGTTTTCGTCTTCAGCTCTCTCTACGTAATGCTTTTCCCTGATATATATATCACGAAACTTCACAGCAATTAATATTAAAAGTGTCTTGTATTTTTATTGTGAAATCATTTCCATTTTCGTTACATAATAATGACTGCTTTAAACCGACTTCAAAAGGAGGAAGTTCCTCAATTCGTCTGTATTTTTTTATGTTTGTTACTGTATAACTTTGGACAGGGTGAACTGATTTTGATAAATCTTTTATTACTAAAAAGCTGGTGCTTCCCATGATGTCCTATTTAATTTGATACAATTCTGAAAATGGGAGTCATGAGAAAACCACATAAGTCTTAAATTTTCATCAAGTTTGTGCACCACGAATAGACGAATAACTCAATATCACGCCAACAGATTTCGATGATTCATTTTAAATTGGAAAGGATGTACAAATACGTAAACTTACTCAATTTTCAAAATCAAAATGTACACCAATAGTTAAAAACAAAATTTTAAAGCGACTTTATTCAGAAGATAGCTATGCAGCTAACATTTAAAAAATAGCAACTAATATATCGTCAATAGCTTAATGGTTTAGGGTGCGGTCTGGGAATCGTAAGGTCGTAGATTCGAATCCACCATTCGACTATTGACGTGAACCATCTCCCAGTACAAGTTTAAGCTTAATTGGAATGGCTAACAAGAAATCTAGTAATATTTTTCAAAAAACAATTGTTGGCATTCTTTATAAAAAAACATAATTTCTACTTAACGACGTAAATAGAGACATGAGAAAAAGTCAACGAATATAATCTATGATAACAATACAGTTTATAATTTGTTGTTAACGACGAGAGGCATTTTAATATTTGCATGTAGCCTCATTTCATCTAGTAATTTACTAGCGGCAATTTAAAATCCAATCATGCGCGTATGTCAGAAAACAAAATGATTTAACGGCTCATCGTGACTGATGCTGGATTAAGCACTGTGCACACATCAATCTAACGGTACGCTCATCAAAGAACGTCGAGATGTCCATGCATACATTGCAGCAATCATTTTACAATGTAACCTAAATGTTTTTTGCTGTAAGGTAATCTAAGACTTATGCTAAGTCAGATAGAGTGAAACTTATAAACCCACGTTTATGTTTGAGATTTGATTAAGCTAACAGTACCATATGAATAAATACGAGTAAAACAAAAACCGACTTCAAATCGGATCAAACGTTATACGGGCCCTTTGAAAGTAGTAACTTTTTGAAGTGGTAATACAGTTTACGAGTCCGACCTTAAAAATTTTAAACTGAATAAAATACTTTCGACTTTACCTCTAAACGTACTAAACCAAATTTATTTTTAGTCGTTCTGTTCGCCGGGCACGTACGGACCATCTCCTCCGGTATGAACTTGAAATAAGGATTTTCTTCGCTCACTTAAAGAATTACTTCTAAGGTTACACTCCCAACATCTTACATAGTATCTGCATTATCTAATGCACTTGCTTAGAAAGTGTAATAAGAAAATCTGATTATATATTTAAATACTTTCTGAGCAAGTGCTTGACCACGATTACACTTGATGTTAAGTGGAAATGCAGTCCTGGATGGTAAGGCGCACTAGCTTAGTAAATGCAATGAGACAGAGGCGGGCAAACTATTCCACTCCTTTGCCGTACGAATAACGAAACACGAAGCAAACGGCTTCGTTCTGCAGTCAGGTAGCAGTGCGTTTCGAAGTCCGATGGCGGAAGCGCGATGGGAGAATTAGATCATGTAATTCCTGAGCAGATTCTTCAAAATGCATCGTGTAAAAGAAATGCCACCAGACCAGAATAGATCAATATCGTTCCAATACTAAGTATGTCCCAACTCACCCAGTTGTAGGTACGTAGGTTGCATAGGCCATCAGACGATGGAAAAGTTAGGGAGAATTAGGAATCTCACACAAAATGCATTATGTAAGATACACAGAGTCTAAAGGTCAAACCTTTTCATGTCATAGTAGGGCGCGAGCTAGTCTCATCGAGCTCCTGCCAGCCGTCCAGCGAAGATTGTCGCCTGGGGCGTCCTATGAGTACTGTGATCAGTCATGTCTCACCCTTCTGTGGTTTTATCAGTAAAAGTTGTCAAAACAACGCCTCCATATTTATAAGTGTAGATGTAACCGAATGGATGTTCGATATAGAAATGCAAAATCGATTTAGCCTTAGTTCCGCTTTACGGTACACGTGCGCAGTAACACTGCACTCGAATCATTCACCGTTCGGTAAGAGTAATAAACCGTGGTCAAACTTGACCCAGATAACATTTCTTGTACTACGCTTTATTTTCATGTGTGTATTTCATGTATCTTCTATATACAGAGCTATGAATCTGATGGTATGAATGGAAATTAGTTATAGGAAATGCATAGCAAAAATTTATTAAAAAAAAGGATAAGTATAAGACTTATTTCGAAAAAAGATAAGAAACATGATAACTCAAAAATGGTTCATCAATGGAAATAGGGTTCAAAATTATCGCAAATGTCATCCCTATCACCTACTAACGGGTATACGTCTAATAACCAATAACCAAGTATATACAGGGTATTAGAAGATTGCTTCCGAAAATGAAGACAAACGACAGTACTAATGACACCTTCGATGATGGGTCGGAAAAAAAATTATAGTGTTAGTCGCTCCACCACCGTTTATTCCTTTAATTTTTATTTTTTATTGCTATACTTTTTAAGTTATCATATTACTTATTTTTGACTGTCAAGTTAGCCTTCAAATGTAAATTGAACTAAGTAATATTTCCATAAACAATCTGTTTAAAATATATTGTTAAGTACATAGTCCGATGGCTTCCTATTAAATAAGTAAATAAACATTTTTTTCGTTTTTATCTACATTATTTTGTTATGTATAGCGTGAAATGTGGCATATTCTCACAATAATATACAACGCAATGCAGATGGTAGGCGCCATTTATAACGATGCAGCTTGGTGGGATGTGGATAATAGCAACGTTGCGGCTTGCCGGCTCTCATATTAATTTTCATTAAATTATTAACTATTAATTAAAACCTGCATATGATAACAAAAGAGATAACCACTAAAGAGATACCTATCGAATCTTCGAAAACACACAACGGAGTCGGAAGCAAAGACCGACGTGGAATTTTTTTCCTTTGCTGTAGCTACAATAAAAGAGAAAGCGAAGAACTTAATTCGGGTCTAAGGTAAGTCTGCGACAAAAGATTGGGAACCAGGTGTTATATCATAATCCATGAGATTATCTATTAAGAATCAACTGAAACTATTAGTTTCAGGACATGAAAACATTTAGAATGTTGCAGTAAAAAATCCTGACCTGACTGGGGGCTGCACCAATAAGATCGGTAATTGAAATTGAAGCTGTTCATTTACTAGACCAGTGAATCTCAATCACTGTGCTCCGGCACTTTTGTGTGCTGCAAATATATAATATTGTTAATATTGTTGTAGTAAGTAAATAATTTTTATCTTTTACTTTGTGTGCCACCAAATTTTGAAATCGTTAAATATGTGCCGCAACAAAAAAAGGTTAAGAATCACTGTACTAGACGATCGACGGTAAGGAAAATGTCGTGAGAAGAAATTTCAGACTTCAAATCTTGTTCATGATCTTGCAAATGTTAAAATCTTTAATATTCTTGTAATTCTTTTTAATTCTTATTGTCGTGAACCATGTCCTAGCACAAGCTTAAGCTTAGTTAATTATTAGGTTAACAAGATTGTTAGTAATATTTTTGAACAACACAGATAATAAAAAGCTCACAAAAACTTACGTTATCTAAAGATAGCTTATAAATTATAATTTTAAATTGGCCGCACGTCATGCGACCTGTGGCCGTGGGTGGACTCGCTGAGTTCATAGATCCACAAAAACCCGGCGTGGGCTCCATCACCACGCTCGAAGGCCAACTGAACTGTCCATATTGATTTATGCTTGTCACACTTGTATAACTCAGATTTTGCCGCAACTTTAAGCAAAAAACCTATTATATATAGCAATGGTAGACCCTCGTACTTAAATTTGATACTTATTTCTTTTATGGTGGACGGTATTACGGGTTGCCTAGGTGTTCGTCTGTTTGTCTTGGTAATCGATGGAGAGGAATAATGAAAAAGAAGCGGCAATAATTTAATAATAAGTAAACATATGTAAAAAAATAAAAATATTTATTTTTTTGTATGTAACCTCCATAGTCTTTAGTTGCCAGTGTAGTTGCAAGTGTCATAATTTTAATTTGTACATTTTTAGAAAAGCAGGAATAAACTTTAAAAGTGGTTTCTTTGATTACAGAGCAACACAACGTTATTCTTGTATTTTATTCCGTATAAAATGTCTTATAGATATATTAACCATATTTATACACAACCTCTTTACCAGGTTTACCAATTTTAACAAGGCTACCAAACGTTTTAACAGGTTAGATAAATCAGCGCCATGCCACATGTTTTGAATGGCACATTTGAGCCAACCCGATTTCGGCACAAAGTTTTTGTTTTCTTAATTTTAATTACTTTGCTTATGTTGTTTTTGTCTTGTTATAGCTGTTATGTTTTTGATTATATTTATAGAAAAATAGATTGTAGAAAATGAATCCCAAGTGATCACCGTCGCCCAACAACCACAACACCAGAGGAGCTGCAGGTGCGTTGCCGGCTTTTGAGGGTAGACTCGATTTTGGAAGGTCTCCAAATCGTATCGGTTCGGAAACTTTACTATACTAAATATTCCATTCATTCCATTTATTAAAAAAACCTGATTGTAAAATAAATCATGTAGGGAACGGTATGCAAAACGTAACGCTGTAGCTTATATTTAAAAATTGCTTTATTTTTGTAAAAAAAACTTTGCTAACTGTGTTTAAAAAATATATATTGATAATCACATAAAGATTCATGAGGCCTATTATTTTAGTTAATTATTAGGTTAACAAGATTGTTAGTAATATTTTTGAACAACACAGATAATAAAAAGCTCACAAAAACTTACGTTATCTAAAGATAGCTTATAAATTATAATTTTAAATTGGCCGCACGTCATGCGACCTGTGGCCGTGGGTGGACTCGCTGAGTTCATAGATCCACAAAAACCCGGCGTGGGCTCCATCACCACGCTCGAAGGCCAACTGAACTGTCCATATTGATTTATGCTTGTCACACTTGTATAACTCAGATTTTGCCGCAACTTTAAGCATAAAACCTATTATATATAGCAATGGTAGACCCTCGTACTTAAATTTGATACTTATTTCTTTTATGGTGGACGGTATTACGGGTTGCCTAGGTGTTCGTCTGTTTGTCTTGGTAATCGATGGAGAGGAATAATGAAAAAGAAGCGGCAATAATTTAATAATAAGTAAACATATGTAAAAAAATAAAAATATTTATTTTTTTGTATGTAACCTCCATAGTCTTTAGTTGCCAGTGTAGTTGCAAGTGTCATAATTTTAATTTGTACATTTTTAGAAAAGCAGGAATAAACTTTAAAAGTGGTTTCTTTGATTACAGAGCAACACAACGTTATTCTTGTATTTTATTCCGTATAAAATGTCTTATAGATATATTAACCATATTTATACACAACCTCTTTACCAGGTTTACCAATTTTAACAAGGCTACCAACCGTTTTAACAGGTTAGATAAATCAGCGCCGTGCCACATGTTTTGAATGGCACACGCTGAGCCAACCCGATTTCGGCACAACGTTTTTTTGTTTTTCTTAATTTTAATTACTTTGCTTATGTCGTTTTTTCTTGTTATAGCTGTTATGTTTTTGATTATATTTATAGAAAAATAGATTGTAGAAAATGAATCCCAAGTGATCACCGTCGCCCAACAACCACAACACCAGAGGAGCTCTGCAGGTGCGTTGCCGGCTTTTGAGGGTAGACTCGATTTTGGAAGGACTCCAAATCGTATCGGTTCGGAAACTCTACTATACTAAATATTCCATTAATTCCATATATTAAAAAAAATCTGATTATAAAATAAATCATGTTGGGAACAGTATGCAAAACGTAACGCTGTGGCTTATATTTAAAAATTGCTTTATTTTTGTAAAAAAAATTTTGCTAGCCGTGTTCAAAAAGTATATATTGATAATCACATAAAGATTTATGAGGCCTATTATTTTAGTTAATTAAACGAGGAATTCCACAAGTCGAGCCCAGTGCGACGTGAATGATATATTGCGGTTAAATTATAATCATCTTTGTGTCACTTTCGATGTCGCACTATAATGAATATTGATGGCTTATTGTATTCAACCCGAGTCCCCTACTATGTTGCGTTTGTCACTCATGGAACTCGTTTAATTTTCGATGTTTGTCACGATACGCATGCGTAATGACAAATACGTCTTGCTCTAACTTATTATCCAAAGAAACGACCACCTGGAAGAAGATATATTTGGTGGCTTAAGAATCTCGGGGCATGGTTTAATATGAGCACAAAATCCTTGTTTCAAGATCATATTGTGTCTACAATTATAATAGCCTTGATGATAGCTGACTTCACATAGCAGATTGAATCTTGAGAAGTCACGATATACAGTTGCTGAAATAGCCGTTTTGTAAAGGTTTCACTAAGAACTACATAGCCTTGAATTGTTATAAACCTACCAATATTATAATGGATTCCTTTGAAAGTATCCTATTTCCAACAAAAAAAAACGAATTCATAAAATGGGTTTATAAATGAGAGATGACGGTTTATGAATGAGATATGAACTAACATAAAAAATAAAGCGAATTCATAACCTCTTTTTTAAGTCGGTTGAAAAATACAACCACGTATGCCATACACTTTCAGCTTTCATTAATTCTCATGTGTTATTGGGGTAGACTTTTTCTACTTTTAATTTACTAACACTAGGCTATACAAATCCTCAACGTATAAGTTTTGAACAGATAATAACATAATATAATATAAAAGAAAGTTATTAGGAAAAAATAAAAATACAAATCGTGAACAAGTAGTACGGGCTTCAACACACAAAAGGCGAGGGCAGAGAATCGAATCAGGTGTTGAATTGGCGACGGACTTCAATTGTGCTGGAGTCTGTGCGTATTGAACGTGATATATGGGTCAGTATGCTTCACGTGTTACGTCACCGATGTTTATAAAGCTTTGATACTGGGAACAGTGACGCTCTTATGTTCGCACTGACCATATAAAGAAGCGTTTACCTTGTGATTGGTGTGGAAAATTTATGTCCGTTGTTTATATTTATAGTAGTTTAACTAAATTATATTTTACGTTCTTATGCATATGAATATTGGCTTGTGCCTGAGTAAATGGGGGTTGTATCGCCACTTTTTGGACTTAATAAGCTAAAGGAATTTCGTCGATTGTGTCGTTGTCGGCGCCCCGAGTCTACTTAACCAATTGTGTACAAAAAAAAACAACAAAAAAGTGTAACGTTCATTGGCATCACAATGGTTGATATTTGCTAGTTCTAGAAGTTTTTTTCTTTCATTGGTGCGATTACGGTTTACCGGTAGCGTGCTACTGGCACGCCAATCGCATGGGAGTTAGTATTCAACGTATTTGGTAATGCTGTAAAGATAATTGATATGACTGTAATAGACCGGTTTCATAGTGAAGTAAATGGCAAATAGCAGAATCGCGATCCTGTATTCTGCGAGGTCGGTTTGATCATTCCTTTCCATTTGTGTAACACCAGAAGCCGTAGAAAGAAGAAGAGCGAAAGAAGATTGTTTTATTTTATTTCAATCACTTGTAAATCACTATATACTTTATGCTTCCATTTTTAATGGATGAATAAGAGTGGTTTATTCCAACTTTTCGTATTACCCTACTATTTATTTATTTGATCTCTCCTCAATATAATCCCATCTCTCACAAATATAACTCTGTAGGAGTTGCCTGGAAGAGTCGTTGACAGCGATAGGGGCTTGTCCACTTTTAGTATAAGCTTAGTTATTACCTTAATCGATTATACTTATTGTAAAATTGAATCATTAAAGAAACCATCTTTCTAGCTATCTATACAAAACAAATTAGGAGATTCACGTTTAAAGTCAAACGAGAATTTAAACCAACCTTATATTTCGTAGACTACACCAAAAATGTGTAATTGTCTTCGTAGTAATTTAAGACTTATAGCCTATAAATTGCCCTGAGACGCGATCTTTCAGACCACAATGATGTCGGTAAGCATAAAAATTTTCCTGTTAAAACAATTCCTCGAAAATAATTAGCAGTACTGAATATCACAGACACGTTATGTTTCTCGTTAACGTTGACTCACCTTTAAACTTTGACGTATTATGTCTAGTACCTAAATGACCGAACATGGCTCGGTATTTTTTGGGAAACTCAGTTATATTTAGATACGAATTAAATAATGATTAAATACTAAAAATATTTTTCGATCTTGCCGACATAATAAGAAAAAAATATCAACTGGTTATTTAAATTCAAAATCACCAGTGCATTGGATAAGTGTTGCTTAGCAACGAAAGATCGATTTATCCCCCCATTCACCTCCTGCTTAATCCATCAAAAATTTTATGAATCATCAGGGTTACATCTGCGGATGATCTGTCTCCAACACTTTCTGTCCAGCACATCTCTTAAAAGCAAAGCACAAAGTAAAAAAGCTCTCATGTTTTTTAAGCTCAACCGAGGTAGACAGGGACAATAATCGCTATGGTATCCACTACTTATGTCTACCCACATTGAGGAAATGCACTGATTAATATTAATATCTGATAATACGGATGGCATTTCTTTGCCTCTAACCAACTTTAAAAATGGAGAAGGTTTTCATGCGACCGTATTTTTAATGTTTATACACTCAGAGCAGAGTTATGTGTGAACAAATTTTCATTTTTTTAGAAGAAGATAAAGAATAAAGACGCCGGAACTTTGTAAGATAAATATGATATATTTATTATACATAAAAGAGAGCGTTTTATTTGATCCTTCACGTTAGATTTGATTTGAAGTCATTGTTTTTACTCGTAAATATAGCTGTTAGGTATTTAATTTAATTTGATACGTCTATTGGCAATTATACAACGTTCTGCGGCAACACAAATATTCCAGCGATTAGGAACTCGCCACACCAGACGGTTGAAACCAGTTTGACGACTAAACTGCAAAAATTATTTTATCTTGCATACTTGATCAGTTTTTCGTTCGACCACTGGCCCGACCGGATGGCATTCCTTAACAAATTACGCTCTAATAACTTCACGCAGCATTAAAAGGACGCTCGCTTCTGGACACGTTTCTCCAAATGTCCATTCAACTCGGATTTCGTAATAGTTAATCGGCTCTTATCATTTACACACGCTGCATGCTAACTTGAATCCTATAACTGCTTCAAACAAGTACGATTTATCATAGTTATTTTAAGTTTCTGTCCTGTAGTTCTAGGGTTGTAGAATAAGGCTACCATGCCTGTCGTAGAAGGCGACTAAAAGGAGCCTCGGGTTCACTGGGCGACAAAGGGCTTTTGTCGTCTACTGAAGTGGACCCGGGAAGAACGCGGTATCGGCTTGGCCGTGTCGCTTTGTACTACGAGGGCACAGGGTGAAATCCTCATCTCCCCGGGACGTGCTCTCCGAGCACAGTGCCTCTAGGCTCCGATGCGTTGCACTGGAGATCCCGCCCGGAGCCCCTCACCATAAACCAAGGAACGGCCACCGGGGAGCTTTTAGTGGGTAAGGAACCCACATAACCCCGTCTTCCCTCCAGAAGGCGGGGTATCTTGTCGAAGATTTCCCCCCCGTTAAGAAAAAAAAAGTTAGTTTACGTTTAATCGATAACTTATTGACCGAAACATTAATTTCTTTTAATGTTTTCATTTGATTAGTTTTATTAAATATAAAAATAACATGTTTCATCGTCCTGTATAGTACAATCAGCTGTTACATTATTTTAACCTTAGCAGAGTAGATCTATCTTATTACGTTTTACATACTAAAGGCGGTAAGCTCATCGCCATATACACGGCGGTTGGGATTCTAAACCCCCGACTATAAAATCCTATCTACAGGCATAAAGCTTGTCATTGTTACCGGATCATGTGAAAAGAGTATGGAATAAGTATTTTTTTAAGAGAATAATCCGTCGTCATTACATAAAGGCAAACATTATATAGCGCTTCTACGACAGGCAGGGGATACCGTAGTCTTATTCTTGAGAGCCCAGAACTGACAGAGCTGACGTTACTCTTAACCTACCATTACTGTGTGTGAGTGTATATGTGTATGTATTACATCGGCTTTATTGTTTCTTAAAATTTACCGACGCATAAGCTGGTTAATCCTTGCTAAATATTCTTATTGGATATCGACAACGCTGCATACGTTTGTATTCATAAACTGGATCATCGGCTCTAAGACGATTAGAGCTAAAGTACATTATGATTGGTTGAGCTGCGTCAGTTCAAAAGTTATTGACCTTAGCTTGGGCAATTGAAACAATTTTATTTATTAACATTTGTACGTCGCATTTTCTGGGCTCCGAGTTTGCTAAACCAATTATGTACACAATGAACGATCATTGGTTTCGCACTGGTAGATCTTTTTTCTTATTTTACTAGTCTTATAGTCTCTTGGTCGCCACTGTAGTTTAACACTGGCACGTCAATCATGTGTGTTAGTGTTGACGTATTTGGTAATGAAAGAATTATAATTGATATGACTGTTATAGATAGGTTTCATAATAAAACGGCAATGCTATATAGCTGAGTCAGCATACAATTAGCAGGGCCCTGTATGTATTAAGTCGGAAGCTCTCATGTTATTTTAACTCAATGGCTAATTTTTTCGGCATAGTATGTGTATAAGAAATTATTTTCATCAAATAGCTCATTATGTAATTAGCTTTTGACCTGTGTTGCTATGGAAATATATTCTATTTATCTAATTAATTAAAAAAAAAACTGTTAAACTTGAGTATTTTTTAAAAGGGGAGGGAGACAATATGTCCTGATCAGGTTACAAAATTATTTATTGTTTTTTTTTCATACGTTCTTAAGAAGAAATAGATGGTATAAACGGTAACGCGGACAAGCTTTGTAAATACCCATTCTCTACTCTTGCAATGTGGGTGCAATCGAAGGAAAGACAGACGCGGACAAATTTTTCCCGTGATTTACTGTACGTATAATGAAAGACGGCGCAAAGCGCGTTCGTTCGGTTTGAAGGATGTTCATAACAAAAGAATATAAATCAGATCATGTAATTCCTGTGTAGGTATTAGTACCTGCACAACATTTTATTAACAATTAATATCATTTTCATTATATTTAGTACTCATCTATTATGCTAGATGGCAACACATGACACCCGGCGATAGTTATGCATAATAACTACTTCCAATGACATTCCAAGGATTTACCTCTACCGTATAGTATCTTTAATTCATAATTAATAATTTAGTTATCCATTAACTTGGCATTGTAAACAATGACTTAACTTTATTAGTTCTTAATCTGACTTCTAATTAATTTTGAAATAAAGATGACGAGGACGCGCAGTTGTCACGGTATTCGTTAAAAATAATTCTTTGTACAACGTTACGCTATCTCAATAAACGCGAGTGTACTAGTTTTTGGGCTATTTTATTCCAAAATATTATAAAAATTACATTTTACCAACATTAAGTCACTCCTAACAGACAATGCCTTTAGGATTGTAATGGGACAGTATTTTGTTCAAGAGAAAGTTTACGTTTTGTTTGGTAGCATAAAAACATTGGTTCACGCCTCAGCAAACATCCCTGATGCACTTCAGTAGCAGGGGAGCCTCATTAGCACCCCTAAAACAGTGTAACCCCTTGTTTTTAGCACGTAGGGTGCTGCAATCCCCCGGAGCGATGCTTATAGACTGTTGGAATAATGCTTTCGTTGAATATAGTAATTGAAAGCATTCGCCCTATCAATTCCAAAAATTACGAGTGCAATTAGTTTGACATTATCAATATCAAAATCAAATCATCATTCAATTGTGTATGTTTATGTTTGTATATATTTATACGTTTTAATTAAGAAATCGGGTCTTAACCTAATATTTCCTTTCATGTGTCGAGGATTTTCATTTAGAAGATGGACATTTGATGTGTGAACCGGGGTTTTCATTGCGTGACAACACGGATAAAACACTATATCGATTTATCGCCCTCGAAACCCCTCGCATACTTAATTTCATGTAAATCGTTGAAGCCGTTTCCGAGTTTTCGGATAACATACAAGAATTGCTTTTTAAAGGTATTAGATGAATGAATAAATGAAAAAAAAACAAGATAGCATTCGATACTGCTCTCCTTTCCCACTGGGATCTGGACACCTGGGATATCTATCTCTCATTCCTCTTTCTCTGTCAACGATTTTAGTCTGCGTAATTTTTTACGTTTGTGTTTTTTTTCACGTAACAATGATAACAACGGAGTTCACTGTTCACTTGATGATATAAGATAAGATAAGATCAAAAACATCACGCTAAAATAAGTTACACAGTTCACAGAAAAGAAATTGACAAAATGTCTATGACACAGGGAATTGCCGTTGCCGGGGCGACCACCACTACGACACAGCCGGTGAAAACCACTGGTCGAGATTTGGGCACATTTTAAAACAAGATAGAAAATAACAAAAATATAAATACAGTATTACTAATTACAATTTTTACTGCGAGTATTAATACTATTCATGTTTCACTGCCACCTAAACTAGGGATTTCCTGTGCGATAGGTGGAAAAGGATTAAGACAGACATGTTTTTACGAATACAGGCAGATATGCATTACAATCCTAGCGACAGGCATCGGGTCTACCGATTTATTTTGTTTAAAAGACAAGTGACAGTCTAATAACAGGATTCGATATTACCATCTATCATCACCAATTATTTCATAACTTCAGCTGTTGAACATGCTGGACATAGGCCTGCTCCAACGATTTCCAAAAGGACCAATTGTACGCGGCTTGCATCCAGCTGCGTTCTGCGGATTTTATGAGATCGTATCCGATCGTCCACGTCCTACGCAGCGCTTGTCGGTCCGTAGTCTCCTATTGAAAACTTTTCACTCCCATCGGCCATTTGTTCTGAGCGTTGTATGCCCTTCCCATCTCTATCGCCAACAAACTTCGCTTGTTAAAATATTGTATACAGTGCTGGGTTCACCACCTGTCACATATGAAACCTAATATGCTTAGTAAAAAGCGGACAGCGACATTTCAGTCTATCCTGAATAAGACGTGATATATTAATTCAAAATAAAAATTTATATCAACAAATTTTCAACATCCTGTTTTTCGACTATATCTCCATGTTTTTCCTACAAATATTTTTATTTGGTTACAAAGAAATCAAAGGTGGCTGCGCGCATTTGTACGCTTCCAACGAAAACAAATTAGTCAACAATTTTACTCATCTTCCAGTTCAGCTTTTCTCGTATGAGTGAAATGGTACAATTTAAAACTTGAGCGCCAAACGAGTCGTTAAACGCAGTAAGTGGTACAGTCGCATCCTAAAGGATTTTGTCACACTTGAAGGATTTATAAAAAAAAATGAAGGTGACGAATCTATACAGATTAGCCTTAGAAGCTGACTTTGTTTCACCGGTGATGTGGCATAGATAAGGTCGCTTAGTTTAATAGTAAAAAGTCTATTGCTTGTAACTCGGCACAAATTGAGACTTGGGAGAAAGTCTCAATTTATTCTCTCATATATTTACCATATAAACGACTATGTAAATGATTGTACAACGCACCGATGTTATCTATTTTTGCGAACAAATTTTATATAACAATATTTTTATTTTTAGTCCATAAAAACAACCGATCAAGTCGTGGTCGAAATTAATATATTAATTTATTTAATTTAAAATCATTAACATATAATATATGCATAAATCTTGTGAAACTCTCATCTGCTTCAAAATTAGTATGTTCTAATTGACGTTTTATAGCTACCAGTCGGGGGCTAACATCGCGATGATTGGACGTCGAAATACAACTTCTCTTTATGTAGCTATTGTTTATAAGCTTTGTCTATATAAACCAGGAGACTACCATCACTTAATTTTTTTAAGGTCATAAAAGGTATTCTTTAAAAGGTTTTTTAAATGAAAATACCATATTCAATATTATAATATTGTTCCAAAACTGTTAACAAGTATACTAATGAGAAAGACATAAACTAACTTCAAATCAAATATTGACGTATTGAACAGTCCTGGGCGAGGTAGCTCTTTTTTAAGACTTAGTCGTAGCCATTAGTTCCTTCGCTACGTTTCTTTAAAAAAAAAGGTATCTTTTCGGATTCATACGTACAAAAAAATCTAGTTAAAATTTGTGCCTGATGAATACCGATACACACACTATTTTATATTGTGTGTATCGGTATTTGAGCTAATGTATTTGAATTTACAAACATGGTAAATTACGTATAAGTTTCACTTTATTATATATATATAGTGTGTGTGTATATAGTTATATATATATATATATATACACACACTCACACACACAGTAAAGCAGTTTTAATAATTTTATTTAATTCTTTTATTATTGTTTTTTAATGCGAAGTGCTGTTGATTTAAATAATAAAGTTTTCTTTAATACCTATGAAAATAACTGTTAATATGAAAATTGAAATCTAACAATTTTTCATTTTCAATTCCAGGCAACTCTTACCTGGAGAAGAATTGTTAGATTTCAATTGAGAATATCATTAACTTATTAAACACTTGTGTTGTTCAGTGTACGGCAAATTAGTAAACATTAGGTGGAGATACCGGCGGGCGGTGATTGACGCGGTCCATGCACTGCAACTGGATTCCACCAGCTCACTATTAAATAGATGCACTATTTATGTACGAAGCGAGGTACAACTTGCATTTAAGTTTGTATAACGATTATTTCAAATTCGTTCTGCAAAAAGTTTTCAAAATAAACATCCATAACTAGTAGGAGGAGAGAAGGCTATTTATTATTCTGACTAATGTTACGATTACAACTATAATTAAGCAATTTTTATAATAGAAATATCTATATTTATAGGAATAGAACAATGTCGTCACGCATCTGTATAATGAATATTATGATATTGTATTATATAAAATATTTTAACTCTTAAATATACTTGTAATATAAAAATGAATGTTTATCTGTATGTACTTTAGAGAACTGTAATCTATGCATTTGATCATGTGATGTTCTTCAGCAGTGTTGTGCAATGAGTCTACGAAAGTTTCTGAGCTGGTACTGACAGATAGCGCTTCTATCATTCCAATGAATTACATATATTGCCGTGATAGTTGAAATGAAACGCAAACAGCAAATGAACAGCGAATGTCCCCCTATATTTGGGTAATGTCTTTCCTTCAAATGTATTTTCTTGAGAAAGAACGAGCACAGTAGTATTATATAAAAAGATAACCCGATATATACACACTCGATGATACTAAGAAAGAATATTACAGGAAAAGTGAAATATGAAGGGTAAACAATCTGAATTACAAATATTTCACTTCATCGTTTTAACCGGTGATATATATTTTTTTAAACTTTCTAAGCAAATGCTTGACCAAAGGTTAAACGTTAAAGTTACCACCTAAATATACGGCCTACTATTGGGCTCAGGCCTTCTGTAAAAAGAGTGCAAGGGCATAGTCCGCAGTGCAGATTGGTAGAATTTACATGTCTTAAAAATTTTACGGTGAAATATAAAAATATCAGTCTCAACTAAGTATCTAGTACTTAATTTTTCTCACGGGTGCGCTTTTTAAAATATTTCAAATTAACACATTTTTTATAAAGCGGACATGTGTCACCTGGCTGTAACAAAGTGGTTCTGTCTATTCCAGTTGCGTTATAGTCGCTGGATTATTTTTAATTATCTCCTGCCATTCAATTACCGATGTTTTTACCCTTGAACGAACATTAAACTCGATGGTGTCTATGTTTTTTACACTTGATCGCTTCGACATTTTATGTAAATTGTCGCCGTGTTATCTTTCACGTCAAAGTGTCACCGTCACTTACTATTATCGCGTTTTTAGTTATTTAATGGATTTAATAGACGTGTTAGTATAATG
Source organism: Meandrusa payeni (assembly GCA_029286785.1). Lineage (NCBI taxonomy): Eukaryota > Metazoa > Arthropoda > Insecta > Lepidoptera > Papilionidae > Meandrusa > Meandrusa payeni. The sequence goes on from JAGSMX010000004.1 coordinate 14,458,085, forward strand.
AGACATGTGATTTTATTTAGTAATTTGCAACTTCAGCTTTCGACCTGTTCCTTTCGACTTATTTGATTTGAAAGGATTATAATAAATGCAAATTAATTCTGTGAGTTGTAATTAACATATTTTGTTTTAATTGAGAAGTTAAATTAAATGTTTATAATAAATTCCATTTTTCTTTTGACACAATCCTCTCCTATTTAATAAACCGCGACAAATCTATTTCAGATGACATAACTTTCGACAATACACCCAGTATCTATTTTGAAGATTCTTTGTATAAGCAGCCTCTATCGAGTGAAGTTAATTTGAAGACCGCAAAGTGTGTCCAATATCTACATAAATACTAAATCGGATAGCCGTGTCCTGGTCTAGCCGGGTCAGTGATGGTTAGCACTAAATTAAGTGAACAACATGTGGATGACTTATTCATATTACCGTCTCACCCGACCTGGGAGTGAGCAGAAACGTAAATCTTTCTATTTTCACAGATAATAGACCTACACCGTGTCTTAGATATGTGTTATACGAAAGGTGGCTATGAGAGACAGAAAGAAGGAAAATGTGTGCTAGCACCTCTCTTGCCCCTATAATAATACACGAAACGTACCTTTCTGTTTCTATCTCCACTAACTTATATCTCCCTTTCAATTTCCCTTCATCTCGCCTGATCAAACTTTTCGTAACGCATTTACCAGCTTACTCCCCAAGTAGTACACATTGAAATGAACTTGTCATGATCACGTCCCTTGGGTTTAATGCTTTACGGCATACATCCCGGCATCGGGAAGTTGTCGCGTATACAAATGTCAAATACAATCCCGTTACACGAGCCCTGAATCCTAAGCGACGAATGTAAAATGAGGCGATGCGCTATCAACGCTCCGCGCTATGCTAAATATACATATACAATATATTATATAATATAACACGTCTATAACTGTTGAACGCAATATCCAAACTAATTATGCATAGCGTCGTTTTGTAGGTTATGTCAAGACCTTTCAAATTATGTATAGTATTGCTAGATACGAGCTCTGTAGCGCTTTGTACATAGCCGCGAAATTCAAAAGACAAAAAGGCGGAAGGGAGATATTTGACAACCTATTATATATAATACATAATATAATGCAGGTAGGCACTAATAATAGACTTTTTAATGACTACTACTATCATTCTTATTAAATATTAATAAATTAGCTTAAGCATCAGCTAGGTTGCTCACGTCAATGGTCAAATGGTGGGTATTTTTAAGACAAAGTGGGCAAATGAGCTTACTTAGTTTCTTGAAGGTCACAAGGTCCACTGGTGACAGTTGATTCTATAGGTTGATAGTGCGAGGAAGAAAGTGTAATGGTTTTGTAACTTTCGTGGTTTGTTGAACATAAATCGAGTTAGTAAAACAACTTTTATTAATTCCGGTATCTAATTTCATATTTTACACCTTATGCACAACAAAACCGGTATATATGTATAGACTAGCTGTGCCTACCGATGTTACTCGCTTTTGAAAACTATTGATATTTCTAAAATAAAAGTTACCCAAGGTACTCCTTATTACATCAGCTGTCAGTGATAAACCCGCTAAAATCGGTCTATTAGCCGGAAAAACAGATAGACAAAAGTGTAAACAATGTTAGTTTGGTAATTTATTTGCATGTAGTGAAAAGAGGTAATTTTAATACGTACAGACATTCTAATTTGATTGATTTGTATAGATGAGCACTACACCACAACTGTATGGACAAACATACGTAATCAACACACACGTGTGTGTGAACATGTGTGCGTCGTGGACGTTCCGCTTTCGGGGCAAGGTTAAGGTTCGCTTGAACATGCTCCATCGAACATGACGTCGCAATTATCGCAGTTCTGATTGGGTATTACTACATAGGCTTAAATGTTCATAACATACTGAATTGGGTATTTCCCGTCTTTTTGAAGTTAATCTACTTTAAGCACGTTTTCCTTATGGGTTAAACTGGTGAATGTATTACGAAAAGTGTGATAAGACAAGTCGGAGGAAGTTGAGAAGGAGATATAGGGTAGTGAAGATAGAAAGATAATTGATATAAAAAAAACATCAATGAAACACAAAGTCAAAAACAGCTGATGTCAACAGGTGAACTAGTGCCGCGGTGCGGAGGGCGGCGGCGCAACACTGATACCGCGCCATAAAAGAATTCATTCCGCTTCTTTCACTTTGTGTTTCATTGTTGTTTTCATTAAAAACATATTTTTTTTTTAATCAGGATCGATTTTATTTCCTTCCCATCAACAAAGGTGTCATTAGTACTACCGTCCGTCTTCGTTTTCGGAAGAGGTCTCCCAATACCCGGTATATCATCATCATCATCATCAGCCTGTTTCTATCCACTGCTGGAAATAGGCCTTCCCAATGCCTTCCACCACATGCGATCCTCAGCTTTCCGCATCCAGCCACTTCCGGCTATCCTAAAAGGTCGTCGGTCCATCTGGAGGAGGGCGCCCCACGCTTCTCCGACCTATGCGCGGCCTCCATTCCAAGACTTTCCTCCCCATCTACCGTCGCTGACTCGGCAGATGTGGCCAGCCCACTGCCACTTCAACTTGCTGACTTTAAGAGCTATATCGACTACCTTCGTTCTCCGTCGAATTTCTTCGTTTCGGATTCTATCCCTTAGAGAAATGCCGAGCATAGCTCTTTCCATCGCTCGTTGTGCGACTTTCAGCTTGTGGACTAGCCCAACGGTCAGAGTCCAAGTCTCCGCACCATAGGTCATGGCTGGGAGGACGCACTGGTTGAAGACTTTGCCTTCAGGCATTGAGGTATTTGCGAAGTGAGGATGGTGCGGAGTCTTCCGAATGCCGCCCAACCCAGCCGAATGCGTCTATCGATCTCTTTGTTGAAGTTACCCGGGCCAAGCTGTATAACCTGTCCCAGGTAGACATAGTCTTTAACTACTTCAATTACTGCATTCTCGATGGAAACGGGACTTGGAACGATGAGATCATTGAACATGACTTTCGTCTTGTCAAGATTCATCTTCAGTCCCACGCATCGAGAAGCAGTATTGAGATCGTTGAGCATCCGACTGAGATCCTCCAGCGATTCCGCCATCAAAACCACATCGTCAGCAAACCGAAGGTGTGAAATATACTCGCCGTTGACGTTGACGCCTCGCGATCTCCAGTCCAGCGTCTTAAATATATCCTCTAGTGCAGCTGTGAACAGTTTCGGGGAAATTACATCCCCCCTGTCTCACACCCCGCTGCATCTGGATAGGGTTGGACTGCTGGTTCTGGATGCGAACAGTCATCGTCGAAGCGTCGTATATGTTCTTCAGCACCTCGATATATCGTTGGTCTACTTGGCATCGCTGTAAGGATTCCAGAACTGACCAGGTCTCGATGGAGTCGAAGGCTTTCTCATAGTCCACAAAAGCCATACACAAAGGCAGATTATACTCTGTAGTTTTTTGGATAACCTGCCGAAGTGTATGGATGTGGTCCACGGTGCTGTAGCCTTTTCGAAACCCAGCCTGTTCTGGTGGTTGGCAATCATCAAGCCTTCGGGTGAGACGGTTCGTGATAACCCTTGAAAAGACCTTATAGATGTGGCTCAGAAGTGAGATCGGCCTATAGTTCTTCAATAAGGTGTTGTCACCTTTTTTGAAGAACAGGACGACCAAACTTCTGGTCCACACCAACGGGACGCTACTGTGGAGGACGGAATTATACAGATGCTGTAGTTCCTTCAGGACCGGGGTCCTCCGGCTTTCAGCAATTCTGTGGTAATTCCGTCCTCGCCGGGTGTTCTTCCATTCTTAAGCTGTTCAAGGGCTATACTAATCTCTCCTAGGCTGACGTCTGGAAGATCTTCCGTGTGGTGTCGGGTAAGCGGTGCACGGCTATCACTTTCGCGAGTGGCAGGTGTGGGAGCAAGTGTGTGTGCGGCGTAGAGGTTTCCATAAAAACTCTCTATCTCAGCAAAGATCTCTGGCTTCGAGGTAACGACTCGACCATTCTCACACTTGAGCCTCGACAGATGGGCACTGCCGGATGGCTGAGCAAAGATTTTCAGGCCCATATTACGCTCTACCGCATCTTCAATGCGTTTGGCGTTGAAGTTGCGGTAGTCACGCCTTATTAGCTTCCGGACTTTTTTGTTTAGTGACGCATACTCTGCCGAAGCTCTAGCAGAGGCCGGTGTCTCCCGTCGTGTCCTCATAAGAGCCAGAGTCTCGCTAGACAGTTTGTCTTCACGGATCCCACGCCGCGACCCAAAATATTTCTTGCCTACATCGCTTAGTGTTGCCGCTATATTTCCGGAAGTCTCGTCCACGTCCGCAGTAGTTTCCAGCAGACTAAAACGATTTTGAAGTTCTAATTGAAACTTTTCTGAAGCCAGAATAGTTTGGGGTCGAGTTGGACGTAGAGTCGACTTCATCATTCGGGATCTCTCAAGCCTGTAATCGATATTTAAGGTGCCTCTAATAAGTCGGTGGTCACTACCGGTGCTAAACCTGTTGACCACAGAGACATCCTTAAATATATGCTTCTTATCTGTCATGATGAAATCGATCTCGTTCCTAGTCACTTTATCGGGACTTTGCCATGTCCATCTCTTCTCGTCTCGTCTTGCCAAAAATATTTAAAATATTAAGGGCATTTTAATGTACAAAAAAAGTTATATTAACATGTACAATTATGACCGATGTTAAAATCTCAAAATGAATAATCCGGAAACGGTAACAAAGATCAAGATAAATAACGGTACTGTCATTGAGACCTGAGTTATCGATGTGAAGTCATATAGAGCCTTGAAACAAATCAGACAGGGAAGACCGCAGCGAATGTCTTAACGGATTAGGGAGGTGGTTGTTAGGCCGCCTAGACTGAACCTCGGAGAGACAAAAAGTACACAAAATTATTTATAGGGTCTAGAAGACGCTTGCAAAACTAATAAAAGCCGACACCGACGTGTGTCTTAACGCATTTTTATGTTAGGGAGTACGGAATTCATGCTTTATTAAATATGTTAAGACAACAGAATTTATTTTAACAAGACCAGAGAGAGAAAAAATGTTTCAAGAAACTAAATTGCATAAAAGCCATCCAAATTGTTCATTTGAAACAAAGACAAATCAAGTTGTTTCTCGCATTTTCATGTTAGTAGAGAGACTATTACTCAGATAATATTGCAAATGACTCATTACAAAAAGTGTACGCAAATGTTTTACGCGTTTAAAATAAACGTTAGTAGAATAAAGTTTATATAAAACAACCGGCGACCGTTTTATGAAGACCTTAATCCAATTGCAACACGTAACGTTGGCGGTTTCAATGTATTATTGCGGCCTTAATTACAAAATTACTATTAAACAGATTACGCGCCGTAGGCAGGGCTGCCAGATGGAGTTCTTGGAAACTGGGAACGCGACGATGTTGAACACTTTAGCTCTTGCGTGTGGGACGTCTTGATGGTAATCTGGTAGCTTTTGTTTCCTATAAATATTCTAAAGCTGAATACTGGATTCTCTAAAGGAAGTTTGTATATTTAAGCATGGTACACATAATATGCAAATATCCTCGAAATATGTTTTCGATTCTCAAATAACTAATTCCTCTCGCTATATCTTATTCCTTTGCACTAGCTTATAGTTTTCAAATTAGCTGATCACCCCTTCTCTCCGCCCTCGTTTTCTCTATACCGTCGCGGTTACCTTTTTTTTTTGTTGACGGGGAGGAAATATTTAGAAAGATACCCCGCCTTCTGCGGGGAAGGCGGCGGTTATGTGGGGTTCTTACCCACTAAAACCTCCCCGGTGACCCTTCCTCGGTGCATGGCGAGGGGCTCCGGGATCTCCAATGGAACGCACCGGAGCCCCTCTGCACTGTGCTCAAGGAGACACGGGCCAGCCGATGTCGCCTTCTTCCCGGGTCCACCTTGGTGGACGACTCAGGCCCCCACCCTTGTCGCCTAGTGAACCCGAGGCCCCTTTTAGTCGCCTTCTACGACAGGCAGGGGATACCGTAGTCTTATTCTTGAGAGCCCAGAACTACAGGGCTGACCGTCGCGGTTACCAAGACCAGCGTGTTATAAAATGGTAGAAGTATACAAGGCGAATCTAGGTAAAAATGTGCATTAAATAGACTTACTTAGAGAATTTAACTCATTATCAAAATCTAATGATATCGATCTCTTTTCTCAAAGCATTTGTATGTTTTAAAAGTCAATAACCTATAAATTGTATTTTTGTCCTGTTTTCCTTTCCTTTTAAAAGTTAGTTTAATTTTACTTTTTGTGTTTTTTTAGTTATATTTTAATATTTTCATTCGCCAATTATTGTATTATATTTATTCATAATATATTAATGCTGACACTGGATCAAACTCAGACTGTTATACTGCAGATGCTTTTTCGATCTTCTAGTCGATTTCATTCTAATTCTGTATAATAAATTTATAAGCATATTTAGTGAAATTTTGTCTGCGGGACCTTGATACTGTTTTCCAATCCTGTGTTACCTAAGTTTGCGTATCTTTAGTGTTTTTTTTCCCTAACTTATTTGTGAAAACCTGTTACCTGCTAAACTAGTGATATATCTATAAATTATATAAGAAGCATTGAATAGCTGTAAGTTTTCCTGTATTAAATAAATAAATCTGTCAAATTTAATCATAAACCTGTCAAAAATAGTCAAATATAAGAAAAGTAATATTTAAAACAATTTTCAAATATATTATCTATTATGTGCTTTACAAGCTGGAAATCAAATTTAGGAGTCATAACAAATAAATAATAGCGGAGTGGTTATGATTAAAACCTTTATTTTTCATTGGGGAATTCAAAACGTATAAAGGTTTTGATGACATCAATTCTGCATAACGCATCTTAAAGATACGGAAGAAAAAAGTTATACACACTCCCACCTATAGTAATAGACAGTGATTTCGGATTTGCTTGACAAGGTCATCTCTCGATAGCTACTCATTCATGCCTCGTTGAGTAACTTACTCAGAATATCGTCCTACGTAAGAATGCCACAGGTCTAGTCAATGTAAGTCCGACTCTGTCGTCACCTTCCGGAACTGCTATTTTGTATAATGTATTGCCTCGAATTAATTATATACAAATGACCAATATGTAGCGGCGTTCAATTCGTTTACCGCCCAGTTCGTCATACATTTTCGTTCTACATTCATTTTACTTTCATGCTTTATTCTGCCATACCCAATTGTAAGCATTCCTTGTGGTGATGGTCCATCCTCGTTTAGTTTGGATACAGATATATTCATTGTGGAATCTGTAAGATATAAAGCACTAAATAAGTTCTGCTAAAACTTGAGGCAGAGTGAAGCGTCAATAGCTTAATGGTTTAGGGTACGGTCTGCGAAAAGGAAGGTCGTAGATTCGAATCCATTGACGTCACGTGAACCATCTCTTAGCACAAGCTTTTGCTTAGACTGGTAACAAGAATGAAAGTAACATTTGATAAAGAAAATATAGTATAGCCAGTAATTTTTTTAATAAAAAAGACAACTTAAACTTTCCTTACATCTACAGCTAACATAAAGAAGATGTTTTATATTGTAGTAGTTATTTTTAATAAAAAAATCATACAAGTATGAAAATAGACAAAGAAATATTCATAGGCAAAAATCGTATAATTTGTAATTTTGATTACTGATCGCAATAAGATTTACCGCTGATTTTGGGAAATCTTTAAAACTGGTAACCCTGCGGCCGTATGTGATTCAGCGACTGCATTCCGATTGTGGCAATGCAGCCTTCGTACTGGCCTCACCGCTTAATAATGTCGTTCGATTTACATTACAGAAATGTTCGAGTGTGTCTTTTTTATGGCAACCCCCTGCTGTATGAAAAAACCAATTCCGATGAAGCGTTACTCACAATTGCGTCACGATCCTCTGCCCTGTGTCAAAGGCCTTTGGGCCATGTGTTTATTGTAGCATTCAATGTTCACACTTAACGAAATCTTAAACATTTTTATAAGAGAACGTCATCCAGATGTAGTTTACTACTCATTTACTCTATAGCTATTATGTTTATACTTATTAGTAAATAAATAAATAAATCTTTATTTTCAAAAAACCAAATGTTATCAAACATAAATACGTTGTCGTCACACTAATACTACACTAATTTAGCAGTATAGTTCGCTACATCCTTTTTTGCCTAAGGCCGGGAAAAGGGACGCTGGAGAGAGTTCGTGGAGAGCCGCTGTTGCCTTCTCTGAAGATTTAATGCCGCAAAAGGAGGCTACGAAAACAGAGAAAGAGAGAATCTTTAATCTTCCGTCCCTTAACCAGATACAAGGGCGCAGAAGAAGAGCATACTGCGGTCTTCTTCAAACCCCCTAACTGAGGCCTAGACAGCGGACTTGGGGGAGTTCGCTGTCTAGTATTGTAAAGGCCTCGTGAAGGCGCGTGCTGTACTCATGTGCGCTTCGTAATCAAAAGTGGTGGAGAACTGTTTGAACTACCGTAGTGTGCGACAACGTTCCCGTAAATCCGTCAAAAGGCAACAGATACATCGTAGGGTTTTAGTCGATGCGAGTCTGACATGGTCCGTCCTTGCCCTAGCAAGGGAGGATGTGCGTGGGCATTTCCCCACATAAAAAAGTAGGTGGTTACAAGGGGTATTATGTTGCTAAGTGTTCACACGGCTCTGTGAATATCAGCTACATCAATGGAGTCGTTCATCCGTTGCCGACCTTTAAGGCAATTCAATGAAACGAAAAATGGTCAGGCAAATTTAGGACTCACACTTTCTAAATAATTTTCGCCACTAGCCTCATGTTCTAGGGTTAGGTCTGCAAAACGTAAGGTAGTAGCTGCCTTTGCAGAGCATGAGTTACTGGAGGGTCTCTGTTAAACAAATAGCAGACTTGTTAATTTACTCTGTCGATTTAATCTAATCGATTTTTTTATAGTAAAAGTGGCAAACGAGGTTACGGCTCAAACGATCTTAGGTGGTCACCATGAACGTCCACAGCACCAGAGGAACTGTAGGTGCGTTGCCGGCCTTTGAAATAGGAGTAGGCTCGTTACTTGAAAGTCGCTAAATTGTAAAGGTTCAGAAAAACGTTGGTGACATTTATTACACAGGTTGCAGACAGTGCGTGGAAGAAACTTGTCATGTTTGCCAATGCTTCAATACATTGAAAACATGAACCTTTTCGCTCATTTTTTTTATAATTATTTTACATTCTATTTAAATTTTAGTTAATAAAGGGTATATTCCCCTAGGTGTTTTGTTTTCTTTACTGCCTAGCGCGTATTAAATCAGCATTTGCAACAAATTCATAGGTGCCAGCATTGGAGCGTGACCTCAGGTTGCTTGCGGCTCATTTCTATGTGTTTTACTAAGGATAAAACAAACCAAACGGTGTCACTGACCTCAACAGTGTCCAGCTGGAGCTCTGAGAGCTTACTTTGTCGTTTTAACCGCCCGCGACCTTGGAGGTCGTAACAATCATATTTACTCAATTCAATCCAATTCCATTCCCCGCCGCACTATTCGGTAATCGTCGCCTACAGTTCCGGTGACCGTACGTTAGTCTCCTAAACCAATGGTCGGCAACCTTCTGCCAAATATAGACAATACACAATTGAAATTTATCCACAGAGCTATTTTCAACCGTCTTCAAAAAGAGGCGATTCTCAATTTCTCTGCATTTCTCTTATGTTTGTTGCATGCATAACTTTCGACTGAGTGAACCGATTTTGATTATTGTAAGCTGGTGCTGCAATTTGGTCGAGTACTAATAATCGCATCCATGAGATAACCATGATTCTTTTCGTGTGGTCCCATTTAAATTTGGTCCAATTCTGTCAATGGGATCCATGACAAAGCCACAAATGGACGAATAACTCAATATTACGCCAACGGTTTTCGATGACTCAATTTTATTGGAAAGGATGTACTTTGTAAGATTAGTTTGATGAGAGTTTGGTTATGTTTTTTTTTTTTTTTTTTTTTATAATTTCTAAGCAAGTGCTTGACTACGATCCCACCTGATGTTAAGTTTTTTAAGGAATTTTAGGAAATATAATTAATCAGAACCTAACCAAACTCTCATCAAACTACCCTTGTAGTACATACATTCTTTCCGATAAAAATGAAAAATGGTCGGATAGCTTGGCATGACATTGAGTTATTCTTTTTTTTTATAATTTCTAAGCAAGTGCTTGACTACGATCCCACCTGATGTTAAGTGGAAATGCAGTCCTGGATGGTAAGGCGCACTAGCTTAGTAAATGCCTATTCACTTTACTCTTGAAAATACCCACATTGTAATCGGAAGGAAAGACAGACGCGGGCAAACTATTCCAGTCCTTTGCTGTACGAAGAATGAAAGACGAAGCAAATCGCTTCGTTCGGGTTTGAGGGATGTTCACAACAAAAGGATGAAATCCCGCAGTGCGTCTAGAAGTCCGATGGTGGAAAGGGAGGAATTAGATCATGTAGTTCCTGAGCACACTCTCCAAAATGCAATCTGTAGAAAACCGAAAGGCTAGCTACCTTACGCCTGTGCTCAAGACTGAGCAGATTGGTTTCAGCTGCGTCACCAAATAGCCTCTTAGCCCGCCTCTCCACCGAGTCCAAAGCTGCGAGATGGCATTTAGCTGCGCCTGCCCAAATGTGACAGCAGTATTCTACACACGACCGGACTTGAGCTTTATAAAGTGTTAAAAGCTGTATCGCAGAGAAGTACGGTTGCACTTTGATCAAGATCCCAAGTTTTTGCAGCTATCTTAGCCTTAGACTCGATGAATCGTCCATAGTTTAGGGTCGGTGAGATTTCAATACCCAATACCCAATGTTTTGATTAAGTTTGATTTCGTAATAGTCCTACGATAATTCAGAAATACATAAAGGTGTCCGCGCGTAATAGCGTTTAAACGTTTGATTCGATTTGAAGTCGGTTTTTGTTTTTACTCGTAATGTATATTGTTAACTGAAGATTAAAAGTCAGAAACCATTTTACGATTAAACGTAAACATTTGATATTTTTGTTATCATAATTATAAACTTCTTACTTAAGCCCGCATGTCTCAACTTCGTAACTCTTCTAAATAAGATATTTATTTAGATTAAGATATGTAAGTTAGCTATGAACACTGACGCTATATAGATAGTGGAGGCGTTTGATTTATGGTACTGGAGAACGTAGAATTCTTGTCGCTCATCCGAATACTCAGAAATCGATGTCACTCGTAGCTGTGTTCGCATATTATTATAACCCCGATAAAGGAGCCAAACATCGAACTGTAAATGTTTATAAATACGCAATGGTTATTGTGACTTGTGTAATGATAACACCGTAGCGGATACCGACGCTAAAATATATTTATAAATATTAACAATTTACAAATTAAAGACAGAATGGATGAATATATTTTATTGCATAACAATTACCGCGTACGTCACAGTTATAATAAACTTGACATATTAAGTTAGATGTCATTGAGATCAAGACAGAAATATCATTATTACATTCGAAAACTAACTAGAAAACTTAGTAAATAGCGGAAGCCCTGAACCTTTAATAAAGCGTCATTTATTAATGTTTACGTTTTTTGTATTGTCACCAATTTATGATTGGTTTTCGGACAGCCACAGTTCACTTTGATTTTATACTTTCTAAGTGAGTGCTTAACCACGATCTTACTTGATGTTATGTTAAGTTACGTCAAGTTATAAACACGTCAGTCCTGTAGTTTTGGGCTCTCAAGAATAAGACTACGGTATCCCCTGCCTGTCGTAGAAGGCGACTAAAAGGGGCCTCGGGTTTACACGCGACAAGGGTGGGGCCTTTGTCGTCCGCTAAGGTGGACCCGGGAAGAAGGCGACATCGGCTTCCTCCCTCCCTCCCTGTGCCCTCGTAGCCTTGCACTACGAGGGCACAGGGAGGGAGGGAGTAACCTCCCTCAGGGCCGTGCTCTCCTTGAGCACAGTGCAGAGGGGCTCCGGTGCGTTCCACTGGAGATCCCGGAGCCCCTCGTCATGCACCGAGGAAAAGGCCACCGGGAGGTTTTAGTGGGTAAAACCCCACATAACCGCCGCGTTCTCTCCAGAAGGCGGGGTATCTTTGAAGATTTCCTCCCCGTTAACAAAAAAAATGTTATAAACACGTGTGCTTTGTAAAGGTTGAACGAAAGAAATTATTAGAAGTATTAATATCACAATTGCACATTTTTTTTGCATACTTTCGAGTTAATTTTAAACTTGTAATGTTCTACAATCAAGGTTTAATCGTTCATATACCTCTTTCTTCTTTTGTTGTATTGCATTCTCATTCATTAAATTATTCCGACTAAATCCAACCTTGATAACTGGTCAAAGCGATGACCGAGTCACCACTCTCTATATATATATATATATTAAGCTTGATCATAGCTTCCTTCCTTAATGTTCTTATTTAACTTCTCAATTCTCTAAAGTATATTTCAAAGCGTTTCGAAGTTGAAACATGCGGGCGTAAGTAAGAAGTCAGCCCGAAGAAGGTCATAACAGCTAAAGTTCGGAGGGGACAAGATATGAAATTAATTAAAACCTTGGATCTTCAAGAGATGATAGGACGACGATATAATGGTCGAGAGTTAAGTTAGAATAACTACCTAATCTTTTCTTTTCAACCGACTTCAAAAAAGGAGCAAGTCGTCGTTTCGGTTTTTTATGTTTATTACCTTATTATTATTATTATTATTATTCATTTATTCATATAAGTAACTAAGACTCATCATTATTTGAAATAACTATGAAATAACAACCTTAGACTAAATGATAAGATTATAATATAAAATTATTATTATAATTATTTGATTATAATAATAATATAAAAATTTAACTTATAACTCTGGACTGGGTCAATCGATTTTGATGATTCTTTTTTATTTGAAAGTTGGCCCTTACCGTGTTGTCCCATTGCAATTTCGTTCAATTTTGACAATGGCATCCATGAGAAACCATATGTCTTAAATTTGCACTAGACATATACGTCGATATAACGCTAACAAATTTCGATGATTATTTTTAGATTACTAGGGTAGTGATGAGAATTGGTTAGGTTTTGACTAAGTGTACTTCTTAATATTCTTACGATAATTCGGCGATGTAAAACGGATGTATGTAAAAAGATACAGCATCTATGTAAAAAGAGTATAAGAGCATAGTTCGCCACGCGGCCCTGGTCCCCACCAGTGGCCTGGCCGCGTGGCGTAGAAGTAGCGGACTTTACATTTCTTAGAATTTTTTTTAACAGTGAAGTGAACAAGAAAACGATGTGAGGAAATCTGCGTGAATTTTCCGTCAAAGTAAGCTCTCGCATTACATCAGAAAGAATACAGTGTGCTAGCGTACTACGCAACCTTTTTTTTTTCTTTGTTAACGCGGGGGAATTCTTTTTACAAACCATCATCCGGTACCCTGGGTGGGCCCGGAGGGATGTGTGGGACTCGGCCTGGGCAGCCCACTAAACCTTCCGCGAATGCCATCAGCCGTTATGAGCGGGGTGCCCCGGATCTGTCAGCAACAGGACACCCCAACGACCGGCCGGTCCCGGCAAAGACCGGATTTCATCCTCTAAAGGGGACTTCTCCGGCACTCAGAGAAGTCCTGACTACGCCGAAGCATTAGTGGGACCAGGTACCCATTCTGGCCCCGCTTCGGATTACGGGGGCGGCAAGAGGAGGCGTTGATTATAACACCTCCTGTGCACCCCGATACGCCGCCTGCGGAGGGAGGAAGCCTCTGCGCTAACCTCCCTGACCCGCTCGTCAGCCTCCTTCTGGGACATCATCGCCTCACAAAAGAAGGCGACTGCCAGTACTACGCAACCTGAGGCAACAGCTTGAAGTTACAATGCTCAATATTATATGAACAAACAATGTTGATACCATCTACGCTCTAACGCCACACGCCACACCCAGACAAAACTGTTGGTACACATATACATTTCAATGTTTTTACGAAGGGTAACTTTACGAAATTCGCCGTATCAACTCTTTCTAATGGCTCCCCCGCGGAACTTTCCGCTTGCTAATCAAAGAGACACGGTCACGTCATGTGTTTTTGTTGACCTTTTTTTAATTAATTGGTCAGCTTATATCTCATTCGATTACTTATTTTGTTTTATTTTAGTTTACTTTTATTTATTAATAAACACTTATTGTAACAATCTACACTGAAGTTCTAGAAGACGGACTGAATGCCTCAGTAGTATTCTATACCAGTCCACCCTGGGTAAGAGAGAAATATATTGGCAGGTGTAATCATACAACATATATCTATTTGTAAACATACGAACGTACACATATATACATATAAATAAAAATGAATCGCCGAAATGTATGTGTGCGAACTACTGCACCAAATTTAAATGAATAATGAATCATCAAAATCGATTCACCAAGTCCAGAGTTTCAGATAACAAACAAAAAAAACATACAGACGAATTGAGAACCTCTTCCTTTTTTAAAGTTGGTTTAATAGTAAAAAACATAAGTATCCTACCAAGCTATAACCAATCCATTGAACAGTTTCGGCATGACGCCTCTCGCACAATCCAATGATATCTGTATCAATTTTCTCGACACGTGTATTCTTGTTCCTGTACATACTATGAAACGCCCACAGCTATCTTCTGATTCCGTATTGATCGACTTTATTGTGTGATTTACAATTGACACTTCTGCATCAATTTAGAAGAAAATATACACTCGTGAGCAAAAATAAAGGGTCGGTTAAGAAAGTTTGAAAATCTCGGAAGATAAACACGCTAACTGAAAGAAATTGTGCATAATAGACAATAAATATCCTAAAACTAATATATGTTTTTATTAATCTATTTATATTTCATTAAAAAAACATAAACTTAAACGCAAAAGGATATCTTACGAAAACGGATAATACAATATTTTTCATTAAATTTTATTTTTATTTAAATTTTAGTACTTATAGCAACACTATCGATAGATTCTGAAGGCACTAAAATACGTACAAAGGCGAACTTAACGCAGTTTCCAATTTTCTTAAACTAATCTTTAGTGGCTAATAGCGAGCTACGGGTAGTGCTAAAGTAGCGCTTTAACAATCTTATAAAAAATGAATGAATACATGACAAAATTAATAATATGATACACTGCATACAAGCATTTAAAGACATTGATGAAATTTGGCTTCCTGAAAGTAGACTTGATAGTAAACATTCTCCCGAAGGAGGAAATAAGAAAACAGACCCTGGTAATACGGTGGGAAATCGCGTAGCAGTAGAAGGAGAAGAAGAGTGACGAAACCTCCATAATATCGATCGGAAAGCTATTCCAGAATATATAGAAAATATAATATTAACAATACTCTTATCTCAATATTTCTAAATGTGAATTTAAAAAATATTTAAATCAAAACAATTAGGCTTTTCTGGGACTAACATATATCAATTTCAATTTGATATTTGTTTCAATTTAATATTTCCAAAAATCAAGTATATTTACGTTTAAATATATAACATGATTAAATATATAATACGATTATAATAACAAAATGCGACTTGAAATCAGATCCAACGTTAAACGCTTTTACGGGCGGACGCCCTATTTGTATTTCCGAATTATCGTAGAAACTAAACCAAACTTACATCAAACTACTCTTGAAGTACATCTTTTCCATTAAAAAATGAATAATAGAAATCGTGTTATTGACTTATTCGTGTGGCGCACATATTTAAAGCAAATTTAACACTTATACGAGTATAATTTTTCATGGATCCAAATGGGACCACGGAACGCACTAGCTTTGACATAAAAAAAGAACCCTTCCTTTTTTGTTTTTTGAAGAGATTTCCAATTTCAAAGTTCAACCCAGTATTTCATGTATTCACACTTGCAAATAGGCGGAGTGATTGTCATTTCAGGGACGGGCGATTCTCAGAGGATTATGCACCGAGTGCTGAAGGCTACACGTTGATGATAGAATTATCATATTCTGAAATAGATATACGGAATGGCATTTTCGTGAGTGACATTGTTAAAGGTGCCATAGTGAAATGTTATTGTCACTGAATATAATTATTGCACTTAAAACACTATAATTAGATACTCAATACAAGAATACAAGTTCGACTAGGACAGCACAGTGCTTTGAAATTACTGTACTACGCAATCGTGGTATCTAAGTGTCCGAGCGGTTAACTCAAGTTGTATAGTACGCTAGCAATCCGATTACGATCGCCAGTGCCGGCGCCAAAAATTAGTTGTTGCAATTTTATGTGCTGATTTTCTACGTGCTCGGCGGGGAAGGAAAACATCGTGATGAAACCTACATGCCCTAGAAAAAAATTCTAAGACAATTCTCCCGTTCCTCAAAAGGACTGCGTGGCGGACGGATGCCCTTATACTCTCGGTTTAAAACTGTGTCCAATAGCGACACGTATGTATATAGGCTGTACCTTTAACTTAAGTAGCGCAATAAAAGAACTGCATATAATTTGACCACGCACTCAGCGGTGTAGACTCTGCCCTTGTACACACTTAACAGAGAAGGCATGACCAATAATGGGCAAATATAGGTATATATGTCCCACTGTTGCATACTAACTTTAACTTTTAAACCACAATTTTTTTATTGGACACAAGAATGTTTGGATTTTCGTTTATTAATTTTCACTTTACTTCAATGAACCCCGATTATTTTTGACGTGGCAAGGAAATCTAATTTAATACACAGGATTTATCGGGGGTTCCCCGCGTAAGGCAGAAATCGCCTCACAAACTGTATTTGCCGTTCAGATGTCAATCTGATCGTTATTGTACAACTGGTAATTTAGTGATAATAGAATATTTTTGGCCGCTCAGACGGCCGGTGAAATTTTCGGTTCATTAGGTGCATTTTCCCATGAAACCTTTCGGTTGCCTAAAAGTTTATTAACGCGCTAACCTCTAATTATATTATGCTAATAGGAATCTTAAATCGACAGTTTATAACCGTATATTAGCATACTAATTATGATCAATATTAGTCTTGTTTATCCAGGCGGTAATGAGCTGATGTTGCTTTCGTGAATAAGGACTTTTATGAGGATCATACACGTCCTATCCTAGACAACGAAAGGATCTAATGTGCTCCACATTTGCTTTTGCTTTGTTGTCCAGCTAAAGTAACTTTTACCATAATTGCGACGCATAAGTTTTACGGAAACAATTTGCTGACACAATCAGATCTGTCAATATAATCAATCTTATACATCACAGTACCTTTTTCGGTCGCCGAGAAGTGGTATGCATACACAATTGTGTGCGTATGAAATAACATGGCAATAGCGACGGCGAGCAAATGCGATGCTGCACAGAGAATTTAGATATAATAAGGAAACTTTATAGCGTTATTCACGCATTCTTATCATTGCAATTTTTTGACGACCCTAAACAGATAAGCCAGAGAAGCTGAATGAAGCTCTTAATTCGGTGAAACTATTACTGTTAGATGGCATAGCTCTTAGCTCGCTTAGCCTGACAAGGACCACGGCTCGCTCGGTTGCTTCCTATGATTAACTCTAAAGGGACATTGGAAAGTTAAGCTCACTTTAAATGACACAAAATCATTGTCATGCTCACCACCTATTATAAATGAGACCATATAAGCTTAGTGAAAAGCATAATAAAGGTTAAATGTGAGAGCTTTATATTACAAAACAATTAACATCCAACAGGAAATCAATTAGACTTTGAAGGACGCACGCTTCAAAACAGGTTTAACGTTTTTTATCAGATGTATCATTTCAATAGATCGGCGGTGCAATGCACTTAGGTGGTGTTTTTTATCGACTATCAACTCGTTTGATCGACAATGGTCGTTTATATATCCTAAGACTTGTCTGGATTGGTTGCGTAAGTTACCTGTGGGGTGTTGCCGTGGACCGTGACTCCCCTTCAAGGTCAAGGCCACACTGACAGGTGGTGCTGTGAATACGGTACTATTGTTTATTCATGTGAACATTTCTGTTGAACTTCTTTACGCTAGCCCAGTAATTTTACTAGCTACAGCACCCTTCAACTTGTAACGTAGTAATGTATAAAAGTGAATAAGTATACAGCTTATACATGTGTCGAGATGTAGTAAGGTGTTTGCACTATGTGTGTGATTATAATATTATAAGATTAAAATTATGATAAGGTATTTATTATATGTGATACGATATAAGAATCAATGATAACTTTGTGGCCAAGCGATAATCTTTACGATTATGGCAGGGGGTTTTTCGGCTTCTGACTTTAAACGAGTATATTATTCACGAGTAAAAACTAAAACCCGACTTCGAATGAAATAGAAATATTACTAAATAGAATTAAACAGAACGTAACCACTCTCATTAAAGTATCTTTAAAGTACATATTTTCCAAAAACAAATGAATCATCGAAACAGGATAGCGGGATATTGAATTTTCGTCCATTTGTCATGCATTTAGTGCAAAGTTAAGACTTATATGGTTTTCTCATGGAGAGCCACCAGCTTTCAAATAAAAAAAGAATCATCCAAATCGATTCACCCCGTCGACGTTATGACGTACCAAACATACAGACGAACTGAGAACCTCCTCCTTATTTGAAGTCGGTTAAAAAGGGTCCATTCACTTGTAGCGATATCTACTTGTTTTAGTATTTCAATTGTTTGATTTCTTTTATTTACCGTTATTTGTTATTTTATAAAATATTAAATTTACTAAAACTTTTATGTACGTGAATAAAAACCAAACGGTGATTTAAAAAATTCAGCATTATTTATTATTGCAAATTGTGTTGTTTCCATATTATCCGAAGGAACTTCTTTCCTGCTTGGTATATACCACATCATTTCTTTATCGAATTCACAGATGGAACAATTTGATTAGCAAAATTTATTGTGCAATTTAATTTCCCTCGATGGGGTTGCAGATTTAAACCCAATAAGGCGCAGGTGTAGCGTTAAACCGTTCACGTCCAAACGTTTTATGTCTTGATTTATTTGCGCGCAGAAATGATGGAATTGAACTTAAGCCTCGAATTACCACAGTTCTGTGGCTCACGAATGTCGTGGCGTGTAGCGGGATGTTAATAATTTCGGTTAATTATAGAGCTGACTGATTGGCATTTCATTTTAATTAATGAGCGGACTAAGAATTGAATATTCATTTAAGGAAAATATCCTATTGTGTAGTAGTGCGTTGTTTAACGAAAAATAGAAGCAAGAAAGCAGTCCTAGTGGTGAAGTTGATTCCAATCCCAGTTGACTTGCCAATTAATTGCCATTCATTCGGGTTTTCAGCCGACTTCAGCAAAGGAGGAGGTTCTCAATTCGTCTGTAACTTTAAAAAAAAGTATTGCGGATGTACAAAAACACATGAAATCAAGCCCGTTTGCCCCTTTTCCTATAAAAATGAATTACAATCGAGTGGATATAAACGATAATAAATGATTAGCGTTAGGTAATCTGAAAATACTAAAAGAACATCTTTGAAACGGACAAATAATATTCTCAGGGTAAACGTGGGCCGTTGTAATACCATCTTATTTACCTTAGACAATGTTATTTGATCACATATTCCAACGTGCGTCATTCTTGACTAATTATAAGTTGTTTAGACCAGAGTAATTCGTAGTATCGTTTTGAAATATATTGGTCACATATATGGGCAATTGAATAGAGAGGAGGAATGCTTCCCCGCAACATCCCTGATCTTATCAATAGCTTATCAATAGGTGACGGTTAAAGACCTTCGTAACGCACAACAAATAAACGAGCGATTGGTCTATTTTAATGCACGTATACATAACGTGACCACACGTCATGTTTTGAACGGGAAGAAAGGGGATACGGGGCTATCAACAATTTCCCAATATTTAAGGGGGCAGCTCAACGAAGTTAAAAAAGAGAGAGAGAGTTATGTTTCGTATATCTAGAACACAGTGCAGGTCTATTTCCTGTATCACAGTGTAGGAACGAGAGAGAGTGCGCGCACACATTTTGTTTCTCTCTTTGTCATTACATATATATATATATACATATATGTATATTTATGTAGACACATACACAAATATAAACATACATATAGACACACTTGTTTTTTTCCTAATTAAGTCTTGGTTCAAAATGCAAAATACAATAGAATTTGTATCTCCTATAAAGGTTTATATTAAATTGAACAACAAAATTGCTGTTTTATGTATTATCAAGCTTCTAGAAATGATCATTATTATGAAGCTATTAAAATTCTTAGGAAGCTGATTGTCCCGTTGTCCCGTATTAAGTTATGGTCACTGTATAGTTGCAAATACACAACTGATACATTTCACGCGGTCAAATCACTTCTGCTGTCTCTGTTGCGTGCATATGCCCGGGCTGCTTGCATCTCTCTTGTGGCTCCGATATTAGATTGTGGTCACTAAATTTCTTTTTCTTTCTACTTTGGCTGCACATAGCTGTAAATATCTGTATAAGTACAAGTAGCTTGAAAGTTGTTTAAAAAATATTCTTATCCGTAACTAGAATAGATGTTAAGTTAAATCGAAAACATACCGTCTCTGTAAACGCGCTCTTGGGCTTTCTAGCCGGAGTTCCATTCATTCTGGACACTTTTGGCACAGTTGAATTTATATGAAAACAAAAACGGCCAATCGGATCGCACAGAACTTCACGGACACTTGTGGAGTTCACTGTCAAACTTTATTATCCAAGCAACACCGCAAGTTTACTGTTAATCCTGGGATAGGGTACATTTGTTTGAGAGTTTACGTTGGTGACGGCCGGCGAGGGGCGCTGTATCGCGGCGGCACTTAATTTAATCGATGACTTCATGCAATTATTTGTTGATAAGTTATCGAGTGGCGTTGAGCCGGTAGCGGTCGCGCGACGGAGCGTGGAGCTAGCGCCACGGTGGGATTGTGACTGGCTTCGTTTTGCTGGCGCGCCGTCAACGTTCCGAGGCTCGCGCCATGCCTGCATTTTTTTCACGTCGGACAATAGTCGGGTATTTTGAGGTTATGTTTTCTACAACGCCGGTCCCTTCCCGTAATACCTGCCGGCATGGGTAGATGTGCAATTAAAATATATAAAAACTCTTTTGTTCGTTCGCTTTTTTTAACGAAGCTTTAAATTTCAAATTGTTTGTTATCATTCAAGTATCTTTAAAGGATTAATAACTTTTTAATACTAGTAGAAAACTTTTAAGTGCATTAAAAATATATAAAACCTTATTTGTTTGTTACCTTTTTAACTCTAGACGAAGTCTTTAATTTCTAATTGTTTGTTATCACTTAATTTTCTTTAAGAAATTAATAACTTTTTAGAACTAGTAAAAAACTTTTAAGTGAACAATTTAACATATATAAAACCTTTTTTGTTCGAAACCTTTTTAACGAGGCCTTGAATTCGAATTGTTTGTTATCATTATATTAACTTCAAAGGGTTAATAACTTTTTAAAACTGGGAGAAAACTTTTAAGTGGTATAGTTGAAGTGAAATTATTTAATTGTATCACTGATGCAATGCGCATTGTCTGCCCAGTACTGTCGTATTATTTCGCCATTAGTTTGAAGTTATTTCATTAAACCGTCTACGTACGTGTATCGATATTTGTATTTTACAATGACTTTTATATAAAAGTTTAATAATATATATTACAAATCAAAACCCTTATAAATTCGTTGAATGTAACATATTTAAGTATGAGGAATGCAGCTTCAATGCTTATGGCATTTGTTCGTTTCGTTCTAAGTTCAATGAACTTGAATTTATTTTTGATTTGCTTTGGCCTGATAATTTCTGAATGGTCATTATAATAACCATGTTTAGATATTTTACTAACTTAAACATACTGTATGTATGAAAGTCATTAAGCTTATTACTGTTAAGTTATTAAGCTACTTATTTAGTTATAAGGTATTGGTAGGTAGGTAGGTAACTTGTTTAGGTAAAGGCAACGACCGGAAAAAAAGACACCAATATTCGGTGTGTTATACACATTTAAGTTATTGTAGTAGACAGTGTACAAGTATATTTACGAGCACAAACACAAACCGATTTAAAATCGATTCAAAATTTAAAAGCTATTACGCGTGGACGCCATTTTTGTATTTATGAATTATAGTAGGATTATTACGAAATAGAATTAATCAGAAGCTAACCAAACTTTCATTAATCTACCATTGAAGTACATTATTTCCTATAAAAAATGAATCATCGATATTGGTTGTCGTGATATTTTAATATCCGTCCATTTGTAGCGCACATACTTGATGCAAATTTAAGACTTATAGTTCTCATAGATCCCACTGTCAGAACTGGAATTTAAATGACACCATACGGGAATAACTAGCTTAAAAATAAAAAAAAATCGTCAAAATCGGTTCCCCCGGTCGAAAGTTACGCGGTAACAAACATAAAAAATTATGCAAACAAATTGAGAACCTCCTCTTTATTTTGAAGTCGGTTGAAAATAAAATATAAATTATTAAAACCATTACCACTTTGGAAGATATGCTAATGCCACGAATTAATTTAAACAAATGTATGTAGATTAATATATTCAGGTCTGTTCTAATTTCTAACTTTGAAGTTACCAAAAATTGACGTATCATCATTATCATAGACGCGATGACGTACAAGAGGTATTCATAGGTAGCTACAGTATCCCGAGAAGGACGACGACACGGCGTGGTGCCGTGAAATCGGGACAGTACGCGAGGGTTTTGGGGTAGCGACTCTGAACGCACGCCCCCGAGACGGGCTAGCCCAGCAAAGCGCAGAGGGGTTGTGGTTGCGTTCCTTACGGAGAACCCACGACTCGGTTGCGCTGATGGCGACCACCGTGGGGTTTTAGTCGGTGCGAGCCAGACATAACACGTCATCGTCTCCACGAGGGTACATGTATGCGTACGCATTTCCCTAAAAACAAAAGGTAGGTAGAGTACATTCTGGTGTATTTATGAAACCTATCTATGATTTGAAACTAATAAGAATATAAGTCTTAAATTGGCATCAAGTATGTGCACCACAAATGGATAACTGAATATCACGCGAACCGATTTCGATTGTTCATTTTTTATTGGAAAGGATGTTCTTTAAGAGAAGTTTGGTTAGGCTCTGATTAAGTTCTGACTTCGTAATATTTCTACGATAATTCGTAAATACAAAGAGGGCGTCCGCGTTTAACGTTTGATTAGACTTGAAGTCGGTTTTTGTTTTTGCTCGTAAATATATTTGTACTATACTACTTGCACTGGTCGGTTGCATCGTGTTTCAAGGGCGAGCAATTTATATGTTTTATCTTATAAATCATATTGACAATCTTGAAAGATTGTGATAACATTTTCACAAAGTATGAAGTCATGCTTCTTTGTAATTTTTTTTCTTTTTAGACTTTATTTTTTATTGACTTTTCCTTGACTTACCCTTTTCCCGATTTCATGTTTAAAGACAAACTAGGACTATCGGTAGGGAGTATTTTGGACTAAGACATTCGGATACCTGATTCTTTTAGATCACGTCTACCCGTCCAATTTACAGACCAACAAGCCTTCCCCATAGTTTTCCATGTATCAAGGTTCTTTCCCCGATACTCATGCTTAAAGTTTTCTAGAGACAAAATGTTGTCGAAGTGCACAAGTCGTTTGCTTGCATCTGAAGTCTATCTACTTGAATGATTCACACGAAAGTTGTTTACGTTCTATATTTAACCAGTCGCCCGGTCGGTCTGGTTGCGCCTGCGACGGTGACGTCACCTTGTCGTTTTATCTTCTAGATAAAGCACCGCAATTATATTGAACCCCAGCAGTATTAAGGAACCTTGCTTCTAACGCTGATCGTGGCGTTGATTCGTGGCTAGTGGAGTAAAAACATGGACACTATGTAAGAATAACGGGTACTTAACCCGTTACATTGTGTAAGGTGTATGTAGGAATCTAATTCCTCCACCATCGGACTTCAAGACGCACCTCTGGATTTCTTCCTTTTGTTGTGATTATCTTTCAAACCGGAACGAAGCGCTTTACTTCGTCTTTCATTAGATTAGAATTAGGGTAGAACCTTAGCCTAAAAAAATCGTGGTGCATTGGTAGGGTTCGTAAGTAACAGCACTAGTACACATATGTCTAGTAGAGGTTCGGACTAAGCGACATAAAAGCTGTGCCACTTCTTAATCCGGTGAAACAGTCAACGTCAAATTCTCTAGGTAACCTGTGTAGATTCGTTAAAAAATGTTTTAATAAAATATTTCAAGAGTGAGTTCATAAATAAACTTTCACAGCAATCGCTGTACTCTTTACACTAAGCTTATTATAACACATTTTGATAGGCATTGGGTATATATCACCGTAAACTGCACACATACATAATTTTAGGAAACCGTATTAAAAGGAAATCGGCTGGGATCCGGGTATATCGGGTAACATAAAATCGTAAGGCGAACGCTTAGCTATTAGGTTATCACTGTTTTATAATGGTCGAGTAACAATGGTATCTATATAATGTATTAGGATATCTTATCGCAACGTTGTTCGTACACGTTCAGCAAATAGTTGAGCGATAAATGCGCTATCCCGACTTTCACCGACAACTCGTCCGAGCAGCCGCCCGACTGGTCCCCGCTCAGTAGACGCCCGCGTCTAGATTTTCGCTCGCGTCGCCGGAAACTATATCGCTGCATTAAAGTCCGATTTCACTAGACGCTGAGATAAATTGAGTTTCTATTTAAGTAACGGAGAGATTGGTCTTTGTATGTTTCGTACTGTTCCAATAAAATGTAAGGGTGTGTATACACTTCAGCTTTGTTTCAAAGCTCAAGTAACAATTTGTTAACATGTAGAACGTTTATTATTGAAAACTTCTGAACGCACTTGAGGTGTAAGTTGGTGAATTGTTACGAAAATTGGGATCGGGAAAGGCGAAGGGAAGTTGAGAGGGAGGTATAAGATAAAAGAGAGAGAGTTACAGTAGGTATATCATTGTAGGAGCAAGAGATAGGCTGAGATGGGCTTACCTCCCCACCATCACATTTGACAATTACTTATCAGGAAATTCGATGAAAAGATTTCACATAAAACAGGTTACTTTCTATACACAGCTTATATCTCTGTAGCTCGTAGAATAAGGGTACGGTATCCCCTGCCTGCCTAGTAGTCGACTTAAAGCACTGGGGGAGAAGAGTGGGGGACTATGTCGACCGCTGAAGCGGACCCGGGAAGAAGGCGACATCGGCTGGCCCGTGTCACCTTGCACTGCAAGGGCACAGGGGAGAAAGGCGTAAGCATCCCACATATCCCAGCCTTCTCCCCAGAAGGTGAGGTATCTTGTTGAAGATTTCCACCACGCCAACAAAAAAAAAGGTTATTTTCTCTATACAACACACGTGGATATATTACTTTAGTTAATAAAATGATTTTCCCTCGGCATTGTTTTAGTTCTGACATTTAGTTTGGGCAGCGCAGTTGTTTGTTTGTGCCGCCGCGGCCCGGCTGTCACCTCTAATGAACGCGCTCTGCAAACGGTGCGATTTGTTGCAGCTAGAAACTGTTCACAATAAAAATGTCCAAACAGGAACTTCTATTTAATTAACAGACACGTCGCGAAACTTCCCCAGTTTATGTTGCATTTTATTTCCAGTATCACGATGAGCTTTGCTCGGTGTTTTCTTTGTTTAATCTTGGAAATTATATTTAGATAGAAATTTCATAATGATGTTAATAAAAAATTATACTTTTCGATCTTACCGACACGACGCAATTATAATATAATAATTATCAATAATACTAATAAAAGTCTTACTTTAAATTCATGGCTAGGAATCATTTCCAGAAAATGTAGTTGTATCTGTGTTTCAGGCAACACGCAATATAGTATGGAAGGAAGTATTGGGTTGAGATCCGATTTCATAATTAAAACTGCGACTTACGTAATTGATTGACGGACTGTAAAAATTTTTTGTTACTAATAATATTATAAGAATAATGTTATTTTTTTTGTTAACTTTTGATTTTGAATATTTAAATTCTAATCTTTTTGTCATATCGTTAACATCAAAAAATATTATTCATATTTCATTCTTATATAATTCTAAATATAATTTCCAAAACACAAGATTTACTAAAAAAAAAATGCCGAGCAAAGCTCGATCATCCGGGTACTGAATAATTATTCAAAATAACAAAGTAAAAGAGATAAAAATAAACGGTGAAAATGTTGAAAGCAAACGCAAGGTCCGTATGAAATTGCAGCGCATAAAAGTGTATTACTAAAAGCTCTCAAAGCTCCACAGCACGTTTAGAATTGCATTTCTTATGTACCATACGGGTTGTTAGACCAATATTCAGGATATCGGAGATAAATGCTGTATCTCCCATTGGGAAGCCGGAGGAATATTTCTTATCACAAAAGTATTCACAGATAGAATGGTTCATTACAAAATGTAATGGAAATAATTAAATTTTAAATGCTTTTATGTACACGCGTCCCTAGCTAGCTTTTATGCAATAAAACATTACAAACAAATAGATAGAACATTTCCTGACATGTAGGTTTCCTCACGATGTTTTCCTTCATCGCCAAAAACTTGGTAAATTAGCACTTAAAATTGCAGCAAATTAGTCGATCTCGGGTTGCTAGCGTACTACGCAATTTGAGGTGACCGCCCGGACACTGAGCTGCAAATGAAATAATTGAAGTGCAACATATACATTCTCACGTAACTATATCGTAAACAATAATAGAATTGTGATGTTCAAAGAGGACGTTCCGAGGCACTGGGTCACTATTAGGTAATGCGTTAGAGAAACATATTACACTTTCAAAGAACTTTCGCGGAGGTATAAACTTTAAGAACCTTCCTTTATTTCTGAGTTCGCATCAAACAGAAAACATTATTTATTAAACCTAATGGAATTAATATCAGTTTCTATTCTAACAAAATTTTATCATAATGTTTTTTATTTTTGTAAACATATGTTAATATATTTTTTATTTATTGTTATTTTTATGGATAACCGTTGTTAGCTGAAGTTTTGAGTACTTTATCGCGGATTGATAAGAGTCCGAGAAGAGACATCGCAAAATTTGCACAGACATGTCAATTGTGTCTCTCTTCACTTATGTTAACCTGTTACCTGTCACTTGGGGGTCTGTCACATGGGTCACCAGTCACTTGTGAGACCGGGCACATGTGTCGCCTGTCACTTGAGTCACATGTCACTTGTGTCATCTGTCACTTTTGAGTTCTGTCTCTTGTCACTTGTATCAAATGACAAATGTGCCAACTGTCACATGTCACTTGTGGCACGTGTCACCAGTGTCACTTGTCACATGTGTCATATTTTATTTGTGTCACTTTTCACTTGTGTCACTAGGGACATAGCTTATATGCATGCTTGCCTTGGCAATAGATACGATTTGAATATCCTTTTAACTTATGTCTACCTAGGTCTATGTTATAAACTTTTATCAGAGATTTGAGAGCCACTTCGTGCAAGATAAATACACATGATATTCAATACTTTAAAGTCAAATTAAAAAACCGACACTGTTTAAAATTCAGTGGCGATTATGCAAACAAGATCCGACCCAATTTCTGTGGGCCGTGCCCCGTTGGGGACAGGGCAAATCGTTGCGGATGCAACGTCGTTATACAAATGCCTACTGCTGCATAAAACATAAGTTTTATTCATTTATTACAACGGATCCAATTATTGAGCTTAATAGAATATATTCATTATATCATTACGCCCACCTGATTTGAGGAGTAAGCAGTGAAGGTGTAACGAAACGTGTACTCGGACGAGGCGAAGGGTAATTGAGACAGCGATATAAGTAAGTGAAGATAGGAACAGAGAGAGTTACATTTCGTATATCTTAGACACTGCAGGCATATTGTCTGATCACACTATAAGAGCAAGCTTGTTCTGAACAATCGTGTATGTATCATACATATAGATGAAGCTAAAGAATTTTTACTCCAGGCTTACCACACGCTAAAGCACTTTTTTATATTTTCTAAGCAAGTATTTCATATTTTAGTATATTTTCTAAACTTGCCCACGGTCCCAACTGATGCTAAATGGATGTGCAGGCCTGGCTGGTAAGGCGTAATAGATTACCAACGCATTATCACTTTACTTTAAGAAATACCAACACTGTATGTACTATCGAAGGGAAAGATACCTCGGGCAAACTATTTCAGTTCTTAGTGCAGTAAGGTTATTTTGTAGGTTACAATAAAGAGCTTAAGATAAAAATAAAACATTGGTGGCAAAGTAAAATTTCACATCACATGTGAATACCAATTGTTATTCTTGTGTATACAATTTAGGATATAAGGCGTGAATGTATCTCTATCCTTCCAATAACGATAGTTTGCAATATCAAATTTTAATGTTATTCCTCTATAACAAGTCGATTCACCAAGGGTATACAAACGTTTTGGTAACGTTTGATGTTTAAACTTAGTTTAGTCACGTTCAAATCATTATCATGCTGATTGTACTTTAACCAAGTTGCATAAATTGCACGATGTACACAACTCAAACCAAAATTATGATCGTAGATCGCACAGGCAAGCTTGAGCTCAGTGGAACACTTGACTTAGAGTCTAGAGACTTAGAATTAATAAATATCACATAGTAGGGTACAACAATAATATAAGTGACTGAAGATTTTGAAAACAAATACTGGAGAAGTTGAAGGAGAAAATTGAAATCCCCACTTGTCGGGTGAAGGGCTTTTAATATTAATTTTTTACGACTAAGCTAGTCGAAACAGTGGGGTATGTAAAATAAGATAAAACAATAATGACAACACCCACATGACAACGTACCCTAATCTTTATATATTATGTGTGAACAAGAGTTTGTGATTATGTAACACTTCAATATATTACATAAAAAAATCTTTAATAATATTTGAATCTCTAATAAGGCGTAGTACAGTCGGCGCTTTAAAGCAAAACGCGTTCAAAAGCCAATAAACTGCTAGAGGGGGCGTACCGTTAGTGGCCGGATGCGTGCGGTACATTCCACCCTGACCAAACGGCTGCAGCAGCGACATAAGGCTGCACTGGCATATAACGTGTAGTAACCATAGAGATACAAACATTCACAATGCACTATGATAAATATAATTTATTTTTTCAATTAAAATACGGAAGTTGTCTACGGTACATCGAGTCTACAGAACATCGACTGTCGAAAATCGGCCTACGCCAGACGTTATCCAAAAGGACCGGTTGTAAGCGGCCGGTGGTTCGTCCTGCGGCATTTATGAGGTCATCAAGCCACCTTGGGGACGGATGATTGGGACGGGTGGACGGTGGACTCTTACGCTGCGCTTGTCTCTTTTATCAACCTGTGTTAATCTATTTCTAGAAGTAGCTCTTCCCCAATGCCTTCGACCATATTACGGTCCTTCGTTTTCCGCATCCAGCTCCTCCGGCTATTCCAACGCTCACTGCCACTTTAACTTGCTGACTTTAAGAACTATGTCGACTATCTTTGTTTTCTGTATTGTATTCGTTTCTGGTTCCTTAGAGATGTCGAGCACAGTTCCATCGCTGGTTGTGCGACCAGTTTAACCAGTGAAATAATCTTATAATCCTATCGACGATTAATATATTTGTTTTCCAAACGGAATATGTGTACATACACCCCAGCTTCATTAAAAATTAGAAGATCTCAATTTGGGGTAGAATTACTCCTTCCTAAGATTCCTATACCACCGCTTACGTGAGATAAGAGAATTCGGATAATTAGTAAGGCCAGCATTTCTGGGTTCATCACCCAGAGGTGCTGGCCGCGCTACAGCTGCGGACGCCTGACAATGCACTGCACTGCACACGTAGTGCATGCGCCGTCGTCCACCATTGTCCCTACTGCCTGTCTCCAGGACTAACTTGTGCAGGAACTCTCCGCTGTCGCGCGCGGTTGGGTTTGTTAATACCATCTCACTGCACATTGATATATTTTGTTGCACAGAGTCTGTGTTTATCGAAGCTGCCTACAAATGCGTGGAAGGTGTTTGACTCTATATTTATATATATTTATATTTATAATATTATTGTCAATACATGAAGCAGCTTTTTATTTGTTTTAATTTTAATAATATATATTTAACTAAGTTTTTATAACATCATATTGGTATTATCTGTAACGGTGTTATAATTTTTGTTGATTTAAATAAATAAATAAAAAAAGTATTAAAAGTATTTTCTCAATTCCAATTCAAATTTCCAATGTCCGCTCATCTATTTTTATCATATAAAGCAACTGGAGGCGGCGACTTGAATACGTCTTAAAACTTAATATGAAAGCTGGGACAGGTCAAACTTGCGTCATTGAAACTCCGCGCGGACGGTCCCTCACGTGGGGTGATATGTGAAAAGAAATAAAATCTCAGAGCATTGTATTATGGAGTAATGCGAGACACGTGATAGAGATAATACCGATCCTTCTATATACATCTGTAGCGACTGACTGCGGCAGACGTTTGCGAAACTATTTTTTTTAATTTTGCGAAAATAGTCTAAAATAAATTATGTTGGCTATAGTCTATCTTTTTATGTTTATTTTTGCAGTGAAAACGGCCGCGTTAAGCAGATTTTGGTAGAGGAAAATCTGATGGGTTCGCGACATGGTAATGAATTGAATTTTTTAAACTGACTTCAAAAAAGGAGGCTCAATTCATCTGTTTTTTTTATGTCCATTACCTCATAACTTTCGACTGGATTAACGGATTGATAATTCTATTTTTATTTGAAAGCAGCTGCTTCCTGTGTAATCCAATTCTGACACTGGCATCCACGAGAAAATCATAGATTTCGATGATTTATTTTTTATTGTAAAAAAGTAAAGTATGTTTAAGAGTAGTTTGATGAAGTTTGGTTATATTCTGATTAATTCTATTTTGTAAAATTCCTGTAATATATAATAGTAAATACAAAGAGGTCATCTGCGATTAATAGCGTTCAACATTTTAATCGATTTGAAGTCGGTTTTTTGCTCGTAAATATAGTTGTATCATTATATATTTGAATAACAAATAAACCATATATACATGTTGTATGTAATTGTTGGCCGCAGTGCCAGTAGATTTGAAACCAGAATTTAAACATTAGGACATTTCAAAATTTTGTACCAAAATTTTATAAAAAAGTTAAAGTTTTCACTTCTATCGGCAGTTCCTATGACTGTCATTTTATTGTGAAACGGGGCGACCGAGAGCGCGTCTTGCTAGTACGGAAAAATATAAAAGTTCTAACAGACAGAACCTTGACCGTCTCTGTTCAATCGAACGTAATGCATTTCCCGGGTAAAGTGAATACGAACTTTTTTAATTGAGCTTAACTGGACACTCGATATTGTAGAAGTTAACCTTTAACTGTCGTTCGAGCTTGGATTACTCGTATGTTTGAATTTCGCTTCAATAAATTCTCAAACGAAAACGATTTCTAAACTTATGATGAAATTTGTATGAACACAATATAATATTGATATCAAATTTAAAACGATATCACATAATAAATATCGTTTTTATTATGATATATAAAAGTACATATGCAACTAAAATAAAATTAATTTAAGCCTCAAATCATGTAATGCAATGTCTTAAAACCAAAACTTTTTTTATGGGGTAAAAACTAGTGCTTGACCACGATCCCACCTGATGTTAACTGGTGATATAGTCGAAAGATGGTACGCGCTAGTTTAGTAAGTGCCTAGTCACTCTACACTTGAAGGCTCCCATGTCGTACTGACGCCGGCAACAAGTTCCATTCCATTGCTGTACACACGGTGTACGATGACTTAGTTCGAACTCGCGGAACATCGACTATGACAGGGACACAGAGTTATATTCGGAGACCCACCGAATGTTGGCCTGTCAGATTTTCGTTTTAAATAAATTTTATTTTTATTGTTTATTTGTTTGTGTTTTAACTTCGAAATCAGCTAAACTTTTTAAAAAGTGGTGGGGAAATGCCAACGCATATTCGCCCATGTGGGGTCAAGGGTTATGTAGGGCTTGCACCGAGTAAAACGCCACGGTGTTCATCTCGATGCCTTTAGTTGGAACTACGAGGACGCTTTAGCACACTTCTGTAACTCCGACGGCAATGGCTCTTTGCTCTTGTGGTTGGGGTAACGTCAACAAAAAACCGTGTAATCTCGCACTTTCTCGGAACCTGGGTATACGGCGAAATCCCCTATATCTGTAATAAACCATTAGTCCATAGTCCATAACCACTACGTCACAAAAATTGACCACCGAGGGTTACTGTTCTCGAGGAATAAACGGCGTTATAACTATTGTGTCATGAAGTCGGGTTATACGAGCTATATAACTAATCCGCGGGCTTTTATTGTATGCATTGTTTACATTTGGTATTAGCTGCAAGGTCAACACGTGTACCTAAATATTAACTTGGATAATGGTCATTAAACACGAAACGTCGCTTTGAAAATTTAAGATTTTGTTTATTTTTTGTTTAGTATTTTTTAAATAAATCAGTTTTTTCAAATAAACTTAATCATTAAGTTGTAGGCATCATCGGGAAACGAACTTAGGTTTCTTGCTTTGTAAACTGTCGAGGTGATGATACGAGTACAGAAGTTAAATAGCAACAAGCGAGCGACATCTGCCATCTAGTATTGTAAAGTAATTATAGCCATCTATCGGTGAGCGGCAAGACCACGAAGACACGAGATAAATACAAATATAGCTGATAGATGGCAGAAATACATTCAATATAAAATATAAAAACGAGATTAAAATAAAAAATCCTGCACCGCAGCGTTGAGTACACTCATCAGATTGAGACTTTTTTTCTGACGAACGTAGTTTCTCTGGTTTGAGAGATGGCGTATCTTTTCCGTAGCTTAGCCTGAACCTCATTAACCTTGAGACAAAATATCTTTTGTCTTATAATTTCATTTCATATTCGTCAATATTAATTTCATCTTTTTGACTCTAATAACCTAAGTAATTTCACTACATTTCGCTGGTATAGATTTTACTTAGACGATCCGTACATTGTTTGGGCTTTGGTAACAAGAAATTTTGCTATTATTTTGGTGTATATGGTTTGGTGGACACTGGTGGTATAGATGTTCAAAGGTTAAAGTTATTAGGGTCCATCGGAGAAGCTTAAGACCCTCCATATGAAACGAAGAAACCTTAAAAGGATAGTCGGAAATGGCTGAAAGCGTTTACACTGTTTATAGTGGATTGATACAGCCTGATTAGGATGACGAAATAAACTTCCATTTCTTCAGATATACTGATTACATAGAAATAACTTTATTGTATACCAAAATCAAACAAGAAGAAAATTACAAAAATAAGATAAATTTCAAAATTCGTTGTATAGACGACATTATTTACCCAGAACAGTTTATCGGCGAGAGGTTAGGGCATATAATTTATTTTCTTTAAACTCCTGTCGTTCCAATGCTGGTGTGCGTTCACCTCTCCGTCGTGTGTTGGATATGTACAATAAGTACTTCGCAGATGTTGATTTGTTTTCATTGCCTAATACTAAATTTAGAAAATGTATTAAAGACAGCTTATTAAGTTAATTTAGTTAATAAGTATTTATTAGTTCATTTATTTCCGTATTCTTCTTCTTAATTTAAATTTTGTTGATAGTGTTTTTGTTTTTAAAGTGTTGCACGTTAAAATAATAACGATAATAATTTGCGGATAATGTTGTTGGTAGTGCAGTTACATATTTTATTTCTATTATTTCTTTTATAATATCAATTGCGCTATAGTTTATTGTCCCAAATAAAGAGAAAAAAAAATATCGTTAAGAGCGATCTCTTCCAGGCAACCTGAGAATTGTTACTCTTTATACTCAGGAGCAGATTAGATCTTACAGCTTAGACTCAACGACGCAACAACTAAACGATGTGATACAATGTTGTTTCTTCAAGTATACAAACTTTGAGGTTATATTTGTAAATATATGTGTAACATCAAAGCTGTCTTGAGTGAATTGTGTTTTGTTACTAAACATTGGACATTTAGTGCATCCTCTGTGCACGAGTGGTAACAGTTTTAGCTACGGCTAGCAACGGCAATAGACATAAGCAAACAGTCCCCTATTTTGTGTGTATGATGGCCGTTATGTCGGCGTTTATATCTCCGTCAGATAGAAATGCTACATCCTCATAAGCAACTTAAATGAATATTATTATTTCAAACGATTCTTCTTAAACTGCCTCTCCAACTAGCGAAGGTGTTTTTTTTAAAGTTTGCTATAAAGATATTTTTATCACAAACATTACTAACATTCTTGTTAACCAACCTAACTAAGCTTAAGCTTGTGCTAGAACATCTAGGTCACGTCAATAGTCGAATGGTAGATTCGAAGCTAGCAAGAATGTTAGTAATATTTGTAAAAAAGCATACAACTTGATGATTATACTTTTTTTATACGACGATTTTTTTTTTTTATGACGAACTACACAGATTGGCCAGAGAGGCTGGCCTTGACTGTTTCACCGGATTGAGAGGTGGCACAGCTCTTAGGTCGCTTAGCCTGAACCTCTATTGCTAGTAACTCGACACAAAGGTCCCCCCGGTGAGAGGTAACCTCGGCTTGGACGGTTACTATGTTACGCGTAAGCATGCCGATCCGAGGGCGCCCGAGAGTGCCGAACCACGACTCGGTCGGTTGCTATTTCACGGATAATCTAAGAGACATTCAAAAGCTAAACTAACTTTGAGTGCCACTTTGGGAAGCGTTGGCGCTCTGGGAGAAGAGGTGGCCGAAAAACCTCCAGCAACGCTCCTAACATCTAAGGGGTGTTATACGACGATTTCACTTAAAACAGTATTCATAAAAAGCAATTTCACATTTTTAATAACGCCATCTAGTAAATCTTACATAAACAACGTACGAAATTATTTGATATCTAATTGTGATTAAAAAATTATATTTAATTAAACATTTTCCTTGCGATGGTTATTATCTAAACAAAAACCTACAAAAAACAAATCAATAGGGTAGAATAACATAAATGAGCAATCAAGATTTCGTGAAATAATATAATAAAGAATATTAATTTAAAAACTTCCAAGACATACATCATCGTATTAGTTAAGTGGGCGTTTGATTTATGTCGTATTTTAACTAAGATCCACGAGCGGTGACGTCACAAGTTGACATTGTTGTAAGGCGCACTTCCGTTGAGGCGGGGACTCACTGGCAGCGATTCTGACAACACTAATTTTCAATCGACTCCAAAAATGGTCAGGTTCTCAATTCGTCTGTACGTTTTTCTTCAATGTTTATTACCTCATAAACACCAGCTTTCAAATCAAAAAAATCATTAACATAGCTTGACCCTGTAATAAACATAAAAAAAGATACAGACGAGTTGAGAACCTCCTTTTTTTGAAGTTGTAATGGAAAGTAGGCTTCGATCGGGTTGAATTATTTCTATCGCTGACTATACCCTTACTATAACCAGGTCGTAAGATTTCATTTCTTTTCTTGTAACCATATTCTTTATTATTATTAATAAAAACGTAAATTCTAACGTTTTATGTACTCCCTACACATATGTCAAACAAGTTTACGTTACCCGCCCCCGCTCGGGCCGTCAATTATCCAAGCAGACTAACTGGCGGTGACTTCAAAGCCGTATCGTATAAATAAGACTTTTATTTTCCAATCCGCTCTATGGGAATGGCTGTCGCGTTGCGTACGCACTCCTAAATAAATATATTACATCATGCACGTCCTCGGAACTGGCTTACAGTGAGCTTAGTGATGTTTCGGCTTCAATAGTATCGATATTTAAATAAAAGATACGATAATATATTTATATACAGGGTATTAGGAGACCGCGTCTGAAAACGAAGACAGACGATAGTACTTATGACACCTTTGATCGGCGCAAAGATTGTATTCAAACAATGAATAAATGGGCAAAGTAGTAGGGTATAAAAATAATAAAAGGGAAATCTTGGTATAGAGTAATCAATTACAGAGACTCACTCGCGGCTGACTGTGTCTATGTCAATTGGAAGTAGGGTTTTCACTTTCATCTATTTTAATCAGCATATATATTTTAACCAGCTGGGTTACTACGTTTTTGTTTTCCATCGTCGACATATTCTTAACAAGTACATATTCTGTGTATGAATTACGCGTGAATTGCAGTACTGGTATAGAACGAAGTTTCTACCGGAAATAAACGATCAAGACTCATTATTTATTAAAGGAAGTAAGAGTTTCATATCGTTGACATGAGTACAGCCTGTTAAGTTGATTCTAATAATCGATCAGGTGTGAAGTGGGTGACTTAATTTTTTTAAGTTTTTAGATTTGCTTCTTTTCCACACCAGCCTAGCTTCTCATCTCAAGAATAACGAAAAGAACTAAATTGCTTTTGACTGTGTATCCGTTATGAAAGCCTTCGAGCTAAAAAAAGACAATCAATCAATCTCGGATAACACACTACATGACTACACTAATACCATTGCGTTATCAATTGATTTATTTCATTAACAAACCGAAGGTATCGTCGAAATCGGTCAGTTGGATATTGCATCA
Organism: Meandrusa payeni; assembly: GCA_029286785.1. Lineage (NCBI taxonomy): Eukaryota > Metazoa > Arthropoda > Insecta > Lepidoptera > Papilionidae > Meandrusa > Meandrusa payeni. The sequence goes on from JAGSMX010000004.1 coordinate 14,494,658, forward strand.
TCAAAATTCCAAACACATATAAGGGAAAGTTTCACTTTTTATTGAAACAAAGGTTCAAAGAATAATTTAACGTTTTTTTTGTTGTGACATAACTAGTTACGAATGGCTACTTATTAACATATACGTACATATATTAATGTTAAAATGGTTTCAACAAAGTACCGTTAGATCAAATCGTATCAATTCTGTATCACGTACACTACTAATGGTTCATCGTCCGTCGCGTAATTATGTTAAGGTTATTTCTAGAAACTTCTTGAAAAAATTACGACTATGCTTTAGACAATATTCGCCATGACATCAGATGTTATCATCAATAGACTATGAGCTACGGCGCGGAAACTTGGATTCTGACCGTTCGACTGGTACAGGAGCTAGAAGTCGCACAATGACCGTTGGAAAGATCTATGCTTGGCATTTCTCTGAGAGATAGAATCCAAAACGGAAACATTCGACGGAGGACAATGGTAGTCGAGTCAGTGACGGCAGATAGTGGACGAAAGTTTTAGAGCGCGCATGGGTCTGAGAACCGGTCGGAACGATTGGTTAGATGAAGGCATTGGGGAAGGCCTATTCCCAGCAGTGGTTGACGCAGGCAGATGTCATTGATAATGATTCTATAAAACAAAAGAAGAAACATCATAATTTTGACAGCACATACGATTATTTAAAATAAATCTACTTTGTCGTTGTAAATCTTTTTTGTTATAAGCAAGAATAGAATAATTAAAAGCATTTTATTTTGTATGTAAAAGAGCTATTGCTTCCTCTTTTTATCTCTCTTTTTTAATTACAAATCCTATGCCTCTTGAGTGCCAGCACTGCTTATGTAAAGAAAATCAATAAGTGAAAAATCACAAACTGAAATATCGATAAATTAGCTATTGCTATAATAAAATCGGTATTCGTATTGTAAAGTAACATCACTATCGTGCGCTATTCTCACGGTGTCACCACTTAGCACCGGTAGGCCAAATAACAATTCCCTAGCCTTTTAACAGCACCCAATGTGTCTGAAGGCCGTGCAATAAATATAACTCACGGACAAACTGATGAAAAAATATTAGCTAACTAGATTATCATTTTACACGACCTATTTTTGCAGAAGTCGTCCTCTTAAACTAAAAATAAATTATTAAGACGAGCTTACGGTTCTCCTAATCTATCTAATATATTTAAACGACCAATTCTTGAATATATATGTATTTATATATATGTAATCTGAATCGCTGAAGCGACTCCAACGATTTTCATGAATTGTTGGTTTCAAAGATTTTTCAATTTCAAAGATATTTAAAAAATACGTGTGTCATTTGGTTGTTTAGTAATCAATCAATAAGGTAATCGATATTCACATAAAAAAATGTAGGGCCTGGATATAGGTTTTATTGTGTTCAGCCCTGCAGTTCTGAGCTCGCTAAGGCTACGGTATTCCTTGCCTGTCATAGAAGGCGACTAAAAGAGGCCCCGGGTTCACTGAGCGACAAAGGTGGGGGCCTCTGTCATCCGCTAAAGTGGACCGACGGAAGAAGGCGACATCGGCTGGCCCGTGTCGCCTTGCACTGCGAGGGTATAGGGGAGGAGGGTTGAATTTCCCCGGGACGTGCTCTTCGAGAGCACAGTGCTGAGGGGCTCCGGTGCGTTCCACTGGAGATCCCGGAGCCCCTAACCATGCACCGAGGAAAGGCCATGAAGTGGTGGTTTTAGTGGGTTGCAACAGATATTTTTTATTATTATGTCGGAAAGACCGAAAAATATTATACATATTTCATTAATATGTAATTCGTAACTAAATATAATTACAAAAAAAAATGATTTACAAAAAAAAAGGTTCTATAAGTACCGACGCTCATGAAGATCAACAACATCAGAAGAGCTGCGGGTGCTTTAACTCTCTGATACTCAATAGCTTAGTAAATTGTTTGCTTGTTTTCAAACAGTAAAAACTATATTTTCAGTAATTCATATGTTTACATTCCTTACGTGACAAGCGGGCATACCGTAGTCGCCAACATCATCCGTTGTTGACACACAGATATGCTATCACGTCCGATGACGAACAATGCCTGCTTACCAGTAATTGGGTCTTCAGATATCTTCGCTCATCAGACCAAATAGTTAACTAATAATTCTTTGTAGGGCCAACTATCTTAGATCTTAGTCTTATTTCTCCAAATCCTCCTTAAAGATAGTTAAAAGTAACTTTAAGGAGGACTTTGAGTAACGTAAGTACAATCTACACATGTAAATATCATGCAATGCAAATTGTCTCTTGATAAAGTGAAGATAATGGTTACATAATATATTAGCAGCTATAAGGGAACAAAAGTTTAACGTCCCTTGCATGCTCTTCATTGCCGCCCGTTCACATAAATCAACGCTAAGTGGCTCCAAAACTTTAGTGTACAGAATTTTTAGGGCATATAATGAGTAGAGGGTTGGCAACCTTGAAAAAAGAAAACAAACAGGTCATCAAAACAAGGGGCCTGTTGCCAACACGATGGTCTAAGTAAAAGGTGCAATTTCCTCTCCTAATCTCTACCAGCTGGTGAGGGCTGCCTCGGACCGAAGCCGTTGGAGGCAGATTATTTATTTGAGGGGCTCTAGTGACCATGATCCTCAGAAATGAGTAAACGACAAAGAAAAGATTTCACTGCATACTAAATACTGACTCCCCGTCTCCTACACTTCTACTATAACAGATTCTTTTATAGTACATTTCGATTATTATTAATTATATAAGTAAAAAATGCCTCTGCCCTTCTTTGTTTCTGTTACTCGCACGCATAATAAAATATATTACGTAACATTTTCTCCGAGTGTGAATTACATGTATTTGCGTTTACATTGTCTGGTGACATAGTCTGTTTGTACAGAGCTTTATGCAGATAACGCCGGTGTGATTATCTCAACCATTACGCACAGACACTATTCACGTATTTCTTGTAATATCAAGTTAAAATACATTGTCTTACAATGCGACTTCTGCTAGGAAGGCGGTAGGCTTCATTATATTCATATCAGCGAGTTTAATTTTCCTCCTAAACGTGAAACCCAGCGAAATCCTAAGCGTTTCGTTGTAAATTAGTAAAGTTATTACTAAGATATATACTGGTAAGCGTGTACATTGCTTCAATTGTAGTTGTAAAAGTATATATGTATTAGTAGTAATACACTCGTGACCAAAAATAAAGGGTCGGTTATAAAAGTTTGAATATCTCTAAAGACGGTAAAACTGAAAAAAATTGTGCATGATAGACAATTAAATATCCTTAAAAATTATATATGTTTATTAACTTATTTATATTTCATTAAAAAACATAAACTTAAACGAAAAAGGATATCTTACGTAAATTTGGATAATACAGTATTTTTTATTAAATTTTATTTGAATTTTAGTACTTAGTGTTGCCACATGGAGGCAATAATATTCCAACTTTAACTAACTTTTTATTTTTGCACACGACTATATCAGACGACCTCTTTCTATTTTCGAATTATCGTAGGAATTACGAAATCAAACTTTCATCAAACTACTCTTAAAGTATATCCTTTTTCAATTAAAAATGTATTGATCGGAATCCATTGGCGTAATATTGATTTATTCGTCCATTTGTGGCGCAAATACTTAATGCAAATTTAAGATTATATAGTTTTCTCATGGATCCCATAGTCAGATTGGAACAAATTTGAATACCCCACACAGGAAGCACTAGTTTTCAAATAACAAAACAATAATTAAAATCGGTCCCCCAGTCCAAAGTAATGCAGTAACAAATATGAAAAAAAATACAGACAAATTGAGAGCCTCCCTCCTTTTGAAGTCGGTTGAATGTATGTGAAAATAGAAATAGGATGTGATTCAAATCCCCGACCAGATGTCAGATCGTAATCCGTATCACTTATTCTGACTGATATCTCTTAGTCATTAGAACTTTTATCTTCCATATTAGAATGTTGATTTAAAATAAGTATGCTAAATATACAACGGTCACCTTATTTGAATGAAAATATTTTTAGAAAAATCTCTAAAAATTTACAACATAACTGATTAACATCAAATGTCTTGCGCGTTTAGGAAGTGACGGCAACGTAGACGAATACGACTTTCGCAGAAACCAGATAAGCCGAACATTATCTATCCTTGAAGATTCCTCTCGAGAATTAGGTTAAGAGATAACGAACTTCTGTTATAACTTTGTTCATGAGTTTCCGATAAGTATTCTCGCAGATGTGCCGAGATTGATGATTGAGAACATAATGGCTTAAAATTTTAAGTTGCGAAAACCGCTTATGATGTTCAACAAACGTATATTTAATTTTTTACCGACTTTAAAAAGGAGGTACTTAATGTTGTGCACTCAAAGCGCCATTATTTATGTATGTAAGAACCGATTTAGATTTTTTTAATTTGAATGGATAAATATGAATCATCGATATCGGTTGGAATGATATTGAATTATTCGTCCAGTTATGAGTTATATGGTTTGTCATCGATGCCATTGTCAGAACATGGACCAAATTGAAATGAGACCATACGGTTAGCACCAGCGTTCAAATAAAAAAAGAATCATTAAAATCGGCTCACCCAGTCGAGAGTTCTGAAGTAACAATTTTTTTTTTAAATGAAAAAAACTCAAATTGAGGAACTCCTTTTTTGATGTCAGCTAACAAATATGACCGATTGACCCTAATAGATTGATAATTTAGTTCTACTTTTATAAAATGTGGATATACGCTTATATCTTAATAAAATCAATGAAGATAAGTAATCATTGTTTGAAGATCAAAGTTAAGATTCTAAAAATTTAGCACACAGAGATAAGTCGCATCATTGACTTGAAGTGATTGTCGTTCATTATCGTGATTGTTATCATTAAATGTCTTGTAGTCTGATTTATTAACGATAAGAGATACTTTTGTTAACAACTTGCTATTAATCGCCCGTTAACAGTGAATGAGAGAGAGAGAGAATGCTAATGGAATCTCAAAGATGATCTAAATGAAATAAATAACATTTTTTTTTAGTGGGATGAAGATGGTATTGCATGGATTTTGCACCAAGATGCTTCGGTCATGACCAACACTTTTGATATTCTGTACCAGAATTGCGAGGTTTCTCTATTTTAAAGCCACTGGAATGCTGATGTTCAAACCCTCTTTGACTCAGGCCGCCGGCGTACATCCAGCAAGAAATTTTAACTAAATTATTTTTCGACGAAATAATGCAACGCGCAATGAAGAAGTGAAAATATTAGGAATCGCTTAATTTACGTGGTAGTAATCACTTAATAAATAGTGAGATGATTTTTTTAATACGCGAAGGTGGCAAACAAGCATAGGGCCTTGCCAAGCTATTATGAAAAGTAGCTTCGCCGGTCGAAATTACACACTCACACACATACATTGGCTGCGTTCTTTTTCCGTCTTGTTTAATTCCCCATTTTATTTTATTTTATTTTGTTCTATTTTATATACAATTTATGTTTCCTTGGTGTTTTACTTGCTTTTACGTTATTCGTACTTTGTTAAAATTTTGCTACAGACATCTGTTTGCTTCTTAAAATGGGTTTCTGCAGAATACCAGCGCTGATTTACCCTCCTCGGATAATCAGCATTATGCTGAGCAGTGAACCCGGTCGGTTCGGCGTTGCAACGCATAGCCTTGTGTATCGGACCTTTTGGGTCTTTAGTGATATATATATTTATTTTTTATTTTATTTTTTCATTTTTAACTGTGCGCTTAACTTGTTGTGTTAATTTGTATATGTGTTGTAATCTGTCTAACCGATTAAATGGCTTATTATATTATTATTATATTATTATTATATTATACACTCTCTTTCACCTAAACGTACATTTGATTATTTGCTCAGGGCATACCTTAATTAATTAATAAAATAAAAATAAAATATAACATGGTTAAGGAAGAGTTGGAGGGACGCTCGAAAGAGTCGTTTCCACCTCAGCTAACGTTTGAACTAATGCAAGATCTACCACAAGCGGATTTTATGCTCAGAAGTTCAAAATACTTATGTTTTTTTTTTAAATAAATATATATTAATATCATATGTGTATCCATCCTCCATTTTTTGCCCTATGTAGATTAGCTGGAGAAGTTGGCTTTGATTGTTTCACCAGATTAAGAGGTGGTGGTCGCTGAGCCGGATCGCCACGATGCCCCTCACCTCAACCTAACCTCGGCATGGACGGTTACTATGTTACGCGTCCCCCCGAATGGTTTTCGGCTTGTTGTGCCGGAGGGGCTCAGTAACCGTGGAGTGGCCCCCAACACCCACGGTGAAGCGAAGAGGAACCCACAGCCGGCCCGCGTGGAAGGGCCGGCCGAGGCGGCAGCACCTGGCGGGCTTTTGGAGTCCGCCACGAGTGTGTCGGAGGGCTGCGGAGGGCGGTTGTCCGCCCTTCGTGGCCGGGGTGGAGTCGCGGGGAAGAGGAGTGTTGGTGTTGCGTTGCCACTCGCCCTATCCCCCGCGACTAAGCGGTGCCGCACCGCGGTTGCAGCGTGGTGGGGCTTCGGCGGGAGGGGCGACTCTCCTGCCGCGGCCGTGTGGTCGGCGGCGGAGCCAAACATCTTATCCGCCGCTGGGGGCTGGGAAGGCGAAGTGGGAGCTCGTATTCCTGGTCCCCAAGGCCTCCAGGTGATGGACTCGGGGGAGTGCATCACCCGCTTACGGAGGTCGTGGAGGAAGGCGCGTCCTATGTTCCGGCGCGCCTTGCCTGGAGGGCGGTAAGGGGGAGGCTCGTCTTCCCCCGGGACGGGGATGCCGCAAGGCATCCGAGTCGCGGTGCGTGCGTAAGCGATCCCGCAGCCCCGCCAAATGCGACGATGGTGGAACATCTTGTGGTTTTGGTCGGTGAGGGCCCGACATAACTCGTCCTTCCCCCGGGGGACGATTACGCGGTCAGGTACGTACCCACAAGTAAAACAAAAAAAAAATGTTACGCGTAAGCATTCCGATCCAAAGGTGCCCGAGAGGGCCCAACCACGGTTAGGTCGGTTGTTTTACATGGATAAATTAAGGAACATTAAAAAAAGTTATACTTTAACTTAGAATGTTACTTTGGGAAGTGTTGGTGCGGGGTAAAGAAGAAACTCTAGCAACGCTCCTAATATCTGCATACACGTCGGTATTTTGCGAGTTCTTTACAAAACCCCGTTTGACAAAATATTGTTCTTAAACGCTAAAGTACCGGAATTATTTTGAGACACGGATGTTATGCAACAATAATATGGAATATTTTTATATAACTGGAATCCACGTGGAATATATCACGTTTTAATCTTCTCCACAACATTCCTGCGGCTAGATTATTTTAAAAACCAATTGTTTACACTGCGATCCGCGAATTTGAACATCTTCACATGCATTATATATCTTTAATAAAGCTAAATATTTAAAATAGGCGTTGTAAGTAAAATTTATTTAAAGAATTGCTTCTAACACAAACAGGATCCGAGAAATACGAAAATACATAAAACAACCAAGCGTTGTTGATCTGAACAACACGTTACGATATAGGCATACGAAAGATTTTATTTCAATTCATTCAAAGCTAGTGCTTGACTACGACCCCACCTGATGTTAAATGGAAATGCAGTCCTGGGTGGCAAGGCGCACTTAGTAAATGCCTATTCACCCTATTCTTGCAAATACCCACATTGAAAAAAAAGGGAAAGACAGACGCAGGTAAACCTGTCCAGTTTTCAACCGACTTCAAAAAAGGAGGTCTTCAATTTGTCCGTTTGTTTTTTTATGTTTGTTGAAATGAAATATTTATTTTTTTACTTTTTACACACACACACATTTTATATACCGACATTAAGACTACTATGTATTTTATTTACCTCATAACTTTCGACTGGGTGAACCGATTTTATTGTTTCTTTTTTATTTGAAAGCTGGTGCTCACATCCCTTATAATATATATATATATAATTAAATATAGTATAATTCTGGCAATTGTATCCATGATAAAACCATATAAATCTTACATTTGCATTAACTATGTGCGAGTCAAATGGACGAATGGACGAACCCACAACATTACGACTCGCAGACCATACCCTAAACCATTTGGCTATTGAGACTTTAAATATATATCAGCGTTGTATTAAAAGCTTGATTTAATCTTTAGTGCATTTTATAGCTCAAATAGAACAATAGATCATTGTAATTTTGTCATCTCTAGCTATTCAAGTCATTCATAAATATAAATATCCCTTTACCAGAGGAGAGCGGTATGATTGGGGAAATGTCCTCATGCCACTAAAATGACACGCTGTCGGAAAACCAATCAAGGCTAATAATTAAAAGTCAGGCGATTAAAATTGACTTCAATTTACGCATCACCTTTCTGAAAATCGCCTTTGCCTAGCAGCCTTTAGAAAAATGTATTTTAGACCACATGACTGAAGTAAAACTTCTTAAGCTCCATCTATATATATATATGTATAATATCTACATGATTCTTCAAGAGAGAAAGAAAATGTGAGCGTGCACTCCTCCCTCTTGTGATAGATAATAGACCTGTTTTGTCTTAGATATGCAAAACGTAACTCTCTCTCCTTCTATTTTCACTTACTTATATCTCCCTTCAACCTTCATTCGCCTCGCCTGGTCACACTTTTCGTACTGCATTCACCTTACCCCCAAGTCAAGCGTGCGTAGGGAAGTTATACTAAAAAAAAAAGAACAACATATTGGCACATAGAAACAACTGAAGTGAAAAGCGATTATCTGTTACGATCCGCACACTGTGATCGCATCTCGGCGCGCCAGTCTAGCTTCAACGTTCGCAGAGGGAGCACGTGCATCGCTCGCACTGCTACGTACGCGCCGGTAACCAATACATCAATTAAAATTGCGCGAAAAACATTCGAAATTATTTTTACCCAGTGCTGTTAGCAGTGTTGAACGTGTATGTGCATTTTCTCACTGGCCCTGCACCACGTGATTTCAAGGTAAATATGCCTACACTAATTCGAAATACATATATCACGACTTATTAAGTAGCCAAAATATTAAGCAATAAATTATATTTAATAATTATTTTAATATATTTAATGTAGTACCAGCTATTTTTTTTCTGACTGACAGACGTGGATGAAGGAAATTGAAGGAATAATTTTGGAGTCTGTTACGAGTAGGCTTATAAAACGTCAAAAGCTTAATCTTATTGGTATAGGTCTGTAACGTACGGTCCGCAAGTTCGATCCCACCGATTGCATTAACCACTTGCTAGCACACGCATTTTATAGAATTGTTAACATGAATTTTAGTAACAGTTATAGCAACATTTGCTAGCATTTTTGTACAGCTTGAATTAGTACTCAGCCTGAAACTCTGTTAGGCATAACTTAGCGCAAGAGATCCTAAGGACGAACGATGGTTTAGTCCACGGTCGGCAACCTTTTGAGTCGGAAGAGTCAAAAATTACAATTTGCCAAATTACGCCGCGAGCCGTGGGTTTTTTGGACTAAATCAAGGGTCGGCTGGTTTAGTATAGTATTATACAAAATGAAATATTATGGGGTGAAAGAAATAATGAACAGATAGATCTATATTATGCGGAGTGTAACGAAAAGTTAAAATTTATTGATTACTCCTTAGAACTTAAAATGTGTGAAAATTGTTTTTCAAATAAATGTAACTGTAAAACGACTATTGATAAAATGTATGAGGATATTGTTCGTGTTTTTAGTGACGCGGCAAAGAGATGTAAAAGATGTATAAAGCGTATGAAACCAGTGATTGGCTGGAATGACTATGTAAAGGACGCGCACAGGGAGGCTAGATTGCATTTTAAGATGTGGCTTTTGTACGGAAAACCTTCTTCGGGCTATATTTATAATGAAATGTGTACATCCAGAAAAGTGTTTAAATCCAGGCTAAAGTGGTGTCAAGACCATCAAGACCAAATCAAAATGGATCGGTTAGCCTTTCTTCACTCTCGGAAAGATTTTCGGGCTTTTTGGAAAAATACCAATAAGTTAAACGTTTTGCCTGGCCTGCCTGTGAGCGTCGACGGTGTCACCGGTTCTAAACACATTGCTAATATGTTTAAAGACAATTTCCTAGTCAAATCTGTAAAAGAGGTATCACAGTTGCATGATGCTGAGATTTCCAGTGGTAAGGTGACTACTTGTATATCGGAGGAGGAAGTGGCTCGCACAATTAAATTAGTAGCAAAAGGAAAATCTCCCGGTCACGATGGACTCAGCATCGAGCACCTGGTATACGCAGGGCCGCATGTCGCGAGAGTTTTGAGCATGTTTTACTCGCTGTGCCTTAATCGTTCATATTTGCCATCGGAACTTATGAAAACTGTGGTTGTTCCTGTCGTAAAAAACAAAACGGGTAATTTGTCAGATAAAAATAACTACAGGCCTATATCTCTCGCGACGGTTATGGCGAAGGTCTTGGACGGAATACTGAATAATAAGCTGAATCAATATTTAAAAATTCATGATAACCAGTTCGGATTTCGTCCAGGTCTTTCCACTGACAGTGCAACCATATGCCTTAAGCATACGATTGACTATTATATCTCTCGAAAAACCAGAGTGTATGCAGGCTTTCTTGATCTATCGAAAGCATTTGACCGGGTTTCTTATGATATTATGTGGAAGAAATTAGATGAACAACAAGTTCCATATGACATTATTCAAATCCTACAATATTGGTATGGAAACCAGGTAAATGTGGTAAAGTGGTCTGACATATACTCTGATCCCTATAAATTAGAGTGTGGCGTAAGACAGGGGGGGCTAACCTCCCCTGCTTTGTTTAATTTGTATGTGAACGACCTGATCGTTGCGCTCAGCAGTCAGCATGTCGGCTGCCATGTTGATCAAGTCTGCGTAAATAACATTAGTTACGCAGACGACATGGTGTTGTTGAGCGCTTCGGTCTGTGGCCTGAGAAAACTACTTGCGATTTGTGAAAACTATGCGTATAGCCACGGTTTAATCTATAATGTAAAGAAAAGCGAGTATATGATATTTGAGAGAGGTGATAGAAATAGGAACAATGATCCTGTGCCTGACATTAAACTATGTGGCTCGACTTTGAGTAGGGTATACCAGTTTAAGTACCTAGGGCACATCATCACCACTGATCTTAAAGACGACGGGGACATAGAGAGGGAGCGAAGGGCGTTGTCGGTGAGGGCCAACATGATCGCTCGCAGGTTTCGCGCTGCTCGAAGGAAGTTAAGCTCACTCTGTTTAGAGCTTACTGCACGAGTTTCTTTGCGAGCAGCCTGTGGGCGAAGTACAAGCAAAGGTCCTACAACGCCCTTCGCGTTCAATACAACAACGCATTCAGAGTGTTGATGGGGCTGCCGCGCTTCTGTAGCGCATCAGGGATGTTTGCTGAAGCGCGTCGATTGCTTTTATGCTACGATGCGGAAAGATGCGCATCCCTGGTGCGCAGGGTGCGGGACAGCCCCAACAACATTTTGGTAATGATTGCATGTGCACTAGATTGTAAGTATATAAATCATTGCCTAAGGCTGCACGTGACATGAAAGAATTGTAAATAAAACACAGATATTAGTATGTATTTTATTGTTACTAACATAGTTATTAAGTGTCTTACTAACAAAATTATGAGCAATGTATACGCTTGAAATAAAGTTATTATTATTATTATTATTATTATTAGTCCAATAATCTAGGCGTGACAGCATTCTGAATCAAAGGTGAGAAGGAAAATAGAAAAGGTATGATCACAAACCAGGAATGATTAAAAACCCTACTGTCAGATCGTTAGTAGGATGATTAGCTTATAGCAGAATAATCCTGGATGAAATGATAACTGTTGCTATTCTCCCAGCAGTCAAGGACTATTTTCGTTTACAGGAGTGGAAGTGGAATAGAAAGAATTCATTACTCTATATTATATAATATTATATTATAGATGCTATGGAAACCATTTAGGGTTAACAGTGAAATGCAGTAAAAGGAAATTACTTACGATATGATATGGTCAGGAGTTAAAATCGACGCGCTTGAGCTTTCAATTTTTCCAAAAAACAAGCAAAAAAGCGGACACGAATCGAATTCGATTTAAACTTTGAAAATTGAGAGGAAAACCTGTTGCTGAAAATATGATAAAAATAAAATTACGTGTATTATTACACTATTACCTCACAGTCGGTGAATAATTGAATAAAATTATTTAATATTATTATATACAGTTGACATGTGTGCACGCATAAATTTACACGTATATATATATTTATATTAAAATAATATTAAATAATATAACTTAACGGGACACGTATTATGCGCATGACTAACGACGCGATCGATTTCAAAGCATTGTATTATGTAGGTAGGTTATCGCTATAAAATAGTTGTTTTTTATGGAATTTCATTACCCATTGTAACTCAGTTTCTAGACCCTCGCTTTATAATCATAAACTTCCGCGTAGAATTTTCTATGATTAGGGGAAACCGAGTGAGTGATTCAATGTCAAATGAGTCGCGCCACAAGAGAAGCCGCAGCGGCTGTGATGGAACACGTAACTAACCGTTTTAGTAACGGGTGTAAGTATTTTGTATGACTTTGTCGTATACACGTAATTAATACATATATACTTAAACTGTCGCTGTCTACCACGTTACATGTATAGTCTTACCTTTTTTTAAGACCGTAAAGGTCCTGCTGGCCCTTTTGCATTTGTTTTTTGCAGCACCATTCAATTCGGAATAAATGTATGTCCATTGATATCTACTATCATAATTCACAAATTTTGAATCAGATTAATTTAATTAAATTAACATGTTTTTTTTTTACTTTTGGGTCAGCGACCTTTATTTACATCCGTTATTTCCTGTAAAAATTTCCTAACTGCTACGTTATTCCAGGCTCCTCATCTTTCTGTGTACATGGCTTCGTAACATCGGAACAGATTGGATTCTTTTTTTCTATTTTATAAGACGTTTTTATATGGAATATAAAAATAAGAATAACGTTTTGTTGCTCCGTAATCAAAGAAACCAAATTTTAAGTTTATTCCTGCTTTTTTAAAAATGTACAAATTAAAATTATGACACTTTTTTTCACATTGACAAGTAAAAACTATGGAGGTTATATACAAAAAATTAAATATTGTTGTTTTTTTACATAAATGTTCCTTCGTGTGTTTGTCGAAGCAACTCTTCTAGACCTATGTTAAAGGCATGTGAGAGTTAGTTTTTTATATATTTAATTACTACATATTAGCTTAGAATGCTAGGCATAACGACATGATAAGGAAAAAGTGTCGCTTGAAAGAGGATATTGTAATTAGAATAGAGAAAGGCATGCTTCGTTGACAGAGTAGTGGTAGCTCAGTGAATAGATGAACCGATTTTGATGATTCTTTTTTTATTTCAAAGTATTTAAATTTGGTCCAAATTTGACAATGGGGTCCATGAGAAAAACTAAGTCTTAAATTTGCACCAAGTAATAAATAATTAAAATCTTCATTTTTAAAAACAAAGATATCAAACAAGAAAACAGTGTTTGGATGTTCTTTTAAGAAATATACTTATACTTTAAAGAAATTTACCAAAAGATCCATTCCTTAATCATATATTTTTTAAAATAATTATATGTATGTGTGAATGTGTATATGTGTCAGTGTGTATGAATGTGTGTATATACTGTAACAATGTACAAGAAAGATATTATTGTAATTTGTATCGTAATATTGCCTCCGTATCCTCGTAGTCCAAACCTTCCGACCACTTTAGTAAAGATGCGGTACAGTCGTGCCAGTTTAAAACAATAATGCGTTATTATGTAAATTCTTTATATATATAGAAATCCAAGAAAGTATAACTATATATATATATATATATATATGTCTATATCTATAGCTGCTTTTTTTTAAATATACATTTATGTATAATGTATATATATGAAAGTTTATGTAATGTACCCCATATTAATACACAACCGAATCGTGTCCGCCTTAGTCTACACAGGTTTTTTGGCTGAAAACCAGCGCTGTACTACATGTGTGAGCACAGCACATGCTGAGCCAACCCCTTTTCGGCACAATGTCTATTTTGTTCTTTTTTATGTAAAAACATACACAGAATTTTACTGTTGTTTATGTTGTTTTTTGTCGTGTGTCGAATAAATGTTTATTCTATTCTATTTATTGGAAAAGATGTACTTTGATGAAAGTTTGGTTAGGTTCTCATTAATTCAACTCCGTAGTATTCCTCCGATAATTCGTTAATACAAAGAGGGAGTCCATATGTAATAACGTTTAACGTTTGATGCCATTTGAAGTCGGTTTTTGTTTTTGCTCGTAAATATACTTGACTAAATTAGTTATCCAGACATATAAATGAAGTTTGCAATATCAACACGGAATATGCCAGACTGCTATCGATGAACATGCATACAATAAGGATAATTTTACGGAGAGAGGCTGCGGTTATGAGCCAGTTGTCAGGTGCGCGCGATTTGTCACGCTACTGTGAACATACAAACACAAAGAACAACACGAATGGTTAATGAATAGGCAATGCATCGCGATGTCTATGTAATGAGACGGTCCGGGTTTTGTGCTAGTTTAACAGGAACATTGCAATATCAGGAACTAAAATTGATAATAACTAATAACGAAGCGTATAATCGCTAATGCCTTCAGTCCGCCTCGGATTCTATTGTAGTTTTCATTCAGTTTCTCTTTCGGGATCCCCTGCTTTGTTATCATCATCCTGTATCATTCCACTGCTGGCTTAGTCTTTCTTCAATGGCCTCAAATTCCATCGTGCTCACATTAAAAGACCACGCCAGGTTCCCTTTCGGGAAGCCTACTTTTTTACTCTCTAAGCAAGTGCTTGACCACGATCCCACCCCTCGGTGCATGGTGAGGGGCTATGGGATCTCCAGTGGTACGCACCGGAGCCCCTCTGAACTGTGCTATCGAGCATGTTGCGGGGCAAGGTTAATCACTACTCCATTGCTAAGGATCGTGACTCCTTTTTCAGCGATCTGGTCCGACCATCTTTCACGCCCCAATATATTGGCGATGATTAAATAATAAAACTAAAATCATTCCGTTTACAATTAAGTTTGACATTTGACACTATGATTATTATCATTTCCGTTACAAGAAGTAATCGACACCAACGTATTTGATAACAAGTGCTATCCAGAACTCTTACAAAATCCTGACCTCTTATTAACCTAGACATTTCACGTATATGCTAGCCCAAAATGATGTATGGCTACAAAATTAGAAGCTGCAGTAAATCCCAAGAGATCCTGCCATCATTGATTTTTGTTAAATGCACCTCTGACAATTTCTAGTTTGTAAACTATATTATACTTTATTTGAGGCTAGGTTAGAAAATGCATAGAACGTTTCATCGTAAATAAACATGAATGGGCGCGGTACAAATAGATGGGTACTGGAATCAAGGTGCGAGCTGTTTCCTTCACAAATTACAAATAACTACATTTTTTAGTCATTTTATCGTTGGCTTTTCAGTACTTTTGGTTCACTCTTTCACTCAATACTAGCTGTGACTTGGGTATCCTCCTCCTTGCGTAGGGTCGTGATCTCCACGAATTATGTGGCGGACGATCGTTTTCCCCCTGTTGCGGTCTGTGGCGGTGTGAAATGCCTCGTGGACTCTCCTGTTGGTGTTGTTGCTAATTTGGTGACTTGGGTATATAAGTTAGCAAATTTGCAATTTTTGGTGTTTTTATTTAGTGGCGGATCAAACGCCACTACGTAAGTTTCAATGTCAATAACATTAAACGTAAAAAAGTACATACGAATTGAGAACCTTTACATATTCCTGTAATTCCGTTGGTGTTTTAAATTCTTTAGTAAGGTCTTCTACAATCAGATGAGTTGGCTCGTTTATCGTCTAGGACGGGTAGTTGAAAAAAAACACAAAACGATAAGCCACTTAAATAATGTATCAAGCGAAACCTTAATTAGTTACTCTTGGCGAGTGAAAATATTTTTTGTGAGTTGAAAGAGGCCGAGCTTAAGAGATTAAAATTGGAACGGTTTTTAACTTTCTCAGTGGCGCTAAGACCAGAATCTAGGTTTAAGTCGTTAATATTTGAAAGCTGAACTAAGTACGTCCCTGTCATCTTCGTTTAATGTTGTTTAGCTTTCTAAAACGAAAGCTTTTACATATTGTAACCGCACACGTGTCATAGACTAAGTACACAGTAAGCAAAGATATTGAACGTTAAAGTTAGTTTTAATTTGACATATTGACTAAAAACTTCATTGAGTTTTTAACCGTCCAAGCCGAGGTTACCCCTCACAGCTAGTAACTCGACACAGGGGTCCCCATCCCTAGCAATAGATGTTCACACTAAGCGACTTAAGAGCTATGCGATTTTCCAGGTACTATTTTACATACACGTATGTATCCTTACCTATTTCGATTAGAGGTTCAGGCTAAGCGACCTTAGCGCTATACTACCTCTCAATCCGGTGAAGCAGTAAAAGTCAGCCACGCAGAAGAGAAACAGTAAAGATTGAACTCTGGTTACAAACGTACTACGAAAAATGACTCATCTTTTATTAACATTTTCAAACGGTCCGGAAGGGTACATCTCACAGTAGTAAAAAGTTATAATATAATAAGAAAATTGTAACATCAGTTGACATATTCAATACTAGAAAAATTACATTTGAGAAATGTGTTGATGAGGCTGTTGGTAGTACATTAGTGTACACACCACATACACAAAACGCCTTCACATCACAATATCACCGACGACCACACTTAAAACTTGGTCTTATGAACAAATTGTGAATCCCTTTGTTGGCTTCAGTTTTTGTCAGTGCATTGAACGTTGACATATAATGTATTACAACCTGTGCTGTGGATTGTGTCATAAATAAATAAATTTCTGTATCGTGATATGGCAGTATCATATGTTGGACACTACATCCCATGAGCAAGGCTCTTTAAATAAAACACTAGACCGACTCTAGTCTATGCGCACTTGTACCGGTTGTGGTCTTAGAATGTTTTTCTCTATTAATATAAGTGAATGTCGATATTAAATTTCTTACAAACACATCCCATCGAGCAGATGGCGTCGCAACATGGAATACTTATGCGGTTATTGATAATGCACATATTCTCTGTGTATGAAGTCGTAAGAATGAGTTACAATGGCTGCGGAGTATTTTTTTATGGAAGTGAGAGTTGGATAGACTGGATACGATGACTTATGATAATTAAAGAGTGGAGTTACAGGTAAAAAGATCTGAGGAAATGTACCAGGAAGTGTAAACGAATTGAAAATCTCCTCCTTTTTTAAAGTTTTAAAAAGGGTATGCCTGTAAAGACATATCGAAAGGCGAGTGAAGATATAACGACAGTGAAATTTATGCTCCGAAAGTCTGTCTAAAATAAAGGCTGCCCAAATAGTTTGTTTGGAGATTTAATAAAAGATTTTATAAGGAGAAGATCGGCGAGATAGACAGACAACACAAATATTCCTATATCTAGAAAAATTGAGGGATTTTAATACCCTTGTAAAATCTGATAGCATTATTATAATACGTAATATGTATTTATATAAACAGGAAAGCTAATGTAATCATATTTATTTACCCATTTATTAAGCAATGTTCTGCTGTCAAATTGCGTCGCATTTTTCTTCTTCCTCTTAGATTTGAAATAAAGAATAAATAATTTCTGTACACCGAATAATGTATCCAAAGCCGAGTTCTATTTGGCGGCAGATTGTACCTTAACAAACTAAAAATTCTTTCGCAGAGGTTACGAATTTCTATATACATGATACATATACTATAAGTATATGTATTGGCCATTATAATACGTAATATGTATTTATATAAACAGGAAAGCTAATGTAATCATATTTATTTACCCATTTATTAAGCAATGTTCTGCTGTCAAATTGCGTCGCATTTTTCTTCTTCCTCTTAGATTTGAAATAAAGAATAAATAATTTCTGTACACCGAATAATGTATCCAAAGCCGAGTTCTATTTGGCGGCAGATTGTACCTTAACAAACTAAAAATTCTTTCGCAGAGGTTACGAATTTCTATATACATGATACATATACTATAAGTATATGTATTGGCCATTATAATACGTTTTGTTTTAATACCTCGAGCTTCTCGGAATCTTGAGCCGGCGAACATTCGAGAACAATAAGTTATGTTATTTGAGAAACAACGGAGCAGAGTTAAGGCGGTGCCGGCTGGTGTAGCTTTATAATTATTTGTTGATTTATTATTCGATTACTTTTAAGTGACATGTTGAAATCTGAAGCCATACATCCCGTCAGTGTTGATGTTTATTGTAATCTGATCTTCAGATCGGATCGTATCGGAGGAAGTTGATATTTGTGCTTGATTGATCTTTGGAAACCATTATTACAAGTATCTGAGAATCCGTTTGGCACTTTTTTTGAAAAAATCCTGTTTTTTCAGCGAAGATACTTAGTATAAATCGTTAAAATAGTACCTATAAATCGTTATCTAAATGCTATTTAAAAACCACGTAGTATAAAAAAATATTTTTATGGTAGGTAACGTATAGCTTATATATATAGTTTTGAGATACCAGTAAAATAATAATCATTCTTTATTACTGAACGTAACTAAACTCTCATCAAACTATCCTTGAAGTTGGCGAATCAGTTGGCGTGATATTGACTTTGTCCATTTGTCGCGCACATGCTTAATGCAAATTTAAGACTTATATGATTTTCTGATGGATAGCAATGTCAAAACCTAAATGGGACCACACGGGATGTACTGGCTTTTAAATAAAAAAAGAATCATCAAAATAGGTGCACCCATTCGAAAGTTTCGAGGTAACGAACATAAAAAAAATACAGACGAATTGAGAACTTCCTCCTTTTTTGAAGTCGGCAGAAAATTAGAGGTTTTTCAAAACAGACACCTGAATCGATAAAAGTTTAAAGGGAAATACAACAAACAAACTATAGAAATCATAGTGAACGTAATCGGCAAACAGCAAACAGAAAAAAATTTGTTAAATTACTTTGATTATCCGTGAAATAGCAACCGACCGAGTCGTGGTTCGGCCCTCTCGGGTACCCTCGGATCGGAATGCTTACGCGTAACATAGTAACCGTCCAAGCCGAGGTTACCCCTCACCGCGGAGACCCTTGTGTCGAGTTACTAGCAATAGAGGTTCAGGCAAAGCAACCTAAGAGCTGTGCCACCTCTCAATCCGGTGAAGCAGTCAAGGCCAGCCTCTCTGGCCAATCTGTGTAGTTCTTCATAAAAAAAAAATTAAATTACTCAAAAAACATTCACCGGGGTTCACTGTTTGCACATTTTCCTTACATACTCTCTACATATTACAATTTCAATTCTAAAATCAAAAATGCAAAGGAACGTGCTTGGCGTTGCACCAACATCCTTTCGTATATATGCACTCGACTCCACTTTATTCTTGATACTTGAATAATGGAACACGAAATTCACCAAAGTTTAGAATCATAAATCAATCTAGTCCGTGTCGTATTGAACGTTAAAATCAAAATAAGTATAAATGTGCTTTACATTTACATTACAAAGCGGTAAATGGGCACAAACTATTTATACTTTTATTTTTTTTTTGACGGGGAGGAAATCTTCACAAAGCTACTCCGCCTTCTGGGGGGAAGGCGGCGGTTATATGGAGATTTTACCCACTAAAACCTCCCCGGTGGCCCTTTCCTCGGTGCATGATGAGGTGCTCCGGGATCTCACGTGGAACGCACCGGAGCCCCTCTGCACTGGGCTCAAGGAGAGCACGTCCCGGGGGGAGGTTACTCCCTCCCCCCCTCTGTGCCCTCGCAGCGCAAGGCGACACGGGCCAGCCGATGTCGCCTTCTTCCCGGGTCCACTTTGAGCCCAAGCGCCTAACACAAGCACAGTGCAGAGGGCCTCCTGTGCGTTCCACTGGAGATCCCGGAGCCCCTCGTCAAGCACCGAGGAAAGGGCCACCGGGGAGGTTTTAGTGGGTAAGAACCCCACATAACCGCTGCCTTCCCCCCAGAAGGCGGGGTATCTTTCTGAAGATTTCCTCCCCGACAACAAAAAAAAAGGCGCTTGGGCTCGTAAGTTTACTTTTAGATGGATTCATTTACCAGCCTTCCACCATGCCTTGAATAGGCGTACCTGAGGGCAGTTGATTGATTACCCATAAAGGAGTTACGATCCTCAACAATGGGGGAGCGATTGAGACACTTTACGTCGTAATAGATCGTCGATAAGATTCATTACTTTGAAGACATTCAAAGCTACCTACATTTCTTTATTAGAATTTGTATCATGCGACGGTCAAGAGAATCATTGAGTTTATTGAGATATAGTTTAACAGTAGTACAGAAGTCTATTTAGAACAAATAATATATCTAAATCTTAAATGGTTTAAACTACGGTAGAAGCTGAATTTAAATCGAATCAACCTTCCCGAAGTGGCACTCAAAGTAAGTTAGTTAGCTTTTGAATTAGCTTAGATTATCCGTGAAATAGCAACCGACCGAGTCGTGGTTCGGCCCTATCGGGTGCCCTCGGATCGGCATACTTACGCGTAACATAGTAACCGTCCAAGCCGAGGTTACCCCTCACCGGGGGGACCCTTGTGTCGAGTTACTAGCAATAGAGGTTCAGGCTAAGCGACCTAAGAGCTATGCCACCTCTCAATCCGGTGAAGCAGTCAAGGCCAGCTTCTCTGGCCAATCTGTGTAGTTCGTCATTTAAAAAAAAATCGAATCAAACGTTTTAAAGTCAAATTTAAGACATACGGTTTTCTCGTAGATACCACTGTGAAAACTGACCCGTATTTTGAAGTCGGTTAAAAATTAGGCGAAGCATTACGGGTAATAATTAAGATTCAATGAATGCCATGTAAAGAAGATCGTTTATTCAGTTATAGTACTTATTCATAATCTTAAGAATTAGCGAAGTAAGGCTGCTTGTATATTATCACCCACACTCAAAATAAATGTTAGTTCTCGTTAGCTTTGTAATTTAAGTACTTACGGCGCTCTGTTAACTGAAACCGTAATGTATGGTGCATTACTCCTTGGCTTCAGAAATAAGCACATCTGTGATACTAAATTATCCCTCCACGGGCGTACTACCGGAATCCGACTGGTAACGAGGCATTGTAATATAGACCTCACGCGTCCAACAAGATATCTTTCGTTTCCTTATGAGACACTTATGAGAATGGCCAGGGTTACATCTAATAATAGCAATGATATATAACAACCATGAACAATTTCTTGGAAACGAGGAAACATTGAGAGCGAAGAGGGTGATGATATCTTATCAATAATTCATCTGAACATCAATTGTAATTCCGATGGTGAAGCTATATGACCATTATTTGAATTGAAATCATTGGACGCGTGCGTGTAAACTTGGTTCATAAATAAAGTCGTTACAGATTTTTTCTAAAACAATAAAGCGTTGTCATTAGTATTTTGTTGTTTGCCATTTAATGGAAATACTATTAATAATAATACTAGATAAATAACTAACTAAAATATTTATATATTAGAATATTTTATAATAATATATGCGACTTTCAACATCAATTGCAAATAGCTCACCGTTACAGAAGTTTTAGAGCACTACGAGTATTACACCTGCTCCTCTGTTTCATCCTTTTGTTCCTGAAATCCTCGAACGAATCGCTTTGCTTCGTCGGGATTAAGAAAACTTTATTTTATACTTTTATGCAAGTGATTGACCAGTGGTTTCACTGGGATCATTTGGTTCCTGAGCACACTCTCCAAAATGCAACGTGTAGGAAACCGAAAGCCTAGTCCAATGTAAAGAGTTGGGCGGACTTGAGTTATGAAATTGAAATTGTATTATGTGTATGGCTACACGCGACGCACTATATAAACACATGGCGTCAACCTTGACACTACTGAATGCGACAGAACGCTATCAAAAGTAATTGTGTTTAAAGCAGAATAACTTACTGCCAAGTGATCGATGTCAACCAATTGACATGCCTGCTACTGTACACAAAAGAATCAGGAAGCTGTATTAATGGTGACATCATTTGCATTTTTAACCGGCTTTATAATAGGTTTTCAATTCAACTGTATTTTTTTGTTTGTTACCTCAGAACTTTCGAACCGATTTTGATGATTTTATGGAATAGTTTGCCGATTGAGATTAGGGAGGCTTCGTCAACTAATGTCTTTAAATCGCGTGTATCTGAATACTTTCTACTCAAACAATGAAAAATTACAAACTGGTATATTTATTGTCGTTATATATATTCCATATGTATGTATATTATTATATTTATATAGTAGTATCTATTTATGTATATGTAAATGTATATTTATTTATCAATATAACAGTTTTAATTTCTATTTTTAGCGGCACTACCCATAGTCTGCTCTTAACCACTAAAGGTTAGCTGGAAGAAAATGCTTATTAGCATTAAGTTCGCCTTTGTACATGTTATTTGGTGCAATAAAGGATTTATCTATCTATCTATTCTTTTTTATTGGAAAGCTGGTGCTTCTCAATTTGATTCAGTTCTGACAATGGCATTCATGAGAAACCAGTGTTTAAATTTTTATTCCGAAAGAACTATAATTGAGTATTTGTATTGCATCAATCAACGTGCGGTGGTCAATTTCAAAGACGGTATTCTATTATTTGGCCGTATATCAATGCCAGAAACGTGCATTAAATCTGAGAGGAACTCAACGGTCTCTCGATTGTACATTCGTCACACGCGGCGTTGAGTGCACACGCAAAATTTTCAATGTGATTTATGCGACTGTGGGAGGTTATCGTAAATTTAATCTTGATAGCTCAACGTTCAAGGAACGACAGCTTGTTCCCTCAGGTTTTGCGAAGAAAAATTGTTTCTCATAGCTTATATTATATTAAGGGCATTAAAAGAAAAGTTTGGATGTTATGTTAGCAACAGTTAGTTCTACTATATGTTAATTTAGTTTTAATGCATATACAAACGTAATAATCTGTAAAATATTTATGTATTAGAATAAGTCAATGGACTGACTAATATAAAAGTACTTTAGTTGACTGGGTCGGCAACCGAGTCCAATCGTGTTACGATCAGACGTTTGGGGAGAGATAGACAAGAAATTTAGGATAAAAAACGATGAAAATACAGTTTAGAAAAACATGTTCCGCTGGAGGAACAGCCCTTTAAAAGTGAACCTCTGAAAGAAAGTCTGTAAGTCTTTATTAAATTACATATAAACTCTTGATATTTTGCTAAAATCTGTCGATAATAACAGTTAAATGCGATGTTGATAACATATATAGTAAGTATAGGTTTCTCTTTTTTTTTAGTTTTAACTAAAAAAAAAGTGTCCTTGTCGCCTTGCGTTGCCCATGCAGGGGGAAGGAGGGGTAACCTCCCCCCCGGGACGTGCTCTCCTTGAGCACAGTGCGGAGGGGCTCCGGTGCGTTCCACGTGAGATCCCGGAGCCCCTCGTCATGCACCGAGGAGAGGGCCACCGGGGAAGTTTTAGTGGGTAAGAACCCCACATAACCGCCGCCTTCCCCCAAGAAGGCGTGGTATCTTTGTGAAGATTTCCTCCCCGTCAACAAAAAAAAAGGTTTCTGGTTTTCCTTTTACGTACTTGTTTAGATACCAGCCCATGCTTTGCGTTAGCAAGTAAACAATAAGTAATTGTAACTTAAATTAATTGGTATTTGCTTACTTTCCCTCACCATTAGACATTTTTTTAAACAATTTCGCACAACCTTATATATCTTTTATCTAATGTATCCTTTTTTATATAATTATTTGGACTATCGAATCATTAAGATGAGCTTTATTATAAAAATATATAATTGAGTACTGTACCTTTTAATAACTTGGAAGCAGGTTGATTTTATCTGAAATAAAAATAAGTTAAATTGAAATATTTTTCTTGGTTCCTATTAAATCATCCAACCCATATAACAGCCTCGTAAATGTTACTCCCATGTAACAGCCACGAATTACGTAACCCTTAAATGAATAACGCTGTACATTGATACCAATTTGTCCTTAAATTTCCATAGCACTTCAACTGTAAGAAACTCCCGCTCGCCGCGTACTCGTAAATATTCTAATTCGGTTGGTGACATGGCTGCGATAGGAATGGTCGTGCGATTGTGTCGCAAGTGTGAAATTGATTCACACACGGCTTTCCGTGCTCTTGACGGCCGATAAAACCTGGTCGCTAGCCGCGTGACGTCACAACGCGACATTAGTAACAATTCGAATTTGGAATTCGTTATGAAAAGATGTCCATGGTCACATTTCTGCTGCCAGTCATACTTTTATAATTTATTTTAATGCAAGTTCATTTTTTGTGCTTTACAACCTTTCGACCAATTTATAGCGTCAATAGCTTAGTCTGCTAAGATCGTTGTAAACCTATCATACTAGTATTACCTAGAAAATCTAGCTAGCTAGCTTTGTGATGATTAAAGAGAATATTGATAAATTTCGCCAATTTGTTTTAGTACGTTTTAAAATTTTTATTTCTTTTTAAAAAAAACGAACCTATCAATTTGTTGCAATTTCGGCATTTGTTGCCATTACAATCGTTTGGTGCAATTTTAAGTGCTTATTTATCACGCGCTCGGCGGTGAAGGAAAACATCGTGAGGAAATCTACATTTATAAGAAAAATTTCTAAAATATGTGTCGACCAATCTCTTATACTCTCTTTATAGAGAAGGCTTGTGACCAACAGTGCGACATATTAAATATATAGGCTGTAACTTTAACTTTAACAAGGAGAGAATTCCAGGTAGTTTGTACAAATGATATTCTGTTCGACTTACGTTATGTTATTACCACTACCCTTGACATGCCACGTGAGAATCGTTTGACCCTTCAGCTATATGACGTAACGAGCTAATCGCACACGTTTGCTCATGCTATTGGCATACATCTCAAACGGGCCGTGGAACTTCCGCGTTACCAAGTGCGTTACGCATTATCTGTACAAAATTTCACCCGGCAAAACTATGGCAAGTTTATTTTCATCAAGTTCGTTAGTTAAAGGCGTTGCTCACATCACATATCAGATGTCGGAGGGCTAACGAAGGAAAAATCAACCGGCCGCTCTATTAATAACATCAAAGCCAGCCCACGTGGCTCGTCTAAGCCCCACAAAATCTCTGACAAGTTGGGCAACAACAACATAATAAGGCATAACGTGACCAGAATTATTTAGATACTGCAAAGCTGCTCTTATGAATACGAGCGTTTCCATCTCGATGCAGAAAGTGCTAAAACTCGAATGTCGTGCATAGGATTGTGATGCTAAAGCTGTTGCAATTCAGGCGTTTGTGTCTTGCACCAATGTAAAATAGTCTATTGTTCTGGCCTGGTCTTCTACCAACAATGCCATTATCGTTGCGGTCTTAAGCGTCTCGGGAGCGTGTTATAATTTTGTATTGCTCACGAACGGAGACGTTTACGTAACGCAGAATGTTTTTCCAACGGCCGAATGATACACGAGTTTGACATGTATAGAGACAATGACAGACAACATAATACGAAAAATATTTCATTGGCTGGAGAGAAAAAACTTTAATAGATTTTGACACATTGTATGTGTTAAATAAAATATCTTATATCTTATATAAATTTAATTCTAGGAATAGAGAACTGGGTATTGTATGAGAAAGATCTGCGTTAGGTTTGGTGGATTAGGTTACGGCTTAATTTATTTTTATTTTAAAAGATATGTAAGTAACGATTATTGGAAGACGAGTCCGGCGTGTATTGTTTGCTATTGGTCCTACATGGATATGGGTTCAGCTCTCCGTATTTTCGCTCTCCACTTCGCTCTATCCCCGACATGATCTTAGGAAGTCTTGCACCCTCATGTCTCTCGACATAGCGTCTCTTCCTACCTTAACTTGGGTCTTTATCGGGCTTACTACTTACTACTTGTAACAAGAACCAAGTTTCTTGGACAATCAGGAAGTATTTACGTGCCATCGCATCCTACTCTCATGCATCTTGTCTACAATGTCGCGTGCAACCAGGCACGCACATACGTACAACCATATACAAGCTTGGTTACGCACTCAACATTTTCAGTTCAGAAATTTTGGCAGTATACACGTTCTTCTAAGTCAAGACCCAAGTTTCGCTGCCGTTAATAAGGACCGGTCGTATTATAGTAAAACTATAGCTAGCTCAGACATTTTAGTCTGACCGGCATCCTTTTATATAATATCAGTTACTTCTTAAGTACCTATTAAGTTAATAAATATTAATTAAATTATATATATATATAGCTTTATCTTTGTAAAGGAGTAAATTTTTAGTTTTATCTAAAGGAAGATTAGAAACCGAGTTAATTTTTCACGTTATCGTATTTTTCACTATCCTAGCTAGCTCCCAACAACATAAATATAGGCAAGTGAGATTCATAGAGTTATTTACACGTATTCAGTTAGATTTTCTTCTAGAAGTATGGTAGGAAGTAGGCAGGTAGAATTTCAATTGCGTATTCAGTGTTTATTTGATATATAGGTCAAATAGGCCAAAACGGTGATCTTGTCGTTTATGCATTTTGGAAAAGAAGAGAACCTCCTCATGAATGAAGTCCCAAAATATGTGTTTGTTTTACATGTATTACGCCATTCTACAACGCAATTAATATACTAATTGTAATTATTCAAATTCAGCATCGATATTAACTTCCCAATTAGGACTACTCTGTAAAGAGAGTAAAACGGCATAGTCTGCCACACGGCCCTAATGCGGATTAGCAGATTTATTAGAAAATTTTCTAAGACATTTTTCCTCATGATGTTTTCCTTCATCGTACAGGACTTGGTAAACCGATACTTATAATTGCAACAAACAATTACATTGGTGCCAGCGAGGAACGAACTAGGGTCGCTAGCGTACTACACAATTTGATGCGAACGCCCGGACACTGAACTACCGCGGCTCTAGCATCATATAACAAAGTATTTTTTCTAATGTATTAGCTTTTTTTTCATTTCACATTGTCATGCAAAATTTGGTTATTTATGAGTTCATCTAAAGTCTTATCTTACTAATGTCGCCCACAACGCACTAACGGAATAGTGATGGACCACAATTAGTGCCAGGGTCAAACCTTACGGGCGTGTCCGTCCGACGAAATGTTCCAAATAAAAACCTTCAATTACAGCTCCGGGCCGCTTGTCAAACTAATTGATTTACGACATTGATTTATATTCTTTAAACATCGCTTGACATCGCGCGACATCATTTCACAAGGAAACGTATTGCATTCGGGGACATGTGAATGTTTTCTTAATATTTCAGTTTTCACTTTCACTTTCGTTTTTGTCGACGATTTTCAAAGAATCAATACCTAATTAAGTTTTTCTTTCCTTCATCTATTAGGTGAATCGTATCACGCTCATGATAAACACTCATAATTCAAAACATGGGAAAGTGCTGTTATTAATTTCTGCTTTAATAACCTATTAGTTTAGCGTACAGCCTGCGAATCGTAAGGTTCTCAGATGCTTTTAATCCTAGCGGGGTAGACGGACAGAGGTTTCGTTGTCCCCTTTTCACCAAGTTTATTAGATCCCATATGTGACTGAGCCTATCGCGATACACGGGGATACTTTTAGTAAGTGAATTTTTGTACTAAAAAGGAACTAAAAAAAGTATTTTAAGTCTTCTGGGAGTCAAAACCGCCACCATCGGATAGTTAGTCCAACTCCTTAAATATTAGGCTATCAGCAGGCTATCAGGCTATACAGCTTTAAAAAATATAATTAGTAAATAAAAATAATAACTTGCCCAAAAAAAAGATATTATAATAATTTCTTAAAGTTGGCAACATCTGACTATTATGCCAAAGCCTCGGATGATCGGCAAAAAGCTTAAGGATCGTGCGACCGAAGCGCACATCCGTCCATAATGTGTCGGATGACACGCGTGTCAAAATTCATTCATAAAGACGTTGACGATCGTGAGACAAATGAATGATCGTGATTTACGAGAGCACAGCTATAGGAAAAACTTGCATCTGGCAAACGGTCCATTTGCAGTGATCATAGAGTAACTAACATACAGAGGCGAAACTTTAGCACATAAAATATTATGTTTATCTTTTCGTGTCATTGATGTATCATGCAGTTAAATAGCACGGCTATCAAGTAATTAACAACTATACATGTGCGCGTAACAGCTCGTGAAAATTAGCAAAATGTAATCAACGAGCATAAAGATTATTTCGTCAAAGACGTGTTTGTTTGTTTGGTAAAAGTATTTGAAAATTTTCACGTCAACATTCCTTTTCCATATTCCATTCAGATTAGACAAAATTTATGTCTACAATTTCCACACCAACTTTTACTATTTTTGGTAGTCGATCACTGTTGCAAATACTTTCTCGTTGTTTATTATATCTTTGAGTACACTATAAATAAAACATTAATAGTATATGTGAAAAACTGTAAAAACAAAATATCTGATTGGTTAAAATCCTTAAATTATAATGAAACGGAAAATTTTATACAATTTGACTAATTAAATATTTATCAGCTTTAGGCATATTTTTATATGTAAAAAAACAAACAAATTCACACACACACGACACTTAATAGTTATATATATATGTATATATATATTCCTTCTTTTATTCATATATACCTTTATTTATGTATAAATATTTAGGTATATCCCTTCTCTTCTCTCTCCAATAGTTATAAAAGTTTTGTACATATCCGTGGGGTTTAGGCCTGGTGATCCATCACACATGTTTGTTCCTAGTTTGGACACCAGTCGCCAGCCCATAATTGTAATTTAAGTAAGTTTCTATTGAAATTATTGTGGGATAATAAAAATGTTTGTTTGTTTGAATTAACAGTTAATTAATATTGACGCATCACGCAATAACGATTGCGCAAAATTTCACCACGTTTTATGTAACTGTTTTTATAGGAAAAGATGCAACAGCTTACGGCTCATCTGATCTTAAGTGATCATCGTCGCCTATGACCAACCACAACTCTAGAGGAGGTGCAGGTGCATTTTTGGCTTGTGAGAAAGGAGTAGGTTCATTTCTTGTAGGTCCCAAATTCGTGGTTCGACTCACATGATAGTTGATTCCACAAGTTGATAGTTAGTGAAAGACAGTTATGCGAGAAACACAGTTGTGGTACCATCAAGTTAGTGTCGATAGGAGTTAATAATAACGGCAAATTAATGCGGTATATAATACTTAACAAGCTTAATCAGATGCAATTAGTCCTCAATAAAAACTGCGTTCAATTGGAGGGTAATAAATAAACATATAAAATTCAAGCTCAAAATTAGAATGATCCATATAAATAATCTCTCTAATTGCTTTTTCGCTTCTAATATCAATATGGGTCAGTTAATTATGACTCTGTCCCCGACACTCGACAGGGACACGCGTAAATCAATTGAACATGTCACTCGAGTGAGTCCACACCCTATATATATAAGTTTGGTGTTGCAACGTTACTGGCCGTAAACACTTTTTGCGTGAAAAAAAACTTTAAATCAACACAGCCGCGATGTGGCATGTCACATGTATGTTTATTTTGGCTTGCAAAATTAATACTGGCAGCTTTAATTATTTTCAAGAATTGTGCATTGAATGAAAGTTTAAAAGAATTTACATGTTGCGTATGTTGCAAAATTTGGTAGTCATATGGACATTTATGCCAATGGTAGTGAAAATTTATATATATAGAATTTACGTACTAAAATTTGAAATTTAAATTAACAATTTACATCTACTGATAGTCTGAGCAACAGTCTTATACAAATTTATAATTTAGTTTATTAAATATATTGCGGGTTGTACAAGATCACTTAAAATATAAATCCAACATGTCGATGAGCCCATAACATTTTCTCCTAACAAAAGGCGCACAACGCGGCAAAAGAAGGTTTCACTTCATTTACTTATTTTTTTAGCATTATTTTTTCAATCGTCAAATCATTTCAATGTACAAGATTTTACAGCCTAAACTCATTAATACTCCAATTGACGTCACTCATCCAGCTGTGATTCCCTTTTGCGGGACCTTTGGTCCTGGTATTATAGAATTAGGCAGTGGGATCCCCAACTTGTCGTAAAGGCGACTATGTGTGCCGTGTTGCCTTAGCACTATGGGGGTGCTGGGAGATGAACTTTTCATAATACGCCGTCCCCACAGAAGTCGAGGTAACTTTTTGTAGATACCCCATGAAATGAAACAAAAATGCTTAGCACTTTTCACAAGTCTCGAACACCAATAAACCTAAAGAATAACTTAACGTAGCTCATTTCATATTTCAAGTACATTCAACAGGAATAACGTAAAAATAGTCCTTTTAAAACCATATCGTTTAATCGGCACTTACTTCTTAGTATTGAAAACATCACTAAAACCCAATGATTGCTTCTTGATATTAAAATTTGAAAGCCCTTCATTGGCCAATATTGACTCCGGTTATTTATTTAAGTTGGAATTGACTCTTGAACTTTTGCAACGTGTGTTATTCGATTATTGCCTAGCCAGTAACGACGCTTGCTTCCAATTGGACACTTAAAATGCCATTCTTACGATTGCTAAAGCGCTCACACATTGACACTGCAATGCATAAAAAGTTTAATGAACTCATGATATGAAAGTACTGGTACGAGTATATGTTACCATTATTTCTTGTTACCTTTGAATACGTCTTTAATCAACCGACTTCAAAAGGAGGAGGTTCGCAATTCTGCTGTTTTTCTGTTTGTTACCGCATAACTTTCGACTGGGTGAACCGATTTTGATGATTCTTTTTTTATTTGTAAGCTGATGCTTCCTGTGTGGTCCCATTTATAATATATACAATCTGACAATGGGATCCATGAGAAAACCATATGTCTTAAATTTGCATCAAGTATGGGCTACAAATGGACGAATAACTTAATATTACGCCTACGGACTTCGATGATTCATTTTTTATTGGAAAGGATGAACTTTAAGGGGAGTTTGATTAAACGCTTTTATGTTCTGATGAAGTTTGATTTCGTAATACTATAATACGATAATTCGGAAATACAAAGCGAGCGTCCACGCGTAATAGCGTTTAACTTTTGATTTGATTTGAAGCCGTTTTGTTTTTGCTCGTAAATATACTTAAAGATAGGGACTGTGATAATTTGTCGGGTCTTCAAATGAAGAGCGAATAGGCATTTTATATACAAATGCTCTCTACCTTCACATCAGGGTTCGAGTCTGCTTGCTATTTGACAGTGACTGCATTATGAAACCGATTTATAACAGCCATATCAATTATTATTCCCGTCATTACCACATACTGACATATACGAGTACGATTGGAGTGCCAGTGGAACGACGTTGGTAAACCATTGTGGCAACAATGACCTAAAAGCCTACTAAAACTAGGAATTATCGACCGCTATGATGCCAATGAACGTTAATTTTGTATACAAAAGTACGCTAGCAACTTCTAACAGCTACTTCTTCTTATTGTTTGATCCCTGGCGGTGGCACCAATGAAATTGTTTCTTGTAATTCTAAGTGCTGGTGTACCACTGTGTTAAATCGCACTAGGGTTGCGTGGCGGCTATACCCTTATAGTGTATAATTCAACTTTACTTTTATTAAACTCCTGAAGACCTTGCAGTGGGACATACATGGGCTGTTAAATTATAAATGTAACATTATTTGATTTTGTATTTTTAAATAGCAGGGCCGAATAGAAACATTCCAGATATATAGGACTATTCCAGTACGCCCGTCATTCTTCCCGCCAATCATTGGACAAAACGCCCACACAGACAACACACGTATTTTAAAAGTCAAAGGCATTTGTGTTTGTTGTCAGTTTAAAATTCCCAGCAGCATAAATACAGACACATATCCTTTTACGGTTAAGTTATTTATCTTGAGTAACGTTAGGAACTTCATAAAGCAAGATGTTTATCTGAAAACCGCACATAAATTACACGCGGGACAGAGCGCAGGGAACTTTAGCGCCAAAAATAGTAAAATGGCGGCGTTAAAATGCCATACTACAATACCATGGAGTTCGGTCACGACTCGCGACTTGATTCCCATTGTTGCTTTTAGTAATAAAACTTCAAAGGGGTTAGCGTTGTTGGAAAGTCAACCCACCGTTTGATCCTGGTTCATTTATGGCTATGATTTTTTCTATATTTCGCTAGTTACGGTCAAGTGCAGGTCGCACAGGACAAATAATTTGTTCTATTCCTCGGTAACCCATAGTTAATTTTCCTTTTGATTTACGTGACCTATATAACTTAAACATTAAGTTAAAGTTACGGTCTACATATGCTCTATGTCCCACTGTTGGGCACAGGCCTTCTCTACTGCCACATGGCCTAGTGATCATAGAATCAGCACTAGTGATTGGCAGATTATGCCTTCAAATGCCGTTAAAAATTTCTAAGGTTTAAAATGGCAACAAAAAATAATTGCTGCCGACACAAACTCCGGTTGCTTGCGTACTATGCAACATACGCAAGGGGTGAAATCTTCAAAAGATTTCCTCCCAGACTGACCTCCGCCATCTCGATCGAAGGCGGCGGTTATGCGAGTTTTTTCCTCAAATGCCCCTTGGGACCATCGGGACTCGGTGCATGGTGAAAGGCTCCGGGATCGCCAGCGGAACGTATCGGAGTCCCTCTGTCCCGGGCCGAAGCACAGGAGACCGACACTAGAGAGAGAGAGAGAGAGAGAGAGGACGAATGATTTTACTAATGTATGATTTCAAATATAAAGTGAATAAGTATTTACTAGTACCTGCGATGCAAATGAATAGAAAAATATCCGGATGTTCTGAGATTATCCTATCTGAGAACAAACATAGAATAATCTCGAGGCCGCATTAAATAACCGAAATTTACATACACCTTGAACCTGTTTACACAGCGTCTAATCTACATCGTATTTCGCTTTCGTGGACCAGAAATTGTATTCAAATTACAATTACATACAAAATTTAATTTTAGATATGTGTCATATCTTCATACGTATTAGAGTATACATTACAGACAAGATGTATGTTCCAAAAGTGGATTCAAACTTTATCAGACTGAAAGGTAGATTGATAAATACTTTAGAACTTAATGCTTTTTAGCATTTCCGGCTCACCGTTGGTGGTGTGAGCCGTGGTACCTTAACGTTCAGGCGGTCGTCAAGTAGCATAGAATGATCCTAGCCCGAGTTCGATCCAAATCCCCATACTAATGAAATTGTTTATTGCTATTTTAAGTGCCGATTTACCACACGCTTGACTTTGAAGAAAAACAACAACATTAGAATATTTTCTACGGTATGTAATGACTGCCAATCCGCACTATGTGTGCGTGGCGGACTATGCCCTTATACTCTCATTACAAAGAAGGCCTATGACCAACAATAGGACATATGTACACAGATAATGTCTGTACAGTACATATAAATGGTATAAATAAATCATGTTACAATTAAATTTAATTAAAGTTATACTGAAAGCGGTACCTAAAGTTTTCCTAAAGTGACAAAATGCATGGCTTGATATGCATAAATTAATAAGTTGGAAGCTTGCGAAATAACTTCAGTATAATTCTTTTTCAAAAGTTAATGAACTCGAAATATCTCGCGAAAGTTTTAAAACGAAACCGGCCCTATCGGAGTCAAGTCGTAATGCAATCTGCGGAGAGACAGGTGACCGTAATACCTCGTCCATTCATACAGGCTATTTTGGCCGCCATCAAATGTGTTACTGGAACGAATCCGAACGTTTAATCTGCGCCGTATTTTATATTATAAGGCAATTTCCGGTAGCCGGTTATTGTTTAACTGCAGTCGGAGCTTACATTTTATAATGCAACGCCATGCTGCCGCTAAAACTATATCTAGCGTGAAAGTAGCACACGGAGGAGTAAACGCCAGCGTGTAATACCGCCCTAAATTATCAGCACAGTTGCTGCGTATCGTGCGTATACGCCCTTAGATGAAACACCGTAGCTGTCTAATTATGGATTCTCGATTGTATATGGTATAAGAATAAATAGCTTTGATGATTTTGCGGGGGGACCCTTATGTCGAGTTACTAGCTATAGAGGTTCAGGCTATGCGACCTAAGAGCTATGCCACCTCTCAATCCGGTAAAGCAGTCTAGGGCAGCTTCTCTGGCCTATCTGTGTAGTTCGTCATTGAATTTTTTTTTTAATAACTTATAATTTTTTTTCTTACCTAACTTTTAGTACAATGGTAGCTCAGTTGCATAGTACGTTAGCAACCTGAGTTCGATCGATATTCAAAGTTCTTTCAACGTATCAATCATAAATAAGAAATAGTTTCTGCTTCGGTACGAAATCGGAAATGAATTTTCACGATATCAAAATATTCGGATTCATTCATATCATATTCATTTTTTTCACAAATATTAATACTAACATTCTTATTAATCGTTACAACTAAACATAAGCTTGTGCTAGGAGATAGTTCGTCAATAGTCGGATGGTGGATTTCAACCTACGACCCAATGATTTGCAGACCGCAACCTAAACCATTAGGCTTTGGCTATTCTAGCTGCATAGCATGCCATTAAATAGTAAGGAATTGTTAGTAAGAAATATTAACACTAAACACGAATGTAATTATTTTTGGCGGATGTTAAAGGTAATAAAATTAACATTTACAATAATATCCAAGAAATAATTATAATAACTGACAACATTTTGTATATAAACCTCTGCGTGACTTGAAAATTTTAATAAACCGTCTGAATGTTCCTTTGTAACATTTGACGGAGGAATGGCATTTCTGACGTTACTTAAATAAAGAAATTAAACATTTGACACGCGTAAAACCTTAAATGAACATACATAACCTCGCCTGCAACACTAAACCCGTAATCGTTTAACACAGTTTACATTAGGAACGAGCTGTAGGTCAAATACATGTTACGTATACTTGTTTTATCATGAATTACATGAGAAGACCCCTGATCACTCCTTCACCGAAGGAGAAGATGTAGATTATAAATAAAAACTGCAGCATAGTTAATGTTATCTGGATAATGCTTCAGATCGAACCGTGTAGTCTTCGTTATTGAGTCTGAATGTTATCGACTAGAGTGACGATGGTTATGTTCACTCACCGTAGCATTTAACTTCTACTAATTCTACTTATTGTGTTGCTTAGGTCTCTATGCTCAGTTACCTTCCAACTATGTGCATTAATAGCCTTTGGGACACGACTCTGCCATAACTAAGAATACATGCACAAAAACGTTTCGATGTCTTAGCTCCATACCTTTTCAATATTCTTCAAAAACAACACAATGTGAGAAGTTATACAAATAATAAATTTAAAAAGACAGTACTTACATGAATTAAACAGTATAATTATGAAGCAATTGAAAAATTAATAATTATAAATTGATAGTTTGTTTACTGTGCAAACACAGTAACACACACACGCGCATACACACACGCACACACACATACTTACACACACACAAATACATTTAAAAACAGATTTTATTTTCAACTTTATTTTTATTTTGTTACTCAATTTTTTATCTTTTTTTATGCTTTTATTATTTTTACTTTTATCGTTTCTTAATGTTTAAGGTTACAAAAATGACGGGGGAAGACATTAGCTCCTGAGATACAGCTTACGCTAGTTCGGAAGTCGAGGGACTCACCTTTATATGTATTCAACTTTTTTTTTGATGCAAATAAACTATATTATTATATTATTATTATACATGTTTAAACAACAGAAATTTATCATTTTTTTATTTCACAGGTAAGTCAGCACAACACGAATATCATTAAGAAAAACTTAAAAAGAAACTATAGGTACAGGAAAGATGTAAGTAATAATTAAATGTTTAAAATGTGATATATTTTTTTAATTTACAAAGAAACTAATCGTTCCTATTGCTACGGTAGTTAGAAACTGTGTCGCGATAGTTTACGACCGGCTCGAGATACAAACAATATATACTCGTATGACTAAAACTATTACAAATACGTATTGCTATTATAAAATCAATCCATATAATATCTATCCTAGCACAAGCATAAGCTTGGTTGAAATGGTTGACAAGAACGTTAGTAATATTTATGAAAAAAAGAATTGCTAGCAAACGTTTTTCGTGTAACTTTTTCCACGTACTATCACCTTATAGAACCAACTGTCAACAGCAATATTTCTGAACGAGTACGAATTGGGTACCTTCAAGAAACGAGCCTACTCCTTTCTCAAAAGCTGGCAACGCACCTGCAGCTCCTCCGGTATTACGTGAAGCACGTTTATCTCCTTTCCTTTAAATATTTTTTTAAAGTATCTTATCCATTTTTTTAATTTTAAATTGCAAACATCTTAACCATGTGCAGCATATGCGTAAATGTATATATTTATATTAAAAGTATTATAGTAAATATTTATAATGTAATTTAAAATGTACTAAATTACAAAATAACACCAAATTCCATTAAAGTTAATCCTATACACGGAAACAGTTCCTTTTTTATACAAAACTCGTATCAGCTTATAGGAGCTGATATTATTTTGTATTTCCGGTTTGCGTTACTCAACAGGTTTATGTTTGCGTTAAGTTAAGACGGCGTTGCCGATTCATTTCGCCGAACGTCTTTACGATTCGCAATAAGATTTAACGTGTTCCGCCGTTTTCGTTCAAGGGCTTTCGACTGGATACGTATTTATTTAAGTAAAAAATATATACGTAAATATGGTTCCCAGAAGGCGCGCAATTTTATATTCCATTCATATATTCGGGGGAGCGTATTCGTCGAATTCGCGAGTCGAGTTCGATTTGCGGCGCGGGCTCCGATGAAATTGCCAATTGATATTTAAATTTTTCAACGCGCTTGTGACTACGACGGGTAATATTTCCAAATGCTATAATATTATTTAATTTAGATTTAAAAGCTTATTTAATCTATACATAATACAAAGGAAATTTAATAAACCATAAACCATCTGATGTGGTTAAGAAGTTTTTTTTAATATATTTGACTCTCTAATAGGGAATCTATTCCTTATCCCTCTTCCCTGGCGCTGTTGCTGTTACAAAAATAGTGACTCGAAAATCAACTTCTTTTATTTTCACAAATTACAATTAACACTTTCTTCGTCCACGTCGTAACACTTAAATCCTTTTTTTCTCTCTTTTAATGCCAACTTCTCGCCATTCGTTCACTCACTCATTCACACAGTCGGATACACCTTTTATACTTTAATCAAAATATGTTCGGATACAACTTCAAGTTTTTGTTTTTTTTTATTCCTACATATATTTGACCCCTCATTGGGGTGGGAGGGGTAGAAAGGTTCAACGATGTTTGCAACTGGTGTTAGCTGGCTTTTTTCAACTATTCATTTGTGTATATGATTTATAAATATTTTTTTATATAATTTTTATGTGGTTGACGAGTTTAAAAAGTGTCCTTTTAGAAACTGTTGAAAAACTAACCACATCATTGACTCTATTTGCTAGTGACGTTTCATTAAGCAACCAATCTATAATATTCATATCAATTATCATTCCATTATCAAATACGTCAAACGTGTACCATAATAATAAGTTTATTGAACAGATTCTGTTCCCAATGTTTTCGTTATCTCTACCCTCCGTACGAGAATATGGCAGTTAGTTCAAACGATTTGCGACCTAATAAGCTCGGTGAAAGGCGTTCTACTTACGACCCAACCGTCGTGAGATTAACTATTGAGCTTTTGATTACCGGAATTATATGTACATAAATTCTCTTATTTATTTTATGGAGACAGAAACAAAAGATTATTATAAATGCTTCCGTCAAGTCGTCTCACTGAGAACAAATTTATTTTTTGACACCACGGGTAGGATAACAAAAAATTATATAAAGATATATAATAAACTTACATCATTAAATATTTAATTTAACTATTAAATTATTCTTTTCTCTCCGTATTTATTCTCTTCTCGAGCGGATGAAGATGAACCATGTACATATCAGTAAATACAATATCATTATTATGCTTCAATATACTCCATTGTACTTCAATATGGTTCATAATGACATAAATATACACAACGCATGTGTCAATACAAATTTGGGTTATAAAACAATAGAATATCATCAGAGTATAAAAGTTGTATTTGACAGTTCAAAAGAGGAGTGCTCCGATCGTCACAAAACATTACAGCATTACTCGTCGGGTCAATCTGAAGATTCCCTGAAAGTTTCATTGCAATCGGACCAGCGGTTTCGGAGCTATCTAAATCATTAAACATTGTGTTGTGGAGGACTCACATTCTACATTCTGGCTTACGATAGCCTATGTTCTTATATGAGAGCTCATTTTTAACCGATTTCAAAAGGAGGTTTTCAATTCGACCATATGTTTTAATGTTTGTTACCTTATAAGAAATTTCAACTGAGTGAACCGATTTTGAAGACACTTTATTTAAAAGCTGGTGCTTCCCTTGTGGTCCCATTTCAATTTTGGTCCCGTTCTGATTATGGCATCCATGGTAAACTAATCTAACTAGTCGTAAAGAATATCGTCCGCACGTTGTAGCCCTTAATGTTGAATTCATCAATGATTTGATTTGAAGTCGGTTTTATATTTACACGGAAATACACTTGTTACATATCTTCCTTGTCAGAACTATAATGTAACGCGTTTCATGCTTCGACTCAATCAAATTACTGTATACTTCCTTTAGTTAAAGTTGTAACGACAAAACTTCAGTTTCTTGTTGCTGGCAACCCTCACGTGAAAGCTATCATTAAACTGATACATTAAATTTTCATCTTCCGAAATTATATATAATGTATACTTGCTAGTGGAGTGTATACGTTATGGTCAGATATAAATTGACCAATCGGTTTATGAATTAATTTAAGAATTCTATCCTACGCAAGCTAAAATTTATTCTTTATTTCTGCACAAAAAACCGAGTGAAAAAAGGCGGACTATTAATGTCTTAATTTTTTTTAACCAAAAGGCTTCCTCTGCCAGTTATGTAGAGACAAAGTAACGAATGCATGATAGAAGAAAAAAATTTCCCTAAAAATCAATTTAACAAAAAACCACAATACTTATATGTAACATTAAATAGATACGTATATAATAAAGCATAGATTTAAATTAAGATGGATTGGGGGAAAAAAAGATAAATGTGAAGCTATTCCTTATTTAGGTTATATGTTCTTCATATTTTCAGTTATGTACTAACTAATCACATTGAAATTTGTACCCGGTTATGAGAATGCGCTCACCACTTTCTCGTATTTGGGACCTAATAAGTTTGGTGATATAATCCACCGCTATTAACATATAAATAGGTCTTCCTCGATGCCCTATTTATATTATATTAATATTATTTATTCATTGAAATTATAGATAATTATTATTTCACGATATTAAATGCCGTCATATGAATTGAATTGTACCATTTAAAGCTAGTAAGAAATTTAGTTAGTTAATTTATTATTTTAATAAAAATATATATTTCTAAATTATATAGTAGTCAAGGGTTATTCAACATTGCTCTATGGTACAACAAACGTGGTAGGGTACTGTACTATTAATATTTCGCAGTGCGCCGGTACGATTTATGGCTTAAGACGATTAGAAGCGTGTACCGGGTCATGGCTATATGACAACTTTCATATGTCTCTGGTACTAAGAGGATTTCTGTAATTTGTTTTTGAGTTTGCTAACCACAAATTAAACTATATATTATTATCGGAATTGTGTAAACTATCAAACAGTCGTTAAATCGTGGGCTCATGCTTAGAAATAGCTTACGCAGTACTACTGTAGTGTAGTGAATAAAGAAGATTCTCTCTGTATTAGGGAGCAATCAGTAAACAGGATCTATATACATATATCGTAAAAATCTACCCTTTATAAGAAAAGTAGAAAATTACAAGTAGAATACTTTTTACAGTATATACAAAATTATGCTATGATTGAATTAAAAATAAAAATTATGTGGTGTCATGTGACACCAGGTAAGAACGAAGATCCTTGTTTTCAGGTTGTTTCTAACAACACAATTCGCAAAAAATATTGCTTAATTTTATACATATTTTCTTTTAATTTTCCTCATTGGTTTTCATTTAAGTACATACCAGTATTTAGTAAATTTAATAATATTATATTATTATATATACATATAATAACGTAAAATAAAAAAAAACGTTATTTTTTAACAAAATAAAATTACAAAACAAGTAATTAATACTTATTAATAATTCGTTAAAGCGCCACCTGTGATCAGAGAGCTGAACTACTACAATAGTCACGCTATCGGCCGCCATGTATACTATAGCACTTCCGTTATACATTTTTCTTACGGCTTTAGTCTCACATTTTTTTGCATTTAGGTGGCGCAGCAAGCCTCCAAGCCTGCTGCAAGGAACTTTGTTCCAAAAAAATATTTTAATGACAAAATCGTAAAGTTCAGTAAATGATTAAAACCTACTATGTACGGATATGCTATCTTATTTTCGAAGTGTCATATTTCTATTACGAAGTTGTAACTCCTATATTCCCTTTCTTCCTAACATGTTTTCAACCCGACAAAAAATAACTTTGGCTATAATCATCACGATTATAGTCAAAGTTATTTTTTGTTGTCGATACAATCAAATGATATCGATATGTTTAAAAGTAAAACATCGATAAAAACAACGTATAATAGGCGCCTGCACTAAACTGCTTACTCATTCTAGTTTCACCGTTATATTAAGTTCTTTAACGAATAATAAACGAGTAATGAGCATCGTATCTCTTTAAAAAAAAGTGCATAATTTGTTTTGCTACGAAATCATTTCGGCTATTGAACATGTTGCTTGATTGAAGCTGGCGCTTCCGAATAGAGTGTTTAGAGTGGTCACAAGTATTAGTTTTAATTTCTGCAGATGTTTTAAAACTAATTTATCAAATTAATTATTATTAAAAAAAATGTATGGTTACAATATTATAGTATCAAATATTCTTTGCATAATTCCTTGTGCACATTATCACGCATAAATCGTAACCGTAGATAACGCTAAAGTATTTTGACCACGAATAATAAAACATTTATAGATGAAGTGACAGATATTAAATAACTCACGCACTTCTCCACTTTAGTGCATCAATTATTTCAGAAGAACTCCCACTCGGTATCGTCACGATCACACTACCAACCCCACCCAATGAGAAGACAAAATCATGGCTTACTGGCCCCATAGACAAAGCGCCAGTACTGCCATCAAGACGCATGAATAATATTGTTTACGTAACAATATATAATCAATACATAATTTACATTGTGGATTAAACATATTAAAATTAAAACATAAAAGTGAAATAACAAGTCGAACTCAAATAACACATGGTTTTTTGTGGTTTACGATTAAATAAAAATAAGCTCTCGTTATTTTTAAAACCCTAGTGGGCAGAGATAGGGATCTCCCTTTCAACAAAATTAAATCCCAAATTTTTCTTCTAAGTTCATCACGAACCACATATTTTAGCCGTAGATTTTTAAAGCTGGAAATTTTGTTCCCACTGTTTAATCCGACCTTAGTGCTGCACGCTTACTGCGCCTTGCTAGACCAATTATGTACAAAATCAACGTTCATTGGTATCGTTATAGTCGATATTTGTCACTTTACTAGTCTTTTATTTTATTGGTGCCACTGTGGAGTACCGATCGGCGTACCACTGTTACGCCAATCGTGTATGTGTAAGTATTTGACGTATTTAGTAATGATGGAACGAGAATTTACATAACTGTAATAGTAACAGTTTCATAAATGTCACTGGGAAACAGCAGACTAGGGGTCCAGCTAAGGTGTATTGTACACGTTATGACGTATGATATACGACTGCTGGATTATTATGAAACCAACATAGGAATTTCCAATTTTATTGCCCGATTGGTCCACTTGTTCGCGTTGCACTAATATAGCTCGCCGTTAAAAGCGAACGTGCATACAAACTTTGTTTAGTATGTTTTATTGCGACGTTAAATTCATTAATAACCCGCATACTGTGCGGTTTAGTTAGCACGCGCTACATCGCGGATACGGTTCATTGATAAATCGAATTATCAGTTGCTTAACTAAATTTATCTACAGACCTTGATTTAGTTTAACTCTCGTCGATGACTCGAAATATTTAGAAGCGTCAATAGCATAATGACTTCAGTAACGGTCTGTGAAACTTAAGGTCGTATATTCGAAAAAAAAAGAAAAAATCTTAAATTATCGTTTACAACTATAACCAGCTGCGCCCCGCGCTGATTGAATACTATTTGACTTTTTCTAAAAAAAAGTTACTCCGTATTACATCAGCCAATCAGCCAATGAAAGTCTCGTCAAAATTGGTCCATCCGATCCTAAGATTAGCCGGGACGTATGGACAGAGAGACAAAAATTGTAAAAAATGATATTTTGCTATATGTACCGTAAATGCATGTAGTAAAAGGCGGTTATTTTAAAATAAAAAACAGACACTCCAATTTTATTTATTTTTAAGTTATAGTTGTAAGGTATGGTTAAATCACAAATATACTTGCTATTTTTAAGGCTAAGCTGAAAGTCGTCTTCTGAGCAAAGTCACTCACTAAATAGACTATTTTCCTTATGTACGAGTATATAAATAATTTATGTATAATTTAAGTTCTGTGTAATATTTAAGTTTATATTTATAAATTACTTATATTTATTACTAATATAAATAAAGCTCTATCCATATTATAAACAATTCTTGCTATCATTTATTTATTCTTGCCTTTTCCTATTACCCTACTAATTTAAATTACCTCTTCTGTCCACAAGGGCTGCCTAGAAGAGATCGCTTATAGAGATAAGGCCCACCCTTATTATGTGTAAATGTGAGCAATAAAGAATCTATCTATCTAAAATATCGTTGAGAATATTTGTTGTACGTCCCAACCACCTGTGTTGCTAGTTAATATACATTTTAGCTGCTTTTGATGATGCCGAAAATACACCTCTTATCGCCATCCTAATAAGGCGGATTAAATATTTCTCATTAATCAAATTAATGCTATAATTTCGATGCACCAAACGCCCGAAGTTTGACCTCCATCTAGTTTTACGTTTGTGTACAAAAATGGCTTGGTGCTTTATTGTCAACGGGCAATAAAGGATGCACCCCAAGGTTGGATGAGATCATTTTGCAATACCGTCCCGTGAAAGTTTTGTAAGTCTAATTGACAAGCGACGAGCGGCTTACATTTAGAGAACTGTGCCCCCCCAGTTACAATTTGTACTTTATGACAGGTTCTTCATGGTCAAGTCCAAGTTATTCCCTGCCTGTCGTAGAAGGCGACTAAAAGGAGCCTCGGGTTCACGGGGCGACAAAGGCGGGAATTTGTCGTCCGCCAAAGTGGACCCGGGAGGTAGGCGACATCGGCTGGGCCGTGTTGCCTTGCACTGCGAGGGCACAAGGGAGGGGGATTAACCACCCCGTTGGGACGTGCTCTCTGAGAGCACAGTGCTAAGGGGCTCTGCGTTCCACTGGAGAACCCGAAGCCCCTCACCATGCAGCAAGGAAGGGCCACTGGGGAGGTTTTAGTGGGTAAGAACCCCACAAAAACTGTCACAGTCTGCTACGACAAAAATAACTATATTGCATTGCATTTTTTGGAAATATATGAATTTTGGAAATCGTTTTTCGGCTCTGGTATGAAATGGAATATTTCGAGATTTACTTCTTACCGTCGATATTTTCTTTCTTGCCCTCATTTTCTAATGTAATAAATATTCATTATGCACTTATTGAAGTGCATAAAAGTATTTAGGAAATTTAGTATTTTAGAAAAT
Source organism: Meandrusa payeni (assembly GCA_029286785.1). NCBI lineage: Eukaryota > Metazoa > Arthropoda > Insecta > Lepidoptera > Papilionidae > Meandrusa > Meandrusa payeni. The sequence goes on from JAGSMX010000004.1 coordinate 14,538,541, forward strand.
AATAAATAGAAATTCAAATTTATTTAGTAAAATAAAACAAATGTCTCTTTGTTTTTTGTCAATATAAAATTACATAAATAATTATTTAATCATCATCATCATCAGCCTGCAACAGCCCACTGCTGGACATAGCTCTCCAAAATTGTGCCACGAAGCGAAAGCTCATTTATTTAATACTTATTAATAATTCGTTATTGCGTCACCTGTGATCAGAGAGTTGAACTACATGCTTACAAAACAGTCACGTTATCGGCCACAGTGTTTACGATTATAACACTAACGTTATATATTTTTGTTACGGTTTTAGTCTCATATTTTTATCTGATATTATATATTATTATCTGATACAAGATTGCCGTAAGGAACTTCGTTATAATAAACATGCTGCATGGCAACAAGAAAAGTTTCGATACAAAAAATATAACAATTACTTTTAACTTGCACCAGACCCAAATTGTGAACGGAATAGTGTCACAGGCTAGATTTATGATGGCACGGGCCGTGTACTCATTTTATGGGGTGACGTTTACAATGCAATCGGCCGAACGGTTTGTTCAGAGACTGTGCGCGTGTGCAGACGTGTTTAATTGCTCTTGGCAGAATAACGGCCCGATGACGTCGTCGAAAATTTTACTGCGATGACGTCATGACTTCATTTTGAGATTTATTTTAAGTATGTTGTGCAAGAACATATTGAACAAGTCAAAATTCTCTATTACACGAAACGTGACTGGTAGTACAAATGATTTATAAAATGTACATAAGTTTCATCACCAGCGTCCAACAGTGAGCACGATCTTCGGGAGATGAATGAGAGATCCAGCTCCTGTCAGCCGTCCTGCGAAGATCGTCGCTCTTGTCGTTACTCTTGCTCTTGTCTCAGGGCGTCCCACTGCGCGTATGCCTATTTTTAATAACATTTATGCAGTTTGCTCTAGACATAACCGAATTTAGCAAATATCTTGTTATCTATGTTCGAGGCGTGGGCAGTATATTTTTTGTTTCAACATTTAAAGTTCTGACGACCTTTCCGTGATAAAATGGCTCTATTATTAATGCTGATATGAGATTCAACGTTAGGTGATGATGTCGGTATAAATATTAGATAACAGTAACTAATCAATAGACAAAAAGATGTACGTATTAGTTGCTAAAGTACTCATATTACCTTCTTTGTGTTATTTTTCGCATAGAAAATAGGAGTGTGTATGTATTTGAAATCCTTTTCCGAAAAAGCTACCGACCGAGTAGTTCAGCCCTCTAGGGTGCCTTCGGTTCGGAATGCCGAACGCGATTAGAGTTGCCATCCAGGCCGAGGTCCTTCTCTGGGGCCCTTGCACCGTGTAGCTCCCAATAGAGGTTCAGGCTAAGCAACATAAGAGCTCTGCCACCTCTCAAATCCGGTGAAAATTTTGCCTACAGTTTTTCTGGCCAATTAGCATAGGCAAAAAACGAGATCATGACAAAATATTAAATAAATACTACATTAGCATGCCGGTGATGCGAATTTAATTTTTTTCTAACCAAAAAGTGGTTGACGCGGTTAAAAAAGTTTTCATTTCCAAAATTAAATATGATATAATCTGAGACAGTAGATATGAAATGATCACTTTTAAACTGAATTTTGTATTTTGTATCATAGATTCAAATGAAGAACCTTAACGGAAAACGTTTCAGCGTCACAAAAATAACTACATAAGGCGGTTGACATGAATTCCAAATTGTAAACGCCGCAGAGAAGAAAAGATGCGCTGAATATTCAAAGGTGTCCCATTGTGCCGGAGCGAGTAGACACGTAACATTTTTATTTAGCCAACAAAGCGACATCTGTGTCAACAAACTACGCCACTCCCTCGGACACATCTTTAGCGATGTATGTGCCGTGTGCCATGCATTAGTTAACACGAAAGAAAACTTGCTTAGTTCTCAGAGTACAACACAGATCTCCAGTCTTCTATTGGAGACATCATGATTATGTTAACAAATCACTTTACTTCGTCATTCATTGTAAATATTGTTTTTTTTTTTCTAAAATCTTTGTTGAAAAGGTTTCTTTTATTATAATCTTCTATTTTATTCCCTCCTCCTCGCGTCGTCAAAGGATTGTGACCACCTCGTCGGAACAGTCAGTAGTTGGTGATTCGTCGCAACTTTCCTCTATCAGCAAACGTGTGCAATGCATAGCTAACCGACGTGCCGAGAGTGCTGCGGATCTGATCAGTCCAGAGTCTTGGGATTATTTTATGAAATATCCTGGAAATAGACACCAGAAGTTCACAACCAGTATAGCCAATACTAATAGCCAGGACCACCTGTAGGTTTTGATGTTCACATAAATGCGATATTCACGAGAACAATATATAATATTCACTAATCACTATTGTCTTCACGTCCCACGTAACCGCCTACGCACAATCCTAAAAGGCATGCCGTATATCGTGATAATAACTCAAATAGGCATTTTTACATCTTCCATGGCAACATTCCCATGAACTATTGACACCAAGGTCACAGCCAGCATATAACGAACGCAACTTTCGATGTTGGAGAACTGATATTAAGGTCTAAAATCCGCTGCGGTCTGATAAAATCATTACTTCACGGATAATTAGCAATTACCTGACACTTCCTCACATGTCCACTATTATGTCATATCAATGAATCAGTTTCGGTTGACTGACGGTTAATGGTGGATATACACATTTCCGGTTAAAAAAAAAATAGATTGAAAAAATTCCGGCATTCCAATAATTCCTAGATTTGATTTAATTGCCTGCATCTTTCCCTTCGATTACAATACGGGCAGTTTTCAAGCGAAGCGTGAAAAGGAATTTTCTAAAGTAGTTCGTCTGACGATATAGGATTGCATTTCCATAAAACATCATAAGCCAACGTATAATAAATCGAGAAACTAACACTTAATTGTTCAAGCCGAGATACGAAACAATGACCATAAGATCGTAATGTCAAACCCTTAGTTACTAAGCAATTGCTGCTTTGTAAATAATAATAATAATTAGATATGCTATATCACGCTTTACCCTACTGATTACTTTACTTTAATAATTATAAAAAACTAGCTATGCTCCGCGGTGTTACCCGCGGATAAAAATTATTTATTTAAATTTTCTAAAATAAAAGCCTATGTTACTCCGTATTACATCAGCTATCTGCCAGTGAAAGTCAGAATCAGTACAGCCGTTCCAGAGAGACAAAAATTATACAAAATGATATTTTGGTATATGTACCTAATATACATTCATATGCATGCAGTAAAAAATGGTCATTTTAATATTATTAAGCTTTCCTTTGACGGTTGAAGTATGATTACACATGTCAATAAGCCGATAGTTAAGGTAATAACGAAATTAGTGTGTACATGCCGTTATATTATGCATAATGACGACATCACGTCTTATCTAATTCGGGTTTCAATGAGGCTCTATCAGGCATTTCCTGTCAATCACCAGCTTTCAAATATAAAATGAATCATTAACATCGATTCACCCAGTCGAAAGTTATGAGGTAACAAACATAAAACAATCATACAGACGAATTGAGAACCTCCTCTTTTTTGAAGTCGGTTGAAAATAGTGGAAAAAAAGTCATCCATCGTCTATTGATAACTTAAATTTAAAAAACCCTGACATACATTTTATGACACGGGTTATTAATTATACAATCTTGTTTATACGACATTTAATACAACCCGTTCCGAAATCTATTAAACGATAAGTGGCCGTTAAATAAATAATGAACTCAGATGCAGGTGCGTTTTATATTGTTTACTCTACTAGTGTTAAAAGGTATTGAGAGTTTTTGTTTTAACTAAACCACACAGATTAGTCAGAGAAGCTGATTTTGACAGTTTCACCGCATTAGGATGTGGCTCTTAGGGCGCTTGTACCTCCCGAAGTGGCACTCAAAGTTAGTTTAGCTTTTGAATGTCTCTTAGATTATCCTTTAAATAGCAACCGACCGAGTAGTGGTACGGCCCTCTCGGGCGCCCTCGGATCGGCATGCTTACGCGTAACATAGTAACCGTCCAAGCCGAAGTTACCCCTCACCGGGGGGACCCTTGTGTCGAGTTACTAGCAATAGAGGTTCAGGCTAAGCGACCTAAGAGCTGTGCCACCTCTCAATCCGGTGAAGCAGTCAAGGCCAGCCTCTCTGGCCAATCTGTGTAGTTAGTCATTAAAAAAGTTAGTAACTCGACACAAGGGTCCCCCGATGAGGATGCTTTTCGACGTGTAAAGTAAGGGATGTTTTATTATAAAAGGAGAAAGAAAGCAATACTAACTTTGAATGTCACTTAGGAAAGCGTTAGCGCTGGGAGAGAAGTGGCCGGAGAAACTCAATGCTCCTAACATCTAAGGCGTGTAACAACTTTTGTTCTGTCCTTGTTTTATATAGTTTTTAGAAGGAAGTTTCTGGAAGTAGCTTATAATTTGAGATATGAGATGGCAATAATATAAACGGCCTTGTATTCATCGGTCGAATTGAACCAGATCTTAGTTGACAAATTATAAAAATACATTAATTATATTTTATACATTTACCTTAAATATGCCGAGGTTACAATCATTAAAAAGCTTTCTCTGAGATACTTCAGATACTGGCCATTTTAAACGTTAACATTAACGTTTAAAATGGCCAGTATTTGAGTTAATTAAGAATTATTTATTTTGAATTATCCATAATAAGTATTCGAAGTCGACGTCCAGTGTTGAGAATGACACAGAAACCACTGCCTACGTTAGCCCTGACCTACAATGGTGACGTCACTACAGCTTCGACGGTTAAAAGACACGATCTCGAAGAACTCCCAAGCTTTTACACTTAATAATGTTTATTTTTGTAAAAACGCTCCTTATATTTGGTTTGCAGGCGCCATTTTATTGGATATTATATCCTATGTCACCACAAGAACTACGAATAGTCTACGAAACCTCATATGTTGGAAACTTATTAAAACATAAACTGTTGTCAAACAGTAATTTACACTGTTTGAGTAGAAAGTATTCAGATCACGCAATTAAGACATTATTACATATCTTCAAGTCTTAATAAATATTGCTTCAAAATTTGTATCTTTATCTCTAAACTTTACCAAAAGAAAGAGCTTTATTTTTTTAATTGTAATCGGTAATGCTTAAAATAAAAAGAATTACCAGGCAAATATCTATTTTTTTTACTTAATTTGAAAAGAGAATAGTGCCGTAAGTGTTTGTACCCTCATATTTTTTATAATTAAGGTACAGGGGAGCGTTTAATGTTCAATGGACACCGACTCGTTGCGAGAACGTGAACGCGTGCCCGGAATAAATTGCAGACCGCGCATCACACCGCAGTCGACCTTTGTATAAAATATGATTTTTTTGTTTGATTAACAAAATCATCTGTCCTGTCCGGGCTTCCTTTGTCGATGGTAAAACAATCCAATTAGATTATTATTTAAAAATAGCTTGCCATTTTTATATTAAAAATAGCTAAAGACTAATTACGTTCTCGTTGTCAGAAATAACAAATTTCTATTTCACTTTTCCATGTGGAGAATTTCAGAAAAAAATTAACAGAAATATTAATGACTATGACAATTTATTGTAGCTTTAAAATTAATAATTGTAAAGAAATAACACTTATTACTACAAAAAGGGAATTCTCTCGAGTTTCAAAGGGGTTTGCATTCAGCTTCTTGTTTGCTGAAATATAAAACTTATTTATTAATGCGTTGACTAGATGTGATAAACAACATATCGAACGCAATAGATTTTTTTGTATTCACATTTTGGATTTTTGACATGCAAGTGATACGCATCGGTGTGAGATATTCCCGAATAGAATAAATAAATCGACGCAAGCGCACGCGTTTAGAATACATTTGTGTTTTTTTGCGAAATATCGAGCGAAAGCTGTCATTAGTGCACAGGGATTTGCGTGCATTTAGCGACCAAACATATTTGGTCGTCTGTGTCACAACCAATTGACTAAGCACCGTCTCAAACGTGACAAGGTAATGAGTCATTCGGTGTATAATTTGTAAACCGCTAAGGATTCTTAACGATTTCTTTTAATAACCAGTTTATTTCTTACTAACCTACTTCAAAAAAAAAATTCATATATTTTTTTTTGTTTGAAAGGATTTGGTTTAACGTCTTAATTAAAAAATGTCTATTCACTCTACACTCTACTCTTAAAAACACCCACATTGTAATCGGAGGGATCATTGCCAATGGTACGCCATCGGTAAACCATAGAAGCACCAATGAACTTAGACTACTAAACTAGCAAATATCGACCACTATGATTCCAACGAACGTTCATCTTTACACGAATAATGACAAACGAAGCAAGACTAAGAGCTTCGTTCGGGTTGAGGGATGTTCACAACAAAAGGATGAAATCCAGCAGTGCCTCTTGAAGTCCAATGGTGGACGATGGATAGGATAATTATGATACGATGACTTCCATTGACAACTTTATATTTAAAGCCGGCAATACACGACATTATAATTCTGTGAATCAACGTTTCAACGAGAAAAGCTCACGTTCTCTCTGAAAATAAACACAAATGCAACTCGCCTGTCGATCGCTTTGTGAAGTGAAATTATTTATTTACGTTCGCCCGCCGACCCGGACCTAACTTAACGTGCGTTGTTTTATATTTCGTGGAATTTACAGCCGCGAAATAGACGCGGTCGCTACTGAAATAACTGGAAATACATATTTGTATCAGAGTCATTACCTGCTATTTACTTCAAAAAGTTAAAGGGACGTCCTCCTTTATTTCCAAAGTATCAACTGTTAAACTACAAAGTACTAACCTTGTTATGTAGGGGGAAGTTGTGTATAGATATCGCACCTTTCGTTATGTCGGATTTTTATTCACTAAATCCCTTAAAACTTGGTGGTTAAAAAATTTCAAAAGTTAAAGCTTGGGTTTATAAGGGAAGTGCTTAAGGAGAGCCTTCTGGATCTCCTTAGGCACTTCCTGGGGAGGTTACTCCTCTTCCCAGCACCCTCGCAGTGAAAGGCGACGGGACCACTCCGTGTTGCATTCCTCTCGGGTCTACTTTTACCGCAACAAGAGCTAACCCTCAGAGTCTCTATCCTAGGCTAGGTCTAAAAGGGCGTGAGAGCTTAGTTATATTTATTATTATACATTTTTATTAATACAAATATATAGAGGTATTGGTGGTGATTTTTGTCATCAGATCACATCACGCAGTGAGTCACCGAAATGCACCGCTAGCAATAAATTTAATCTCGTGGACGGTGACGCGCTTTATTGCCAGTCTATTGTCGATGGCCGGTTTTATTTAAATTAAATTTATCTAGGTTAGGCTATTAGGTCATATTCTTGTGATATATAAACTTGGTTAAGTCATATTGTCCGTTTTATAATGTAGTCGTGTAATAAATAAATGTATTATAGCAATAATTTGGATTTATAAAATTTAAGGGCTACTAAACTAAGAAGATTTCCGTTTTTTTTGGTTTCTTTCTCACGAAAAAGTCATTTTGCACGCACTCTCTATTTACCTTTATCTTATATCCTTATTAAACTTATATCTCCCTCTAAACTTCGGACCACACCATAACGCATTCACCAGCTTACTCCCCAAGTAAAGCGTGCGTAAAGAAGTTACTTCAATGCGTCTTTCTGTATCTGAACATTTCACATTATCTGCTTTAAGTAAAACGTATTAATGTTTAGTGCATCATTACATCACACGAATAATGCTCTCCAGCGGAATGTAGGTCGACTAATTATTTATAAAACACTTCATATGCGCGCAAGATCAGACTAATGGGATAATAATCTCGTATTCTAAGCATTTGATTGCAGAATTGCATTGATCTCGAGCTTTACTCCACTAAGCGTTCCCTTGGTTATTGTGTATAATAAAATAAATATTTAGTTAAGCGTTAATGCATACGGCAGAGATTTTCAATACTAGTAAATAGAAATGAATTATAACATCTTATCTCACCTTTATTTTAAAGTATGCCACCTATATTCAAAATGCGCTAGGAGATGGTTAAAGTCTATTGTTGAATGGTGGATTCGAACCTACGACGTTACATTTCTCAGACATATATTAGTTTATTGATTCAATATCGAACGTAGTAGAGACAATGATGGGAACACGTGGAAAAGACTTGTTATAAAAATCATAGTAAGTAACATTTTTATTAAGGCCAATCTGTACAACTCCCGGGAGTTACCTGCAACACCACTGCCAAAATTTAAGCGCGAGTATGCCCTTATATCCCTTTACAAAGACCTATGCCCAATAGTGGGACTTATAAATATAGGCTGTAACTTAGCTGTCCTGATTTGAAGTTACAAAGTTGTTGCTATTTCTAAAATGGACTATGACGCTATTCTGCAGTGTTGGCGTAAGCGCTGTGAATTACCTACGCGATATGTATGTTATTCTGAACTGACTATATAATATAATGCGGTTGGTACTGAGTCACCGCCCTAACACGAAACACTTGATTATACCTAGTTCATCTCAGTTCAGACAGCGTACGAACCTAAGAAAGCATACAAAACTAAAGAAAATACTCAGTAAGTAATTAAAATAAAAAAGTCTAAATAGATACAGACAATATGCCTGCATTGTGTCTTAGATTTAGGAAAAGTAATTGGCTATGATAGAAAGAGAGAATAAAAAATGTGTGCTCGAACTTCTCTCGTCTCTACAGTAATGTACGAGACGTAAATTTATTTCTTTCTATCTTCACTAACTTATATCACTCCCTTAACTTCCCTTCTCCTCGCCTGAACACACTTTTCTCTCATAGCGCATTCAACAGCTTACTCCCCAAGTCAAGCGTGCGTAAAGAAGTGTTACTTCAAAATCTTCAGTGACGTAATATAGTAATAAAGGGATAATTTTTAATTTATCGACATATTAAACGTCAGTGCACATCACTATTCAATCCATCTCAATTCTGTATCCCTAAAAGCGGCGTTTAAAAGATTAATCGGTCGTCCATCACGTCACTTGCAGCCGTCAGTCCCGTCATCGCGAAATGAGCAATGTTTATTCATAAGTTCCGCTGAATGGTCCGTGATGATCGGGACGATTAGGCTCGCCCTGCAGTGTCGTGGCCGCCATGATGCGAACTGTCAAACCGAACAACACATTCTAAATTTAAATATATGAATGATGTGACAGATTCGTTACTCTTGACAGCTAGCTGACTGTTCGGCGGGATTCGTCAAGGTATTACTAGAATTAGGCAGGACTATTCTACTTTACTAAAAATCACATCTAAAGTACGTGCATGTAATTTTATAAATAAACATTCACGTTTTTTTTAATATATAACTAACCTGTATCTAGCCCTGAGGAGGTTTACACAGTAAATAACTTACGAACATACATATCAATGCATACACTAACATACAAATCAACTATCATAAATCTGCTATTCCCCAAAGACATTTCACTATTGTCGTGACTAAGGCTATAATTTACATTGGGTATAGTATTTACTCACTTTTGTACTAAACATTTGCTTTTTCTGTCTCTCCTTTGAATTATAATAGGTTGTCAAATATCTCCCTTCCGCCTTTTTGTCTTTTGAATTTCGCGGCTATGTACAAAGCGCTACAGAGCTCGTATCTAGCAATACTCTACATAATTTGAAAGGTCTTGACATAACCTACAAAACGACGCTATGCATAATTAGTTTGGATATTGCGTTCAACAGTTATAGACGTGTAAACATGGACTTCACTAACGCCGAAATTCGCGCTATTTTAAAGTTTTCCTTCGTTAAAGGCAAATCCGCTAGAGAAACGTTCCGTGAGATTAATGGCGTTTTGGGGGATGGTACTCTATCACTTCGAAGCACGGAGGAATGGTTTCGACGATTCAGAGCCGGTGAAAACGACACCATGGATAAGCCAGCCGGCGGAAGACCTGTGACGACAAATACCGATCAAATCATGGACTACATCGAGTTAGACCGGCATGTGGCATCTCGTGACATCGCCCAGGAGATGGGAGTTAGTCACCAAACCATTTTAAACCATCTGCAGAAGGCTGGATACAAAAAGCTTGATGTTTGGGTGCCGCATGATTTGACGCAAAACCTTCTGGACCTAATCAACGCCTGCGATATGCTGCTGAAACGGAACGAACTCGACCCATTCTTGAAGCGGATGGTGACTGGCGACGAAAAATGGATCACATACGACAATATCAAGCGAAAACGGTCGTGGTCGAAGGCCGGTGAATCGTCCCAAACAGTGGCCAAGCCGCGAATTTCGGCGTTAGTGAACTCCATGTTTACACGTCTATAACTGTTGAACGCAATATCCAAACTAATTATGCATAGCGTCGTTTTGTAGGTTATGTCAAGACCTTTCAAATTATGTATAGTATTGCTAGATACGAGCTCTGTAGCGCTTTGTACATAGCCGCGAAATTCAAAAGACAAAAAGGCGGAAGGGAGATATTTGACAACCTATATATGATATTATTAATAGTTTGTCTTAGCATAGGGGCCCGATAATATAACTTTTAAATTACGGGTCGAATTTTGTGTTGCGATCAAGTACTTGACCACGATCCCACCTTATGTTAAGTGGGAACGCAGTCCAGGATAGTAAGGCACTAGCTTAGTAAATGCCTGTTCACTCTAATCTTGAATTTCATTTCAATCTTTGCTGTACGAATAATCATAGACAAAACAAAAATTAGTTACATTGTCCCTTTCTTCCTTTTTCTGCCTTTCTTCAATCATATATGATGTTCGTTACAGGTGGTAAATAAAACGACATTAACATATTGATATATTTGCCTGGAATGTCCATTTCTATTTATCTTTAGTATTAGTATAAAACATTTAACCATTTTGGGCGATGGGTCATGTATTAAGTAATCCCTACGAAGTTACAGCCTTTTCTCCATTTTAACGCTTTCTCTTTGCTTAAAATAGAAAACACTCAACGTCAGTCCTGTACATATAATTTTTGGCCACACTGCACAATTTGGAAATTTTTTATTGACATGAAATGTCCACGACGAAAGACCTAGAAGCCACAGTCCTAGAAGGTGGTTGGAACAGATCTCCGCAGAACTGGAGCCATCTACCAGCGACGTGTGGACAGGTGATTATTGATCGCCTAAAAGGAGTCACGATACTCAGCAATGGGGGAGCGAATGAAAAGAAGAAGAAGATGTTTTCTCTCCTAAAGAGAGTATTAAGGCAGGTGTTGCTAAATATCAATATAACAGCTTTGAACTGTGGATAAATAATTGAAGACGCAGGTAAAACTGGCTCTGTTTGGAACATAGACGTAAGTTCCAAACTAAGACAACGCAGTTTAGCCCGATAATGTTTGATTAGAAAATTCCGTATCAATTACCTTTACATAAACACCCTGCTTCTCTTCACCCTGTAAAAGAAAAAAATAGTATACATCGTAGTTTTAATTGAACTTTGTCTTTTAAATCTCCACTCCAAACGTACCGGATATTAAGAAAGTTAATAATTAGTATATTTTTTTTTTTAAATTATTCTTAGATTGCAACCACAGACCTGTGTCCGTGCTCTTTTCCAATACACTTAAATTGTTTACTCTGCATTTGTTAAAAAGTGCCACTTCTACAGTTACTATTTTCCTTATTTTTTATATTTTTTTTTATATATAATGCCTGAATTTGGAGGTGGCCAGAGATCGTTTTGGGTTCACGCGTCGCAGACGCCCCGCTGCATTGCTATTAGCTTCTCCGCGACCGCTGTGTCCCCCTGCTTCTCATGGCCATTTTCAGGTTGTAGTTCACTATCCTCTCCCTTGATGCGGCCATTGCCTTTGTCATCAGTCTTCCTGTGGCGTCGTCACAGTCATCTGTATAATAGACACAGCTGACGGTGTGTCGGGATATCGCCACTACAGTTACAATTATTAGTATATCTATATATATCGTTTACATGTCAGAGTAAATACGAGACACGGAAATCGTATCAAGGATCGCGATCTGATAATCATTAAGGTTACTTTCTTTGTAAGGATGACGACACACTACCGCTGTCAAGGTTTTCTTTGGATATTTTTGTAAAAATATATTTTTTTTATGAAATAGTAAGAAAATAAGTTCATTCTGGTGAACAGCTTCGATCACCAGAACCTATTCACTACATTCACGGAATATCCAAAAGAATCTGTATTGCTGTGACCCCATTTTTTTGTTAGGGGTAAAACGGTATATTTATTTAGAGGAAAACATCTACACAATATTAATATATAATTTACAAAATTGTAATATAGGTGACATCGATTAGACAGAACAGTAGAACGTCAGTAAGCATATTTATAAAAAGCTTACGAAAGGAGAAACGAGCATGTTCTTTAGTACCAAATTGAATAAAACCATTCTTCGCCAACTTAAGATCAACACCAGACTATTCGCTACCTGCTACCGGCGAGTCCTTAGTTACTTTGGCCACATTCCCCAAATACAACCAGATAATTTGGACAAACTTGTTGTAGTGGAGAAAATGGAGATGAGGTAAAAGATCACGGTGTCTATCACCGACCCTCTGGTCTGGCCAAGTCCAAACAATACTCGGACTCGACATTCCGACCGACATAAGAAAAGACGTCAACACACCAGTGAAGACACTTCAAGACAAGCACGACCTTCATAATATTTCTCCACCATAATCATTGCTATCATTATATATTTTTTTACTTCAGTTATTAACATTCAATTTACAAGATTAAGACTACCCAAAAAACACCGTATTGCAAATTCTATAATGTAACTCGGGCTCCTAAGATGCAAGCATCCGCTTAATCTGGGAGTCACTGTTTACTAATTTAATTTTCTGTAATGGTTACATGCTGCATATATATATATATTTTTATAATTTCTAAGCAAGTGCTTGACTACGATCCCACCTGATGTTAAGTGGAAATGCAGTCCTGGATGGTAAGGCGCACTAGCACTATATACTCCGGTGTGCGTTTAATTATAATGTACGTAAAATGTACACAATGTCCAATAAATACTTACTAACTATTATATTGCTAAGCAACTTAAACTGCAGTCGATAATTTAAAATCCAAACACTCATTCAAAACTGAATATATAATTTACGCTTAGTAGCCTACTAAATAAACATAGATTATAGTTTTATAAATCTAACTTGTGAAACGTATTGTAATTAAAAAGTGTTCTAATGTGTTCCTGGCCTTATAGCCGCGACGCATACCCGATGCGTCGCGAGTAAGTGAATTTTTGATCTCATTAGTGTCTCTCAGAATGTCGCGCCCTTTGTAACGGTACCGCAGCGGGAAATCATTATTGATTGATAATGTCGCACTTATCTTACGCCTCTCCGAAGCTTTCATATGCTTGGTATCAAGTTAATCAATTGTACACGGCACGTTGTAAAACTTGTTAGCGCGATCGCTATTCAATCCTCGTTGATCAACTCCTACAGCTACAAAGTTCAAAACTGTGTACGAAGTGTTGAAGTTTTAATGTTTGGTAATTCGACATATATCCATGAGACTGAATAATATATAACATACTAATATTAGCAATATTTTTTCCCAATATGACTAACATTCTTCTTAACCTTTGCAACTGCTTTGCAGCTTATGCTTGCACTAGGAGATCGGCCATTCAGTAGTAGAATGGTGGATTCGAACCCACGACTACGTTTTGCAGACCGTACCATTAAACATTAGGCTATTGACACTTCATGAATAATTGTAATTTACTTGTGTCAAACGATCCAACGTGCTCTCGTCGTACGGAACAACGCTTGACGTAGTTTTTATTAGATATGAATTTAAATATTTACTCCTCAGTCATTGTTCTATTCTTAAAATGTAATTAATTACCCCGTCCCATTCATTGTACGGTTCCAGTGGGTTCTGTGTAATCGTATGATTACATTTTACATCAGATTGTGCCGCCTTTCCATGTTGATTTTGTAATTTTATTCCGTTGTAACGTTGAGAGAGTACGTGAAAGGGGCGTCTGGGACCGTAAGCGGAGCCTAGTGCTGGAAACTACGCCCCAATCTTCTTATATTTTAACTAACTGCACCCCGCGGTGTTACACGCTATTAAATAAATTTAGTTAATTAAAAAAAAGTAGGCTAAGTTACTGCTTATTAAATCAGCAGGCAGACTGCCAGCAGTGAGAGTCCCGTGAAAATCGGTCCAGCTGTTCCAGAGATTAGACAGACAAAAATTATTATTTTTATATAGAAATGTTAATTTGGCATATGTATCGTAAATGCATCTTAATATTACAAGCATATACTACAATTTTTTTTTAATTTTAAAAAGAAAGCTAGCAATATTTTTTTTCAGAAATATTACTAACAATCTTGTTAACCATTCCAACTTAAGCTTTAACTTGTGCTAGGACATGGTTCACGGCAATAGTCGAATGTTGATGAACCCACGACCTTACGATTCGCAGGCCCTAAACCATTAGGCTATTGACACTTGTCAATTGTAATTTTATTTATTTATACAGATTTTTGCGTTGGAATACATTTATGTCTGATTAATTATATTAAAAATAATATATATTAGGTAGTGAACAAATCTATTTGTCAATATTGTTGTTCATTTTTAACCAAACCGTTTTTGATAACTTTTTCTTCTTTTTTAGTCTAAAACCATTTTATTCTAAATCACATACGAAAATAAGTAATTATTACTTTTGTTTAGTAGTTAATTCCTCGATTTTTAAAAATATTTAAGTTGTAGCACATCCCTACACTATCGTATACGTTAACAGCAATGCAAATTAAACAAGCACAGGATTAATGCGAAAACATGGTTAATATGGGACATGACCGCTCTAATACCCTCCGATCCCTCTGGAGCGCTTTGAGTGAACACTCACTGGATTGGATACGTGCCCGCATTGTGTGTCAATGGAAACGGCTTTTACATCTGACAATTATTAAGGTGTTGCTACCTATTTTGTGTAATTTTAATTAGCTTGCGATTTTCGTGAAATTCTTTTATGGCTATCTCATTTTTAATTTATATAGCCTTAAACAGTCAAAAAATGTGAAACGTGAAGAATTGTTTTTAAAATATAAACTTTTTGTAAATTTTAACTACAATAAGAGAAGGAATTAAATTAAATAGTTGTTTTTAATGATTAAGTTAAAGTAAGGATAACGATCACACTGGGCATCAAATTAAGATTACACAATTGAAATGCGGAATGGTAAGACCATTTGGTTGCTATCATTATGTACGAGATTAACAAATAGCAACATTTAACCAATATTGGAGCGTCAGTGCTATGCCATTGGAAAACCAAAGTGGCACAACATAAACTAACAGATTGCCAATACATTACGTACATAAAAACACACCACACACACACGCACTTACGACCTCGATGAAAATTTAAACCTCAGTCTTATGAACAAATTGTGAATCCATTTATTGGCAGACAGGACAGGGAACTTTGATATATAATGTATTATAACCTAAGTTCTGTGATAAATTAATAAATAAAACAAATAAAAACTAGCCAAATTCGACAACTGGGATGTCACTGAGCGTTCATTTCCAAGCGACTCCAAAAGGAGGAGGTTTTCAAATCGTCTGTATTATTTTTTATGTCAGTTACTGTATAACTTTGGACTGGATGAACCGATTTTGATGATTCTTTTTTTATCAGAAATTTCCGTGTGGTCCCATTAATTTGGTCCAATTCTATAATATGATCCGTGAAAAAACCCAATAAGTCGTAAATTTGCATCAAGTATGTGCGCCACAAATCGACGAATATCTCAATATCACGCCAACCGATTTCGATTATTCATTTTTACTGGAAAGAATGTACTCTAAGAGTATTTTTATTAAGCTTGATTTCGTACTATTCTTACGATAATTCAGAAATACAAAAAGCACGTCCGCGCGTAATAGCGTTTAACGTTCGATCCGATTTGAAGTCGGTTTCACTAGTAAATATACATGTGACACAATTAGATTAGTGACTCGGGCTACCATCAAAACGTCTTCTCTGTTGATTCCTTAAATGACTGTTGCCTGGTTTCAAAGTTTAGCTAACTCTAAACGCTATCGTTGATCTAATTACATATTATGTCTATGCAATTGGTATCGCTCAGAATTATGTCTCGCAAAGTTCTGGGTGATTATGTCATTAAAGCATATCACTAACCGTTAGAATAACATTTTGTCCGAGTCGTTATTTTATTATAAACGAAATCTCTTGGCTATATGCTAATCTCTTACGACCTTCCGTCATATGACCAGTTCCATACACTTTTTGTAGCGGTTCGCTTTTTACTCACAAGTTTTTCATTTCTTTCATATTGTTAAATTCATTCGTCACACGGTTTTAAAATTCTGTCTAGACGAGCGCATTGAGAGCTCGTTTGAAGATTATTTTGCTTAAATCTTGGATACTATCTGACCCATCCAGAAGGTCACGGCCATTCGACATTATTGTCTGAGCTGTTGGCAATAAACCTTGCCGGTAAATGGTACCCAGATTCTGATAAAGTGGAGCTACTGTGACCTCGATACATTCAAGATTATGAGTACAATTATAATGGGCAACTTAGAAACGGACTCTATTCTATATGTGTATTTACAGGCTAATTAAGTCCTTTAAGTTATGTGGTAGAGCTATAATTTTGAAAAAATGAATATGCCGGTAAGTTTTCGTACTTGCTGTGTGAAGTCATGTTAAAAATGTATTTCGATCCTTTTCGTACAACCTGTAAAATCTCATAATAATCGTGGAAAAAAATTACACTAGGTGGTATAAGTTTTATGTTTTTAAATTTTAGTGTGTTAGGAACATGCTTACAAACTAACAAGGATAAATTATGAAACACAATTCATTATAAAAAATGTTTGTGTGATGTGTGTGTCTGAGTGGATTTTTTTACAGGATGTTGGATTATTCAGTATTTTAAAACGCATCTTACTACCTGACAGCGTAATCATCTTTGTTGGATAGATAAAATACGAAAATTAATTTTGTTAAAAATATATATATACAAATAAATAAAATTGGAGTGTCTGTTTGTAACATAAAAATAACAGCTTTTTACTACAAGCATACGAATTTATATACAGTATATAAACCAAAATGACTATTGATCTAGACGCAAAACGCCGCGACAGGAAATCACACCTACAATATCACCGGTCAGCTATATTGTGCCACTTGCAACCGAGCATTTAAGAGCAAGTTCGGCTTCGCAAGCCATAGCAGGGCTCATGCCCGAAGCTAGTCAAGGTCGCAGTCACCGGTCACGGTGTGGATTATTATAATATAATGCCAAAATGACATTTTTTACAATTTTTGTCCCGGCTAATCTCTGGAAGGACTAGACCGATTTTGATATCTCCCATTAAAAGTCCTATCTCTGACTGATGTAATAAGGAGTAACTTAACTTGTTTTATTTTAGAATAATTGAAATAAACAGTTTTTAATTGCGGTTTGAATTGCAGCTAGTTTGTTATTAAAATTACCAACTTTCACTTGTATTTTAAGACAGAGGTCAGTAATGGAAATGGCAAATAACGAGATCGTGTGCTTAAATATCTGGCCAGCCTGCAGAGAGCAGCATGCGGCGTGTGGTGCCAATTAGCGCGAGTGGGTACCGGTGTACCTCCCGATCGATATCGACGTCGCCACCGCAGGCGCATTGTTACATGCACCAACATATCTGTTCTGAATCTACATTAGGCTGAGAATACACTGTGCAGCTTGTTTATGGGAAAACAAATCAAGCACCACGTTTTAAATGAAAGCCACTCTGTGAACATTTGCTGCATCATAGGAGTTGTGAGTAGGTTTGTAGTATTAAAGGACATTTAAATGAAACAAGCACATCACAACACTAGCTGATCCCGCCCGCTTTGCTGGTTATAGGACAATAAAAATAGCCTAAGTTACTCCTTATTACATCAGCTGTCTGTCAGTGAAAGTCCCATTACACCATGCCAGGCATTCCAGAGATTATCCGGAACAAGCAAACCGTTAAAGTAACAGCCTTTATATATGTTTGCTGAGCATGTATGACATGCCTTATCTGTAAAGGGAGAATAATGGCATAGTCCGCCACACGGCCCTAGTGCGGAGTGGCATGTCTTCACATGTCTTAGAAAAATTTTCTAGAACATGTTTTGTTTCATGACGATTTTTTCCTTCAACGCCGAGCGCGTGGTAAATCAGCATATAAAATTGCAACAACAATTTTTTTAGTGCCGACACCGGGGATCGAACTCGGGTTGCTAGCGTACCATGCAACTTGAGGCGACCGCCCAAACACTGAGTATCGTATATACATTCATATGCACTCCACACTCCGATTTTATCTTAATTTATAGATTAAAATCTGACTTTAAATATACTATTTAAAATAAATAGATAATGTTGAGAATAAAGACGCAACCTAGTTAATCTATTTTTTTTCTAACAACTTCTGGTTATCAAGAAACATGCGACAGGCGAACGCGATCGCGTGACCGCTTTAATAGAAACATGTGGGATGTGTGTATTATCCAACGCATAAGTTGATCGAACGAATCTTCCACATTTCAACGCTAATTTATACCATAAATTAACCTTTACTATGAGGGTCAACTATAAAATTACATTGGAAATTAACTTGTTTAATCAGCAGATGAAGAAGTTTTGTTATTTTTATACCTCACTACTTACTGATATGGATCTAATTTTATATATTTATATGTCGAAAATCGAGGGGAAAAGATCACGGGGCCGATCACCTACTCGCCGGTCTGACAAATTAAAAACATAGTTGCACTCGACATTCCGACCGCGATGAGAGAAGTCGACGACAGAGCAGTGCGGAAGCAGCTCGTCGACGTCTCGGTGAAAGCGCTTTAGGATTAGCACGACCTTCAGAAATGAAGAATACGATGAAGAAGAAGAACTGATATAATACTTTTTCTTAATCAAATGTTTAACACATCGTACCTCCATACTCATATGTTTCCTACACAATTAATATTTTTTCTCTTACACAAGAAGAACTCTTAATCTACTGTATAACAATGATTTCTTGACAAGCTTAAGTGGACGACGATCGATATGTATTAACTCAACAGGTTAGGATAGAAGGATGTGAAAGCGAAGTTCCTTGTGTGTCAAGATAATGTCATTCTTGAGTATCCAGAGTACTGCGACGTCTACTGACATAAACCAGAAGTTGTATACAGAACATTATATTCAAACCACCATTATATTACGTTTTCACAACCGGATCCAGAGTCTGCTAAACTAATTATGTTAAAATGAACGTTCTGTGACATAATAGTTATCGATTTTTGCTAGTTTTCTAATCTGCTAGATCAGTTGTAAAAAGCGTCAATAGCCTAATGGTTTAGGGTACGGCCTGCGAATCGTAAGGTCGTGGGTTCGAATCCACCATTCGACTATTGCCGTGAACCATGTCCTAGCAAAAGCTTAAGCTTAGTTGGAATAGTTTACTAGATTGTTAGTAATATTTAAAAAAAAAGAAATATTGCTAGCTTTCTTTTCTACCAAAAAAAATACATGCATGAGCAAAGTTGTACCACTGACACTCCAATATTGCTGTAATTGTTCTGTACATAATGACATCCGATGCCGATACATTTCAATCAATTTATCATCATCACTTCAGCCGTATTCAACAACATCCACTGCTGGACGTGGCCTCTCCTAACGCGAATTTGGAAATCAATTAATCAATATCAAATAATAAAAAAATTCTAATAAAAATTACATATCAAAAACAATTATTTTTTTGGGCACAATGAAAATTGAATTATAATAGATTGGTTTCATACTGAAATGTCAATGGCAAGATGACCCTGATCTATTCTAATCTGATAGTTAATATTTCCTTTGCAGCTTATTTTTGCACGGTGCGTAAAATTCGAATTTGTAAATGAAATTGACACAATTAATGTCTAAATGACAATGACGTTGTCCAGGATGTAGTTCAATTTGTGTAAATCATTTTATTGTAATAGAAATTGTGCTACAATTTTCACCGCTCTGTTAAGCACACTGTTTAATATGCCCTAAGTGATGAAACTTTGTTCGGACATTTCATGTAATCTAATTTGAATATTAATATTTAATTGGAGGGGCGACCTTGAGGAACATGATGTTGTCACTGCGTCGGATGCTGTCGAACAGGTATAATAAACAACAATGACGATTTGTTAAATTTATATAAAAGAAAAGAGAGAAGAAATACAGTTATTGCAAACTAAAGAATGGTATAAGCGTCTGACCTAGAGCCCAGCGAGAGAAAATCAAAGCATGCTAGCATGCACATTAAAAGCAGTATCAATGGCCTAGTGGTTTAAGGAGGTAGGAAGTAGGCATTCTTTTATTGAGGTGAACCATTTCCTAGCACTTAAGCTTAAGCTTAATTGGAAAGGTTAACAAGAACGTTAGTTAAATAATAAAAAAGTAAACTTTATGCGAGTTTCGTACGAAATAGACAAATTTTTATTGCACCAAAATACCTGTATAAAGGCGAGTTTCCAGTTATCGTTTGGTGATTAAGAGCAGGCTAGGGGTAGTGCCGTTAAAAATAGCGATGTAAGAAACTTTGCGAGATTGATGGTGAGATGATGAAGCAAGCTATGTCTACAACACAATGGTAAAGAAAATATTAAATACAGGCACTTATCTGTGAGATAAATTACCAAATTGAAGAGGCTAACATTAATAAGCAAAAGCCCGTTGAGATTGAAGTGATACCAAAAGGGGTTCAGCCCACGCAAATAGATAAGATAAGATACGTGTGTTTCCAAGTATACTCACGGCACTGCTATTCAAAACGTGTGTCTACTTTACTTTGACAATCGTGCCATGATTGAACAGGAACAGCAAACAATTTGTCCAGTACTGCATACACAGATGAATTGATGAAAAATAAATATATTTAAAAGATTGGAGGACAACAACATATGCTAATAAATTAAAAATAATAATAATAATATATAAAACAACATTAAAATAGAAAAAAAAAACTTTTAGTATTTACTGTTTGTATTTATGCGAGTTGGTTCCTAACTGCCGGCTTCTATTGCTAATTTTATTTAGTTTTTACGATTACCCCTTATTTGTAACTGGTTGTAAATATTTTAAACTCGTAAGTGAATTTTAAAATTCTTAAGTTTTTTATTGCAGTTTCTTTTACCCTAAAAGATGAAGTATTGAAATAACAAAATGAAAAGGAAACCTTCAAAAAGATAACTGCCGTTTTTTGGGGGGAAGGCGACGGCTATGTGAGATTTTTACTGCATAAAACCCCGCCGGCGGCCCAACTCGTTTCATGATGAGGGGCGATCTCCAGAACTTATAATCTCCAGTTCGGGGAGCACCGCCTCTGCACTGGGCCGAAGCACATGCCAGGGGAAGAGTTACTGTCTCAGCAATGCTAACCTCGAAGGCAATATGGAGTAATCCCGTGTGGACTTTTGCAGCGACAAGAGCCCCCAACATTGACGCCCGTGAACCCCCTGTTTAGTCGCTTTTACGACAGGCAGGGGATACCCAGGACTACAGGCCTGAAGAATACGAATCCTATATTAATGTAATATTTATTTCTTCAACAGAAATCAATTAACGAATTTGTACTCGAAGTACAAAATAAACAAGCACATTTCCTGACATACCGCGTGTTCTTTGAATAAAGTTAAAAGAATTATTTCTCCCATCAAAACGCACGTGTTCTATATACGCATCATGCTTATCTCTTGTATGTGGGTCAGTGAGACCTCGGCCAGTCACGACTTCACACACCTCCGTACGTGCAGCTTGGTTAATTGTCTTAACGCTGTGACGCTGTACGGTCGGTTCTATAATTAAAATGGTTAGTTACGCCTCACTCGACAGCGAGGTGGAATTGTTAAATGCTTTTTAGTTAGAATATTTCCGCGCCTTAATCGATTTAATTCTGGACAGCAAAGATATGGAATAGATTGCCCACGTCTGTCTTTCCCTCCGATTACGCATTTTTTCATGAGTAGAATAAATAGCCATTTACTAAGCCAGTGCTCCTAAGCATCCAGGACAGCATTTCCACTTAATATCAGGTGGCATGGTAGTCAAGCACTTGCTTGGTATAAAAATGAAACTAATTCTAATTGAAGTTAATTCTTTCAAATTTGCCATGTCATGTAATTTTCAATTTGATACTGCTTTTTATGTGCAAAATATTATTATCATGGCAATTTAGCAATAGAATACTGCTTAATACTACGCATAAATTAATTCGTACTACATTGCAAAATTATTTTTTTATTCCAAACATGATAACAAAGGTAAATAGAAAATTGTGTTACAGCGCGACTAATAGAGTAATCCTTTACAGCATCTCGTCCGATAAATGACGTGAGAAAAAGTCTGAAATAATCTTGTGACCTCGATCAGATTTACACTTCCAATTAGATAGATCTAAACTGAAAAAAAACTAGTTATTGTAATTTGTAAGGTGCGAGACGGCTATTGCAATGCGTTGTTTAGAGATCGAATTAAAGATTTCAGGAGAAATAAAAACGACGAATGTGGGAACGTAAGCAATTATTACATAATAATATATTAAATAGTTTAGAATTATTAAGGTAAAAAACAAACAAAGACACTATAAAAAAATTACAAAAATAACATTAAAACAATCAAATGAATGTGCCATCAGAATCGCTTATCTCATCTTAAATAATAATAATAGTGTTGATTGAAATGGCACACTCATTTTTTTTTTGTTAGCGAGGAGGAAATCTTCAAAAGATACCCCGTCTTCAGGGGGGAAGGCGGCGGTTATGTGGGGTTTTTACCCACTAAAACCTCCCCAGTGGCCCTTTCTCGGTGCATGGTGAGGGGCTCCGGGATCTCTAGTGGAACGCACCGGAGCCCCTCTGCACTGTGGTCAAGGAGAGCACTTCCCGGGAGGGGGGGGGAGGTTACTCCCTCTCCCCCTGTGCCCTCGCAGTGCAAGGCGACACGGGCCAGCCTATGTCGCCTTCTTCCCGGGTCCACCTTGGCGGACGACAAAGGCCCCCACCCTCGTTGCCCAGTGAACCCGAGGCCCCTTTTAATCGCCTTCTACGACAGGCGTAGTCTTATTCTTGAGAGCCCAGAACTACAGGGCTGACGCTCATTATACTCTATTTATTTCACTATTTTTATTTTAAATAAAAGTTTTTTTGGTACTTTATCTGTTTACGCTGTTATAGCTGTTATTATAAGAATTGAACATTATGAACAAAGGCGAACGTGTAACAGCATTTGTTCAACATCGAGCGACTGCAAATATGTTAGGCTGAGCACTGCAGCAAGTTACGGGATGATTGCTTTTTTACTTATTTTGCTTTGTGAGGTCCAGACATGTATGTATTGACGATGTTTAAGTGTGTTATTAAATATTTTATCAATAAAGCTATTTTAAAATATAACTTCAATTATAAAATAACTTGATATAACCCAAAGAAATCGTAAATAATATTTAGCAAATATTCGAAATTATCAGATCGATTATCAAAATTGCTACCAATTGAAAATATTTAGCTCAAAATTTTTGTTGCGGCGGCACTTTTCATCTCTATTTGTGTTTCTTATCATTCGACATTTCGTTCGTGTCGCATGTATCATTGTAATCGACCTCTTTGCTATCTTTTATCAAGACAAACGTTAATTTCGACTCGGGGCGTTCTCGAGGCAACGCAAAGTCGAAAATCCCGCGAAAATAGTACGTGATGTATGCGGAAATTGAAAAACTAGCACGTCTCGCCGCTCTTCTGCGAACACATACATCAAGTTAAATGTAATTGGGTATTCGGTTTTATTTTCTCATATCGAAATGCCATGCTATTAATCATCGTAAGCCGTTGATATCGATGCTCACGTCTGCAGACAACACTTAAATGTCAAATAACAAAAGACATCGCTACATTGTTTTTTTAATATATTTTTTTATAAAATTAATTATTTTTAAATATCATAAACAGAAAAATATTTATGTATAAATTGCACGAGTTTAACAACAACATATATATATATATATATATAAATAATTATAAACACTTCGAATGCAATTAATATTTTTTTTACTAATAAATTCACTATTTTTAAATGTGCAGTGATTTGAACATGAAAAATCTCTCGTTTTAATAGCGGGGTAGAGACTGCTATCACTGTCCGCATTTTACCAAAACTATTATAAGTGGTGATCCCCCATCATATGTGCATAAATTTTGCTATGCTGTATTGGTCTTAATAAAGGTGAAGACTAAGCAACATGAGAAGTTCGTTACAAAATAAAACGGAAACTCATTGGAACTTGCGGACTGGTGGTTTTCAACTCCATAAATAAAATGACGCACTTAATGTTATCTGCAAGTTTCAATCTGTAACCATAAATGAGGCAGCGTGATATTTAAGCTAAATATCTACAGATGACATATCCATATTTGACAATGAGATCACATTTACCACCGAAATTACCAAAGTTACGTCATTAGATTTAAACGACACCGATGTTGATATCTACCTACCTATCTAGATAGTCTACCCCGCTAAAAACTTCAACCTTTACCTATCATTTACATGATGCATTCACTCCCAGCATCTCCTGCTCCATTTATATTTAAAAAAAAAGCAAAGCAAAATGCTATTCTAAGGTGGTTATAATAGTATACCGCTTGCTAATAATTTTTGTCCGAAGAATTTAAAAAGATATTAGCTGTATATTTAATTGACAAACCCACACAGATTAGACAGAGAGCTGACTTTGAAGCAAGGGGGTTGAATTTAACGCGGGAGAGTGGAATGCTTTTTTTAACCGACTGCAGAAACAGAATTGCTTGATCGAGTGTCTCTTCAAGTAGAAAGTAAATGGGATTAGATTTTATTTATCTTGAAACAATTTAATTTTCACAGTGAATCAAACGAAATAAATAAAAACCTCTGTTAGTTTATTTCTTAATATAATCTAATATTACAATTGCCTGAAATTATTTTCATAAAACATATTATTGGGCTCTCTATCGTCCAACGTTTGACTTCGTGTTACTGAACATCTCAACACATACGCAACACAATCCCAATGCGACGCGGGTTACTGATATACGGCTCATAAATCTAATAGTATTGTTCTGAGATCTCAAATTAATAACATTAGAAAACGCACTTTCTATGGCAGCTCGAATGCTAGTAACCCTAACGGTAGTGTGTAGTGATAGGAACACCGTTGAGTCACCATCGGTGCGTTTACAGCCATCATCAAAATTCAAACCTCGTACAATTGCTCTTCCGCCGTACTGTCATCGTGAACGGACGTGTTCAACAGCTGTGCGAGCGCGCTAAAATATTTTTTTAATAAATCTCAAAGTTAAAGCATTAGGCAACCATAAGGGTTGCGATCTTTCAATACAAATTTACTAACGCGAGTAGTTACCAGTGAATACAAATTATTTTTCATTAGTGACTCCGATATACCAATATAACACTTAATAGGCCAAAAAAAAATAAAAAAAAAATAAAGATGTCGCTACAGCGCACTCCTCCGAAAATACTCCAGATAATGCCTCCATCGCAAGATTCAGATACTCCATCCGATAAATTGTTTTCTGATGACCAAGGAAGTACGTTAAACGTCACAAAAAGACACAAGCGGAGGCACGGCGACTTATTGAACACTGAAATTAAAGATCTTCTCAGTGAGTTGAAACAACAACAAATGATTAAATTCACTAAATTAGAAACAGACTTGTCTACAATAAAAGAACAAAGTGTGGAAACGCATAAATCAATAGAATTCTTGGCTCAAAAATACGACGACTTACTTGCCAAACTTGACAAGGTGCAACGAGAAAACACTACTTACAAAGCCAGAATACAAACACTAGAAAACAAATTAGAACAATTAGAACGCAGTTCCAAGGCGTCATCTATTGAACTTCGCAACATTCCACTGTCCCAAACCGAAAATAAATCGTCTTTAAAGGAAATAGTGCGCAACATAAGCACCGTACTTGAGTTGCCGTTTCACAACAATACAATACGAGATGTTTACCGCATAAAATCTAAGGTACCGTCACAAAATCCAAACGCCATTATTGTCGACTTTGACACTACCTTATATAAGGAAGATTTCTATAAGTCATTTATAACATTCAACAAAACGAACAAAAATGAAAAAATGAACTCCTCGCACTTAAAACTAAACGGACCACCTCAACCTGTCTATGTAACCGAATGTATCACAAACAAAGCGCGTCGTCTACATTACGTTGCACGAGAATTTATCAAGAATAATAACTGCCATAGTTGCTGGACGGCGTATGGAAGAGTGTTTGTAAGACAAAAAGAAGGTATGCCCTCACTTAGAATAGAGTGTGAAGAGGATGTTACTAAGCTAATGACAATGTGACTCGCGATGTTTTGGGTATCAACTGCCTCTAGAAAATTCTATATAACAAAACTCACGTATACGAGGTTGTATTTAACTTGTTCAATATATTTCTACTACATTGTACACTACCTACCATGTATAAAATACGCGCAGCCTTTGTATACGTCTATATTTAAGATAATACTTACTAACTCCTATCAACTAGTATCTCATACTCATTACCAAAAAAACTTTTTCTACGATTTTTTAAAAATAATATTTAATAGCCATAGCTCAATAAACATACACATTAAAACTTACCCATTCTATATTACAATAAATAACACAACTACAATCTACACTACACATTCACAACTTCACTTAAACATAGCTCTTATTTATGATGAGACATCGAACAAATTCGCAAAACTGATGATTTATAAAACTATAAATATAGCGTTATACCCCCCATATAATTATAAAAAACTAATACACAATACGATATATTTATCCACCTACTATAGCTTACACAAGTTCAGTGAGCTAACTCAAAAGGAATCTAGTAAAAAAGACAACACTATTTATCAATATCAACTGATTAATACGAATTGTATATTAATAACAGGGACACATATTAAATAAAATTCGATCATATTACCAATATGAATATAATCAACGATCTAGATTCCATTTGTTTAGCCCCAAGCTTTACATATAGTATAGAGGACTGCGCCAAAGTTTTTAACAACAAAAAATCAACTATAAAAGTAATAACACAAAATATACGAAGTATAAGTTGTAATATGCCCTCTTTTCAAACTTTATTAGAACGTGCAAACGTTGACTGGGATTTACTATTGTTTACTGAATGCTGGCTACGCAAAAATTATCATATCCCCTTATTAGAAGGGTATAAGTATGTGGCTACTACGAATAACCATACTCAAAATGAGGGGGTAGTGGCTTACTACAAAAATACGAGTAATTATTTAATAACTGAACCAGAAATCCAAGGAGCTAACTGTTTATTAATAAAATTAAACAAATCATCCGTGATTATAACGATATACCGCCCTCCTGGTGAACGGAACACAAACAACTTTTCGAATCATTAGATAAATTACTTACCGGTTTAGCTCATTACAAAATATATTCTTAACAGGGATATGAATATAGACATTGGTTTTAGCACGAGAGACTCTCGAGCTCAAACTTATTTAAACCTATTAGCAACCCACGGAATGTTACCAGCATATAACACCCCAACACATACCAACACATGCATAGATCACATTTTTCTCAAAACGAATCTATCAGTCTTATGTAATATAGCCCACACTACAATAACAGACCATTATAGTACAATATTCTCTATTGACCTAAGGGCAAAAGCCAACCAACTCCATCAATCTTACAAACGAATAGACTATAATGCCCTGGACATAGAAATAAATAACCTAGATTTATCATATATATATTGTTGTAAAGATGTCAATGAAGCTACTTCATTCCTAATTAATTCTCTTAACAAAACAGTGGAGAACTGCTCTAAAATAACTGTTTTATCACGACGAAAACATATTATTAAACCTTGGATCACTCAAGGATTGTTAAAGTGTATGAAGAACAGAGACAACCTTCATTTAAAATTAAAAAACCACCCAAACGATATAATACTTAGAACCACATATTGCAGGTATCGGAATTATTGTAACAAGATCTTAAAAGAAGTCAAGCGTAATTATGAAAAGGAGGAACTTAACAAAGCCCAGTCGGACACCAAAAAAATTATGGAAAATAATAAAGACAGTAACCCACACACACAAACAAAAATCCCCGGCTTTAGAGCTATTATCAAGTAATTCACCAAAAAATTCAGTAAACGAAATAAATAATTTCTTTGTGAATATAGGCAAAAAGCTAGCAGAATCCTTTAACATCGATTCAGACACAACCCATAGTATGAACTCGGACTTAAAAAACATTTCATGTGTACATTCTTTCGGACTTCTACCAACAGACGCAAATGAAATTAAAGCGATCATTATGACGCTTAAAACTGATAGTGTTGGGAGCGATAATATTTCGGGAGGTCTGATACAAAGGTATGTAGACATTCTAGCGACACCACTTACATACATTTTTAACTTATGCTTCAGTACAGGCATATTCCCTACCCCATTCAAGCATTCCATTGTCCACCCAATTTACAAGACTGGTAACAAAGACCATGTAAATAACTACAGACCTATTTCTATACTTCCATCATTATCTAAAGTATTGGAAAAAATCGTAAATAAACAGCTTGTCAAATACCTAAATTCAAAAGATCTAATTTCTAATTCGCAGTTTGGCTTTAGGTCAGGTAAATCAACAAGTGACGCTATAGACGAAATGATAGAATTCACAGTTACCAAATTGGATGCAAAGGAGAAGGTAGTTGGAATATTCCTGGACTTAGCCAAGGCATTTGACACCGTTTCAATTCCGCTGTTATTAAAGAAGTTACAAGACCTAGGTATCCGAGGGACACAGTTAAAATTTTTTGAAGGTTATCTTACGGGTCGATCACAATGTGTCAAACTTGGAACATGGATTAGTGATGATCTGCTTGTTACCCATGGCATTCCGCAAGGAAGTATCATGGGCCCTACCCTGTTCCAAATCTATGTAAACAACCTATGTCAGCTACGCTTAACGAATGGTAAGATAATAGCATTCGCAGACGACACCACACTTCTATTCAGCGGTCATACCTGGACAGAAACATATCAACATGCTCAAGAGGGTTTTGATAAAATAAGTAATTGGCTAAGAAACAATAAATTAACATTAAATGTCTCTAAAACTAAATATATTCCTTTCACACTTAAAAATAACAGTTTAACAGCAAGCTCAAATCAGCAAAACATTATTGGACACCAATGCCAAAATAAAATAAACGAAAGCTGCTCTTGTCCCACACTCGAAAGAGTCGACGAAATAAAATATCTTGGAGTGATGATTGATAAAAACCTAAATTTCCACGCACACATTAACTTACTAAGAAATCAAACCCGTAAATTAATTTATATTTTTAAGAATCTTAGTCACATAGCAGATGAAAAATAATTAAAACTACTTACTATGCGCTTTGTCAATCATTAATCACTTACTGCATAACGGCCTGGGGAGGAGCCTCAAAAACATGGCTGCTCAGACTCGAGCGCGCACAGAGAGCTGTCCTCAAAGTTGGATACTCTCTACCTTTCTTCCATCCTACCATCGAACTTTACGAAATGCAAAGTGCTTACCATACGTCAGTTATTTATTCTCCAGACAGTCTTATGAAAGCACTTCCTCTTAAAATATGATCCCAACCTAAATATCGACAGACGCAACAAAAGTAAAATTTGCTCAACCGAGCCATATAAAACAAACTTCTCAAACAAATTCTTTTGCTTCTTAGGTTCCTACCTATATAATAAAATTAACCAAAAAATGGCAATCTACAACTTGCCAAAAGCTAAATGTAAAAAAGTCCTCATACCTTGGCTACTAAAGCTCGACTATACTACCACAGAAAATTTGTTAAAAATCTTATCATAAATTAAATAACATATAAAACACACTACACACACATACATGAACTACACACACACCACGCATACACCACACAAACCCACCACACATTCACACACACACCACACACTTTCTTTCTTGCATGCTAATTCGTAAGTCAATATTAATAAATTCAGAACTATTATAAGTATGGTGGGGGGCTGGTGATCTGTCTTACAGGGTAACCTAGTTCAGACACCAGTCTTTCACAAATTTAAGATCTAAACTGTAAACATATAAGTAAACTGTGCATTTAAATTTGTGAAAGATAAATAAATAAATTTATTATTTATTATTATTTATTATTTAATTGCGTTACGCATACTTGCTTACAAGAGTAGTCCGGGTTCATTTCTTAATAAGTCATCGTTTGTTGGGTTTTATCCTGTGTGATGTATACGTCATACGTTTGTTATAATCCTATTTGTCTCTTGTAGAGGTCTACCTAAAATATTAGTGTTTTTATTGGCTAAGGGCAAATGAACATACCACACCTGATGATCAGCACTGCCTTATGAACATCTACAACAACGCAAGGTTTGCAGGTGCGGTGAAGACTTGGAAAAAGCAGGAGACTAATTTATATTTGTGATAAAATAGTCTGTACTCACATCCAAAATACTGTGTTGGTTTGCCCTAATTATGCAATTAGGCGTGGAAGTCACCCACACACTGCCCGCGAACACCGGCGCGCTTACTTATCTGTATCTACGAGTTGATAAGCTATCAACGGTAGAACACTGTCCGCGAACACATCGCTATGGCAAAATGTGTATGTAAATTAGATCATTGTAAATAATTTAAAGTTACAGCCTTTATAGTAGTCCCAGTGTTGGGCACACGGGTTCTTTGTAAAGAGAGTATAAGGCCACGCGGCCCCACAGCAGATCGTAGACATGTCTTAGTAAATTTCCTAAGACGTTGATTTCATCACGATGTTTTCCTTCACCGTCGATTGCGTGGTTAATCAACACATAAAATTGCAACAGCAAATTTATAAAAAAAAAACTAGATGCGCCGGCTACTTCGTCCGCGTGGAATTGAACGAAAAAGATTTTTATTTTATTTTTGCATGTTATTTTCTAAAATAAAAGTGGCATATATGTATATACATAGGCTGTGAATGAAAGTCCCGTCAAAATCGGTCAAAACGTTTCAGATATTAGCCCAAACAAACAGACAGACAGACAAATTTTTAAACAATGTTATTTGGGTATTTTTACCATATATACCTTTACATTCATACGCATTAGTAATAAGCGGTTATTTTTATATTACAGACACTCGACAATTTTATTTATTTGTATAGATTAACGTTGATAACTTCGTATTGTATAATAGGTTGACGTCGAAGTGAAGGATTCGAATATATGACCTTACGTTACGCAGACCTTATTCTAAACCAATAGGTTATTGACGCTTCGAATATACGTATAAGTTGAGAATATATCCTCTATGTACATTTCGTGACCGTTTTCGTTGTTACCTTAAATTACGTTTATTGCTTCAAAATCTCTTAAAGTCGTCCAAAATCGTAAATTCAGATTAAAACCAATTGAATCGTCAATTAATCGTGTGAAAATGTCCCATGTGTTGAATGTGTATAGACTCGTCTTTATTTATTCAACAATAAACATGTCAATTGTTAAATTTGTTCAATTATCTCTTAGTACAGAGAGACACTTCAACGGTTGGGGGAATTTACAATTTTACATAAAAAAACTTTTTAAGCGTTTATCGCAAAGCACAAAAACAATTTTACTATAGAAATAAATATAATCGGAGTGTCTATTTGTAATATTAAAATACCCGATGTATATGAATGTATATTCGGTACATATACCAAAATATTTTTTACAATTTTTGTCTGTCCAGACGGACTGTCGGTTTGCTCCGGCTAATCTCTGGAACGACTGGACGGATTTTGACGATGATTTTACTGTTATATAGCTCATGTAATGGAATAACATAGGTCTTTTATTTCAGAATCATTCTGAAATTACCTATACAAATAAATAAAATGCATAATTTTTTATCGCGGGTAATATAGTGTTGCCTCCTAGTTGAATTTGAAATCGAAAACTGAATGAGCAATTTCTGACCTTAGCCTTCAGACGCTATATGAACTTTAAACGTAATTTGACTTAATATTCATGACATTAGAGTTTGAATCAGAATTCGTAATTATCTCGTGGTCTATCTTACTAAGATATACCTATATTATTATACTCTAATACCGTGTCATAAAGTTCTAAATATAACGTTGACGTAGCATGTAAAACTACCTCGTCACAATAAACCATTTGGAATTCCTGATCGGAGTGCAAAGTACCTCATTATACCGTAAATGGATCTAAAGACCATACGTGAACGACTTAAATCTAGTCTTATAGAAGTAATCCTTAGTCAGGATACCTAGAACACCTATGTCTCAATACCTGACACAATGTTGATTTATGGTCGGAGAATTTTAAACGCTCTGGAAATAATACTAATAATACATAAATAATATTATAGTTTATGCATAAAAATGAATAAAATCAGACTAGATACGAAGTGTAATAAAGCTTATTCTCATTTGATATATTTTTTAAAAGAAATCTAGTATTTTTTCACAAATATTACTATTCTAAATAAACTTAAGCTTGTTCAAGGACTTAAGATGGTTCACATCAATAGTCGAAGGTGGATTCGACCTTAAATTTCTGAACCATTAAAATTGACGCTTTAATATCACTAGTGTGGTTGGTTTAATTAGTGTTTATACCGTTTACCCTCTCGGTAAAAAGGTATTATCTCTGTCTACCATGGTAGGATTAAAAGATTGAAAGAGTACATAGTTTTTGTGAAGGCGTTTATTTTGCCTCTACTTATCAAACAACATTGGTATTGTGCACAATTCCAAAAGATAAACAAAATAAAAAAAATATCTTTGAATTAACAAGTACAAAAATGAAAACATACATAATAAATTAGCCTAATTAAAATAGCCTTAATTTTTAAATCAGGTAAAAATCAGTTACCTGAACATACTGTATATTACGCTTTCATATCATTGACATATACGGAAACTGTCCGATAGATCGCTGTTTGGGATAATGTAAATTTGAAATATTTAGCCGTGATACCGTAGCATCAGTACTAAAGACCAATTTTAAGAATCATGGATGTTTTATATAGTCGATTTAAAATGCACCAGCCTCGCCTATAACCAAATATTGACAAGCACAGATGGAGTGCACAAAATACATATTTATAGACACAGAGCAAGCGCAGTCAAACACTTGAGTGGTAGGGAGTATCTCAAGTTCTCAGTATTCAAGCATCTCAGTACACTAGAAACTTATATAGAACGAATTGACGGCACATACGAGTATATATCAAATTATAAGATTGTGATTCAGATAATTGTCGACCAAGTCTCTGGCTTTACTTAATTCTGTTCAGTCGTTGTCAGGTGTCTCGTCTTCGTTCTGACTAGTTGGTCAGAATCATTCCAGCTCCTATAACCGCTGAAAATCAGCGCTGTCGCATCCTTGGGACGGCACATACTGAGACGGTATCCAATGTTGGCATCATATCCTGTTCCTTCTTTTAATTGTATTTTATTTTTTTTCATTTCTAATGTGTGCTATATTTTGTATGTGATGTGTTTGTATATTATGATGGCAATAAATAAAATGCATAATTTTTTATCGCGGGTAATATAGTGATGCCTGCTAGTTGAATTTGAAATCGAAAACCGAATGAGCAATTTCTGACCTTAGCCTTCAGACGCTATATGAACTTTAAACGTAATTTGACTTAATATTCATGACATTAGACTTTGAATCAGAATTCGTAATTATCTCGTGGTCTATCTTACTAAGATATACCTATATTATTATACTCTAATACCGTGTCATAAAGTTCTAAATATAACGTTGACGTAGCATATAAAACTACCTCTTCACAATAAACCATTTGGAATTCCTGATCGGAGTGCAAAGTACCTCATTATACCGTAAATGGATCTAAAGACCATACGTGAACGACTTAAATCTAGTCTTATAGAAGTAATCCTTAGTCAGGATACCTAGAACACCTATGTCTCAATACCTGACACAATGTTGATTTATGGTCGGAGAATTTTAAACGCTCTGGAAATAATACTAATAATACATAAATAATATTATAGTTTATGCATAAAAATGAATAAAATCAGACTAGATACGAAGTGTAATAAAGCTTATTCTCATTTGATATATTTTTTAAAAGAAATCTAGTATTTTTTCACAAATATTACTATTCTAAATAAACTTAAGCTTGTTCAAGGACTTAAGATGGTTCACATCAATAGTCGAAGGTGGATTCGACCTTAAATTTCTGAACCATTAAAATTGACGCTTTAATATCACTAGTGTGGTTGGTTTAATTAGTGTTTATACCGTTTACCCTCTCGGTAAAAAGGTATTATCTCTGTCTACCATGGTAGGATTAAAAGATTGAAAGAGTACATAGTTTTTGTGAAGGCGTTTATTTTGCCTCTACTTATCAAACAACATTGGTATTGTGCACAATTCCAAAAGATAAACAAAATAAAAAAAATATCTTTGAATTAACAAGTACAAAAATGAAAACATACATAATAAATTAGCCTAATTAAAATAGCCTTAATTTTTAAATCAGGTAAAAATCAGTTACCTGAACATACTGTATATTACGCTTTTTTTTTTTTTTTTTAATGACGAACTACACAGATTGGCCAGAGAAGCTGGCCTTGACTGCTTCACCGGATTGAGAGGTGGCATAGCTCTTAGGTCGCTTAGCCTGAACCTCTATTGCTAGTAACTCGACACAAGGGTCCCCCCGGTGAGGGGTAACCTCGGCTTGGACGGTTACTATGTTACGCGTAAGCATGCCGATCCGAGGGCGCCCGAGAGGGCCGAACCACGACTCGGTCGGTTGCTATTTCACGGATAATCTAAGAGACATTCAAAAGCTAAACTAACTTTGAGTGCCACTTCGGGAAGCGTTGGCGCTGGGAGAAGAAGTGGCCGAAGAAACTCCAGCAACGCTCCTAACATCTAAGGGGTGGGGCCTGCCCATAAAATAGCGGTAAAGCGCAAGGATTATTCGCAACCTCCGATGGTCGCGAATGGACGCTTTGTGGATTTGTAGAGATCTAGCCTGTGCAATGGTAATCGCGTCGTCCGGATCGTCAAGAATGTGTCTCGGCCTCCGGGCGACGCGACGGAATTTAGTATAGGAAGGCTTATAAGTGGCGGCACTTACAAGAAGTTTGTTAGAATGTTTGGTGGCAGTCTCGAAAAACCGTCGAGATGCCTGCTTAAAGAATTGGGCTATTGTCGGTAACCCTGTATCAACGTGGAGCTCGCGATTACGTACGAACCACGGCGCACCCGTGGCTCGTCGCAGAAAACGATTCTGAATTACTTGTAACCTATGGATATGGATATATATTACGCTTTCATATCATTGACATATACGGAAACTGTCCGATAGATCGCTGTTTGGGATAATGTAAATTTGAAATATTTAGCCGTGATACCGTAGCATCAGTACTAAAGACCAATTTTAAGAATCATGGATGTTTTATATAGTCGATTTAAAATGCACCAGCCTCGCCTATAACCAAATATTGACAAGCACAGATGGAGTGCACAAAATACATATTTATAGACACAGAGCAAGCGCAGTCAAACACTTGAGTGGTAGGGAGTATCTCAAGTTCTCAGTATTCAAGCATCTCAGTACACTAGAAACTTATATAGAACGAATTGACGGTACATATATATCAAATTATAAGGTTGGTACAGAACGGCGGGTGATTCAGATAATTGTCGACCAAGTCTCTGGCTTTACTTAATTCTGTTCAGTCGTTGTCAGGTGTCTCGTCTTCGTTCTGACTAGTTGGTCAGAATCACTCCAGCTCCTATAACCGCTAAAAATCAGCGCTGTCTCATCCTTGGGACAGCACATACTGAGACGGTATCCAATGTTGGCATCATATCCTGTTCCTTCTTTTAATTGTATTTTATTTATTTTTCTTTCATTTTTAATGTGTGCTAAATTTTGTATGTGATGTGTTTGTATATTATGATGGCAATAAATAAAATGTCTATGTCTAATAGAGGTTCAGGCTAAGCGGCCTATGAGCCTGTGCTATGAACAAACGTCTGGCTTCACTGGCCGACATGTAAAGGTTGGTCACAAATAAAAAACGAATAGGTGGCATTTCTTAAATCTCCATGTTTTTTGGCGTAATTTTCAACTGATTTCAAAAAAGGAAGAATTTTGTTTGAATTGGAAGAAATTTGGCGCGTTTCTCCGTTTTACTTTTTATTTTCTTTGTGCTTTAATATGGTTAAATAATTTTTCTTTCTTTTACCAAAAGTTCCGTCTTACAGGAAGGCAAGTTCATGCTATAGACAGTTATTGTTACGTTATGAAGCCCGTACAAAAAATAAATTATAACCCATTTTTATCATTCAATTAAGGAGTAACCAAGCAACCAACTAATACACAAACAGTCGTCTGACGCAAGCCCGGCTTATTCCAGTAAATATAAAAAGATATAAAAATATTTCCTACTTCCAACCTTGACATTCCTGATAAGGCGGCTATAGCAGAATTAGATATATTTATGATAATTAATTTACCATATTCAATGTACAAAAAGATGTTAAAGTTTATCGTTGTAGTTGATTGTTCCTTTAAGATCTGACGATCGGGAGTTCGAATCCCTTAATTTTTTATAGAAGAAAAAATCAAAAATTCTAATAATAGTGACTTATTAATTAAATTACAGGAATCTGTCTGGTACATTAAATGGAAATTGTACCAGATTTTGATTGTTTTTATACCGATATCATTTTGGTTTGTCTCGCTTCTTCGCAGATCTCATTTTAAAAGGATTGAGCAGGCCATCGTTTTCACGTGTGAATCATTTATCTTTAATAATAATGCTATATTTTTTTACAAATATTACTAGCATTCTTAATATGTCACATGAACTCACAACCACACATCTACATACTCATACACACGCACACTTACACACACTACAAATCGTATCTATTGGCTACAAATATTCCTATACTTCTCTAAATTAATACTTTAAAGATATATATATATATAATATATATGTCCCACTGCTGGGCGCAGGCCTTCTCTGAAAAGAGAGTATAAGGGTACAGTCCACCACGCGGCCCGAGTGCGGATTGGCAGACTTCACATGCCTTAGAAAATTTTTCTAAGACATGTAGGTTTCCTCACGATGTTTTCCTTCACCGCCGAGCGCGTGGTTAATAGATAATTGGTTAATAGTTAATAAATGAATACCTTACCATGACGAAATAGCTCAATATTGTGTTCTTAAGTAGTTATGTATATTTATATATATTTGATTATGTAATTGGTGGACGGTTGATTTCTTGAGACACTGGATTCGTCCTAGTTCAAGTGTCAATCCACCATAATCTATCTGTTGTTATGTCTCTAGTTTGATATGTATATAATTTTGTAATTTACCTTAAGTTACTACTGTGGATTATGGTGAGGAATAAATGAATATTATTATTCTTGTTAACCATTCCAAATTAGCTGGAGATTGTGTTAGGAGATGGTTCACGTCAATGGTCGAATGGTGATTTCGAACCTAAGACCTTAGGTTTCGCAGCACCGTTCCGTGCACCATTAATCTTTATATGCTTTACACATTTGAATTTTATACTATAATCACTATAAACTTAACCGGTTGATTTGCATAATTCTCAACTCATTATGGTAAATTATACAGTATGGTAGTCAATTTGGTAAATTTATCATATTTACCAAATTACCAGTCATTAGATAAAATCACCAGTATATTTCTGTTACCGTAACATATACATTTTTAAAAAATATACACGAATTATCTACATTACTCAGTACTTGATAAAACCACTATCAAAACAAATCGAGTCACAAGACGCTATTCAAAGAGCGAATTGTTCCAAAGGTAACTTCAATCAAGCTCAGTCATACTTATATGAAGCGAACACACATGATGTCAGTCCGCATTGATACATCGCCACTTAAAGTCCAGGAACAAAGAGCCGTTGTACATTGGAACAAGCCCCGTAATCTCCGGACCTTTCGCCGAGGTCTGCGTCCATACAATGAATCGTCAGTATCGGGAACGAGGCACGTGGGTCGCGAAATCATATAGTGCCTTCCGTGACCTCAACGGTAAACTTCAAGCTTCGATAAATATATAGGTCACATAACTCACTATACTGATCTTTATCTTAAATTACTTAAAACTTAATACATTTATAATTAGCCCTTAGACCTACGTCATTTCAGCGTTATATTTATTGTGAAAAAGCAGAACACGTGCTTATAGTTACGAGTATGTTAAAATGTCCCACTTTTGGGCACATGTGTTTTCTGCAAAGAGATGAGTCCGCAGCGTCAGTGCTGATTGGCAGACATCACATGACTTAGAAATTTTTCTAAGACATGTGAAGTCTGTTTCCTTGAGATGTTTTCCTTCACCGCCGAGCGCGTGGTAAATCAGCACTTAAATTGTATCGTGCGTAATTATTAAAATATAATTAGTATGACTAAAGAGCAACTCTAGCAACGCTCCTAATATTTATTTTTGATAAATTGTCTGTAATATGACGATAAGGTATTCAACATTTGTCGAGCGACCAGCGCGATGAACCGCTTTGATATTGTGTCTTCTCAATAGCTGAGTAGTCGAGAGCGTGCCTTGGTCTCCGGAGGACGCGGCGAGACGTGAGAGTGGTGTGAGTACAATCTTGAAAAGCGTCGAGATGCCGACTTTAGGGACGACGGTGGGAATTCACGTATTGTCAAGGACGTAGGACACAATATTTTGAATTCGCATATAGGTGTCCGCGTATTGGTTGTTTGCAAACACTATTAGTAAATACTCGGGAGAATAATAGAGAAGTTGCACTTCGTATATCTTATATTCGGAGACTGACACAATAATAATGACGGTAAATAATGACGGTATCAGATAAATATCCAGGTACCGACATAACAACTATCACCGCGGTTATCACTCTTATTGCCATCGTGTACATATAAATAAAATTGTGCGTAATTTTTTAATATTAAAAATAACTATACAAATATCAAAATAATATTTTTTAGAATTTTTTTCTGTCTCTCCCGTGTTTATGCTTATTTTAGAAAAAAAAATAAGTAGCCTTTAATCGCGGGTAACACTGAGGGGCGCATCCAGTGGACTAAATAACAGTCGCTTGGAGCAATATTGCGGGGTGAAGAAATATATCTTTTATAACCATGCAATAAAGTTTAGAGTTAAATAAATCATCGCTGTTTGCGGGCAAAACATCTGTCCGTTACAAAACTCCGTCACCGTGTAGGTGTACCGGTCAGTGGGTCCGTGCAGTGCGGTGCAGCATTACATGAGCACATAAACAACACGCCCCACCAAATTCAGTTTAATTTGTTATAAGGAAAGTTCTCGATTTCAAAAGGTATATTTACGAGTAAAAACAAAAACCGACTTCAAATCGAATCAAACACTATTACGCGCGGACTTTTGTATCCGAATTATCGTAGGAATATAACGAATTAGAGTTAATCAGAACCTAACCTAACTCTCATCAATCTATCCATGAAGTACATCCTTTCCAATTAAAATGAATCATCAAAATCGGTTGGCATGATATTGAGTTTGTTTTCCATTTGTCGCGCGCGTACTTAAAGCAAATTTAAGACTTATATAATTTTCTTATGAACTTGAAATCTAAGACCACACGAGAAACACCATGTTATGAAAAAATTATGAGAGTGAAATTTTAAGATGCGCGCGTATCACTACGACACACAGTCACACAGCTTGAAGCTGCAGTGAAAAGTAATTGTTCTTATATACTTTCCCAAGTGCTCTAATGTAATTGAAGTTAACTGACCGTTTGAATTACTTATTGATATAAATTAAAATATTATTATTTAATAAAATAGGAATAACAGTAACACACCAAATTTATTTACTTTTAACACCACATGCAATAAGCGTCAATAACCTAATGGTTTAGAGTACGGACTGCGAATCGTAAGGTCGTGGTTTCGAATACACCATTTGGATATTGACTTGAACCTGCTCTTAGCACAAGCTTTAGCTTAGTTGGAATGGTTAATTAACAAGAATGTTAGTAATATTTATGAAAAAAAAAAGAAAAATTGCTAACTTTCTTTTAAAAAAAATAATTTATCTTGAAATAATGATCAATTTGTTAGAACCAAAAGTGCGTTAGAAATAAATTATCAATTTTTATTGTGTTTATGTTTCACTGTTTTAGCGATAATGGCTTACATATAAAAGATGGATAATCTAGATAGATACTCACAAACATTCACATTTTTATAGGATTTATTTCATTTTTCTGAAGTGTTGACTATCCTTTTATTATTTTGCCAAATTTTGATGCCAAAGAATCATAACGTGTCAAACGCGTGAGTACATGCACACATTTTTTGTTGTGTAGTTTTTAATCTATATTACAATATGGGAGCACTCTTTTTGATAGTTTTATTACATAACAAGACTTATTACTAGCGTTTGTGTTGATGTATTTATGAGCCAAAGGTTTAGCCGCCGTGTAGCTAGAAGAATTCGAATTCGTTAAATTTATGTTATTTAATGCTGCTATAATTTCCAGTTTCTCAGAAGCGACAAGGCGAAATAGCAGACTGCAACACATACCTATATGTTTATTGAGTTTTGTTTGCGACGCTCCAATACTTAAGTAGATGTGCTTTTGACGTTTGTTATCTCATAACTTTCGATAGAATGAACCGATTTTGATGATTGTTTTATTCGAAAGCTGGTGTTTGCCGTATGTTTCAATTTGGTCCAGTTTTAACTTCATCTATCATACATTTGTATTATGTGCGCGAAAGTACGATTCAATGTCATGCCAACCTATAAGACCATTTTTCACTTTTTATCGGAAAGAATGTATGTACTACAAGGGTAGTTTGATGAGAGTTTGGTTTGGTTCTGGTTAATTATATTTCCTAATATTCCCACTATAATTCTAAAATCCAGAGAGGGCGCGAAATAGCGTTTAAAATTTGATTCGATTTGAAGTTTTTGTTTTTACTCGTTATGGCAATTCATTAGTGCAAGCCAATTGAGATTCGTACCCTAAATCATCAGATCGTAAGTCGAACCCTTAGCCACTAGGCCAGGGTCGTTTGGATGTAAAGCTACGTCTCTTTAGTACAACTTTATTTATGCAAGTACCATTGTGCCTCTTTAAAAAGTTTGAAATTTTCCAAATTCTAATTTTTGACACTTCCGACTCAAAACCTTACCAACCCCTGCACTAGGCTATTACCGCTCACAATTCTACTATACAATACTTAATATGGTAACTTGATTGACTTTAGCTTCGCAATCAAATTTTCTTCAAAAAGTTTTTTTAAATAACTATCTTAGATAATGGAAAACAGTGAAGTGTCAATAATGCCGCCACTACGGGCCACTTCTCAAGTTATAAAAAGCCGAAGAATCTTCTCGTTTATGAGGTAACGATGTCTATAGCCACGAACCGTCAAATTAACTCTATAAGGCTCTAATCACACAGGGTATTTGGAACGCGCAGACAACGCGCGTTTCTTTTTTTAAATAAGAAAGGGGCAAGAGACAGGAGTAGGCTCGTTTCTTGAAGGTCCCCGAATCGTACCGGTTCGGAAACACCGCTGGCGACAGTTAATTCCACAGGTTGACAGTACGTGGAAGAAAATTACGCGAGACACGCCCAGTTGTGGTTCACCAACCATCAAGATAGTGTAGATGGAATTTGAAATCGGTAGCTGGAATGACTCCGAACAATTCCTCAGAACACTCCCACGATAAACAAGAAAGAGAGTTTCCGGCGCCTTAGATGCTAAATTATTGCGTTTGCGTAGATGATATAAACGCGCGCATGAACCGTATACGCCCGTTTGATGAAATACAAACGCGCGTTCAAAGGGACAGAACCGCGCAGCAGTAGCTATTATATTTATACAGTACGTTTGTATGATTGTAACTGCGCGTATACGTGTAGTAGAGGCGCGTTTCACTATCGCTCTATGTACTTAGGTTAAAAGGTTTTTTGGACGATCCTACACAAATTAGTGACGCTACAGAGAAGCTGAATTTGACTGTTCCACCGGATTGAGAGGTGGCATAGTTCGTAGGTCGAATCGAGTCGTGTCGTAGGGGTAACTGCTTCTAATGTCGCTTGTAGCGGGTATACGCCAGTCATCTGCTTTTCGTATGCTCGTTAAAAACGCCGTGTTATTACGCCCTAACCGTTCTCCGATCGTCAAAAACTTGGAAACGATATGTTGAACAAATGCCCCAATCGTTTTTGGCGCGGCGGTACGAATTAGGCGCGATAAAAAGTTTATAAATAAATTGTCTGTTCCTGAATGAAAGCGATTTGGCAACGCTCTTTAATACACTGTTAAGAGCATGATATTGTTATCTATTATATACTCGTTTTATGTATACTATATATTCGTTGTATTATGATTTCGTTACTTTAAAAGATTCTATAATGAAGTTTTTTTAAGCTGCACCGATTTCCAGTCAACAAAACGTTGTAATTACTTGTATATACGATATTTTTCTAGTGAGGGGATGTCGTGACTAGAACCGATAAAGGTATGATTTGGTGGTTCGGACATTCAAAATCTATTTCGGACATATGTAGTATGAGTGAAGAAATAATGATACAGAAAATTTATAACGCGGAAGTGTGTGGTAGGGAAAGTAGAGGACGAGAAAAAAATCTGGACGATGTATCTCTTTTAGTTTTTTTTTTAATCCATTTTAAATAAGGGGTAAGCAAGGAGACCCTTAACTAATATGTATGTATACGCAGATG
This sequence comes from Meandrusa payeni, assembly GCA_029286785.1. Lineage (NCBI taxonomy): Eukaryota > Metazoa > Arthropoda > Insecta > Lepidoptera > Papilionidae > Meandrusa > Meandrusa payeni. The sequence goes on from JAGSMX010000004.1 coordinate 14,581,486, forward strand.
TATGGATGTGAATGAAGCGAAAGAGGTGGGTAAGGATAGCACTAAGCTAGAATAAGACTACGGTATCCCCTGCCTGTGGTACAAGGCGACTAAAAGGGGCCTCGGGTTCACTGGGTGACAAGGGTGGGGGCCTGAGTCGTCCACCAAAGTGAACCCGGGAAGAAGGCGACATTGGCTGGCCTGTGTCGCCTTCCGCTGCGAGGGCACAGGGGAGGAGGGACGTGCTCTCCTTGAGCACAGTGCAGAAGGGCTCCGGTGCGTTCCATTGGAGATCCCGGAGCCCCTCGTCATGCACCGAAGAAAGGGCCACCGGGGAGGTTTTAGTGGGTAGCACTAAGCGGAAGTGATCTCTGCTTACCCCTGCGGTTGAGGATTGAATGCTTATATTGTATTGTTGTATATTTTTTTCACGAGATGGTTGGCCATCAGAGATGAGTGACGTTTTGCGAAATTTGGAAAACCTGAGGTGATGAACCACGACTACTATGTCAAGAGTGATACTGACGAAAAACAATAAGTAAGGGTATTATATGGTAATATATTTCTGTAAACGGGTAGAGATACCTGGTTGATACGCGCCATCATTAATAGTAGAATTACATACACAAGAGGTCACATATCTTTCAATCAACGCTCTGTCTGTGTGGTCTAACTATACAAAGGATCCGTCCACTAATAAACTGGACATTGAGTTGTTTACTCAAATAACCGCTAAAGCTTAACGTAATTAAAAAATTCCTCTCAAGCTCATGGCCATTAAAATCGGCCATAGTTAAGGGCAATGTCGTTAAAATGCTACAAAAGAAGCGCGGGGCTCCACGGACGTGTTTACAAGTCACAGGCGGTGGCGGTGACATAATATTAAACCAGATAACTTGACTTTGACTGTCCTACCGGATTGACCGGTTACTTTAACGCGTGAGTACTCCAATCCCAGCGCCCGGTAGGGTCGTACCACGACTTAGTCGGTTGCTTTTTCATGGACTCCATATTTCAACGATTTACCTTAATTATTATATTTTTATCTCCAATTTTTACTTAACGTAACAAGAAAAAAAGATGTGCGTATAGATATATGTGGTTAACATCAGATAACTGTAGCGTTGAACGAAACGTGGAAGATGCGAATGTGAATGCTCACTTCGTTTCTACAAATTACGAATAAAGGTGTTTTGTTTGTACTTTTTTATGTATATTTTATAATTCACGCCCCATAAATCTGGGCTCGTAGAATTAGGCTACGGTATCCCCTGCCTGTCGTAGAAGGCGACTAAAAGGGGCCTCGGGTTCACTGGGTGACAAGGGTGGGGGCCTGAGTCGTCCACCAAAGTGAACCCGGGAAGAAGGCGACATTGGCTGGCCTGTGTCGCCTTCCGCTGCGAGGGCACAGGGGGGGAGGGACGTGCTCTCCTTGAGCACAGTGCAGAAGGGCTCCGGTGCGTTCCATTGGAGATCCCGGAGCCCCTCGTCATGCACCGAAGAAAGGGCCACCGGGGAGGTTTTAGTGGGTAGCACTAAGCGGAAGTGATCTCTGCTTACCCCTGCGGTTGAGGGTTGAATGCTTATATTGTATTGTTGTATATTTTTTTCACGAGATGGTTGGCCATCAGAGATGAGTGACGTTTTGCGAAATTTGGAAAACCTGAGGTGATGAACCACGACTATGTCAAGAGTGATACTGACGAAAAACAATAAGTAAAGGTATTATATGGTAATATATATCTGTAAACGGGTAGAGATACCTGGTTGACACGCGCCATCATTAATAGTAGAATTACATACACAAGAGGTCACATATCTCTCAATCAAAGCTCTGTCTGTGTGGTCTAACTATACAAAGGATCCGTCTACTAATAAACTGGACATTGAGTTGTTTACTAAAATAACCGCTAAAGCTTAATGTAATTAAAAAATTCCTCTCAAGCTCATGGCCATTAAAATCGGCCATAGTTAAGGGCAATGTCGTTAAAATGCTACAAAAGAAGCGCGGGGCTCCACGGACGTGTTTACAAGTCACAGGCGGTGGCGGTGACATAATATTAAACCAGATAACTTGACTTTGACTGTCCTACCGGATTGACCGGTTACTTTAACGCGTGAGTACTCCAATCCCAGCGCCCGGTAGGGTCGTACCACGACTTAGTCGGTTGCTTTTTCATGGACTCCATATTTAAACGATTTACCTTAATTATTATATTTTTTATCTCCAATTTTTACTTTACTCTAATTATTACTTTATCTCCAATGCAAAATTATCCCGTTAGTTAATCCGTTATTTGTTATAAAAAAATACTTAATTCAGTGGAAAAAGCAAGAAAGACAACTTGCTTTTTCCATGTTTCCATTAAAGTTTAAATGTTAACTTATTTTTTTTACTCTTATAATATTTACCCAATCACGCCATTTTACAAAATTTCTTCTACAAAATTTCCTAAGTAACAAGAATAAAAGATGTGCGTATAGATATATGTAGTTAACAACAGATAACTGTAGCGTAGAGCGAAACGTGGAAGATACGCTTGTGTACAATCGCACGCAATTATTCATTTCTCCAATCTCACTTCGTTTCTACAAATTACGAATAAAGGTGTTTTGTTTGTACTTTTTATGTATATTTTATAATTCACGCCCCATAAATCTGGGCTCGTAGAATAAGGCTACGGTATATGCCTGTCGTAGAAGGCGACTAAAAGGGGCCTCGGGTTCACTGGGTGACAAGGGCATTTGTCGTCCACCGCCCCTCATTATGCACCGAGGAAGGGCCTTGAAAGGCGTTTTAGTGGGTAAGAACGCCACATAATTTCTGGGGGGAAGGCGGGGCGGCTCGTTGAAGATTTCCCCCCGTCGCCAAAAAAAAAATATTACAATATAATATACTTATAAACTATAACAATCAATAAAAAAACTTAACGATAAACAATAGAAAACAAAACACAACATATTTTGTGTTTGTTTTATTACAAAATAATTTAGTAAAAATAAGAGATCTGAAATCGCGTATCTCTTTTGTTATAAGTTCTCTTTTAATTATTATTTGAGTAAACATCGATTGAATTGTATTTCTGGTACTAGTTCTCTAATGTTTATCTATTGAATTAGTTACTTATTGATTTATATTTATTTGGGAGACAAGTACTCCTGTGTCTGTCGATGCGGACAAAATATCTAAAGTACACGACGTAGAAATGGAACTAAACAAGCGGAGAATGGCGTAATGCAAGTCACAAAGACAACACAATCCAAACCACAATAATAACATAAGCGCGCGGTATTTTACATCATGTCCCCACAATAAACCATGAACGCATGGGTCGGATAAGCGTAGGACGCCCTCCAGATGGCTTAACGATCTAATAAGGGTAGCCTGAAGTGGCTGGATGCAATGAAAGCGTAAGATCATATATGGAAGAAGACAAAACAAAACCCAAAAGTCATCACGATATCCGATAACATTGAAATAAAATGTATATTAAAAAGAGAACCTGACAGTGTGTCAGTGATAAGATTATAATTAATTTAATTGGTAACATTACTTAATTTGGAAAACAGAAAATTTAACAATACGTTTCTAAACTGTCTAAATGCTTTAATATTAGAAATACAATGCAAGCTTATTGCAGTAGACGTTTCCGACACCATCTGATTCGCGTAGCTGCAAATTGACCTCAATTGTTGCTTGCTTTCCGTCGGAAATCCTTGATATTGAATTCCTATACACATTAAGGCGAACAGAAATGGTAGAATATACTCTGTGAATAACATTACACGACTTTGTTCAATACAAATGTGCAAACAGTAAACAGTGCAAACTATGAGTGAACTCTTTTTAATTCTTCAAAGAGCCCTCTTTTATTATTAATAAAATTAATTTAAATATATAAAAGAGAAAGTGTGTGGGTATGTTCCATATAGGCTCCGAGACGGCTGGATCGATTTCAATGAAACAATCAGAGAATCTTCAGATTGACCTGGCAAGTAAACCTGTAAAGTTTGGTGACGATCGGAGCACTCCTCTTTTTGAACTGTCAAAAACAGCTTTTACTAACTAAAATGATATTCTATTGTTTTATAACCCAAATTTGTATTGACACATGCGTTGTGTATATTATGTTATATATTATAAACCAAATTGAAGTACAATGGAATATATTGAAGTATAATGAAGAATAATAAAGTACACTTAATTAAGTATATTAAAGATAATAATTAAGGATTTTGAAGTATTCAAGGTAAGTTATATGTACATATGTGTAGGTCATGATCTTCACCCGCTCGAGAAGAGAATTGAAGAGAATGAATACGGAGAGATATGAATAATATAATATATTGTGAGAGTTAAATTAAAAATTTTATATTGTACGTTTATCGTTTAAAAAGCAAAATCTAGCTCGGCGAAGCGGACTGGTTGCGCTAGTCCAATATAAAATAACAAACACATATTGAGTAAACTACGTTTAGATTTAGCATTCAGTTTTAACTAAAGCGGGGTAGACAGAGAGCAAGTCCTCTACTATTCCCAAGCTTCTTAGATCTCAAAAGTGACAAGAGGAGAAGTACGGAAAAACGCCGAATATATATGTATAATATAAATATTTATATATACATCATAATATGATTTTTTTAATCAAGATCGATGTTTTTTCCGTCCCATCATCAAAGGTGTCATTAGTACTGTCGTCTGTCTTCGATTTCGGAAGCGGTCTCCTGATACCCTGTATTTATGACCGTCTAATTCAAATGCGCTAGTATTAGGTTCATAAACAAAATATTTATATGCACTGATCTAAATGTGTGCCTAACCATACATCTTCCGTAGATTAGTGTCTATCAAAATTATTTACTACTCGCTGTCGGATGGTATGGGATTATAAAAGAATTTTATTGTTCTGTAGTGAAATGAAATCTGAAATTCATGTAAAAATAGACGCGCTGGTATTAAATAACTGTAGTAACATTTTTATATGACGCCGAGATCTTTTTAAATTTGCCACTCGCAGGAAGTCCATTTAGTTTGAAGCCGGTAAAGTACCAATATTACGTTCGCTACCGGATATACGAAACTTCGTAACTAACGCAATGAAATTTTTACTATTCCTATTAGTATATAGGAATGACGATAAAGGGAAAAGGTATTATTAAAGATAAAGGGAAAGAAATTATTGTTTGCACAAGTACTGTTGTGCTTCTCTGTGCTGACATCGTGACGGACTATGCAGTAATGTGTTTATAATTTACAATAATAGTCCGTCACGCGATCCTTATGCGTGTAGTCTACATATATCTAAGAAAATTTCCTTTACGATTATTTATAAATTTATTTTTAAGATACTACAAAATTCCATATATACATCTCACACAGTAATAGTACAAAAGAAACTTAACTGATACATACGACAAGATGATTGAAAACAGCACGGGCAATTTAAATATTAAATTATTAACTTAAATATATTATATAAAATTTTAGAAATGAAAACATCACTTCGGAAACACTTCGTGGTAAATCAGCACATAAAATTGCATCAAACAATTTCTTTGGTACCGGCACCGGAGATCGAACTCTGGTTTGTACGACCTGCCGACACTGAGCTACCGCCGTACCATTTTTTTTGCAAGGAAGATAAAATGGCAGTAAGTAATGATGTCATGAAATATGCAGACAGTGCGCTAGATAATTAACTCAAATTGATATTATTCTGTCCATAGAATCAGAGGGTCACTTTGTTGATTATCCGTGAAATAGCAACCGACCGAGCCGTGGGTCGGCGCTTTCGGGCGCCCTCGGATCGGAATGCTTACGCGTAACATAGTAACCGTCCAAGCCGAGGTTACCCATCACCGGGGAGACCTTTGTGTCGAGTTACTAGCGATAGAGGTTCAGGCTAAGCGACCTAAGAGCTATGCCACCTCTCAATCCGGTGAAGCAGTCAAGGCCAGTTTCTCTGGTCAATCTGTGTAGTTTGTCATAAAAAAAATAGAATCAAAAATCTTCCACGAAATTATGTGGATTGCAGTCGCGAACCCTAAACCATAGACTATTGACTCTTTAAATAAATTTTCCAATATAGGCAAACTCTTATTGGTATAGTCGGTTTCAAATATTAACAAAACAATTATATGAGAAATACATATAAATATATAAAATAAGCAAGATATTCGTCTTAATTTATGCAAATTAGCATCATTATAAAAAGAGGTATCAAAAAGCAAATGATTATAACGGACCTTTAAAACAGCAACTTCCTTTAACAAATTGTATAAAGACAAAAGCTAACGCTTCGTATTTGTTAGTGTATTTTTTTTTATCACGAAATTGTAATTAGATTTCTTTTTTATCAAACACAGATGAGATAGGAACATTTCAAATTATTGCCATATAAAGAATATAAAAAATAATATTATTATCCCCTATCCTTTAACAGGGCCCTGCTGCTATCGTTACTACAGCATCCTTGTCCCAGTATTATAAATATATTTTTTTACCAATTATCTATTATTATGTTATTAATTATAATTGTTGTTACATTGTTTAAATATTATATATAGATACATTATATATTTGCATATTACATATTGTATAACGTTCATTATAGTATCTTATCCTATTTTTTGCTCAATTACCAATACCATTCCATTTAAAGATTTTTATCAGCTTCATGAACAACTATTGTCACTTGACGAACGCCAAGGCAGCAACGAATATAGTTACATAAATATACTTTCATTTTTATGCCAATATATATAGTACATATATATTCACAAAAAAATGAATTTCAAATATTAATTTAATTGCTCTAACACTGTTCAAGGTTCTTATGTAAATTCTTCGGTATAAAATCTCAAATAGTCCATCGGTCATTGCCGTAATACGTAGACACTTGAAAAAAATTTACGATTCACTTTGCATACATATTTAAAATAGCCGGATAAAACGCCAAGAAATTTTATTTTCGCGTAAACAAGTTTTAATGTGTGAATACCAAAGTTAATGGAGCTGATTATTTATATAGATATAGACAGAACTGATGATGCGGAGACTACGCATTAAATAGGAGCCCGGAGACGGGAGATTCAATGATCTTACCAACTTATACGACGTGTGCGGTGCGGCTCCTCTAGGACATTTTTGTTCACCTGATCATAAGTGATCATCTTCGCCCATGAACATCTTCATCTCCGAAGAAGCCGCTAGTAGGCCGGCCCTTGAGAGAGGAATAGGCTCGTTTCTTGAATGTCCCCAAATCGTACAGGTCCGGAAACCGTTAAGGTGGTGCAAAAATATCGTATTCTGTTTTTTGTCAAATTTAGACTGAGCGGCCTAAGAACTGTGCCACCTTTCAAATATTCGTAATATCTTTTCAGCTGAGATAAACAATTAAGTCGACCTCTCGAGCGGTTAGGATCAACTTGCTAAAACCTTTATGTTGAGTCACTTCGATAGAGATTCAGGCTGGACCGCCCTGGGTACTACCGGTTGACCTAATACCGCCTCCTCACCGATTAGTGTTGATTCGTGACAAAAAATCGTAGGGCATATAACATATAACATACATGCTGTTCAGCTACGCTAATTTAGTCAATATATAATCAATCTTGTCATATCATCTCTCTTGTTAAATCATCACTATATTATCATTGATTTATGATCCTAGAGCATCTTCTACTGGCAGGCCGGTAAAATTTAATAATTAAGATAGCTTATAGATCAATATGTATATACTAATGAATATTTCTTTTCCAGGTAATTTTTAATGGAAGTATGAAATACTTTCTCTCCTGAGGGGTAAGTAAAAATTATGTACATTTTTCTGACTTTTCAGACAATATTATAAAATATAAAAAGCATAATAAAATTGTCTTTTAACTCAATCAAGGTTGACAGAGAATGTTCGCATCTTTCTCGATATTATTATGTTCAAATGTAAGACGGCAGAAGTCTATGTAGGCCACACATTTTAAACGGGCAATAATATGTATTCAAGATTATGGGAAATTAAAAACATTGATACTAATTGGCTGGGATTCGAATTCTGACTATGACATCGTAAGTCGGTCGCCCAGCTGCCACTAATTATCTCTATATATTACATACTATGTGTTCGACCACGGCGCCGCCTGTTGAATTTAACTTATTACACTTTAGGATGAATTTATTTTAAGAGATATAAAACGCGTTATTTTGGATTTCAACACATTAGTATGAAGTTCCAGGGACTTCGGTTTAGAGGCAATTTTATTTATGTATGACTATTTAGTAGTGTTTTCTTTTTTCCTTTGCAAATTCTATTATTTCAGACTAAAATCTAATAAATTAAGCATTTATATATAACAAACGATAATTCTGGATAAAATACCTCTCTAATATTGACAATAAATATTAAAATCGATTCGGTAGTTTGACTTTTTATTTATTTCAAAAATATAACATAATTTTCTCGTTATATTTTTTTATTTATTTTTAGACCTTAGGTTAAGTTTGTACAATATTTTTATAAAAGTAAAATACACAAAAATATCATACAAAATATAAAAACATTAAAAACGTAACTTACTATGTGCTATCGGCAATGAAGCAAAGCCCAAGCAACCGGTGGTTAGGCCGACATAGAGAGAAACCTCCTGACCTTGCGTCCCGTGTCCAGAAGTACTGCCCGTACTTTTTTCTGACACTTTATCTGACATTTAACCCAGGCATCTAGCGAAAGTCTCTTTATATGTTGATCGAGACTTTTCAACAAAACCAATTTTCTCGTTATATTATTATTACGGTTGTATAATATTAGTATAGATTAATAAGAGTGTAATGTTAATAGGATAGGAGTGTAGTGACGATCTAGAGGTAGAAATTATCCAAAAAAGTAAGGTTCCAAAGGCTTCCTCAGCCGTGGTAGCTCAGTGTCCGGGCGGACGCCTAAAGTTACATAGTACGCTAGTAACCTGAGTTTGATACCACGTGGCGGCACCAATCATTGTTTGTCGCAATTTTAAGGCGGCGATTTTCTAGGGCGTCGTTGCGGACTATGCCCTCATACTCTCTTTACAGAGAAGGGTTGAGCACGACACATACATAAATATACACACATACATAACAGCGGCAACTTTAACTTTAATAGACGTAGAACGGGCCCTCCGCAATATTAATATGAAATGGCATAACAGACATATTTCAAAGCTTATCATAGGAAACATTTGTAAAAGTCTAAACTTCGTGAACTTGCTTCTTATCTGCTTTATAAGTGGAACATTTACGGTTTATATTGCGTAAGTAGCACGCGGTTTGTACTACATTTTGTAAATAAATGTACTTTGATGCCCGGATTTTGAAGAACTTACGATGTAATTAATATTTTTTAGCCCTTTTGGTATAGTTTACGTTGATATTAGTAGCAGATAAGCCCCAAGCACAAGCCAGCAATGACGAAGAAGGAGCATTGACGATTCGGAGAATTGGGCGTCGATTTTTGATGCTACATCAACGTATTACATTGGACTTACATTTGACGGGAGAAGTTACAGGAACTTTAAGGAGCATTGGCGTGAATTAGAGATGATTCTTAACACAATAATAAGAAACACAACTTCACATGAAAATATTTTATTAAAGGAAAGGCGGCAAACGAGCATACGGGTCACCTGATCTTAAGTGATCACGGTCGCCCATGAACATCCACAACGCCAGAGCCGAAGAATAAGATCAAGTGGGCCGTAAAATTGTTGGCCCCTTTTACTAAAAAAAAGTACTAAGTGGAAGTCCAAGATCTCTGACTACCACTCTAGGTGACAAGCAAATTGAATGAATGGTATTTGACAGACAGTAATAATAATTTTTATTACAATTACAATTCGTTGTTAGGCACTTCAATGTATGATGGACGGAGTCAAATGATTTTATTATTTAAAAATGACCTGCTTATGTCACAGCATTGTGATGTCGCGAATAAAATAATTGAACAATGCCTTCCTGCCTTCCCCTCTTCCCCTCTCTAGGCCCGCATGTAATTGATGCGAATGGAATTCATTTACAATCAAACACTGTTCGAAACTACAGTATTAAAGAGAAAAAATAATACATTTTACGCATAACCAGTGCCCAAGGGCCTTAATCTCTTTAGAGAGAAGGATTGTGCCAACAGTAGGACAAATATGGGCTGTTACTTAATGTATTTATAAATGTAGTCCAATTTAATCTAGAAGCAACAGGTTTTGAAAGTTTGTCATTAAACTACTTTTGCTGTATATTCTAATTTTGAAAACCCACCGCTGTCACAGCCAGTCGATGAGTTGGTACTAACGTGTCAATCGATGTTGCATTCCACGTTCGCTTAAACGGCCATGGTTTCCAAAAAGGTTGGTGTTAAAGCGAAATAGTATTTCATATCCACGTTCACTAAATTAACAACGCGTAAGTTCCCCTTACACGGAAATAACGAACGGAAAAACAAGCAAGAGCTTACATATTTCAAACGGAATTCCGTTAAATAGCCCTTATACTGCAAAAGTTCCGCTAAGTAGATGCGTAAAGCTTTCAAACTTTAGCATTGATTTGTTGTTAAGCGAAACGAGCCAGGTGGTCCCTCCTTCCCACGACGAAACTAGATACGGGCGAACGTGGGCAGTCGGCAGGGGAAGAGGTAATTAAGTTAAAATGAAAACTAATTTTATTAGGTTGTCGCAAATTAGATAACAACAATAAACATTTTACGTTTACGATTAAAGTGCTTTCAACAAAATGTCGTCATTGTAAAAATCTCTGATTCTGTGATCAAGATCGTAAAAACGTAAGTTAAAGAATTAGATGTTACTCGTAAATGCAACTAACGGAAGAGTAGAACACGAGATTTTTTTTAAAAAAACATCATGAAATCATCAATCATCAGTTGATAATAGTGCTGTGGATTAATGAAGCCAGGACACAAGGCTGTTATGACGATGGATCTCGACGGTAGAACAGGTCGAGGAAGACCAAAGATCCGTTGGTTGGACAGTGTGAAGCGAGACACCAAAGAAATTGCCCACTTTGATTCTCCGGTTATCGTGGGAATTTTACGAAATAGCATTAATCAGAACCTAACCAAACTCTCGCCAAACTATCTATGAAGAACACGCTTTCTTAAAAAGTTGATGTAACAGATATTAAAAACAAAAACCATACAGACGAATTGAGAACCTATTTTTTGAAGTCGATCGAATAAAGAGATCAGAATGAGCTCCTAAGATGCAGGCGTAGTAAACGAAATAATAGCACAAACGCAATAATGTTGGATTGTTTACATAAAATTCAACCTTGAACATGTGTCTACGAAATAACGAGCGACGTGTATTTATAAACGTGCCGCAGCTGACCAAATTTTTGATCAATGACTCAAACTTTCTAGTACGTAATGATACAGAAATATCATAAATTGAGTGTGGTAGTATCTACGATCGCTGCTAACGAGCGATTCAATTGCTCGGATATTTCATGAGTTACTCAATAGCCCGGTAAACAGAGAATAGAAACCCACATTTCGTACGACTAGTCAATTAACACCCAGTATTGTCCTATTGTACCACATACGATCCTCTGCTTTGCGTATCCAGCCACTTCCGGCAATGCTTATAAAATCGTATCATATTTGGTGAAAGACATTGGGGCCTATCTTCCATCAGCTTATGTCTGCTGGAAGTCCTCTACTCTCGCATTAACACTATTAACATTTTCTATATGTATTTTTCTCATACATAACCTACTTGCTAAACGGTTAGACCTACGATCTGATTCAATACTGATGGCCGCAGATTCGAATCCTAGCAGGTTTAAAAAATAATTTAATGGTACATATAAAATTGCCGTTTTTCAACTTTTTAAGTACATAAAAATTTGTGCAACGTGCCCCGGTGTACGATATGTGAATTTTGGTGGAAAATGGACAGCGGTCTCTGTCTACCTACTATGCTAGGGCCAAAAGGACGTTAGAAGTTATTTCTTTTTGTTGTTTTACTCTAATCTATCTCTACTTCAATTCTAAATGCGAAAATACTCCATTGACCGCAGCTAATGAGCTAAAGCGTACACTTCCACCAAAAGTAATAAACGAGTTCGAAATAAGTGAAAAACCAACAATGTAAACCGAAGTTTATAACTACACGGTAAATTAAAAGGCGGTCGAAAAACGCTCGTTAACGAAATATCTCGACTAAAATGAATTCGTTACGTTATACTCTCCATTTCAAAATACCCGACGCTCTTTCTAAAATTCTAATTTAAAACTTTCGTACGAAATAAATCAATGTACTAACTCGCCCACAACTTTTCATACAGTATATCCAATTGGTAACAGACATTCTTTTAACTAAGAAAAAAGATTTAGCTTGTTTAACATTTGCAATGAAGAATGTAACATACACAAACAATAACGTTGTGTCTAGACGGATACGTCGCCTTGGGATTCGTTTCCGGAGCCATTCGTGAAAATCGACATCATATCTTTATACTTAAAGATGGATTTAGACTCGTGGCTATTGAGCTGTGAATTTAAGTACTGCTGTTCAGAATAAGTTCCATCCATCCAAAAGATAAGTCCAGTCCTGACATTGCCATCCATGAGAAAACCATACAAGTCTTAAATTTGCATAATATCAACATTGATTTCAATGTTAATGAATCATTTCATGTTATTGGAAAGTATATACTTCAAGGTTATTTTGGTTACATTCTGATTAATTCTCTTTCGTAAAATGAGTGTCATCCGCGTGGTCCACGTTCGATTGGATTTGAAGTCAGTTTTTGATTTTACTCGTAAATATTCTCTATGTTTCATAAATGCCAATCAACCACCGCATACAAATATTTGTTTAAGCTATGAATGAAATGTAGGATTAAATTTCGCGAGCACTCGAAATTTTCGACAAAAAAGGTTATCTCGAGCCATTGACCCGCTCTGCATGCGGGAACAAACGCGCCTCGGGCAAAGACATCGCACACTGTGCAAATTAATATGGATTACTAACACTACAACGCTAAATAAGCATTATTAAAAAGCGAATCCTTTTATATATATTTTGTAATAAATGATTATTAAATTTATTATATATGTTCCTGTCGTCAATCTAATTTTGTACCTTTTAATCGTCTAAATTTCAAAGCAAATGGCTGCCTAGGAAAGTGAAGTTTCCTAGAATCTGTCGGAGGCGAATGATGAAGTCTTGGACCTGCTGCGTTGTATGATGTCGTAACTTATAATACTTAATTTCATACTTATAAAGTGTAGTATAATAAAGACACGGATATTCACTCGGCCAAGCACAAGGTTAACGATATGTAGTTTCAACATATTTACAATCAATTATAAAGCTAATTATCACTTGTATAATTGCAGCTGTTAGCAGTGCTGTAACGAAATAATTAGAGAGTACAGACTAAATATGTGCGCGCTGTAATTCCTAAACATCTGGCGCGTTCCAAACATTTGCGCAATTTGCAGAGGAATATGAACCGTTGAAATTCATTCACAGAAAGCTTCGCGCTATTGAAAATGTAATTAAAGAAATGGATTTAAAAATAAAACATTAAATATACAATAAACCTACGTTGACTACCAATTTGGCGCCACAAGCTACGTTTAAAACAAACACATTCTCTATAGCTTCGATAAATTTAAATGTATCGATAAACACATTGCGGTTACATCACTTTATTCAAATATTGACAATGAATTAGAATTGCTACAAGAGATTCATTCATTGTCATTTAAATGTCACATTGTTTTGCTATCATTTCTTTGACAGATTTATTTTAATTCAAAAACTCGTTTGCTTCAAAGCAAACCAGTTCTATTGAACTCACTGACAAATTGCCGCTAATTTGAAGAATTTCAAACTGCCGCGAATTACGCATGCAGGTTCATTATTTATCGCTGCGTTGTCGGTAGTCTAAAAAAATTACTTTAAATTCCAAGTCTCGATTAATCTTGAGTACAAAAACCTACTAGTAATACACAGATGTAATGTAAACTTGTTTTTTTTATTACAATCTAAGATCTAAAAGAGATTTTGAAAAATTAAACAAAGATGCTTAAACCTGTAGGGGAACTTATGCAGTGGCAAGCTCTTTGCAGCTTTATTCTTTAACACAGTGATCTTGATAGGGTTGCATCAACCTAAATTAAATTGAACTTTGATCAAATTTGAAATCGAACCGTTCGAAAAATTATATTTATCAAAATTACATTGACGACTTCTTGTCGTCTATGACGTCATGACTATATACATAAACCAGTGTGGACGATTATATTAAGAATAATTATTGAATAAAGTAGAACAGACACATATATGCACATAACTTAACTGGGTGACTACTATTGGTAAAATTAATTAAGGACCAAATATAATAGAGGGTAGACAGTCACCAAAAAGCATTAGTATTATTACAGGCCAGTACCGTCGAATTGAATTAAAATTCTCGCGATACCCGGTAACGGTCAGCTTCTTCAACTGATACGACCTTGTGTTCGTTTGTCACTTATGATGAGAATCAATTGGCTGGTTGAACGTGCTGATTCACAGTTTAGAGATTTACTACAGACAAGTCTTATGTAAGCTGTTTTTTAATAAATTATATTAAAATATCGTTTTGAAGTACAGCTTCTTTACGCGCGCTTGTCTTGGTGAGTAAGCTGGTGAATGCGTTACCAAAAGTGTAATCGGGAAGGGAAGTTCAGAGGGGATATAAGTTAGTGAAGATAGAAAGGGAGTTACGTTAATTCTAAGACACAGTGCAGTGTGATACAGACACTACCTGTATCACACTGTAGGGGCAAAAGAGAGCAGTGCGCGATCATATTTTCTTTCTCTCTTAAACAATCCTATATATATACATATATATATAAATATATATATATGGAGCTAAGAAGTCTTATTTCAGTCGTGTGGTTCTAAAGCACACTCGTTTTTTTTTATTTGTGAAAGCTTTTCTTTTACTATAGTTTATTATATAGTATGATAAAATACCAACATAATTATAATAACTAGATGCCACTATGATATACAAAGTCGTTATTCAATCGCAGATGTACAAATAGAATTAAGAATTGAATGTGTGTCGTTCCATTGACGGAGCCTCGTTGAATGGAATAGATTGCATTTATTAAAGCATTCCGAATGTTGAAACACGCCATTGTGTGTGGTCGCCCCAGTAATTAAGGATCGATAAATATATTAAGAACCGTCACATGACATCACAGAAAAAGTGCACCGCCTATAACGAAGTATGTCGTCACTTCCTCCCTTAATTTTGTTAACGAGACGCCCGCTACTGGGCAGTAAGGGGGAATGTTCGCTATGCCGCGGACAGTATTTAAGTTATGTCTCAGAATGTGAGTTGAAACGGATAGCACAGTCCGGTCTTTGTTATGGAAAGAGGAATATAAAAAAGGCCTAAATGATATGATTATTACCCGAGCTTTACACAACAAAACGGCGAAATTCTACTAATGTCGATTTAGAAGCATTAAGAATTATGTCAAAAAAAATTGTTGTTTTAACCGACTTCAAAAAAGGAGGAGGTTCTCAGTTCGCCTGTTTTTTTTATGTGTGAATGAAAATTTTTTATGTGTGTCAGAACTTCCGACTGGGTCCCATTTCGTCCCATTTGGTCCCATTTCGATTTAGTCCAGTTCTGATAGTGGCATCCGTGAGAAAACCATATCTACTATCTTTAAAGGAACAATTCTTGCATATATATAATCTGGATCTCGGAACCGACTCCACCGATTTTCATAAAATTTTGTATGCGGAAGGTTTCGGTGGCGATAAATCGATCTAGCTAGATATATATTTTAGAAAAAGCCGTTTTTATTCGCGTATAGCTTATTATTAGTACAGTACAAGGCGTTGCTATCCAACAGTAAGTCAGAAAGTGTTTAGTTAAACGTTAGACCAATAAAATCAACAGTTACATAAGTATTTATAAAATACGTGTCATTTGGTTGCTTGGTGGTTTTTTTCACGTCAAGAAATGACATAGGCCCGCGGAGATAAGTCTTATTGGGTTGCAAAAGTCAATGACAAAAATGGTAGAACATATAGAAGAAATAGATCACAAATTTTGAAAAAAAAGATGGAAAAAATAGATAGCTCATCAAAAAATCAATGACCTTTTATGACTTAAAAGTTGTTTTTCAATTCAAGCCGTTTTATAGAATTTCTTCTTGTTTTTTAATAAAATCTCACGGACGTAAAAACATTTGCGTACAAAAATAGATGGTAACCTCAATAACGTCAGGTATAGCAGTATATATGAATTAATTAACCTTTTATTATCTTTTAATAGCCACTAAAATTACACAATCCCGATAAGAAGAATGTTGTTCCAATTTTAAAACATGTAAAAAAATTATAAATAAATCGATTATTTCACATTGAAAAAAGTATTTATTGCCCATTTTATGACTATTTATTTTCAATTTAAATTCGTCATCATTGGCACTGCGACATCGAAAAGTCGTGAATTTGAAAACAATTTCAAATTACAAATTAAGTAATGAAATCTGTAAAATAAGTGTTATAATTTTTTATATTTAAAATTGGAACATTCATTTCGAACGTTGCGTAAATAAGAAAAAAAAAAAGAAATATATATGCTAATATATGTTTCTTTCTATAAAAAAAATATTTTTTCATCCTGTTAGTCGATATATACAATTTTTAAAATTTGCATGCGTCAGTAGCCTAGCGTACAGTCCACGTAACGTAAGTTCGTATGTTCAAATCTACTATTCGACTATACGGTCGCGAATTCTTTAACCTTGATTGGAATGGTAAACAATTTTTTTTATTATATTTGTTAAAATAAAAATTGTTAGCATTATTTTAAAGAAATTCTGAACACCTTGTGGTCAAAATTCGTTTTTTTTTATTTTTCATAAAATATTTTAATATTCTTTTTAACCATCGCAAAACTTACAGAAAAAGTCATAATAGTTTCTTTGATACGGAAACAACAGGATCCAAAATCAAAAGCTCTATTTCTATTTTGAACAGTATTCAACAGGAGACTCAATATGTATGTAGTTATTAGATAATTTAAATATAGCATATACAAGTAAACGTCTCTAAAGCAATACAAATTATGGTGGAGTGACGTCACTCCCACAGTTAAGCTACATTTTATGCACAGACTAACCAAATGTTAGAAGAGTCATTTTAAAAATATATTTTTATATGTTTAAATATACACATAGTCTATTTGTCAGTTCTATAAAAAGACGTGACGCGATTATACTTTGCAGACCAACCCATTGAATTAGTATTGAAATGCTAAATCTTTATAGGATCGAGATTCCATCTCCCCCATTTATAATAATTACACTTATTTACATTACAGACATTAATCACTGGCGGTAAGTTATGTTTAAATGAATTATTAATAAATGGCTGATGTAATGGTCCACACATTCAATCGTTTAATTATGATCACAATGTGATTCTCGACCACTACAACCATTGACATCATCATGTTGGTTACAACTGGCCTTTTATCAACGAAATATTTTAGGCAGTAATTACAGTGATAACCAAGGGGTTAAGCAGAGTTGAAATCCTAGTCGGCTTATACTTGTGATGGGTTCACGACCTGTCAAACAGTTTTTTTTAAACATCAGACCGTTCACTCTTTTTCCTTTCTTCAAAAAATAGTTTTTGGCATCATTGAACTATAAAATAATAAATAAACTTTTATGTACTTTTAATTTCATAAAAGCTATTTTTGCGAAGAAATTACACGCAAGTAAAATTTTATTGAAGTAAAACTTCATACCGCACGTTTGACTTGGGGTAAGTTGTAAATAAAATAAAGTAAGTATATTAATGCAGTAGCAAGAAAGAGAAGTGGACGCACATTTTATTTCTCTTTTGAATAATCGTGTACATATTATTTATTTTGTGTTTATATACAGACATATAGAGTGAACTAAAAAAAAATTTCATCAGTCGTCTGGTCTAAAGCACACTCGTTTTCTTTATTATTAAATGCGGCAACATGAAAGCGGAAGCTCCCTGCCAAAAAAGGCACCGCACAGAATGAACCACTCGTATTTAGATTTTAATATTCCATACAAGAAGTCTATACATCCACTGTCACCGTCACATGTGTAACATCGTTGTGACATCCCTGCACCGTCATCGAGTGCTGAGTCTCGAGTGTTCTTCGAGCCCAATGCAATGAAGTGCACTTTTAAACTTCTGTATCTTTTGTATCAACAGTTTCCTCAGTAACATTCGTAACGTAAAAGGTCATACAGTCATAGATTCTAAATCCCCTGAATTTTGTTGTTTCTGTGTACATATATGTTAAAACTGTATCTAAATATTGTAAAGAACATTCGGGATTTGTGAATGGGATTCATATGCAATTCGCATTAGGAGATAGGAGACCTAGAAATAATAACTATATAAATGGTTACCATATATTGCATGGTGTGTCAAAGTCAGATAACTAATTATTTTCTTCTAAAATCAATGTGTAGTGTTACTTGTGGCTTTATACTTTGACAGAATAACGTTGTACAAGTGGTTAGTATACAAAGAAATAGTGACACAATGGCGAGTCCTCACCTATTTTATACTATTATTTATATTTATACTATGTAAATATATTAGTATATTTATTTATTTATATACTAATACATTTACTTAATTAGAAGTCAGATTACAAACCAATAAGGTTAAATTATTGTTTACAATGCCGAATCAATATGATGACTAACTAAATCATTAATTATGAATTTTGAATATAGTATTGTATAGATGAATCGCTTAAATATAATTAGGAGTATTTGTAGCATGTCACAACCGCTAGGCGCCTCTGTGTTGCCAGCTAATAGTAGTCATAACATTTTTTTATGTTACTGAAACATATCTAGTTTTAATCGTACCTGTGGTCGATTGAAAAATATACGTCGCCAAAACTAGCCTATTGGTCAGTATAGTAATTAGAAATATCGCACAAGGTCTGATTTGCTGTTTGGGCGCAGGATTGTTTTGAGATGGGAGACGAAAGTTTTTTTTAGGTTTCTTCTATCCAACACTGGCTATTTAAACAATCAAACACTCACGCCAGAGGGTAGGCAGGGATCACAATTCCACTTGATACAGTCTTAGCACATCTTTTATACTTGTTTAATATTATAGACAAGCCATGAAGCGATTACAAACATAAAAAGAGGAACACACGCTTTTTGTCTATGTTACTCTATAGCTGACACAGGTCTAGCGACACGTGCGGTCATACTGTGGCCACATCCAGGGACTCCATGTTAATAAAAATAAAACGGACATTCTCATTGTCCGCAAAATGTTGGCGCTTAGGTTTTTAAAAATTCCAAACCAGCGCTGGACTACAACCCATCTGGATGAATTGTCATCTTTGCATTGCTAATAACTTGTACATTCACGGGTACTACTTTTTGTTGTCGACAAACTACACAGATTAGCCAGGGATACTACTGCTTCACCGGATTGAGAGGTTACGTAGCTCTTATTGCTAGTAACTCGACGCAAGAGTCCCCCTGGTGAGCAACATTATCATCGCTCTTAACATTATTTATTTTGCTATGGGGGAATTGCCTGTAATGCGGAGATAACGCGAATACATTACATCCATCTGGGTCGTCGACTTTATGGTATTTATCGGATAATTATTATGAAAACCATAACAGTTGTAGAAAGTTTGGCGACAATACTAACTGAAATATTTTTTTATTCGACATGGCATTTAAAAACGTTTTTTTCCAAAAAAGACTTATGGAATCGAAATTCTTCCCATACACTTATTAAAAAAAGTTATTGCATTATATATTATACATCTCCCTGAGGTAAACTACAGTAAATTTTGCTGCAGTATTTAAAGTCTACTTAATTATAGATTAAGCAGACCTGAAGCCTTATACTTCCGCATTGCGGATTTTTTCATCAGCGGCGATGATCTCTTAGCATTTTGTGACCCTTTTGTCTGCTATGAAAATATTTAACAAATATCAAGACTCTTCAAACTATTTTAAACCTAAATACGTATTTAGTTTTATAATACACAACATAAATTTATAGTTGCAATGTTTAGCACAATTTTTGTTTTATGAAAAGAATGCTAACAATATTTTTTACAATAATTACTAACATTCTTGTTAATCCAACTAAGCTTAAACTTGTGCTAGGAGATGGTTCACGTCAATAGCCTAATGGTTGATTCGAACCTACAACTATACGTTACGTAAACCTTACCCTAAACCTAAGCTATTAATGCTTAAATATTAATATAAGGTTAAACAATTCTATCCATGTTTTAACAAAATCCTGGCGACAGTATCGGGCTGCCGGCATCGTGTTCCAAGCGCGCCTCATTAAGCCCGCCGCGGTCAGTGTCGATGCAGCGTGAAACGTGGAAAATTGATCAATGAATACAAACATACACGTCTGTACACCCGGTTATATTTGATATAGATATTGAATATTTCATATATCTTGGAAACAACACAACAAAACTTATTGCTGTTCCCATGATAACGGATGAACGGGTAAAATGTCTTTAATTAATGATACGTAATAATAGATAGATAAACTCTTTATTGCTCACATTTTCAACATTAAATACATTAAACACAGTCAATTTCAGTAAACACTAACCTTAACGTAAATGTCGGCAAGGGCCCTATCGCTATGAATGATCCCTTCCAGGCAATCCTGTAGGACAAGAAAAGTAAATAAGAAAAGTCACGAATGAGAAAATAACAGCAAGATTTGATTGTAAAGGCTAAATACTGTTTATATTAGAAAGAGAAGTAGGTAATACATACAAAAATATAAACTTACATATTATACAAATGTTAATTATATTGTTACTTAAAATGATGACACTGAATATTCAATACAGTCAATTATTAAATATTC
Organism: Meandrusa payeni; assembly: GCA_029286785.1. Taxonomy (NCBI): domain Eukaryota; kingdom Metazoa; phylum Arthropoda; class Insecta; order Lepidoptera; family Papilionidae; genus Meandrusa; species Meandrusa payeni. The sequence continues at coordinate 14,602,408 of JAGSMX010000004.1, forward strand.
AGGGTCATATTACAATTTGACGAAAAATTTATTCTGAAAAAAAGAATGAACACCTTCTAACCTTATTTAATAATATTTTTCTAATAATATATGTATATTATGAGGCTAGCTTTAAATGTGTATGCTCATTCCCAAAAAAAGAACATAGCGATTGTTTTGTTTGCCCACCCTTGTTGAGACAGGAAGATATAATTTACGATTTATAAGCCTTAGAAGATTTATCAAGCAATACTACGATTTAGTACGCAGTAAATCTCTCTTTATAGCTTATAATGGAGCTAAAAACGTATTTTCCGTTCATATTTCTATCTAAGCATTCCATAAAAGCAATCAAACCAACGCATGTGGTAGTCGTTCAATTTCCTAAAAACGTAAAAATAGTCATAAAACCAGCAGCGAAAATTTTCAACGTCCATTACATAACAATTTCACTACACTCAATAGACACGTAACCGAATGGAATTGAGAACAACTTCCTCTGTGATAATTATTATATCATGTAGAATATCTTGCCGGCACGTGGGCACTCTAAATACTGTAGTGTAGCCATCTTAACGGTATTTGTTGGTTGAACACAGCCTGTTACTTTATAAAAAAACGAGTGTACTTTAGACCACGCGACTGAAGTAAAGCTTCTTTAGTCCCATATCTGTATGTATACGCACAAAATATAATATATACATGATTGTTCACGAGAGAAAATGTCTATTATACGAAAGGCAACTCCTCAGAGAGAGTTCTTCCTATCTTCACTAATTTATACCTCCCTCTCAACTTTCCATTGGCTTCTACCGAACACACTTTTGTAACGCATTCACCAACTTACTCTCCAAGTCAAGCGTGCATCGAGAAGTTTTACTTCAAAAATTAAAAATGTGTACAACAAGTCGAATTCAATACAAAAAAACGTTATTTACCTACCTACAGGGTTAGGTACAGAGACAAATTTGGCAATTAAAAAATAGATACACATAAGATAGATGAAATAATATATTTTTAACATAATTATATGGATCTCTTAGTAGCTAGCCAGTGATGATATGATCGATATCAGCCTTAATCAATTAATGGTAAAGACATGATGATATAAAAATAATCTTATTATGTAGAACTATATGGAATTCAATTAAAAATCTACAAAAACAGAAAATTATATTTGAAATTTTCATACTTATACCTGATACAAAAAAAAGTCCTGCACTTGTCCTGACACAAAAACGCACTACGTCACTCTAGCGCCGAAAGATAAATGTTCCAAGCTACAACTGATTTATTGCAAAAAGAGCGTAGTTACAGAAATTAAAGTTAAAGTTTTGCCGTATTTTCCTAAAATAGACGATCCTACTTTGAGCTGTTTATAAAACAAGACGATATGTGAACACGATCAAAGCCAGCGAGAATGGCCAGCACAGATTACAAATTTTCATTTTTATTTTCATTGGATGGATGTATCTGTATAGATCTTCCCACTATCTTACGAGTACCACTAATTATCGATATAACTTGTCTAGGGCGTTCCCAAAAAACTGTACTGCAACAGCTGAGTTGTAAAACCCTTACGTAAGTACTGAGGTTGTTTCACGTCTCAGTATCATAGTCAAAGTCATGTTTCGATTTAATTTACCTTCTGCCGATCTATATAGCACAATGAATACATAAATGTGTTACTATCGCGTAAATATAGGAAACTAGCATACCCACCCCACTTTTCCGGGCTAGATGTTGGTTTATTTTATATACACAATACACTTACATCATTAAATATTTAATTTAACTCTGACTATATATTAAATTATTCATTACTCTCCGTACTCATTCTCTTCTCGAGCGGATGAAGATCATTACCAACACCCATATCAGCAGTTTCAGTAAATGGATACATTCGATGTGCTATAACTTATCTGGTATATTTCAAAATCCTTAATTATTATCTTTAATATAATTTAATATACTCCATTGTACTTCAATATGGTTCATAATGACATAAATATACACAACGCATGTCATCAATACAAATTTGGGTTATAGAACAATAGAATATCATAGTAAATAAAAGTATTTGACAGTTCAAAAAGAGGAGTGCTCCGATCGTCACCAAACATTACAGGATTACTCGTCAGGTCAATCTGAAGATTCCCTGAGTTTGATTGAAATCGGTCCAGCCGTTTCGAAGCCTATGCGGATCAAACCCACACACTTTCTCTTTTATATATATAGATTATTAAAAGTTAATTTTGTTTACAAATGTAGGTCTACAATTTGTAGTTTATATTGTAAACTAAACAAACACCAGGACAATATAAACTGATGTGAACGTTTTAAAGATAACATTGTCTAAACGTATTTGCTAAAGAATGATCTGTCACTATTAACTAATGCACCAATGGTTTCTGTTCGAAAGCCCGACATGCGCTCGCATTTCCGTATTCAATGAGATATCGCGCTGCCAAACCGTAAATTGTGTGCTCGCAGCTGTACAGAGTTCCAGGAGTAAAAGTTTATTGTATTTATTATCATGCAATCACTAAGTAAATCTAAAGGAAATTATGATAAATAAATTTATCCCTCCGGAAAATAAAGACTTATATTTCTTACTAACTAATTACAAATATATACTTATTTATAATTATTTACAACTAGTTAAGAACCATCGTTATCGAGAGTGAAGTCGTCCTCTAGAGATTTCCAAGTCCCTTTCTCCTCTGGTGTTCTGTTAACGCTGGTAAATTATATCAAAGTGCCAAAGGAGATATATAACTATAGACCAAAGTTTTAAGTACCCCGATATAATATTCATAAGTAAGTTAACTCGTTGCATGCATTGCTTAAAAGTAAGAATTACTGAGGGTATAAATCATGCTGATACCGAGGAACCTAAATAAAATTGATGGTAAATAATAATGGTCGCTTACTATAAACAACATTCGGTGGTGTAGTCCTCCACTCCGGACGGAACCGGCATATTAAGGCACTATTGCACTAATTGCACGTATTAATTTATGACACTAGATTAAATCGTCACGCACTATATTTTTACACAATTAACGAACGTGTTTATGGCACTAGATTAAAGCATTTCCCATTAGCTAGAATTTAATGGCATACACAGCCGCACTGGACATCGCAACGGGGAAACGTCACGCTGTTTGTTTTACTACCTCCATTACTGATTTACGACGATTGCCGATACAGTCGTAAAGTGTCTATTTTGATTTAGCATACGGATAATGAAGTCTGGACTTAATCAAATTTAAAGTAGGCTTCATTACAAGGAAAGACGATCAGATTATACAATATTTATTTATATAATATATTGAAGACAAACAGAAACAAAAGACCATAGAAACATTCTAACAAACAAACTTTCCTTCCGGTTGGGTGGCATTTTTATGGATGTGGACGCAAAAAGATAACCATATATACAGTGATTGCTGGCGTGCATGAACATCACGAGATTGATAAGAAAAGGTATTGAGAAGAAGAAACTATAAAAATATGAAGCTAATGCAATAGCTTATGTTCCAAATTAAACGCACCTTACAAAAATATAGCCGTTCTAATTAAATAAAATCAAGGCACGACCTAACTTCTACCTACCAAACGCTGAGCATGATTCTGCGTCAATATTTTGCACTTTTATATTTAATAAAATTTATTAAATTTGTCCACCACAATATTATTATAACTTACTAATAAGCCTATAATCTATAATCATAACTTAGTAAAGCCAAAACAGCTTAGCTACAATACTTAATGTCAGCGTAGTTAAACATTATTTACCCTCGCTAAGTACACCGCTACTCCGTTGATTACGAAACACACCTCGACAAAGCTGTATTGAATTGCCGGCTAATGCACTGTTATTATTTCTAATAGAAGCCGGTTACTACAAAGCCCGCAGAAATTGCGTTTTGAACCGTGTCGCTCAAGATTCACAAACTGAGGTCTGTTATGTTTTTCGTCCTCCAATTCAGTTACTTACTTTTATTTATATATGCTTATAATTAAAGTCGAATTGCCAAGAGAATTGCCGAGAGCCGTGGGAACCAATGTCCGGGCGGTCGCCTCAAGTTGCTTAGTACGCGAGCAACCCGAGTTCGATCCCCGGTGACGGCACCAATAAACTTGTTGTTACAATTTTATGTGCTGATTTAACACGCGCTCGACAGTGAAGGAAAACATCATGAGGAAACCTACATCTTTTAGAAAAATATTTCTAAGACATGTGAAGTCCGCCAATCCGCTCAAGGATCGCGTGGCGGACTATGCCCTTATACTCTCTTTACAGAGAGAGGCATGTGCCCAACAGTGGAACATCTTTTCACTGAGATTCTTTATGTGTAAAATAAAGTAAAATATACCAAATATTCAATATTCCCATTAATCTAAACTAATTAATTGACAACTCAATAACAGTCACCTTACACCTAGTAGGTTACAATGCTTTATATTGTCAATATGTCAAATAATAAATAAAGTCATTTTGGTAATAAAACCACAGCGTATGCACATGTAAATTATTTATTTTGTTGTTAATTGATTATGACCGAGCTTTACTCACAAATGTATTTTTTTTTGGAAATCATGTTTTGGGTAATATAATTTAGATACGAATTACATAATAATGAAATTCGTTCGTTTATTTCGATCTTACCGACATAATTATAAATAAAATGCTGCCTTAAATATTGTAAACGTAGTTCAAAAAGTTAAATTACCTGCAGATTGTTTGACTCGTCTAACTCTAGATTGAACTCGCTCTTCGAACCCGTTACTAATTCCTAGCCATCTACTTTTTGTTTCAAACGTTGTGATCTATTTCTTCTGTATATTCTACTATTGTCTATTGCTATATCATTTTTTGACGTGAACGTCGACTTAAGTAGTCGAGTTCATTCATCACTAAGCAACCATGTGACAAACGTATTTTTAAAATTTTGATTGTAATTGATTATCTGGCTCTAACGTCAAACTCATTGAAAGCACTCTCACATTCACTGACACACACACGCACACCCGCGCGCACACAAGCACACACACACACACACGCACATAAAAAATATGATATAATTACAATATTAGATATATAAATAACCATGGGAGGAAGGACTGCCGACTATCGCACAGGAAATCCCTAGTTTAGGTGGCAGTAAAACTTAAATAGAACTAATGTAGTAAAAAAATGTAATTTGTAATACTGTTTGTTGTAATTTATTATTGACATACTGTTTGTTGCTTACCAACGCCATCTACTCAAGTATACTTTGTATACCCTGTACCCGTATAAAACGACATTTTCCAAATGAAACCTGGGTAGATCGATTTATGGCCGCCAAAACCCCTGCATGCAAAATTTCATTTAAATCGCTGTAGCCGTTTTCGCGGTTCAGATTATACTCGTTGAAGTAAATAGAAGAATTGTTCGCTTATAGATATTAGATTAGCAAATAACTTAGCAGTTATTTGCTTGTATTTGCTAATGTAAACAGTTTTATGATGGCGCTAAATATATTTTATGTTCTAACATCAAATCTAGATTAATAAAAACGATACAAATTATTGAAATTCCACCTTCACCATTGTTATTATTTGTATTCATTTTTATTTTTCTCTTGTTCCAGATCGCAATCAACACGACTGAATGATCATCTATAATGTCCTTATTCAGTGTTCACATTAATTGCTGTTAAAATATGAGATTAGGCCGCGTCATAAGCAAGTGAAGTGAAGTGAACTACGAGTGACATACGACAGTGTACTCAGTGTGGTCCATATTAAACATGGAGGCTCTTGAGAGGAGAGGAAAAGTTTTGGCGGTCGTCGCTATCATGTTCATCGTCTTTTGGTCCCAATGTAAGTAGTCAACTTTTTTAAAAATATAAATTAAAAATACCCTCGCGACTTTTTAACACCAGTTTGAGGCGTGCAGAGATATAGAAACCGCTTTTCCTTACGCTGATAAAATGCTATTCGACAATCCCATAGCTAAATTTCTGCAAGTTATTTTTTGTAAATGTGATTGTTATACGTCGGTGTGGATTGAAAGTCAGCGACAGATAGAAAATAATCGGTCGCTTAGTGGCTCCGATATCATAGTTTTCTTTTTAAGATACTAAAATATTGTTTTTTAAGCAAAAAATATCCTAATATTTTCGTACATACTTGCTATAAACCTTAAATACGTCTCTGATCGTACACGGTACATACGTTTTTTTATATCTTTAGTAAACTAAAATAAAACACTCTAATGATCAAAATGTACTATATGTCGAAGCGTCGCTATATGTGGCGTCCATCTTTTAATAGTTCTTAACAAATAATCAATCACAGAGACTGAGTTTGTCAATGGTTACGACTACGTGGTTATGGTACGACCTCATCTACGTCTGATCGGAAGTATGGCTTCTACGCTAGAATGAATGTGAAGTTTGAGTGACAATGAAGAACATGAAATTGTTGTGTTTGGGCAGTTAATGGAGCCGAAATGCCAGTTCAGAGGCCGCATAAAAGTGGAGGGACTTATATTCAAATTCAGATATATTTTTTATATCATATTATATGTGCCATTACTTGTAAATATCGATGTACCAACATTATTTTCAACGTGTTTAGTGTTAATGCTACCCTCTTTACCCGCTCAGATTCATCCGTCTATTTCGACATACCCTACATATTTTCACATTCATAATCTACCCTCGACATATAAAATGCTTTAAAATATCGAAGAGTACTTGAATTATAATAGTTTATGTAGACTATAATTATAGATCTTCACATATTTTGTACCTCCGTTTTGGAAATGATCAGAGAAGTTCACGTTAATGGTGTTAACGGTGTTTAGTTAGGACGCCTTCATTATCAATACCAAAGTAAGTACTTACGAAGTGAACCATGTTAAGATACGTATTATAGATAAGATTTACTTCACATCTCAAATATTTACTTTAGCCAAAGTCCTAGAGGCTTAATGACGATTATATTTCATTCCACAAGTGACACGAGCCTTATGTTCGTGGCTCTTATCGGCTTGCAAGTCTTCTGACAGATATATACAGATAAATAATAATAGTTTGTCGATATACTGACTTCTCATCTTTACTGTAATATTACTCATTAAAATTACTTTTACGGATTTTATTGCGGTTTTATTTTATTTCTAATACTATAAGCAAAGGAAAAAACATTTACCAAGCCTATTACGTCTTTCATGTGACAGGTGATAAGCCCAGCACGGCCAGAGCATAAAATTTTTAGCAATTTTATGTATATGTTCACCGGGTTATTTTATTTCGTATATTAAAAGAATTATATAAAATTATGTCCATAGGATAAGGTTTTTTCTTTTAAATTTATCTACATATGTATGTTGCATGAAAAAATCCATATAAACAATTATATACCAATAAACACCATCATATACATCTTTTAGGTACTTTTACTGCTGCTTTCGGATCGGAGAGCAATCCGAATACTAATAGAATTAGCCCTTTTTTTTTTTGTTAACGGGGAGAAAATCTTCAAAGATACCCCGCCTTCTGGGGGGAAGGCGGCGGTTATGTGGGGTTTTTACCCACTAAAACCTCCCCGGTGGCCCTTTCCTCGATGCATGACGAGCGGCTCCGGGATCTCCAGAGGAACGCACCGGAGCCCCTCTGCACTGTGCTCAAGGAGAGCACGTCCCGAGGGGGGAGGTTACTCCTTCCCCTCTGCCCTCGCAGTGCAAGGTGACACGGGCCAGCCGATGTCGCCTTCTTCCCGGGTCCACCTTGGCGGACGACAAAGGCCCCCACCCTTGTCGCCCAGTGAACCCGAGGCCCTTTTAGGCGCCTTCTACGACAGGCAGGGGATACCGTTGTCTTATTCTTAAGAGCCCAGAACTACAGGGCTGAATAGAATTAGCCTACTCCAATTGTTATTCGATATAAAAAAACGACTAAATACCATATTAACATTAAATGAAACAGAAGAATAATCTATATATATATATCTATAATATACATCTATACTCTACTATACATATAAATAACATTGGAGTGTCTGTTTTTAACATTAAAATAACCACTGGTTACTTTTACTTGTATGCATATGAACGTATACACGGTTTTTTTTTAATGACGAACTACACAGATTGGCCACAGAGGCTGGCCTTGACTGCTACACCGGATTGAGAGGTGGCACAGCTCTTAGGTCGCTAAGCCTGAACCTCTATCGCTAACTCGACACAAGGGTGATAGGTAAGGGGTAACCTCGGCTTGGACGGTTACTATGTTACGCGTAAGCATTCCGATCCGAGGGTGCCTGAGTGGACCGAACCACGATTTGGTCGGTTGCTATTTCACGGATAATCTAAGGGACATACAAAAGCTAAACTAACTTTGAGTGCCACTTCGGGAATCAATATATACGGTGCATTAGTCCACCAGTATGCATAAGAATGTATTCTTTTTTCAAATCATTCATTCGAATCATTTTTTTTTTAATTTTTGTGTCTGTTTGTTCCGACTAATCTTTAGAACGGATGGACCGATTTTGACGGTACTTTCACTGGCAGAGAACTGATGTAAAAAAGAGTAATTAAGGCTTAGCTAATTATTTAACTGACTTAAAAAAATAGGTTATTGATTAAGCATGGATTGTATGAATTTACAAAAAAGTATGGGGAAAAATCTTAATAATTTTATACTTGAGACCCATTATGGTGTCTCGCTGAATCCGCTGCCGTGTATTATGCAGCGCACTTTTACCCTCATGAATAATAAATAATAAACTAAATAACTATTTTGTTAAATTCGAAGCGGACTAAGTCGCAAGGACAAGTGCCTTTTGAGTAGTGTCCTTGGCGAACCACCCACCATTCTGAACTTTTTGAATTTGAATTCTAAAACAAAAGAATGTTTTGTTATCAGTCGAATAACTGTAGCATCTTTTCAAAGGTCGAAAATCGATCGTAAAAATTACAATACTCATAATAATAACTGTTGCTAGTAAATAAAATGATTTACTTTATTTTTAACCTCTAACGGTGTGACCACAGATACGATTAGTTGATTCCTTAACATTTGATTTCAATCCATTATCAATTAATATGGTATATCACCTGCATGACTTACGTAACATAGGAGGTATATTTCGTAATGTAGTGGTTCCTCGTTAATATGAGACACGGGCTCCACACGTAACGCTTTAGCGATGTACGGTCAGAAGTTACATTATTCATCGCAAGTGCACAATTTATCACGCAGACGGCTTTGAGCGCCTATTCAGATTATGTTAACCTAATGAATTCACAAATTCATTAGTGGATCTGCAGTTAGATTTATGTTGCACTCATGAAACTGGACAATTTTAAAAGGAAAAGCTCGTGATAACTTAGTAGCTTAGGTTCTATTCCGTTTCAACCCTGTAGTTCTGGGCTCTCAAGAATAAGACTACGGTATCCCCTGCCTGTCGTACAAGGCGACTAAAAGGGGCCTCGGGTTCATTGGGCGACAAGGGTGGGGGCCTTTGTCGTCCGCCAAGGTGGACCCGGGAAGAAGGCGACATCGGCTGGCCCGTGTCGCCTTGCACTGCGAGGGCACAGGGGGGGAGGGAGTAACCTCCCCCGGGAAGTGCTCTCTATGAGCACAGTGCAGAGGGGCTCCGGTGCGTTCCACTGGAGATCCCGGAGCCCCTCACCATGCACCGAGGAAGGGCCACCGGGGAGGTTTTAGTGGGTAAAAACCCCACATAACCGCCGCCTTCCCCCAGAAGGCGGGGTATCTATTATATATATTTACCCGAGCTCCGAGTAAGTAGCCTATATATTACAATTCACTTCGTTGTGCCAAAATGTAAATTTTCAATTAAATCTTTACTAATTAATTATTATACGATATTGATTAATTGATTAAAAAGCGTATATTTACAACTGGCAAATCGAAAACTGTAAAGTCACTGAATGTTCATTTTAACAGAGTTGGCTTAAAAAAGGTATTCCGGAGTATAGCGACATGTGTTAGCTATACGATAAGATCGGTGACACTGCATGCTGCCTCCCACAGTCTTCGTAAATGTGTGAGAGTACTTAGTAAGCCTTGCTTAAGCACTTTTGTCGATTTTACCTAAACTTTTCTGCAAACTGTTAGGTACACACTAATAGAAATAATCTTCAACACAGTCAAGTGGTGACGAAATAGCTTGATTCAAATTGTTTTTAAAGTGTGTCTACAAATTGTCTGTTTCAGGTAAGGGAGTGGATGGGCACCGGAACTCGACCAAGATGTCTTACGTGTGCCCGCCACAGTTCATCCGGCTCGGGCACAGCTGCTACTTCTTGAGCGACAACAAGGCCTCTTGGCAAGAGGCCTTGTTCTCCTGCAAGGTTAGTTTCTTTTAAGAAACAATTTTCAGTTCATATAAACAACCAGATCCTATTTTTTAGCAAGCCAGCATAGTTGACATAACACATTATATAACTGTTAAAGATTTTAATTTTTCGTTTTGTTTCGTGATGTTTCGAGCGTTTTACATTTCTTCTGGGTATGAGTGTCACTAAGATATTTGACGTCCCCATTTCATAGTTATTAACAGTTTTACCGTTCAATTTTAATTATAAAAATAATTGCATTTGCCCAAAGGTATACAAAGCAATCGCGTGAATATATAAGAAACCAATTTCTGAATTATTACATCACTTAATGTAAATTGGTATCTTAAAAGCATGGTCAGTAGTTCTGCTGTTATAATAAATAGGATTTTCTAAATATTTATTTTTTTTATTTTTTTAATTAATTTTTATTTTAAGATTAATTTTATTTATTCACATAAACATCATGGTAATTATTTAAAAACATTATTATAGGATTATGGTAAGGTACTTTGAAAGTTTATTTGCAGTGCAAAGTTTCACAACCTGGTAACATTGTGCGTGTCCAGTATATCGGTTACCCGCTTTTAAAAACACATTAAAATGCTAAAGCAGACCGATGTTTATCTTAAATGTATTGCCACACTCTCGCTTTGGACTTCGAAATTCTATTGATAATCTGCATAGTGTTCCACAGTCTAAGATCTCAACGAGATATTATAGTTTTGAGGAATAAAAAAAACGAGTGTTTTAGACCGCTTATATAATATATACACAAGTTATCAATTATTATACAATACACTTTAACATTTTTAGTAGTTAGTATAATTTTTAGTAGGCAGACTTAAATCAAGCTCCGCCTTTTGTTAAGGCTGCTTCTTTGGACAATTCATCGGCGAATTAAATTCAAAATAATTCTATCAATGCGATATAATATTTACGGGATTGTACAAAAGAGAAAAAAATGTGTGTTCGCCCTCGCAACTCTTCCTCTATCTAACTTCGCTAACTTTTACTAAGTTTTACTTAAAAGATTTCTACTCGCGAGGTAGTAATACTACGTCAAATTCCATTATAACCAATTAATTTACATTTCGTTAATTCGCACAAAAAATAAAAATGTTTGAAATAATTACAAAGTTGATTAATTAATATAATATGTAACAGTAATTTTATTGCTACTTTGACATTATACAAAATGATCGTAAAACAATTGGCCTAAGACAAGGACGAGGACATGATATCAGCAAACACATTCATTTAATTCAGCAGCCAACAGCATGATTTATATTTATTGCCTATCGTAAATTCAAGTGGATGTCCTTTACATTACGATCCTCGAATTGGCGCAGTTGTGACGCATCGGTGTCTAAGCGGTCAATTGTATTTCGTTCGTTAATACAACGAACACGTAACAGGTTAAAATACGACAATGTTTAAGCAAATTCGATATATATAATAACAAAACTCTGCTCGTCTAACAATGCAGGTTATATAATAAACAAGTACATTCACGATTATAAAGCGAAATCATATCAAATGTTAAAGGCCACGCGGACGTTAACTTTTATTTCAAAGTATCATAGTTATGTTACGAACTTTTCCTTTTCCTGGATTGTAACGCGCACTGACTTAGTAAATATGCTTATTCACTTTGCTATTGAAAACATCCACATTGTAATCAGAGGGAAAGACAGACGCGGACAAACTATTCCAGTAAGTTCTTTATATTTACCACATTCACGCTCGTTGTCGTTACGAAGTGTACTTAGTTTTTGATTATCATAAACCCACAAATATCACAATCAACAACCAATCAACCATACGTAAACTAAGTGCTTTATATGTTATATGAGCAATATATGAATAAAACCAAATCGGTGTTAAAAGGATGGAAGGAAATATTTGCAGAAAACAAAGTCTATATTGTCTGTCAGTCAACAAATGCCTATAAAGCGCGCGAAATATTTGACAGGCGACGTGTTTATCAAACAATATGGCGGTCGCGTCGCCTCGCATTTTATTCATAGATTATATGTATAACGAGTTTAGTAACTTATTGAAGAATTATAAAAAGGAGTGGAATGTTACACACGGTTGTAGCTAAATATTTAAGCTCTAAAATTTTAAAAATAACATTCCTGTATTAATTAATTGGCATATTAAATTCGAAACTTGTATTTATTTATAATTTGATTCTGAATATTTTAATAATAAATTCGCACAATTTCTTAAATTTATACAGAAACCAAATCACTAACGACTTCAACCAACTGGTGTGATTGCAGATAATCAATATAAATGATTAATTATAAAGTTAATATAAATATTTGAAGTACACTTACTAAAGAGATATTACTACATAATACATACGTCTTTCTCAATGATTTTTCGGTAGTTCTTGACAATTTTATTGTCGCCAAATCGAATCGAAACTTCGATGAATATTTGTTTAATCTACACCGCATAGTAGTTAATATGTAGATAAGAACATTTTATTGATTGAACCATATAATTAATCGTTTTTTTTCTTAATAGCCCCCTGCTCCTAACGCCTGAGTTGCTGAAGAGGCCGTAGAAAAGTAACAACAACGTATTTTTTTTCGATGAGAATTTTTGAGGCACAAGTTGTGGCACGTCTTTATCTCAATAATTTCATAAAATGTGGAAAAAAACTGTACACGTACAAATTAACTGTACGTAACAAATCAAATCAGCATCAACAGTCGCTTTATACTATGATTTTCTTAGCTCAAGAAAATTTGTTCTTGGAATCCATACCTTTACATCAAGATCATTTAATATAGTTCATAAAAATATTTACGTAGCTATTGAGTATTTAAAAATGTTAACAATACCTATGTTTATGCAATAACAACAAATGAATAGCGCGTGTACATCGACTTGAAGTAACATGGAACCAGTTCTCGCACAAAATCCCCGGCCGCCAATTTAACAGTACGGCTGTCGTTGGACCGTTATTCAGCAACGTTTTTTGCATAGCATTAAGCCGGTGTTGTGTATAGACTATATGGATAAGGCAACACTAATTCGCTTTTTTATGTAAAAATTACGAGCATAAAAGACACCTCGAGCTATATCTTCAACGATGATTACTGCAGCTTATGAAATTGATATCCAAAATCGATAAAAGAACAATAATCGGATATGAAACCCTCAGGTCAACCTCCTTAGCTATTTCATGAATTAGTAAGCTTGAATCAGCGAGTACACGGTTTCGTAAATATCATCATAGATAGTAGTGGAATTAATAATTCCACACGATACGTTAGATGTCTGAGAACTCGGCTCATGTTTGTCAACATAATTCCTTTAAGTATTGGAATTGCTGCTTCCAAATTATTAAAACTACATCCTTATAATAAGGCTTGCCTTCACCACTGGTACGCCAGCCAAGGTCGAGGTCTTTGCCTATACTCTTAGACGGGGAGCTATGTACGTGTTCAGGATTCCTTGCACTACGTCTTCAATATCTCCCGATTACTGAAAGATGCGATATTCCCCCGATACGGACGTTTCAGAGAAGAGTTACTTAATCGGGTAATAGAGAATTCATCTCTTTTGTTCCTTAAACCGAGTTAACTGACTGTTTCAAGTTGACTGAACGAAAGCCCGAAGACTTGTGTAATGACTAAACTAATGACTTGGGGTGCAGGTACAGGATACATTAACATAATGCGAATTTTACGACCATTCGACTGTTGACGTGAACCATCTCCTAGTACAAATTTAAGCTTAGTCGAAATGCTTAACAAGCGTTATATAAAAATATATATAATATGACTCAAGTATGTATAATGAATCAATACTACGAAGGGAAAAGGAGAAGGTAAATTATGAGAATCACTTGGATCGTTTTATAATTATTTTCAATTGATCCTATCATCCGGACAGGCCACAGGAATTCCGCACGAGGTGCGTTAATACCAGACATCTGGACATCCACGGCGAGTGGTACAGTGTTCATGCATCCCGCACGCTTACACGTTGCTTTACATTTGAATACGGCAGAAACAGATCGAATCGTACGACACGAATACGTAAGTAATGCAAAGCCATCACATTTCACGACTCCTGGAAGTAACGCGATCACGTAAAACGAAGGCACGCACGAATTTAAAACTGTTAAAGTTTAAAATAAATACTAGGTATGGGTAAATCCAAATGTTGTTAAAATTAACTACACGTTCGTTAAGACAATTGGCAATATAAACTGTTTTCATTAAAAGCTTGAGTCGTGGCAAAAATAATGTTGTAGGTGTTCGTATTGACAAGAGCAGTTTAGACAAAAAACAAAAATTTAAATTGTTAATTCTTGTATATTACAAGATAATATAATATGATAATATATATACAATAATTAAATAACCTCTCAGTCAGAGACAGCCGGCGCTTCGAGACCTCGACTGCGGCTCTGCCTCAAATTGTTTAGTGCAGGGACGAAATTAGTAATTTCATATAACATTTTATAATCTTAAATAAATAGTCGTCGGGTTTTCCGGGACACCGCTGAAAATCTTTTTTTTTTGTTCCTTCCTTGGTGCATGGTGAGGGGCTCCGGGATCTCCAGAGGAACGCACCGTGCTTTTAGGAGAACACGTCCCGCGGGGGAGGTTACTCCCTTCCCCCCTGTGCCCTCGCAATGCAAGACGACACGGACCTGCCGATGTTGCCTTCTTCCCGGGTCTCTTCTTCTCTGGACGATAAAGGTCCCCACCCTTGTCGCCCAGTGAATCCGAGGCTCCTTTTAGTCGCCTTCTAGACAGGCAGGGGATACCGTAGTCTTATTCTTGAGAGCCCAGAACTACAGGGCTTACCGCTGAAAATTTGCGCTATGACAGCACATGATAAGACGGTGTCCGATATTGGCATCATGTCCTATTTGTCCGTTCCTTTTTCCTTTAATTGTATATTATTTGTATGAATGTAATATATTTTTATTTATTATGATACCCATATAATTAAATGTCTAATAACTATGTCACAAATACGGTTTTAATACGAGTAAGTATGACAAAAATCATTTACTTTCAGTTAAACAAAGACTTGGTTAGCAATAGCAAACTTAAAAGCGTAGGTACTTGTAATTATAATATGGTTTTCTACTGAAGCTGAGCTGAGCAGTTAATTGGATAAATTTCATTCGTGTATCGTCTATATTTGTCTCTTTTATTAACATAGTTGGTAATCCCTGTGTTGGTACAATGGTTCTTTAAAATAAATACTGTTACAAATACTAGGTACATTAACATTATAACCGTCATTAGCTTGCGGCAATCCGTGAATAGACATAGACAATGACCTCTCTGCATACACTTGAACAATTTCGATCTTTGGATCTTTGAACTGCGATCAACTAAATAAGCCCTACACCATAGACCCACCCTAACGGTCTTTACCTCAGCTACAGATGTGAACAATCCACTTTTCAACCGTCTTCAAAAAAGAAGTTCTCAAATCGTGATTTGAAAGCTAGTGCTTGCTGTGTGGTTTCATTATATTCCAGTCACAGCCACTCATGATATATATGTATATAAGTATTAAATTTGCATTAAGTATGTGCGCGACAAATGTACAAATCAGTCAATATCACGCCAAACGATTTCGGTTATTCATTTGTTATTGGTAAGGATTCCTCAAAGGTAGATTCTATTAAGAAAAATTCCTATTCTATTTGAAGTCGCTTTTTGTTTTTACTCGAATAAAACAGCTGCAAGTTGACCCTAATAGAAAGTGATATGTAATAGAAAGTGATATAGACAGTCTCCCTTAGGAGACACTTATGTCAGTAAACTTTACCTCAATTAAGTGACTCTAATGCTTAATTACAACATCATTATCAGGTTTTACTCGTGTAAAATGTTGTACTTTTACAACAATTTACATTGTTCAAACATGAAAATTTGTATAAGGAAATGAACTATTTGAGAGAACGCTACGTATACAAACTGTCGGAATATTTTTTTAAAGATTACAAGACTATACCTACATCGTAGCGGCCTTGTTTGTCGCCTTGTGATCTACACTTTTTTATAATTTAACTGTTATAACAGCTGTAAGATATTTAAAACGATCGAGCAATATGGATTCTCATATTAAAGGACAATAAAAAGGTAGAAATATAACTTATTCCAGACACTTGAGAAGGAATCTACGATCGACGTCAGTCGTACCATTGAAACTTTTTAAATAGATAAAAATAAACCGACTACCGACCACCGTAGAAGCGCGTGGGCACGCACAATCCGCATAGCTCACATGTTTATATAATCTGTTGCTATGTTATTCCAACGCCATGATACACATGGTGGCCGCCAAAGAGATTCATCTCATGGCATACATATATTTAAATAATACGGTTCTGAAGCATATGTTACGTTTCGTTATAGACTCGTTAATCAAAACTGACCTATAAATAATAATGTGTAAGGCTGATCGCGCACGTATTTTTTTTACTACAGACTATAAATATTCGTTAATTTGTTTTACGGACGGCATGTATCGACGATGTTTGTTTTCGGAAATTGGAAATTGTTTTCGGAGGTGTGCCATAAAATATCGCTAACTTGTTCATTACGACGGCGGTGAGCTCACCGACTACACTGTGATTCGTAGCAAGGTCAGGTAAAAACGAGTTCAGACATGTTGGGCTATACCTATTGTGATAGAAATCAATTTTGTTTATTGGGCACTGGCCTTAATTGCAAAGAGTGTATAAGAGCATATTCCGCCACGCAGCTCTAATGCGTATTGGCTAGATTTCACATGTCTTAGAAAAATTTCTAATACATGTCGGTTTCCTCACGATGTTTTTCCCTCCACTGGCCAGTTCGTGGTAAATCTTAATATTGCACCAATGAAACCAAACCAAAATGAAATTGGTGCAATAAACACTTAATATTCTAAACACCAATTCCATTGGGTTGCCAGCGTACTTTTTTTACTTCGATCGAATTAATAAGATGTTGAATAACGGCGATATATAAAAATAGCCGTAACCAACGAACATATATGTAAAGTCGTGGATCTTGCGAAATGAAAAATCCGTAAATTCTGCTTACCGTTGAGCTTCGCGGGGATGATTGCTTTTATCTTTATCGTTATCTTATCACATTTACGAAATTTGTTACCCTACGTGAAACCTGCTTTTGTAAATCTCCTTCACATATAAGTTAACCTTATTTACCTTAAAAAATAAGCATTGTACTTAACAGCTTAAGTGGTAAAAGTAAATCCGAATGTGAATATCCTGCAAGAATGCATTGTGTAGTCCAAAAACATATTATTCGGTCTTTTCGTTTAAATAGCGGAACATTGACTATCGTTTTTCTATACATTTCTTTTATAAATTTAATAACTTTTTATACATATATTTATTTCATTTTAATATATAAGATTCAATTGCCAGTGCTGGGTACTATCATGTTTGTATTTAAAGTAATATTAAATCTGCCGCTTTTTAAGTTGAAATAAAAAAATGAGCTCTAAAGTTCGTTTAACTCCAGTGGGATAAACAGAGACAGCTTTCATTGCCTTACTTGTGGGAACTTGTGTACAACAATATTTAATTCCAGTTGGCAATTTATCACCGGCGAATATAACTTTTCCAATTAAAAACTTTGCAATGTTTCGCCTTCCAATAGTGTGAACACGGCTTTATTTCAAAATAATAAAATACGTGACGACTGAATTCTAGGAAAAATGTACTTATAAAACGATTGTGACTAATACATGTTACAACATACCACCGCACACTTGGCTGCTCCAATGCTTTCATCTCTGATTTCGAAAGTTTCCATCTCAAAGGGATCGCCCCTTTGAGATGGTAACCTAACGCTAAGTAGGGCCGTAACGAGGAGTGATTCTTTATTGTACGATATACATATAATCTCTCACGTCATTTATCCTAATGGAGGAAGGTAAATATAGAAGGCGATGTACACATCCCGATGTTACGATCTACAATTCAATACCAACGATGCCTGCTCGTTGGTATTGAATTGTACTGTTTTTGTCTATGGCTCATTTGCCAGGTCTCTGTAATTGATTACTCTTCACTAAGATGTCACTTGTATTAATTTTGTACCCTACTTTGCGATATTTATTAAATGTTTGAGGTTCAAATACCGCCTTTGCTCTGACATATATCATCGCTGTCTACATTTGCTACTATTGTCTATCGCTGTTTGGTCCCATATGTTGCAAGTGATGAGCCCATCGCACTAAAACGGGTATAAATTGCAAGTGATTTATTTGTAATGAAGAAACAGAGAACCTCCGACATTCGAATATCGTAAACTCAAATGCCTGGCTTAAGCAATCAAGCTTTATAGTCTTGTTAATAAAACAAGACAAATAAAAAATCAAAATTCATAAAATCAAACATGTCAAAACGGTTTTATTACATAAACTTTAACTTTGAACTGAAATAAAAAAAGGCCAGAGTTGCCATAAACAGCTGGAAATATCTCATAATTGATATTCCAATGCCCCTCTTGGTGTTAAGCAAAAAAATAAAGAAGTAAATATAATTAAAAATCAACAATATTTAGCCTTTGTATACTCCACAGTTGGGCGCCAACTTTCTATCTAATACTCTCTGTATAAGGCATAACATAATTGCCAAATTGTTGTATTTCATTAAAATTAAAATTCTGAGATATAAACCATCACATCTAATAATTTAATTTTAAGTTTCCCATCAAACTAACTTGGCATGTAGCAAATAAACACGTATAATATAAAAATTGTAAATATAAAAAAATAATCTCCCACGTCATTTTAACCTTGGCGGGGTGTATTAGAGTATTAGAGCTTAGAATCTCACATATGGGGCACATTGTGAGCCCATCACTGTATGTCGGCCATAAAATTTTTCTGAATGATTTTTTAACTTTAAAACCGAAACAGCCACCTTCAGATCGTAGATCGAACGACTTAGCCACTAGGCCATCACTGCTTAAATACCAATTTATAATTTAATTACAACTTAGGACGAGCGCTCGGACACTAAAACATGCTAGTCTTTGAATCTAACTTATCATCACAAAAATATATAAATTTAAGGCCACGTATTAAAATGACATGTTTATGCTTTTAGCAGTGGACCATTAAGCACTTAAAGCGACACGACAAATAGCTCAAGTGTACCAACTTTTAACCAAAATTTTAACCGTCGCGAAATCCGGTATTCTCATGGCTCATGGCGGAGCATATTGTTTTAAAGAGTACCGAAATTTTGTATAAATCAAAACTGGGGTGCGTAACCCTCATGAATGTATGAATAATTTTTATTGCACAACAATTAACAAGTACATTACAGAAACCACAAATTTTACAATAAAATACAAACGATCAAAAGAAATTACTATTTTATCTTTTTACCTCATAACTTTTATCTGTTTTTTTTTCACAACAATTTTGACGATTCTTTTTTTAATTGTAAACTGCATTGCAGTTTAGTCCAATTCTCACAGTTGCATCTATGAGAAAACCATATAAGTCTCAAATTTGCATTAAGTATGTGCGGGACCCACTCAATATCACGCCAACCGATTTCTATGATTCATTTTTTTTATTGAAAGGGTGAACTTCAGGGTAGTTTAATTACAGTTTGGCTACTTTCTGATTAATTATATCACGTAATATTCCTGAACGATGATGAATGATGAATAACACTTTATTCAAAACCACAGATGATACAAAACCACAGATCATAATAATGCAGTATCTAGATGTTGTTACAAATGATTATTTAGATTTTATATTTAACAATTCGAAAATACAAACCGAGCGTCCGCGTTTGATAATGTTTGATTCGATTTGAAATCGGTTTTTGTTTTTGCTAGTAAAGTTACTTGTTCCCATTATTATCGCTAACAGGTCCCTCGTACGTTAGGTTTTACTGCATATATACAAATTATAGGGTAATATTAATACAAAAAACGATTTAAAACATATCAAACGATGCCTGATTGTTGCACCTATATTACATTGAACAGATAGACAAAATGTGCTGAATCATATTGAATTCACTAATGTTGCGGCAAGTGGAATAATCGATTTCACGTCGCTCATAGTAATCGATTTTGAAATATAATCAGACATACCATACAGAGAGGTAATAATTTACTTCATCAAACGAGTAAGCATGCGTAAATAATTCTAAACATAGATCCTAAACGTTTACAAATTAACACGTTTATAAAAGTAACGATAT
The DNA here is from genome assembly GCA_029286785.1 of Meandrusa payeni. Lineage (NCBI taxonomy): Eukaryota > Metazoa > Arthropoda > Insecta > Lepidoptera > Papilionidae > Meandrusa > Meandrusa payeni. The sequence continues at coordinate 14,622,993 of JAGSMX010000004.1, forward strand.
AGATATTTGTTTTCATATTAATTTTCATTCGCGCCTCTCCTATTACATTACAATGAGGCACAATGAGTCATTGGCTCGGCATTTCAAAACAAACTATTTCATAAAACAAACAAACGCACACAAACGTTAACGGACACTGTAAACCAAGTCGTACAATTAGAACAAAACGCTTCAGGTTTTGTCATTAGCACCTCATTCTAAAACAAGACAATCCCGTGCGAGTGTTGAGACCTTACCGTTCATTAGTTCGGACGCGGCGAAAGTGAAGTATATAAGGTGACAAGCGTCTCTGGCCACCTCCAAATTCAGGCATTATATATATTAAAAAAAAGGAAAATAGTAACTGTAGAGGTACACAGAACTACACAGATTGGCCAGAGAGGCTGGCCTTGACTGCTACACCAGATTGAGAGGTGGCAGCTCTTAGGTCGCTAAGCCTGAACCTCTATTGCTAGTATCTCCCCCCGGTGAGGGGTAACCTCGGCTTGGACGGTTACTATGTTAGATGCAGAGTGAACAATTTAAGTGTATTGGAAAAGAGCACGGACACGGGTTTGTGGTTGCGATCTAGCAATAATAAAAAAAAAAGTGACAAGCGATAATCGAGTTAACAGTTTTACGTTAAACTAATTCCAAAAGGAGATCGTAATAAAAAAAAAAACATTACTTTTTTCATTCGAGTAGTATAATTTTAACAAGTTAAACAACTAATGTGTTTACTTGCCAATGATCAAGGCTATAAAATTGTCCTACATTGTGCAATTAAGAAACGAAAGCTTAAGGACGACTTTCACGAATTTGTTTAAGTATGAATATAATCTGACATTGCATTGACATTTAATTAAGCCTTCTCTCACTATTTATATAATATTTATTTACTTTTTTATATATTTAAAATTATATAAACAATAACGGCTCGGTGGCCTAAGCATTGGATTGGACCTACGGTCTAGAGGTATTCTAAGTACAAAAAATCACTCGCTATGTCTATTCTATATGAAAGAGCACAATTTTTCATGGCATTCCTTTGTATGTACAATACATACAAGTGCTTCGACTGCTTGACGCCATCTATGTGGCTACCACAAATATTTTGCTCTGTGTCGGTTTGAAGGGCGTTGTAACAGCTGTAGCAACTAGTTAATTTTGCTAACCAGATGCACAATATAGATTGAAGGTATTTCAATTATGAATATCTGATGAAATAAAAATATCTTGCTAAATTCTTTTAGGGTGATTTTTATATTAATATAATTGATAATTAAGAAAAAAACGAACCAACCTATTACTTATTAGCACCAAAATAACAGTGTCGGTAAGGGAAGCCCTTGAATAATATAAACCGACCACATTCGTAACAGAATAAATAAAGGTAAAGTACCCGAGTGCGAAGATAGATAGATGAGGAAGAAATGAAAGATGTTTACCAGGACCGTTCAAAATCGGAATCAATACTCTACCTTTCCCTCTGGATTATAAGGGTGTTGGTTTCAACCGACTTCAAAAGGAGGATATTCTCGATTTGTCTGTATTTTATGTTTGGTACCGCATAACTTTGGATTGGAACAACCGATTTTGATGATTCTTTCTTTATTTGAATGCGGGATCAGTGAATCATCCATGTGAAAATCTAAAAATATAAATCTTATATTTTCACGCCAACAGATTTCGATGTTTCTTTTTAATTGGAAAGTAGTTAGTTTTTTTACTGGAAGTTAGTAGTTGGGAGTATTTTTTTTGTTTTTATGGGGTATAAACTAATGTTTGACCACGATCCCACCTGATGATAAGTGTTGATGTAGTCGAAAGACGGTACGCTCTAGTTTAAATAAGAGTCATTCTGCACTCTACTCTTGAAGGCTCCCACGTCGTACTTTGACAGAGAGACTGATCCCGGCAACTTGTTCCACTCCTTTGCTGTACGCACGATTAACGAGAGTTTGGTTACGTTCTGATTAAGTTTGATTATATATTTAATATTATATATTATATATTTAATATTATATACTTAATATTCCTATTATAATTCGGAGTTACAAAGAGGGCGTTCGCGCGTTATAGCGTTTAACGTTTGATTCGATTTGAAGTCGTTCCTTTCGAAGAATTTGTTTTGCGAGTGTTTGTTTTTTTTGTTGTATTTATAAGTGCAATATTTATTTCAATATGATGAATGAATGCAGCTCGTATGAATCAACCTCTATGACAATATTTAATTGCCAATGTGACTCAAGTAGGCAATGATGCGTGTGGTCACGCAGCACATTCAAGTGCCCCAGTCTCTCACCACTTTACAAATATTTGATATTTAAAGTAATTTATTTTATACAAACAAAATGAGTTCATCAATATTTCATTCGACGAATGCGTGGAAAAATATTTCAGCTGCAATAATAATGATCCATCTTTATTATTTAAAGTTATATTTAACAAGAACGCAAACAAGATATTTATAATACCATTATGTTTGTAAAAGTTTGTAATAAGTTTTGCTTGGGCCAGGACAGTAATGCTCGCACTTTTTTAACCATACTAGAATTGAGAGAACTTATGTCTATATATTTTAAGGGAGCTCTAAGGGTTAATATAATAGGGGCAAAGGAGGAAGTCAATAGATGTTAAGTGACGATCGCGGCCCAACTTATCCGTGACATAACCACCGACCGAGCTGTGCTGTTCGGCGCGAATCTCATTCGAATACCGGTTGCGATCTCCTTGTAAGTTTAAGCTTAGTTTTTTTTTATTTATTTACTTAATACACAAAGTTTAATACAATTTTATCATCTAACAGTATATTCTTTAGCTTTTTCTTTACGGAAACCTCACTGCGCGTCGTACGTTGCGTTATTTGATGTGGATTTAATGATAGGAATGGTTACCAAAAATATTAGTAATATTTAAAAATATTGGTAGCATTCTTTAAAGAAAAGAAAATATTGTTGTTTTGATTTACTTATCCACATTCGCCCAGGAACTGAGCGCAAGATGTTCGACTATTCTCAGAGTTGACATTTTTTTTCTCATGGGAGGAAATGCTTTTATTCATACGTGCCCGCCGGGGAAGCGGGTAGTTATGTCGGGCTCGGCCTACTAGAAGCCCCTACCGACTAATATCTCCCATGGTGAGCAGTCCTTCACTGTGATAGGGCGAGATGGGGTCGCGTTAGCATTCACCATCTAACTAGCATCACATCTAGCATTCACAATCTACCAGAGTTGACATCCTTCAATCATGAACAACTCTACTAATAACAACTTAATCTTCGTAAGTAGAAAAAACTGTCAAAATTATTCTTAAATTATTTAATTATTAGTCTATTATTCATTCACAAATATCAGCCGAAAAGTATAAAAAAGAATTACGTCAAAAGCGATTAGGAATTGCAAAATGGCGGACTAAGAAAATCGTTAACTCACCGCCCACTACAAGTTGTAAAGCACGGTGGGGCCGCGGGCTAGAGATGTGTGGTTTGGAATGAAGTAATTAATGACGGCGTATATCTGGCCGCCGCTCCGGTGACATCCGCAACGGTGACCGAGACACACTGCACCCATAACCAAATGCCTCATTTAACTAAAATGCTAAAACGAGTTTTGAACATTTGTAAAATTTATCATACGTAACAACATAAATACATTACCGAGGCGTTCAACGATTATAAAAAGTGGAAGAGTTTTTTTATCTGGGGTCTTTTATAACCACTGCGCTAAGGAAATTCGCCGAAGAGGTATTCGACGTGCAACCAAAGTGCGTTTGGTTCGTGCTCTGGTTTTTTTCATATTTTTATACGGTGCCGGACCTGGACTATCAGAAGTCGCGATAGTTGTGTAATAGACGCCTTTAAGATGTGGTGTTGGCGAAGATTGATCCGTATACCGTGGACTGCCAACCGGGGTACCGTAGTCTTATTATACGAGCCCAGAACTACAGGGCTGCCGATTCGCAGACCGTACCCCTAACCCTTTAGGGTATTGAAGCTTATATTTTAATAAATATAAAAGTTATCACGTTCCACACTGTAACTCACCACTGTAAAATAGAGTTTTATGAGTTAAATTAGTATAAATTGCTGGTGTCGAAATGATCGTTAGCAAGTATATTCTTCTGATCCAAAATAGTTTATTTATGTGCGTATGATTCAAAATGTTAGTCATATCTCAACGGATCTCGAACGAAACACCAGGAGCGCATAAAGATGTAGCTAGTGCGGCAACGTTACGTTAAGCCGACGTCAATTGTCTAGACTTGTGAAGAAACGTGAAACATTTAGCAACGAGCCGGCAGCCACTACAATTGCGTGTTCAATACGATATATTCCCAATGCATAGCGCAAGGTCAGGCGTGAGCGGTCCGGGTGGAAATAGTAATGAGCGAGAAGTGCATGAAATATAAAACATGCCCGGTGCGATGGCGGAATTACACTTCTTGGTATTTCGTTTATTTCAATGGAACGCGTTTGAAATAGCTCTCACGTGCTTTTGACCAAAATAACAATTGCTATCTACTTTTCGTCAAGCCTATTACGTTATATGTTTGGTGAGTTGTTGCTAATACAAAAGTCAACACAATTTGACAATCAAGAAACAAGGCTACTCCTTTCTCAAAGGCTGCAACGGACCTGTAGATCCTTCAGTTTTACGGATGTTCATGGGTGACGGTGATCACTTAAGATTAGGTGAGCCATTGCCTTGCTTTGCTCCTTTTCTTAATGTAATACTTGACGACTTCAAGCTAGTGAAGTAATTGGTAGCAAGGCTAATTTATAACATCTCGACCTACTTATCAAAGCTCATCTGAAACCATGATGAAAGGTAGTTGTCCAATTCACGTCTTAATAGTCAAACCTATAATATTGTCTCGTGTCAAAATATGAAAAAGTTTTTTTTTACTTTGTAAGCAAGTGGCTTGAACGCGATTCCACCTGACGTAAAGTGGCAATGCAATCCCGGATGGTAAAGCCCACTCGCTAGCTTAGTAAATGCTTATTACTATATAATATATCCACTCTTGAAAACAACCACATTGTGATCGTAGGGAAACTATTGCAGTCCTTTACTGATGTTAGTTTGTAAAGGTGATATAAAAATTTAAAATGGAATATAAAAAATAAAGGAAGAAAATATTTAATCCTAAGTGCACAATACAGCCATTAGCCACTGTCGTAGACATATCGTAGCTATTGTATTACGTAAGAATTGAAAAACTGAAGCAAACACGTATCCCGCTGACAGCGTTCTCGTATCAAATGACACGAAATGCAAATAAAGCCGCACGTGTATTTGCGGAATGACTAACGGTCGTAATACAATTCTGTTCGTGTTATCCTCTTTACGAAATCCGTGGACGTTAACCAGTATTAAACTGGTACAGTGAAGAAATTAAAACAAGAGCAAGTCTTGAATAAACTCTTCGTAAATACATTTTTCGAGGGATCAGTTTCACAGAACAATGACTATAGGACAGAACCACCCAGTAATCAACCGACTTCAAAAAATAAGGTTTGTTACCTCATAACTCTCGACTGGGTGAACTGATTTTGTCGATTCTTTGTTATTTGAAAGCTGATGCTTCCGGTGTGATCCCGTTTTTTCCAAATTTGGTCTAATTCTAACAATGGGGCTACCATGAATAATCATATAAGTCTTAAATTTGTACAACGTTTTGTAAAATGTACCATAGTTCTGTAATTTGTTTCCTGTTTGATTTTGGTGTACAATAAAGTTATATCTATCTATTCATACAGTATAATTTCCTGTCTCCTGTATTCATGAGGAAGCATGCAGAGGACGTTAAGCGGTGACAGTTTGCTTGAACAGATGTGTCGTGCGCAAACAAACATTTGTCACGACCCACTTCGGTATACCGAATGCTTATGATACGAGTACAAGCAATTACCTACCGAAACACATTGGAATAAGGATCATAATGTGCGTATATACTTAGGTGTGAAAGGGGGTGTCCCTCATTGATTCGCCAGACCTTGACGCAGACGATACATCTGTCGAATCGTTAACTTAATGCATTATGTATTATGTATTGACTACGATGTATTATATATTTTGTCAACCAAATGGGCGACATAATAACGAGTGTCATGTAACATCTTATCTTAAACTTCTCGGGGATTCGCTCTGTAATAAATAGCGTTTAGAATAAATAAAAAAATTGGCAGTCATACAAACTGACGATAGAATTGAAAACTAATTTAAATAAAAATTATCAACATCCGTTTTTACATCTATTTACAAGAACTGACTATCTTCACTCAGAGCGAGAATTATATACGTGTTTATATGGTATATTTATTATTGAAATATATTACGGGCTTTGAATTTTGTTTGATTCGGGCTTAAATATTTAACCCTGCCAAAACGCTCAACACTTCAAAAAAAGGAGAGTGAAAAGATCACATGAAGTAATGCTTATTTAGCTATCTATATGTATGTATTTATTTATATGTTTATATATAGACGATTGTTTAAGAGAGAAAGATAGTGTTCGTATTTTCACTAAATTATATTTTCCTCTCGCCTTCCCATCACATCTCCCGATCATAGTTTTTGTAACGCACTCACCAGCTTGCTCCCAAAGTCAAGCTTCAAAAACAAAATACCTTAGTAATGTTAGTAGACGTCTGATCGCATTACACTCAATCATCTGTTGTAACGAGCAGCACTGGAACACTTGACCCCAGACGAAAATAATCACCAATTAGTTTTATTGAACTAACGGCTCTTGTAAGTGATAAGACCGGCCTGAAAAGGAACGCGCGTCTCGCGCCCACATGCTCGAGATGAAAATATTTCATTATAGGATTAAATAGACATAGGTATCCTCCGATTGTGTGACAGCCCTGGGCCGCATTTTTCTAAACCAAAATGAACGTCCGTTGTTCATCATAGTGGTCAATATTTGATAGTTTCAGTAGTCTTTTAGTTAATGTCACTATGGTTTCCCGATGGCGTAAAATTGTTATCGAATCGCGTGTATTTGGACAAGTATTTGGTAATGATGGAATAAAAATTATGTGACTTTAATAGATCAGTTACATAATGAAAGATCACTGGCAATAGCAGACTCGGGGAACAGTGATCTTGAAACAGGCTGTCTGAACACGAAGACAATTAAAACTAAACTCCCAGCGCCAACGCTTCCTCAAGTTCACTCAAAGTTAGTTTAGTTTTGGAATGTCCCTTAAATTAACCGTGAAATAGCAACCGAGCGAGTCGTGGTTCGGCCCTCTCGGGCGCCCTCGAATCGGAATACTTACGCGTAACATAGTAACCGTCCATGCCGAGATTACCCCTCACCTACCACCCTTGTGTCGAGTTACTGGCGATAGAAGTTCAGGCTAAGAGCTATGCCACTTCTCAATCTGTGTAGTTCGTCAAAAAAAAAAAAACTAAACTTAGCACATAACTACAGGTATGATGCCAACGAGAACGTTAATTTAGTACACAATTGCTTAAGCAGACTTGAGGCCATGAGATATGTGATGTATATACACGTCGTCCCTTTCTATAGAAAAATAATAAGTCGATATTAAATTAAATAATAGTGACATATATTTGCGACTTTCTACACATTTTATCTTCGTTATTACCATTTCGACAAATCTATTTAATATAGGTCTCTTCGTAACACTTCCCTTCCAATGACTTCATGCAAATCCGAGCAGGTTGTTGCTCCCTCTCATGGCATTACATTTGCATATATTACTAAATCTTTGCAATAAGGTATTCTTGTTAATATATGTATTCGTATATCGTTATTTCAAGCTAGTAACGGTATATTGTAACTTATGTTAGCTATCAACACCGTACTGGAGGAGCTATTTTGAAAACAGGACACACGTTAATGTTTTGTTACTATAACTTCTTATTACAAGTTATTTACGGCTGAATACAATCAAGGATAAAGGTTTTTGTATCATTAAAGTATTCATAGTTCAATTAGACTTTGTACGATTTAGGCGCGTTTGTGCCTAAACCTACGAAGTCGACGGAAAAACGTAAACGCAATCTTTTGCGTGTCCAGAATTTATTTTATAACTGAAAACCTAAACGGAAACAGTTATTAGAATAATGCGTTAGCGACTAGGCGAATAATGCGACTAGGTTAATCCACCACCGGTCAGATAAAGTCCAAAATACTATCACTGTTAAATATATTAATAAAATAACATAAACGAGGCACCCATTTAAATCTTATTTTAGATCTGATTAGCGGTGATATTCTTAGCTCCCAAGCAGACTTTGTTTATTTCACTTTAAGTGAGTAACACGTCCAGTAACAAAGTGAAAACAAGTCGAGTCCACACTGAGTCACACGCAACAGTCGAGGGCTCGCCGTAAATATAGATCCATTATCCCTTTTTATTTAAATTGTTTACTAACACATTTCGCTAGAACACGACACATTAGAAAGATATATGTCTATCAAAGAAATTAACTGCGCCTCCTACAACGCTCAAGCTAATAAAAGCATCTGAATATAATATATTATTGAAGAGTCAATTATCTAATAGTTTAGAGTACGAATCGTACGTTCGCAGGTTCGAATCCACCATTCGACAATTGACTACTTAAGCTTTGTTGAAATGATTAACAAGAAAGAATAAGAATATACTTAATAATAAGAAATAAATAAATAAATAAATAAATAAATAAATAAAAAATAATAATAAATTTCTACCACTGGTGTCGTACCTAAATATCTATTTAAAGCATTAAATATCCTTAGTTTACCGGAATTTACTTATTTGACTCTACAAAAAGCCGTCATTTTAAACACATGCAGAATTGTTCGTAAATTTCTACAACTTTCTTCAGATAGTGATAGACCGACCGATACCGAATAAATTTTATAGGACCTAGCACTTGGTATCAACCCGTGTTAGATCTTAATACCAGGCCTAGCCTGAGATATAGTTTCGCTATATATATATATATATATAATAAAATCTTTATTTTCAAAAACAAAACATATAAAGCAAGTATACAATGTTTGGATCTTCTTTTAAGTATAAAATATACTTGTGCCAGAAGATCCACCTCTTCCTTAACCATATCATCTATTTTTTGTTTTATAGTTAATTAGTTTAAAATAATTATATGTATGGATGTGTGTGTGTGTGTGTCAGTGTGTGCGAATGTGTGTATTTATGTGAGATTACAATAAAAATTTACAAAAAGATATTATTGAAACTGGTATCGTAATATTGCCTCCGTGTCCTCATAGTCCAAACTTTCCAGCCACTTTAGTAAAGATGCTTTACAGTCGTGCCAGTTTAAAGCATTAATTTGTAAGTTCTTGTTTATATGTTTATAAACATAGCTTGATAGCTTTCTATATATACTTACATTTAAAGGATTAATTAATTTAAACAAATTATTAGGCCGGTGTAATTAGGACTCCGTAATACTTATTATATATTAAAATTAATATTCACAAAAAAAAATTAAGAAGATCTATCAGTAATTATTATTTTATTATAATTTCTAAGCATTGTTTGATCGATCCCACCAATTTTTTTGTGACGAAGTGAAAAGCTGACTTACTGCTTCACCGGATTGAGAGGTGGCATGGCTCTTAGGTCGCTTATCCTGAACCTCTATTGCATACCACCAGTTTGAAACTTTTTGATTACAATGTAATTCATTTTCTTCCATTGTTTGAAAGAAGAAGAATAGCGGATCTAGTTCTTTTCATCCAGATTCTGAACGGCTCAAACAACACTCCTGAACTATTGAACAAAATTGGACTGCGTGTACCATGTGCAAATCTGCGCAGATACAATCTTTTGCATGTTCCTATCAACAGAACTGTGTATGGACAAAACTCATACTTGCAGAGAACTTATCGCTTCTATAATGAAAAGTCTAGGGAGGTTGATATCGACATTTTTAATACAACTGTAGGTTGCCTAAAGAATAGGATGTGTAAACATTTTTTTATTTATCTAAAATAAGCTGATATTTTAGGTTATTTATATCTGTATATTAAATAATTATAGAGTTAAGGTTCTTTGTCATTATCTATTTATTAATTTATTTATTTACTTTTTAATATCTTCTATTGTTATTTGATTCCTTTTTTTTGTTTAATTGTTGCTGTTTCTATTGTTTAATTTTTATATCTTTAATTGTACATCCTATTCTATTTGCGAAAACTTTTAATTGGCCATTTCCATGTTTAATTTAATTATCTTGTGTCTCTTCTAGCTGTAAGTTTTCGAAACATATATAAAATAAAATAAAATAAATAAAATGCTATGAATTTAAAATAGCTTTCTCGATTGGCCTCTAACTGTGGCATCTTCAGACGGAGCAGACAGATGTAAGTAAATCAATTATGTGAGAATAATTAGATTGCAGCCTCGTGGACCGCCCTCGTTGTGATCTCGTATAGGCGTCAAGTTCATTGATATAAATCTTAATATGATGGCCTGGAAACACTTATCATAGCATTGTGTACTTGCTGGTATTTATGAATGAGTGCATATAAATTTTTCATTCCCAACACAATGCACAACAACTATTACGTCGCTCGCATATTATGATTTTCAACGAACTTTCATAAAGGAGGGTCGCAAATAGTATTTTTTTGTTATACCTTTATGACTTGGATTCCGATTTTTTGTTCTAAAGGGGCTACTTTCAATTAGGTCCAATTATAAATTTGACAGAGTCACAAAGCAAAGTGCCAATAGCGTAAAGGTTTGCGAAATTTAATGTGCTTCGAATCCACCATTCCACTACTGCTCATCAGCACAAGCAAACACAGTATCAAATAGCGTTCGTAAGAACAGCAACAGGCAAACAAACACGATCATATTGAAGTGTCAGAATTGACGCTCGACTATTGTTCGCAAAGATTATTTTTTTATACACGAGGCGTGGTGTTAACTGTACTTACAGTCTGGAATACCATCACATCTAAACTTACGTCATTTTAATAGCTATAAATATCTCTATATATAATATAAATCATAAAACATAAATTATTTTTTATTATGGTTGTGAAGCCCTTTTACAGGTTGTGATAATATATAAGCAAGGCGAATTAAAAAAAAACTAATTAATTTTTTATGGGAAAGTCGCTCATAATAATTTTAATACATTTTTTTTAAAAAGCCTATAATTGTCGGCAAGGGAAGCCTCGACTGTTACACCGGATTAGAAATAGCATAGCTCTTAGGTCGCCTAATGCATGTTTGGTAATTTGACACGAGGATCCAATCGATAGTATGATTAGGATTAAAAATAATAATAAATAGACAGAGATGTATTGGCAAAGTAAAATGTAAACAAGTATATTCACGAGTAAAAACAAAAACCGACTTCAAATCAAGTTAAACGCTATTAAGCACGGACGCCCTCTTTGTATTTCCGAACTAGTCGGAACTCTCTTCAAACTACTCTTGAAGTGTATTCTTTGCAATAAAAAATGAACGAGCGAAATCCCCCGTTCGTCGTTCCCCAAAATCGTTTTCCCCATCCCATAATCAATCCCACCAATGGGACCACACGGGAAACACCAACTTTCAAATAAAAAATGAATCATATAAATCCACACACATATTTCGATACGACTGCAGATTTGTGTGATCGAAAACCTTGAGATTCGCGTAAAAGTGTTTGTGAATTCAAAGTATTTGTTGTTATTATTAGCGTATTACTCAACTCACACGTAAGAGCTCAAATTGTCCCGATACACGCGATGTGAACGAACGATCGATGAGGCGCATCTGTTACACTGCAAGTTGTGAGCGAAACCAGTGTTTCACTTCCATTCTTCTTCTTCTTTATAGATTTTTTTAACAAGCCTATCTCTTCCTCTGTTCATTGAAATAGCAGAGTCGACATTTGCTTGTCTAGTTTGCTCTGTTTGACTTGCAATATCCAAAATTATTTTTAGTTAGTTCCTCTGGCTTGAATGGTCAGAGTCATTTAGTCTCTTTCCTTTCTTTCATCTCATTTTTAAAAATATACTATGTTACGTATTACAATTTTCTGATCATATTTATTACATCCTTGTATCTTTTATTCTACTTATTACTCAGTTTTATTCATTTTACTCGCTTTACCATTTTTACAATTTTCATCTGGCCAGTACCAGCGGTAACATTGGCAGGGACGGGAAAGGTAGAAAGAGGCATAAATCAGGATGAGGATTGGTGTCTTAAAAGATTAGTTATTACTTACAATTAAATTATATATCGTAAGGTATCAAATAACTAAACGATACAAATAAAGTAATACTATCTTTTGCGTTAGGAGGGAAAATTCATTAAGGATTCAGGACAGTCCGTGCTGTCGAGGAGTGTTTGATTATCACGGACTAAAATAGTTCCTAGGTGGACGGGAAACGTCTACACTAAATTTAATTTAAAAGCCTTGCATTCATTGGAATTTTTCTTTTCTGTGAAATAAAATAACACTAAAAGAAACGTCGACATCCCATTACTTGAACCAAAAGAAAGTTCCCAGAAAGCTCATTCTCTGTGCCAGCAGCGAGGGCGGCGAAAAGAGCGATGGCCTTGGCACGACGCACTCGTCATCTCTGAATACTTCAGACGAACCGCTCGTACTATCAAATAGTTATACACTCTGCTGACCCACTTGGCCGCACGAGATCATTGCGAGCAAATTCCTAACTGCCCAATTTATAGTTAAATAAATGACAAATATATTCAAATTTATAACTAGACATATATTGAGTATTAAAGATAAAGAGAGAACATCTTCACTTACTGAGTCTACCTTAGAACACCGGCACAAAGCTACACCGATACTTCTATTTCCGTCTTTAGCCCGATGAGTGTGGTAGCTCAAAATCGTAACTCCCCTTCCCTTTTTTATACTTTCTCGGCAAGTGCTTGCAACAATCAATAAATTGCAGTACAATCCCACCTGATGTTAAGTAGAAATGCAGTTCTGGGTTGCAAGGTGCACTAGCTTAGTAAATGCCTATTCAATCTACTCTTGAACAAGTAAATTAAAAAGTAAAAACAAAAACCGACTTAACGTTATCTCGTAGATGCTCTTGTCAGAACTGGACCAAATTGAAATAGGGCCACAAGGGAAGCATTAGCTTTGAAATAAAAAATAATCATCAGAATCGGTTCACTCAGTCGATAGCTCTCAGGTTACAAAAAAAAATAAGCTAACACTGAGGCAAACAATAACGTTAGTTACAAGTAGATGTTGGCTTATGGGGGAAAACGAGATAAAATAAATGCTAGAGAAAGTGTCCCAAGTTATTAACGATAGATACAAAGTATAAAGGCAACGATTACTTCACCGGTTTTAATGAAAAACTTTATTATTGTCACTTGTTCAATGAATTTGTACGAAAATAACAGACTTACGAGCAGATCTTTACAAAATACTCGACTCAATGTCTTCTATAAACTAAATAAGTAATTCCGAAGTTAAAACAATAAACTTTGCGCCCGCGAGATTTGCTGTTTCATTTGAAAAGTTAAATCTTCTTCTTCGAGAAGTTTAATTTTATCGCGACTAAAGTTTCTTAATGAGTTTTCGTGCTAAGTACATTATTAAATGTTGGATGTGAAGTGTGAGAGTAAGAATGGGACTTTGTGTTATGTTAATACGAGTTTTATATTTTTTGAGACCGGCAAAGGTACTTCTGACGCCAGTGTTCATGAGCGGCGGTTATCTCTTTACATCAAGTGGCACACTTCTATCTAGTTGCATTCGTCTCCTCTTCTCCTTTAAAAAAACGTCATGCATTTTATCCATCGAACAAAGCGCATTGTAACATGAGGCGGAAAACCATGGCCTTGTTTATGGTTAGTGAATTATTATTTATTTTATTTTTTATTTATTTAATACAGGAAAACTTACAGCTAATCAATCCTTCTTAAATAATTTACAAATATATCACTAGTTTAGCAGATAACAAGTTTTCACAAATAAGTTTGGGAAAAAAAACACTAAAGATTACACAAACTTAGGTAACACAGTATTGGAAAACAGTATCAAGGTCCCGCAGACAAAATTTCACTAAATATACTTATAAAAAGCTTACGTATGGAGGCATCACTGACGTGAAATAGGTCGACATTATTGTATTTCTTACAAAGGTTATTGTATTCATTACATGCTGTGATAAAATAGCTATTAAGCATATAGTTAGCATTACTAGGTGGAGTATATATTGGACAGTTGAATCGCAGACGAGAAGGGATAGAGTTAAGTAGTTCAGGACAATCCATGCGACTTTGAGCAATATTTGATAACAATACGTAACTGAAGTCATAGACCTATCCATAGTCATAGACAAAGTCAGTCTCTGTGACTGGTTACTCTATACCAGTGATGCACTATTTTTGTACCTTCGTTTTTATGAAACAACTCTAACCAGGAGGCCGCCCGCCTTTGGGTATGGTTTTAGCACAACCTGCTATCGTTAGGCTACTGCAAAACACATGCTTCTCCCACGAAAACCCCAACAATGCCACAAAGAACCTTAACTGCTTATATGGACCATAACGCATGTATGCATAGATCTATTCAGGAACAAGAAATGTGCCTTGGTATGTACCCTTACCAAGCTAGACCCATGTTAGCTGTGTCCGAGCTATGTCGCCTTAAGTTGCATAGTACGCTACCAATCCGCAAGGTAAATCCCCGGTGCCGGCACCAATGAAATTGTTTATTGCAATATTGCAAAGACTAAGACTTGAGAAGTCAAGACAAAACAGTCCGCAATTACACCTTACACTCTCTTTACTGATAAGTGTGCTGTGCCCAACAGTGTGACATATATAAAAAAGCTGTAACTGAATATACCCTTAATATAGGATCGTTTAAATCCTTAAGAAAATTACTTAAGTCAGTAAAAAATAACAAAGTAATTCCGCGTTCTACGATCAACATGTACATAGCATTAACTGATGTATGTATGATATTAACTGGAAGGCATGTCACTTAAAACATGCGAGAATAAATAGCATTTTTGCTTACATATCAATGTATATAGTAACATTTACAGCAATAACAGTTTTTACCATTGGCCAGTTCCTCATTTCTAGTTGTTATCCGTTTCCCGATTCCATTTAATAATTAATCATCCGGAATCAACGCGACACGAATAACTTATTTAATCTGTGGCAACGAGCACTTGCAGTTAAATTGACGTGAGATTCTTATCTGTCTTGCAACCGAGCATTCAACGAGCAATAATATATTAGAACAAGATTTAAATGTAAAATAAATGGCGTCTTTTAATTTAATATACTACGTTTTTATTTTGAAAAATGCTGGATAGCCTTTCAAATAACTAGAGTATTTTGTCTCTCTATTCTGTCTCTAATCTTCTTTAATCATTGCCATTCAATCGACAGAAATTAAAAGCGATCTAGAGTCTATCTAACAAAGCAACGGTTTCAGCAGTTTTCGAGCCACTGTTTAATCCTGCATGACTTCTCACCGAGCGAAACACAATAGTACAATATAGCTCCATCACGCCGATATTATGGGAGGTCGTAGATACTTCCCCGATCGTGCATCAGCAGAAGGCGACATAGTGGCCCTGCCAGAGTTGAAAAAAACATACAGACTGCATTACCGTCTTATCTATTAGGTTGATTAAAAGCAATGACATCTTAAAGCATTTGAACTACTAATAATGCAACAAACAGCACCATATGTTATCGTATGTAAATTCACTTCTTCAATTTAAGCAAAGATAGCCTAATAGCTAAATTTGACTTTACGATCATTTGAACCGGGTTTCAATACCCAGCTGGTTTATACTAATGAGTTCCCGATAAAAACCGTAAGGTTTTTTACGTGCAAAAATCTTTATAAAATTTGTACCTTATGTTTACCTCTATAAAAAGGAACAAAAGGACGTGGGGAGCTTATTTGATTATTTAATTTCTGAATCGAACTTGGGACTCGCCCAAGGTGAACTCGAACTTGAAGGAGTGTTGTTTAACCACAAACTAACTACTAAACTGGAGAGAATAAATGGACATGATTGACTATTAAATTATGTAACTAAAACGTAGCTAAGGAAAATTATGACAAGTCAAATAATTTCATCGCTCAAGACACGACATCAAGAAGCTTTTAAATAATTGACTAATTTATTATATTGTAAAAATATTACAATGCTATAAATCCCGTCAGCTTATCTGTGGAAGCAATTTTTTATTGCGTTGGATATAAATCTGTTGAAATATAATTAAAATGACTGTTGATAAAACAATCGGTCCCCGGAACGAAATTCATACATTACGCCAATAATACTCTTTCTTACGTAAAAAATTCGCTTCGCTCGCTAAAATTTGCGCTCCGGCGTTTTATATGACCTTATCACTCAGCTAAGCAACAAGCTTATGACACCCCTTCATGACACCTATTACTGTCTCTGCCTACCCGGCTAATGAAAGGATTAAAAAACAGAAGGTTGAGGGAAAATTTGTTACTTAGAGGACAATTTTTCCTTTCCACATGGATCCACTGAATCCAGTTAAAATACTATTAAAAATATATCGAGTTCTGAGTGAGAGCCAAAGTTTTATCTTGTTAAGTTATTATGTGTTATGTGACTCATTCGAAAGCCAAGCTCGTGAACAAACTTGCACAAACATTTATTTTCAAAATACATGTCTATATATCATAATAAAAAAATTGTTCGGAATCATCCCAGCTACCGATTTCCATTACGGCACATCTCGGCATAGTTCCAAATTACATCGACACCATTTTGATGGTTGGCGTTCCACGACTGTACGGTTTTCGCGTAACTTTCTTCCACGTACTATTAACCTGTGGAACCATGTGTCGCCAGTCGGTGTACCGATACGATTTGGAGACCTTCAAGAAACGAGTCTACTCCTTTCTCAAAGGCTAGCAACGCACCTGCCGCTCCTCCGGTGTTGTTTACGTTTATAGGCGACGATGATCACTTAAGGTGAGCCGCTAGGTCGTTTACCCCTTTTTTCCTATTAAAAAAAAGTTGATACTATAATACTGTACATACACATTTATATATATATCGTGCATGTTTATGTATGTATATTTAATTGAATATTTAGCTATGTCTCTTAAGTTTTTGATGATTACACCTGACAATATACTTTCCTTTTCACCCAGACTGATAGATAACGCCGCTAATGCATTATTCCGCCTTTATGGATAAAAAAAACTTAATAAACCTAACCACGAAATAACTTGTAACCCCTGCGCAGTGTCGATAAACCTCGAATTGAATAAAAAACTAATCTATTCCATGAAAGTAATAACTCAATTGACTAAAAAAGTCTCCACAAATTGCTTGTTATTTCAATAAGTTTACCTAATACTGACGTGGCTGCGAAAACAAATTTATTATGGTCAGGGCCTCTATCGATAGCTTGTGGTAGTCAGTGTTACAAGTTGTTTACTTTATCGCTTAGAAAAAATTAAGCTTAAATTTCGTCGAGACTTCGCTTTGGAATTGCCAATTGACAGAGCATAGCTTTTTCTATGGTACAAGTGCTAAGAATTGTGGTTATGTGATAATTTCTACCGAAAAACGGTTCAGGACGGTTTCTAATCGTGTCTGATAGTACAATTGTATTTTTTATCATTATATTTATTTTATTATAACAAGTATATTTAAGAGAAAAAATATTTTTGTATTTTAAAATCATCATCGAAATCGGTTAGTATGATATTGAGTTATTCGTCCATTTGTCGCGCACGTACTTAATGCAAATAATTAATACTTTTATATATATATCGTGCATGTATATGTATGTATATTTAATTGAATATTTAGCTATGTCTCTTATGTTTTTTAATGATTACACCTGACAATATATTTTCCTTTTCACCCAGACTGATAGATAACGCCGCTAATGCATTATTCCGCCTTTATGGATAAAAAAACTTAATAAACCTAACCACGAAATAACTTGTAACCCCTGCGCAGTGTCAATAAACCTCGAATTGAATAAAAACTAATCTATTCCATGAAAGTAATAACTCAATTGACTAAAAAAGTCTCCACAAATAATTGCTTGTTATTTCAATAAGTTTACCTAATACTGACGTGGCTGCGAAAACAAATTTATTATGGTCAGGGCCTCTATCGATAGCTTGTGGTAGTCAGTGTTACAAGTTGTTTACTTTATCGCTTAGAAAAAATAAAGCATCTATTCGTCGAGACTTCGCTTTGGAATTGCCAATTGACAGAGCATAGCTTTGTCTATGGTACAAGTGCTAAGAATTGTGGTTATGTGATAATTTCTACCGAAAAACGGTTCAGGACGGTTTCTAATCGTATCTGATAGTACAATTGTATTTTTTATCATTATATTTATTTTATTATAACAAGTATATTTAAGAGAAAAAATAATTTTGTATTTTAAAATCATCATCGAAATCGATTAGCATGATATTGAGTTATTCGCCCATTTGTCGCGCACGTATGCATGCATGGTTCAATAGTAGCAGCACCAGCTTTTAAATAAAAAAAGATTCACCAAAATCTGTTAACCCAGTTCAAAGTAAAGGTAAGAAACATAAAAACCTCCTTTTTGAAGTCGGTATTCTCTATATATAGATAGAAGATAATCCACTTCCACGCTTGTCCATAGGACGAGACCTTTCAAATAAATGGTCTAGAAATATTATACCACTTTTAGAAAACCGATATTTTAATCGAACTATCGACATATAAATCAAAAGGGTTTTCCCATCTTTTAAATATTTTTACTTTTTTTGGCTTTAATCCCACAATAAGTTAATTTAAATGAGCGAACACAAACACAAACCGTGGTATTTTAAATGTTATAGTGGACTTAAACAAGGGTGTACGTCGTTATAACTTCAGAATAACGGTTGTATGAACAAAAACGTCAACGTTATACCAGGTATAACGTATTCTTGGTTTATTAGTACAAATTTTGCTTATTCTTAATTTATTCCTAAGTTTATCTATATAACACATTTATTTGTAAAGCTGTAAGGGTTTAGGCACAAGAAATGTAGTTATCTGTTGACAGATCACAGTGACAATAGCAGACTTATTGCCCTAATCGTCATCAAATATTACAGGATCCTGAGGAAAAATAAAGATTGCCAAACACTACATCAAAATATCACCAACTGTATTGTAGTCTCAAGAGAATACATGTGACGGTTAGGAACGTCATTGAAATTTTAACAGAATTACCATTTCTTAAATATTTACACGTTATGAGTGTTCATCAAAATTGGGACCGAGAATATCTTTGTCACACGTCCACTGGAAAAATTGTTTCTTTACGAGAATACAATTTTTTCCCCTGGTATAAAATGAAATCGCCCCGCTTATAACTTATACCACGTGTTACATAATCGGCTGGCACTTCGGCCGTGATCTTGATCTCGATTTTCGATTACACTGCCAATGACAAACGTGTGCACATCAGATATCGATTACGCCGTCCGCCAGGCGCCGCCAGCAACTTGGTATCATAACACGATGATATCTCCGTAACTCGGACTATAGATATGAGATAATATATGTAAATAGATGGTTCTCTTGGCATTAAATAGACTTTACATCGTTATGCAATCGCGTTCATAGTATGTGTTCCATGTTGCGGAATTACAACGGGTGACTTGATCTTATGCAAGCATTAACAATGGTTTGGCAATTTGTAGGTGAAGTCCATGACTCATACCATCATGATGATCATTTTCAAGATGATTAGGGACAGCAAAGTGGAGAGTGAAAATACGATTAACGTTTCCTGAATTATGTCTAATGAAAAAGCATGTCCATGATTAACAGTGAACGAGGGATGCGTTAAGACAACCGGGGTAGACAAAAACAGCAATCGTCCGCTTTTTCCACGTATTATATATTATAAAGATTATTTATTGTGACTGATTGATTATTTGATTCCTTTGCCGGATAAGTGTGTAACTGCCCTAACGTGAGGGTAATCGGTAAAATTAGACCGGGTATTTTTTGACGGCCTTGCCAAGTTTCAAAGGGCGATACGAATTGTAACGTAAACGATGGCAACAGCTGCCTTACATTGACGGCTCTAATGGCTGTTGGGCGGACGAGCCAGCTGCAATAAGCTGATGATACAAACGAGAGATATGGCACGCTATACCCTTTTCAATATTAGTTAATGTTACTAACACCCAATTAATTAAAAGCTAGACAATAGTTAGTTGTTATTACTGAAAAACAGACATACATTTAAGAAATGTGTTATTGAGGCTATTGACAGTACATAGTGCACCCACATTTGAATACATACATACACACACAATCACACGCCTACCATATACCACAACACCACATACACAATATATACATATTCACACCACAATATCACCGTAACTCGGACTATAGATATGAGATAATATATGTAAATAGATGGTTTTATCTTCTCTTGGCATTAAAGAGACTTTACATCGTTATGCAATCGCGTTCATAGTATGTGTTCCATGTTGCGGAATTACAACGGGTGACTTGATCTTATGCAAGCATTAACAATGGTTTGGCAATTTGTAGGTGAGGTCCATGACTCATACCATCATGATGATCATTTTCAAGATGATTAGGGACAGTAAAGTGGAGAGTGAAAATACGATTAACGTTTCCTGAATTATGTCTAATGAAAAAGCATGTCCATGATTAACAGTGAACGAGGGATGCGTTAAGACAACCGGGGTAGACAAAAACAGCAATCGTCCGCTTTTTCCACGTATTATATATTATAAAGATTATTTATTGTGACTGATTGATTATTTGATTCCTTTGCCGGATAAGTGTGTAACTGCCCTAACGTGAGGGTAATCGGTAAAATTAGACCGGGTATTTTTTGACGGCCTTGCCAAGTTTCTAAGGGCGATACGAATTGTAACGTAAACGATGGCAACAGCTGCCTTACATTGACGGCTCTAATGTCTGTTGGGCGGACGAGCCAGCTGCAATAAGCTGATGATATAAACGAGAGGTATGGCACGTTATACTCTTTTAAATATTAGTGAATGTTACTAACACCCAATTAATTAAAAGCTAGACAATAGTAAGTTGTTATTACTGGAAAACAGACATACATTTAAGAAATGTGTTACTGAGACTATTGACAGTACATAGTGCACCCACATTTGAATACATAACCGTCCAAGCCGAGGTTACCCCTCACCGGGGGGACCCTTGTGTCGAGTTACTAGCAATAGAGGTTCAGGCTAAGCGACCTAAGAGCTATGCCACCTCTCAATCCGGTGAAGCAGTCAAGGCCAGCTTCTCTGGCCAATCTGTGTAGTTCGTCAATAATAAAAAAAAAAAAAAATTGAATACATACATACACACACAAACACAATGACACGCCTACCATATACCACAACACCACATACACGATATATACATATTCACATCACAATATCACTGACGACCTCACTTACTAAACTCAGTCTTATTAAAAAATTGTAAATCCCTTTATTGGCTGTTAGTACAGTGAACGTTAATATATAACTTATTATATATTAACGTTCACTATGTATAACATAAGAGCTGATTCTAAAATAAATAAATAAATACACATAGAATTGGTAATCATTATTTTTTTTACATTTGCTGCTTGACTAGAAAAGCTGACTGCAATAGTTTCACCGGATTTATGAAGGTAGAGTTTCAGGTTTAGGGAAGGAAGGTCCCTAAGCCTGAAAACTCTATTGGGAAGCAACACGCACTGTCAACCTGTGGAATCAACTGTCACCAGCGGTGATTCCGAACGTTTACGATTTAGGGACCTTCAAACGAGCCTACTCTTATCTCAAAGGCCGGCAACGCGCCTGCAGCTCCTTCGGTGTTATGGGTGACGATGATCAATCAAGATCAGGTGAGCCGTAAGCTCGTTTCCTATATAAAAAAAAGGTTCCCGATCTGAGGACATACAGGATTTTTGTAAGGCAAGATAGATCCAATAATATAAAAAATATGTGCTAACAACTCAATGTTTGTTGCCAATTGCAAGTAGGTGCGTGATTTGCCATGCATAGGTAGGCATGTATTAAAAATTTTCTAAGGTGTTCGAAGTCTGCCAAACCGCACTAGATGCGACGTATATACGCTTTTAATCCTTATAACGCGTTAAAGATAAAATAAAAAAACGAGCTTTAGACCACGCAACAGAAGTAAAATTTCTTTATTTCCATTTATATGTATAAATATATGTATAATTTATACGCGAAATGTACTACCCAAAAGTGCTCTCCCTTGCTCCTGCACTATGATACAGACAATAGAAAGATAATAGGTATATTAAGTGCAAAGTGCACTGTGTCTTAGATATACGAAACGTAACTGCATCTTTCTATTGTCACTAACATATATCTCCAACTCAACATCCCTTCCTTCCGATCATCTTTTTCATAACGCTCTCGTAACGCATTCACCAGCTTATTCCGCAAGTCAAACGTGCGTAAAGAAGTTTTCGTTCAATCGTAAAAAATCCCAGCACTTAAGTGAAGCTCTCGTCTGAGCGGTAATTAATGAATGAAGTGAGACGACACCGTGCAGAACGCTCCTATCTCATTAAACAGTCATTAGTCGCCCGCCAATCACCACGTAATGATGTTGTTAAACATGTTTAATATACCGTACAGCACGCCCGTCACGTTTGTAACTAACAGAACAAAATTGCTCCTTATAAAGATTTTTTGATTTGAATTAACTTTCAAATGGAATCTGGACACATTGACATCAGTCTTTTTGAAGCGTCATTAGCCTAATGGTTTAGGGTATGATCTGCGAATCGTCGAAAGGTCGTAGGTTCGTAGCAAGAATTTTAATAGTATTTGGAAAAAAAATATTATTACAATTTAAAAAAAACTATACTTATTTGACATACAACATCGTTACGCTCAGCTGTTAATCAGATTGGTAGATAGGGTCCGATAACCAGATAGAATAGACCTTATTAGATACCAAATGTTACACCAGGATAGCCTTACTACAACTTTTAGATTTTCTTACAATCATTAAAAACGAAAACTCAATTGTTACAGGCCGATAGGGATTAGAACGTTTATCATTAGAGCATAAATCGGGCGCTAAACCGCTGCTGAGGCTAGCTCAATCAACTTTTTCTCCCAAAAAATAAATTGAAGAATTTGTGATAGAATATCATCGATAATAAGTGCCTGAATCCTTTGCAAACTGAATACACATAGATACACATACAAATAGAACAAGCGGCCTAAACAAAATTACTTTATTCAACAGAAAATAAACAGAGCGTCGCTAGAAACGGAAATACTTAAACACTAGCCGTGCTCTACGCGTTTCTAGGTTTTAGGCTTCAAAGAAATATCAACCTGTGTATTTCAGTGAAGAAATATTACTCTCTTTGATATTTGCATAGAGTACAAAGGAAGCGTTTAAAATGTTTTATGCAACAAGAACAATTAATGTTCCTTATTTTGTCCAACATATTTCACAATGAAATAATGCACGTGCTTTGAAATGATTTTCGAATGTTAAATATGGTGGAAAAATTGTAAAAATGCGATCTTTATATTGCCACTTTACTAATTCCTACTCATCAATGCTTGTTCGTTCAATGCTGGAATTTCCTTAGCCACTTCTTCTTTCAGCGTTTACTAAGCTACTATGTATGCCTTACCATCCAGGACTGCATTTCTACTTAACATCAGGTACGATCGAGGTCAAGCACTTGCTTTGAAAGTATTAAAAAACATATCTTAATGAACTTTGAAGCCTTAAATATCTATTACACAATAAGGGTCATATCATCGTCTTTGTGTCACAATGATTGCAAATGTCAAAGTAACCAATAAATGTCAAGACTATACGCCCAGGGCAAGTGTGTAGGTAATTTTGCTCAGTAATAGAAACAACTTAGAACGCACTGATAACTGATTTTATCTACAAGTTTCAATTATCAAAGATAAAGAAAAATCTTGTGCATAGTTTGCAGGACACTGGTGTCCTACCAAGGGTAAAGTTAAACCTATAAATCGAAAATTCTTTTCACCTCTCGAAAGAGCACGGAGGGAGAGTCAAATAACGCTGTATTGTATTGAGTAAAATTCAATTTTAAATCAAATCTAGAACTAAACATTGTAGGCGGGTAAGCTGACCAATGAACTAGACGAGCGACCCACACGTCTTGCTCGGAGCAAAGACGAATACACATCTATGAGGACAGCGACGTAACGGCGCCAGAAGTGACGCCATCGTTGTCGAACGAGAACAATTTGCCGCCAACAATCGTTATTAGTTAAATGGTTTGTGTCTTACGAGGTAATAGATAGTGCGATATGAGGTCTAGGCCATTGGTAACGGACTATCCACTCATTGTTGATTGATTTTGTTACTACCAGGACGTCGATGGGCGGCAGCGTATTTCTGTCGTGATTAAAGCATCAATACCCTAACGGTTTAGGGCAGACTTTTTTAGCAAAGAGCATTACATCGATAATAATAGTCGTTAAGTTGGAAAAATGCAACAAAATATATGAAAAAAGAGCCATACAGTTACATAAGGATGTTAAAGAGACCTGTGGTTCAAAAGCCGGAGATTTAAATCAATTCCATCCGAGATCCGATCACCTGGTTTATGGTCTGTAAAACGTAAGGTCACCGGTTAAAACGATACGACCACTGATATGAACTATCTCGTAGTACAAGCTTAACCTTTGAATTGTTAGTAATATTGTTATCATTACTTATGAAAAAAAATGTGATTAGCATTTATTTTTTTTTTGATACGCAAAGTCGCAGGATAAAGGAAAAAAATGATTTAATGTTTGCGAATAATAATGTCGTAGGTTCAAATCCACCACTCAAATATTGACGCGGACCACCTCCATTATTTGTAATAATTAGCAGTACAAAAAAGTTAATAACCTTAACCTACCTTTTTTTTTTTTTTTTTTTTTTTTTTTTTTTTTTTTTTTTTTCACGGGGAGGAAATCTTCAAGAAGATACCCCGCCTTCTGGGGGGAAGGCGGCGGTTATGTGGGGTTCTTACCCACTAAAACCTCCCCGGTGGCCCTTTCCTCGGTGCATGACGAGGGGCTCCGGGATCTCCAGTGGAACGCACCGGAGCCCCTCTGCACTGTGCTCAAGGAGAGCACGTCCCGGGGAGGTTACTCCCTCCCCACCATGCCCTCGCAGCGCAAGGCGACACGGGCCAGCCGGTGTCGCCTTCTTCCCAGGTCCACTTTGGTGGACGACTCAGGCCCCACCCTTGTCGCCCAGTGAACCCGAGGCCCCTTTTAGTCGCCTCCTACGACAGGCAGGGGATACCGTAGTCTTATTCTTGAGAGCCCAGAACTACAGGGCTGCGGGCCGGTCTCCCACCGGCCGCCTGCTGCGCTTTCCACATCTCCGAACGGGATCGGCCCTCTCCCGATCCCGTTCTGCGGTCTCCTTCTGGGTCATTACTGACTCGCAGAAGGAGACCAGCGCCTTCCATTTAGATCTCCCCGCCAGCGCAGCCGCTACTGCCGCCGGCGAGGTCTTTACCCGATATGCTGGACCAGGATCCGCCGCTCCGCCTCCCACGCGGAGCACGTAGCGTGTGCTGCGCGGAATCCCGGTCACAGCCACAATGGTGGCATTGCGCGGTCGGTTCGCGCCCTATCCTGTTCAGATACTCACCGAAGCACCCGTGCCCGGTGAGTACCTGTGTCAGGCGGTATGTGACGTGCGCGTCATTCCTCCTTTAAGCCAGGCTTCGAAGTTCGGCAGGAAGGCACAGACGATGCGTTGGCGCGAGCAACGACGCTCCGAGAGCCGCTCGCGCCAGACCTCCATCGCCCGCCTGTGCTCCTGCCGACGCACCTCTCCCGCATCCAGGGGCGGCCCGGCCTCGCCGTCGGCAGCCCGGACGCGCGTGTACACACGCGCGTCCAGCTCCGCCAAAATGTCGAGCGGCGGGAACCGAGCCAGGATAGTGGCCGCCTCGTATGATACCGTACGGTATCCTCGTGCGATCCGAATGGCCATCTTGCGCTGCAGGCTAAGTAGCTTAGCTCTGCAGCGCCGGACGCCCGTGAAGCGGTTACACCACACGGGCGCCCCGTAGAGGTCGCACGAGACCTCCGTAGAGGCGGCGGACTCCCTCCCTGGGGCCCCCAAGATTAGGCAGCAGTCTGTGCAGGGCACCCACTGCCTTATCGATCTTGGGGACCAAGCGGTCGAAGTGCACTTCGAAGCCCCAGCGACTGTCCAGGGTGAGGCCGAGATATTTCATCTCCGACCCCACCCGGACCAGCACGTCACCTACGCGAACCGACCGGCTGGGCGGTTCCTTAGCTCTTGGGAGCTTGTGGAACCTTAACCTACCTTAACCTAAACTAACTTTGACTGCCACTTCGGGAAGCGTTGTCGCTGGGAGAAGAAGTAGCCGAAGAAACTACAGTAACACTCTTAACTTCTAATAGGCAGGGCCTACCATAAAACGACGGTAGCGCGAAAGAATGATTCGTAACCTGCAATGGTCACGTATGGACGCTTTATATGATTGTTGCTATTAAATTGGTGACATAACGTGCTCTAAATAATATAATATTAACTGGATGTCTAGAAGTAAAGTCCTGGAAGAATGGAGAGTGTTGTGCCAGGTATACGTAACACTGCCTACCTACTTCTATCTTTATCTTAAGTACCAGGTTGCAAATTCGTTCAAGTTTTATGAGCGCGAAACGCTAAATAAAACTACATCTATGATGAAAATATCACGCAATATCTATTAATATTAATCCAACAATACACCACTTCACCTTGACTATTTGGGCCACAAATAAATTCATGCTTAGGTATAATAAGATAACACGAGGAGATAATACGAAAGGCATCAAGTATGATCTAGATAATCATGAATGTAATTTTAAACATCTATGATATAATGGGGGATATAATCTTATAGGCCATTAGTTTCTAACGGTGTTAAATCATGATCCTTTGCGCACTTAAGTCTTACTTTTGTTATATAGAATTTGTAATTAAAATTATTTTAGATAATTACTTGTAACGACCGATCTTTATAAATATCAAAAAAAAAATAGTCTTATTCTACGATCAATTTAAAAATACTTGCAAAGAGATTATTTAGGCATATTGCATATCAATCTTTGTAGTAGTCGTTTGACAGTGTTTCGGGCTTGCATGGCCATCATAACTACACAGTATTAAAGATAATTTAAGTTTTCAGTTGCTTTTAAGGAATTAATCTTGTAATGTCTTCAAAACTAAAATTATGTACTAATAAAATAAAAATAATATAATAAACTTTATTTCGCACAAATACACAAAATATACACAAAAAATTGAAGTCCTTGACTCCCGAACTAGGTACTGATAGACCTTTTTTTTTTTTTTTGTTGACGGGGAGGAAATCTTCAGAAAGATACCCCGCCTTCTGGGGGGAAGGCGGCGGTTATGTGGGGTTCTTACCCACTAAAACCTCCCTGGTGGCCCTTTCCTCAGTGCATGACGATGGGCTCCGGGATCTCAACGTAGAACAAACCGGAACCCCTCTGCACTGTGCTCAGGAGAGCACGTCCCGAGCGGGGGGAGGGTAACCTCCCCGCTCGGCGAGGCCACCTCGCAGCGCAAGGCGACACGGGCCAACCGATGTCGTCTTCTTCCCAGGTCCACCTTGGTGGACGACTCGAGCCCTCACCCTTGTCGCCCAGTGAACCCGAGGCCCCTTTTAGTCGCCTTCTACGACAGGCAGGGGATACCGTAGTCTTATTCTCGAGAGCCCAGAACTACAGGGCTGAACTGTAAAGAGCTTTTTTTTTTTTGTTGATTGCCGTCTTAGTTCAAAAATTATAACAATATTCACTGAAATAGCTGACATATTAATGATTAAACTATACTATTTTAAGACAATAAAGCTAGTTTTGTCACTTTTCCCAGTTAACAGATTACAGAGACATACTATCTCTGATACAAAATACCTAGAAATATATAATAAAATAAGGAATCGTTAGATACTACTACACAAATCCAAGGTCAGAAGTTTACGAATGGTTGAGTCACCACCAGTCACTCACAAACCGTAATCGTCTCGTAGCAAGAAATAGCGATAGAAAAACTTAAGAGTAGTGCATAAATAATTCTAAATTAAATTGAAGTGAACCAGAACGTTAGTGGCTCATTTACTACTGGAAGAGCGCCAGCACATCATGTCCGCTGAACTTGGCTAGACTTCTGGAACCGGTTCCGCGATTAATTGCCGATGTCCTCCTCACAAGAATGCACATAAACAAGGAGAGAATACAGCTCGTGTCACAGAGGAACTTATAATAACTATATGTCTACGCTACAACAGAAAAACACTAGCTATTATGTTTGTTTTCTATTTTCGTTCCTTACGACTATCTGGAAAATCAAGGACGCTTTATAACCTGGGTTACGCGTAGATTCCATGTTTGAAATTACGAACCACCGGCGTTTTGCAGATTAGGAACAAAAGCAATTGTGTACAAAATGAACGTTCAATGGCATAGTAGTCGTCTTCGTCGTCATATTTGCTATATTATGCTAGATTTATAGATTTAGTAGCATTTTAGTTCATACCGATAGCCTGGCAATGGCGCGTGTGTTAGTGTATTTGACGTATTTGGAAATGATGGAATGATATTTGATATGACTGTAAGAAAATTGAAATATCTCTGCCAAATACCCAAATCTTAATAATTTTTAATCAACTTCAAAAAAGAAGGAGTTCTCAATTCGTCTGTACATTTTTAAATCTTTATACATTTAGATATCATATAGAAATAAAAGTTAAAATATAGCTTCAGTAATAAATGGATTAAGATTCAACCATCTCACAGCATTGACTTAGCAGAAAGATTAAAGTCTTGTTCATTACCGATCTGCTCAATCTTGAACACAGTGATTTACTGATTGCATAAAAAGAGAAGAATGCAGGAGGCTATGCACTTGACCCGAAATAGGAGTGGGGAGTGCTGAAGAGCAGCTCTATTGGTGGTCACGACCCTCAGCACTGAGGAATCGATAGAGAAGAGTAGATGCTCTTGTCTTTTTTCTTTAATTTAAAAAACTTATTGTGTAAAGAAAAGTTTAGATAAGCCTTGAATCTTGATTAGATTATCTATCCTAACTGTAAAGAGCTTTTTTTTTTGTTGACGGGGAGGAAATCTTCAGAAAGATACCCCGCCTTCTGGGGGGAAGGCGGCGGTTATGTGGGGTTCTTACCCACTAAAACCTCCCTGGTGGCCCTTTCCTCGGTGCATGACGATGGGCTCCGGGATCTCAACGTAGAACAAACCGGAACCCCTCTGCACTGTGCTCAAGGAGAGCACGTCCCGAGCGGGGGGGAGGGAGTAACCTCCCCCCCTGTGCCCTCGCAGCGCAAGGCGACACGGGCCAACCGATGTCGTCTTCTTCCCGGGTCCACCTTGGTGGACGACTCAGGCCCTCACCCTTGTGGCCCAGTGAACCCGAGGCCCCTTTTAGTCGCCTTCTACGACAGGCAGGGGATACCGTAGCCCAAAACTACAGGGCTGAACTGTAAAGAGCTACTCTAACACAGTGGAATACTACGTCACTGAACCATCTGCATGAATTTACTGCATAGCTATTTATCCACACGAATTATTGTGCTCAAAAAGCTACGCCTCAGTAACCCATTTGGCAAAAGTTTTGAGATTAGTTCGAGCGTTAATGTAAATTATTTTGTTTCTCACGCTAAGACTAATGCGCGGCAAACGTAAACACACATTATACCATAAAACATAGAATTGTTTTAATAAAGTTGCTTTTATCACCAGTCGTAGTGTACACAATAAAAGAAACATAAATAACGGAAGCATAAGAATTCACTGAACTGACACTGAATATTAAATATCAACATTTTTTTGTTGAATGCCGTCTTGGTTCAAAAAATTATAACAATATTCACTGAAATAGCTGACATATGAATGATTAAAATTAACTATTTTAAGACAATAAAGCTAGTTTTGTCACTTTTCCCAGTTAACAGATTACAGAGACATACTATCTCTGATACAAAATACCTAGAAATATATAATAAAATAGGAATCGTTAGATACTACAACACAAATCCAAGGTCCAGAAGTTTACGAATGGTTGAGTCACCCACCAGTCACTCACAAACCGTAATCGTCTCGTAGCAAGAAATAGCGATAGAAAAAACTAAAGAGTAGTGCATAAATAATTCTAAATTAAATTGAAGTGAACCAGAACGTTAGTGGCTCATTTACTACTGGAAGAGCGCCAACACATCATGTCCGCTGAACTTGGCTAGACTTCTGGAACCGGTTCCGCGATTAATTGCCGATGTCCTCCTCACAAGAATGCACATAAACAAGGAGAGAATACAGCTCGTGTCACAGAGGAACTTATAATAACTATATGTCTACGCTACAACAGAAAAACAGTAGCTATTATGTTTGTTTTCTATTTTCGTTTCTTACGACTATCTGGAAAATCCAAGGACACGCTTTATAACCTGGGTTACGCGTAGATTTCATGTTTGAAATTACGAACCACCGGCGTTTTGCAGACTCGGAACAAAAGCAATTGTGTACAAAATGAACGTTCAATGGCATAGTAGTCGTCGTCGTCGTCATATTTGCTATGTTATTCTAGATTTAGTAGCATTTTAGTTCATTGGTTTATTGATAGCCTGGCAATGGTGCGTGTGTTAGTGTTTGGCGTATTTGGAAATGATGGAATGATATTTGATATTTGATATGACAGTAAGCAAATTGAAATATCTCTGCCAAATACCCAAATCTTAATAATTTTTAATCAACTTCAAAAAAGGAGGAAGTTCTCAATTTGTCTGTACATTTTTTAAATCTTTATACATTCACAGCGCCGTTTGTGTACCCCGCCTTCTGGGGGGAAGGCGGCGGTTATGTGGGGTTCTTACCCACTAAAACCTCCCTGGTGGCCCTTTTCTCGGTGCATGACGATGGGCTCCGGGATCTCAACGTGGAACACACCGGAGCCCCTCTGCACTGTGCTCAAGGAGAGCACGTCCCGAGCGGGGGGGGAGGGAGTAACCTCCCCCCCCCGCTCGGCGAGGCCACACCTCGCAGCGCAAGGCGACACGAGCCAGCCGATGTCGCCTTCTTCCCGGATCCACCTTGGTGGACGACTCAGGCCCTCACCCTTGTCGCCCAGTGAACCCGAGGCCCCTTTTAGTCGCCTTCTACGACAGGCAGGGGATACCGTAGTCTTATTCTCGAGAGCCCAGAACTACAGGGCTGAACTGTAAAGAGCTACTCTAACACAGCAGAATACTACGTCACTGAACCATCTGCATGAATTTACTGCATAGCATTTATCCACACGAATTATTGTGCTCAAAAAGCTACGCCTCAGTAACCCATTTGGCAAAAGTTTTGAGATCAGTTCGAGCGTTAATGTAAATTATTTTGTTTCTCACGCTAAGACTAATGCGCGGCAAACGTAAACACACATTATACTATAAAACATAGAATTGTTTTAATAAAGTTGCTTTTATCACCAGTGGTATAGGTGTACACAATAAAAGAAACATAAATAACGGAAGCATAAGAATTCACTGAACTGACACTGAATATTAAATATCAACATTTTTTTTGTTGATTGCCGTCTTGGTTCAAAAAATTATAACAATATTCACTGAAATAGCTGACATATTAATGATTAAACTATACTATTTTAAGACAATAAAGCTAGTTTTGTCACTTTTTCCCAGTTAACAGATTACAGAGAGACATACTATCTCTGATACAAAATACCTAGAAATATATAATAAAATAAGGAATCGTTAGATACTACTACACAAATCCAAGGTCCAGAAGTTTACGAATGGTTGAGTCACCCACCAGTCACTCACAAACCGTAATCGTCTCGTAGCAAGAAATAGCGATAGAAAAAACTTAAGAGTAGTGCATAAATAATTCTAAATTAAATTGAAGTGAACCAGAACGTTAGTGGC
Organism: Meandrusa payeni; assembly: GCA_029286785.1. NCBI lineage: Eukaryota > Metazoa > Arthropoda > Insecta > Lepidoptera > Papilionidae > Meandrusa > Meandrusa payeni. The sequence goes on from JAGSMX010000004.1 coordinate 14,654,981, forward strand.
TCATTTACTACTGGAAGAGCGCCAACACATCATGTCCGCTGAACTTGGCTAGACTTCTGGAACCGGTTCCGCGATTAATTGCCGATGTCCTCCTCACAAGAATGCACATAAACAAGGAGAGAATACAGCTCGTGTCACAGAGGAACTTATAATAACTATATGTCTACGCTACAACAGAAAAACACTAGCTATTATGTTTGTTTTCTATTTTCGTTCCTTACGACTATCTGGAAAATCCAAGGACACGCTTTATAACCTGGGTTACGCGTAGATTCCATGTTTGAAATTACGAACCACCGGCGTTTTGCAGATTAGGAACAAAAGCAATTGTGTACAAAATGAACGTTCAATGGCATAGTAGTCGTCTTCGTCGTCATATTTGCTATATTATGCTAGATTTATAGATTTAGTAGCATTTTAGTTCATACCGATAGCCTGGCAATGGCGCGTGTGTTAGTGTATTTGACGTATTTGGAAATGATGGAATGATATTTGATATGACTGTAAGAAAATTGAAATATCTCTGCCAAATACCCAAATCTTAATAATTTTTAATCAACTTCAAAAAAGAAGGGAGTTCTCAATTCGTCTGTACATTTTTTAAATCTTTATACATTCACAGCGCCGTTTGTGTACCGATTTTATTTTTTTAAATAGATTTGATTCCAATTTGGATTCATATGAACTTCGATAGCATATGACCTTGGTTTCCGAAGTCCTGAAAAGCGTATGTAAGAATGTTTGTGAATAGAGATGTACTAGAATATATCTAATTTGTTCTTTAGCGTGTCTTTTTAATAAATACATTTATCTTTACAACATTAATATAAAAAATCTTTCGCAAAATTAAACTATAAAAGCGAACTTGATCCACTTTTTGTTCAATCTACATCGTCACTATAAATAACGACCCGATTTAACTCCTTTTATTAATTGGATGTCACATAAAGCTATTCCGTGTGACATGAAATTAAATCGTTGAACGGCCCTTCTGACATTAATGACCTACTTTATCACTGCGGTAGCCTAATTCGCAGATAAATTTTAATATGTATACAAATAATTATTACATTACTATTTCCTTTCAACCGACTTCAAAAAAAGGAGTGCTATCAATTCGTCTGTATGTTTTTAAGTTTAGACTTTCGAATGGTTGAACCGATTTTGATGATTCTTTTTTTTATTTGAAAGCTAGTTCTGTCCTATTTAAATTTGTTCCAATTCTGACAACGGCATCCATGAGAAAACCATATAAGTCTTATATTTGCATCTAGTATGTGCGCCACAAATGTACGAATAACTCAATATCTCGCCAACCGATTTCGATGATTCATATTTTATTGGAAGGGATGTTTGCTAGTAACTCGACACAAGGGTCCTCCCTGTAAGGGGTAACCGCGGCTTGGACGGTTACTATGTTACGCGTAAGCATTCCGATCCGAGGGCGCCCAAGAAGGACGAACCACGGCTCGGTCGGTTGCTATTTCACGGATAATCTAATTCGTAATATTCCTAAGATAATTTGTAAATTCAAAGAGGGCATCCGCACGAGCGTTAAAATGTTTGATTTTTATTTTTGCTCCCAAATATACTTGTTGATAATTAACATTTCTTTTATATTCCCTTACGTCGAATGTTTATTGGTTTGTATATATCTGCTAGTTATTATCGCTGTTGAACCAAATTACCGAGCAGTCGAGGAATATTAAACGTTAAGAGTAATGGCTATCAACTGAAATAACAAATTGAATAATTTATTAAAATCATTTTTGGACGTTTTTATTTAGTTAACTTTTATAACAACGGCTAATGAGAACATTAGTTATAATGAAAATACAGACAAATGTTACTATAAATGCATATTTGTAGCGTCAAAAATAAAGAGAGGATCGGATTCAATCACTTTCCAGTCCTTGGCCTACTAACAATAGCATTTTGTGTTATTCTTTTGCCCACGTGAAACTTTTATGAGCTCATATTTTCGTAAACCGTCCAAAGCACCTGAGGAATTACTTTTTGTTCAGCATGTGTAACATTAAACATGTTATATTTTTTCTCGGTTAATACGCTTGCTGAATTTGTTAGTTATAATAAAATTATAGTAGCAGTGCCAGTTACAATTGGCTATACTAGCTGGAGGCTATAGTCGCGCGCTTATTGAAGCGCGAATAAGGCAATAGTATCCCGTGCGCATTTTTTCGTGGCGAAATGCCTACACATGCTCGTCCTCGCGGAGACGATGACATATTACGTCGAACTCGTACCAACTGAAAGCCCACGGTTTTCGACATCAACGCTGCACTGCGCTTCGCTGGGCTGGTACCGCCCTAAACCGTCGCGGAATACCACAACTACACGGAACCACTCCGTAAGTAATATCGTGTTCCGTCTCGCATTTTTAAGATGGTACCGATAATTAGTGTTTTATTATAGATAAATAACCAACCGTTTTTGTAAATTCAGAAAAAAAAAGAGATTAAAATTGATACTTTGATACCTTTGCATAATACTTGCACCATACCACACTATGCTATAGGTGTTAAATTATCGTAAATAATCACCCAATCACCTCGCAACGGGCATACGTCGAATCACCAATAACCGTGTAACCTACGTGTAGACATATTTGAATACCGATAAAAATCATTAAAAGCAGATGATTTAAATAAAGTTACATACAAACAAATTACATAATAATTTACAAATCGCGAAAACATTAAAGATTCATGTTACCGTCATTAACAAAGCGCAAGCTCGCTCACTTTATATTCGTGTTTCAACAGCAAGTGAAACAATTTTCAAACTTCTAGGCGATTTCTATTTCGATGTTAGAGAAAACAGCGACAATAAATCCTGGTTGCAATGCATAGCTATTACTATTTATAATTTATTGGCATTTTTGCACACGGCATTTTGGAATGTTTGCAGTGGGTGAAAATTCTCCTCAATCCTACTACTATATTTAAGCTGTTGCACCATTGTGGCCCACAGAACTGATTTCGCTAGACATCAATTTTACTTGTAAAATAAAGTACACAAACTATTACATTTATACCAACAAGAATGTAAGACCTATCACTGAATGGCTCCAAACCCTCTCGTATGACTATGCAGAAGAACTTTTAAAAACACAATAAAGATGTTCAGAGTAACCTACCCCCTTCTTCATACTCATACCTACACATACACTAACACACGCACACTTCAATACACACTCGATCAAACTGAAATACATATGATATGTTTATAATTTTAATAAATTTGAAATTTTGTATTGAATTGTTTGGAAATAGGCGTTAATAGCTGCGACACAGTTCTTACTACTACGGCTGTTATCGAACTAATTTGTACATGTTTGAATTTCTGGTTTGAATTAAAAATGATTATTATACGTAATCACGTCTTAAGGTGACTTTATGACAAAGATATTAAAAAAACTGACGAACATTTTTCGGAAAACTATGAAAAAATCAGACCTTGTGCAATATTTTCAAGTACTATAACCACAAATAGGCTACTTTCGGTGACGGATTATTTTAATTGGAAGCGTAGAGTACTACCCACCACAAGTAGAATTAAAACCAGACATGTTACAATAACATAAGAAAAAATATATTTGTTGACTATTCTTTAAATTTTTAGAAAAAATCATTAGTAAGCTGATTTTAACACATCATGCTGTAAAAAAATGTACCGTAACCATTGTGACAAGTATGGACGACGGAGTCAAGGTCTGATTGTCTCAGTTTTCCGAAAAATGTTCGTATAAAAAAAATAAAGAACATGTCGCTTTACGACCTAAATGGATTGCTAACAGAAGCATAATTGACGTCACAAAGCTCTGTGCAGTTTCATTCTAAGTGCTTCTAGGCCACAACACGGTGTTTACGTTCGGAAATACCCGGCGGGCTAACGTGCGGTATTCGACAGGTGCACGCCGTCGCAGAGAACTAACTCTTTATTTAGAAACACTGGCCGCCTGTGACCTAGAGCTTTCAATTTACATATTCCTGTTTATATTACTGAATATACACACGCCTGTATATATTTATTTATTTTTAATATTCTATTTATATCATGATAAGACTGCATAAGTAACACCGTATCTACAAATACTATAATGCAACTGTCGCTCTCAAAATAAATTAGATTATCCGTGAAATAGCAACCGACCGAGTCGTGGTTCGGCCCTCTCGGGCATCCTCGGATCGGAACGCTTACGCGTAACATAGTAACCGTCCAAGCCGAGGTTAACTCTCACCGGGGGGACCCTTGTGTCGAGTTACTAGCAATAGAGGTTCAGGCTAAGCGACCTAAGAGCTGTGCCACCTCTCAATCCGGTGAAGCAGTCAAGGCCAGCCTCTCTGGCCAATCTATGTAGTTCGTCATAAAAAAAAATCAAAATAGATGAAGATAGTTTGGTAGTGATTGTTTACAAATATTGTGTGCTGGAATTGTAATGTAACCTACATATGCTTATATTCTCCGGATGTTCAATTAGTGAAATGTAACCGATGTTTTAATAAATATTTATCTATTTCTATATTCAAAAATCAATAAAATGATCAATTACACGGTGTTGTACAATATGTTCAGTAAATATGTTATATTTAAAGGTTAAAGTTACCAGCTTATATGTCCCTCTGCTAGGCGCAGGCCTTCTCTGTGAAAAGAGTATAAGGACATAGTCTGCCACATATACCTAATGCGGATTGACAGACTTCTCTCTTGTATTATATTCAGAAAAATCGTAAATAAAACATTAGAATATGTTCATTATACATTTGAACACAATCTAGTTCTAGGTCTCGGGCGCCCTGGGATCGGAATACTTACGCGTAACATAGTCGAAGTTACCCCTCACTTACTTGTATCGAGTTACTAGCGATAGAGGTTCTGGTTAAGCGACCTAAGAGCTATGCCACCTCTCAATCCGTTGGAGCAGTCAAGGCCAATCAGTATAGTACGTCAAAACAAATACTTTTCAACTCTTATATAGAGGAATGTAGAATGCTGATATATTTCTAATTCCTTTGATACATGGATATTATACAGTTGCTTGGCAACGGTTAAGTTAAATGATAATTAATGACTGACAGATTCACCTAATTAGTTACGAGCTGTGAATTATGTGTAATATCAATGCTTCAATTCCTCGGTTAAAGGCGAATTTCGACTTTCGGGCGACCACTAGTATCTTTAATAACGCCTATCTTTTTGTTGATAGGCACTCAAAGTGTCTGTATAATTTATTATCAATATTATCAAGTAGATACATTCTGATGGGTCAGATGACTCGTTACCCACAGAACGCAATGAGACCACCGCAACTAGGTTTATGGACCAGTTATTCAAAGTTTTATAACACAATAAAATAACAAGTCAAGTTTGTTTTATGATAAGGCAGCACCGGTGCCGTGAAAATGTATCGTATTGAGTGAGTAAATATTATGAGAAATATGATAGCACTTGCCTGTTCTGTGCCGCGCACCTAATAAGGCATCAAGTTAACAAAATAAGATAAATAGAAAGGTTGGAGATCTCACGTTTCCGACTTAAACGGAGTATGGATATATCCGATATCCGTATATTATATTCCAAATGTAACTAGGGGCAAGTACTACAATGAGCACAGAATTGCTTGAATCATGACAAACGGACAGCTTTAATAAAATACGAGGAGGTTAGATAGCTTCTGTTCTCCGCTTTATACCAAGCTTATTAGGACGCAAATATGACAGGTAAGCCTATACATCCAATACATACAATACATAAATTTTTAGCAAGTGATTTTTGTGTACAGACAAACCCCAAAAAAACTCAATTCAGTGGAACAAACACAATGGGCGAAACTGGAGCACCAATCAGATCTTAAGTAAAACCGTATAGCTACTAGGCTATGACTGCTTTTTTAACATTAGTTAGTGACAACTATAAATAAAACCGGCGAGTCCTTAGTTACTTTACTGACAATTGAAGGTAAAAGATCACAACGATCACCGACCCGCTAATCTGGCGAAGTCCAAACTATTATATACTATATATTGGGACTTGACATTCGGATCACATAAGACGAGCCGAGGACAGAACGAAATGGAGGAAGCTAGAGATATCAATGAACGCAAGTCAGGATAAGCACCAACTTTAGTAATGGAGAAATCAAAGAAGAATAAATAAAAAAAACTATTTTGAGACCTACACTTGATTAACTTGATTTCGCGTTACTTATATTAAATACAATATGTAGATTCCCTTGAGTAAGAAAGACGTGTTTTAAACATATTCTGTATTTTTTCATGTAAATCAGTGGTGACGTTTAGATGATGCTCAGAGATTGACAGATATGATGACGGAATGATAGGTGAACTAAATAAATGGCCGCTATGTAGAAGTGTCACTTTTACAAATATTTATTTATTTATTTACACTTATTGTAACACCTTAAACTAAGGTTCATAAAGGCGGCCTTAATAGCATTTTCTACCAGTCAACCGTAGGCGAGAGAGAAAAACATATAGGCAGGTACATCCATCAAGTAAAAGATAAGAGAAATAAAGAGATATTAAGATAAATACACATAAATTGTTCGATATTTTTTAATTTGTTTATTTTAAAAGATACAATTTGCCGGCAAGTAGCTCCAAGGGTTAAATTTCACAGTAAATATCTTCCAGAAAATAACACAACATATAAAAACGTTGGTATAGGTGTATATTTTGTAACTCTAAACTCTCGTTAATCTTCACGTAAACACGTTATTTAACGTGAATCATTTTTTTCCTGTGAAATTATTTACGACGTTCTCTTAAGTAGTAACAATTCGGTACCGAAATAAACTTTTACCACATTACAAACCATTATTTGAATGTTTGTACTTCGAGACACATAATGTTTTGCCAATATTTAACTCGCCTACCGAAAACTACCAAATACAATAAAGCATTGTTCAAACGAAAAAATTTATGGCCCACGTAGGAGTTCTGTTTTTGAAGTGACGAAATATTTTGTCTAGACATTGCAATATGCTACATCCGTCACTTAATATGTTTAAGTATTAAAACATACTCCTTAAGTATGTTTCTAGAGACTTAAAAAAGGAATTTTATTACTATATCCATATAGATGGAGATAGCGAAGTTTTCTGTCGTGTGGTCTAAAGCACACTGGTTTTTTTAATCTACAATTAGTGTAATGTTATTAAAACAAATACAACCCGCGATTACAAACCACAAACATTACAATAGTAACAGAACGACATTCTAAGCAACAATCCATATTCCTGTTAACGGTGATTCGATCAGTGATGTCATGGGCCCGACCGTTCATTGCCAATTGTCCCACTTTACAACAAGACTCGTGTTAGCATTTACTATTTCCGAGGAGCCACTGCACGTCCTTGTGTCAGTCTAACCTCGACACTCACAGTGACGACAACATCGTACATTTCGTAGAAAATGATCCCGCTCCGACACCCATGAATTTTATTTATAGGTCGTAGTTAATGTTGTCGGTTCATTATGCTAACAATATGCCGACAAGTAATTCCACGAGTCCAGTTTCAATAATAAATATAAAATATAACACTTCATATAAAATAAAGTTCTTTTCAACCGACTTCAAAAAAGAAAGAGGTTCTCGATTCTTCTGTATGTTTTTTTATGTTTACCTCACACTTTTTTAATTTATTATATTTTATTACGATTGATACAGTAATACAACACCCTGAAAACAATACACGAAGGTTTAAATTTTACGGTACAATCACTTACAGGTAACCACAACATTTAACACAAAAGTACATTTTTTCAATTGAAGTAAATTAACTAAAAGATAAATTTAAAATGAAAATGAAAATTAATTTTAACTTTCGACTGGGTAAACCGATTTTGATGATTCTTTTTTTTATTTGAAGGCTGGTCCCGTGTGGTCCAATTTCAATTTGGTTCAATTCTGACAATGAAATCCTCATTGATTTAACCTTTACAATTTAACATTTCTAAATTAGCATCAAATACGTACGCGACAAAAGGACGAATAACTCAATATAACGCCAAACGATTTCAATTATTCATTTAAAAAAACAGACGAATTGGAAACTCTTTTTTTGAAGTCGGGGACTTCATATACATGAACCAATGTGAATTATTTCGATTACGAATTACGAATTCGAAGATGAGATGTAAATGATTTGTAAAGAAATTTTAATAAAGTTTTATTATTATTTATTACTTACGAGTAAATCCACGGCTCTGTTGAATTGTGGTTTCAGACGACTTATGCCGTTAATTGAATGGTTTTTGTTCGAATCATCCTTAAACTATGCCTTACAAGAATATCGATTAGCTGTTATTTATTTTATTTTTTTCTAATTAATGAAGTCACTCACCCGACGAATATTTTTTTAACTGTATAATGGTAATAAATCGTAACGAGTAAACATTTATTTTAAAAACCTGACCTAATAACATTTTATATTATTCATAGTTCTATTTGAATCATCACCGGCTCAAATGAAAACATGTGAAAAATCTGGGCCGATGTGTCACTCCATCGGTCACCGAGATCAAACATTTTGACATTCCAAGGCTGGAGAGCATCAGTCACTATCTCCAGAAAATAACACAACATATAAAAACGTTGGTATAGGTGTATATTTTGTAACTCTAAACTCTCGTTAATCTTCACGTAAACACGTTCTTTAACGTGAATCATTTTTATCCTGTGAAATTATTTTCGACGTTCTCTTAAGTAGTAACAATTCGGTACCGAAATAAACTTTTATCACATTACAAACCATTATTTGAATGTTTTTACTTCGAGACACATAATGTTTTGCCAATATTTAACTCGCCTACCGAAAACTACCAAATACAATAAAGCATTGTTCAAACGAAAAAATTTATGGCCCACGTAGGAGTTCTGTTTTTGAAGTGACGAAATATTTTGTCTAGACATTGCAATATGCTACATCCGTCACTTAATATGTTTAAGTATTAAAACATACTCCTTAAGTATGTTTCTAGAGACTTAAAAAAGGAATTTTATTACTATATACATATAGATGGAGATAACGAAGTTTTCTGTCGTGAGGTCTAAAGCACACTGGTTTTTTTAATCTACAATTAGTGTAATGTATTTAAAACAAATACAACCCGCGATTACAAACCACAAACATTACAATAGTAACAGAACGACATTCTAAGCAACAATCCATATTCCTGTTAACGGTGATTCGATCAGTGATGTCATGGGCCCGACCGTTCATTGCCAATTGTCCCACTTTACAACAAAACTCGTGTTAGCATTTACTATTTCCGAGGAGCCACTGCACGTCCTTGTGTCAGTCTAACCTCGACACTCACGAGTGACGACAACATCGTACATTTCGTAGAAAATGATCCCGCTCCGACAACCATGAATTTTATTTATAGGTCGTAGTTAATGTTGTCGGTTCATTATGCTAACAATATGCCGACAAGTAATTCCACGGGTCCAGTTTCAATAATAAATATAAAATATAACACTTCATATAAAATAAAGTTCTTTTCAACCGACTTCAAAAAAGAAAGAGGTTCTCGATTCTTCTGTATGTTTTTTTATGTTTACCTCACAACTTTTTTTTAATTTATTATATTTTATTACGATTGATACAGTAATACAACACCCTGAAAACAATACACGAAGGTTTAAATTTTACGGTACAATCACTTACAGGTAACCACAACATTTAACACAAAAGTACATTTTTTCAATTGAAGTAAATTAACTAAAAGATAAATTTAAAATGAAAATGAAAATTAATTTTAACTTTCGACTGGGTAAAGCGATTTTGATGATTCTTTTTTTTATTTGAAGGCTGGTCCCGTGTGGTCCAATTTCAATTTGGTTCAATTCTGACAATGAAATCCTCATCGATTTAACCTTTACAATTTAACATTTCTAAATTAGCATCAAATACGTACGCGACAAAAGGACGAATAACTCAATATAACTCCAAACGATTTCAATTATTCATTTAAAAAAAACAGACGAATTGGAAACTCTTTTTTTGAAGTCGGGGACTTCATATACATGAACGAATGTGAATTATTTCGATTACGAATTACAATTTCGAAGATGAGATGTATATGATTTATAAAGAAATTTTAATAAAGTTTTATTATTATTTATTACTTACGAGTAAATCCACGGCTCTGTTGAATTGAGGTTTCAGACGACTTATGCCGTTAATTGAATGGTTTTTGTTCGAATCATCCTTAAACTATGCCTTACAAGAATATCGATTAGCTGTTATTTATTTTATTTTTTTTCTAATTAATTAGGTCAGTCACCCGGCGAATATTTTTTTAACTGTATAATGGTAATAAATCGTAACGAGTAAACATTTATTTTCAAAACCTGACCTAATAACATTTTATATTATTCATAGTTCTATTTGAATCATCACCGGCTCAAATGAAAACATGTGAAAAATCTGGGCCGATGTGTCACTCCATCGGTCACCGAGATCAAACATTTTGACATTCCAAGGCTGGAGAGCATCAGTCACTATCTCCAGAAAAATAATATTTCATAACTCGCATCTGAGTTATTTATAAGGCTATAATCTTTTAGATAATGATCGTAGGCCGTTTAGAGATAATCTGTAATCTTTGATCTTCGTTAAATAGCGTCTCTCTGCTTAAAAAATACGTAAAAAATTTGTTTGCTTAAAAGACAGGTCAATGAAAATTATATTACATGTTTTCAAGATCAATTTTTTTAAAGGAAGCTAGCAATATTTTTTTAACATGCTTTGCTTGTTAACCATTCCATCTAAGTTTAAACTTGTGTTAGAGGATGGTTCACGTCAATAGTCGAATGGTGGATTCGAACCTAATTACGATTTGCAGGCCGTACGCTAGACCATTAGGCTATTGACGTTGTTAACATTAAAATTATTAACATTGTTCTTTTCTTTCCTTTTACAAAAAATGCTAGCAATTTTTGACATTATTTTTAATCATTCCAACTATTAAAATTTTGCGTAAATTATATTGATTTTAACGTAATGATTTTTTTGTCACCAGGATCGGGAAAGCAACCTTTCAGTGCCAGCTCGCTGGGAGGACAGGAATCTGCGCAACTATCTCAACAAACACGACGTTGGTAAGTAAACGATTAAACAATTACAATAACAGCTATAAGCTGCGGTAGCCCTGTATCTAGGCGGTCGCCACCGGTGCAGGAACCAATGAATTTGTTTATTCAATTTTATGTACTGATTTACCACGCGTTCAGGGGTGATGGAAAACCATCGTGAAGTAACTCACATGTGTTAAAAAATTCTGAGACACATTAAGTCTGCCAATCCACAATAGGTCCAACAGTGGGACATGTGTCTATATATATGGGCTGTAAATTTAATACAAGCTATTTTCCTTCCACCAGTATCGAAGAGATAGTTGTCGTTAAGAGGAATAGACGACGGCAGGCATGACGATATTATAAATAATGATATTGTGCAAAGAATATATTATTATCTTATTTATTAAAAAATTGTAATTTAAAGCGTTTTCCGTCTGATTTTAATTATTAGTTATAAATTCATAGATTTATTTATTTATAGATTTCTGTCCCGATATACAAAAAATAAGGGCACAGTATCTCGCAGGGTAGTGTTTGATTTTAGATTTAATTTTATCACCAGTTCTAGTCCCGCCGAAAGCTAGCCCAAATGATTCAAAGATAACCGTCGTTCTTACATTGTTGTGGTTTTATTGAAATTATTTCACCAACAGAAAAGGCAAGCCGATGGATCGGCGGTATCTACGACTACGGGGCTCGCTCCTGGAAGTGGGGTGGAGAACTGCGTCAGATGCACTACCAGTCCTTCTCCAAGATGAAGAAGCTGTCCCCGGAGGACCTTAAATGGAACTGTATCGCTATGATGCCGGAACTGCTGTACAGGTAAGACCTTCGGTTTTAAAACTCGCCAATTTAATAATGATCTTCAACTACGACATTACCGCTCAAACATGCTAGAACGTGTGTTTTATAACTGGTTTTAGGGATTGTTTAGGTTAACCAACAACTACCAGTGATATGATATGATAATTATATTTATTTATTTAAGAGACTTAATGCCAAAAGGCATTCTCTGCCAGATTACTTTGAGGTTGCGTAGACAAAAGTAACGACTGCAAACTTAGAGAAAAGAAGAAAAGGTTATAAAGTAATAAACATACACAAATGTATAACATCATAAAATTAAAAACAAAAATCAAAAATATATAAATATACATATCAATAAGATAAAAACAGGACCGTAATAATCGTCTATCTTTTCTTTGTTTTTAAATTACCTAAAGAACTGAACTTTAAAACGTCCGAACGTTAATAATACTATCAAAAAATATATAATTAAGTCTTGTAAATTTGGCGATTTAACGCGTCGCGTTGAGCACGCAATGTTACTTACAGTACTTAAGTTACAGTCATCAAGTTAAAGGACGAATAATAATATATTATTTTTATTTGTGCAAAAGGGCAATTGTTTTATATTACTATATATAAGGTCAAAGGCGTACAAAATGGTCGAGCACTTGCTTTGAAATAAGAAAAATTTAGTATTAGAATTTGAAATTTCAAAATGTTTAAACAAAAATTATCAACTCAATCTGGTCCAACAATTATATCTACATGTTTATATGGTTTATTTACTGTTCAAATATAATACAGGCTGTACCCAGATCACGACAAAATATAAATACAACATAACCCTTAAATAAATGTAATAGTATAAATACATATATAACTACATATAGGTGAATATAAAACTATTACGAGAAGGCATAGTTCCAGCTGTACGTACGTTTGGTGGCAAGCATTTATATATAAATATAGTTATTATTCTCGAAAGTTTTCTGTGTAAACATCAATTGAATAATTTCTTTATATATTAAAGAAGTATATAAAGGTTTGTCGCATGCGGTATTCACCTTTGTTTACCAACAATTAGTTTTAATTAATATGTATACATGGTATGAAGATATTATGTTGCCAACATATTATTTACCACTGGCGAATCTTAATAAACACATACAGTCTTACAAATAAAAATGAGTTATAACATATTTATTCCACCCTTAAACAGGAATAAATTAAGGATAAGCTGAGAATAGTTTACCACAAATAAATCCGGAATAACTATGGTTTATCTATACTTCCTTTACGTCATAATACACGAATTGGCAACAGCGCAGTCAAAGAGAAACCATACTAAAAAAATAATTGCAGTCTATGTAGTAGTGTAGTAATGTATCTGTCAATGTGTGGCGGTTATAAAAATATTCTATAGTCTAAGATAGAAGATAATCCACTTGCACGCTTGTCCATAGTCTCTTACCTTTCAAATAAATGGTCTAGAAATATTATACCACTTTTAGAAAACCGATATTTTAATCGAAACTAATCATCGACATATAAATGAAAAAGGTTTTCCCATCTTTTAAATATTTTTTTTTTCTGATGAGTCTGAATGATATTTATTAAGTCATTTACTGTTTCTACTTCCTCCATTGACCTTAATTCCATAATAAGTAAATTTTAATGAGCGAACACAAACACAAATCGTGGTATTTTAAATGTTATACTGGACTTAAACAAGGGTGTACGTCGTTATAACTTCGGAATAACGATTGTATGAACAAAACGTCAACGTTATACCAGGTATAACGTATTCTTGGTTTATTAGTACAAATTTTGGTTATTCTTAATTTATTCCTAAGTTTATCTTTATATTATATCACGTTTATTTGTAAGGCTGATAAACATTTATATAGAATGTCGTCTGAAATATATTTCGTTATCAACAAAAAAAACTTTCTTAGCTATTTAATAACAGTATTGGATAGATTATAAAAACACAGATTACAACTGTAATAATTATAACACATTTCTCAATTCAGATATTAATCTAGTCTGGATAGAGAGCAATAAAAAACGATATTGATCTTAAAGCAAATAAATCAAATCATTCCTGCGGGGAAAGCAATTAAGAGTCGTTATTGCAAAACTTTTAACATTACGTTCCACTATTTAAGTATAGTCACCGAATTAACGCGACTAATGTTAAGTTCGTGACAAAAGCAGCATAGGGGAACAGAGGGTCATTGTGGGCGACGAAATAAGCTGGAGCCACGGGCGGCAATCTGTGACCCTAAACTTCGGAATTCGAAGTATAATTCGTTTAGTAAAATGACTACGCCGTATACAAAGTAAAAGCAGAAGCGGATAAAACGGATAGGATTTTAATCGTCAATATTTAAAATTTTAATGGTTTTTGGATTCGAATCCACCATTCGACTATTGACGTGTCTATCACCTAACACTAGCCTAAACTAATTTGAAATGGTTAACAAGAATGTAACAAATAAAAAATTGTCAGCATTTTAAACTAAAAACGATACTTTTATTTAATACGTATTTAAGACGTAGACCATTCGACGAGGCTTTTTGTTGTGATCAATTCTATACCAATAATAATTTAGGATAATTTTTTGTAAAAACCATTCTTAACCGGAGTTGCTGGAGTCAGTCGGTCACTTCTCCTCCCAACACCAACGCTTCCCAAAGTGGCATTTATAGTTAGTGTAGCTTTTGAATTTCATGGAAAAGCAACCGACCGAGTCGTGGATCGTCCGTCCGTCGGATCGGAATGCTTGTGCCAAGTTACTAATGTTCAGGCTAAGCGAAGTTATAGCTTTTTTTTGTTTACTGGGGAGAAATCTTCAAAAAGATACCCCGCCTTCTAGGGGCAAGGCAGCGGTTATGTGAGGCTTTTACCTATTAAAACTCCCCTGGTGGCCCTTCCTCGGTGCATGGTGAGGGGCTCCGGGTACTCCAGAGGAACGCACGGGCCAGCCGATATCCCCTTCTTCCCGGGTCCACCTTGGCGGACGACAAAGAATCCTACCCTTATCGCCCCGTGAACCCGAGACCACTTTTATGCAGGGGATACCATAGTCATATTCTACGAGCTCAGAGCTACAGGGCTGAAGGGAACTTATAGCTATGCTATCTCTCAATCCGGTGAAACAGTCAAAGTCGGCTTCTCTGGCTAACTATGTAGGGTCAAAAAAAAGTTTTTATTTTTGACCCTACATAGTTTATTCATATTTATTCACCAATATTATTTTGTTTATAAAACGCTTCTGCTTACTTCTTATTCGGTTTCCAAAATTTATAACGAACGATGGTTTGCGAAACCGATTACGCTTAAACAAAGATCCATACCGCGAATTGCTATAAAAGTTTTACGAGGTGCGGTGGCCACGGTGAAATTGGATTATGCCGACCCATTGTGCTGCCGTCCCCTAAAATCCTTAACGCAGATGGTGCTGTGACTTGGAAACTTATTTTAGGATTATCGACGGCTGTTTCAGAGGGCCATCGATCTGATTTGATGGGGGATATTGAAGTGTCCGAATAATAATAGTCAATATTACATTTTACTAAAACTTTATATATTCGTAACAGTCTTTATTACACGAAATCAAAAGATTTCGTCCTGAGTGATACGATCCACCATATATCAGAATAGCCTCCTATTTTTTATCTTTAAACATTGTAATAAATTATAAAATATCTGAAAATCAGATAGTAGGTCCATTTTATGAAGAAATTCTGACACAATTACGTTTCTAATCTATACATATATGACTAGCTACGGCCCACGAAACTACTTAAAATCAAGTCAATATCGGCCCAGCCGCTCCAGATATTAGCCGGTACAGACAGATTTTTAAAAAAAATATTTTGATATATGTACCGTATATGCGTACATATGGCATGTAAAAAAAATATTTTAATATTATAAACAGACACTCAAATTTTATTTATTTGTATAGATCGATTTTAGATGCTTACGAGTACTGTCACTAACGGTAACAAGCCAGATCTAGAATCGGCTTAAGTATCGAATTCTGGCGCGTCCGATAGTGACGAGTTACAAGTAATTAATATTAATGCATGCACCGTTAGTATAACTCGCCCTGATCATGACGATTTTGGTGTTGGTGGTGACCACCAAAAATATTTTTCAACCGAAAACACTGTCGATTGCACAAACAAAAAAGATTAGAACGATGTTCCTTATTATAAAAATATTAATTTCAAAATTTATTCGAGATATAAAAATTTCAAGTATATTTTTATTGAAAAAATTAAAAAACCTTCTTTACAAATTTCGCATAACACCTTTATTTTATTTACGATGATTAATAACAATATATAATTAATATTAGCGCTATTTATTAAAAAGTTGAGAAAATTAAAAAAATTCAAAATCAAAGTCAAATTTAAAAATCTTATGCTTTTATTTAACGTACAGACATTTTTTGTCGGCTAGGGTTCCCCATTTACTCCCCATAAGGAACTTTGTTCCAAAAATACAAACGAACTACACACTTCCTGTTTTTAACGTCAGTTAAAAACTTAAGCACCGATAGAAAACAATCATTTACCGTTATACCGCAACGTGCAAAGGTGGGGTACAAAGTTGACGGTATCATGAATACTTGGTGAACGGTTCAAGGCTACAGGATCAATTGCTACGTCGTCGTGAGAGCAATCGTTACTGCATGAATATAAATTTATGTTGAAGTCAAGCGAATTGACTTCTAAATCACACCTATTTAGATGCTCAATCAATAGATAGACTAGTATGACTAATGATGATTTCATTGAACAGCCTGTTGCTAACAGGGTGACGTTAAAAAGTTCTTTAAATACATTTCTTTATAGCGTAACGTTGTGCAAATAATTATTTTAACAAATACTGTGACAACTGCGCGTCCTTTCTTTTTTTTTTTGAACATCCTCCGGTACCCTGGGTGGGCCCGGAGGGATGTGTGGGACTCGGCCTGGGCAGCCCATACCCACTAAACCTACCGCGAATGTCATCAGCCGTTATGAGCGGGGTGTCCCGGATCTGTCAGCGACGGGATACCCCAACGACCGGCCGGTCCCGACAAAGACCGGACTTCACCCTCAAAGAGGACTTCTCCGGCGCTCAGAGAAACCCCGACGACGCCGAAGCATGCTGGGGCCAGGTTCCCATCCTGGCCCCGCTTCGGAACAACTGCGCGTCCTCGCTATCTTTATTACAAAATAATTAGAAGTCAGATTACGAACTAACAATAAGGTTCAGATCATCACTAAGATATCATTGGAAGTAGTTATTATTCATAACAATCGCTGGGTGTCATGTGTTGCCAGCTAACACTAAGCAACCATATTATAGACGTATTTTATAATTTTGATTGAAATTGATTTTCTAGGTCTAACGTCAAACTCATTGACTTACTGTTTGTTGACATCCACTGAAGTATACTTTGCATACCCTATATACCCGGATAAAACGATATTTTATGAAATGAAACTAAGCTAGATCGATTTATCGCTTCCGAAATACCCTGCATGCATATAAAAATCTTATGTATATACAAGAATTGCTCATTTAAAGATATATAAAATCTTACCGTAGAGGATGCCGGAGCTGATCTAGGCTCCGATTCTGGCTCGCCCCGGGTTTAGGCTGACAAAAAGAAGATATATTTTTATGAAAATGATTTATCTAACATACATTCGTATCTCTTGGCAGCATACCGGCATCATACCTTGCTGCATCAGTATTGTATTAAGTCTAACATATAACCATGTTGTCTGAGATTTGTGAGTAGCTTAAATATTATTCACATACGGTCAGATAAGAACAAAGATGTGACTGATCACTGAATGACGTCATTGTGCTATACGTATAATAATAAATATATATATATATAATAATAATTAATTTACTGAAGTAATTTAATATATCCTTTCTTTTCTTCTCATATCAGGTCTTCTTTAACTTCATGCTTGATAATACAATTAATTTGTATTTCTTCATTAGAAAAATGAAACTGTTTGATGGAATATGCCCACAACGAAATCTGAGAGTTGTACAACTTAATTTTTTGATAAAATACAATTTTGAAATCATTGCGAACGACTCAGAAATGATTGGATTGTCTTGTACTAAATGGCTTTCGACCTAGATCATTCATCGAAATATTCAATGTACCCTCTTCAATTAATTAATGTATTTTTTTTCAGATGGGCGCCGCGAAGCTGCATAGAAGCGAGACAATACATTTGTCAAACTAAACTGCGCAAGGTGGCCAAGTCAAAACTGAAGGTTCTCCAGCGACGTTGGGGGCGAATGGGCAAGATCAACGCGATCACGGCACCCAGCGTTAGCAGAAAGGACGACGACCCCAGGAACAATGACATCGCAACCAATCTAGTCGACAACCCGAAATCGTTCGACATTCGCCGCGGAAACGAACACAAACCGAACCCCATTCGAAACAATGCGACACCCAACGACCTGAAACCGAATGAGTTGAGAAAGAGAGCTAGGCCCAATACACATAGACGGCTCACAAGACCATTCCCTGGGTACGTATAATCTTTGTTCATTATGTATACTACTTGGATAGTCGGCTTTGCTCGGTTTTTGTTTGCTAACATGCTTTTTGGAAATTATATTTAGATACAAATAACATAATGATGAATAATTATTATCGATCTTACCAACAAGACATAATATAATTTAAAAGTTAAAGATAAAGTTATAGCTTATATGTATATTCTGTAATGTCCCACTGTTCGGCAGAGGCCTTCTCTGTAAAGAGAGTATGGGTGTAATCCGCTACGCGACCCTAGTGCGGATTGGCATACGTGTATCCTCATGTTTTCCTTTACCGCCAAGCCCGTGGTAAATCTGCACTTAAATTTGCGACAAACAAATTCATTGGTGCCGACATCGGAGATCGAACTCTGGTTGCTAGCGTACTACACAACTTTAAGCGACCGCCCGGACACCGTGCTACCACGATTCCATAAGTAAACAATTGATTTTCCTGGTCAATCCAAACAGTAATTGGCTTAGTGTTACTTAAAAACGATTTTAGCAAGTAGCTTTAGTGTCGATACTCGTTAGCTCCCAATTAAAAAATAGTATATCGTCGTCACGTCAATAGATGTCCTGCAGATGTATATTTTTCAGTTATATTTATTTGTATAAACTGAAAAATATGTATTTAAATGTTTAAGTTGACTATCGATAAAACAATATTTCTAAAAATAATCCTACATACATTGATCGTCCATCCAGTTACAAATATCACTCACTATTAGTCACATACTATATATCCAAAATGCATCCGATTGACTTTAAATTTACCATTCATTTATCACTCATTTCACATTGTAAACGCTCACTAAGAACGGAAATAGCATAAATCCTAACAAAATCGGA
Organism: Meandrusa payeni; assembly: GCA_029286785.1. NCBI lineage: Eukaryota > Metazoa > Arthropoda > Insecta > Lepidoptera > Papilionidae > Meandrusa > Meandrusa payeni. The sequence continues at coordinate 14,674,326 of JAGSMX010000004.1, forward strand.
TATTTTCATCTTTTAACACACCCCGCCACTGTAACTGTCACCACTGACACACTTAGATGGCGGCTTATCGTGTATGTTGCCATAGTGAACATAAAATGTTAAAAATAAGTTTAATTCTTGATAACTAATATTGCTTACACAAATTTTATTGATTTTTTAATTAAATAATTTATTTGTTTGTAAAGAAACATTTTTAAAATTGATAAAGCCACACTTTAACTATTATTATAATTTATTTTCCATAGATGTAAAATATTTATCTTAAGATGTGGTGTAAGAATGGGAGAGTTATTAATCAGATGCCTCTTATAAGCCAATGATGATAATGAAGTTGTATGTATGTATTTAAGGTGTATTTAGATAGATTCCGCAATAATGTTCTGTACTCAGTGGACTGAAGTGAGCTAGTACAAATATATAATAAGCAAACATCAACGTATATACCTTTTTTTTGAAAGAGGGGAAATCTTCAGCAAGATACCCCGCCGGGTACTTACCCACTAAATCCCGGTGGCACTTCCTCCAGCGAAACGCACCAGAGCCCTATGTTCGAAGCTCGCACGTCCTGTGGGAGGTAAATCCCTGTCCCGTGAACCCGAAGCCCCTTTTAGTCGCCTTCTACGACAGGCAAGGGATACTGTAGCTTTATTCTACGAGCGAACATATGGACAAGATAGAACATATGGATGGCTGGCCGGTATACTGTATACTTAGTGTTGCTCTCAGTACTGATATAATTTTTTATGTGTTTATTTTAGAAGTTTGCTTTATTTTAAACATTAAAAGGTTTTAAAAATATAAAGTTATAATTATTTTCATTAGCTACAATTATTAAACTTGTAAGGGATCATACTCAACATAAACGTTTAATTGTATCTACTATTGGAAACACTTCTTTCACGATAAAATTCGCCAGTCATTCTTATGGGATATTATGTAAACGCAATATTATCGTGTTTCGAGTATACGATTAGTTCAATATTTATGTATTAGCATATCATTTAGATCTTCGTTCTTATTTCAGTTACAAATGGAATCGCCACGATCCGGAAGCTTCGTTCCGTTACAACTCGGAGCTGCTGCGATCCGGACGCACAGGACTCAGCCCGCAACAGATCAAGAGTCACCTTGCTCGGCTGCAACGTCTACGAGACAAGCAAATCCTTCGCCGCAAACGTCTCCATGATAAGGACGATTGGCTGGTCAACGACGCCAGTAAACCCGTGTTGGTTCACACCCACGCTAGGACATATACTGTTGATAATAACATTAGCGCTTTACATCCAAAGACTATTGTCGAAGAGTTCGATATGATGCCGCCACTACCATCTATCGCCCTGCCCCGCGCTGTTGGTGCTGGCTAATTACTTATTACTCATTTCAAGCTCTGTGGTTTTTTATGTCTTAGATTTACTTTCTGTGCTGCTTTGATTCTTATACTTTTATATAAATTTCATATGCATCTTGTCTCTAGCATTGTAGTATGATGATTTGGTGACTAGTTACGTATATGCTTTCCCTCTATTTCAACGTCTTATCTTATTATGCCGTTCATTATGTCTATGTGTATAAAGGGTGACGAATCTTCCATACTTGCAAAATTTGGTACAGTAGTATTAACGCCTTTATTAATAACGCCTCCGATATAGCTGAGATCCGATATTTTATTTTACACAACCATTTCAAGCCATTCCTCCCGAATGACGACTGTAAAAATGGTTGTATTCGTCTTTCTTATGTGATCAATCATTTTAACATTGATAATATTCGTCCTCTATTTTCTGTTAGATCATGATTAATTTAAATGTATGGAAGTCCCGTCTTTCTTATCATTAGATACCTTTGGTGTAAAAAGTTGTTATATTCTTTCTTCCTATAGTGGCCAGAACGTATTAAAAAGCTTATTAGTGTATTTAATAGCTTTGTGGTCATTAGAAAAATTATCTCGCAAATATGTCTAAATGTTTATCGTCTATTGACGTGATATTCCATTTTTAATCAGTGTATTGCATGAATGAAAATCTCAATGATGTTATTTGTTTATGCGCTTTCATATTCGTAAACTAGGCTAGTTTTCAGTGATTGTCTTAAAAAAATCTTAAAATCGTGTGTCTAAAATCGTAAGCCTTAGCTACCTTTATCATTATAATTGTTAACAATTCTATAATACTTTGAAATTGAAAAAAAATATACGATTTTCTTACTACTGGTAGTACTTACATAGCATAAGTAACATACACTACTAATCATCAGCATCTATGACCTTTTAATAGAATAAGAGACACAGTAGGTCTTAATATTTAATAATATAAATCTAGCTTTGAATGGATAAATGTGTTAAAATGCATATTTATGAAAAATAACTAGTCAGTAAGATTATGTGGAAATACCAGTAAGTATTTCTTAACACACAAAATGTATGTTAAATATAACTTAGAGATTGAAAATTGATCGCTTTCAAATTAATATTTAACATTCTCTCATCGCTTTAAGTGTAATTTGATAAAGATAATATAATTAACAAAATAAAATGTGTCGTACACTTTATTGGCATTTGGCTTCGTCTTATACCATAGTATTAATTAGAATTTTACGTTCCAACTTGTGTGTTGTTAAGGTTAAATTAATGAACTTATGTATTAAGTGCCAACATCTTAGTCCTCGCATTTAAATCACGAAATCATATTTAGATACAAGAATGTTCACTACACCTTCAGTTGTTCCCTCTGAGGTCCATGCGTATTTAAAATGATATCGAATCTCTACGAGACATTCTCTCTGTTAGTTGCCGCATAGTCTACATGAGCCAGGACATTTCTAACGCTTTGGGGGCGTCCATAAATTACGTGAGGTATTTAAGGGGGTCGAGTCAAATCTCATCTAATCTTACGTTGGAGAGAGGGGGATTGAAACAAAAAATAAATTATACTATTTTGGTCCATTTATTCCAAATTGTACATGCTTAAGATTTAATCTTAAACGTAATCGTTTGTTTTTTTCTTTTTACAATAACAATCCAACGCGTTTACGTAAGAAACTCACATTTTGAAAAATCTCACGTGAGATTGGGAGATGGGTGAGGGGGTTGAATAAAATCTCACATCTCACCAGGGGGGGAGGGAGAGGCAGAAAATTTTAAAAAACACCTCACGTAATTTATGGACGCCCCCTTTTCTCTATGGAGGGTCTATCTGGGCCTCCACTTTACATCAGTTGAGTTTGTGCCAAAGCAAATTTGTCTCTAAGTCTAAGTTGAGTGTATAATTCAGATAACCCTGCCTGATTGTTATTCACGCTAGTTTAAAAAACGTCCAAAATAATATCTTTGTGTTCTGTCATGAGTATTGTGAATTGACTTGACTTGAACCACATTCCAACGTGGCTGTTCCGAGATGTATTTCATCATATTTATTCATCAACGATGTTAGATATTAAATGTTTCAATTGAATTAGCTTTATATCATGTAAACGTTCGTTGAATGTGTAATTTAAGTAATACTTAATTGTTTTATAAAATCAATCATACTTGTAGTGAGAACAATCAATCGATAGAGCGATAAATCTAGATATGGTTTCGTTTATAATCTTATATTTATTGCATGGAAAGTTTTATTTTCTATGTTGTTATATGCTTGGCTGCATTTGATTATATATTGTCAATATAACGATGAAGCTATTTGTAAGTTTAGAGGAACCAGTGAAAAGGGGTCTTAAGGTCTGTGTCCACTAAGGAGTCGGTACACTCGATTTACTACCCCAGCGTGCGCTGGCCTTAAAGATAACCTAAACTACTTAACAAGCTAACATTTTGGTTTCTAATACGACATCCACCGTTTTGTAAGAAAATTATTTTCTAGTATTATTTTCTTACCTCCATAGTTTTAATTACGAAATATCATAATTATCCAAACAAATTAATTTATTCTCATCTATCAATCTTGTTTTTTTATATTGTATATGATTAATTTAAATTTGTACAGAATCATTGAATGTCGTCGTTGTGTCATATAGAAACGAGTAAATTTTGTTTCTCCTTATTTATATTTACTTATACATTTGGAATGTAAGTGAATAAAGAAATGTATGAATGCAGTTTTGTTTTATTTACGACAAATAATAAAAGCGCCATCTATACCTGGGTAGCAAAATACGTAGAATTCAAAGTTCACTACTGAAAGTTGTAAACATTGAGAAAAAGAAAAACACATTGACATACATTAGAATGTGCGAGAGTGTGTGTATAAACTTTGATTTATTTTTTATTGGAGAATGGTAAAAGCATTACTAACCGACATGCCGAGGGTGGTGCAGATCTGATCAGTCCAACAACTCGGGATTGGGCCTCTACAGGATTGTACAGAACACCCCTTGACGTCTGTCTACACCGCTCGAAGACGGAACTGGGAGTTTTTTTTTATTTTGTACGTTATGTCAATTCTCCTTCTTAAAGTGCCTCTCCGACTAGCTAAGGTTGGCAGTCAGTTCACCATATGTCTCTCTCTGTCTTTTGCAAGGCGAAATAGATGGGGAGCATTCTCAATTCCGGCCCACTCGCTGATGTTATGGACCCATGATTTCCTTTCACGAGCAGTACTTCTTTTACTAACGACTTTGCCCATCAAGATAAGCTTAAGGAGGTCATCTTATAGGGTTTTTTAAGGTACCAAAACAAATGCATTTAAACACAAATGAAAAATCTCACCTGAAATAAAGTCCTGGACAAGGCGCGCTAGCTTATTTATTCTGCTCTTGAAAATACGCACATTGTAATCGGAGGGAAAGACAGACGCAAGCAAACTAGTCCAGTCGTTTGCTGTACGAATAATGAAAGACGAAACAAAGCGCTCCGTTTGGTGTAATGTCTGTTCGAAAGAAACAAATCAATTGTTGGATTCATATGTCCTCCTCCGCTTTATTCTTAATAAGTATAATTTATGCATATAAATAATATATGCATAGTAAAATCGTGCGAACTCCATATATTAGCCCGGGGTCAACGCCTGGCAAATTTGATTCGACGGCACGCTGCGAGATGCCGCGATATTGTCGCCATGACAACCGGCGCCAAACATCCAACAACCTGTGCGGTATGCACGTAGACAGCGTGACGTGGACCGCTATACACGAGGAAATATCACAGTTTTATTACTCCATTATTTTACAAAAAGTAAATTATCCCATACCGACCACCGAGAGCGTAAATGCCAGCGAATTTTTTCTAACCAGAAGATACCAGGAACTCCTAACTAGTCGTGACTTCATAGCGTTAAATGTCTCATTCGATTCGTAGTCGGTTTAGTTATTTAATTATGTCAGGGCATGAAATTATTAAAAGTTACAGCCTTTATATATATAATATATAGGTCCCACTGCTGGACACAGGCCTTCTCTGTAAAGAGAGTATAAGGGCAAAGTCCACCACGCGGCCCTAGTGCGGATTGGTAGACTTCACATGCCTTAGAAAAAATTTCTAAGACATGTAGGTTTCCTCACGATGTTTTCCTTCACCGCCGAGCGCGTGCTTAATTAGCACATAAAATTGCAACAGCAAATTTATTGGTGCCGGCACCGGGGATCGGACTCGGGTTGCTAGCGTACTATGCAACAAGAGCCAACCGCCTGGACACTGAGCTACCACGGCTCTAAATGAAATTATTTAAGGGCTATAATAAAATAAAAATAAATAAATGTTAATAACTGGACCAGCCAAGTCATAATGAATGAAACTACGTAATGCAGGAATTTTTAGAGGAAACCACATTTACGCACGTGACACTGTGACACTTGCGATTTTTTTCTTCCCGAGTCCACGGCGGACGACAAAACCCCCACCCTTGTCGCCCAGTGAACCGGAGGCCCCTTTTAGTCGCCTTCTACGACAGGCAGGGGATACCGTAGTCTTATTCTACGAGCCCAGAACTGCAGGGCTGGACGATTGTAGCTTAGCTTAACCAGATAATAAAGAGCCGGTTGGGCAACGGGATGGCAGGGAAAAATGAAGCCATAATTCCAAGCATCTGTGCCGTTCATATCCTGTACAAAAAAGTAAGATTTTAAGACTACTGTAATTTGACATACTTTGTAAATTTTTCAAATTTCCGAGGGCGCCCGAGAAGGTCGAACCACGACTCGGTCGTTAGTTATTTTCCGGATAAACTAATTGGGACAATCTAAGCTAAGCTATTATTTCAAAGAAACTGCTCGACAATGTTGTACGCCTTTGACCTAATATATACTAATATAAAACAATTGCCCTTTTGCACAAATAAAAATAATATATTATTATTCGTCCTTTAACTTGATGACTGTTACTTAAGTACTGTAAGTAACATTGCGTGATCAACACAACGAATTGCGTTAAATCGCCAAATTTACAAGAATTAATTATATATTTTTTGATAGTATTATTAACGTTCGGACGTTTTAAAGTCAAGTTCTTTAGGTAATTTAAAAAACAAAGAAAAGATAGACGATTATTACGGTCATGTTTTTAACTTATTGATATGTATATTTATATATTTTTGATTTTTACTTTTTTTCTCTAAGCATGCTTACTCTGTTTATACACAACTCGAAGGTAGACTGGCAGAGAAAGCTTGCCTTTTTGTACACTTTTATTATGTGCAAATAAAGATTAAATAAAAAAATAAACAATCTAGTACAAATCATCTGTGGTAATGCAAATGGCAAATAATTTCAATGAGGAAAAATGCTTTGAAATACGAGCAATTTGACTTACGTACATTATTACAGTACGTAGGTTACGGAACGAATTAAACTCGTGTGTCGAGGTGTCACTGATAAACAGGTTGTAACTTATACTTGTACAAAATTGATATGTTCTAATTGTTACTAAATTAGAAGATATATCTGTAAGCGATCGTCCGTACATCGTCAATAATAATAATATGAAAAGAACATTTTATAAATATAAATAACCGAGTCCGGAATACCGGATTCAGAGGTGATTCACAGTTGCCACAGTACACGGTGGTGATCACACCGGTATGACGTAGCCCTAGATAATAAGGAACTAGCACGCGATATGTCTATCGTTCACACAACTTATAACTTATTCATTGGATAACAAAATACGTAAGCTTACATTAGATTCATTCATCCTTCAAAAAATTGTTATAGTATGACATGTGGGTTAAGACCATACATATAATATGATGTCATACACCCGGTGTTTTTAATCACGATCCCAATGTAGGGGCAAATAGATCACCCCTGGTGGTGGACACGTACATAATACCAGAGGAATTACAGTAGCTTTACCTTTGTTTTCAGACCACCTCACTGGCCGTGTGAAACGTAGTCAACATAAATCGATCAAAAATCATGTATATCAATATGTCTTCCATAGAAAACGATGTAATTTTATACCCCCTGCCCAGCTACATATATTAAATATCATATAAAAATAACATTTTTCGATAGAACCTTTTTGACTCTTTTTATGACATAAATATGACACAGATTAGCCAGAGAAGCTGGCCTTGACTGCTTCACCGGATTGAGAGGTGGCATTGCTCTTCTAGTCGCTTAGCCTGAACTTCTATCGCTAGTAACTCAACACAATGGTCTCCCCCACTGAGGGGTAACCGTGGCTTGCACGGTTACTATAGCTTCTTACCGTTCCCCCCCGAAGGGTTCTCGGCTTGTCGCGCCGGAGGGGCTCAGTAACCGTGGAGTGGCCCCCAACACCCTCGGTGAAGCGAAGAGGAACCCACACGCCGGCCCGCGTGGAAGGGCCGGCCGAGGCGGCAGCACCTGGCGGGCTTTTGGAGTCCGCCACGAGTGTGTCGGAGGGCTGCGGGAGGCGGTTGTCCGCCGTTAGTGGCCGGAGTGGAGTCGCGGGGGAAGAGGAGTGTTGGTGTTGCGTTGCCACTCGCCCTATCCCCCGCGACTAAGCGGTGCCGCACCGCGGTTGCGGCGTGGTGGGGCTTCGGCGGGAGGGGCGACTCTCCTGCCGCGGCCGTGTGGTCGGCGGCGGAGCCAAACATCTTATCCGCCGCTGGGGGCTGGGAAGGCGAGGTGGGAGCTCGTATTCTCGGCCCCCAAGGCCTCCAGGTGATGGACTCGAGGGAGTGCATCACCCGCTTACTGAGGTCGTGGAGGAAGGCGCGTCCTATGTTCCGGCGCGCCTTGTCTGGAGGGCGGTGAGGGGGAGGCTCGTCCTCCCCCGAGACGGGGATGCCGCAAGGCATCCGAGTCGCAGGCGGGGCCGCGGTGCGTGCGTAAGCGATCCCGCAGCCCCGCCAAATGCGACGATGGTGGAACATCTTGTGGGTTTGGTCGGTGAGGGCCCGACATAACTCGTCCTTCCCCCGGGGGACGATTACGCGGTCAGGTACGTTCCCACAAGTAAAACAAAAAAAAAGCTTCTTACCGTTCAGCCCTGTAACTCTGGGCTCTCAAAGATAAGACTACGGTATCCCCTGCCTGACAAAAAGGGGCCTCGAGTTCACTGGGTGACAAGGATGGGGGCCTTTGTCATCCGCTAAGGTGGACCCGGGAAGAAGGCGACATCGACTGGCCCGTGTCGCCTTGCACTGCGAGGGCACAGGGGGGTAGGGAGCAACCTCCCCCCTCCCCCGGGACGTGCTCTCCTTGAGCACAGTGCAGAGGGGCTCCAGTGCGTTCCACTGGAGATCCCGAAGCCTTTCGTCATGCACCCATAACAAACACTAATTAAATAAATACAGATATTATATAATGAGTGTTTCAAATGACTAGAAAATAGAAATGACTAAAACATTCAATTTTGAGTGACACTTGTTAGCCCGGACTCTTTCACTATTTTACTAGATTACGAAGTGGCAAAGCTTATCATGGATGCCCGAGAGAGCTACGACGTAGCTTGCTCTCGTGACAAATCCTAGTCTGTTCAGAGAAATGTTGTTACTTGTCATTATTCAGGCAATAATTTACAAAATATATAAAAAGTTACAAACATGGACTGCCTAACGCCTGTTTTGAATGGTTAGCAAAAAAGCACGGTTGTCCAATCTAGGCGTATGATGTTAAAAATTTTGTAGGGTTCCCTTGCGCTCAAAATTTTTGAGCTTATTTTTTTATTTCGTACCAAAAGTTCACATAATTCAATTCAAAATTTAAATTCAGCAATTTAAACTCACTGTTGAAATGATTCCACAAGTTCACACAAGATATATCACACTTTATTTCTATAATACTAGCAGTTCTTTTTCCTTTATCGTTTCCAATTTATCGAATCATTAGGGACGACTGGGGTCATGGCTCGGACAAATGTTAGCGACATGCATGTGTCATTCTGTTATTGATTTATTGCACATAACCTATATTCAATTCCGGTCGTAATGTATGATGTAAACAATATTATTCATGTGGCAACATTCGGCGTAATTTAATGGCAATACTGGCGCTTTGTCTTTCACCCTAACCAGCCGTGCTATGGCTTAATTTTTTTTTCACAAATATTACCAACATTCTTGTTAACTATTCCAACTAAGCTTAAGCGTGTGCTAGGAGATTGTTTACATCAATATTCGAATGGTGGATTCGAATCTACGGCCTTAAGATTCGCAGACCAAACCCTAAACCATTAGGCTATTAACGCTTTGTTTATATGTTTAGGTCATTATTCAAACGCCTAATAGAACATCAGTACGGAGTCCGCCAATCCGCACTAAGGCCACGTGACGAACTCTTACTATATTCCTAATACTCTCTTCACAGAGAAGTTGTGCCCAACGATGGGAATAAGATTGGTACAGACGTTGGAATTCCCTCGAGAATAATCGATAACCAACTCATGTTTACGACGATAGTTCTAGTAACATTAATTTGAGCGAAATGCATTGTAGCAAGTCCAGGGCCGGACTGACACGCAACGCGCTGCATTCATAAACAAGACAGTGGAAAGGGCCGCGCCGGACCGTCGCTTCCTTAACCTTCAAATAATAAAGGGACGAATAACGATGTCTGCTGCTATGAATATTACAGTAATACTTTTATTAGATTTCTTGCAATCTTCTTCAATTGAGGTGAAAATTTTAATCATGGAAGTGACAACTAATTTTTTCATGAACTTTCAATATAAAAGCTATTTGGACCTACAATAGTAAACAAGTAAACAGATTAAAGATCTAGTAATATAGTTAATTTTTATGTTGACGCAAAAGTTCCAATTGCTCAGATTTGATTGAAATTAATTCTATGGACAGGATATAGGAATAAAAGATAGTCAAAAGTTTAAAAGATAGAGTCGGTAATGACATTTGCACATTACATTTCTTTAACCCAGTGGGGTAGTTCTGATAACTATTCAAGAGTAATAATTAATAACCAAATTAAATATGACATATATTAGTTTAATTTATCAATTACATTTTCAATGAAAAACTTTGTCATGAATTCTCGTGACTGATCGTGTAAGAAAAGGAGTGGCCAGAGGTAAGTAGGCTTGGCCAGACATATGCTTATTCAAGTCTACTTGGGACCTAACGAACGAAACAATCGTAACTTATGTAGCTATGGGGGAGCAGAGAAAGACAACGTGTGTCGCACTTCTAGCTCTTGCTCCTACTGTAATATACGAAACGTAGGTCTCTATCTCTAAATAACTTATATCTCCCTCTCAACTTCCTTTCGCCTTTCCCGATCACACTTTTCGCAACGTATTAAGCTTACTCCACGAGTCAAGTGTGCGATTCCCTTCAATAAATAAAGTAAACAAAAGTAAAACTGATTCATTTTCAATGACATTAATGGACATTAATGGGAACAAACAAGATTTTTTCCACAAGACCTTTCCAGGTGGATTATTTCCATGTAAATAACAGTGGAGTGGTGGTGAGGGTGGCACGTGGGCGACGGTCAGTTGTCGCCCCGCGGCCGTCCGCGAGGTCCGTGGATATGGCAAACGTCTAGCGTGTATCCGAACGTAACAGCCATGGCCGAAGATATTCCAGGTGTGTTCTTAATTTAAATTCTTATAAGTAACTTTGTTTTCTCACAATTTCCTTATTGAATAGAACATATTTTACGATATCATTTTAAAATCTGAATCACGTAAAGAACTAAATACTGTGACTTTTATTTTATTATATTGCTCACTGTTATATTTCTAAAACCTATATTTCATTATAGCAACATTATTACTCATTACAAAATGATTGTTAAACAAAATCAACGTAGTATCCTTGTTTAAGTTTTACGTGGTGATTTATTGCAAGTCCATAGTTGTTCTATTGTTATTGATTTTGTAATTCCGCTAGATCCAGGTCATGCCGATGAAAACAATTTGTTGGTCCATAGCTGACAAATCGCTTAAAAGTATTAGATTTCTAGTACACAATATACAAATATACATATACAAAAAAATATGTTTACTTCTTTTAACAATCTCTTTAGACAACTTCGAAGATGTAGCAATAACCAAGAAATTTTATGCGGTATTTAACATGTTTCAAATATCTATGAAAAATTGCATACAAAAAAATTCCGTATTTAAATTATGAAAGTAAGCGAGATTATTGCCGAATACTGTGATTTTTATGCATTGACGCCTGATAATGGAAACTGATTGATGAAAGCTGAATGACACACAAGTCCATTACACAGAGGGGTGAGCAGGGCTTCTAGTCTTCTATTTGCCATTGACGTTTCATTATGAAACCAATCTTTTATACTCATGAGAATGTATTATACTCACAACACTGGCATTAAACTATACACCATCGTTGTGTGTCAACAAAACTACTAAAGCTAGCAAATATCGACCAGTATAATGCCAATAAACGTTCATTTTGAGTCTTCAGTTCTTTTTAGAATAGGAACCCGGAGAGTATGGATTTCCATATGGCACGGTCCTAAAACACCTCTCATGTCCCTTCCACATCCATACACATTTCCATACATGTTGATCGGTACCGAGGTTTTACCTCGCGTTTCTTTAATACGTCACCAGCAAAGTCGATATACTTTCGCCTAACACATAGCCGATACAACCAATTACAGCAGCAATACAAGTTCTAAACTGACTGCGAAAAAAATGGGGGTTTCTCAATTCTCTGTCTGTATATAATATTGTGCTTATATATTTTTTCAAGTGACCCAATATAATTGAGGTTCCTTATGGTATGTATTATTAATTGATATAAAAACTTCCAATGTCTGATCGACGATCCTTCATAACACTTTATATTCTATTTTACGTGATCCATTTGCACCTGAATACTTGAAATGTAAATTTCAGTATCAGGGTGAATTACACGACCGTTGTCTTCGTTCCACTGATAGTGATTTTCTCCATATTTCTTCCTGTCATATTGATTTTATGCATAAATCTTTTACCTTTAACGCAATAAGACTTTGCAATGCGCTGCCAACAAATGTACGTACAGCTGGAACCAAATCTACTTTCAAATAATATATATATATATATACATATATATATATATATATATATATATATATATATATATATATATATATATATATATATATATATGTGTGTGTATCTACTAATTATATTTGTAAGTAGGTATTTTATATATGTTTGGAAAACTTACAGCTAGAAGAGACACAAGAAAATTAAATTAAACATGGAAATGGTATGAGTTTTGTCCATACACGGTTCTGTTCATATGTATATTATATATGCATGCATTTATTACAGTTTTCTTTTATTTATTACTTTCTCACATAGCTTACACCCGTTACTTTGTCTCTACACAACCCCAAGGTAGACTGGCAGAGAATGCCTACTGGCATTAAGTCCGCCTATTTGTACCTTTTTTTTGTATTGTGTGCAAATAAAGAATAAATAAATAAATTAATTAATTAAAGTATTATTATTTAATATAATATTAATTTAGTAATTTTTCAAATTTAAACTGAACTCTATTGGCTATGTTGACCATCCTTTTCCAGTCCTTTTAAGATTTTATTATAATTAATTATTTGAATGCAATTAAAAATATTTTTAATGATGCCAAAGAAGTATAACTTCTCACGCGCATATAACTTGTAATGTACTTAACACGTACCCGTTTTTAAAATATTTTTAATTCGTTTATGCTCACTGTTCTCTGACCATACCACTCGGATTCCTAGTGTAGCTAAAGTTTTTGTTTGATTCATCTATATTTTTTTTACAAATTTAATCTCTTTCATGTAAGTAAATAAAAAAATTGCCAGCCAGTAGGCCTGGTAAACTTACAGAAAAAACGAAATGAAGGTCATGATTTACGTAAGCTATGCTCGATTTCGACTAAAAATTATTCATCGTTTCTATTTCCATCGCGGTTACTAATCTGGCTAAGGCGTTGTAAATTTCGTACCTGATAATCATCCGAAGTCTGATTAAGGGTTGAACATTATATCAAGGTCAACGGATATTTCGTGCGTCCAAAGTAATGGTCCTTTATTCTTTTCAATAGTACTGAGTCATAATGGCACCTTTTCCGCTGACGCAAACGCAAACCATTCTCTTGTATTTGGTAATATTAAGCTAAAAAAAATGTTCACATTGACATGGCATGTAAAAGTTAAACGTTCATTATTTTAGGCAATTGTATGTAAATCTAAATAAAGTAAGTAAATCAATTAACTATACGAACTTTACCAATAGCAAACGAGCGAAGAAATGTACTTTACTGTTTAAAAAATTACAATTCAAATTAACCCTTTGTTAATAACAATTATCAATTAACTAAAAGCTAACTAACTATACAACGAACACCATAATTGACAGTTAACTTTTATATACTTTTAAAGCAAGTGCTTGATCACGATACTACCTGATGTCACCAGGTTAGAAGCCTATTCACTTTACTCTTAAAAACACCCACATTGCAATCGGAGGACAAAACAGACGCGGACAAACTATTCCAGTTCTTTTCTGTACGAATAATGAAAGACGAAGCAAAGCAAGTACGAATTATAACATAGTACGTAAAATCTCATATTTCTGTATTTATTAATTAATGATTGAAATAAACTACTACGGATTTTATTGCGGTATATTCTTATTTTGAAGTCCCGATATTTCGAAAATATCGGTCGACGAGGACAGAGGCGTTTAACTGTCAGTAATATTTGTGAAAAAAAATTGTTTGTTATAAGTTGATAGTGTTTAAGATAAATATGGTGAGCTGACTGCTAACCTTCGCTAGTTGGAGAGGCGCTTGAACAAGAAGAAATTGTATTACTTTAAAATTCACAATCCTATCTACTTTTATATGACAGAGACCGGAGCCGTGTTCACGTTCGGAAAGTCCCGCTTCGCCGACAACGAGCCGAGCCACTTCTTCATCAAGAACGATCCGATAGTAGCCATCTCGTGCGGCGACGAGCACAGCGCCGTCATCTGCCGTAAGTTAAAGAGCAACTCTGCTAAACGCTGTTTAGATTCTGAATTACAAGCCGCGTGTTCTGCACGCCTAGAGGTTTGAAAAATATTGTAATATTCCGACAGAAATAACTAACGATCAAAATTAAAATATTGTAATTAGTATATTTTCAAGTAAAACCAAAACATCAATTCAAATCAAAATTAGCTTACATGTAAACGTCTTAGCAGCGTTTAAGCAGTCAGTTTTAGTCCGACGAAATGCTACGCACTACTGACACTGACCGGTTAAACGCTGCTACGCACTACTGACAGTGAAGAATTACAGAGTACTACACGTATAAAATAGAGCATCCATTCCTTTATTTCCAATATATCATAGTTATATTTCTGTGCCCGAGATATGGTTCCAAAAATATCCCCAAGGTCAATGGCAGCAAAAATTAACATGTGACCTAATCGAATGAAAGCCTTCGCAAAGAAATGAAAATTTTAAAACACCACACAAATTTACAGACGAATCGAGAAGTCTCAATCTTTGAAATCGTATATGATCGGTTAAGAAAGAAATTAACATTGATGTTAATATAAATTTAACGCTAACGTGTCCTACAAATTTATAGACAATAAGTATTACTCGCTCGTTGTAACTCATTGGCTAATCTTGGGGGCACAGAGGTCAGAAACTCAACTTATAACATCGCGTTTCGAGACAACGCCGCGTGCTTCAGCATTGCTGGTGTAAAAGTTTATGAGCTCAATTACAATTTAGTACATTTTAACGTAGTCCAGGCGATCGTATCTAGTATAAGTTGTAGTGATTAATCTTTTCTTTATTACCCGTAGCGGCGACGTTGACCTTTCTCAAACAATAACGATTTAATTGGCTTTTTACACGACCCAAGAGTGGCCAATAAACCAACTTAATTGTACCAATGTGGACCGATGGTCTCTGACTATGATTAATTACTTACATGGCTCGTTGGCATGCCGGCTGCTGCAGTTGAACTCTGCCATTTAACATTTATTTAATTAATATTATAGTAAGTTTACTTTTTTACAATACAAAGTTATTTTTTTTACAATAGTAAGGATTACTTATGTACGACCGAACTTATTTTATTTTATTATTCTTATGTAATATCTATATAAATAAATAATATTGGAATGTCTGTTTCTAATATGTAAATAACCGCTTTTTACGACACTCATAAGAATGAATATGCGGGTGAATATTATTTTAATTCATTATACTTGTAAAATATAAATTCTTTGAATATTTATCCAGTGTAAAAATACCTTTACCCAGCAGTTGCACCGATCACTCGGTATTTTCTTAACGCGAACTGATTATAGGTGTATCATAAATCTTCAATTAACTCGTTCAACTTACTTTAACATTGTTGCTGTTGTGAACGGCAGCAGTGTTTGCAGATTTGTCAAAATTACAATTTTTTTTTCAGAGAATGGGCGCGTGTTTGTATTCGGCACCAACGCTTGGGGCCAGTTGGGATTGGGGCACAAAGACGACGTGTCGCGGCCGAGCTGTGTCAAGTGGCTCAAGCCGCACCGCGCCATGTTTGTAGCATGCGGCCGCGCTCACACCGTCTTCGTTACAGGTTAACACCAATTCCAAAAGCATTCTTATTTACGAAATTACCTTAAATAAATAAAAAAATCAACTTTTCAACTAACTTCAAAACAGGAGGAGGTTCGTCTGTATGTTTTTTTTCATATTTGTTACCTCATAACTTTCAACTGGGTGAACCGATTTTTGAACTTAAAAAGATTCTAAGACATGTGAACTCTGCCAATCCACACTAGGGCCGCGTGTCGGACTGTGGCTTGCCTGTTGCCTGTGTATGATTGTAAATAACAGAGAGCATCCGCGCATAGTAACTGACCGTAAGTCGTTATTATTTCGGATTATAATATTATTTAAAATAATAAAAATATCTTTTCCAAATGTACGTTTTTTGCAACATAGATTTGATTTATATTTTATTTATCTGCTTAGACACGAACGCAATCTATTCTGTGGGTTGCAACGAGGAGGGCCAGCTAGGGACAGGCGATACGGAGCCACGCAGCGTCCCCCAATACGTGGAGTTGGACTCCGTGCCAGTGAAGCAGGTGTCGGCCGGGAGCAACCACACCGCCATCCTTGCAGGTAATGTTTAACTGCGTATTGTCTGTGTGATACAGGTCGACCAACGACGATAAAACACGAAATAGATGATAAACATGTCACTGCTATTTGAGTTCTATACTTATAAACAAGTATATAGCACATATTTCCGAGTTATCGTGGGAATATTACGAAATAAAATTAATCAGAACCATACCAAAATCTCATCAAATTACTCTTGAAGTACATCAATTCCAATATAAAATGTATCAGTTGGCGTGATGTTGAGTTATTCGTCCGTGGGAATGTTGAGCTATCTCTGTCTACCCGTTCAAGTTTGCCCAGTATGTGAACTATGACCCATAAATGTAGTTCTTTGGTCGAATATAAAACACCATTGAATTGAAGTAACATTACCTAAATAAAATGACATTCAGAGGACGGTCGAGTATTCGTGTGCGGGTCGAACTCGGAGGGTCAGCTCGGACTGGGCGAGGGCACACGCAACTGCAGCCAGCTCACCGAGCTCAAGTTCATGGAGAGAATCGCCTTCGTCGAGTGCGGCTACTACCACACGGTCTTCATTACCGGTAAGCTTCGGCACAGGAACTTGATCCTGTAAAGTCGTATATAATTTGTGTATGACGTCTTTAACACTACATGTTCCCAGAATAAGGACTGGAACCCTCCCCCTCAATTATAGCTCTTGTTCTTGGTGAGGCGATGCTCAATAGCCCGCAAGTGCAATTGTGTGCATTTTTTATTCAAATTGTATATGATCCTTACATAGTATAAAACGAAGTCGCTTCCCGCTGTCTGTCTGTCTGGCTGTTCGCCATAAACTCAAAAACTACTAGTACTACACTGATTTTCATGATGTGCTCGCCGATGGATAGAGCGGTTCTCGAGAAAAGTTTTAGTATATCACTTATTTAGTTTTCGTATGCATTTGCTAAAATATAACGATATTTCGAAGAAATATAAGTTGTGTGGAAGTTTCCAAGGAAAGCACTGCCCTTTGGGATATGACAAAATAATGGTATGGTGGAATTCTGCTTGTTATATAGGTCTACAGAAATATCAGCGGTACGGTATTATTCCTTATTATTTTAAATACGTTAGTTGGCTTGAGCATTTTATGAATATTACTTTTACACAATGCAAATTAAATTACTACCTAGGAGATATAGCAAAAAAAATAACGCGCAATCAAATTAATTTGCGACATCGTGTCACCCTGATTCAAATGGGTCGCGCGGGCGCCCCGTGACCCCGCGCCTCGCGTTTGCGGCGGAATCCTAAAAACCTAAATAAACAAAATAACTTTTTTGTTAAATTCCACACGGATGAAGTCGCGGGCACAGCGAGTTTTAAATAAAAATAACTATTGCTAGGTTGTTTTTGAAGTAAAACTTCTTTATGCATCCTTGAATTGGCGAGTAATCTGTTGAATGCCCGACGAGAGCGATACGAAAAGTGTGATCGGGCGAGGCAAACGGAAGTTGAGTGGGAGATATAAGGTATTGAAGATAGGAAGAGATAAAATGACGTTTCGTATATCTAAGTCACAGTGCAGGCCTACTTTCTGTATTGCATATATAGATATTTACATACATATAGATAGAGCTAAAGAAGTTTTATAGGTAAAGTCGTGTGGTCTAAAGCACACTCTTTTTTTTTCTAAGTTTGTTTTAATGCTATCATAATTTGGAAAAACATAAAGATGTAAACAATCGGGAACATCTGGCAGCCATGATAGAAAATTAATTCGCAGATAAAGGAGCAGTCTTCGTAACCGGTGACAACGAGAGCCAGAAACTCGGTGTCCTGAACACCGCCACCACGATATACGCACCGGTAGTACTACCAATAAATGTACCAATCAAAAGCGCTTGTTGTGGAGCCAACCACACGTTTCTGCTCTCTATGGACGAAAGCCAGATTTTAGCTTTTGGCTCGAACGAAAGGGGCCAGCTGGGGATGGCGAAGGAAGTTGAGAACGTCACCACTCCCACCGAGATAGACATGGAGAAGATGTTTGATGGGTATCAACTTAAACTGGTCGCATGTGGTGCGATGCATACGGCTTTTGTCACGGGTAAGTTAGCTTACTTATAAAATTATTTTAGGTGTCAGGATGCTCTTTGCCCCTTTGTGTCAAGTCACCGGGGGCACCTTTGTGTCAAGTTACTACGAATAGAGGTTCTGGCTAAGCGACTTGTTTTGTGTTTATTTTGCCTGCCTGCTCGTTTCTTGAAAAATCCGATAAGCGTGTAAATAATATTTACAACAATTCTGCAGTCTAAGAACAACATCCAGAATTATCTTAGTCTTTATAAGGATCCATGATTATATTAAAAATTTCGAACCTAAGGAATTTTATTTTATAGAGTAACCAACCTTGAACCTAGTTGAATGCTTATGGGACGGTAAATTAGGCCTTCTGTTATCTCAATTATTGACGAAAACATATAAAAAAATCAATACGTACCCTGTTGCTTCCATTGGAGCGACTTATTCATGCAACAGTGACATATTCAACTGTTATATTTTATTAGACTTGAATCATTTATATTTCTTAATTATTCGCATATAATTCTGCACTTGTAAATGACAAAAAGTATAGGGGCTAACGACAACGAACATTAATTTTACGCCTGCATAATATGCAAATGAACTGCTCGCGTGAATATGAGAAGTTTTAAACTTTATTAAGAATTCTGAAATCATTTATTTAGACATTGTAATATAACTAAGTATAAAGAACTTTAATTAAATCCTGAACAATGGCTACCAGTGACAGATGTCACTGTATAGATTACAATGTTGTGTATTAAACTATGCCAATTAGGTTATGTTGCCATATTTACATAATTTAATTTACTTTATTTTAACACTATAAATTAAAAAATAAATACAAAAAATTAAATAATTGTTTAACAAGTCTTCATAACGTTTAAAAAATTAAAAAGTTAGCTTAAAATGTTTAAATAACACAATTTTAAATAAAAAAGTTTTCGCTGTAGTACTGCATTAATATGTTATTGTCATGAATTCATTACAGATAACGGCTTACTTTACACGTGCGGCGAGTCGAGACACACCAAACTGTGTTTAGAGGAAGCAGAGGACGCCGATAACTCGAACGAGGCAGTCCCCAATCAATACACACCTAAGCGGGTCACCGCAATGAATGGCTATATTGTCGACAACGTATCCTGTGGTGGATGCCACACTTTATTAACAGCTACTAAAAATACAACCGAGGAATTGTTAAACAGTGAAATAGATACACTGCACGAAGAAACACGAAAAATATCTTTAACCGAACTTCCACCGCTACAAAAAATACCAGGGCATAATAAAATCGAAGATATGTTACACAATGAAATTACTAATTCGAACAATAACGAAAACGTTGGCGACAATGCAAACGGCAACATAAGCGAAGAAATTGGATTCGACGAGAAATCGATAGATTCATTAGAAGCGAATGTCAGTGGCTCTCACATTGTAAACATAAACGAGCTGGATGAAAACGGTAGCACTCATGAGATACCCGATTTAAAAAAATACGATATTGATTCATTTACAAATATAAAAGATGAACTAAACAAGTCTTCGGTTATAGAAGTCGATACGAAAATGGCTATGGAAGGTTCCGAAAAACTGATTGATAAATCTACAGAAGAAATTAAAGATGTTATCAAAAACTTAGAGGACGAGACGGTGCTAAAAATTGAGGTAATTGAAGATATTATACAAAAGACAGAAGCTAAATTGGATCCAATACACACTGATGAGAAAATATCGCTTGGGATACCGGATAAGGTAACAGAAATACCCAATTCCCCGCCACCAAAAACACCGATTATTGAAGACTTACTCCATATACCAGACATATCGCAAATAAGCCCTAATCTAAGTAAACACAGTGATGATCTAAAAAGCGAAACGGGTCAGTCTGAGAATGAGACGATCCCATGTGCTTCAGATAAATCTAGTCCTCTAGCTGGAAAAACTAAAACTCAGGCTGTACTGCCTATAGTAAGAAGTGAAGATCATATCGATACAAATGATGATACAACAAATAACGAAGCCGTAGTAGTTGAAAATAAACCAGAAGAAAAGGGGCGCATTGCGCGTATATTTCAATCTATCAGAGATAAAGAGAATTCTTGTATGGGTAAAGGAAAAGTTGTAGAAGAGAAAATTGTAGGTAAGTGATTTTTACTTATTATGCAAAATTGATCTGTGCAGTCGGTAGGATTTAGCTTTTTTACGTAGGGAAACGATTCGGGAAGCAATTTAATTAAAAATCTTAATATATATAATAACTGGGTTCTATACTACGTGCTACGAACTATGAAAACTATGTCGCCAAAACCGCACAAAAATTAATTACTATTTACTATTAATAAAACCTATCTAACATTCACCGGGCACAAATTTTGGCCAATGTCTTTTTCTGTGATGTGATGTGTCTTTTGTGTGATGTGAGAAACGGAATCACCTTATACTATAACTTAACAAACTGAAGGCTGAAACACTAACATCTACCGTGCCCTTTTAATTGAAGGCCACGGTTTGTATTATGCGGTGTCTATTTATTTTACAGAAAACGTCCACAAAGGCATGGATAGCGCGGAAGAAACCATCAATAAAGTAGAAGAAAGAGTAGAAACTGAAATAAGGAACCAGACTAATTCTAGAACTTGCACCATTCTATAAATTTTAAGAAGAAACATAATTTGTTTCGTCGATTATAAATTTTTAGTCATATTCATAAGCTTTTTTTAATTTGTATTGATAAATCAGTAATTTGTACATTTATGAGAAAATTTACTCATTCTAACGTCGAATTGTTAAATAAATACTATCGCTACAATTACATACGCTTTTTTAATACATTCGGCAAAGTGAATAAATACGTAATTACAAAATTCAAAAATGGAACTGATTATTTCTGGGAACATTCTATTTTTTTTAATCTACGTCACTGTCTTATCTATATTTGTTTGTTCTTTAAGAAATAATATATAGGATACATCTAATGTAGAACCTCCATTGGTGTTTACTAATACATCGTGTTCAATAGTCATGACATGTGACGTACTTCGAACGGGAAGGAAAAGCCAATAGGAAGAATAGGTCAATTTTGAAAATTTGCCAGGCAAATTTACAGGAAAACTATATCTTCTTTAATCTTATTTTAAATACAATAATCGCCTAATTTCATTTGCTACAGCGCCCTACAAAAGGACGCTCGACGGTAGAAATCGAAGGTGCCGCGGCGTTACCATATACAAAATGAAAGACAACATCTATTTCAATAAATCTATAAACATAAATCTTAATACTACAGTATATTACTATAAAGTTAAACTTTACAATAAAGTTGTACTATAAAGTATGAATATTATGGGTGGAGTTGTGCGAATGAAATCCAAGTTTCGCGCTTATCGGTAACTGCTGTTTCAGTCGTCGCCCAACGTTCAAGATTGCAACATTATCTGTCACATTTTTCATCCAAAGACCTGTAAATGTAAAATGATTTATAAAATCCAGTTTAATCTTAATCTTTAATCAACAAAAAGGAACATTGAAATCACATAAAATTCACAGCGCAAAACTCAAATCACTAATGATTACTGAAAGATTCACGTAATGAGTTTTGTAAACCGTACATTGACTGTGTAAACTGTATTGAATAAATACGACGGAGAACATCTATCTTACATTCGACTAGGCTCTTAATTTCAGCAAGTTGAAGAGGCGGTGGGCCGGCCACATCTGCCGAGTCAGTGACGGTAGATAGGGGAGGACAGTCTTGGAATGGAGGCCGCGCATGGGTCGGAGAACCGTAGGGCGCCCTCCCTCTAAGACCGCCGACCTTATAAGGATAGCCGGAAGTGGCTGGATGCGGAAAGCGGAGGATCGTATGTGGTGGAAGGCATTGGGTAAGGCCTATTTTCAGCAGTGGATAGACACAGGCTAATTATGAATTATAAGCTCTCACTTTTAACCCTATCACGGTAGACAGAGATGTCAGCTGTCCGCTTTTCATCGTGCTTGTATATGTGACAGGTGGTGAGAAAATTGCCATAAGTTTTAGCAAGTTAATTTTAGAAGACCGGAAAAACGGCAAACGATAACGATTTTTTTTGACAAACCAATACAGAATAGCCAGAGAAGCTGACTTTTACTGCTTCACCGGATTGAGAGGTGGTATAGCTCTTAGGTCGCTTAGCCTGAAGCCCTATTCGTAGTAACTTGACACAAGGATCCTCCCGGTGAGACAATAACGACAATCAATCAGATCGTTAGATGAACCGCTTATGCTATCACTGCTTATTCATAAGAATTATCTTTGTTACAGAGATTTGTTAAAATTAACAGTGACGGTACATTTATAATAACTCACCTATTTTACTCTTAGCTCGAACGTTAACCACAACGCCACATAAGTCGGCTCCACTGTCAAAGGTATCGCCGATAACCATTAAAACCTACAATTAAAAAAATTAATACGTCAGTTAAACGCTAACCTCTTAATAAAAAAACTACAAGTGCTCAATTTAAACGTAAGTAACCGTGAATCATTCTGTGTGTCTCGTTCGATGTTCATCATCATCATCTGGTCATCTGCTAGGTTCCCGGGAACCTCGCAGGTACGGGCCTCGGGGTGTTACCCCATTACCCGGGTTATCAGCGCAGGGGGCGACTGCTCCCCTGGTCTTGGGTACCGTTTTAACACGGATTTTTTAGGTATAACTATTTTTACGTCGTGGCTAATCCCTCAAGCTCGATGTTAGACGTTGCGATCAATTTATATTCAATGCGAATTACATTAACAAGAAAGAAGTATAACTTATTTATTTATTTCTAGAAAGATCAACAGCAAAGTTTACAAGATAAGTATAGAAACTGGCAGCTAATAACAGATATTCTCGAATAGAAAAAATTATTTTGTTCTATAAGCAAAAACAAATAGTCCAAAAACACTAATACAAATTGAATGCGGTGGGGCGGGACGTAGCTTTTGTCTCGGTTGTGTCAATTATTTTCACGCCATCGCTACGTCCCGCCCGCTGTGTGGCTTGACCTTAAAAGAATTTTGAGAAGATGACAAACGGAGATAGTTATCGAAGCAATAATAATTCTTTACCTATGTTATGTCAAATACTTAATAAGAAATTAATATTAAAATATGTAATTAAGTAACGAGAAACTTAACTCAAATTATATTTAGAAAAACAAACAATACAATATGTCAGTAGTTAGGTACTGGCTGAAATAAATTTGATTATAAAAAAGCCTTAAAAGCAAAATGAAAATTTGAGAATTAGCATCTAAATAACTACCACTCAATCTATTATAATACTACTATGTTAAACTTTGTGTGATATCTTTCAAAGACGTGTAAAATGTATATCGAATATTTAAGTATGAACTCAATCTAATTGAGATACATTGAGCTATAAAAAGGAAAGGGGTCTAATTATGTTGGTCAGGCTGTTACAGAGCACCCACTCCCGGCCGCTATCCCACTACTACCCGATATGGGGACTTTTGGCTGCTGGGTTTCCCCCCTGGCCCGGTTCGCCCCTCCTTAGTAAACCTGCAACCTCCAGACTCCCCTGGAGATTCCATATTAATACCAGGTTAAATGCGGACGTCCAGTCAACATGAGCCACACAGCAACAGTACTCCCGACCTCAAACCATCCTCCAAACCCGACCTCCGGGCAGCCGGATTACAGGAGACGCCACGCTCCCAGTCGACTTTCATGTTCAATTGAAGGTACACAAGGTACTGAAAGTTGTACATTCGAGACTGACAAAGAGACAATATCCGTATTAGTACTAATAATACCTTTTGCAATATTTATAATTACGAGTTTTGTTTTTCATAATTATTGCATTTATATCTCGAAAAAAATATTGATAACTAAAAAGATAACATTATTATTACAAAAAGTAAGCCGCGCCCTCTAGACGAATGTTAAGGTACTAGACTATTTAAAAGCGGGAGAGATACTGGTGTATTAAAGTTCCTCTAGAGGGCATTACATATCCAAATCACCCTCTGCACAGATCCTACTATCATTTTGGCATTATAAATTTTCTTCGTAGCCCGTTCATATTTTTAATATCTCTACCTATTGCTCGTCAATCTTTAGTAAACGACAGCATGGCTATCATTCTGTCCATCTGTACAATAAAGTTACCAAGATTTTAAACTTTCACCCACTGTCTCACTATAAACTCAGAGCTATAATAAAAATTGGCTTTTGTCACTCAATAGTACACTATGTCCTTTCTAAAGTCCTAGATCATGTCTGTACGAAATTTATATGAGATAATATAAGAAGAGATAGATTTAACTTCTAGTTCAGGTGTTACTAACGTCATATATTTATGTTAGGAAACATTTGAAGACACAAAAACATACGCAAAGTTATGAAGAAGTAATACAGAAGTATTAAATGCTAGAAAAAGATATTCTCAGCTTCATTTATGATTCTGTGACCAAAATTTGTGAAATTTGACTTAGTAGTGGTACGTAAGTAAATCCTAGTGCAACAATGGGCCAGGGACCCGCCTCCTAGCGGGAATGTTCAACGTCTATATTTCTAACCATTATATATAACTAACCATATACAACCAAACTTTGTCCATCTCAGCGGCGCGTTTCTTGTCGAGACTGATAAGCCACCTGCCGCCACTTTCATTTGCAGGATCCTCCCACATCGGCCGGATGCCCTTCTTAAACACCGCATAATCCTGGCCCAACGGTAACTCTGACGGTGTTTTCATGTGATGATATAAGCTGAAATAGAACAGCATAGTGGCTGAGCATTTTAGCGTACTACGGAAGCCTAGGGAGTACAGTGGAAACTTATGTCTGGGCCTGGAGATACCTAGTTCACGGCCTTGCGGCGTCTTAAAATACGCTGGCATAAAAGGACAAAAGACAGCCAACAGCTTAACCATTAAGAATGCCAAAAACTTGGCAATATAGAAAAGCAGAACAAGAAAAGCCGATCCTAGCTAGAGCCGGGATTAGGCTAAGAAGGAGAAGCGGGTGGACCGTGATCTTCAAACGAGAATTTTTCGGCCCCATTGGCCGTCTCTTCTACGCCCTGCCCAATCGATCGGTGTCGAACAAATATGGACATCACCGTGACCAAAAGACTCATTTTTTTTATTCACATACGAGTAATAAGCTATTTTAAACCTTTTCTTTCCTAACATGGAGTGCATAAGCTAGTATTTGTCACTAGAATGCATCGCAGTGTCATTAGAAAACTTCAGATTCTCCAAACAAACCAATACTTACCACCAATAGTCTTCAACTGTTTCGAACGACGTCATCTCCACGAGATTTTTCCTCCAATCCTTAGACGCGTTCGTATACAACCAAAAACTCCATATGTCTTGTAGAGGATGCTTAATTGTTTCCACTGCCGTTTCTTTGCTTTCCATAGCCTTTAATCATATTATTATGTGAATAATTACAGAATAGAATATATATTTTGTTATTTTAGTTGGAGATTCCAAATCGCTCTCTAGAAATCTATAATATTAAATTATTTAGCTAATATTAGATTTATAATATAATAAACTATTTAGCATTGTATGGTAGTTTATTTGATATACATATAAGGAAGTCATTAAAGACAACACTATCTTTAGCAAATAATTCTAAGGATTATCCGGAAATTAACCTGATAAATGTAAGACTGGACATAAGTTGTGCAATATCGTGTGTCACATGTTTATCACGGCTTTCCTTGTATTATAAGATACGTTTCCATTAATTATTTGCGCAAGATATATTATAACAGATCTGATTATTTCACGTATTTAATCTATAATTGCAAATCCGTACACTTAAAAACTTATACTCGTATAAGCTTTCGCATCCTTTTAGCAGCTAAAGCAGAGAATATCTATTGATGCTATAAAACCACGATTATCATAAAATCAATTCGAATCATTCTTCCACATTTCGATTTACTCGTGCCAGTATTTAGGGAAGGTCTGTGTTCAGTTGTGGAGTTTCGAGGCTGGATTGTAAGGATATATAGCAGTTGTCATAAAGTAGATGCTTTGTCACCATTTCTTAACACCTCATCATAATAATAGGCGGACCAATGAATCTATATAATATTTATATTTTGTTACGCACCGCTACATACACCTACAATTTTTGGACGCAGCGGTGATATTCGGGCGGGACTTTTTTAACAATAAGAAGACACGAATTACGACTTTCTTTTGTTTTTTCGAGGAATTATTAATTTTGCTGTAAACTGGATTTTATCATTTATCTGTACAATAAAAGTATAACTGTGTCTGTGTTTGATGTTTTAACAATATCTTTATTATCAAGTGTGGTTTGGTCCGGCCGTTCTGCCTTATCATCCCAACAACGCTATGAGGCCTAACGAGCTTAAGAAAACATAAATAAAAATAGCAAGATTTCAAAATCACCACTAGATACGCTATTTCTTTCCAACAGTTGAATAATTCATTCATGAAGCCCAAAGCTGTGGTAACAGAAATAACATAAAATGTTAGTTCACATAATATTATTCTGAAACGCTTATTTTGTTTTTTGTATATATTTTTAGATGTAACTCAACTATTTACCAACACGAGAGATGAATGTTTTGCAACTAATAATGTGGGTAGGAATTTTATTGTTCCGAAGCGTTATATTCCGTTAAGGAATTTGTATTTTTTTATGTATAAGGTTTTACATTAAATAAAATTATAATATCAAAAAAATATTATTCAGTAAATACAATGCGAGGATAAAACAATAGTTTCAAATTATTTTGAAAAATTTTTTAAATTACCCACCAAATTAGATTGTGATGATTATTAATAGTCGCATGAATAACTTTGTCAAAATTCGTGATTACGAGAATGATATTAACAAAAGAGAGTTATAGAAAATGATCACAAATTTGACTACAGGAGTCTAATGCTGTCAAATAGTTTTAAGAAAGTACATTAGCAGAAACAACACGACAAAAATAAACCTTGATTTACCAACACACTTACTCTTTGTTTTTTCTTTGATTTAGTGGCCATAGTGAAATTCAACAAAAAGTCCAAACACAGGTCTTCAACGAACGTTTTCAACGAACTACTGCAATGAGTGACTTCACTCTTATACGCGTAATCGCACGACTACAGCTTTCTTAGGTATTCCCCATAAATGTTGCTACCAAAATTATTTGATTGTCTCGATGTTTAGCTTCACTAAGGTTATTATTATATTGTTAACCAAAATATATTTGATTTATAATCTAGAAAAGCAAAGTGTGTCGTAACCAACTGGCAAATTTTAAATATATATATATTCTCGATATATGACATGTACAAATGTCACTTGCAAACTTGCATTTGTTTGCAGCGATATATACCTCATATCTATAGCAGATAGAATAGAAATATATTTTTAGTTCATCATGAGTCATGACTCAAGGCTATGCTTAAGATTTTTTATTATATTATTTCTCGAGTTTGTTCAATTGACATGAATTAAGTGATTACTGAATTGTATTAGAAAATATATCTCATAATAAAAATAATAAATAAATTTAACTTAGGGAGTGTTTTTACTTAATATTATAATTTTATTACTTAATTATAAATAAAACAAAGTTTTCTATGTTCTTTAATATTTTTTCATCAAATTTCTTTCCAACCTCATTTAATTGACACCCTCTTCTAAACTTATTTAGAGACTCTTAAATTAAACATGTTTTTTCATTTTTTGCAAAATTACATGAAAAAATTTGGGGAATTTTTAGGTAATCTCTATCCTGGCATCCTTTTTTTTTGTTAATGAGGCGAAAATCTTCAAAAAGATACCCCGCCTTCTGAGGTGAAGGCGGCGGTTATGTGGGGTTTTTACCCACTAAAACCTCCCCGGTGGCCCTTTCCTCGGTGCATGACGTGGGGCTCCGGGATCTCCAGTGGAACGCACCGGAGAACATCTGCACCGTGCTCAAGGAGAGCACGTCCCGGGGGAGAGGTTACTCCCTCCCCGGGACGTGCCCTTGCAGTGCAAGGCGACACGGACCAGCCGATGTCGCCTTCTTCCCGTCCACCTTAGCGGACGACAAAGGCCCCCACCCTTGTCGCCCAGTGAACCCGAGACCCCTTTTAGTGGCCTTCTACGACAGGCTGGGGTTACCAAAGTCTTATTCTAGCAGCGGCCAAGATGTTTGGCCACGCCGCTAGCCATACGGCCGCAGCAAGGTCGCCCCTACCGCCGCAGCCACACCCCACCGCATCTGCGGTGCAGTACTGCTGAGTCGCGGGAGATAGTGGCAACGACACACCAACACTCCTCTCCCCCCCGCGACTCCCTCTAACGGTAAAAAGTATTTAAAGGAAAATAAATAAAAAAAAACAATTATTTTAGTACTTTTTATAGAAAATACCAAAATATTCTTTCAACTTACAGGCACATATAAATTTCGAACAGTGCGTTGTTACTCTAGCGAAACATATACCGTTACAGAAGTATCCAAAGCGTGACAAATCAAAAATATATCAATTTGTTAAAATGTTAAATCTGCGAATTTTCGTCTTCACCGGAGACATATTGGGGGTAAATAAAGTCTTACATCTAAGTGACCATTTAAACAACATATACGAGCAAAGCATTAGTACAAACATCAGACTTTTGGTTTAACAATAGTCTATTACCAAGTTGAACGAACCTGTCACGAGTGTCAACGTAAATACTACTTCTGTTAAATAAAGATATCCTGATGCAGCAATGGCCCCAGAACATAAGAGCGGCTGCTTTTGGATACCAGTACTTGCATTATACACGATACCGATCCTAAAGTTACAATTACATCTACCAACTTTACTGGAAAATGTATGCATATATATATATTTTTAATTTGTAAACAAATCATCTCTAAAGAAATTTTCGGGACAATCCGTTTTCAGATGCGAGTTAAGACTGGCTCGAGGGTGACTGCTCTGGATGGCCTCGAGCCTGCCATGGGTGTGTGCCTGTTAGTTGTGGAGGGTGATGATAACCCGCCAGTGTAAGAGTCACGTTCGGCGACAGGACGAGGTTCTTTTACCCCTGCCGCGGTCTGCAGTGGAGGATTTCTGCTGTCCTGGCAATTGAATGAGCATCTTGGGGCCATCCAACTTCTTACTGGCTTTCACGGTCCCAACCTGGACGTACAATCGGGACGGGATGGTGAATGCCAATACGACCCCATCCGCCCCATCATGACGGAGGCTGAGTCCCCGTGGGAAGTTTTAGTTGGTAGGTGCCTTTTATAGACCGACATTTGAGTAATATGTAAACACATTTCCACACACATAAAAAAATAAAACATTGATAAATCATGACTGACAACTTCAGCGAATAAGTTACTAGTTGCAATTTATGTGTGATTTTAATGTTCCAATTCCTGGAATGTAATGCAAGGAATTGTATCCAAAAATAGCTAAAAATATGAAATTTATTGCATTAAAACATGCTTAAATTTACTTGTTGTCTGTAGGCCATTGATGCATAATTTACAATTAATTATTCATATCTAAACAGTGTAAAGATTCTTGGTAGCAGAGCTATGTTTGACCATAGTATCCCTATGAAGCTGGAATCCAATTTTCCCATGAATACCAAGCTGCTCTTTTATTTTTCTACCAATCTCAATGTTGGCCTGCTGTTTCGACGTGTCTGCTGTCCATACACCTGAAGAAAATAAAATTTTAATTCAACACTAATATCGTGATTTTCTTACATTTTATTATATAAGTATTATTCATTGAATGCCACATGACACATGTTACGGTGCCCCCAACACAAATGGAGCAAAATCCTAACAGAGTGGTATCCCGGGGATGACAAAGAAAGAGTGGTCAGCAATTAATAAGATGGGAGTATTAACTCAAACTCATAGCAGGTCCAAATTGCATTTGATTTGCAAAAGAGTATTTAGTAAAAGATCACTCCATATTGAATTTATCATCAACAGGGTAGACAAAGATAAAAGACAAGATCCTAGTTTTGTCAACTGTACCCTTAACCACTAGGCTTTTGATAGCTTAATCTTAAATATTTCAAAATATCAAAACGCATACAAAGTAACTCACCAATTTTATCAAGTTTAGCTCTAACATTCACAACAGCACCACAAATTTCTTCAGAGTGATCAAAGCTTTCGCCAATTAATAGAAGTATCTGAAATATCATTAATACACATGTATGAAAGGTTTACAATTATGTAAAGCAGATAAATGAGGTAATGTTAAAGAAAACAGCTGTTTTTAACTAACCACATCCAACCAGAATCGGTCCAAATCAGAATTACGCTGTTTCTTTTCAAGACTGATAAGCCAACGTCCACCCATTTTGTTTGCATCATCTTCCCACATAGGCCGTATGCCATGCTTGAACACAGCATAATCATGCCCTTGACGTAGCTCAGAGGGTAGTTTAATATGGTGGTACAACCTGGAATGTCCAACAAATTTTACAATCTACATAATTACAATTAAGAAATCAGGTATGTGTCAGGATTGGGGAATTTGTGTTACAATGCAACATGCTGCAAGTTTTTTACAACAGTCTTCTACAGTGATGATATTTTAATTTGATGAGAAAAAGGGACAAACACTATGGTCTTTAGGATTCTTTTTGGATTATATAACTGACACATTTTGCTTTTGTGAGAGTATGCAAGTTTTGTTTAATAATGGATTGTCTTAAGGATGATTCACAGCAAATCAATATTTCAAAACAATTCCCACACACACAAATATTGTTATACAATATAAAACTTTTTAAAATGTTTGAAATCACAGCCAAGTGAAACAGTCATCAGAATCTTTGATCACTAAGGCTCAAGGAAAAAGGTAGTAACCTCAAACTTTATAAGCTTCATAACAATAAAAAGCCTTATTACTGTAACTACACTTGCTTGGTTTTACAATTGGATTACAAAGGAATTTACAACTATAATTTTTTCTTGTAATCAAATGATGTTATTATTTCATCTAAATACATGAAAATCTTATGTAAAAGTTACTACAGATTTCTGCTGTACTATCCACAGGTATTATCGTAACTTGATGGAAATTGAAAGGTTTAAATACCTCCAGAAGTCTTCCACTGTATCAAATGTCGTCAATTCAATTAAATTCTCCTCCCAAGTCTTGGTCCTATCATTGTCATAAAACCACAGGCTCCAGGTATTCTGTAGTGGGTGCTTGATGAGGAATTCTGGTGGTATCTCGGCAGGAGTGTTAGTCTTAGTATCTATAGCGGGCGTCCCCTTTAACACAGGAGTCATTTTTTATTAAACTTAACCTCTACGATACGGAATTCAAAAAAAGGTTATTTAATATAATTTTAACTGTTAACTTTAGGCATATTACTCTTTAAAACAGGGAGCGCAGTTACAAGAGGAAGCGTTCAGCAATATATCAAGAAAGCAAGAAACAAATGCAAGAGTGAAAGTTGGTAAAGCCACATCAGCATAGATTATCGTAAATAAAAGAAATAATTCAATAAATATTCTTCAATACATCCTCAACGTTAATAATAGCATAGGTAATTGAACGCTACCCACCTCAACTTCTTCGTTATTATTTCCAGCCATATCACTAAAATCTTTTTGAGCCTGGGTATTTAGCAAAAGACAGACACCGCTGCGGTGTTACAAGATCGCATCGCCTTCGAAATAAATGTGAATTAAATAAAATTAAAAGATTATAATATTTTTTTCATTACATGTTATTTTAATACTCTTAAATTTAGTTAAATAAATAATAATGCCTTGTATTATGATTTACAATGTGAAGTTTGATAAAGGTACCCTTTCATAGCTGTAACACTATTCCTGCGCATAGCAACCCAGTTTAACGTATGTCAAATCAATTTTCTATCAAATAGGAAAAGTTCACAAGTATTTCATTTCACTTTTAATTTAGCCGGTTTCGTCCGTCCATATTTTGTGAATATATCAGTTATAGACTGAATAGTGAAGGAAAATGTCTGTACAAACGTTATTGTTAGATTTTTCTATTGACCCTGTTCGAGTTGGGGACGAGAGTGGTCAAAAAACTGTATTCGGCCAGCTAGAGACCGTGCTAAAAGAATTTATACCAAACCTTATATTAGCTGCGGATATAAAAGTAGATGATGGATCTTTGAAAGTATTAACTGGGAAAAAAGGGACTACAGTGTCAGTAAGAATATTTGACAGAGGCTTAGTCACTGTAAACATAGAATATTACAAGGAGGACTCTGAGGAGCCACTAATCAGTTTCAAGGTATTTCTTTTCGTATTGTCTATATTGCTGCCAATTATTTACGCGAAGTTGTTAATATTAATTTGTACCTCTCATTATTATCTCTTGAAGTGCAATCATACCTAATTTTTGATAAGCAGTTCAAAGTAAAGTTATATTTATGTAAATATGTTGTTATCATTTATTGCATGAAGGTTAAATAAGAATAGCCCTTTTGCTAACCTATTAGGACTTATAATGTGTTATAAGTAATCATTTTAAGGAATAAATATTTACATTTTAAAATGTGACCTAATTATAACTATTACTTTATAACATAATTTTGATATTTTCTTTTGTGTAATGTTGCAAATTAAATGTATAAAATATACTTTTCGTATTAATCTTATAAAATTTGGTAGGTTTTCTATAGTGAAGTTGAATAATAAGTTTTAAGTTAAGTAATAGTTATACTTATATTATATCAAAGTTTATTCATCCTACCACAAAATTATAAAATGTTATAATTTGAGTTAAGGTTGAGCGTAAGTTCTTGTGTTTTAGTGTACTAAACAACTGGAAAGTTCAGTGAGACTGTCAATGGACTGTGACCGACTCAAATTGTTGCCAACTATCAAAAGGGGCTATAAATTTGATGTTTACCTCACAAGTTCAGGTCAGCTCAAAAGCCAGTTTGTTTTTTACTTTCTTTTTGCCCCTGATAACACCAATATCTAAATTACAAATAGTTATTCTTAGGCTGCAACACTGATGATATAGTGACATAGCTTTTGCATAAATGTAGCTCACACATAATTTCTTATTTTGTTTATTAAAAACTTCAAATATTTTTATAAATATAAATTTTATATAAATAAATAATTTAATGTTGAAAATAAGTCTAAAATATTAAAATGACAGATTTCCAGTGACCATGTACATATAATGAATTGAATGATTGCATTCCGCACTTAATAAATAAAGGCATCAACAGTTTCTGTTTTCTCTTTTCTTCATCCAAAAACTACTTTATTTCCTTTAAATGATAATTCATCTAATTAATACATAAAATGAATAGATATACATATAAAGATTATAGAAAAATGAATCATTTAATTTGTAGACTTTGCTCACCTACAATCACACTTATGAATGAATGCATTATTGCATGTTTCTTTATTTCACATATTAATGTTTGTATAGTCTGTCCTAACTTCCATATCCTAACATGTTACTAATGAATCTTCAATCTGCCTGAGAAGACGCTCAGCCTTATTCTCTACTCCCAGTTATCAGAATAGGAATGGCATGCTAGATTATTTACCTGCATTCTTGTTTCATTTGTTTCACTTTTCGTTTTTATTGATTTTTTTTAATAGTCGGCAAGAATATTGGAAAGTCAGCTGAAAAAAATCATCACCTTCATACAATCGCAAGCTTACGCTCCGATAAAAAGGTGCTTGTTTAGCAGGTATTATCCAACATCCGGTAAGTTTTTTACTGGTTTTATTGTTACTTATTGAGTGTGAACAGTAGTAGTGTAACAAAAACTTTGGAGTTCATTTTGTAGAAACAATCAGTAATGTTAATTGTAATAAGAAAAATTCTGGGATTGTTTTATATTATCCATATAGTCTAATACAAGTATAGTAAAAGGTGCACAAATTGACAAAATTTATGTTTAAATGTAAAATTTAATTGAAAAATTCACCTTGTTGATCTGTTCTACAAATTATTTAATTTTTTAACACTTATTGTATATTACAAAATAGACCATTTTTATCAGATATAAAACTTTGTTCATAATTGATTTTTCAAATTTTCATAACAGGCAAAAAAATCCCATAGCTTTTATATTTAGATAATCAAAGCAGTGATCTATATGATATATGATCTATAAGGGCTATCAACATGCCTTGTGGCCAGCTGACTGGTACCAAAGATTTTTTATTTTTCAGATTCTTATGTACAAAATAATCAACACAATGGACTTGCCACATATACAACAGAACTGAAGATAGACATAAAAACTTATGTTTTATATAATACAATATTACATTGTAGTATTAGTAATAGCTAAGCAATCTGATAATCAGATGTTTGAATCCCAATGGTCCACATTCTTTTAAATATTCCAGTCCCATATGCATTGACTTATCTCCTGTCAAAGGCTCCGTCATCTAAAAGGCCATCCATACTTAGGAATGGATTTTAGATAAATTTTAACTTTTTTACAACTTGATAATGGTGCAGAGAAAGGAGGCTACTAAAAAGGAACAATCTGTATATAAATATTAACTATATTTTTATTATTTATTGACTTCTATATGGTTTCAGATGAGAGACTCCTTGAGTATGACATTGATGGAGTGTTATTTGATGAACAATCTTCATTCCAAAGAGTACAGATTGTGCACTCAAAGTCGCTTGGCAATATGTTAGTGCTGGATGACTTGCAAAGTAAGTATATTATGAAGTTAGTCACAATTTTATATTTAAAAAACATATTATTATCTAGTTTATATGACTAAAGAGCCGCGGTAACTCAGCGTCCGCCGTCAGTCGCCTCAAGTTGCGTAGTACACTGGCAACTTGAGTTCGATCTCCGGTGTGCGGGCACCAATGAATTTGTTATTGCAATTTTATGTGTTGATTTACCACGCTGCTTTCCTTCACCGCCGAGCGCGTGGTGAATCAACACATAAAATTACGTCCTACATGTCCTAGAAAAAATTTTCTAAGACATCTGAAGTCTGCCAGTCAGCAGTAGAGCCGCTTGGCGGACTATGCCCTTATACTCTCCTTACAGAAAAGGCCTGTGCCCAGCAGTGAGACATATATAAAGGCTGTAACTTTAACTTTTTATATGACTTATTATTATAATTTTATAGTGAAGTGAAAGCCTTCAATAAATTAATTTGTCGAAATCCAGTATTTAAGTATAAGGATAACCGATTTTTTGTTTTTGTATAAAACTACATTTGTTGGATTTTTCAACAAATTTAGTTTTGCAAGCACAATGGCAATATAACTGGAGAGTCTCTTTAAATACAGGATTTCTAGATTAGGTGACAAGACATCATAATTTCATGTATCATTCTGAGTCCAATAAAGTTTATTATTATTATATTATAACTGCTACAATATCATGAAAGTAAAATATCGAAATGTTGTAGTTTTTAATGAATTTTACTCAATTTCAGACATATCTGAAGCTGACCTTATCTACACGGAAACTCTTATGCAAAGGGGGCAGGAGAGTTATGAAGGGAAAGAAATTGTCATTTTAGGTAATAACTTCTATACTAATAAATGTGGACACTTTTTTTGTTTGTGTTTATTGCAAAAACTACAGAAGGGTTACACATGATACTTATACTATAAAATGCAACATATTTCCTATATTTTTCTGATAAATAATAATAACTTTTAAAAAAATAATAATTTTATGTTACAAATTTGTTTCATTTGATAATTGTCATTGCCTTTCAATTGTAATTGCTTTGGAGTAGCGACAGTACCTATGAAATGGCTGTCAAAAGGACTACAGCAGAAGTTTTCACTGTACTATACTATTGCGTATAACTAGAACTAACTTATTGAATATTATATTTATGTATTAATTCTCATCTTATGCTTATTCATAAGTTGTAAACTTAAATATTATGTAAGTATCCCCACTTCGTATCTATTTCATGCAAATATATCAGCAACATTCACAAAATATATACATTCAAATAGGCATTTAAACTTTTTCCTCTCCAGGTGGAGGAGATGGTGCTTTATTGTATGAGTTGCTGAAAGAGAAGCCAAAGTTTGTATGGATGCTAGAGATTGACGAGCTGGTGATGCAAGCATGCAACAAGCACTTGCGCTCCATCTGCGGCGATGTGCTGGAACGAAGGAAGGGGCCCAACTATGAGGTAGATGCAGGTTTATTTTTTTAGAGAGTGCAATCATCATCACTAAAGTGTGTCTATCCACTGCTGGCAATAGCTATTCCGCCATATGGATGCTTCGTTTTCCGCATCCAGCTACTTTCTGGTTATCATTATAAAGTCGTCGGTCCATCTTGAGGTGCCCTACGCACGCCCTAACCTATGCGCGGCCTCTCTTCCAAGACTTTTCTCTCCCATCTGCTGTAACTGACTCGGCAGAAGTGGCTGGCTCACTGCCACTTCAACTTGCTGACTATCTTTGTCCTCCGTCAAATTTCTACGTTTCGGATTCTGTCCCTTAGATAAATGCCGAGCATAGTTCTTTCCATTGCTCTTTGTGCAACTAGCGCTACGGTCAGAGTCCAAGTGTCTGTACCAAAGTTGGGATGCAGTGGTTGAAGACCTCCATCTACAGGCATTGAGGTTTTTGCGAAGTGAGGTTGCTGTTGTGAGTTTTCCGAATAAATAAATTTACTGAAAAATGGAAGTTACAAAGTAAAAGTAGCCACTATCAACCACAAAAACAATCTATCATGTGGAAGAATACTTGTTGATTGTGATTTATTGATTGGGTTATGGTAATCAAAGACGAAGTTACTCCATAACGTCAACGAGCGCGATGTGGAAGAAGATAGATATTGCCAAATCTGCGTAATATGACTATGATACTTCGAAAATAAAATATTTAAGCTACATTACATTCCTTTTTCGATGTGTAGCTTAAAGATGTTTTTGTTGCTTTCTTGCGTTTGTTTTATCTTCTATGAATGCGACCTTTTTTATATTTTGCAGATAATCGTGGAGGACTGCATGTTGACTGTGAACAAATTTATAAATGACGGCAAGAAAGTGGACTATATATTCGGCGACCTAACTGATATACCCATATCGGAGTCTGCGTGCGGCGAGCTATGGGAGTTCATGATCACCATACTGACAGCCGCGTTCCAGATACTGAAGCCCACGGGGAAGTTCATGACACATGTATGAGTTTTTTGGAATTTTAAAATAACATTCAAGTTAAAAGGTTTTTGAGGATTAGGGTCCTCTGCAATTGCTTGAAGCTTTATTACTATATATTTAAATATTTATCTCCATAAAGTATAATGAATTAGATGGGTATAGACTTTATTTAACATACACAATACAGAAATCACAAAAATTAATTACTACTTGCACCCCGGGGTGTTACCTGCAATTAAAAACTATTTATAATTTTTTTTATCTAAAATAAAAGTAACCTAAGTTACTCCCTACATAATCCCATTACATCAGGTCATCTGCTAGTTAAATCCGCGTCAAAAATTGTAAAAAAAAATTATTTTGGAATATGTATAGAATATATATTCATGTATAAAAAGCAGTTATTTTAAAATTACAAACAGACACTACAATTTAACGAAAAAAAATATATAACAAGGATAAAGTACATAATTAAATGACACTCTATTGCTAAATAGATAGTTGTTTTGGATGGATAGATTTCAAGTTGGTAACTACAAGACTCTTACGGCTCTTAGTGTTTATGTAAGCTCCCTTCAATTGGAAATCAGTGGTCGGCTCACTTAAATATAGTACGATATCTAAAAAAGGTTTGTTCCAGGGTAACGGGGCGACCTCACCGGAATCATTGGAACAGTATGAACAGGAGCTTATGAAGCTTAAACCGCCAGTTAAATACACAAAGAGCAAGGCATTCGTGCCTTCCTTCTTCGAGGACTGGATCTTCTACCAAATATCCTTCAAATCCACCGACAATGGAGATGCCTAACACACCAAAGACCGCAACAATTGTTCCTTAAAAGTATTCACACTAAGTCAAACAAATGCCATATTACTAGTTGGTAATTGTACTCTAGTATTATTAAGCCTAAGAATATGTTTGAAACCACATAAAGTGTACAGTATTTGTTGTGACGGGTATTTACAAACATTGGACCACACACAGGAACAAATAGTTTTTAAAGCTAACAACACTTTAGTGTGTATAAGATTTCCTACTTTCTCCATATTATATAACGTATGTTTTAAATGAGGTATTGTAACAAACTTTTGGAAATTTGTTCTAACATTTCCCAAGTATAGTGATATACACCAAATAGTAGATTGTTTTCACAGCAGTACAATTTTATCAAGTTTAAGTAGTATTGTCCGAGTATATACTAATGCAGCTGTAAATTGTAAAGATGAGCGTAGGCCAGCATTTTTTATATTACTAGTTTTAGTTGTCATTTTCTTGTTGATTTTTTTATTTGTGATTTTCATTTGTTCCTTTTTTTGTTGTATTAATAAAAGTATTTTACCATGTATTATGGTTTATTAATACCTATCCTATACAACTATTCTGAGATACGCTAGAACAAATTAGTTTTATTACTGTTATTTAGCATTTTCTTCCACCTAACGTTTGGTGGTTAAGCGCGGAGTAAGGATAGTGGCAATAAAATAAATATATAGACAAATTTACGTACGCAAATACGTCTATACAAATGTAGTATTATACATATAGATAAACGATAATATATATACCAGTTCGTTATTTTCACCGAGTAGAAAATAT
Organism: Meandrusa payeni; assembly: GCA_029286785.1. Lineage (NCBI taxonomy): Eukaryota > Metazoa > Arthropoda > Insecta > Lepidoptera > Papilionidae > Meandrusa > Meandrusa payeni. The sequence continues at coordinate 14,713,585 of JAGSMX010000004.1, forward strand.
TCAGGTACACGCGATTTAAAAACATTTGTTGACGGAGCTTTACGATGTGGACATTTTTTTGGCCTGGTTTTCATGTCTATTGGTGCTAATTTTGAAGATCATAAATTATCTTCTAGGTCATCTAAACATTATCATACATCGGAACAGGAAATATCTAGAATTACGTTATGCTAAATATTTGCTTACTCGCATTCAATTACACTTCAGTACACAAAAAATTAATCCTTTTTTATTTCTAATGAAAACTGCATCTTTCTCTACTTCATTTTTGGTACTTACAGGATGTTTTACGGTACAGTATAAGTTTTTTTTTTACAAAATGCATAAATTGATTACATCATTATTTTTTGATGTGCATATTTAATTGGTAAAATAAACAACAGCTATATAAATAAATATGTATTTGTAATTTCAGTTATAAATAAATGTTATATATACAGTGTGATTCTAAATACTAAAAAAAGTAAGGTAATGGAAAAAAACCATTTGATATAAACTTGATATATATGTTTTTATTATTTACTTAATGGAACATGTATGTGTAATGCATAAAAATATAAATTCAATGTCTGCTATTTAATAACCCAACCAAATAATTTGTGAAAAATGGCATGCATTAAGTTCACTTCTCATTTATTATGTAGTACATTGATCACCTATAGGTATATATTTAATTTTACAATTTAAAGTTACCATTAAAAGTGAACCCCAACGGTTGGACATAACAGAAATAGGATGCCAGTTACTAGTACTTTTTACATCATAAATATTAGTGGAATTTAAACATGGCTGCACAAGATACTACCAGGGCCTCAGTCTGAACTAGCTTTACGAAAACTAAGAAAAACTATGATGCCACTCATTTGGACATAATTGTATTAGGTGACTTGGCTGGTTGTTTAGTGATAGTGTAAGTGGAAACTGCAGCCAGTTTCTTATAAATATCAATTTTTATATGACAATTTACAATACTTCAATCATGAAAACACCACATTATAAAGCTGTTATAAAAACTTAACATAAATATGTTTCTGTACAATTTAGGTATTATTCCGCCTGCCTTAATCTGGCGAGCCTTTGGGTCAACTCATCCTGCTCCTGTGAAACCACGGTGGCCGTGCCTATCGAAGTGCTAGGAACGCCCGAAGGTAGTTCCATGTTCAGTTCCAATCTGAAACAGATAAATTATTAGTTTCGATTGATCAAAGAGGAGGCAAACTAAGCTTCTAAGGCATATTCACATTGTCAGATTGGAAGAGAGATCATAGTTAAATAATTAACCTAATTTTAAATGAGTTTTAAAGTTTAAGTTGCTGTTCAAAAGTTAGTAGCCATGTTAGCGGTGGACATCAGAGAAACACAGAATACCTAAATGAAATTGGATTATATAGTATAGGTGCAGATGCTCTAGCTCTATAAAACATGGCACAGGTGCAATTAGTCTGGTTATAGGTGGCAATGAGGAATCAACATTAGGAAGGCCGCATGCTTCTTCAACTCTTCTCCCAAAAAAAGTATATAAAGAAATACCCGGCTTCATCTGCAACTTGTTGGAGTAATTTGTCCACATCACCCTGTGGCACTGTGGTTGTGGTTGTTTGTGACATTGCATTCTCCATATATGATGACTGAACATCTAGATCTTCAAACTGACTTTCAAACTTATCCATCAGGGTGGATATCTTTTCAAGATTCATTGATTTCATTGCTGCGTCCATTGCTTTTACTACACCCGCCATTGAAGTTGTAACCTGTAAAATAAAAATAATTTAAAGTGTATGCTGTATATTGTATGCTTTTAGATATACATGATAAATAATCTAAATGATGAACAATGAAAAACTAAATTACCACAGAACTGCATAGATCCACTTTTGAAATCTATGTTTCAAGGGAGATTTGTGTTATTATTATTATAAAAATAGATGATTGTGGGTAAAGATTAGAAATTACCTTTCTAGTAGTCAGTGCAGTCTGTACTCTGCTTGACACTGCATCCACCCTTGCAGACATCCGAAGATAATTTAGAGCTTGATTTTTCTGTCGTATAGCATTCTCCGCATGTATTCGAGCTCCTTCTGTGTTTCCCTTCTGTATTGCCTTCTTTGCTTTTTCCTTCTCGAGTTTCTCTTCTTTTTCACATTTCTTTGAATTTCGCTCCAATTCTTTGACCGCAAATTTTAAATTAAATAGATGTTCTGTTTATTGTGAGTCAAGGATTAGTTACAGTACAAAAAATTAGTGTGTCAATTTAATTTCATTTCAATTCTTTAAAATTCAATTTATAAAAATAGAGCCACTAAGATATAATGAAATGTTTAGAACTTATTGCCAGATTTTAATAGGAAAGGCCCCTGGCAACTTCACTTGAATTCAAAGTAAAAATCAATGTTGGGCAGGGCCAGACTGCTTTAGACATTCATTACATACTTCTGATTTTCAGTTGAGTACTGTTTTGTTCAAAATTGTTAAAAATTGTGAACTCAACTGAAACAGTGAAGGCCAGTAGCCTAGCCAGTTAATACCGGTCGGGAACATTATTTGCACTTTAAATCAATTTTAAAACAACATGAGCCCATCACTATTATCGTGATGAGAAATTAATAAATGAACCCTCAAATCCTTGGCTCTTGTGGGGTAGAGATATCAATTGCTATCCGTTTTTCAACAAGCTTCCTAATATTTTAATTTCGATAACTCTTTAAAACTGAAAATTTGAAATACTCTTCAAAAGGATACTTTCCATTACAGACGATGACATTTCGTTCCCCAGCTTGACGGTTTATAGAAATTAATATACCAAAAATTTAGGGCCAAAGCCTTTTAATCACTTCAAAATAGCAAAGTAAAACGAGAAATGTTTTAACTTTTCTAAGTTTTGTTAAGATGAGTCACAACTTGTAAATGTAAAGACAACAAAGTACGAGTACCTAATTGAAGTTGACACTTGACACTAAATAATAGCAAAGGAATAGATATCATTATCTTTATTTTTTAAACGAGAAGGAACAATCAAGCATGCAAATAACTTATCGTACGTATATGTATATTATTATATTTCTATTTTCTATATTATATAATCTTAAATCGGCACCCATAAAAGATTGTCAATCAAAGCTGGCTGAGTAATTGTTTAGATGAATTGTGGAGAAGAATGAATACCTAACCTATGTATGTTTTCTTAAGGCCGTACTAATGTGCCGTTACAAAATTTGCACTTTATATAAGTTGTTTTTTCCTGAAAAACATGGTCTGAAGTAATGTCCGATGCCCTAAAAATTCCCCAACACCAGAGGAGGTGCGTTTTTTGAAGTCGTATCGATTTGTAAACAGACTAGTGGATTCTACAAATACCGGCTGAGTTTGACTCTTAACTCCACGGAAGCACTGTAGTTGGTACAAAATCGCGAATTCACGTTGATGCAAGGCTACCGACGATAGCCCAATTCATTGAGCAGGCATCTCGACGGTTTTTTTGACTGCTAACAAAAATTCAAATAAACTTCTAATCGCACACTGGGAAGCCATTTCTCTTACATCAAATAATCCTTTCGCGTTACCGTTAGGCCCACTCCACAAATTTAAGGAGCGTTGCCGGAAATTATTTGAACATCTATATCTTCTCTACAATATCTTCTCCCAGTGCCAACGCTCGAAGTAACACTCAAAGTTGATTTAACTTTAGAATGTCCCTTAATTCCCTTATCCGTGAAATAGCAACCGACCGAGTAGAGGCCCTGCCCTCTCGGGCGCCGGATCGGAATGCTTACGTGTAACATAGTAACCATCCAAGCCGAGGTTATGCCTCACCGGAGGTACGCAAGTGTCCAGTTACTACGAATAGAGGTACGGCGAGGAGGCGACCTAAGAGCTATGCCACCTCTCAATCCGCTGAAGCAGTAAAAGTCCGCTTCTGTGGCTAATCTGTAAAGGTTAGTCAAAAAAAACTCCAACCGTTAAACCGTAAATCGATCGCTTAACGCATGTTATCGGTGTTTATGTTGTAATCGTAATAAAAGATCATTAAAGCAAACTGGAAAAAAATCGTATACTCAAGCAAAAGATTATCTCGAGAAATGAGTATGCCCACAAAACAAATCGCGTGTTTTAACAAATTACTTAAGAATTTCAGCTTGTCATAATTTAACAAATAATTAAAAAATGGATAAGATGGTATAAAACAAGTTCTTGGTTTTTCACGATTGAGATTTTTGTTGATAGAGAAATATCGGGCATTATACGAATTCATTGGTGGTTTGTTTCAGGACTATGAACGTAATTATATATTTGACTAATAAGCTATGGTTTGATATTTTGATTTTTAATACCAAAAAATGTTTTTGGTTTGTATATCAAGATACATTTCTTAAGAAAAATTTATACTTCTAAACAACAATACAATTTTTTATTTTACTTTAATGAAATATTTAATACAAACAAGTCCTTGCAAGAACTAAACTTTTTACAGGTTTAATATAAATTAGTTTATCTGTGCGTTAGGATCTGCTCTGTTGGTACAATGTTTTGTAATAACAAAACTGTCAAAATTGAAAGTCACAAAAGTCGGATTTCGGATTTCGAAGTAAGACAATTGAGCTGCACTCAAATCAAAAATATTTTTAGACATCGCTTTAGATAATAGAAAGCTGAATTTAGTATATGAATTGTAGTGTTAATTTTCGTTAAGTTTTGGTAATATTTTTAATTTAACTTAGTTAGTGACAATTAATATCTCGGCCGAATTAAGTAGGTATAGACGACATTCGCTGGGCGTAAAAAGAAAATGGCGTGTGCTACTCTGAAAAGAAATTTGGATTGGGAGTCCATGGCGCAGTTGCCTGCAAAAAGACGAAGATGTGCCCCGTTCGCTGCTGCATCTAGTACCAGTCCTGGAATTAAATTAACTGAAAATAAACACTCTACTTTCGGTGAAACCGTTAGTGCTCCTGCGAAATTAACTCCAGGTTTGTTTATTTTTGTCCTAAGCTCTTGAATTACTTAAAAGCGTTCGTTAATAAATGATGGTAAGTAAAATTGGTTAAAGTTGGTATAAAAAACTACTTTTTGGCAGCTGTATTTTATTTATCGCCATTGTTTCTTGTGATATCAGAAATATTTTTATCATGTGAGAGTGAGACAACAGATACGTAATGACCGTTGGGCGTATTGGCTTTGTTGTTTTTTCTATTTCGGAAAAAACTGACAAAGGCCAAGCTTAACCCGAGGTGCAGCTTGCTTACTTTTACATCTCTGCTGGAGGGTATATTATAAAAAGTATCCGATTTACTACCTGAAATAAATACAATGCAGTGGAGGTAATGTACATTCAAGCAAAACATGCAGTAGTAAGATTACAAGACCTGCTGTCAAATCATTGACCCTGCAATGTTTTATGGCCTCACTTTAGTGGGTCAGTTGATATATCCTTATCCAAAATTATTAAAAAATGGATACTCAAGTCCTATTATTTACAGAACTATCAAATATTTCTTTAGGTAGGGTTAATTGTGTGGAATGGAATTTGTTGAATATTTGATAAGGTAATTACATTATTGTTCAATATAAACTATTTTTTAAAATAGTAATTAAATATGTAAAATATAATAAAATATAAAGAGTAAAAATTGTGAGTTGATTTTTTTGTGGACTTTTAAATTTTTTCTTGGTTTCTTTTGGTAACATTTGGCAATTTCCTCTTTCACTTTAGCTCTAGAATGGAGAATGAGTAAATATAATTATATAGATATAACAGCTACTATATGAATGATGGTTGAAAGCAGAAATGTTATTTCTCAAAATACTCAATTTTAGGTCATACAGAAAAAGTATTTCAAAAATTATGAAAAAAATAGAAATAATACAAGTAGAAATACTGGAAAAAATTCAATACGAAGATTAGACAATTTAATGTGGTTTTTGCTCCGATCAATTCTATATCATTATGATTTGATGTTTATACATATTTATGATTTGTGTATATGTAACTGTAATGTATACATGAACAATAAAAAAATTATTGTTCAAGTATAATTTTTACATTATTCCTATTAAGGTTGTATTTGTACATGTCAATACAATCCTTTTATAAAAATACCTGAGAGTATTGATGAAGTGGCTTATGGTTTTGTCAATAAATTATTTTAGATAGAACAAAAGAACAACTTTAAATTGGTTTATTTTATTTATTGCTGCATGTTTTAAATTACCTTAATCTATGCATTTTAAGCATTTTAAGATTGGATTCAAAGGCAGTTAGCTTAAACATAAGAGATGAAAAATGTAGATGGGACTATTGTGTGTTACTATTGACTATGTTTATGTATGATAGATGTTAATTACTGTAAAAGTTATCATGTATTTAATATTTTCTTTTTACAAGTATCAAACTTAAATATCACCGTGTTTAACCTTGTTTTGTGTCCTTACAATATGTCAGTGTTTCTTTTAAAAATACTGAAAACTACCAACAACAATGGTATTCATTATACACTGAATGATAATTAAAAGTAATCATTATTCTACCTATTGTCTTTACAGGTTGAGGTAAGAGAAATAATGATTAAGAAAATAAGTTGCAGTTTGCTAAAAAAAGTCATTATAAAGTAACAAGGTCATTCTTCACAACTCTCCATTCAATTCTGGTGCCCAACAAACATGTTGCTTGCCTAATATAAAGAAAATATCACCACTAATTATCTATATCCACCAGTGATGCTACATGTGGGTTATCCACATTAGAAACTTCTTTAGCGATTTGGTGGATGTTATCACTAACATGTCTGTTGTTGTAAATCAGAAACCTTTAAGGTTATTTTTCAGAATAAGAAGTATGAGGTCTAGGTCATATGTTGTTTAATATTTGAAGCCTATAAATAAGCATTTGTGAATTATCTTGATTATGTAGTCTTATTTTTGAATTAAAGAATTGAAGGTCTACAGACATACAATTCTTTACTTAAATTTATCTTTCTGCCGTTGTTTTTGGTTTTCAATTAAATCATGGGTTGCATTTAATTAAATCATATTAGCATGGGATTCTGTATCCAAAGTCACTGGTTGACCTCCACAAATGTCATGGAGATGATCATGTCCACTTCTAGATTCTCCAAACCTACAATACACAGAACTATCATCAATAAATATGTGTTTGCAGCAAATTTATTAATTAAAAGTTGTTATTGAGTCCTTTATAAACAGCAAAATGGGAGGTCTAAGCAGAAATGTAGAGATGACCTTCTCAATTAAGTGAAGTTATAAAAGCCTGCAGGCTCACCAAGGCCAGTCAAGAACTGCAAATCGCGTATAATAAGTTATCTGTTTTTTTGTCTTCAGAGCGCATGGCCCAGGAGATCTGTGACGAAATAAAACGTCTACAGCGGCGACGACAGCTACGGCTGGCGGCGGGAGCTGCTTCTTGTTCTTCGTCCAGCGGCAGCGAAGGTGACGCTTCGCCTCCGCGCCGGGGCACACACGCTCCACAATCCTCCAACAAGGTGCACAACCGTGTGCTCTTCACATTTAAACAGGTAAAGGATTGTAATTTTTTTTCTATATTCTTCTACTTTACCACTAGATTACTACTTTTCTTCACAAATACATACTTTGAAGACTGCATGATCTTTACATTTAACATTATTTATATATATAGTTTTATATATATATATATATATATATATAACTAATAGCCATTTATCTAATCATTTGATTCTACAGTCTTTTAGCCATAGGTTCAAAAATTCTTTTAATTAATTTTTTTTGTATACCTTTTCTAACTTGCAAATTTAACATGCAATGCTTGCAGGTGCGCATGATTTGCGAGCGTATGCTCCGCGAGCAAGAGGCAGCGCTCCGTGCAGAGTATGATTCTGCACTCAACAACAAGTTGGCTGAACAATATGAGTCCTTTGTACGCTTCAATTTGGACCAGGTGAGAATGTTATCATGCGAATATGTAGGTGAATTTGTATACGAGTGTATCGACATAATTGTGCTAGTGTGTTTAACTGTCAATTGAAAAACAAAATATATAATTGTGTAAATGAAAAAGTAAGTGCAGCAAGAAAACTTCCCTTTTTGTACGACAATATCACCTTCCATCATGTGGTATGGTAGTTAACTTCATATATATTTACTGGTTAAAAAAATAAGAAAGTGATAAAAATAAATATGGTGTTGTCGCAGGTACAACGCCGACCCCCGCCCGCTACGTGTATGCCCCTGGGTATGGATGCCGAGCACCATATGCATCAGGATCTAGTTCCTAGCTGTAAGTAGTACATTTTTACAGTGGCTACAGTTAGCAAGGTGTAAAAGTGGCAAGCAAAGAAGGGAGCTGCTGTTCGTCGGTCACACACAATGATTAATTTAAAATAATCTCTGATTGAACATTAATATCTTATATGTGTCCAACTGTTATTTAACTTCCACAACAATTGAGTGGAGATTTTAATATTAAAATTAATTAAATGCCAATTTTTTCCAGATCTGTCCTAATAATGAAGAAGCCAGTTGTTCGGAGTGACACTGCAAAATATATCAAGACAAACATATTTTGGTATATGTGACATTATATGCGGGAATATAAAGTGTCCCAATGATTGAAGACATTGTGATTGCTGCTGGAATTTACTCAATCAATATTGTGAAAAATGTCCACCAACTTATAATGCAATGTTATAAATTTGCTAAATTCACAATATTGATGCAGTGAGTTCCACAATATTCATGCTAATAAACATAAATTAGCTTATAATGCTTTAGATAAGGTTTGCTGGATAATTGTGTTCATAGACTGAGAATCGGGGAAGATGAGGGCTTGCATCGTACCGCGATTTCCGTGCCTACGGGCTAAATGTTACGTGCAGCCAGTGGAAACCAAGTGTTTAATTTTTTTTATATATTTTCTAAATACAATAAATATGTAGGGAGTTAGAAATAACGCAAGATGATAAAATTCACACAGAGTGCCTGCTAAGATTACATTGTCCTCATAAGTTGAATGTTAGCCATAATTTCGATTCGTTTAATGTTTTTTAGTTACTTTTTAGTGTTGTCGAAATATAGTTGTAGTTTGTAAATTATACTTTATATTCCTTTGTTCTCTTTTGTGTATTAATAAGTAATATACACAAGTACAGTGCTTGGCCGTGAACTCTACTCATTAGAGCTAGTGACAATTGTAATAAATCGGAAGGTACTCGTTTGGCCGTCTATTTGCAAAGCTCGGTGTGTAGATGTATACGGCGAGGAAATGTGTAATTTCTAAATACAATTGACCTCTTGTATCAGAAATTTGAATTTCAACTAAATATTTATATGTTGGCTTTGTTAAATTATCTAATTTTCTAAAACAAAGTTATTTGATACATTTAGGCTTTAGTAGATGATTAAGTAGCTTTATTAAAATCTTTAAGTTATTCTCAGTAACATTGAGTCACGGTAAATGCATACAGAACTGTACATGCATAATTGGGTTTTTGTTTGGTATCATTTAGTTATCCTTTTTTATATGACCAGGATTTAATTTGTTACCAAGAGTTATTCAAATAAATTTTTTTGAATTGTATTATCAGCTCATTTTATTATAGGTTATTGGCGTTTAAGAACTGAAAATAAAACAGCTAAACACCCATAAATATGTTTTTTCTTTCATATTTTTATTTCTCTAGTTCTATTTACGAACAGCTGAAAATTTTAGTGATTTTAGTTTATTAAAAACTATAAAACCGAAACATTGACTTCAAATCGGTTATGTACATATGATATATATCTAGAGATATAGACCGTGAAGTATTTAATCAATGGGCACTTTGATAACATGTGAAACAGACTTGATGAGTAGAACATCCAGCACAGTGGAAACTTGTGAAAATGTAATATATTAAGGTTACAGGTAATTGATTTGATCAGTTAACAGTCCAATTTCATCCTAGGAGAAAATCCAAAGCGAACTGCAAATATATCAAGACAAATTTTGGTATATGTCATATGCGGGAATATAGTGTCTCAATGTTTAAAGACATGGTGATTATTGCTGGTATTTACTTAATCAGTATTGCGAAAATGCAAATTAAATATTATTAATAGCGTGAAGGGATTTTCAACCGGTAGTATATTTGGAACTTTGCTTATAGTAGTATAGTTTTTTTTTCTAGCAAACTGGTTGACACTCCACGCAAAGTAAAAAATGAGCATAGGAATGATCATGTTTCTTTTATGTATAAATAAAATGCTTTATAAATTGCTTTCTGAGTAGGTACTCTAATAAAAATATATTTGATAGAGATTCATTATAATCGCTAAAGAGATCATGATTTTCATTTGTTTAATGTACGTTGAAGGAATTAATAAATATATTGTATCAATATACATATGGTATAAATGTATTCCTGCTAAGAAGCGGAAGTAAATAATGAGGTAACACGTACGGTCCCAATGTTTTTAATAATTGTACAGTTATTTTAATACACTATATTTTGATATAGTCTATGGTCGTGTCGTCAACTCGTCATTTCATTTTCATAACATCACAGATCGAAAATTGTGTATATTTATCTCAACTATCAAGGCATTATTCTTTTCCCAATAACAAACTCAATTCAAAATGAGTTTGGAGAATACAGCTAATAATGGAAACAGGAAGGAAGAACATAAATACCACGACAGCGCAAAGCCAGATGCGTTGCAAATTTCGAGGACAGACATGAATATGTTGATAATGAATTATTTAGTAACAGGTGAGTTTCTTTTGTGCTATTTTCACTTAGAATAAATTGAACATCGAATCAACCTCTTAATATAATAAAGGACTCGCGCCTAGAGAACCGAATTTCATTTTGTCATTGTAAATACGTAATTATCACATTGATACCCTCGTCTCATCTACATGTCCACGTACATCAGGTTCAGGTTTTAGAACTTTTTAGCATGAAGGAATTTAGCATGTCTTTAATCTAGCTAGTAAAACATTTATCGTCTTGGACTTCCCTTGCCGACACTGCCACTCACATTTACAGTATAAACTTTCTTTGTCTGTCTTTCTTCTCTCATCCTCTCCAAAAACATGACCACCAAAACACAACGTTGTTATTTCTGTTTACAATTAAAATTGTATTAAAAGTTACTTTAAATTTAAGTTAAATTTGTTTTTTTCGTATTCTAGTTACAAGTTTCCCAAAAACTTTCCAATTTGTCTGCAATAGACATGTGTGTTTATTTTTCCTTACAGAAGGTTTTAAAGAAGCAGCCATAAAGTTTCAACAGGAAGCAGGTTTACAGGAGCCTGCTCTCTGCAGTTCTCTTGATGAACGTATAATGATCCGGGAAGCAGTGCAGAGTGGTCGGATTCCTGAAGCCATTGCAATGGTCAATGCCTTACATCCTGAACTGTTGGATAATGACAGATTTCTCTACTTCCACTTGCAGGTATTATTAAGAAAGTAAAAAAACTTGGATTAGATTTATGTTTCCTATATTTAGTTTATTTTAAAGTAGAAAATTTAGGGATAAAATTATTTATGTTGCCCTATAAATATTAATGAAATATGTATATTTAAATAAAAAAAACATTGTCATCATCAATCATTTCTCTTTTTTTATTTAAGTTTTTTATATTCCATTTAATGTTGTGCAAAAACGTGAAGTTTATTATAGTATGCAAAATATATTTGGCATTAATGTATGTTTGTCTTAACTTGTGATTTGACGATTACTTGCCAAGATATAAAATGCTTCCTGATGGTGTGTAGCAACTGCAACTGCTGGAGTTAATACGAGCGGGCCGTGCAGAGGAAGCACTATCCTTTGCAAGTGCAACACTGGCAGAAGCTGGGGCCAATGACAGAGCTGCACTTGCCGAGTTAGAGCGCTCCCTTGCTCTTCTAGCCTTCCCTGACCCACATGCATCACCCTTTGCTGACCTACTTCTTCCTGCCCATGGACAAAAGGTGAGTATATTCATCTAATTTTTTTTATTGAAGATGGCGGCTATCAGCTAATTTTAAGTGATCTTCTCGCCCACAACAAGACATAAGTCTAGCAACTCTCTTATGACCAGAATAGGGAAGTATAACATACCTTTTTCACTTTCCAGTTTGCTCCGTCCGTGATATCATGTAGTGGTGTTATAATTTTTGTTGATTTAAATAAGTAATTAAATCTAAGGAAATTTTGCACTCCCTCGTGTCTCTTGACACTATACTCTCCCACCTTCTCTTAGGTATCAATAGTGCTAAGTTTTCAATACAATATCTATTTTTCATTATATCCATAATAAATTCATTGTTTTTTATTTGATTAACAGATTGCAAGTGAACTAAATGCTGCAATATTAAAAATGGAAAACCAAGAATATACCAATCCAAAATTGTGCAGCTTGCTGCGGATGATTCTGTGGTCGCAGAGTGAGCTAGATAAGCACAATGTCAAGTATCCTAAAATGACTGACCTAGCCAATGCGACTATAGAGCAACTAAAATGAATCTAGATTAATTAATAAATTATATCAACAGTAGTGTTTTAATAACTTGGTTTCTAAAGACATTTTAGTGATGTATCTCAGGTAATGAAAATCCCACTGTGTTACAGCATCAAAGAAATCATTTTATTTTGTTGTTGTGCTTAATACATGTCTCCTTTAATGTTAATAATATTTTACAATCAAATATAACAACAAAACTCAATTTATAGAACAATTAGGACCTAACCAAACAATCTCATGTTAAATACTTTTTCATGCATGTTTTATAGCTAACAAGGATAAGTAGTTATTACCAACCCCCTCCAGTCCTCAATTTATTTATTTTACAGATGTACACTTTCACCTCTTTTGAAATAGCTAATAGAGAAGGCATGATACTCAGTACTAACAACTTATTTGTGTTTATATGGTGACCTGCTTACTTTACTAAATAATAAAAAACAATATATATTAATTATAAAATAAATTATTATTGATTCTTAAAAAGTTGAATGTTTAATGTTTGTTTCTCAATATATACCATTAATAAATAATTTTTGGTACATCCAGTAAACATTACTACATATTTTTCTTTATGGTCAATAGCTTTTATGATTTCACCAGTAAGGGAGGATCCTTGGATTGTGCCTCAGCCAAAATTTAAAACAGTTCAAAGGGGTGTGACAGGTTCACTAGACAGACTCACATGTTTGGCCATTACGGCTTTGGAAAATGAATCTTACACCTGAATGTACTATATTCATTATATTTAATACAGTCTTCTAATGATTTTATTTAAGGTTTATATGTTTTTACCAAAAGTTCATTAATAGTTGTAAATTTTTATATTACTTTAATATCTAAAATATTGTTTAACTAAATGATTGGGAAAGAATTGGTGCATTACTTGTGTTATCCATATTAATAATCACATCAGAGAAAAATTGTGACATTTTAATAATGTAACTGCCTAATATTATGAACTATATATGGAATCAAAAATATTTGGCTATTCCTGATGCTTATCATTGAAGGGTGAAGGATAGCATTGATTTCTAATCTATCTAAAATTTACATTCCTTGTGGCTTCAGATGTATAATATACATACAACTTTACATTTATTAACTACTTGTTATTTGTGGGTACTTATTTGAAAAGATTGTTTACATTAAATTACAATAAACAACATAATGACATGGTGGTGAGACGATATTTTGTTTAGATTATTCATACACTAATCTGAATTATAAAACAATATATATTTATAGACTATGAAAGTGTTTTCCTTACCAAACTGACAAGAATGATGTTATTAAGTTTTTTTTTTGTTTTTATATCACATTCTGTAGTTCATCAGATTGTAGAGGGTCAGAGAAGCTTTTCAACAAAATGTTTCTTTAATTCTACTTTTACTATTTATACATCTGATATTCTTTTAATTGTCCAAGTAGTACATATATAGTTATGTAATAACCCACTCCTACGGAAGGCTTCCTTCAAACCAGTACATGTTTCTGCTCATTCGTCTGGGTTGAAAACTAGGGAATTAATGAGGACAAATAGATGCTTTGTGAACCTTTTTATGTAAATGATATGGTTAGGCTGTCGGCAACCTCTTGAGCGGCCAGCAGTAGGGTAGTAATATTTCCACAAATATTCTGTAAAATTTTCCAATCGTGCCGTAAAATTACGTAAGGAACTTTACATATTTTAACAATAATACTTACCGACATGTTTTAGATTTACAAGTTTGATGAAAACAACAACCCACACAAAGGATGCTTAAACATTAAACCGCCTCTACTGTTTGGGGGCGATTTAATGAAATCAATCAATAAATAAAACCATTTTACAATAGCTTATAATCTATTAGAATAGTCAATTAAATGTAAGACAAAAACAAAATAATAGATTATAATTGTAATTTTAAATTATTAACTTAAGCATAACATATTTAATAGTGTAGTAATGTAAATTAATAATTAAATCCTTGGAATTAATTGTATATAAAGTAATTTGTATACCTAGTTATTTTAATTTGAAAAATGACATGGACATCATAGGAAAATTGTTATTGACACAATGAGAATATTTACAATATTATATCATTTACATATATTTGGAGAGTCTTTTGATGAAAAAAAAAACGAGTAAGCAAAACTGATTTGAATAAATAACCACTATGTTAATGGATTTGTAGTATTTGGTACTTCCACAGTTCCATCATTGTTAACAAATAACCCATATTATTTTATTATATTATTTTGACTTTATATACAAAGAAATCAGTCGGTTTTATTGCCATTTTCTTTGCATTAGCTGTTTACATGGTCTTGCATGTCTCACAAAGTATCTGAAGATGAGCATGTGTCACCAACCTAGTACATAGTCAAGGGCCTTGGCAATGATCCCATTGGACCTCTGTGGAACTGGTGCAGATGGGATAGGCGTGGGGCATAGCGATCTCGCTGTTGGATGTCTGGAAGAGATATATTAAATAAATACAACTAAAATTATTTCATAGAATAACTGAAAGACAAAATGATATGACCACACTATGATAATATGAAACCTTAATGTTCGGGTGGTCGCCTCAACTTGCATAGTATGCTAGCAAGTCAAGTTCGTACCCAGCACCAACAACTATGAAATTGTTTATTGTCATTTAAAGTAATGATTTACTACATGCTCGGCACCAAAGTAAAACATAGTTATGAAACATCTTATAATCATAACTGATTCCAGACATAGACAATGTTTGAATTCAATAGTGATTAGTTAACTAACAAATAATCATCTAGATGTGTCTTTCATAGGCTTTTTTGTTGTCTATGAAAGTACAGAAAATATTTTTGTTTTGGCCTAAAACATATCTGTAATCATTAGTATAAGAAAGACCTGATCCATGAATAAATAAATATAGTATACTGTTACCTTTCAGGCGAAGTTAGTCCAGGATGTGTAATAGACATCCTGGGAGGTTCTTTACATTCAACTACTCCAACCATAATACCAGGTATTACTTGTCTGCCATTGAGTGCAATCGCCCGCTGCTTTTCAGCACGGGTTGCATATCGAATGTGAGCCCAGTTGCCTTGTGTGGGGTATTGTTTGTCTGTTACAAATTGTAATAATTTTATTATTTATGGCTGCTAGGTCCTTGTATTAGTCAAGGTGGTCCCCTATTAGCCACTAATACACCTGTCTCTGCCACCAAGCAGTAATTGCATACTTGGTAATAGTACATATAGAAGTATAAATTACCTTAGTAACACATGATGACCTCTATACATAAAAGTGCAGCAATATCAATTTGCATGGGATTTTAACATGTCCCAAATTCTCTTTGTTTAATTTAAAAAAAATATATAGGATTAGACTAGAAGCAACAAATACAAACAAGCTTAAAGCTCAATTTGTATTTATCAACTAATATATAAAAATACTTAAACATGTAATAATCCAAAGCAATATTACCATTATATAGTTGTGAATACAAATATTGCATCTCCCTTTGAAGGATCTTTTAGTCTTAAAGTCTGACAAATAAACAGCCAATTAAAGATTAAAATAATAATAAGTTAAAAAATTACCTAAAATAGCACCACAATTGCTAAATCTAGCCAACACAGTATTGGCTGCATTAGGTGGGAAACCAAAAACAGTGATCCAATATTCATCCTGCTCCTGACAACCATCCTGCCAGTATGATCCTAATGACTGATTATTCATTGATGTATTGACATAGGAGTTCTGGATCATTGAACTGTTCCCACCATAGAAGCTCTCTTGATACATTGACTTGTTAGAAGGCTCATTACTTTTTATAGTGTCAAAGAGGTCCTCTATTGGTGGACCATTAGGTTTGCTGGAGTATGAAATATTAGGTGATGTTGGGATATTAGCAAACACATTCTGTTGATTATATAGAGCCTGCTGATGCATTGAAACATTTGGTCTATACATTTTCTGATCTGGTGTTGATGTTTGGCCTGGGCTTGTTGGTGATCCTGGAAAAGAAAAAACAAGATAATAAGTACAACACAATCGTGTGCAATAGTATGAGAAGGACAAGGCCCTTTGTTGGTCCCAAAAGCTAACAGATCAAATCAGTCTAACCACTGCACCACATCTATCGGCGTCTCGGCATTAAATTATAAATATATTTTCTCTCAGATAAATAAAGCTTGTACTAACCAAAAGCTAGGTTGCGGCCTTTTGTTGGAGATAAACTATTAGTTCGAGGGGTTGTTGGAGGGTTTATTTCCCCCAATAGGAAAGGTGGTAGGTATCCAACATTCGGACTTCCCGAAGGAGAGTGTGTCGGGCTTCCTAAAGTCATTGGCTCCATTCTTTTTGTAGTGTAAGCAATATTATTTTAATAATTACTGTATTAGTTGAACGACGTTATACTGATAACTTTAGGAATATACTAATTAAGAAAAAACAGCATTGTAACCGTTCATACCACCTCACAAATTTGATTTTCATTTGACAGTCTCATTTGACATTTATAACCGACAGATATCAGATATTAAGATTTCGAACAATAGAATAGGAGTGCACAATAAAAACTTGGGCGACATCATACATCAAAAACAAAATCAAACAAAGAAGTCCTTAAATTTGTTTTTATTAACATCGCAAACAATTTTGAATCAGAGTACCTTAACCAACGTAAAAGTTCTTTCAAAGCAACCACTTTTACTTTTTTAACTATCATGTTCAGGGTACTACATTACCCTGATATGTGATATGTGCAAGGAACTAGAAATAAAAATTAATTTTATGGTAATTTTGAAGAAAAATCATTCTCCATTTCGTGATTGTGATATAAATCATAATCGATCATAGAAATTGGCAACTTAAATTGATTTGTCAAAATTATAGTCAAACAAACGAACATGGATTCTTTAGCCGAGGAGCCTGAAAATTCTTCTCCATTTATTGAAAATGAATGTAATAAATCACTCTGTAATACTTCTAAGAATATGTCAGGGCATAGTAACAATATTGTACATAAATTATTTAACAGAGAGGTAAGTTAGGTTTGAAATTATCACCTGTATTGTTTGAAGCAATTGAATACATTTATTTTCTTTTATTTATTCCCATTATATGCCGGTTCTTATAAGGTAATCATAGTAACTTTTCTTTAATATCACAAATGTTTGGATATTTCCCTTTGTTATAGTACGTGTTTATATGTATATACATATATAATTTATTTATTAATTATGATTTATTATAATTATAGCTTAAGTTTTTGAACAACAATTGAAACCTATGTGTTTTCTTTTAAGATATTTGGGAGCACCTCCAAGAATTCCAATGAAAGAAACCGTAAAATGTTTGAAAAAATCCCACCACGGTTAAGGTTTTGCCTTATGGATATAGTACCCATATCTTACCTCATAGAACATGTCTTTATGGGCTTCTCACAGTGCGGACAGTTCCTACTCAGTTTTACGTATAGTTGCAATACTCAAGTTTATTTCCGGGAGAGTTCCAAGTTTACGTAAGTAACTTATTGTATATTATGCATGTATGCAGATATACATATATTAAACAATTTGTAATGAAGAAGAGAGCTTCACTAGCAATTGAAATGTATGTTCATCAGAAAAATATAGCCCTGAGTTCAAACTTGTATCAAAATATGATTCAGTAGTCCTTTGCCAATTTGAATATTTGTATAATATTTGTTAGTTATTGTGTAAAAATGTTTTAAATAATTACTAGGTTAAGATAAACCATTGTATGTCTCATAGTGGTAAGATTGAAAGTAAAAGGTATTTCAAAAATATGGCTAGGTCTAAAGTTTCAGTCATGCTAGTCACTTTTTTTATTCTATATTAAAGTTGTAACTTGTTGATGTTGGATAACTGAAAGAATTTTTGAGTTATTCAAAAATGAAGTCAATACATCAAATTTCAAATTTTGTATCTTCTTGAGTGCTTTTTTAGTCAGATATTGGGTCAACCTGATAATGCTACAGCTGTATTAGCAGTACTCATTTAAATGAGTGAAATTGTAGGGTGATATAGTTCTCTACTAAGTGATGAGTGAATCGCAACTAAATTTCTAGTACACAGTGATGAACATACACAACATCAAAAAGAAATGCAGGTGTATACCCAAACTACAAACATATATTAATTACTTTTCCATTTTTTAGGCTTCATTTTCTATCATGGGTGCCAGGGAAAGTAGTTAGACCAGTCCATAGTGTCCCATTGTTTGGTGATGATTGCGTGGACAGCAAAGTTACAATATCCATGGCCCAGTGGAAACATAATCCAGGAGTACTTGTTGTTTATGGTATAGCGTAAGTATCTTATAACGTCACAATGCAACGAGAAATGCAATCTGATTTGCTGTATCACATTTTCATTTTTTTATCTTTTTTAAAATTGAATGCGCATTAGGCCATATTATAACGACCATGGGTGTCACTTGTATGTATTTATTAACTTTCTTTTGACTAACTTTCTATTCCCAATGTAAGAGACAATTTACTGCAATCATCATCTTTGCATAATGGGTAAGAAATTTTTTAATTTCGTTGGGCAATTTTTTGTTTTGCATTTCCATAGCAACTCTGAAATAAAAATAAATTATTACCGATTTTAATTTTACGATATTTAAAATGGTAATTACCTTTTTATTCACTAAATTGGAAGTGTTGTAGGTCCCTATATCATAGTTGGCAGCTCACATTAAGCTAATAAGCACAAGAAATTCATATGTGTTTTAAGTGTAGTGATATATTTTACTTGAAACACTCTAAAGCTCACTTTATAATTATGTGGAAAAAATAACAGTACATGTATTGAGTTTAAGGAAGCCCTTAGTAAGTGTTGTAAACATAGATTCCACTGTTCCCGCAGAAAAGTGGTTACAGAGGTTTCTTTAGTTGTTTGACAATCAGAGAAATGTCACATACAGTAAATGCTGACTGAAGTATACTTAGTTACTTCACCACTTTGCTATTTATAAATCGTTAACTGAAATGGGTGTTCATGGGCCAATTCGGGTTGTTTTCCCCCTTTTTATATAAAAAAAGGTGAGACGTTACTTTTATTGTTTTATTTCGGTATGAGCATTAATGCTGAATTCGTTGTATGCCCGTAATTTCTACCGTATTTACGCACAGATGCGTGTTCTGCACGCGCGAATTTTCATACAACAATTGTATAATTTGATATAATATTTATGACAATGCGAATTCACATTGATAGTTTTCAATTCAATAGTGATTTTTTATTTCTAATGAAACTGTTTAAAAGTTAAAATTACAGCCTTTATATATGTTCCACTGCTGGGCATAGGGCTTCCCTGTAAAGAGAGAATTAGGGCATAGTCCGCCATGCAGTCCTAGTGCGGATTGGCAGGCTTCACAGGTCTTAGAATTTTTTTTCTATGACGTGTAAGTTTCCTCACGATGTTTTCCTTCACCGCCGAGCGCATGGTAAATCAGCACATAAAATTACAACAACAAATTTATTGGTTCCAGCCAGTTCCGGGGATCAAACTCTGGTTGCTAGCGTACTATGCAACTTGAGACGACCGCCCGGACACTGAGCTACCACGGCTCTATCTAATGAAGCTGTTTGCTTGTTGGTAATTATTTTTTTTTTTCAGATTCTCATGTTCAGAACGGTCCTACCTCAGTGTTATTGGTGTACCTCGCTTAGGATGTAAGAAATGTGCGGCTTATTCAAGGGAAGAAGGTAATTCGAATAAATTTGTTATTCTACTATTTTTCTGCTGTTAATTAGATTTTTTAACTATTGTAAAATATATTTTTGCTTTATTTTATTTATTTTTTATAATTATGTATCATATTTTATTATAATTTGGTATTTGTTGTAAAATGTTTTTATTTAAATAGTAATAAAAATGAATCTGTGTCTGAAACTTGAAATTGGTTCACCTTTACAGATGACATACATTGGGGAAAACGATGTTTGGAGCACAATTTCGCCATTCACACAAAATTCTTTTGCACATCTGACTCTAGCATGTATGAACCTGTGGTCCAATTGGCCTATTCAAATCAAATCATAATCTACACAGACTTTATTCACATATTAGAAATTGACTTTGTCAAACCAGACCAGGAACGAACAGAGACAAACGATGACAATAAATTCTCCTTAGACAGGGAAGAAGTTAATGTAATGGACACGAATCCAAGTACACCAGCTTCTGACGTTTCCGCCGCTTTTCAGTCGCCGAAGTATCAAAATAATGTTGTACAAAACATTCTAGCCGACTTCTCGGATCTTGAAGCCGAACCTTACCAAATGTCGCGGCCTGTACACCTGTCGGATATGATGGGCCAAGAATTGTGCATTCAAGCTTCATCTATATCACACAACTTAATTGAGGAATGGGAAGGACCGTCTCCATCCATCAGAACATTAATTAGTCCACCTTTAAGATCTCCGAGGAGACGACCAGCCGAAAGTATGTCACGTTTCAATGAAACACATAGAACAATTGCCGAGAAAGCATACGAGTTTGTTGAAGAGGCGGAGACTAAATGTGAGAAACTGAGCATATTCCGTAAGAGGAGGTTAGCGGATAAAAAATACGAATTCTCAGAGGATAACAACGAAAACATTGTCCCATTTAGAGTGTTAAGAAGTAATAGGAAATACTTCATAGGATCAGCCAGTAAAAATCAAGCAAAGAGAGCAAAATCTCCTACGACTGAAAGTGTAGTTTTAAGGGCTCACAATCAGATAAATAGGCCGCTATCGCCAACATCCAGCTCAGAGTTAAAGAATCCTGGATTGTCTGCATTAGAGTCAGACAGGAACAGCGAGTCAGAATACAGAGTCATGGAAATGTTAGACGATGGATCACTTAAAACAGTTGCAGTACATGATAATACATCTAAAACTTTATCGGATATCCCTGTCAGTCCTCAAGACCCTTACCTCGTACACTCGGAGAATTCGAGGTGCAGTAAATTCTTCACGAGGTACTTCGTCGAGAGCGACGACGAGATCACCTCCATCATCACAGACTCTGAAGGTAATGATCATTTTAGGTCCAAGTTTTTTATAAATATTTCTTGCACCACAACTTTGAATTTATCTTAAAATTATATATACGGTAAATTTTTTAACAGAAACAAAAAGTCGTAACAAAGCTTTTGCTTCATGTATTAATCATTGTTTTAGTGTACAATAATTTTATTCGTCAATAGCCTGGTTTGCGAAACGTAAGATCATTCGATAGAATCCACCACTCGACTTTTGACGTGAACCATTTTCTAACACAAGGCTAAGATTAGTTGGAATGTTTAACAAGAATGTTAGTAATATTTGTGAAAAAATATATTGTTAGCATTATTTTTCACAGCATTTAAAACCGAAGGTTTGATAATATTGAGTGTAATGTGTGGTGTGTGGTAATGGTTGGGGCAGACGACTGCATGTCGGGGTACCACGTGGCGCTGCACCTGACGGCGCACGGCGCGCGCTACGCCCCGCTGCAGGCGGTGAGCGCGGCGGCCTGGGAGCGGCTGCCCGCGCCCGCGCGACACACTGTGCGCGCCACGCAGCGCTCCCTCGACACTGAGCTGCTCTGCAACGAGGTCTGCGGCCGCCTGTGCCACCTGCGCAGCATGAAGTTCATCTACTGCTTCGACTGGGGCTGCCACGTCATCGACGTGTGCCACTCGAGTGGCTGCTTGTCTGGGGTGAGCAACTTTTATTAACGAGATAGAAATGTTATATTTTTGAAGCAATATTTTACGCACGCTTGACATGGGGAGAACGCTAGTGAATGCGTTACGAAAAGTGTGATAGGGATAAGATAAGGAGCAAGAAAGCGTAATGAAATCAAAAAGGTAGCAGTAGGAGGAACCGTACTGAGTAAAAAGTAATGAGTAAAAGAAAGTATATACTAAAGCACCACACTCGTAAACCATTTATTTATGACAAATTATTTCGGGCATTTACTAAATGACTCTAATGTCTACGACTATTAAAGGCCCCAGAGCGAAGCTGTTCGCAAGCCGCTTACAACCGGTCCTTATGAAAATTGGGGTAGCCTATGTGATGATTGTAATGATAAATGTATTGCACGCAGCTGTGCGCGATGTGGCTGTGGGCGAGTGAAGACACGGGCGCGGTGGCCGAGTGCGACGCCTGCAAGGAAGTGAGCGCCGGCTGCCTGTCACACCGCAGGCAGTACGCCGCTGAGGTAAGCACGGCACTACACGAGTTGCATACTCTATCTCATTTACCTCGGGTAGCGCTCCGACGAATTGTTCGGAATCGATCCAGCTCCTGATTTCCATCAATACCAACTTAATGGTTGGTGTGTGACGACTGTATCTTTTTTCGCGTAACTTTCTTCCACTTTTATGTGGCGAAATCAGTTTGAATTGCTTAATGCCCTAATTAACTATTAAAGTCTAACAATTTTAAATCACCAAGAGTTAATTAACGACGATAGTATAACGGTACACAATGGTAGGAGTAAGCGGAACTAGAAGAAAAACTAACTATTAACAGAGGAGCAAAAATACATCAGTTGTTTTCGAACCGACTTGGGGACCCTCAAGAAACGAACTTATTGCTTTTTCAAATGTCTGCACAACAGCAATTTCCCTGCAGCTCCTCTGTTGTAAATATGTATGGGCGAGCTCTGAACTCATTTGTCCCTTTAACTATAAAAAAAGAAATATGCATACATTTGGTACACGAAGGTGGCTCTCGTCCAATATTGTAAATTGACTGAGACCCTAAATCTGCTGTTGTCAGCCATTCGATTTTTTTTAAAATTATTTATTACTTGATAGAAATGTACCGTCTTACTTGGAACGTGCCATGACGTACGTGATTACCAAATAGTACAAATTGAAAATATAGATGCATTCATTAGAGTGTTTTCTTGATATACGTCTACTTATATTATCGTATAAGTGAGATACAGGCGTGATAGAGGCTTTTAAGGAGCATAAAATTATTTGACCTTGACATGTTGAGACTAAAACAAAACAACCGCTGCTCATTATGAACAGTGCAAAATATTGGACACTCATACGCCATCGGAAAACCATAGGGGACAACTAAACCAGCAGATTACCATTTAGTAAAAATCGAAGTACAATGTAACTGACTGTAAAGTTAACATTCACACTCGGTAAAATAATAATATCGAATGGATAATCTACATAGATGCCTAGTACCTATAAAGTTTAACAACAATACATACAAGGACATCTACAAGATACAACGAACCTTGCAGGTATGCGGGCCCCGGGGTTGGTTAATTATTATTGTACCATTTTTATTGTGGGGAAGTTACGTAACCGCGTACTCGTCCCCCGGGGTAAGAACGAGTTATGTCGACCCCTCACCGACTAAACCCCACAAGATGTTCCACCATCGTCGCATATGGCGGGGCTACGGAATCGCTCGCGAATAAAACCGCGGCCCCGCCTGCAATTATCATTATAACCGGATTATGGGGTCACCACTACCACCATGGCAATCAATTGTATCAACGCAGGGGACAACTATTCTCCTGTACCGTTACCGTACCTAACCCAACCGTTGAAGAGGGATTTTTAGAAATAACAATTTCAACGTCGAAGCCTCGAGGCTAATCCATTGAGCTTTAGCCACGACGAATCTATCCTCTAAGCCCTCCGACCTCTCCGTCCCAGTTGAGATGGAGGTCGGGGGAGGTTACCTAGTACAGGGAATATAAGCGTGAATTTAATTTGTTTTTATACTCACAGTGTCTATTCGTTTGGGATCTCGTGACCGGAGTGTATAGAACTGAGAGGGTGTCCATGACTGAAGACGACAGCCAAGAAGGTTCTAGAGGTTAGACACCATTGTGTTAAGTGTATTCCTTGTGTTTGTTTTATTCCTATTATGTATAATAATAATTATATTTACAACTAAAGTTGGAGTATATTAAAATAACCTCTTTTTACTACATGCATATACATACATGTACAGTACATACATTTACAGTACTGAAATACCAAATTCCGACTAATCTCTGGAACGGTCGGACTGATTTTCACTGGCAGATAGCTGTTGTAATTAGGAGTAACTTAGATTACTTTTATTTTAGAAAAAAGCAACCCTTAATATAAATTAAAATATAATTATTTAATATAATATTAATTTACTTAACCCTTATTGACTGTGTTCACTATCCTGTTATTATTTTATTGTAATTAATTAGTTGTATGAAGTTAAAAACTATTTATTAAAAATGCCAATGCGTACAGGCGTACATAATTTTACGATCCCATTTTTATTTTAAACGACGTAAGCTTCGGTCTCCAATTGGACTAGGATTTAGATCTGTGTTACAGTTTCAGGAGCAGACCGGGCGCGCGAGCTGGCCAAGCGGCTCGGGCCCATCAATATGCCACCCGGTAACGAGAACAGGCTGCTCACCACCCTCACAGGTTCCCTACCTATATATCCATTTTTTTTTCATGGGAGGAATTGCTTTTATTAATAACTCGCCCGACGAGGACGTTATGTCGGGCTCCGCCTAGAGAAGGCTCCACTTGAAGGCTTGACTTGAATCTCCCATGGTGAGGCTTCCTGGAGAAAGTGCCCATTAATCTGTGTCTGAAGTTGAAATGACGTGGGAGCGCATTTTTTTAACCGCCTTAAAAAGGGGAGGGTCTCAATTCGTCTGTATTTTTTTTATTGGATAGAATATACTTTAAGGGTAGTTTGATGAGAGTTTGGTTAGGTTTTGATTGATATAAAATAATAACGAAAGTACTAAGAGACGACGATTAAGAGTGGATGTCCCACGCGTAAAAACGTTTAACGTCTGATTCGATTTTTGTTTTTAGTCGTAATATACTTGTGTTAAATATATTAACACATTAACTGAAGCGACAATTCTTCTCAATTACGTTGTTTTATTGTAAATACTTATTAGCCTTAACTAAATATTATTGGCACTATGAGAATAAAAATAACAAATTTAAAACAATACAATATAGTGTGCAACTGTCAATAACTCAACACAAGGGTGATAGGTCAAGCGTAACCTTGGCTTGGACGGTTACTATGTTACGCGTACGCATTCCAATCCGAGCGCGCCCGAGAGGTCCGAATCACGAAATAGTCGGTTGCTATTTCATGTATAATCTAAGGGAAAAAGAAGAAGAAGATTCGTCGCGGAGATTACTATTGATGTATCTAAAGAGTAGGTATTTCTTTGTTTGTTTTGACTTGCCAATTTACAAAATGATTTTGACCTTGC
This sequence comes from Meandrusa payeni, assembly GCA_029286785.1. NCBI lineage: Eukaryota > Metazoa > Arthropoda > Insecta > Lepidoptera > Papilionidae > Meandrusa > Meandrusa payeni. The sequence continues at coordinate 14,739,315 of JAGSMX010000004.1, forward strand.
AGGCAGATCTTTGAAAAGGCTGACAGATGTAGACAACTGCATCGAGATAACGAAGAACCACCCGGACAGCTCCGAATCAGAGTCCTCCTCCGAGGAAGACAGCGACTACGACTGATTCCGCGGCGAGGTCGTCACATGAGTGAGATTGAAACGCGCGTGCCGGGGAGTGTTGTATTAGGTAACCTCACAACATCCCACCAATAAACTTAACTCGTGAACGAAACTTCGAATCGAATATTCAGGGTAAGAAGGATAGAGGTAAGAATCTTTCCCTTGCAACATTCCCTCGCTACGCCGTTGTGTAAATATAAGCAGGGTGTTGACTCGTTGATATACGTATGGAGTGATAGTAACGGTTAGGCTCAAACGTTTACTACGTAAGGAAATATTTTACTAGTCTTTGTCTATGTACTCTGAGAAGTCTCCTTGTATTGGCAGTACGAGTCCGTAGTGGTTGGTGTGGTTGACCGTGACGTCACTGCTCCAAGTTACAGCTATGATGAAATATATAATAGTCTGTGTCCTTTACACTGCATTCCGACTACAAAATTTTCAATTTTTTTATCTATACAGATTAGGCAATGAAGCTGTACTGTTTCACCGGATTTAAGATTCTTCATTTTACCGATTTGGTGTGAATATATCCCACTATGAACGGAGTAAATGGGTTACATTCGTGGGTAACATGAACTCAAAGTACTACCAGATTCTTAGTTGTTCAGTACTGTTCACTCGTAGGTTGGCTGGTACTGGGAAAATGATACGTAAGATTACGAAATGAAGAGAGTTTTTTATGAGCTTGGACAGTACATACACTTTTATAACAGATAAACCTTACTGCCGTCATAAATACAACTAGCGGCATCTAACGCCCACTTTTACACCAAAAGTAAAACAAAAGTAAATTTTATAATAAAAAAACGATGCACTAGATTGGACAAATATTATAAGTTTATTATTATTTATTTTTAGAGCTTTCAAACACATTTGTAGATACTATAAAGGGGTTCGTCTTTCAATATAACTCTAATTGTCATTACAACCATGTTTTTCAAAGACTGAATATAAAATCAACCGAAACTGTCAAGTGTTATAAACAAATTTATTAAAAATTAATTTCACACCGCCGGAAACAGATTAAATATGTGATCAAATATATTTTTATAACACATTTATTGTAAGGAATTATTTTCATTCTTTACACATAGCTCAGTTGCTATATTTTTAAGTGGGCATCATAGTATATATATGCCACTGGGGCATACAGAAGACCAACATACATCAATCTGTTGATGTATATTTTCGTTATAGAATACATATGAATTTCAAACTCGCTATTACATATATAAACTTTTCGATTCTTTTTCTACGTTTTGATGATGACAGGAGGAAGATATATTGTTCAGTTGGATGGATAATTGTAACCATTTACAATGTCAATGTATTTTCAGCGCGCGAGTTGAATGCAATGTTCAGGAATGCGAATTACAGACCTTCTCTGTAAAGTGAGTATAAGGGCATAGCCCGTCACGGGGCCCTAGTGCGGTTTGGCAAACTTCACATGTCTTACAAAATTTTTCTAAGTCATGTAAGTTTCCTCACGATGTTTTCCTTCACCGCCGAGCGCGTGGTAAATCAGGTCCCCCCTACCGTTCGCATTCCTCCGATGGCCGCTCTTTACCTCACGCCCCGACTGTATTCAACTCACGCGCTAACTGCATTTATTTATACTCTGTGACCTCTTGCTCAGAGTAATGCTCCTCAGTATTTCTTTTTTCTGTATTCTACATGTAGATGTTTGCAAAAAGTCCAGACTAACAGTCTGACGATTCAATTCCCAGCTAACGTTTAAGTTGCAAGTAAGTAACAATCGGTTTTAAAGTGATGTCATATTTCTCATTTGGAAACTAAGTCTAAGACTGGACAGCGGATAGAGATTGCTGCAGTATACTCAAGATACGTTAAAAAAGTAAGGTTATTTTTATATAATACCAGTTTACTTAGTATTCTCTATACTCGTAACAGATGTTCAGGCTCAGCGCTCTCAGAGTCCAGCCACCACTCAATCCGGTGAAAGACTATCAGTAAGTAATAGACATTTTCTTTCTACATACATTCAGACAACGTCTTTTAATAACAAGTAGAGGAAAGTCATTGGTTTAATTCTTAACTTATAATATAAATAAATATATTTCTATAACATACTGCGATTATGTATTTCAATGTACTTTCTTAGTGAAGCTGGCGTGTTCATGACAGAAATTATGTACCGCTACCAAACAAAAGTTTGGAGCCACATTTTGTGATAGAACTTTGCTATTTAATTCCTCTTTGTATTAAATATCATTGTATTGTAATTTTTAATATATTAATAGGATAAAAATTTAATATCTATTCACCATCGGAATACATAACTCCTTAGATATCTCTTGTGTAATCTGTAATGAATGAAATCACATAATTGAAGAATGATAGTGTACTATAGGAATGAGGAATTACGATGGGATCCATGGTATTAAGTAATCTTTGTAATGCTATAAGACATATCCATGCCAAAATATTTAATTACAAAACCCACAAGAGTGTTATGGTGGAGTCTCCATTGAGTTAATATGGCCAAAGGTTCAAATCGTTAAGATCTCTATTCTGGCATATCCAATCGCTCTACTAACGTGTTATTTATACAAATAGTTGCATAAAATCTTATGAAATACTTTTTGAGCAACAAATTATGTAATTGAGAGCATGTGTTACATCCAAGAAATAATCTTGAAAGATTTTTTTGGAAGAAATTACTTAATATTACAGTGACTGAATGATTAAATAACAAAGCAACAAGACAGTCACTAACTAGTATCTCTTTAATAATAATAATTTCTTTACATTAAATTATTAAGAAAGGATGAATATTTTCTTTTATGAAGTCTATTATCGTCGAATATCATTTCGCCTCAAAATTACATTTTTTAATTTGAAGCCAACATCCCTCGAACACTTTTTGTTCCTGATTTTTTTTTACATAAATTAAAACCCTAATAAGTACTCGTGAGACTATTTTTCCTTTACTTGATAAGTATCGTATCGTTGTATGTATGTAACTATGGTTGTGACTTTGTATGTTTGTGACGGAATCGACGTCCGATATTAATTTGTATTAAACTTGATAGAATATCTGTTAGGTATATATTGTCAACATTTGATATGTAGCGGTAAGCTGTACCTTTAGCCTAACCCAATAATTCATAATCGTTAAAATGTCGCCTATTAACGTAAATAAAAAAGGGATAGACTTTTTAATTTAAATTCTATAAACATCACAACACATTATATTTTGTTGAATGAACTAAACTATTTACAGGCGTTTTGAATAATTGGCGTGTTTTCGCATTTCGTATTATGGTATTAAAAGAAATCTCATAGGTTTGTACGTTTACTCAAATGACATTATGATGTCGATATGAGTAGTATCCGTCGTATTAATTATCAAAATTCGACTTGAGAATTATGAAATTATCAATATTTAATTGTTTCATAAGTCTCTTATGATTTTTTTAAATTAAAAAATTCAACGCCATATTCAGTATTTATTTCATTAAAATTCTAACGTATAATTAAAAAAAATCAGAACTTGAATTCAATCAATACTCAAACGTCATACATTCATCCAAGCCAATTCATTCATAACCTTATGTGTGAATTTTATTATGAGACTGATTGCGTTTGAAAATCGATATATATCATATATTAATGAATGAGAAAATCTTTATCGTAGATAAATGCGCACTTTGGAAGGCCTTGACTAGGGAATTGCATTTGACTATGGAGGGTATGAGTCAAGAAGAACCGTCTCTATATTTAAGTATCCCGCCAAACGCTATTAAATTACTGTGGCGCAATTATAGCTGCTCAATATTAAAGAAAGCGGCGAAAATTGTTCTAGATGGATAGTGAAGTAAATAACGAAATTAAATTCTTAAAACAAAATTATTTCAAAATTAAATATTATAAATAATTACTTGAAAATCACGACATAGCTGGTTTTTAGATTAACTTTAGGTATTTTAAAATACGTGAATAATTCAAAATCTACACAGGTAGTTACGAGGCTACAAATATCCACCATTACTTCAACTCTCTGGACACTTTGAACTTGTCAATTTTGGACGTTTCTCTATTTTTCAATCCTCCGGGCAATCGACAATATCTACGCGATTGCGTTTCAATTCATTAGGTAATCGTAATGAGCAATAACAATAGTAACTAATTCACTTATTAGTGAAAGAGAAGCCGTAATCGTGATCGCATTTGAAAAAAATGTAACTACTATGCAATAAATGATATGAATAATATTATAAAAAGTTTTTACAATAAAAATGTGATTTAATCTACGAATAAATAAAAAAAAACATGAGATTTTTTTTAACATTATTAATTGGCATCGAGGTTCTTTCTCATTTAATGATATAATACACATTTCAACAATAGTCTTTGAATGATATTTGAATTTCTTTGAAAAATAATAGCACTCTTTAGTAACTTGCTAATATTGACAGCATATGCCACTTAAAAGTTAACTATTTTACTGTAGATAAATGGAATCTTACTATGATGTGATGTAAAATGATATTAACGCATTTAATTGACTATGTTGTAGGAACATAAAAACTTGCCATCAGAATGTACTTTATGTTAGGTCATGTAATAATAAAATAATGTCAGAAATGTGTTTGATTTTCTTTACGAACCTCCACAGGAAAAAAAATTACAAATCCCATCTCATGTTATCAGGCCACACCTGTTCAATCATTCGATGCATCGTCGGAGGGAATGTAAAATGCCTTTTCTCAAGATCGATAGTCTGTCATATATCATGTATAAACGTCACAAGGACGATCATATATAATGAAAGGCATTGGAGATGGTGATGAGGTAGTTGGACCAGATCTCCGAACAACTGGAGTCATCACATCATCAGCGACGCATTCCACAGGAGCATGGATCGTAGTGGATGATTGATGGCTCAAAAAGGAGTCAGGATCCTCATCTAGGGAACTATTGAGAAGAGAAGTAGTAGTGAATTCAAAATCTCTGATTCTATCAGCAACACTTTATTAGCAAAACACTTCTTGTATTAATTGAGTAGAAACAAAACCATTTAAAGCACATATGACTATGTTATATATACATTTTATATACCAAAAATACAAATTGGGATGATGCTCCATTATACCAAAATCTTAAAATTTGAAATCAAACATAATAGAGCAACTGTATTACTCTAAACATTAAAATATCTACTGATGGTAGACCCACCATTGCCTTTAATGTCATCATTCTAGACAACTCTTAAAATAGATCAGACATCAATAGGTAATCATAGTGTCACAATACTCCTTTTATAAAATTTGAAGTGTAAAATTAAAAATCAAAACATGCACATGAAATTAAACATGGAAGGACCTTACCAATTTACATGGTTAAGGCATAATTGGGGGGTTTTCAAAAAAATATTATACAATTATATGCTTAAAACTTGCAATGGAATGGAAATTTATAGGCATTGCTAATTATTTTATATATGTATAAAATCATATTATGTATGTTTGTCTTCCTCTTAATTTATTTGGTAGCTTTAGAAATTCAATAGTCTATTAACAAAGCCTGTTGTTTGTTTCGGTAAAAACTAAAGTCCTACAAACTCTACCCATCATAAATATATTCATTAAGAAAATTGCTTAATAACCTAACTTTACCCTATATTACCTTAACCTTAATAACTTTAAAACTTAATTCTTAGACATACACAGTTGAATCTTACTAATTTGTTGTTGTTAAAATGAGTTGACTTTCATCCAGTCAAACCTTTGTCTCAATATTTCCATAACTCAAAAGTCCTAACAAGTTGAAATAATCAGTGCCTTTTTTTGTAACTAAAAAAAATAAGTTTGCCTGCTACCTTTGGTAAATATCCACAGCTCTACCACTCAAAGGCAAAAATAAAATTTAGATTTTAGAATATTTTTGTTTAAACATAACAATTTCTGTAATAAATATTTTCATTTATTTCACCTCTCCATTTACTGAATACTTGAAGTTTCTCTTACTGAGGTTCTATTATATTTTACAGTTACAAAAATAGCCACAAATTGTTAAATATACAACTTAAGAATTTTTTTATCTTACTTTATTATGAGTGAATTATGTGAGGTGGTTTAGGATTTTCTTATTAAATATGAAATTTTACACTCTTATCCATATGTGTAAAAACAATGTTGAAATGCTTTAACAATAAAAAAAAATGTAATATTAATAACACAGAAAAAAAAACAAAAACATATAAGTTGAATGGAATCTTTAAAACATAATTAGACTTTTTTTATACTTGTTTAAATTTAAGTCTTATTACTCTAATATTATAATAATTCACAGTGTTTACATTGGGCCTATTTTATCAGTATATGTAAGAGGTCAGCAACCTTTTGAGAAGAGTAAAATATTATAATTTACAACATTTCAAAGCTTTTAAAAATTGTTCTTTCCAACATTAAATAAAGCTTGCATAAATAAAGTTAGTACTAAAGAGATGGGCTTCACATTAAAAAGCCGCAGGTTGCCAACCCCTGGTTTAGGGAATTAAAAACTTTTATATCTATACAAATATATTTACATCCAAGGGATTAAAACAAAACTAACATTGTTACTGGCAGTCTTTTGATGCATCACAACTCATAGGACACAGAACAATTTATACAATTGTCTATTTGGTCACAAAGTGCACATGTCTTCACCTTCTGCATCCTTGTCAGTTGCCGCCCGATGCAATCCGCGCTCCTCCATCATAAAATCCAAAAATAATTTGTCAATATCATCCCAAGACATCTTGTTAAATTTATCTTCAATAATTTTAAGTAACTTCTTTGAAGTGTTTGCAGCATCTTTGTCATTAAATCCTTGTTTTTTAAAGTGTTTCACCAATACTTCGTAGAGACCTTCGGGTTTTTTGACAACCAGATTTAACTTTGTTCCTTCCTTGATTGTGGGATATGATGCGACAGTTTGGTTGTCGGCTAACGTTCTACCGACTAACAATAACTTTTGCTCTTCCACTGGTATTCCAATTTTTTGGAAAACTTGTTTTTTTATTTCGGTTATTGCCGTGGATGGAAGTACCTGAAATAGTCTGGCATTACTAAAGCATTCAGCGATATTAGAGGTTTGTAATGTTGCAAAATGTACTTACATCTAAGATGCATTCCCCTCCTTGCAATTTTTTTATTGTGATTTTCATTTTGTTTTCTACCTTTAACTCTGCTATATCGCTAATCTAGATCCTATTTATATATATTTTAAAATGAACAAGATTTACAAAAAATGTATCGACATGACGATGACGATTGACACTTATGTGACATTGACACATTGGCAATTGACAAATTTACCGTTATCGATAGTATCAGTGTGTTGCCCTTGCCCGTAAGCAATAGCACGTAATGCAGCCCATAAATTTACGGAAAAGGGGATTTATTAGAAATAATAATAGTTAAAGAATTCTTTATATTCAGCAATGGATTGCGGGTTTGACACACCATTTTTTTATGTTGAATAGTCGTCGTCAGCCCAAAAGATTTTAGAAGGCTGTTTTTTAACGTTTTCTTATTTTATGTATTTTTATTTTGGATTCAACTATGCATTTCTTAACCAAAAATCTTCTGTCTTCAATACAACTACTTTTGCGACGATTACATAGATTAGCCAGACAAGCTGACTTTTACTGCATCACCGGATTGAGAGGTTCACTTAGCCTGAACCTCTATTGCTTTACTAGCAATAGAGGTTAAGTGTGAGGGATAACAACGGGATAAAATGAGGGGTAACAATGGTGAGGAATAACCAATTACTAGGTTTCGCATTATCATTTTGATCCGAGGGTACCGAGAGAACCTTGCATGTGGATTATACTCCATATGCTGTATGTATAATCTAGAAACAGCGTAAGAGATGCGCTATAATTTTGTTAAATTTAAACGAATAACAAATATTATATTTTTTTATTTAATTACAAATATAATAGTCAGGCAATATACCTTTATTCCGACATCTTCAAATTTGGGCTTACCGCATTCTTCATTAGGAGCAACGCATCTGCAACTCATTTGGTGTTTTAGATATCATGATTGCATTACTCATTTCTCTTCTGTAATAAAATAACTTCATCATTTCTTTATTTCAAAATAAATTATAATTGGCCATCTAGATTCAAATCATTTTAAATGCCTGTTTTAAAAGAAAAAAACTATGTCAGTGAAAGTTTGTTAAGCTTTCATAAATAAATTAATTACCTTGGAGATAAATACTGTACATTCTGTGTAATGAATTTGAATAACTTAGTTAAGTTACCAAAATTGCACAATACAACGGTAAACAAGATGGAGAAGAAAATTGCGTATGCTACGATAAGTAGCCCTGTAATCATTTTCGAAGCAAGTGATATTGAAGGTGATGTTTATTGAAATAATTAAACGTACACCCAGTCTATTATTTTGTTCTTTAACATATAGCCTGGGCACATACTTTGATAGACAAAAAAAAATTGCGAGTAAAAATAAATTACTAAAAAATATCTCTATATGTTCTACAAAGTTTTGTTTGTGTACTTTTAATGTGTATACCGAATAGAACTGTACTTGACATAGTGCTGCTTCAGCCAAAAACCTTTATCGGGATGTTAACGATATTCGTTTTTATATTTATAAGTTAGATAAATAAATTTGTGTACATGTATATGGGTTTTCATATTTGATTAACAGACTAAACTATTTCAAGTTAGTAAAGTTCGTAATCTCTATTTAATTAGTCTATGATAATAGCATCTACAAACAAAATCTGAAATGAATGACAATACGGAAGAGGTTTTAAAAAAATTAGATTGAAAAAAATACAATATTATTTATATTTTCTAAATTGGTTTGTCGTGTTTGTTTTGTTGGCGGCGCCACCTATTGACTTATGTCAAAGTTTCTAAAATTTCAGGATTCAGACTTGGCCCGGATCCGTAGCCTAGGAAACGGGTGTAGCTACAGACAACAACACTGATTATCGTGTTACATAAAAATTACAAGAATTAGTAGCAAAAATTGCATTATAAGCTTAAAATATTGCCTAAATAATTATATATCTATACTAAAGTGTTGTATTGGACATTTGTGATGAGAAATTTGACAGTTTAGTGTAGCTGGCAGATTGTTCTTTCTTTTATGCATTTTAATCCTGAGAGAAAACAAGGTAATGTACCTGTGATAAGCGCGATAGAACGTAGATAGTGTGGGATAGGGGAGTATTCGCGGGAGCGAGAGGGAGGCGTTCTTTGCGTCCCCTTGCGTCGTCTGTTGTGTCCCGAAAATGCGATTAGGTATCAATTTTATCATCGCCGTAGAAGCGGGAGGGTCGGGACAACGGTGCCTGACACGGCCGTTCCGAATGCACGGCCCTTTCCGTTATTTTTCGAAAGTTTAAGGAAATATTATATTAATTTATCGAGTTTTCTTTGTTTAATAAAATGTATTACCTTACCACTCGTTAATCTAAAACAATGGTTATACCCTATTCTCTCTCAGTACCTTACCTAATTTAAGCTTTGTTATTAGCAATTAGTTAAAACTTTTTTTTTAAGTATGAAAACAAGAACTACTTTCTTTTATTATGTTGTCTCATATCATAATAGAAAATAAGCTATATTAAACAAAATAATACAAAAAATTGCAAAAAAAGTAATTACTTTTTGTATAAATCCAACTAAAAGCTAATGTAATAAACAGTTAAAGATAGAAATGGTATTAACATGACCTACATATTTTAACAACATTAAACCAATATGAAATAAGAGTAAATAGGGAAGGTGAGCTATCAACAACATGTAATAATGTTCAACACAGCATATTGCACTCTAATGGCAGGTGTTGTCACTGAAGTGTGACGCATCACCTGCCCTCCCCACCTATGTATAGCTAACACACCACTTACCTTGTAGTCAAATTGGAAAGGGACACTAGAGAGGCCAAGATACACAGTAATCCGTATCATAGTAACCGTTTGATCAATATTCCAGTTAGTGTATATCAGTTGGGGGATGATAATATGTTATGTTTGAATGAAGTCAGTGCTTGTCGTTCACTTGGTGTTTTAAATTACAGTGAATATGTCTGAGTTGGGCTTTGACAATGTGTTTTATTTAGAAAGTGAGTGTTGTATATAGTTACAATAGAGAGTAAAGGAGGCAATCGTAGGGATGAGGTGTTGCCAGGTTACGCTCCCCAGATACTCTCCGCACCCCGAGCTCCGGTCAGATCAATAATGTCTATATTGTCCGGGATAGTATTATGCAATTGTTATAGCATTCAGCCTACATTAACTTTAATGTATATTTTGATAATATTTGCATATTAATGTAACAATATATTATTGAAGTGTTATTTTGGTGATTAAGTTATTTGGTTGGGTTATCTTAAAACTTAGTTTTTAAAAATATAAATGATTCTAAACATAAGTCAAATAGTTTATGTGTTAATTATTATTTATTATATAATTTATTTATTTATTATAGCTCTTGGAGAGGCCTCTGTCCAGTAGTGGACTGATACAGGTTGATGATGATGATGATTATGATGATAAAATTTATACTTTTGTACAATTCACTTACTGGACAGAAATAGCTTATAACCATAATATATTTTTTTATTTAAAAAAGTTACACCAACAGCGTTACAAAATTATATGCTTGGTTTACAATAATACACTATTGTGTTTTGATAAACATATGGCGTGTTTCTCTTTTTTCGTAGAAAAATTCTGATCATCATCAGTCTTGTCAGACTTTTATTAGCAAAGAGAAGTAGATAAATAAAGATCAATCTCAGTACGTGATTACATGCGCCTTAACAAGGCAGGCGAAACGTTTTCACGTATAAATTTTTTTAAGACCCTGCGTAGCTCACCATTGCTAAATGCTCTTGCTGAAGAAAGTGAAGGGGAATTAACGAATAACTCTTAAGGATTCAAATCGCAAAAGCGCGCATTGATTACGCACGGGTGTAAACGGTAGCGCTCTTTGTTGCATTAAGCCTTGTCAACTTGAAGGCGTTGGTCTCCTCAGATTTCGAGTGCGCTGGTGACGAGGTGCTGGTGGAGTCGTCGCCGCCCGCCTCGCCGGAGATGGCGACGCGCCTCGCTGCGCCCGCGCAGGTCTGTTCGCACCTTCACGATAACGGACAATGCACACTTAGCCACTCATTCATCTCGTTGTGTCGCCATTTACAACAACACATCAAAACGTAAATTTTGTCGCCTCCTCCGGATATACAGGTAATTTCTCGTAGGCTCGTTCGCTACGATGCAACGACGTTCGCCCAAACTAGAAACAATTTTTAAATTCCAATTTCGAGAGAAATGCAACAAGTGGTCCCATGATGCCTCAGAACAACGAGGCCCGTAAAAAAACCGACGGGTCCTGGGGGTAGGTACTCCTCTCCTGGTACGAGAAGATGGGAAAGCCCATAGCAAAAAATGGATAATTTCTCAAAACACAAGCGTCCTGCCGCCTTTACTGCAGCCGCAAGCTTCTTCGCGTCAAGTTACACTCAGTAAATGTTTGACTGTCGAGATCCACGTTTAATTACTTTGGCTTGTCGAGTTAGGGCTTAATTAAAGGATTTGGTAGAATATGTCCCTTAATACATTTGATAATTTCAAGTCTGCATAAAGGGACGAGACTAGGAATTTTTAGCACGATGTTTTTCAAACACTAACACACAAGTTATTTCTTAAATGAATTCCTAAATCTGCTTTCACACCAAGTCATTAACAGTAAAAAGGTTATCTATAAAACGTAGGAACTCGATAGGTCAAAGCTTTAGGTATCTGCTGTATTGGTTTTAGGAAGAATTTTAAAGTTGTTGAATTACATAATAAGGCTATAAGGCATTATTAAGGCAGGTCACGCCATTTCACCGTTGACGCCATTTGTATACTGTATAAAATTGGTATCGTGTTGTAGGGCGCCGCCGCGGGCGCCGGGGAGCGTTCGCCGACCACAGTGCGGGAGCTCATAGTCATTCCTGACCTACCGCCGAGCTCGATTCAACTGCAACACGCTATACAACAGGTAACAGTGTTGGCTTGTTGAGGAACTAAACTTTTGAGTGGAAACAAAGTGGTTTTTGAAGCGAAATTTCTTCACACGACGACTTGGAGAGTAAGCCGGTGAAAGCGTTACGATAAGTGTGACCGTGCATTCGTATAATACTGTACGGGTAAAAGCAAAGGGTGTTAGCACACAATTTCGTTCTCTCATAGCCAAGTTACGTTTCATTAATATATAAATATAAAAATTTAGTTTCATCTATATATATATATGTAAAGCTTCATTTATATATATATATATAAATGAAGCTTTACTTCTAGAATTTTTACTTCAGTCGTGTGGTCTTAAGCACATTCGATATTTTTTTATTGTCCTCGATAGTTGGCAAACAGTTGTCGTTCGGATGCGGGAAGACCATGGCGTGTGAATGCGTTAGCACTGTGAAATTTAGTTTTTTTTAAGTATAATATAATGGTCTATGCCATCTTGATGCTCACCGGGAGGACCCTTGTGTAACCTCCACTAGCTATAGAGGCTCAGGCTAAGCGACCTAAGAGCTATGCCCCCTCTCAATCCGGTGAAGTAGTCAAGGCCAGCCTCTCTGGCCAATCTGTGTAATTTGTCATTAAAAAAAAATAGGTGATTATTGACATTGTTACTTCGGATTCTTACCTTTAGTAGAGTGAATAGGCATTTACTAAGCTAGTGCGCCTTACCATCCAGGACTACATTTCCACTTAACAACAGGTGGGATCGTAGTCAAGCACTTGCTTAGAAAGTATAATAAAAAAAAAAGATAATGATACAAACTTAAAGAAGCAGAAGTGTAATTTTTTGTGCCAAACGTATTGTTTGGCCAGAGAAGCTGACCGCGACAGATTCACCGGATTTGAGAGGTCGGAACCTCTATTGGACGCAACACGGTGCAAGAACCGCCGAGAGGAGGAACTTGGTTTGGAAGTTTAGTCGCGTTAGCATTCCGAACCAATGGCGTTGTGACTTAACAGTTGACTGAAAACCTTGCCAGGTGTCAAACACGGTGGTGGAAGTGAACGGCGACAGCTCGGGCCACTCCAGCCCGTCTGCTGACGCTCAGCACACCTACATCACGGTCGCAAGTGAGTACCACCAATCTCCATCTGGCATGATGTACCATCGTCGTTATCAGTAGTCGCTATTTGTAGTGCAGTGTTTTATTTTTATTTTGCAACTTACTTGGCACAAAATTGTAGGGTAGTTTAAAAATAAGCAAGCAGCAGTTGATAGTACGTTATTTTTATTTTTATAGTTCAACAGTATCTGATTTATAAATAAAACGTAAATATAACTAGTTACAGAAAGGAAATTTCGGCGTTAGGTATCATAAGTAAATTTATTGTTTGACACCAGCACAGAGATTATATTGCATCGTATAGGCCTCGCCTAGAATTTGTTATTCTCCTCCAAGTGACACCAGTTATTTTGTGAGTCATTTTCTTATTTAAGACGCTGATCTCAGACACCACTAGCAGACCTTTGGAGACTTAGTTTCTCTCGATTTCAATCGGCTACTCATTTTTCTTAATGCCACCGCATTTCAAATCGATTATTTAATCGACAAAAAGTTTTAAATTTAATATTATTTCATATGTATCAGCACTTTTATGACAGAATCGGTTCTGTGACAGTTCTAAAGAAACCTACCAACGAAGCTTAAACTTCTAACCCATTTTTCTTGACCCAAACTATGTCGTTGGGTTACTTTTTTGCGACTGTCACAGAACCAATTCTGCCCTAAAAGTGCTGGTGTATATGAAATAATAATAAATTAGAAATACATTAGACCAACTTTATCTGCGGTGGTGTTAATACGTAAGTACCCATTTTCTTTACCTCTCATCATTTGACTTGCCTCCTTCATTTTAGTTTTCTTATAAAGTTTGCGGCATCGTTTGTTGTTAGTTGAGTCAACAGTTGAGTATTAAATTCCATGTTTGACGCCCATATACCATGATAGATTATTTCTTAAAGCTGAGGATTTCCAAAAACTTTTCGGGGACCAATATTTTTCTGTCTATTATGATGTTTTCTTTTTGTAAAGTTTTCTATAAGCCTATATTATCTGGCCGAAATATGTTAAATTCTTCGACACAATCTATTTTGACTGTGATGTGGATTTGGATTTTATTCCTTCCATATATCGTGATGTTTGGATGTTGATTGGGTGACGTAGAGATATCACTTCTTGTATTTTGCTCTGTGATTTTCTTTTTATTACAAATTTATTATTCTTAATGAAGGCTTCGTTTCTTCTCTCTCGTTCAATGTTGTAGTGTCTGCATAATTGAATTGTAACTTTGACAAGTCTTCCGTTACTATATTCAGTATTTCTTACCTTACATTTTGATAAGAAGGAAAGACGATTAGTGTAGGTCTAGTTTCCTTTTATATACATCCCAATGTGTGATATTTAATTAGTTATTCATTAAGTTTTGCAAGGTGATGCTTATTGTATTAAAATGTCGGTATTTGTAAGGAGAATACATAATATGTTACATATAAATAATTTTCCCTGTTTGGCTGCATCGGAACCAAGGTCGATGAGTTACAGTCTACTTTAAAATTTAATGTAGTTTTGCTTACTTGTATAGCAACGATTAGAGATAGAGCCAGTACCAACTTGAACAGCAAGGGATGATTCAACTTTCATGTCAGGTGATTACAAGCCCCCTAGATAGTCCTTGGTTACGTTGTAGAGGCTCACACTCTGGCTGAAGGTTGTATCTGCCCTTCGTGTGTAAGCACGAGTCCGCACAAGTTTTATGTGTCTGTTGTGGCGTGCACAGTGCAGGGGGCGTGGAAGCGAGGTGTTGATCGACAACTGAAGGCTGAGGCGACCAGCGACCCTGAAAGCAAGTGGTTTATTTTTTTATTTTTTCCTTTTCCGTGCTTAGCATGCTTTGGTAGCTTTTGTTAACTTTCTTTTGCTGTTCTATTGGTGGTATGATGATATCGGCGAAAGAACGCGGAAGTGTTGTATCTCGAAAATTGTTGAAATGCTTTATTTCTCTAAAATTGTTTTTTTATGAATGCGCCCATGAGTTGGTTCGGTGCGCTTTGATCGGAATGTTAACGCGGAACACAGGCCAAGCCGAGGTTACACCACACCGGGGAGACCCTTGTGTCGAGTTACTAGCAGGCGCATAGAAGTTCAGGCTAAGCGACCTATGAGCTATGCCACCTCCCAAATTTTCGTTCGAAAGTTCGAAATACGACATTTCCGCTTTCTACCGTCGACGTCGTTTATTTATCCATCATTTTGGGATGTGTTTCAATAAATAAATAAATTATTAATTCAATCATTAATTCATATGTAAATTGTATACATGCAGTACCAAAATTAACTTTAACAGAACTAAAAAATGGAGTCATAGCTAGATGGTTAATATGCACATTTGGTTTTTCGGTGCATGGTGCGGTTTCATGCTTAAACTGTGATGATGATTCTTGGGGCTCTTGCTATATGTTATTAATAAAAGATCTTAAGTCTGAGTGCTCTAAGCTCTGCTCTCTCATGATTCCACCTAATGTTAAGTGGAAATGCAGTCCTGGATAAGTAACCTTTTTTTTTCTTTTTTTTTTGTTGACGGGGAGGAAATCTTCACAAAGATACCCCGCCTTCTGGGGGGAAGGCGGCGGTTATGTGGGGATCTTACCCACTAAAACCTCCCCGGTGGCCCTTTCCTCGGTGCATGACGAGGGGCTCCGGGATCTCACGTGGAACGCACCGGAGCCCCTCTGCACTGTGCTCAAGGAGAGCACGTCCCGGGGGGAGGTTACTCCCTCCTCCCCTGTGCCCTCTCAGCGAAAGGCGACACGGGCCAGCAGATGTCGCCTTCTTCCCGGGTCCACTTTGGTGGACGACGCAGGCCCCCACCCTTGTCGCCCAGTGAACCCGAGGCCCCTTTTAGTCGCCTTGTACGACAGGCAGGGGATACCGTAGTCTTATTCTTGAGAGCCCAGAACTACAGGGCTGAGGATGAGGATGAGGCAGGCTGGATAAGTAACCTAGCCAGCCTAATAGCCAGTTCACTTTACTTTTGAAAACACCCACAATGTACACCTGCAACACGAGCGAGAATTTAATTCTCTCATTATTGCAAAGGATTACATTACAAATGAAAGCTCAGCTTCCAAAGAAGCCCTTCACTGATACTTCAATTACAAAAATACATCGAAAATCTCACCCCTTGACGTTTCATATCACTGATTATCTCCCACCTGTTAAAATGGTATCACCACGACAAATGCAACCCTGGTGTTTTAACTACTAGGTTCAAATTAAAGCGGTGTTACCATCGAACGCTACAATAAAAAAAAAACTTAATAATACCAGATAATTGACGATGCCCCATCGGATTATTCAGGTGGATGGACTTAAATGGTGCATTGAGAGGGGACGCATGATATTCATTGTAATATTAGTCCACCTGCGCTGCTTACCTTTGATATGACACGTGCCGTCTGGTTTATTGGACGCATTGCTTTTGTGTTGTAGTCCGATGTATATAAGAGAGACACGGCAGTGAAAGTATATAATACGAAGTGCGCGAACGTCGGTGCGCGGCGCCATCGATTTTGTCCCGGTTGAATGAAAATGAAAACGATACGTGGGCTTATTAAAATTTATCATGTTATACCGTAATCTAATATCTTTAAATGAGCAATTCTTGTATTATGCAGGAGGTTTCAGAGCGATAAATCGATCTAGGTGGGATTCATTTTCAACCGACTTCAAAAAAGAGGACGTTCTCAATTCGTCTCTTTTTTATGTTTGTTACCTCATAACTTTCGAGCGAGTGAACCGATTTTGATAAATCTATTTTTATTTCCAAACTATTGCTACCAGTGTGGTCCCATTCGAATTTGGTCCAACAATGGCATCCATGAGAAAACCGTACAAGTCTTCATTTTACATTAAATATGTGCGCGACAAACCTACGAACAAGTCAAAGGCAAACCGAGTTCTATGATTTATTTTTTATTGGAAATTCAATTATTTATTTTTTATTAAACTACATCCTGCACTTTAAGAGTTTGATGAGTGTTTGGTTAGGTTCTGATCAATTCTATTTCGTAATATTCCTAAAATAATTCGGAAATAAAACAGGGCGTCCGCGCGTAACAGCGTTTAACGTTTGATTCGATTTAAAGTCGGTTTTGTTATTGCGTTAATTAATGGACTTATACAAAACTGCTTATTTTCCTCAGTAGTGCCAGAGGTGTGTAATTATGTACATTATTCTAAATAATTTGTATATAGATCAAATTTAATTTGTTTTCTGTGGTTTCAACCATCGCTGCATTCCAATTCCTTATCGTTTCGATCTCCCAGCATGGGGCTCGAAGATATCGGTACAAATTTGGTATAGAAGTCAGAAGTGTAGAAGTTGTTGTGGAAGATTGTGAAATGGTATGATATACACTGCCTATGTAAATATCGTACTACAGTATCGCTATTCACAAAAACTTCGTCCTTTAGAGCGCATAGAGAATTTTATGTTTTATAAAACACGGAGTATACTTTACGAAAATCTCAATCCCGACAAGAAAATTTTAGACATGGAGCCATGCTGCTTCTATATCACACTTAGTTCTTCTTTACAGTCAAGTTGAGAATTCCAAGAGATCTCAATCTTCACATAACTAACATACGTCCTTATAATTTCCCTATTGGTACGGAAGTCTTTAGGTTGCACGAGTCCATCTGCAATCTAAATAACAAACTTCATACAACGGCGAACTTACTGGCAACTTCCCGTACCTTCTTAAATTCTCTTTAACAATAGAAGCAGTATATCGGTTTAGCTGTAGAAATTCTTACAATTCGAACAAAGTGAAGCTGATTTCCTGAGACTGTTATCACGTCTAGGTTTGCAACCCAATACGACGTTATCGCTTGCTAGACTAAAATAATCTATCTGAGATCAATCTTGACCAGCCAATTTTCTAGAAACCATTGGAACAATAGCGGCCATTTCAAACAAATCTAAACTTAATGGCCCAGCGCTGATTTTTTTACTCAGTTTTTGCGTTTAGTGGTAGATTACGTTTTGCAATTTAGATATTTTACGTAAGCTCAGTATAAATTCAGACGCAATTCTCGAACAAAACTGATCAATTCTGTTCGAACTGATCACGAACAACTACTGGGGCCCAAATCTGCCAATCGTGTACTAAAATTGGCATCACAGTGGTCGATATTTGTAACAGTCTCTTAGTTCATTGGTGGCACTATGGTTCAGTAATCGTCTATTAGTATTTGACGTCGACGCAATGATGAAGAGATAATTGATATGACTGTAATAGATTGTTTTCATAATGAACCGTCTCTGGCAGGAAAAACGTTTATTATATCAATGAAACTTACACAAATCATGTCTGTTAGAGTAGATGAAATATATAACAGGTACAATAAAGCAAGTATATAAACATCAATAGAGAGGGTGTTTGTTACGTCGTCAAGGAGCACCTAACAGGTGGGGTGAGGTGGCAGGGTGTTAGGCGGTAGAGGGGCGCCGTGCAAAAGGGAGGGATGCTGGCTTTCGGAGGCGAGTTGCCCGGGAGATCTCCGTCGATATGGAGGTGCCTCGCTACCGATCTTTCTGTGAGTGGCCATGTGAGTACTCCCCCCTCGCGCTCTGTTCCAGTCCCAACTTACTGTGCGGTTGTTTCACCTCTCTTGAAAGTGGTTACTTAGAATCTTTCTGGGTGCATTTAAAATTTAAAAGAAATGGTTATGGTTGCCAAGTTTCTTTCTTTATTGTGGAATTTGAAAGAGTTTCAGGTAGAAAGTTTTAATCTGCTCTAAATTCAAAAAGCATGACACAGTTGAAAAGGATGCTTCCCTACTTTTTTTCTCACAAATTAACATTTCAATCATTAACATTCTTGTTAACCATTCCAATTAAGCTTAAGCTTGTGTTAGGACATGGTTCACGTCAATAGTCGAATGGTGGATTCGAACCTACGACCTAACGATTCGCGGACCGTACTCTAAACTATTAGGTTATTGATACTTCAAATTCACTTTGAATCGATATTTTTAGTATATACATAAAAATACAGACCACAAACATTTTAAAGGCCTTTTTTGACATATAACCTCTTTCTAATTAATAACACTAATTTTTAATATTATTTTGAAATCAAGCTTTTTTTAAATGTTTTCATCTTTTTTCACTAACCGGACTTAATCTCGAATTTCTACTCTTCAAATTTCTAACTGGCTGTGAACGTAGTATTTTTATACTAGATATACTTACCAAAGTATATTAATATATAATTAATTATAGTACTTTTATAGTTATAATGAATTAAGTATATGTAGTATCTAACAGGCGGCTCTAGCTTGACAGTATAGCAGTTGATTTTATCGACGGTTATGAGTTCAATTCCCAACCAGGCCAGATACTTGTATCTAAGCATTCTGTGTATGTATACTTTATATACATAGAATGTACCAAGACAAACAATCTATTGGCTTATATGATCCTTGAAAGATGTTTTTGATACTTATTTCTTTGTTGTTACTTCACAGGTGAGGGCGGCAATGGCGTCAACTACCATGTGCAGTATATGGACCCCCAAGAGTTGTATGCGTCAGGGCATCACGGTCACATGTAAGAGGATTTTTGTTTATCATAGAGTTAAAGTTAAAGCGTACATATGTCCCACTGTTGGGCGCAGGTCCTCTTTGTAAAGGGAGTATCAGGGCATAGTCCGCCCGGCCCTAGTGCAGATTGGCAGACTTTGTTATGTGTCCTCACGATATGTGTGGCATATCAGCATTTACGGGTATAATTACAACAAACAATTTCATTTGTGTCGACACCGGGATCGAACTCTGGTCGCTAGCGTACTAAGTTGAGGCGACTGCCCGAATACTGGACGGAGTGTCCAGTATTCGGGCAGTCGCCTGTTGTCAGTCGGCATTGTTCTGTGATTGCAATAATACCCTAATGAATTTAAATGGCCACTGATTTTTATAGCGTCATTAGAACCAATGTTAAGTTAACCTTTAATTGTGTACTAAGTTGAGTGCTTATGTTTTGTTTTATTAAGATGAAGTTGTTGGTACACAGGGAACAGTTGCGTACGTACCCTGTGTACAACGTGGCAAGCGTGCCCGACGGAGCGACTGTGGGCTTAGGCGTCGGGAGCGTGGGCGTGGGCGTGGAGGGCGCTGCGGAGGGCGCCTGGAGCGGCGACTTCGCGTTCACTACGAGCGGAGCCGCGGGCGGCGCCTCCGGCACGGTGCCGGCGGCCGAGATCGAGGCGCCCACATCGCCGACGCCGGCGGCTCGCATGCCGCCCGCCACCGTCCAGTGGCTGCTCGACCACTACGAAACCGCTGAGGGTACGTACTACTACCATTTGATTGCTAAATCAGTATATTAATATATGAAGCAAAAACTTTGTTCCTCTTCTTAAGACAAGTGCGCGGACGAGACGATTATAACATTTCTCATACTTATAACTTATATAGGGATGGGGGAATTAACTCGTGTAATTCCTGTGCGCACTCCAAAATAATGTAATATACTTAATCTGTAAAACACCGAAAGGCTAGGAAACTCACTTACCGTGATATTGTGTGTGTACAGTGTAATGAATGTCCAGTTTCATATGTCGTATATGTTAAACTGACTTGCTGGCGTGGGATCATCGTTACGTCCTAAGCAAATGTATATCGACTAGATTGGAGACTCGAAAGTCACAAACATGTATGTGAAGATGTCTACTAAACTGGTGCTTTGTGCTTTTATATTTGCAATATTTAATGAATGATGTGTCTTTATTATATAACGTTGGCCGTGTTGTCTGGCCAAGTGAAATAAACAAGTCGATTACAATTACAAAGTAAACTATAAGTGGCCGCAGACAAGCCGAGTTCGTGGGATGGCCGCCATTTTGTATACGATTATCTCTGCCCTATTTTATTATGTTGTTTGTTAATCTAGAGTTATAGTGTTTGCGATTAAACGGGGTTCGCCTTAAAGGCGGTCTATATAAAAAAATTTATTTATAGAAAATCAAAATATGATTTTCTATAATATATTTATTATTATAATATATTTCATACATTAAATTTTTTGTGTAGCACTTTTTCACAAAAACTTTGATCATTGCAGGCGTGTCTCTTCCGCGTTCGTCTCTGTACGCGCACTACCTGCGCCACTGCACTGCGCACAGGCTGGAGCCCGTCAACGCGGCGTCATTCGGCAAGCTGATCCGCTCGGTGTTCGTGGGTCTGCGCACGCGCCGCCTAGGCACGCGGGGCAACTCCAAATATCACTACTACGGGATCCGCGCCAAGCCCGACTCCGATAATCCTTATGTCGCGCAAAAAGACGAGAACGGGGACACACAGGTACTGATACTATGTCGCTCCACTCCTATAATAAAATGTCTTATTTTTAAAATGACAACGATACTATATGTATGTAAGGAAATTGTGATTATAATTTCGCAGGATAATCAAAGCAACGAGGAGGCGCAGAGCGCCACGGTGGAGGGTGGTGGGCCACACCGGCAGTACTTCGGGTGCCTGTCGCCGCCCGAGCCGCCGCCGCTGCACGTGGACTCGCTGCCCACCGGCGTGCCGCACTCGGCACTCGATGCGCTTCGGAAGCACCACCGGTACCGCGCTTCTAATTAATTAATGATAGAATTACCCTTTGTCGCTAATAGGACTTAATATGTTAACCAAAAGCGACATTTTGAGTCCACAGTGGCGTTAAAAAACATAAAAGTTATTATCCTTCACAAAAGCAAAGGAACTGCGGTACTGTGGGAACCTCTGTGGTGTTCATGGGTAGCGCTGGAGGGTCACTTAACATTATGGTCATGCGCCGCTTCCCCATCTGTATGTAATATACAAGTATATTTACGAGTAAAAAAACAACTATTCTCTTTCTTCTTGATTGTCATAATGTCACAAATAATCAACGGTAATTATTCTATACGATTTTTGGGAGTATATTTTTGGCTTCATCTAATTGAAACATTCTTCATTTAAATTTTTTAAATGTTTTTCTTTAAATATATAATAATAATAACTTTATTTCAAGCATTATACATTGCTCATATTTTTGTTAGTAGGACACTTAATAACTATGTTAGTAACAAATGAAATACATCACACTATGTGCAGCCTTAGGCAGTGATTAACATACTTGCAATCTAGTGCACATGCAATCATTTCCAGAATGTTGTTGGGGCTGGCTCGCACCCTGCGCACCAGGGATGCGCATCTTTTCCGCATCGTAGCATAAAAGCATAATGAATATAATATTTTTCACAAATATTACTAACATTCTTGTTAACCATTCCGAAAAAGCTTGTGTTAGGAGATGGCTCACGTCAATAGTCCATTAGGCTATGTGGTGTGCACAAGATTTTAATTTGAAGCGTCGCTCGTGGAAGTAATAACTAACACACGTACTTAATATTCACCGTTTATTAATTTGATTAACAAATTATATAACGTGTAGTTTAAGAGTTATGTAAGAAGCTAGTACAGGATAACGGAAGGCACAAAACAGAATAGTCAACAGCGGAATTGGTGGGAAGTATTTGCGAGCAAAAGTGGCGCGTAGTTGCGTTCTAGTACAGCGATCAACTGACGCACGGCAGTCGATGCGCGCGCCACTGTTCTCGCTCCCGAGCAGTGTCGACACTGTCAAATCTATTTCGACAAAAATTAGGTCTTTTATATAAATTAATATAATTTAATTTACAATAAAAAATTAACATTAACTAGCATACAATTAAATATAATAAAACAAAAAAATAAAGTCTCAGCTTCCACAAACTCTTTTGAAATTCTCTTTTGTCGGTTGACTATAAGCGAGCGCTCTATTGCAATATTATTGTTGCAGCGAGCACGGTGCGGATTTTCTAAAGGCGGTGGCAGAGATGGACATCGGTGCGGTGGAGAGGTCGCGGCGCATGTTCTGGCGGCGGCCCACTGCGCTCTGCCGCCGCGTGCTGCTGCGCCTGTGTTCACGCCGCGACGTGGTGCGCTGGCTGCGGCGCGCCGAGCTGCAGCTGCACCAGGCCGCCGTCGACCTGCTGCTGCCCGACGTGCTGCGCCCCATACCCTCGCAGCTCACGCAGGTGCCCGCGCACCACCACCATGTTCCTACGTTAACATACGTTACCTAAACTATATATATTCTGATTTATTTTTTTAATATATATTCACCGATGAGCGCCAAATCGCCACTTCAACGCTCACATTCATAGGTTCCGGTACCGGGTTGCTAGCGTACTATACAGCTTAAGGCGACCGCCCGGGCACAGCTTCCACGGCTCCTAATTTATTTATATACTCACGAGTATCGTTGTCTGCCCAAAGTAGTTACTTTAAAAAAATATATTAATTATTATACAATTATACAGAGAACTTGTCCCTAAGACTGTTGCGAACGAACTAATCTTTGTTTGGTACAATAGTTTACAGAATGACATAGGAGTACATCATTGTATTAATGATAGTGTAGATACACTATCATCTGTTATCTATTGGTTTACAATGACCAATAGTACGATTCACTAAAACCCCCCCGGTGAAATAAAGAGAGTGAGATAAAGAAAAAAAAAACCTTCCTCAGTGTATGGTGAGGGGCTCCGGGATCTCCAGGAGAACGCACCGGAGCCCTCACTGTGCACATCGCAGAGCATGTCCTGGGGGTGACGTTAATACTTCCATCCTGTGCCCTCGCAGTGCAAGGCGACATGATGTTGCCTTCTTCCCGGGTCCACTTTAGCGGACAAAAGCCCCCCACCCTTGTCGCCCAGTGAACCTGAAGCCCCTTTTAGTCGCCTTCTACGACAGGCAGGGGATACCGTAGTCTTATTCTTATGTACTTGATAACGGTTACGTAACTCACGTGAAATTAATTAATTTATCTGCGATGCGCAGTCTATCCGAAACTTCTCGAAGCTGCTGGAGGGCGCGCTGGCGGCTGGCGCTAGCGGCGCGCCGGTGATGGCAGCGCGCGCACAGGCCACCGCCGCCGCCGCCCTCGCCGCCGCGCTGCGCCGCTACACCTCGCTCAACCACCTCGCGCAGGCGGCGCGCGCCGTACTCATCAACAACAACCAGATTGAGCTGGTGAGTGATGATAGCTTTCATTGGGATTTTATAAATCCATGAATTTGTTATGAGACTAGCTCGTAATTGATTAATTTTACCGCGCGGATAACGGTCCACAGAAACACCTGTGCGGGTTTGCTTCGTAGCACGCTCGTTTGCTCGAAGTCGAGGAGTCACAAATTCAGTTTCATATTCTTGACAACTTTTGAATAGTCAACCCTTCCCCTCCCCCCTTTCCTCCTTCAACCTCTGTCTCAGCTGGGACCGAGAGGTCGGCGGGCTTGCAGGATAGATTCATCGTACCCTGGTAATGGGGTTAATATCTCTCTTAGGTGTAATCAATGTGTTTTCTTTGTCTAGTGTCTTGATTCCTGGCATGCTTCTCTACATACAGGGATACGTAAACGAACTTTCTTTGAACGCGTGCATGACTAGTATGTTTACAAATATACTATAAAAATGAACTAAAAATTTGTAAGGTGCCACAGCATTGGACTCTGGAAGATACCAGGAAACTCGTAAACAGCATATGGAAGATCTTTATTGATTTAGATAAGTAGATTTATGGTCAAGCCATGACTAGATAAGTAAGTACTCCTTATCGAACTCTTTAGCAACGAGCACGAATGTGGACGGAGAAAGAGGATATAGGCGCCAGAACTTCGTACTATAACTATGATGATTCGGAAATAAAAGAGGGCGTTCGCGCGTAATAGCTTTTAACGTTTCGATTTGACGCCGGTTTTTGTTTTTATTCGTTTATATACTTCTTTGTGCATACTTTGAAAAAAGTATGTGTATTGAACAGGGACACGCGTACATGCAAACACATACAAGTTTGGTCCTCCTCCTCACGTCGATTTCTTCGACTCGAAGGGTCGTGATCCCCTCGTGGTAACAGTCTGTATTTGGTGATCCGTCGCCATTTGCCCCTATTTGCAGCCGTGTGAAAAGTATTGCTTATTATTATGTCGATAGTGGTACTGTATACAAAATGGCATCCTATATACATTCTCACTTCGCAAATACCTCAATGACTGAAGACGAAGGTCTTCAACCAGTGCGTTTTCCAGCCATTACTGACCGTTGGGCTGGTCCACAAACTGAAAGTCGCACAACGAGCGATGGAGAACGACGGTACTTGAAGGTA
The DNA here is from genome assembly GCA_029286785.1 of Meandrusa payeni. Lineage (NCBI taxonomy): Eukaryota > Metazoa > Arthropoda > Insecta > Lepidoptera > Papilionidae > Meandrusa > Meandrusa payeni. The sequence goes on from JAGSMX010000004.1 coordinate 14,764,743, forward strand.
CTGAAGGCGAGAACAAAGGTACTTGACATGGTTCTGAAGTGACAGTGGGCCGGCCACATTTGCCGAGTCATTGACGGTAGATGGGGAGGAAAGTGGAATGGAGGCCTCGCGTGGGTCGGAGAAGCGTAGGGCGCCCTCCCTCCAGATGGACCAACGACCTTGTAAGGATAGGCGGAAAGCGGAGGAACGTATATGGTGGTAGGCATTAGGAAGGACTATTTCCAGCAGTGATGATGATGATACATAATGGCGGTGGGATTTACAGATGCTGTCTGACCTCAACCGCGTGGACTTCCGCGTGGTGCGCGAGCAGGCGGCTTGGGCTTGCGCTTGCGGCAGCTCCTCCAACTCGCACAGTCTGGAAGCAGACTTCAAGGTATATGACATGAAAGTTGCACAATAAAGCAAAATTGTAGAAGCATTTTCTGACACGAACATCATTTAAGCACTGGTCACTCTTCAACTTGTTTACACTAATACAGGTACGGCTGCGGGTACATTAATAACAATATTAAAACAGTTTGAATATTAGAATGTTGAATGTGGAAAGTCGGAATGTTTTGTTAAGTAAATTGTTGCATATTGACGTAGACATAATGGGAATGTTCGGAGCCGGATTGTGTTATTCTAGATGTCCATAATTCAAGTAATTATATATATCTTCATTGGTAATTTTGAATTATGTAAAGAAAATATCGACGCTGGAAAACAAGAACGTAGTAACCCACAAAAATGAAATTGTTCACCACAGCCGTAAAACCATTTCAACTTTTTAAAAAAAATTATGACTTTCGTGTTTGAAGACCTAGAGCTGTCGTTTTTGGACACAGTATTTATTATTTTTGCTGAATAAGTAGTACCACGTCATTGACCTAGAGTTTTCCTAAATGAAAATCGTTTTACGGTACAAAAAATATACGAGAAGTGTCAATCTTGAAAATCCTATTTTCGCTGTTTTTCATCTAATTGTTACAAATCATATATCATTCGACGCGTCGTTTTTTCCTGATTCCAACGACGTAAAAAATTAAAATGACCATATGTGTCTCCTACCACGTTTTTGCTTTGCAGCGTCGATATTGTTCTAATTCTAGCTTTTTTAACATATTACAGAAATCTAGCCTTGGAATAATAGAAGCCCAGGGTGAGCCGATACGGTACATCCTGATGCAGGCGCCGCTGGGGCCGCGTGGGATACTGGAGGAGTGGGGGGCGTGGCTGGACAACTGCGTGCGCAACGCGTTGGCCATGCACGAGCGCCGCACCGACTACCTGGCGCGCGCGCGCCGCCTGCTGCTCGACTGGTCCTTCTATTCCTCCCTCGTCATCCGAGAGCTGACGCTACGGTTAGTACTGCACACCAAACATTACTCCACGGAAACTTGCCGTGCACTTGACGTCTACTATTTATGAATATGATATGACGTAATTAAGACAAGTAATAAAATGATATGTAAGATCCCAAGAGGTATGCCTGCAATGCAGAATTCCAAATTACACCTCCACCATCTTGATGGTTGGCGTTCCACGACTGAATGTTCTTCACGTAATTTTCTTCCACGCACCGTCAACCTGTGGAATCAATTGTTACTGTTAATTGGAATCAGGTGTAACCGAACGTTTACGATACGGACCTTCAAGAAACAAGCCTACTCCTATCTCAAAGACCAACATCGCACCTGAAGCTCCTCTGGTGCTGTATATGTTCATGGGTGACTGTGATCACTTAAGATCAGGTGAGCCGTATGCTCGTTTACCACTTTTCATATAAAGAAAATACAGACATATTTTGTGTCATTTTGTCGCGTAATTAATCAGTATCAGTGCGTACCTTCTATATGAGGTGTGTGTGGTGTGGCAGGTCGGCGGCGTCGTTCGGCTCGTTCCACCTGATCCGGCTGCTGTACGACGAGTACGTGTCCTACCAGATCGAGCGCCGCGTCGCCGCGCACACCAAGCAGCCGCAGATCGCCGTCATGCAGCGCGCGCTGGTAACGCACTTGTTTACATCACTATGTCATACATACTAAAATATATATATTTTTTTTGTAGCCTTGTTGGCTAAGTTAAGTTTGTAAGCGCGTTAGCTCGCGCCAACGCATCGCCTATGCCTTCCTGCCGAACTTTGAAGCCCGGCAACGTAAGAGGAGACACGCACACGTCATCTACCGCCTAAGACTGGTACTCACGGGGCACGGGTGCTTTAGTGAGTACCTGAACAGAATAGGGCGCGAACTGACCCAGCAATGTGACCACTGTGGTTGTGACCGGGATTCCGCGAAGCACACGCTCGACGTGTGGCCTGCGCGGGAGTCGGAGCTGTGGTCGGCCCGAAAGTTCTGGGCTCATAAGAATAAGACTAGGGTATCCCCTGCCTGTCGTAGAAGGCGACTTAAAGGGGCCTTGGGTTCAATGGGCGACAAGGATGGGGCTTTTGTCATCCACCAAAGTGGACCCGGAAATAAGATGACACCGGCTGGCCCGTGTCGTCTTGCACTGCGAAGACAAAGGGGGGAGGTATTAACCCAGTTGAATATAGAGCCCTACTAAAGCAAAGTTTGTTAGAAATGTTATTTTTCAACGAGCCCAACTTTACCCGTTTTAACTATTTTCTAAACAATGTAATACGATATTAGGAAGAAGAGGAGGACGATTTGCTTGAGCGCGAGGGCGACGATGACGATGTGGATCAGGACCTGGACCTGGACGGCGACCTGGACAACGACCTGGAGCAGGACGACCTCAACCAGGACTGGGAGTGGGACGACGACGACGACGACGACGTTGACCAGCCAGTCGAACCCAAGAAGATAAAGAGCCACTAGATGCTGTGCGGTATGAATATTGCTACCTGTTTATTGCGTTAAGGTAGCTTTTGGTTTGTTGGGTATCAGTTGTTGACTAGAAACACTATACACGTTTTTGCTTGCAGATAGTTTATTCGCTACTAACTTCTTAACAATATTCAATTTGATTGTGCATGCAGTGTGTAAAGTGTGCGTGTTTGTCGGCGTGTGTGTGTGTGTATAGTATGCAAGTTTAAGTATTTTTAACAAAATCAATTTGATCTCAACATGCCGCCCACCAAAAGGTCGGTTAAGGCCTTTTACAATATTAAAATTCCTATGATCTCGGTTGCTAAAAAAAATACAATATAATAGGATTTCAAGTATTTACACACAAAGTTTATCATAACTTTGGGTTTACACACCGTTGAACTAATTAATATCTATTGGTAAAGGACACAATTTAGTCACAGATCTTTGTGTTATATGATCACCGCTTTTTACACTGTACACACGAGTCACTCCGTCACTACCCGGGTGCTTCCCTGTGATGCGGCCCAGCATCCATTTGCCGGGTGGAAGATTGTCACCTTTAATAAGTACAATGTGTCCTATATCCAATTCTTTAATATTCTTATTCCACTTGTGTCGCTGTTGCAGTCTTGATAAATATTCTAATTGCCATCTGCGCCAGAAGTCAGACAACAATTTTTGAAGGTGCTGCCATCGAGACAGGTGACTGAATGGTACTTCTTGAAGATCAGGATTGGGGATGGTGATTGGAGATTCGCCAATTAAAAAATGTCCGGGCGTCAGCGGCAGCGTGATATCGTAATCATCTATGGGACTTAGAGGCCTAGAATTGAGACACGCTTCTATTTGGCATAGAAGTGTGGACATTTCTTCGTAAGTGAGGTTAGATGTCAATATCCTCCTCAAATGGTATTTCATTGACTTCACACCTGCTTCCCATAATCCACCCATGTGAGGGCTGTATGCTGGTATGAAATGCCATTGTGTTCCATCAAGGGCAAGAGACTCTGCAATCTGACTTCCAAATTGTAACTTCGCTTCTGCCCAAGCTGTAGCAAGTTCTTTATTTGCTGCAACAAAGTTGCGACCCTGAATCACTCCATACGTGGGCACATTTTCCACGCCTGGATACGAATCTTCTCATTGCAGCGATGAAGGCATCTGACGTCATATCTCCAACCAGCTCGAGGTGAATAGCTTTTGTGGACATGCAAACAAATATACATATGTATGCTTTAGTTGTTTTTACTCCTCTACCCTTTGACATCAGGACTTGATAAGGACCAGCAAAATCCACACCGCTGTGCAAAATGGTCTTGTTGGAGTAACTCTTTCACGAGGTAAGTCTCCATGAGCTGTGCTCTTACGGCAGCCTTCTGTTTGACACATATTAAACATTTTCTACATTTTAATTTAACTAAATTTTTGCTTTCAGTATCCAGTACTTCAGCCGTAAGTATCCTAGTACCAGTTGCGGGCCACCGTGCAACGTCTTCATATGAGCATCGGCGACAATAAGTTTTGACAGGTAAGTATCATGACCTAGTATTGCAGGATGTCTACTATCTTCGTCAAGGTCAGCATGCCGTAATCTGCCGCCCACCCTGAGGACACCGTCACCGTCAAGGTAAGGGTTCAACGATTTTAATTTGCTTTTTTCCTGCACTCCATCTTTAGTTTTTAAGTAGTTTAATTCTTCCTTAAAGCTTTCTTGCTGTGATAACTTAATGCATGTTTTCAACGCTTCATCTAATTCCTTTGTAGTAACAGCTAAATTTTTATTTTGTAACTTCTTTCCCTTTAGAAATCTTTTGCTATAGGTTATAACTTTGAGTAATTCTGTTAAATCATCACAATTTTCAAACCTTGTGCATAAACTTGCTTTGTTATTTTCCATTTTTAGATTTACTTCAATAATTTCTTTTCTTTCCAGGTTCGTCGTTATGTTCTTCGGTCTACTAAAATCGATATCTTCGTTTTTTAACCATTCTGGTCCTTGCCACCACATCTTGTTTTCTTTCAGGTCTATCAACGGCATACCTCTTGAAGCAACATCTGCTGGATTGTCTTTCGATTGGACATGATACCAATTGTGATTGCCAATGTCTTCTAAGATCTCAACCACTCGATTTCTCACGTAAGTGTTCCATCTTGCAGGATCTCCAAATAGCCAAGACAGCACTATAGTGGAGTCTGTCCATGCATATATCTGAGAGGTAGGTATTCTCATAGCTTCTTTTACTTGTTTTAGAAGACCAGCAAGCAGGACCGCTCCGTTCAGTTCAAGACGAGGTAAGGATTTAGCTTTAGTTGAAGCTACACGTGTTTTAGCTGCTATAATTGTAGTCTTCACTTCTCCTTCTAAGGTTTGTGCTCTCATATAGGCAACTGCACCATATGCTTTATTCGATGCATCACAGAATCCATGAACTGAAACATTCTTCATAATTTCTTCAGTTGTTTGGAGCCATCGATCTACTTTTATATCAGGTAGGTGTTGAAAACTGTGTCGTATTTCTACCCATTCTTGAGCAATCGGTTCATCTACTCTTTCGTCCCAAGTTATGCCTTGTAACCATAGCTTCTGTATAAGTAGCTTCGCAGGTAAGATGGATGGTGCTAACCAGCCCAGCGGATCAAACAATCTTTGTATCTCTGCGAGTATTGATCTTTTTGTTATTGGATCAATTATGTCCGGTAAGTTTAGATAATATTGAAATTTATCTTCTCCCATATTCCATTGTAGACCAAGTGCTCTAATACTGCCATCTAAGGTAATATCCAAGCTAACCTTGGAGCTTCGTTGATTGGGTTCAAAATTTCTTAAAAATTCCGCGCTATTTGAACACCACTTTTGCAAAATAAAACCTCCTTTTCGTAATATAAAATCAACATCCTTGGCCGTATTGACTGCTTTTTGCAAGTTATCCTTTCCGGACATTAGGTCGTCCATGTAGAAATCGTTCTTGATAATATTAGCCGCATCGGGTTTGTTAGACCCCTCATCCTCGGCAACTTGATGCAACGTTCGTACGGCTAGGTAGGGAGCAGAAGCCGTACCAAACGTCACTCTGGTGAGTCTGTAGTCCCTTACAGGTTCGTTTGTATTACTGCGCCAGAGAACTCTTTGTAGGTCATGATCGTCCTTAGCTACGTAAATCTGGCGATACATTTTTGTATGTCTGCTATGAAGCATACTTTCTTCAGACGCCACCTAAAATTAAACTTCTCATATCATCTTGTAGTTGAGGACCAACAAGTAATTCGTCATTAAGGAAATTTGATTGTAACCCTTTTGCGAAGCATTGAATACTGGTCTGACCTTACTCGTTTCCTTTTCTGCCTTTATGACCGCGTGATGTGGCAGGTATACTGCAGGATTATTTACTTCATTCTCGGAACTTCCTCCATATGTTTTAACTCTTTATATTCATCCATTACACTGATATATTCGTTTCTTAGCTTTCTCTCTTTGTCTAACCTCCGTTCCAATTGATTTAATCTTTTTATTGCTATATTTCTAGTGTTCCCGTGTATGCATAAAAGATTTTCTGTTTTTCTTGGTAGCCTTACAACGTACCTTCCTTCCTCTGTTCTAGCTGTTGTAGTTTTGTATATTTCTTCGCATTTTCTTTCTTCTGGTGTGGGCAATCTTGCTTCATTTGTATCTTGTTCCCACATGTGTCTTAACATATCATCCAGATCCAGATTCAGGTGCATGTTTACGATCTCATCTCCTTGAATATTATTTTGCATACTCCCAAAGAGGATCCAACCCAGGCTGGTATTTTGAGCGCATGGAGTACCTGGAGGACCCTTGATAATTTCACCTTCCATAATTTGGGCACATACGTCAACACCCAGTAACATGTCTATTCGCCCTGGTTGATTGAATGTGGGATCAGCCAGGACGAGTCCTTCTAAGTGCGGCCAGGTGTTATGGGAGATGGTCGTGGTCGGTAGTCTTGTTGTTAGTCGTGTTGGCATTATATACGTCTTGATCTTCATTTTGATTGTTTCCATATGTCTTGGTGAGACGTATAACTCAGTTGATTGGTTCACATTGGTTCTAGAAGAACCGATACCCGTAATTGTTCCATTGACTTTTCTTCTGTTTACATTTAATGTTTGCACTGCTCTCTCACTCACGAAGCTCGCCTGGGACCCTGTATCAACAAGAGCCTTTACTACCGTATAGTGCCCATAGTCGTCTGATATCTTCACCAGCGCCGTTGCAAGTAACGCTGTGCTTGATGGTGCACTACTGATAGGTACGATCTTCGTGTTCACTTCCACATTCTCTCCATTAGTTTCTTCAGATTGTATCGGCCGTATAAGTTTCTGTTTGTCCGATATGAATGTTGATGATTGGTGGAGGAGTGAATGATGACGTTTGTGGCACATACGACAAAATGTGGCACTCTGCAGCGTGAAGCAGAGTGACCGACGGAGAGCAGTTAAAACAAATGTTGTTACTCTTTACATATGAGGCCCTGTCCTCTGGTGAAAGTTTCGAAAAGTCCTGACAGTGGCTCAAAGTATGGTCACCCTTGCATCTGACGCATGTTTTTGTTGTACTGGTCACGTGAAATACCTTTTCTCTTGACATTTTTTCCTTTGCTGTAGTAATAGGTGCAACCAATTCTAATGTTCTAAATTTAGTTTCTAAAAACCTTTTTAAATCATCCCACTTCGGTAGCTCTTCGACGTTATCTTTGTGCGCGAAGTCTTCCCATTGTTTGTGGGAGTCCTGATCTAACTTCTGCACTACTAAAAATATTAAAATAGGATCCCAGGAGTCGGTAGCTATGTTCTGATTGTTTAAGCTACTAATCACTTCGCTGGTTTGATCTAACAAGTGTTTTAGGTGTTGAGCGGACTGTATGTTGTTTTGCGTTTTCTTAAGGAAAAAGTCTTTTAAAGAGAATTTACTATTAGACGTCTATTGCCGTATCTATTTTTTAATATCTTCCAGGCAACCGTGTAATTATCTTCAGTGACATTAATGTGTCTTAATAAATTTAAAGCGTCACCCGTTATACTAGTTTTTAAATAATGCAGCTTTTGCACGCCACTCAGCGACTCATTGTTGTGTACTAAAGACCAGAACATGTCCTTGTACGAAGGCCAATCTTCATATTGCCCGCTAAATGTCGGTAAGTGTATTTTTGGTAAATATACATTTTGATTACTAGATACCTGTTGATTTGCAGAAGTGTTGGCGGAACTTGAATCATTTAACGGCTTTGTACAAGCAGACAGCATATCCTTAAGGTCACCTTGAAGGATGTTGTACAAGTCTTCGTACGTAAAAACTCTTCGTTGAGAAAATATGGCAACGCTCCTTTAACTCCTTCGGTGTAATTTTAACAAGGTCATGATGCGCGGTTTTAAATGTTTGCCAGTAATCATCAATAATTTTTATACGTGCCTCGATGAATCCTTTTGTTAAACGTGCCTTAGGACACTTCTTTAAATTTGCCTGAGTTTTCTGAACAACGTGGCCGTGTCCTCCAAAATTGCTAAAATATGCGTTTGGTCTTGAGTAGGGGCCATCATCACACTTAATAAAACACGAAAATAGTTCCAAAATCACACGAAAATACACTAATAGTTTTGTACAATAATTGCATACACTTTTTAATTATTCTGCCGGTATGTCGTCGCTTGCTCACTAGTCCTATCCGGCTCGATTTTCGACCATATGTTTATTGCGTTAAGGTAGCTTTTGGTTTGTTGGGTATCAGTTGTTGACTAGAAACACTATACACGTTTTTGCTTGCAGATAGTTTATTCGCTACTAACTTCTTAACAATATTCAATTTGATTGTGCATGCAGTGTGTAAAGTGTGCGTGTTTGTCGGCGTGTGTGTGTGTGTATAGTATGCAAGTTTAAGTATTTTTAACAAATCAATTTGATCTCAACACTACCAATTTTCGACTCAAATTCGTCTGTATTTTTTTTGTTATGTTTGTTACTGCATAACGCTCGACTGGGTGAACCGATTTTCATGATTCTTTTTTTTATTTGTAAAATGGTGCTTCCCGTGTGGTACCATTTATATAATTTGGTCCAATTCTGACAATGGGATCCATGAGAAAACCCTATAAGTCTTAAATATGCATTAAGTATGTGCGCAACAACCGGACGTGTCACGCCAATGGATTTCGATGAAGCATGCTTATTGGTTGAGATAAGGTCTGTACTCCTTAACGATATCCTTACATAGTGAACCCGAGGCCCCTTTTAGTCGCCTTCTTCGACAGGGGATACCGTAGGTCTTATTCTTGAGAGTCCAGGACTACAGGGCTGCGGGCCGGTCTGCCACCGAAACTGTGCCTAAATCCTAAATAGAGTAAATAACTCTTGTTAAATTCCACGCGGACGAAGTCGCGGGCACAGCTAGTCGAACGTGGGAGTAGATAATATAGACTCTAGAACTTGGTGCGTTTGATTTTTGTTTTAACATGTAAATATTTGCATGCTGTCTGTGTCAATGATTCGCAACCGCCACTGAGCGATGGATAATCCGCAGAGCATCGCCGTGTTTAAGCTTCCTAATTCATTTTAGTACAGAATGGGCTCAAATAATAGGTTGTCAAATATCTCCCTTCCGCCTTTTTGTCTTTTGAATTTCGCGGCTATGTACAAAGCGCTACAGAGCTCGTATCTAGCAATACTATACATAATTTGAAAGGTCTTAAACATAACCTACAAAACGACGCTATGCATAATTAGTTTGGATATTGCGTTCAACAGTTATAGACGTGTAAACATGGAGTTCACTAACGCCGAAATTCGCGCTATTACGCCTGCGATATGCTGCTGAAACGGAACGAACTCGACCCATTCTTGAAGCGGGTGGTGACTGGCGACGAAAAATGGATCACATACGACAATAACAAGCGAAAACGGTCGTGGTCGAAGGCCGGTGAATCGTCCCAAACAGTGGCCAAGCCGCGAATTTCGGCGTTAGTGAACTCCATGTTTACACGTCTATAACTGTTGAACGCAATATCAAACTAATTATGCATAGCGTCGTTTTGTAGGTTATGTTAAGACCTTTCAAATTATGTATAGTATTGCTAGATACGAGCTCTGTAGCGCTTTGTACATAGCCGCGAAATTCAAAAGACAAAAGGCGGAAGGAGATATTTGACAACCTATTATAAATTTATAATGACAAATAATACCATCGAAAATCAAACAGAAGAATAAGAAATATATTTTTTCCCCAGGCTCTTCAAACTGAATGGAAAAAGAAAACCCGAACTACCGAATATGGGATACTGTGTTTAAAGTATATGGTAAACCGCTGCACAAAATAGTGTTGCGATTATGTTGTCGTCTTAGATATCGATGTATTTACAACATTAGTTAATATACTCCGTTTAAGAATGGTATACCACATTTATGTAAGATTTGATCAAATGTTTTAAACAATATCAACCATTCAGAGATGAATTAAACCGTGGCGTCAAAGGTTTGATCAAATGTTTTAAACAATATCAACCATTCAGAGATGAATTAAACCGTGGCGTCAAAGGTTTGATCAAATGTTTTAAACAATATCAACCATTCAGAGATGAATTAAACCGTGGCGTCAAAGGTTTGATCAAATGTTTTAAACAATATCAACCATTCAGAGATGAATTAAACCGTGGCGTCAAAGGTTTGATCAAATGTTTTAAACAATATCAACCATTCAGAGATGAATTAAACCGTGGCGTCAAAGGTTTGATCAAATGTTTTAAACAATATCAACCATTCAGAGATGAATTAAACCGTGGCGTCAAAGGTTTGATCAAATGTTTTAAACAATATCAACCATTCAGAGATGAATTAAACCGTGGCGTCAAAGGTTTGATCAAATGTTTTAAACAATATCAACCATTCAGAGATGAATTAAACCGTGGCGTCAAAGGTTTGATCAAATGTTTTAAACAATATCAACCATTCAGAGATGAATTAAACCGTGGCGTCAAAGGTTTGATCAAATGTTTTAAACAATATCAACCATTCAGAGATGAATTAAACCGTGGCGTCAAAGGTTTGATCAAATGTTTTAAACAATATCAACCATTCAGAGATGAATTAAACCGTGGCGTCAAAGGTTTGATCAAATGTTTTAAACAATATCAACCATTCAGAGATGAATTAAACCGTGGCGTCAAAGGTTTGATCAAATGTTTTAAACAATATCAACCATTCAGAGATGAATTAAACCGTGGCGTCAAAGGTTTGATCAAATGTTTTAAACAATATCAACCATTCAGAGATGAATTAAACCGTGGCGTCAAAGGTTTGATCAAATGTTTTAAACAATATCAACCATTCAGAGATGAATTAAACCGTGGCGTCAAAGGTTTGATCAAATGTTTTAAACAATATCAACCATTCAGAGATGAATTAAACCGTGGCGTCAAAGGTTTGATCAAATGTTTTAAACAATATCAACCATTCAGAGATGAATTAAACCGTGGCGTCAAAGGTTTGATCAAATGTTTTAAACAATATCAACCATTCAGAGATGAATTAAACCGTGGCGTCAAAGGTTTGATCAAATGTTTTAAACAATATCAACCATTCAGAGATGAATTAAACCGTGGCGTCAAAGGTTTGATCAAATGTTTTAAACAATATCAACCATTCAGAGATGAATTAAACCGTGGCGTCAAAGGTTTGATCAAATGTTTTAAACAATATCAACCATTCAGAGATGAATTAAACCGTGGCGTCAAAGGTTTGATCAAATGTTTTAAACAATATCAACCATTCAGAGATGAATTAAACCGTGGCGTCAAAGGTTTGATCAAATGTTTTAAACAATATCAACCATTCAGAGATGAATTAAACCGTGGCGTCAAAGGTTTGATCAAATGTTTTAAACAATATCAACCATTCAGAGATGAATTAAACCGTGGCGTCAAAGGTTTGATCAAATGTTTTAAACAATATCAACCATTCAGAGATGAATTAAACCGTGGCGTCAAAGGTTTGATCAAATGTTTTAAACAATATCAACCATTCAGAGATGAATTAAACCGTGGCGTCAAAGGTTTGATCAAATGTTTTAAACAATATCAACCATTCAGAGATGAATTAAACCGTGGCGTCAAAGGTTTGATCAAATGTTTTAAACAATATCAACCATTCAGAGATGAATTAAACCGTGGCGTCAAAGGTTTGATCAAATGTTTTAAACAATATCAACCATTCAGAGATGAATTAAACCGTGGCGTCAAAGGTTTGATCAAATGTTTTAAACAATATCAACCATTCAGAGATGAATTAAACCGTGGCGTCAAAGGTTTGATCAAATGTTTTAAACAATATCAACCATTCAGAGATGAATTAAACCGTGGCGTCAAAGGTTTGATCAAATGTTTTAAACAATATCAACCATTCAGAGATGAATTAAACCGTGGCGTCAAAGGTTTGATCAAATGTTTTAAACAATATCAACCATTCAGAGATGAATTAAACCGTGGCGTCAAAGGTTTGATCAAATGTTTTAAACAATATCAACCATTCAGAGATGAATTAAACCGTGGCGTCAAAGGTTTGATCAAATGTTTTAAACAATATAATACGATATTAGGAAGAAGAGGAGGACGATTTGCTTGAGCGCGAGGGCGACGATGACGATGTGGACCAGGACCTGGACCTGGACGGCGACCTGGACAACGACCTGGAGCAGGACGATCTCAACCAGGACTGGGAGTGGGACGACGACGACGACGACGACGACGACGACGACGACGACGACGACGACGACGACGACGACGACGACGACGACGACGACGACGACGACGACGACGACGACGACGACGACGACGACGACGACGACGACGACGACGACGACGACGACGACGACGACGACGACGACGACGACGACGACGACGACGACGACGACGACGACGACGACGACGACGACGACGACGACGACGACGACGACGACGACGACGACGACGACGACGACGACGACGACGACGACGACGACGACGACGACGACGACGACGACGACGACGACGACGACGACGACGACGACGACGACGACGACGACGACGACGACGACGACGACGACGACGACGACGACGACGACGACGACGACGACGACGACGACGACGACGACGACGACGACGACGACGACGACGACGACGACGACGACGACGACGACGACGACGACGACGACGACGACGACGACGACGACGACGACGACGACGACGACGACGACGACGACGACGACGACGACGACGACGACGACGACGACGACGACGACGACGACGACGACGACGACGACGACGACGACGACGACGACGACGACGACGACGACGACGACGACGACGACGACGACGACGACGACGACGACGACGACGACGACGACGACGACGACGACGACGACGACGACGACGACGACGACGACGACGACGACGACGACGACGACGACGACGACGACGACGACGACGACGACGACGACGACGACGACGACGACGACGACGACGACGACGACGACGACGACGACGACGACGACGACGACGACGACGACGACGACGACGACGACGACGACGACGACGACGACGACGACGACGACGACGACGACGACGACGACGACGACGACGACGACGACGACGACGACGACGACGACGACGACGACGACGACGACGACGACGACGACGACGACGACGACGACGACGACGACGACGACGACGACGACGACGACGACGACGACGACGACGACGACGACGACGACGACGACGACGACGACGACGACGACGACGACGACGACGACGACGACGACGACGACGACGACGACGACGACGACGACGACGACGACGACGACGACGACGACGACGACGACGACGACGACGACGACGACGACGACGACGACGACGACGACGACGACGACGACGACGACGACGACGACGACGACGACGACGACGACGACGACGACGACGACGACGACGACGACGACGACGACGACGACGACGACGACGACGACGACGACGACGACGACGACGACGACGACGACGACGACGACGACGACGACGACGACGACGACGACGACGACGACGACGACGACGACGACGACGACGACGACGACGACGACGACGACGACGACGACGACGACGACGACGACGACGACGACGACGACGACGACGACGACGACGACGACGACGACGACGACGACGACGACGACGACGACGACGACGACGACGACGACGACGACGACGACGACGACGACGACGACGACGACGACGACGACGACGACGACGACGACGACGACGACGACGACGACGACGACGACGACGACGACGACGACGACGACGACGACGACGACGACGACGACGACGACGACGACGACGACGACGACGACGACGACGACGACGACGACGACGACGACGACGACGACGACGACGACGACGACGACGACGACGACGACGACGACGACGACGACGACGACGACGACGACGACGACGACGACGACGACGACGACGACGACGACGACGACGACGACGACGACGACGACGACGACGACGACGACGACGACGACGACGACGACGACGACGACGACGACGACGACGACGACGACGACGACGACGACGACGACGACGACGACGACGACGACGACGACGACGACGACGACGACGACGACGACGACGACGACGACGACGACGACGACGACGACGACGACGACGACGAGTTGGAATTTTGTGGTACCTTATTACGTGTCTAGTCAAAACACGCCTAAGCAAACTATCAACGTTTAGGTGTTGTTATATATGTCTATGTATCTGTATGTATGTTATATCATGATGGCCGTAGAAGAAATCGTATTGCAATAATTAAAATGTTTTAATCATTTGAAATTAAATTCGATGTATAATGAAATTATAAATTTTAATTTGTTGAAATCATCTGTAGTTTACACAGAAACGGCAAAATGGAAGCAGCACTATTACCTTACATAAGATATTTAGTTTTAAGCAAGTTAACTATAAGAATGTAGCTCTAAGAAACACGACCATTGAACATTTTAACAACGATTGTCATTTAAAATTGCCAAGTTATCGCGCGTGTTGTCATTTAAATATGCAAAATTCAATTCTGGTGAAGTAATTGAAACCTGGGCACTCGATTTGAAATAAAATCTTATCGTGTAAGTACTCAAATCTTAGAACGAGTTAATAATTTATTGTTTGTAGAACTCTCGTATATTAGTTTACTTTGCACATACCAAATACATTTCGTTTGCTCATCTAATATAATCGGATATGCATATTGGATGCAGGGAAGTAAGTCTGTAATATTAAGGCATATGTCTTGAATATTCCTTGTATGTAATTTGTAAAACGAGGTGATTGGGGACAACAGTGACCAGGAATAGTGTTGCTAGTAAAAGAATTTTTCAGATGAGATGTTTTCAGTATCGGTATCTGCGAACACATTTTTTATTCTGGCAATTAAAAAATATCTGTATATATAAGAAAAATTTATATTGTATTTATACCGAGACGCTGTGACAGATTATATTACGAGTCATGATGATATTTACGTGGTTCGTAAGCTTGTTTGCTTATGTACTTCTATATAGCTGTCGCTGAATATACATAGTGCGATAAAGCTAGTCATTCCAGTGTTTTAGTAGACCTATAATTTAAGGAAGCCTTTTCATACGATCGTATAACATTATTTTCTTTTACTTCAACCTATGAATGAAAAAAGGTATAGGCAAAATCTCTAAATATGAAAAACAAGCTTAACTTAAAATTAATACCAGTGATTTTATACACTTAATTCATTCTCTCAATAATCGGATAACTGCGGTGGAACTGATTCATAAAATGAGTTTAATATCCAGTTACTTATAATTTGTTTTGCTCCATGTATAAACGGTAAATTTCGCATATAGACCCGCGAGTAAATGATATTAATAAAGGACAGAAAGAGCCGTGCTAGTGTGCGTGTGTGACGGCACAAATGAATTTGTTTGAATTAGTACTGATTTACCACAACGCTCGGCGGTGAAGGAAACTACGATCTGTGAAGTCTGCTAATACGCACTAGGTATGCGTGGCGGACTTTACCATTATACTCTCTTTATAGAGAAGACCTGTGCTCAGCAGTGGGACATACATGTAAATAGGGTATTACTTTAATAAAGTATACCTATGATGAATAATGAAGGAATTAAAGGTACCCTTCATCGATTTAATACAATTATGTATTTACAGGTGTAGTATCGATCGTAGTAAGTAGAAGTCTGCCTACCCCTTCGGTTAACGTGAGTGTCTTGTATGTGTTTAGATTCCGGTCGTATGAATGGGCTCTTTAAGCGTTCGCAATCTAAATTAATGCATATCGATGTTGCTATACAAAATGCTGTGAGTAGTTTTGCGCAGTTGTCACGTAGGTCAATGTTGATATCGTATCGATGTTTTGATGTATAACTTACCTATATATAGAGGTTGAATAAGGAATACGTACAATGTTAATGTTTTCCACAGATTACATTCGTTGAAACAGTATATATGTCAAAGCGACAGTTCTTGTGTCACTCCGAATGATTGTTGTAGCTCGGTTTTATATGCCAGTGTGCAATACCCTGTTTGTAGTTCTTCGTACTGATCACTTGAAGGTTAAAGATAAATCTCAAACCCGATGATGATGTAATAAAGAACCTTTTTTTTAATCAACCAGGCGACCTCTACAGTTTCACAGGGTTTTTGGGAGATGACATAGCTCTAAGGTCGCTTAGTCTAAACCTCTTGTGAGTGCCCACAAAGACCCCGAGTAGGGACCCAGGCCTAGGGTGGTTACTTACGAGCATTTCCCAGAGGGACGAATGAAGACTCGATCAGTTGCTTTAATAGAATACACATTATTGATTTACGCGCGTTGTCACGGGATGCTATATTTTTTCGCCCAATTATATATAGCAAGAGAGATTCATGACATTCATCAGAGACATGTGATTGTCGCTAAAAAGACACGAGAACTGTCGATAGTAGGGATGATCCATTTTTGAAAATATGTATGGATAAATATAATAATAGTATGTTTGCACCGCCGTATATGTTGCCTTATTACTATAAGGCTCTGAACGCCGCTTAGTCCGCCTAAAGGTTGTGTTAACGTGTGATGTGATTATCGTTTCACTTATACTGTCCATTACGGTTTATATAAAAGCATAGTACGATTCATTTTCATTGGAATATGCACTCCTCACGTAAAAATATAAATTTCATCTACTAAGACGAACTACACAGATTGGCCAGAGAAGCTACTACTAAGACTGTAGACATATGTTATATACTGGTATAATCACATAATTTCATATCGTCCATAGGAAAGGATAAAATCGGAAGTAATTTTAATTCGGAAACGATTTCGAAATACTAAAAAAATAGGTGAGTGTACTTACGTACGCGCGTTTGAAGTTGTACTTCTTTGGCGTCATTAAAAATAGTTTATAATTGCATGTAAATAATTAATTATATTTGGCACATAGCGCGTAAAACAGATGGCTGATGGGGCCGAAAAGTTCTTGATTGGAGACCACGGACCAGCAAGCGCAGTGTGGGACGTCCGCAAGTTCGTCTGACGACCTCATAAAGGCCGCAGGACGCAGCTGAATGCGGGCCGCTTACAACCGGTCCCGTTGGAAATCGTTGCGGGAGGCCTATGTCCAGCAGTGGATGTTTTACGGCTGAAATGATGATGATGATTTGAGTACTTGTATATATAAGCACAATTTTTTTCATTGCAGCATCAACCTGTTACTGACAACATTTTTCATAACACGCCTAGAGAAGTGTAACTTAAAAAAACTTGTAATCCGTGGTTGCTTAGTTCCGGTAAAACCGTGTCTACATCGTCTTACTGTACTTTATTCGCTATGGACGTACGATATATAAACGAAAGGGTCATAGAGTCCGTTTGTCAGGTCACCAGTGCCTACAGACATAAAATACTATACTTATAATATATTTATTTTATTAAATGCTATGGCTTATGTCGGCTGCACTACCGATTATAATTTTTCGTCGCCAAATGTTTGATGAAGAGCGTTCACTTTTGTATTGTTTATAACTGCACTTAGGGATAAGTCGGTGTCATCTGTTGTGCAAAAATCAGTCAAAAGAAGGCAAATACCCTTTTAGAATCATTACAGTTCGGGATTGATTTGTAATGATAAATGTCTGACTGAAGTTAACGTTAAATCGTGGGGAAGCAGTCAGTGTCAAAACAGGATCGTCGGTTTATTTAAAAAAGAAGCGATTTTGAATTAAAACTTCTTTATGCACGCTTGGCTTGGGGAGTGAGCTGGTGAATGCATTATGACAGCGTTACGAAAAGTGTGATCGGGTGAGGCGAAAGGAAGTTGAGAGGAAGATATATGTTAGTGAAGATAGCGAGAGAAAAAAAAATCGAAATATCGAAAGGTTCTTTTTATTCTATTACGGCTTTCATGAAACAGTGAATCATTTGCCCTAAACAGAGATGTTCAAACTCGATTTTCTCTACTTAATAAAAATAACCGAAAAAATGGCGCCATTGATTTTGGTTGCAATAGTTCTGTGCAATCAGAATGAACACAATATATGTAGCATAATTTCAGTACGTGTGATAGAAAAATATTTTGTCACAAAGGTAAGAATTCAAATAGTCGACGCTCTATAGTTATGTGTTAGCTTTTTTTATGATACTCGGATGTCTGAATGTCTAAAACAAAGTCTGTCGCTCAGAGGACATTACACTTTGTAGCGTCATACAAAACTAAAGAATGTTCAAGTGGTCAAGTTTGAAAATGTCTATGTTGATCTCTTAGTGTTCACACGAAACTTTTTCTAGTGTTCTGTGCTTTGTATTAGATACACGTTTGTCACATGTTCTTTGTTCTCTAATTCTATACATGTATATAATTTCCAATAGCCTTACTACTGACTCGGGCTTCTCTTAATGTCATGTGTACTAATATTTATATTCTAAATGCTCTATATAATATATACATAAAATTAACATATATACAACTGTAAAGCACAATTCTTGGAAAATATTACATAGAAAACAATTGTGCGCTTTACTAAGCACAAGTAGTGGATTCATATCGCAAAATAAAGTTCCTCGTAATTCATTAATGTGAAAAGCATGTTAATGCAATGTTGTTTTAAATTGCAAAATGTCAACTAGCTGGAGACATGAGGGAAAATTCACAGGATTATCTGGTTTCTCTAACAGCGTAGGATATGTTAAGTCCAGTATCACTAACCAAAACAGCTGTCTGATATATTGAAGTTTTTTAGTTATGTAATTTAATACTGAAAGGACAATTTAAATTGTCAAAATAATGTAGAGTGGTGCAGTCCGAAGGCTCTGCTGTATTGTGAAAAGGAGCGCCAGAGGGCGGCGCCGTTGTTGTGAGGTATACAGGTTGTGTAAACGCGTGCCCGGCGGGCGAATGTATGTCTGTGTATGTATAAAATAAAGCTAGTCATGTGTTTACATTGTTGTTTTATTTATGTCTGTGTGCATTATGAGGTCGTCAGTCTATCTGGCGGTAGAATGCCATAACACTTCTTGGACATGTGGTGTTCATTATAAGACTTTACAGAATCAACAAAAAGATAGATAACTAGAAATCTCGACTCACCGGTGCATCCAAACGTCTTCCATATGTCACTTTAAGGTATGCATGTCCGTACGCATGTATAAAAATTATTTATATTTCACTCGTAAATCACGGTACAATATGTTACTGTCTTAAAAGCTTCGGCGTCTATCCTCATGGTACCGGTATGACCTATGTAGTCAATAAAAACACTTGTCGTTCTTATAATAAATATAATTTCAACATCCCACATATAGTGTTTAATGTACAATAGAGGCGGCCTCGGTGACGAATTAATTACATTCATAGAGACGCAATATCAAACGAATCCGTGTATATTGCACTGGCTGTTTGCCGAACAACAAACGTGTATGCTGAACAAATTAAGAATGCAACAAATCTATTACAAATCAACTAAAAGGTTCTTAACTCTGCAACTTGATTCATTTATAATTAGGGAAAACTGATATATAAAGCGTCACAAACAAAAAAATTACGCAAAAGAAAGCTTCGTTATATTCTGGTCCTGTAGTTTTACAAAATCGTGCCCAGAATAATATGAATTAGGCTTCCTCTCAATCCGTTACAATTGAAGCTTCTTAAATAAAAAGGACCATTAGTGACGAAAAACTCACATTGTATATGGTATGTGGGACAAAAAAGTTAATAAGGAAATCATAAATGGGCATTGAAAGGTTGTGAAGAAGACCTGATGATGTCCTGACAAATTTGGATATCGATAACAGATAAATGTAAGTGGAGGCAACTTTTATAAGATCTGAAACGTTTAGAAAACAAATTATCCTCATAAATACATATTTAAAATACTCACAGGTTTTACCCGTAAACCCTAAAAAAAGTATTTGCTAGACAATCAAAGTTTAAAAAGCCCAAACCAACTTTGTGAGATATTCAAGCGTCTTCACTTTTGTACGTTATAATCTGATAAACGGAAAAACCGTGACACAAATGGCGTGCGAACCTTAACGTTTTGTTTAACATAAATAACGCAGGCAAGTTTCTTCCTGCAACACATTTTGTCTCCAACTTATATCAGAAAGTGTTCGGACATTCACAAAAAGAAACAATAATTCATCTAATATAAATTGTCCTAAGAAATGTATATAGCAACATTTGTTATTTTGTTAAGAAAATTAAACGAAAGCTTAAAAGTACAAATATTTAACATATCAATCTATTAAATTGTAATTAATATACGAAAAGCACAAATTCCAAAAAAAAATAACGACTTGACATTGTGAGTCGACTGGCGACATGTCCATGGATTTTGTCAGTGGTGTACTTAAAACATTATTATGTCGAAATATTTTATGAAACAATTAAAAAATAAAACATTAACAGTCTAACGGTTTAGGGCGCGAAATACGAAACATCGGTCACAGTAACTCGCCTGGACTAATTACGTGAACCATCTCCTTGAATGTTCAATTTCCTACCATTCTTTAAAATGAGCAGAAACAATTGTAATTTGATAGTAATACAATAAATGTATAGTAATGCATTAAAAAAAAGAAATAGTAATTGATGGGACGTCACCAAGTCATAGAGAACAAATAAATCCTAAACAAAACATTAGAATGTTTATATAAAACATACTACGTAAACAATAGTCACGTATGTGAACAAAAACGAACTAACAATTTGTTATCAGACGCGTGTATATTTAATTTATAATGATATATGACAGTGTTCTGGATAATGCGGAGTCCAATTATCCAACGAGAATGTGATCTTATGACAACGATATGTGTATATGATAAGTCAAACTTTGAAAATCAAGACGTTTAAACGTAGTACGGGCGGTTCCTTGGTACGTAATAAAAAATCCTAGACAAGTTAATTGGACTACAAGCGCATTACAGGTATACGCCACTTATCTCGATTTTCACATCCAATTGTAAGCGGGCATGTTTCAGATCGTCGTACCAGTGGCCAGAGGGCCAGGTTACTGTAACTTTGGTCTGTACACTTGAAGGACTTCCACTTCGTTGCAAATCTTTTCTTGAGAGGTACCGATTATTTGTTCTTTCCGTTGCCATCTGAGCGGAGTACACGTAGTGAGTATTGGACTAATTAAGTGCACGACGAAGTGGCCGAGTAATGCACTTCTGGGCTCGTAGAATAAGGCTACGGTATGTACCCCTGTCGTAATTATTTTTACTATAAAGTGGTAAACGTAAAAGTAAACTTTAGTTTGATAAATTCTCTCATTAACTTAAACTTTTAATCGTCTGCGATTACACATTTAATGCTGGCATACCAATTAAGTAAACAAATTCGAAAAATAAATTGTGTCTTTTTGTAGAAATTATTTTTTTTGTTTAAGTTATAATGAGGGGAATAAGAACAAGGAACCGCCCGCATTTAGGGTACGAGTACAGCGTGCGTGTGTGTCTGTGTGTGTTCAGAGCGCGAGCGCCGCAGAGCGTTTGTCGCGGCTCTTGTTGCGCGCGAGGGTCCGCGCCTTGCAAGCCGCGTTGTTCTGCAAGTGCTGGAACATACAATTCATTTATAAGAATGTTTTTATTACAATTACTGCTGCGATGGTAAACCTGGCGCTACACCTCCCCGGTCAAAGATGAGGGAGCGCAATATTTCCCAAGACGAAGTTCAAGGACAGACCGAAGTGGTAAGCTGACCCCACCACCATGTAAGTCAAGAGCAAGAGAGAGATATAATTAGAATTTTCAGTAGAGTTTTCGAGCAAATATATATTTTTGTTTTATATTTTTATTCGTATTTATATTTTTCAATAGTAATTAGTTATTGATATACAGAGTGTTACTCACTCGCTGCAGCTTGTCGAGGCGTCGCGGCGGCGCTGCGAGGGGCGCGGTGGCGGGCAGCGCGAGCGCGTGTCGCAGCGGCGTGCTGTGCGGGGCCAGCGCGCGTAGCCCGCCGCCCAGCGCGGCCGCTAGAGCGCCGTACGCCGCGCGCGCAGCCCACGTTTCGCACGTCACCGACTCGCCGCCCACACGCACCGATAGCTCCGGCACCTCGTCCTCCTTTACAATAACCAACAATTTCACCTCATTACACAGTATACAACTTAAAGCTACACCACTACCTAGAGCGGACTGACGTTTTACAAAATTTTCTAACACACATAGCTTTCCTCAAGATATTTTCCTTCATCGCCGAGCGCGTGGTAAATCAGCATATTAAATTGCAACAAACAATTTTATTGGTGCCGGCTACCAGGGATAGAGGTCGGTTAGCTAGCGTACTACTCAACTTCAGGTTTCCTCACAATGTTTTCTTTACTATGCATAGGCTTATCAGGTAAGCTTTTCGGTGTATGAATGCGCAAGAATGACTTCAAGAACCTTCATTGGAATATACAAAAATTACATGTACAAAAAAATCCCATGCTCACCTCAAAATATTTAAGTATGTCTCTGAAGGTGGCCCGCTGCACCTTACGGTCCCGCTTGGCACGGTACTTGTGCGGATCACGCGCCAGCTGCTCCAGCTGCGGTAACAGCTGCTCCTCTGCCCAGTCAGTGTCCTCGTCGGCGGTGCGCTCATGAGCGATCGCCAGCGCCCCTCCCGCCGCCATGCGGACCTGGCAATATTCAATAAATAGACTTACAATCATTTCAACACCAAATATAATAAAGGGAGAGAGATAATATATAACGCGATTCCCAAACAAGACTTCACACCAGCCTGCAACAGTACACTGCTGGGCCACCCAGCTCCTGCCATCCCTCCTGCGAAGACCGTTGACCACCTTAGGGCGCCAGTCTTAAGGTGGTCAACGGTCTTGGTCTTGCCACTCAAGAACTCATTTCACCCAACGGTTATCCGTTCTTCAACTGATATGGCCAGCCAATTATGATTTAACATGTACAAATTTAAGTAATTTTTTTTCACTTAATAAACTTTGGATTGAAATTCATTCCATTCATCCAGTCACAACTTGTCATGGGTCTTGAGCAACTTTTCAACAATCTGTTACCTATATTACTGTAATATGTTATAACTTGGTTTGATCATGATAACAAAAAAACAATGTAAATTTAAGCTATCTTCTGGCTTATTATGCAATTAAAATGTAAAAGATACGCACCTCCAGACTGCACGCTGCCAGCAGCTGCAGAAGTCTGGAAGGTCCCGGGGGTTGTGCGCGCAGGAGCGCCGCGGCGTGCGCGGGCTCGGCCAGCGAGAGCAGCAGCGCCCACCCATCCAGCGCTGCGGCGTGCCACGCGCCCTCCTCTACCGCTGCGCCGGACACCTTCACACTGCTGTCTCCCTGTTCACAAACACATCTCCCTTTTAACAAAATTACAAGGTAGTGGATGATTATTCTGGACAACTTCATAAAAAGAGGAGATTCTCAATTTGTCCATCAATAGAGCAAACAGTATGCACCATATCCGGGTCAGTCTAGTAATAACCAATATAGAAAATTCAAAATCATATCACATTTATGAACATTGACAAATGCTGTCACAAATGCTTTCCTTACAACACTTGTAAACATATACAATACTGTTTACTCTCTGTTCACCCCCATTTCACTTCGGCCTGTTTTACCTTATAATTGGTCTACTCCGAAGTGTCAAATTCAAAAATTACAAGTCAAATAGATTCCCTCTGTACTATCAGTAGTAAAAAAAAGTTTCCACATTTACTATTTACAAGCCCTCACATATGGGTAGACAGAAACCGGTTTCGATTTCCACTTTTACACCAATCTTATTAGGTCTCAATTGTCACAGGTTAGCCAATTGCCATACACAGGACATAAATTATTAGCTAGTGATTTTTTACTTAAAAATAAACAGAATATCATTGGTGCAAGCAGATATATTCGAATCATCAGAGAGTAAGTCGAATTGCCACTAAGCTATCACTAATTCATTTAGTAAAATAAATTTATAACAGAAAACTAGAAACTAGGAATATTTCAACTTCAAGGTCGTGGGTTCAAATTGCGATATATGTTTTACTTAACAATTTCACATTTCAATTGTAAATTGGAATATGAATATTATTGAGAGGTCTTACACAAGTTTTACAACTCTGGAAATATAAACAGAAAACTACATTTAAAGTGGAATATTTATCGTTCAAATACGTCGTGGACGTTTTGCAGAAGGAGCATTGAACTTGACCGACCTTGAATACGACACTGGCCCGCGTCGCGGAATGTCTCATTACTTATGAGTCAACACTGACGTCACTGCGCGTGTTCACGTGCGATGGAAAATGTTCCGTTTGGGAACTTTTTGATAATATGACGATAACATTTATGTACACAACTTTTTCACGGAGATATGTGAAGAACTGAAAACCTGATGACGTCATCAGTATTCATCAAGTATTGTTTCGAATTAATTTTTTTTATTTATGCGTTTTTTTGAAGCATTTATGATTTGCCAAGAGCCGTGGTAGCTCAGTGTCCAAGCGGTGGTCTCAAGTTGCATAGTACGCTTACTTACCCCGAGTTCGATCTCCAGTGGAGGACTAATAAATTTGTTGTTGCAATATTAGGTGCTGATGTCCCACGCGCAAGGCGTTGCCATTAACCATGCAACTGTTTAATTTTTTATACCTTTTTAAACTAATAATGTTCATTATGTTCATGTACAATAAATAAATAAATACTTTAGCTCTCACGTCCTGTTACTCTTTCGGAGTAGACAAAAACATCAATCGCTGTCTGGTTCTTATGAAGAAGTTTGTGAGAGGGTGGTGAGCCCATCGCTATATAAACACAAAATTTTTCTGTGCGTATGGAACTTACAAACGGAAAATCATTGGTACCAATAGACAGGGATGCCAACCGATCGAAGTTCTTACCATTTGGTGATACCAAGACATTGGGTGATCAAAAATATTATATTCTTAACATTTCTTAATTTTTTGTCTATGTTATGAGAGGATATTTATTAACAAACATTATACAGTACCCGAGATTGTTTTTCCAAATTGAAAATGTTCTCACCTTTAGATAACTGCCGCTGAAAATTGTCTCGTACATGCGCATTATCTCGATAATCTCGGTGAGATCGTCTTCTAGCAGGTAGCAGAGCACCGCAAGTGATGAACAGCACTGCACAAATAATTTAAACTAAATTAGTTATTTTTTATTACAACTATTACTAGAGATCTCTTGCTTCAAATTGGCTTATCATAAGATATATATTTTTATAAATTAATATATATATAATATTATTAATTTACTAAGTATCGAATTGGATAATGAATAATAGAATGGTGTCCGGGCGGTTGCCATAAGTTGCGTTGTCCGGTAGGAACCCGAGTTTGATCCCCGGTACCGACACCAATAAATTTGTTGTTGCAATTTTATGTGCTGATTAACCACTCGCTCGGCAGTGAATGAAAGTAAGACCCGTGAAGTCTGCAAATCCGCGGTAAGGCCGCGTGGCGGACTACGCTCTTATAGTCTCTTTACAGAGAAGGCCTCTGCCCAGCGGGATATACATATAAAGGTTGTTACTTTAAGGTACAACTTACTTCAGTTCTTGTTTCGAGTGAGGCAGATTTATCAGTACAAGCAGCAAACAGAGCTGGTCGTACTTCCTTCATGAATTCTTCTGTTCCTTCATCGCCGATCTGAAAATATACACAATACTTTTCTTACAAATTAAGTAATTTTTTGCAATAAATAATTTTGTGGGAAGAATAAGATAGCGTTAGATTATATAGGTTTGCGGGTGTAATTGTTTTATAGCTAATTTATTTTTTCTTTTATTGAAAAAGCAATAGAGTGCCTGGTATGGGGAAAGAGAAGAAATTCATAATCACTGCCTACCTCATTTATTTTTAGAAAATATGCAAAGCTTTATTTATAATAAAATAATGATATACAATTAAAAAGAGCCTTATAGAGGAGCATTAATATTTACAACATTAATGCTCCTTTATAAAGAACAATAATTGATAATTGGTACTTTTTTTTTGGATGTCCTAAACAGATATCACACATCTAACATGTAAATATATGTATGTAAATAGTATGTATGTGTATGTAAATATCTTGTCTACAGATGTGAAAGGGCATGTCTTAGCCTCCTTATTTTTGTCTGTCTGAGACGGCTTTTTTACTTTATAATTATTTTATCAAGTGTCAAATTGGATTGGAAACCAATATTACACATTTCAATAGAACAGAAAGAATTTCTAATAGAAATTTTATTTTATAAATCAGAAAATATCTAATATATGTTAAATACTCATACTATTGATATAGGTCATATGGAATATAGGAATTGCTCCTGACCCTGGTTGATTGTTAAAGTCATTATTATAATGTCACGACTAGCTGACATTTTAAAAATCAGTGTCTGTGAAATTTTAGAGATCATGAAGTGCAGATCAGCTTACCATTTTGGCGCAATGCTCAACATCAAAACATAATATGTAAGTTAATGTACCTGTAAAGCTAACAGTGAGGCGACATTAGCGGCTGCTCTCCGCTCGCCGTCCCGCCCTCGTCTCAACGCGCGCGACACGTGGTCCGCCAAGGTGGCGCGGTGGTTCGCCAGCAGCCCGGCGAGGTAACGTCGCTGCAGCGCTCCGTGCAGTGCTACCAGCGCAGCCGCTCTCGCTGCGTTCGCACGTGCATTCAGTGCTTCTATCAATTCTAGCACCTTCTCTTCAAGTTTCTCTTGAACATCGTTTTCTGGAAAAATCATAAACCTTTCATATAATATTTTATATATATCTTCTAGGGTCTGTACAACTGAAACTATCAAGGACTAATGTAATGATCTAAGACTGCCTTTAATATCAAAGTTTTCTTTTTTCTTTGGAGCTTTCTTCATTGAGTATGCAAGTGTGTAATTTATAAACAAGCACAAATGTGAAAAACAGTGATAATAACAATCTAGCTAATCTCATAGATTTACTAGATATTTTTTTTATTAATACATCTTGTGGCCTAACATAAACAGCAAAGCAAGATGTGGGATAATATTAAAATTTTAAGCATATTTTCGTCTAGTAAGTAATAGAAGATTTACTCCTGTATTGTTTTAGATGTTTATGGGTTGTGTGGTCATCTTAACAATAAGAGACTCATATTCCTTTAAATAATAATAATAGAATAGCATCACTTTAAAAACTTAATTAAATAGAAATTGGTGTGGAGCAGTGATCACACCTCTGACCATGGTTCTGGTTTATGCATAACCATGCTGCTATAGTGAATAAATTAGTTTAGGAACCTTACACGGTCCCGAACCTATCCAGCCTTATATAAAGCCAGCTTTGAATGAAAATTCATACAAGCAAATAAACGTTTCTGTGACAGATTAGCTCTGTAATAGATTTTAAGTATATTTGATTATGCATATTTAGTATTGTAGTAATTATATAGGAGCAAGATTACAAGGCCCAATTTAATTATTATTAAATGAAATAATACTAAAGTAATAAATTTATGACCTTATTGATTTAAAAAATGTGACTATCGCAATATTAAAAAATTTCATAAGAAATGCTGTTTGGTTGTTCAATTGCTTCAACACATTATTAGATTAAAATATAAACACAAATAGCATGCCCACCTTATAATAATAATAGCAACAAATAGTAGCGACATTTATCGGGCCGAACATAAAAGCTTACAACAGTAAATATACCAAACCATAACCTTCCTGCGGGATTCAAACCAACCATAAAACACAAGAGGCATAAAATGTACTTAAAATTTAAAAATATAAGAAAGCTCATAAATGCAGAGAAAATCATCAGAGTGTCATCCAGCAATCTTTTTTAAGCTTGATGTATCCTGCTGCAGGAAAAATGTTATCAAACTCTTTCTACGCTGTGTGTGTTTGTGCAGTAGTTACCCAGTTTACCCCATTCTGGTGTAAGTCCGCTTCGTCGTTCTGTAACTAAGTCGGCTTATTTGATGAAGTGTCATATTGACTTGTTCAGGGAAGTTCTATCTCTATTATACTGACACAACACAGTCGTCAAATGTTGCATTCTTTTCCATAATTCTTGTAGTTATTTAATTACATTTTTAAGTATTCCAATGTATTTAATTTTATATGTCGTTGTGTAGTTTAGTCAACATTTGTATTGAATTTGGAAATTAAATATTTGTAAATATGGGAATCACAATTAATGAATCTTTAGTATAAAAGATTATTTTGCCTTCTTGTTTGTGTGAAGTGAGAGTAGTTGAAAGAAAAGTTATCTGTTATAAGATCAGATACTTAAGAATGTGTTGTAGAAATTTTGTATTTTATGTGTAAAACCTTTTGTGACGTTTATAGGACTAGGGCTTCTTTCATTCCGTCGGGGCCGGTACTTCTGCTTAGTTTCATCTTCAGCAAAGCTCGATGAATTTTTAATGCAGTTATCGGCATGATTACATCGGAACATGTATAAGCACCGATGACACAGGAAATCAATATTATTACAGTAACCACTTTATTTTCGAACGAAAAATATGATTCTTGCACTTTCTTAGTATGTTGTCAGAATTAATATTAGGTTTAATTATTACCAAATATTTTATTATAGTCTTATTTCTATTAACTTACAATAAGTTAAATGGTCAATTTGTAACTACCATATTTAAAAAAATCTTTAACACATACCTGCTTCTTCATGATTGCTCTTCAGATCAGACTGGCCTGATATCTCTGAACAGTTGTCGATGGTCATGTCTATGCCTGCATCTTCATCTGATGAGTATGTTTGCTCTGTTCTTTTATGTTCTGTAATTAATAAAACAACAAAAGGTGTAATTAGCTGGTTGCAAGAATCTTGCTCAAATTCTATCTAAAAATTTGTACTTATAAAGTAATAATATGAAATTTCTTTACACAATACTAAATACTAAAATTATATTCAGTTTTTCTTTCAGGTAGTAATCAAAGATCATGAAAATTTTCACAATGTTTGAATTACTTTGAATAGGTAACTTTTATGCTGAATAAACAATCTGCATATTACTTATTTTGTGCTTTGAAGTCCATAACAATATCTTCATAAGAACAATTTAGTATTGCTTCAACTCATAGTTTAAATTGCACATTCATCAAATATAATTCTATTGTGCAAGACTTTAAAGTCTAAAAATTACTTTGTTTATAATCAGGGAATTTATAATAATAGCATATATACAATATAACTAAATCATCACATCTATTAATATTATTAAATATTTAACAATAATATGATATTTACACAAAAATATTTGTAAGAAGATTAGCAAAATATAATTTTATCAGTCTCTGCTAGGAAATCTGACTCATCAAAACATCTAAAAATAATTAACTTAGCAACAAACACTATGTCATTGATTGATTTGTGTATGGTATGAAAAAAATTATATAATTTCCAGACGTGGTAAATAAATCAAGGTCAAGTTTATTATTATTTGTAGCTTTTATGGCCTGGTAACAAGACCTTTAGGCCAAGTCTTTTTAAAACACACTTAATTCTTACGTCTAACACGAAAAAAATTCTCAAGGTCAAGTCATTTGTTTGGGTCACACATAAAAAAATATTGTCGTTCTTCGTTAAACTTTTGAATCTAAAAGGTTAAACACGTGGGTCAAGTCTTTGTTATGAAATGTTGAAATTATTCGTTGCGTCAAAGTGTTGCAAAACGCGGAACCTAAAGCGAAGCTTTCATGACATTAATGAACATATGGTCGATACGCTCAAGGTAATGCAGTTTAAATAATCGAACGTGAAATAAGTATGTGGACTGTCATTAGTGCAGAGACTGGTGTTGTAGCCACAAGGTCGCTGCGTGATCTCATTCTTAGCAAAATCCTTCTTAGGATGCAAGCAAAATAAAAAATATTCACTTTTACACAAAACTTACCGTATTTACCCTTTTTCTTTCCTTTTGGCATCTTGATTTTGGAACGTAGCTGACTTACAACAAACAAAAATATATTCACTATTTATTATTTTCCTAGGTATCTCACTTAATCAAGAAGGAGAAAAGTTTATTATATCAGTTCTTATACAACGATTTGGGCACCGGATATAACATAAAACTAAAATTTCAGAAAAACTTTTTAACATGTTTAACCGTGTAACATGCACACACAACTCCGCTGGTTTGCGCAATGCGCCTTGTCAGCCTGTCACTTTTGTAGCACCGAAGGAGTTTTACGTCATGTAATATCGTCATTTTCGCTAAGTGTTGCTATAATGGAAATAAATAAGTCTATTCGATGAATCGATTGTTTGTAATCGAATATCTTAACTCAAAAAAAAATTAATAGTAATTTTTTGTAAGTAGGAACCAAAAAACGAAAAGTAATTGGCAAGCCAGCTGAGCTACTGCAATCATTATATCTATTTCATGGATATTGATAGGAAATTCTAAACTGAGTGCCAATACGGGAAGTGTTGGCGCTACGAGAAGAAGTAGCATAAGATACTCCACCAACGCACATCATAATACATTATAAATTAAATGCCACTAGATTTTCGTTGTTTTTTAATATTAAAAGAAAATGGAATAGAGATTTCATACTTATCCTTGTACATCCAGTATTCGACCCTCCTCGGATACCAAAGGGTGTTTAACATTAAAAATATATATTCATGTCTATATACTAGGCAAAATCAACTATTATTTTACTTCCGGCAAAAATAGGTTGGAGTAAATTCATAGATTTAAGCTAATTAATTTTTGAATATACTTGAAGGATACGACAGCCAAATTTTATTTTATTTATTTTATATATGTTTGGAAAACTTACAGCTAGAAGAGACACAAGATAATTAAATTAAACATGGAAATGGCCAAAAGTTTTCGCAAATAGTAGTCATTACTATTGTAGTAATATTTCTAATTTCTAGAATCAAAGTATTACATTTCAACTAAAAGTTTTAAAATCGATTTAATATCGATTCTAATTAAAAGAGTTTGCCACCGGCAAAATTTGTTAATTTAAAATTGAGACAATAATATGGTGCAATTCTAATTGCACCATGTTATATGTTGAATAGTCAATCAATAACAATTGCATGAAATTAAAAAATGTTATGTCGTCTTCCTAAGTTAAACATTTCAATTTGTATTATAACTATAAGATTTTGCCATAAACAAGAATCAAAATTAGGGTGCAGTTTCAGTGCATTATGACACGACTTATGCGTTCACTGTTCAACCTTAAAAATTCAACTTGAAATGTAATTCTGTATTTAATCTAATTCTAATAATGTATTTAATCGTAATAATCGCAAAGATTAAATATATCAGTTGAACGTGAAGACATTAGCTTATGTGACTCATCGGAAAACATTCCTCCTTGTTCCTTTGTGCAATAATGTGAAGAAATAGTCTTTGTGTCTACATTATTACGGCTAGTCCTTTTTCTTTAAATATGATATTAAATATAAAATTCGCCACAGGCCTTTTGTACAGTGATGAAAATAATATTGTTAAAATGTTTTTTTTCTGGCTTATTTCCTAACATTGATTCTATTTTCATTATCAAATAAAATTGTTAAACTAAATAGAAAGCATCTAAAAATAGTACTCAGAAATGGTTTGATTAAAGTTGGTTACACTGAAGCCCCCTCTCAGCCCTGTAGTTTTGGGCTCTCAAGAATAAGACTACGGTATCCCCTGCCTGTCGTACAAGGCGACTAAAAGGGGCCTCGGGTTCACTGGGCGACAAGGGTGGGGGCCTGCGTCGTCCACCAAAGTGGACCCGGGAAGAAGGCGACATCGGCTGGCCCGTGTCGCCTTTCGCTGCGAGGGCACAGGGAGGAGGGAGTAACCTCCCCCCAGGACGTGCTCTCCTTGAGCACAGTGCAGAGGGGCTCCGGTGCGTTCCACGTGAGATCCCGGAGCCCCTCGTCATGCACCGAGGAAAGGGCCACCGGGGAGGTTTTAGTGGGTAAGATCCCCACATAACCGCCACTTTCCCCCCAGAAGGCGGGGTATCTTTGTGAAGATTTCCTCCCCGTCAACAAAAAAAAAAATGGTTACACTGAAACGGAAAATATATTAAAATGAAATAATTAAGCAATATTTTACACCACACAGCACCTTTACGCCCACAAACACATAATATCATACAATATCACAATCACACATCTACATACTCATACATACACGCATGCACACTCACACACATACGATCAGATAAACTAATCTATCTAATGGCTACAAATATTCCTCTATGTCTATATATCTCTATAAATCAATACCACGACGTATCAGCTTAATATTGTGTTCTTACGTAGTTGTGTACACTCCTTTTGAATATGTAATGGGGTGGAGGGTTGATTACTTGAGACACAGGATTCGTCCTAGTTCAAGTGTCAATCGACCATAATCTATTTGTTATTATGTTTATTGTTTCATATGTATATGTATTAAATTTTATAATTTATCTTAAGTCACTTTATGTGGATTATGGCGAAGAATAAATTTTTATTATTATTATTAATATTTTCCGTCTAAACTGTTTGTTTGTTTGTGCCTTTAAAACATGAATAAAAGTATAATATCTAACCACTTTTTTTTGTAATCGTTGAGCCAGGGTTGGCAGAGTTTGCAATCGCAAATTGATAGAACAGCGAATTCCTTTCACACATTTCATTTTCTTAGTTTTGTGATATTGGGTGTAGGACTGATGCATTGTGTCCTTAATAAATTGAGAAAAGAAATTCTACAGTTTTATTTCTCCTGACCGTCGTCTTTCTTGTGCTATCATTTCACCAAAAAAAGCGTTGATCAGCCATGGACAAGGGACTTACCTTATACCTGAACTTACCCTCACTAGGGAAGTTTGAAAAACTGTTGCATTTCTGTTGTAATGATTATGACCTATCTAACTTTATATGTACTTTTCTAAGACAATCACCGTTCTCGTACCATACTGGGCTTATGTTACACCGAATTTAGAACGGTATCGACTGCTGACTGTTCATGTGTTCATCCAGAAGGTAATAACATCGGTAACACCCGACTTATATAAATAATTTAAGCCAGGACTAACGATATTTTTGCTCTTGCATGAGTAGGCCGCCACGAACGGGCAAATATTGCGACCACATAGAATAGCGGCGTGAAATCAATATTACTTCTGCTTTTTCCCGGTGAGTAAGGTGCCTATGGCTTAACTCTTGTTGCGTAAATTTAAAAAGTAAACAGTTTAAAAGGTTAAACCATCTAAAACCATGATAACCCGTGACAACGCTTGTTGCAGTCTATCGTAATAGATGTGACCGAGCCAATGGCATTAATTGACATCAGGTGTACTATGTTACATTTTCATTAATAAGTATACAGAATAAGCTTTCAATCGCTATCTCCCAGAAAGGGGTCGACAGAGCAATAGCAATACGCCTTTCCCACGTCGTACACTGCATACTAATTATAGCAAGTGTTTTGCTCTTTGTAAAAGGTACTAAAATGACCACTATATTTGTTTTGTAATTACTGCAGTAGTGAGTGTACCTTGCGGCCGAGTACATGGAGGAAATTGACCGAACCGTGATTAAGTCCTCTTGAATTCCTATGACCCATACACCAAAGGAGTTAAGATGTATTTTTATAAACGTTAGGCTGAGCGCTTTGTATAAACGGCCTAGTTGCTATTTTTACAAGGAAGTAGCGGGTAGAGAAAATAATAAAATCAATTGTATATATGTAATTAGAAATAACCTTGCGATGTTTAACTTCAAGCAGTTTAATGTAAGGTAAAGTTGCAAATTATCGGTGTTATCATCGTGTTAAAAGTTAAAGTTAAAGTTACAGCCTTTATATATGTCCCACTGCTGGGCACAAGCCTTCTCTGTAAAGAGAGTATAAGGGCATAGTAGGGCGATCTTAGTGCGGATTGGCAGACTTCACGTTTACGAAAAAAATTCTACTACATGTAGGTTTCCTCACGATGTTTTCTTTCACCGCCGACCCACCGCCTGGTACATCGGCACATAAAATTGCAACAACAAATTTATTCGAACTAGCTAGCGTACTATGCAACTTGAGGCGACCGCCCGGACACTGAGCTACCACGGCTCTATCTATATATCATAGTGCATATTTTAGTAACCATGGCAGTTCGTTAATTCAAGAGCAAAAATTTCTTAGATGATTTTTTAATAACTTAATAACTTTTTTTTTCCGTTTCGCAATTTTTTTATAACCTTTATTATACTATACACGTTTATGTAATTTACTATTATGTCCTTCTATGTTAGTAACGTATTTATTTATGTAAAACTTCTGATGAGGATGACATGATCAGCTTGATCAACAATTAAATGAATCAAAATAAAACAGAAATAAATCACATCTATTTATCAAAAATATATAAATACATTTCTCTCACAGGAACATTCTTTGGCTTCCTTTATACAAATACTAAAGTCTATGAAGTAAATGAACACAACAATACCCTAAAATAATATAAAACACAAAAGAAAAATTACTGCTAAATGTACTTCGGGTATATGAGAACGATTCCTTTGCTCTTGCGCCCTCTCGTCCTTCTGGCTATTGGCGGGGTCTCTCCACCGAGCCTTCATTTCCTTTGAACCTGACAACTTCCCGTATCTGAACTCGGCACACTGCACCGTGACCATCGGTGGGACACCTTGGAAAATAAGCCTGGAACTTTTACTTCTTAAAGACGCCGAACCCCTCATTTCATCCACTTCCCGTCCGTTGATATACCAACGTACTTCAGCATCGGGCGCCGCTCGGCAGTACGCCTGAATATCATCATCACCTCCGTATTCTTCAGCCAGACCTTCTAGCAGCGGTCTTCTATGCTCGTGACCATAAACGACCATATAAGCGGTTCTCGTTTCGAATTTGTACGGCGGCAAATCACGTTCTATGTCACACCTGTAAAGCCCTGTCGCTTCCTCTGTCAGCGCTCCTAACTTGAGCTTGCACGTGACCGGTCCGCATGCCACCAGCTCAACTCTTCCAACACCGAGTACGGGGAAGGAGCGCGTACTGGGAGCGGCACCTGGTTTATATCGAAAGAACTCGTTGGGTCCTTTAAACCAGTTGAGGATTGTGAAGTTAGCGTCGTACCGGCATTCTATCTCGACCTCGGCCACCCCGGGCTCCACGGTCTCTGGCACGATCAGGTGTGTGATGTTGAACTGCCGCGAGGTGACCTCGGTGGCCAGGAGTAGGAGCGCGAGCAGTAACATGGTGACGGGACGCGCGCGCACGCCGCACTGCGCTCCCGGCCTATCGCCGCAGTTAATTAAACGCTTTATTAAAGTCCAACAACTCCAACACTTAACCGTTCCCTAATCCCGTGGGTGCTATACGGAATTTTTTCTTCAATCGTAATTGAAAGGCAAACTTTTAATTGGCTAGGGGTGGCTCGGGGTGCCATTACCACGATAAGAACATTGTAAATTGGTTTTATGACAAGAAAATTAATTTAAAATATAAAAAAAAAAGTATTTTAATCGCCAAAATATAATAATGGATCGACATAATTGTTTTTGGCATTTTGTCAACAACATATTTAATCTTTATTTGCACATAATAAAAGTGTACCAAAAGGCGGACTTAAAGCGGACACAGATATATCTTGTACACCATAAGTCATCTGGCTACAGAAAATCAGTGTTGCTAGTGCAAAGCCGGTCACTAATAACTATGTTAAAGTAAAACTTATGTTTACTGTTGAACCATATTAATAGGCAAGTTTGAGTGGTCCGCGCTTTTGTTGTAGTAAAATAAACAAAATACATCAGACAGTAGACTCAGTTTAAAAACCAGACAGAAGATTTAAAATTAGATAAGCTTAAGAATAAATGTTTTTTCCCTAATTAATATTGTATTTTTTTCTGAATCAACTACAAAGATCAGGCAGCCTTATAAACAATACAATCGACTTGGATGTTTACTATGAATCCGGAAAGGATTTATGCAATACATATGAATCATCGTCCTACATTGGGTCATTCATTCTTGGTTATTTCAACAGGTGAAATTATTCTCACGTGAGTAACACGTGTTGTTTATTGGTCAACAGAGATTTGCTGAAATATTATGAAATGTTTAAATCGTGTTTTTTATAACATTACTGCATTCGAAATTTAAAATATTTTACAATAGTAATCAATTTTTTTGAGTGTTGCTTCTAAAATCTATTTGAAGTTAACTTTATGTAATCTTCATTTGTATATTTACCGCTTTTCACTCTCCCACTAAAGATTGTATGTATATATATTTTTAACCGACTTCAAACTTCCAGGTCACGTGCCTAAACAAACATACATCACGCACACACGCAGACACAGATACACAAACACATGCATAAATTATTTTGATTTATAGATATAAATTATATTTAAGTCTCTTACTAGAACATTGACGCTCAATCTGATTAGAGGGTGGGCGTTAACAGCAACGACACAATATTTTTATAAATGTTGCTATTATTATACACTATAATTATAATATTCACAACTTGTTATAGTGCTAAATTTTCTATTTTTAAATTGTTTTTCTTTTTTTTAAAGGTTTATTTTCAGTTATCTTTTATATGTTAATTATGATTTGTTGTTATTTACATGTAGATATTTTTGTTTATAATATAATGGAATTTTATTGTTCGGAAAAATTTGCGGTCTTTCGGGCACAATAGCCAGTGGCGGGTTGAAGGTGGCGGCAGTAGCGTTTTATTGTTCGAATTACGAAATGTGTCATCTCATTTCGCGGCTCAGGCGTACATATAGTAACTAATATCCTCACTGATAGCGAAATCCCGCGACAATTTAATTAGTCTTCATTAAAAAAAAAACAACTTTACTTTCGGATTAAATAAATTCATAATATTAAATAT
This sequence comes from Meandrusa payeni, assembly GCA_029286785.1. Lineage (NCBI taxonomy): Eukaryota > Metazoa > Arthropoda > Insecta > Lepidoptera > Papilionidae > Meandrusa > Meandrusa payeni. Next base: position 14,801,988 of record JAGSMX010000004.1, read on the forward strand.
AATTAATGACATTATACAGACGTTATACTTGAATGTGAATTTAAAACTAGCTAACAATAATGATCAAAATATAATTAGTAAGATTTAAATTCTTGATTTATTTTTATCTGATGTTTATTTATTTATTTATTTTTTATGACGAACTACACAGATTGGCCAGAGAAGCTGGCCTTGACTGCTTCACCGGATTGAGAGGTGGCATAGCTCTTAGGTCGCTTAGCCTGAACCTCTATCGCTAGTAACTCGACACAAGGGTCCCCCCGGTGGGGGGTAACCTCGGCTTGGACGGTTACTATTCAGCCCTGTAGTTCTGGGCTCTCAAGAATAAGACTACGGTATCCCCTGCCTGTCGTATAAGGCGACTAAAAGGGGCCTCGGGTTCACTGGGCGACAAGGGTGGGGGCCTTTGTCGTCCGCTAAGGTGGACCCGGGAAGAAGGCGACATCGGCTGGCCCGTGTAGCCTTGCACTATGAGGGCACAGGGGGGGAAGGAGTAACCTCCCCCCCGGGACGTGCTCTCCTTGAGCACAGTGCAGAGGGCTCCGGTGCGTTCCACTGGAGATCCCGGAGCCCCTTTTCATCCACCGAGGAAAGGGCCACCGGGGAGGTTTTAGTGGGTAAAACCCCACATAACCGCTGCCTTCCCCAGAAGGCGGGGTATCTTTTGATGATTTCCTCCCCGTTAACAAAAAAAACGGTTACTATGTTACGCGTAAGCATGCCGATCCGAGGGCGCCTGAGAGGGCCGAACCACAACTCGGTCGGTTGCTATTTCGCGGATAATCTAAGAGACATTCAAAAGCTAAATTAACTTTGAGTGTGTGTGTGTGTGGAGTTATCTACAAGGTTCCAGGAACCTCGCAGGTACGGGCCTCGGGGTGTTACCCCATTACCCGGGTTATCAGCGCAGGGGCGACTGCTCCCCTGGTCTTGGGTACCGTTTTAGAACGGATTTTTAGGAATAACTATTTTTGCGTCGTGACTAATCCTTCAAGCGTCAGCCGCGACGAATCTATCTTCTACGCCCTCCCAACCTCTCGGTCTCGATTGAGACGGAGGTCGAGAGGGGCCTATATGTTCAAAAGCTCCCTAGAATAGGGGAAATTTGAACCTACACTTTGAGTGCCACTTCGGGAAGCATTTATTTGATGTGTTCTGCGAAACATAATGTCGTAGGTCCAAATCCAGCATTCGACTATTGACGTGAAACATCTCCTATCCCGTTTTGTAATGCTTGAAAAGAATGGTAATAAATATTGTATTCACATTTAAAAAAAAAATGGGAAAAAAAAGCCTGCAATATAATTAGAAGGTACGATCACTTAATCTTAGATAAGCCGCATGCTCGTGTGAAAATAAGTGACCCCCTTATTCTCTAAAAAAAACATTAATGACGGAGGTATGATGGCACGTGCATCAAAAATACAAAGTGGGAATAGATCCTCTTCTGAACTACAAAAAATCAACAGGTATGACGTCACTCAGCTGGCCAGGTATTACGACTAAACCAATAGGAGTGCACTTTAAAAACAGGTAGCATATTTTGGCAATCATGAAGAAGATGTGCCAGCGGTCGCAGGCCCACGCGCCTGCTCTCGGAAACAAGACATTACAATTTTATTAGCGGTAATCGTCTTAAGTGTTATCAGCTTAATTGAATAATGCATCGGCATAGTAACGAGCGACGACATTGTTTTATTATATCTGATACAACACCCCGCACCCGGACCTGTCTATGGTAATATTGTGTTTAATATCAATAATATCTTTATAGAGTAATTCTATATGTATGTATAAATATATAATCTGAATCTCGGAAACGGTTCCAACTATTTTCATGAATTCTGTTTATAAATTGTGGTTTAATCCGCGAATTGGGTATACTTAGTAGGTTAGGTTGGGTATAATTAAGTACGGCAGTAGTAACAGTAAGGCAGTGTTTGGTTTGACGTTAGACCATGTCATATGGTTGCTTGGCGATAAATCAATAAAGCAGCCGGTATGCACGTCAAAAAAAGTCATAGCGTACGGACATAGGTCTTATTGGTTTGCAACGGACAATGGCAGAACATAAAAAAGATTAGATCACAAATTTTGAAACAAAAGATGGTGCAGTCACTCGGATAAGGCTATATAAAAAAAGCCGAGAAAAGCTCGGTCATTTACGTACTACGTATCTTAGAAGACAACTTGGCAACAAAAAAGTAATGAAAAATATGTGTGTCTTGATCGGAAGAGGAAGGTTTAACAGATAAAGGCCTTAGATTTATTCTTTTTCTTCTAATTAATAATTATTTTTAAATAGCTGTCACGACTGCCAGGCGAACGGAAGTTAAAATCAAATAGCAACATAAAATATTGTTTATATAGAGTTATAGAAACGTTTTTATTTCATTAACAGTTAAAGGCGACATATAAAAGTGTTCCTATTTAGTTAGTGATATAGATTACATACACTACCTCCTTGGTTACTTGACTGGCAGAGAATGCCTTTTTATGTTTAAAAACCTATGAAAAGGTACGACAAGTTTACAAAAAAACGAACAAACAATATTGTGTATATATGCAAAGCTGGTCAGTTTAACAGGATACGTGACACGGGGCGAGGGGGACGTGTGGCTTCTGAATTGATTCAAATGACGCACTATAATGGAGATAGGTGGTCAGTGGCCATCTCCGAGGGTCCTTCTGCATTTCTAAGAAGTATTCAGTCGTTTTAAAACCGTTTCCTATGCATCTTCATCTACATCTATATAGTTATATGTATATGTATCTATATAATGTTACATGTAATTGTAATGTTTTTAAAATATCGAAATGCGTATTTACTTTTTATTTTAACTTTTTTCTCTCAAAGTTTGCATCCGTTATTTTGTTTCTACACAACACCAAGGTAGAATTCCAGAGACTGTCTTTTGACAATAAGTCCGTCTTTTGATACACTTTTGTTTTGTGCGAATCAAGATTAAACAAAGAAATATTATTAACTACTTAATATTGAATTTGGTATAAAATAGTATTTAGTAAGAGTCTTTAGGAATTCCGTATTACACTTTTACCACCTTTAATTTAAAATAATGATTAAATTCAATGCAATAAAAAAACGCGTTATTATGACGCAGAGATTTCAGTTACAATAGTCATTTTAGTTCAGTGACCTTGAATGATGCAAATACTAGAACCTTCCATAATATAAGAAATTACTATTTTATTATAATTATGTGCCCACAGTTAGACACAGGGACTTTAAAGAAACTATTAGGGGTGGACTCCAGTGTGGACTGGTCCAAAGCCGTGGTTCCCTCTTGCGGACCCTCTGTGTTACTCCAATAGAGGTTCAAGCGTACTATGACCCCGGTCACCACTCAAAGACCCGATTATTAACTGATTCATAAGAAATATTAAGCAAGTTAAGTATTTTTATCATTATTTTATAAATTGATTACAGACGTTCATTGGCATTTCAATTGTCCTTCAAATATGTCCTTATCAATTAACCTTCAATTATAAGAAAAACTGACGACCATTATCCATTTAGACTTGAGTGAGTCCAGATTTAATAATTTAAGGTTGATTGAGAAATCAGTTTCAAAGAAGCATTAAACTCTTATGGTGCAGATGAGATGACTTCATCATTTTATATTTACGCTAGAGGTAGACTCTCGGGAGGGTCGACAGGTACCACTGTGTTAGCGTGCATACATTTCTGTGTTCCTGTGTTAACGACTGCCAATTACTTGTTAAACTCAATGTAGGATGCAGGATATTATAAACAAATCTCATAAAGAGCATTTGAGATGTGTGTATATGTTATATCTCATCAAAACAGGATAAATCATGGTCTCACGTATCGTGTCTCCCCTTGTACCAAGCCTGCTAGGCCCTATATGTGACAAGTGGTGAGGCCACTGGTATACATCTAACACAAATTTAAGCAGGTGATTTTTTGTTGAGTGTAAGGAACCGATAAACGCAACCACCTTGACAAATCAAATTCCCAATCAAAAGACCGTAAAGTCGAACAAGGGTTCCAGCCAATGAGCCACTGATAGCCTTACCAGTGATATAGTTAAAATGGTATACTTATTTGAAAATGTTGTCAGGCTCTATGATACATGTAAAATAATATTTAGAGGTAACTTTAATGAACATTCCCCTTCAGGTTTTTTTCTGGTAGTTCGTACATTATAGTACTTGCTAATAGTATGCTCTAGCATAGCTTTAAGTGAATAATCCAAAGGTACATTATATAATAATTCCTCGACTTCATTAACTTACCTAGCTTGTGACAGCTGTTTTAAAACGATTTTCTCGCAGCTAGCCCTTAGTAGAAAGGCCGGCTAACAGGTTAATTGGTGACACAGCTTAAGCATGTGTGTCGTACAGAATATCTTTTACAGAGTGTGGTAGGAATTACACGACCTAATTTCTAAGAGATTGAGTGAGACAGACACGTTAACATCTTTCGCCAGCACTACTTCAGTGAGTATTATTTCTTTTTTTTTCCGAACTATCCACCATTATATTAATTCAATTCCTAAATGACATTGTAATTGCACTAAATCGTAAAATAACATTTGATTACGAAAACCTTTAAAAGTGAACTATAATTGAATCTTTAAATTAGGACCGACAATTTGATAATTAAATATAAATTACCAATTTGTACCCTAATGCGGGAGTAGATAATGATTTATTACGGTAGGGTCGTAATTATATTTAAGCAGTTTATCATGGTTTGTTTCCATAATTATGTTTTATAAAATGCACAAGCGTTATTAGTACCATCTATCTTAATTGTAGAACAGCTTTATACAATGTGAAAATAAGACGGCCAGCTCATATTATTGATACACCAAAGATGGCGCTTTTGCTAATTCGATATTTTACAGTTTATTACTTAATACAATTTGTGTAAAGCTTATGGAGTAGACGACTGATGTTATAATTAGATGTTAAATGTAATAAGCATGCATCCCCTCGTATTTTAATAACGGAGTAGATACATTCATTATTGCTAAATGACATTATAATTGCACTAAATCGTAAAATATAACACTATTATGAAAACCTTTAGAAGTGAATTTGAATTGATTCTTTAAATAAGGACCAACAATTTTAGACGACCAACTAATGTTATGAATACACCAAAGATGGCGCTTTTGCTAATTCAATATTTATGTTTACAGTTTATTACTTGATACAATTTGTGTAGAGCTTATGAAATAGACGATTGATGTTATAATTTAATATCTATGTACACTTGCATCCCGTCAGGTTTTAATAACAGAGTAGGTAGAATAGAATAGTAATCGTCCTATTCTCGCAAATGTTAGTAGGTTATATGTATGAGAGGATTTTTTGCACAAAAATTAAAAAAAGTATACAGAAGAATTGGTATCCTCTTATAAATTATATCCTATTATAATACAATTTGCTCATAGCCTCGATCGGTTTAAATAGCAGTATAATTATTTGTAATTTTACTATGCAAGTAAAACATAAAATGTAAACATCGTGTGAAAGACTGTGTCCTGTCCTTTATGAGTCATGAGTTGTCTATGCGATTATGTTGTGCAAATTTTCCATTGATGCTTAAAATACTGGAGAAAACAATTTGGAGTAATCATACGGATTCAAAGTAGCTTTGGCGAGTGCAGAATGCGGGCCCTGTTTGAAATGTCAAGTATTTACGGTGAGAGCGGCTGAAGTGTAAGTTGATGGAATTTTAGCCGGCCTGGCTCTTGGTGTATTCAGGTATTCGGGTGATTACTTGACATAAAGTGCACCGCATGGTCTGTTACCTTATAGGCTTTAAAAATTAAATGAACATATTTTTATATATGTTTTCCACTAAACTAATGCGGCTTATAGGCGTCGCACCGTTTCTATAAATTTGAAACTTATACATCTAAACTTAAATAACTTAAGATAAAATAACTAAATATGTGCGAGGAATGAGTGATTAATTTCTTATTTTTTAATCGCTATTTGATAACCATTAGATTTTGTTATTGAATTTAGGAGCTAAAAGCTTTTTAGTGTGTTCCCCATAACAATTATTAGCTTTTGCTTCACGTAACTTACCTGCAGCAGTAGCTCTAGTGGTATGACTGTTAGTAACTAAATCTATTTTACAAATTTCCTTACGTCTACTACTAAATGTATAATGAGCAGTTACGTTGCCGGTCCGGTCTCTATAGAAATATTAGAAATTAGTAGAGATCCAAAGTGTTATCCGTTTAGCAATAAAACATCGATGCAAGTCACTCATTTGGACGAGTTCTCGATGTGCGTTAGTTAACTAATATAGTCAACTAATACTCTTGAATCGAAACTGCAGAAGGCAGTAGTTAGAGCCAGCGTTAAGTTGGCAGACTATCCACTCTGAAATTGCAAACAGCGGGGCAAGTTTGAGGAACTAGTGCCGGCGTTTAGTTTAGTGAAACCGCGAGCCCTGTGACTTACTTAATGTAATGAGATATCTGTTATAACAGCTTGTCCCTTTAAATAAAATTCCTTATATTATACAGCACTCTCTGCGACCCGCGGTGTTATCCGCAATTATTAACGATTTATATGAATTTTTCTAAACCAAAAGTAGCTTAAGTTCGAGCTATTTGCCAGTGAAGGACCCGTCCAATTAAAATTAGAATTAGTTCAGTCGTTCAACCAACAACACAGAGACAGAAATTGTAAAAAATATTATTTTGGTATTTGTATAGTGTTACAAACAGACACTCCAATTTTATTTATTTGTATAGATTATATGAAAATAATGAGAATTTAAAAATTAAGATGAGGATTGTAAAAAGGCACACAGAAAAAATAGAAACTTAGGCTTTTATTAAACAATAAATGTTTTTAAACGCGGGTAACACAGCGGGGCCCAGCTAGTTTTAATATAAATTTAAATTCATTAGTTCTTGCTTCATTAGTTTGCATGCAGAGTAATGCAGCAAAAATTCCAATAAATAACTTGTTTATAATAAAAACTGTTTTCAACTCGGGGCAATCGCCCCGAGAGATGAGAGATTCTTTGCCAGGATATAACTTTTCCCAGAACGTACATTTTATTAAAGCGGTTCATTTTTAATTTTCATCTTAATTAGATGGTAAGTAATCAGTTATTTTTCTCAAATATTACCAGTTGAGAAAATATAATATCGCAGTGTTGTTATGACAATAAATTGATAGTAATTATAGATGATCTAAATGTGTATAGTGATACATTCGCATAATGAATAAAAATAATATTTGTGCTAACGTTAACGTTTTTAACGTCAGAAAATTTGATGATATTTATTGTCAAGATTGTTACCAACACAAGAAAGTAGTACCTTGAAAGCTGTTGTAGTGATCAGGAATAAGAAAGATATGATCCTAATCGGTCTGAAATAGCTGAGCATAAAGAACGAGTGTACATATAAAAACAAAAACGTTAACCAAAGGAGACAAAAACAATTCCATACAATCTTGGGCCCAGTGTGATTTGAAATTCCTTCATCGATTTATGAAATCGATAATGTCACGAAAACTGTCTTTCTCATTTTTTTCCGGTTCCAAATTGTAAAATATAAAAAATAAGCTGATATTTTTTAAATTTTAGAATAAAAACTATGATTAATTTTAAACCATGTCGCATCCTATTACATTTGGGCCCACTGTTTACCATCTCCTTTATGACTTAATGATGTAACAAATATAATTACGAATTGAAAACCTCCTTTTATTTAAGTCGGTTAAAAATATGATAAAATATAAATCTTCCGAACAGTCACAGAAGCGTGTCAACGAAATTCGGTGCTGATGTTTTTTTCTTATCTCCACTCAATTCCCATCATTAGTTCTTCCCCGGAAGGAGTTTTCGCTAACATTTCCGTTCGCGAATTGATTATTCTCAATCAGATGGGATGGCGTCCATTTATTATGTTGCCAATGTATTGTTATGGTTTTGTTTCGTTTTTCGCGAACATTTACCTTCCTTCTAAAATAATGAACTATTATCTGTTCATCGAAAATACTTCGTCTTCTCATAAATATTATCGTACTAGCATACCCAGCCCGCTTTAGATTACCGGGGTAGATTTTGCTTTATTTTATTTAAACAATAAATTTACCTCATTAAATATTTAATTAAACTCTCACAATATATTAAATTATTCATTTCTCTCCGTATTCATTCTCTTCTCGAGCGGGTGAAGATCATTACCTACACCCATGTACATATCAGTAAATACAATATCATTCTTATCATTTAGGGATTTATTATACTTCAATATACTCCATTGTACTTCAATATGGTTCACAATGACAGAAATATACACAACGCATGTGTCAATACAAATTTGAGTTATACAACAATAGAATATCATCATAGTAAATAATAGCTGTATTTGACAGTTGAAAAAGAAGAGTGCTCCGATCGTCACCAAACTTTACAGGATTACTCACCAGATCAATCTGAAGATTCCCTGAATGTTTCATTGAAATAGGCCCAGCCGTTTCGGAGCCCATACGGAACAAACTCACACACTATCTCTTTTATATATATAGATATATGTTTTCTAACCAGCGCCGACGGTAAATAAAATTACATTGCGGGGTCTTTACTAAACGGCTGTCACCCATGATTTACACTTTTTTTCACTTCCCTCATAGACACACTCGAATTAGCTGCATATTTTGCGCATGCACCATTATTTAAAATTTCTAGTTCACAATTTCGAAGCTAGCGTTTGAATTTCTTTATTTAAAAAGCTGCAGAGCTTTTAAGCTATCCGCTTAGTTTATGAATCCATTCGCGAGCGTACGGAAAACCTTATATCTATCGTAATCTAGACGCGTTAACGTGAGATACGGTCGCATAGCTATGAATTTATTACTGTGGAATTGGTTTAACTGTACCGTATCAGCTTAATTAATTTAGAATTTTCTTTAATATGAATTTGTACGTCGTTTTACCTTATATAGTTAGATAGGAGCAACGTATGGCGTTCTCCCTCCAGATGGACTGGCGACCTTTTAAGGATAACCGGAATAGAAATGGCTGGAGGCGGAAAGTGGAGAATCGTGTATAATGGAAGACTCATTCGCAGCATTGAATTCTTAAGGGCTGATGACATGACTTTTGTTCATCAAATCAATTATAATATAAAAAAAGGGCGGGTCTACGCAGTTCCTAATGAGACGTTGCGGTAGGGTGTCCTAGCCGCCAAGAATGTCCGTAACGTTAAATAAAAGCGTAAGATTTTTATAGTATAAACTGGTCTAGATTGATGGCGCTATTATTAATTATATATTTTTATAATTCATAAAGGTATTAAGATAATTTTGTTACGTAGTTTTTATTTTAATCTATAAAAAAATCGTAATAAAAATGTATACCCGAATAATTATTTTCTTTATACTTCTAATAGATACTGGAAATTAATATATGTATAATAATGAACTTTCCGCCTATTTGGTGTCACAAGACACAACACGGTTTTTGTCTATTAGGAAATCTTGTCCTTTTCGGGCATGAAAAAGAACTCGAAGCATTTTTTTATACTTTCTAAGCAAGTGCTCGACCACGATCCCACCTGATGTTAAATGAAATGCTTTCATGGATGGTAATGCCCACTAGCTTAGAAAATGTCTGTCCACTCTTGAAAATACCCACATTGTAATCGGAGGGAAAGGCAGACATGGGATAAATTGTTCCAAATTTGTGCTTTACGAATAATATAAGACGAAATAGCTTTGGGTTATTATTAATACATCTCTGGTTATAACTATAGTACGTACGTATAAGAGAGATATTGAATGCAACGCCATAGTTTTATTGTCGTATGGTTTATTAAACACGACGCCTCCACCAGACCGCTAAACGGCAGTTTTATTGTCTTTTGTTTGTGTAGTGGAGTTAAAGGGGGACTACTAAATGTGGTTTTAATGGGAAACTCTTCAATAAGTAATGCCTATATATTTTTTAATATCGACGTGTTGCTTGTTATTCAGTCTATTATGTGTTATCCTTTGATGCGTTCTGAATAAATAATCTCTAAGGGTGGAGAATTTGAATATTTCATTTATTTTAAAAGGCCTCCTCTAAGTTCTTAGAAGTCACCCCATGAAGGTCTAATTGACGTTGGTATTCTACGAGGTCGTGGTATTTTATGCAGATCATTTCAATAGCAGTAGTCTTTGCTGTGCTCCTACCACTGTTTCACATTTAACTAAATAATTGCAAACACGATACATTTTCAATAGTTCCGTATAAATTTCAATGTATTTATATATAAAAACACAAACACACTATACACAAACGATTAAGAAGCAACAGATAAAGTATAAATCTAGTTGATTACTATATAACGTTACCGTCATCAAAATAATAACCACAATTTTTTTATATTAGATTTTTTCTTTTTATTTTTTTTTTAATTTCCAGGAAAGCATGTTATAATATTGATCTGTCATTGTTGATGATCCATACATTACTAAATTATTATACTAGCTATAGAGCACGCAGTAAATCGATTTAATGCGCATGTTTTGAACGACGTTCTGGAATCATGGTTGGTGATCGCACAGCGATGTGAGAAATCGTATTCGAAATACTAAGAATAATCTGGACTTATACGTTATACACATTCCGCACGATACATTCGTTATTTTTTATTTAATAATAAAAATATTCACAGAAAATAATTTAAATGGCTGAACAACATTTGCGGCGTCAGCTAGTATCGCTATATCCGTAACGCTGAAAGGTTAGTGTACATAAATGGAATAGAATAACTGTCAGAGGAATCAGAGACCTCTGTAAAGAGAGTATGAGGGCAATGGCAGTCCACCACGCAGCCCCAGTGCTGATTGGCAGACATCACACTTACAAAATTTTCTAACACATTTAGTTCTTTACGATGTTTTACCGCCGAGCGCATGGTACTTAAAATTGCAAAAAACTATTTTGTTTATACGGACACCGAGGATCGAACTCGGGTTGCGAAGTTGAGACCGTCGCCCGGAATCTGACCTACCACGGTTCTCATAACGCGCTCATCGCAGCAAAAATGAATACGTTAAAAATATCAGTTATTAAGTATGTGTGCAGTTATAATTGTGCACGAAGCGAGGGTCCGCGGAGAACGTGGCGTGGAACAGGTTCCGAAGTTCTCACTGCACGGGGCGAGTTTTCGAAAACTTTCCCGACTGTTTGTGATTTTAAAGTAAAGTTAGCCGTACAAGGCAATATGAGTTTTGTTGCCGTCCTCGGTGTCGATGTGAATGGGGGATAATTGTGGACCGCTCGTTAGGGGCACCACGTTAGGGGTGAAAGCGAACGGTAGCCAGACATCCTGCGCGACTACTTTTTTACATTGGTAACAAGTATTAACAACCTCTTTTATCAGAGTTTCAATACATCCTGATTTCTTGAATGAATATCATTTAATATTTATATTTTGAATTTAAATTATAAATAAAGTAAATAAATTATAAATAAGTAAAATATCGGTTCAAATATTCTGCATTTTACTAAGATTAGTACATTGACATGCAAATGTCGTTAGTAATAGAAGAATAAAGCCATTGCTATATCTACTCTGGTTAGGTAAAAGTATTTTTTGCAGTAAAACTTTTTTATACACGCTTGACTTGGGGAGTAAGCTGGTGAATACCAATCGATAAGGAGATATTCTTTAATAAAGATAGAAAGAGAGAGTAACGTTTCGTATAGTACTGTGGGGACAAGAGAAGTACAGGCACACATTATGTTTCTCTTTCCGTCATAGCTAGTATATCTAATACCTGTACTCGTATATTTGAGACACCGTGCCTATTGTCTGTATCGTACTGTAGGAGCAAAAAAATCAGTGCGCGAACCAGTTTCAATTCACTCTTGAACAATCGTGTATATATTATACACATATAAACATATATTAAATTTATCTATACGTCCATACATATATATGGAGCTAAGAAACTTTTAAATTCAGTCGTGTATTCTAAAGCACATTCGTTTTTTTACAAATACCTAATGGATGGAGCCACTAATGCATGGGTTCACGTTACCAACTTATTATGAAGGGCTGAGTTACCAGCACCTCCTTCACCACGAAACGCAGAGGTATAAAATCCGTCGACTTCGCGTCGGTATTCTACGAGGTCGTGGTACTTCCCCAATCATGCCAACCTAACAGCGTAGCACTACTGGCACTACTATTGTTGGATGTGTACTTTGGAGTTTTTTTCCAGCTAATTTCCCAAGCATTTCTATTGTAACACAGATAACGCTCTTGATATGCTAATGTTGTTGGTTAACACGACGCTTTGTTTGCACATAAATTTACGTAGCTGATGCTAGAAAATTGGTTTTGCTTCGTCAAGACAAGGTGTCTACAAAGTTTTATTGCTTCGATATCTTGTGCATAAAAATGCCGGTAGATGATTGAATCGAAAATTATAATGTGAAAAATAAAACGACGACAGACAAGATTTTAATATTGCCACCGAATACCAGGTATGTCAAGCATTGCTAGGCTGAATATTATAACAATAATTTTCGGTGTTTTCCCGGGCTACATTTGGAAAATTGGTTGGACTTTTGCAAATTATGACAGAAGTTAACAAAGGAAACAAACTCATCTGTGATCATGGTTGGGGTCTAAGTATATTTGCGACGATGTCGAAGTCTTTTGAAAAGTTGACCGTCAGCACTTCAATCACCGATACATTTAGTATTTTATTTATTTAAGTATCGTTTGCATATTGAAAGGTCGTATGTAGTACTACTATAGCTGGTTGCCAAACCTTCAGTATAACGGGAAAGCAGCAATAATCCTACTACCAATCAAAAGGTCGTGGGTGGTGGGGAATCTACCATTCGATTATTGACCGGAATCATCTCTTAACACAAGCCTAAGCTTTGAATGATTAACAAGAATGTTAGTATTAGTAGCATTGTTTTAAAATATATATATATATTATAAAATGAATCATGGGTGAATGAAAATTACTAAGATCTCTCACGGTTAAATATAGCAACACATTTATGATATTAGTACGCGTAATATGAACAAATTAACAACGACGCGAGAAGCTTCAAAATATTCATTTGAGAAAGGAATTAATTTTGTGGATTACAATTTTCATTAGTTCGTTCCATTATCTAAAGCACGAGGGTAACACACAAGGTTAAAAGAATAAAAAGGTCGAATCCCGAAGCCGGTTAATGAATGTATGCATACCGGTCCACTACAAACATCGTTTAAGCAGCTACAATGAATTCAATTAGCGCAGCAAACAGGGGTCTTTTGGAGGCACCGCGTCGTGTTCTTTGTCCCGTGGAGCGTTGTATGCTGACGAGATCCTCACTGACGTTACAATGGTAAAGTCTTCTTTAATGTCATTTTTAATATTTAATTGTGAATTGGAAAAAAAAATATTCTTAAAATTTCAATTTGTTAATTGTTTTCATTATGATTTTACATTCTCATATTTATATATAATTTGAATTCTCATATTAATATAAAATTCTAATGTTTATTAAAATAACATTAAAATAGAAAAATTCAATTAATTAATCAATATAAAATAATCCAATTGCAAATTACATATAAAACAATTATTATATATCCTAATTACACGTACATTAATGCGGTTTATGGCACAATCACAATTGAAGTTTAATAGTTTGGGCTTACAGTGAAATGTCAGTTATATACTGGCAGTTCTTCAAACATCAAAAGGTCTTAATGTATTTTAAGAGTACAAGCTCTTTATCTATAATTATATCATGTATTATATATTTTATCTGCGTATTGTTGTATCTATATCTAAAAGTTTCACCAACAAACAACACCATCATACTTAAAGTTCAAAAGATATATAAACAGAAAAGATAAGTAATAATTCAATTATTAATTTAATTAACAAAACAAAAGTTAAAGAAAACATAAGAATTTTATATAAATATAAGTAATATATTTAAAATATTTTATGTAAGCCGATTAGTAGGACACGATACTTATATCATAAAATGTAGCGTGTTTTGATGAAGTTTTTGGTGCTAAAGAAAATATATTATTCATTTGAAATCTTTTATGGTTAAAAATAATACTTTCCTATTACAGATTTGGCGGAATTCACACCGTAGAAACATTTTCTATGATATGTAAGGTTTCTTTCACCGCCGAACGCGTGATAAATCAGCACATAAAATTTCCGACACCGGGGATCGAACTCGGATTGCTAGGCGTACTATGCAACTTGAGCCAAACGCCCGGACATTGAGCTATCACGCCTCATTAGGAGATGCCAATAAATAAAATGACCATTTCTACGTTTCTTACAGTTTTACGCTTTTTTTACAACAACTCTCAAATGATATTTTTTTAAAAGACAAACGCCTACACGTTTGTAAGTTGAATATAAATTAACTTCTTAGAAATGTATTCATGTTTTCCCAGTCGTTTAAGCCTACGTAAACAGGGGATGAAAAGTTGCCGGGTTACTGGCAACTTCCCGGGCGTATTACGATGTCAGGTGAGATGCGCACGAATATATTTGTTTGTTTGTTCAAGAAGCTCTTCTCGAGTTAGAAGGAGACTTGAAAACTCGTAACTGCGGGTAAGCTAATATTTTATATGCGAAAGAATGTTGGCAATTTCACCAAATATTGAGATATATTGGAATGAAATTAGGCAAGCGTCCAGTTTAAAACGGAGGCGGCAGGCAGAGGTTTTAAATTTACTATATGATTCGGCATGACCTCTATGCCTTATTCCATATTTATCGATTATGATTACTCTTAAGTGTTAGGTAAACAATATTATTCATGTCAATACTGGTGCCTTGTCTATGGCTCTACTCTGCCATGCCTCTGTCTATGGCCTGATATAGGGTCTGGTTCGGAGTGGGATCGTGACGACACCAAGATAAGAATGGCGCTCCTGGCGAAGCTTGGCTCAGTCGTCTTCAAGCAGTTAAACCGGAGGTCTTGTCCGAAGTCATCAGTGACGTAATACTGAAGTGGAGTGGATTATTTTATTGTCTTTCTCTAAATTTTCATAAATGTATTATTATTTGCGTCATAAATGCTTTGTCGTTTGCTTTACTGCGTCAAATCCAAGCAACAAGGTCTTAACATTTGGTATAAATTCCCTGATCTTGCTTGACAAAGTTGACATGTTTTATGTATTTTCACGGAACAACCTCCGATAAGTGTTATAAGTGTTTGTGTCGGAACCTCTACATCTGGAAGCAATATCAATTAATTTCACTTGCTCTTGGTGCCGCTCCAAACGCTCGCTCACTCGCGTTCCCGGCGCGTAATTTTCAGCGAACAGTTGAAATTTCTTTCTTATCTTTCCAGTTTCATTTAAGTTCTACAGAGAGTTAGAGTTAGTTCTTATTTCTGAATAAGGACACAGAACAGTGCAAAGAACATAACTGATACTCAACTGTCTCTCTCAAATGTTACAGAAAAAAATGCTATAAATTATTTTAATACGTCCAGCGATCCTTATTAGATGTGATAGCTTAACGGTTTAAATCCCATCTTTTTCAACCGACTTCAAAAAAGCTGGTACTTCCAGTGGTTCCATATGTTTGATTCGGTCTGAAGTCGGTTTTTTATTGACTCGTAAATATACTTGTTGTAACAATACGTTTCCGTTTTATACTTTCTTACATACAAAAAAAAACTATTGATAAAATTTGTACCCGTAAATGTGTAAATGCCGATCGGTACATGTACTATCACATATAACCGTAATAAGCTCGGTGAAAAGAAGAGAGCTTTTTCTTCTACAACCATATCTCTGTGGAATTCCTTGTCTTTTAGACACACGTCGGAATTAGTAAATATTATCAAAGTAGTAGATTGTATTAATTGTTTAAATGCTCGTAAAAGAATTTTAATGTCGGGTATTACTGGCGTAGTGACGATACAGAGAAATATATAACAACGGAAGCACAAAGAATACTGAAGTGAATTTTGATTATTGCTAATAAATTTGAAGCGAGTCACCCATATTTTACTTGAATGTAGAATTCGATAGAAATGGGAGTTTCCGCGTAGGGTGCTTAAGTGAAGTAATTCTGTACTCGTACAGGTAAGAAAATGTAAGTTTAACATTTTTATATAACGCATTGATAAAATTCCTTATTTAAGTCAGATATAGTCTCATAAAGACGTTAAAAAAGCTCTACTAAGTTTTTGTGCAATTTTTCTTAGTGGATTGCCGTCCGAAATTGCACGGTAGGGAAAAAATATTGGACAATTCAAAGTAGATTCTCGATCTCTATTGAATAAAAATATTTTGACTTTGACTTTGACTAACACTACATAATTTCTCTACTACTACATTTCTCTACGAACAGAATCAAACTCATCACTTTCAACTGTGTGGATCGATTTTGATAATATTTTTTTTATTTGAAAGCTGATGCTTCCAATGTCCTATTTGAATTTGTCCAGTTCTGACAATGAGAAAACCATATGTCTTAAATTTGGATTAAAATCAACAAATGGACGAATAACTCAATGTCACGCCAACCGATTTTGATGATTCATATGTAATTGGAACGGATGATTGATACGAGTAGTTCAACCTTTTCTTTTTGTTAACGGGAGAAATCTTCAGAAAGATACCCCGAATTCTGGGGAAGGCGGCGGTTATGTGGGGTTCTTACCCACTAAAACCTCCCCGGTGGCCCTTTCCTCGGTGCATGACGAGGGGGCTCCAGGATCTCCAGTGGAACGCACCGGAGCCCCTCTGCACTGTGCTCAAGGAGAGCACGTCCCGGGGAGGTTACTCCCTCCCCCTTTTTTTTTTTTGTTCACGGGGAGGAAATCTTCAAGAAGATACCCCGCCTTCTGGGGAAGGCGGCGGTTATGTGGGGTTCTTACCCACTAAAACCTCCCCGGTGGCCCTTTCCTCGGTGCATGACGAGGGGGCTCCAGGATCTCCAGTGGAACGCACCGGAGCCCCTCTGCACTGTGCTCAAGGAGAGCACGTCCCGGGGAGGTTACTCCCTCCCCTGCGCCCTCACAGCGCAAGGCGACACGGGCCAGCCGATGTCGCCTTCTTCCCGGGTCCACTTTGGTGGACGACTCAGGCCCCCACCCTTGTCGCCCAGTGAACCCGAGGCCCCTTTAGTCGCCTTCTACGACAGGCAGGGGATACCGTAGTCTTATTCTTGAGAGCCCAGAACTACAGGGCTGCGGGCCGGTCTCCCACCGGCCCGCCTGCGCCATCTCCGAACGGGATCGGCCCTCTCCCGATCCCGTTCTGCGGTCTCCTTCTGGGTCATTACTGACTCGCAGAAGGAGACCAGCGCCTTCCATTTAGTTCTCCCCGCCAGCGCAGCCGCTACTGCCGCCGGCGGGGAGAGGTCTTGCCCGATATGCTGGACCAGGATCCGCCGCTCCGCCTCCCACGCGGAGCACACGGCTAGCGTGTGCTGCGCGGAATCCCGGTCGCAGCCACAATGGTGGCATTGCGCGGTCGGTTCGCGCCCTATCCTGTTCAGGTACTCACCGAAGCACCCGTGCCCGGTGAGTACCTGTGTCAGGCGGTATGTGACGTGCGCGTCATTCCTCCTTTTAAGCCAGGCTTCGAAGTTCGGCAGGAAGGCACAGACGATGCGTTGGCGCGAGCAACGACGCTCCGAGAGCCGCTCGCGCCAGACCTCCATCGCCCGCCTGTGCTCCTGCCGACGCACCTCTCCCGCATCCAGGGGCGGCCCGGCCCCGCCGTCGACGGCCCGGACGCGCGTGTACACACGCGCGTCCAGCTCCGCCAAAATGTCGAGCGGCGGGAACCGAGCCAGGATAGTGGCCGCCTCATAAGATACCGTCCGGTATCCTCGTGCGATCCGAATGGCCATCTTGCGCTGCAGGCTAAGAAGCTTAGCTCTGCAGCGCCGGACGCCCGTGAAGCGGTTACACCACACGGGCGCCCGTAGAGGGCCATGGATCGCACGAGACCTCCGTAGAGGCGGCGGACTCCTCCCTGGGGCCCCAAGATTAGGCAGCAGTCTGTGCAGAGCACCCACTGCCTTATCGATCTTGGGGACCAAGCGGTCGAAGTGCACTTCGAAGCCCCAGCGACTGTCAGGGTGAGGCCGAGATATTTCATCTCCGACCCCACCCGGACCAGCACGTCACCTACGCGAACCGACCGGCTGGGCGGTTCCTTAGCTCTTGGGAGCTTGTGGAACCATAGCGCCTCAGTCTTGTGAGGCGCTACCCGTAGACCCAGCTCGTGGATTTTGTCCACGACGCATGCCACCCAAGCTCGGCGAGCCGGATGGTGCTATCGAAATCCTCCCCGTCGGACATGACTAGCGTGTCGTCTGCGTAGCAAACGACACTCACGCCGGCGGGGAGACCGACCAGGACCGCGTCATATGCGAGGTTCCATAGCAGGGGCCCCAACACAGACCCTGCGGAACCCGCAATTCACCTCCCTCCGATGGAACTCGTCCCGACCCATGTACTGGATGCACCTGCCATGCAGGTACGCCCCGACGATGCGCTGCAGGTAGGGAGGCACGTGGTGAAACACCAATGCCTCCTAATCGCTCCCCAGGGCAGCGTGTTGAATGCGTTGACTACGTCAAGATTGACGGCCAACGCCACGCCACCCCGGGTCACTACCTGCCCCGACCGTTGACGGACCCGGAGGATCGCGTCAACGGTCGACCGCGCCTGCCGGAAGCCATATTGGCATTCCGACAGGTCGGGGCCTACCTGCCGCAGGTGCGAGTTGAGGCGGGCGGCAATTATTCGTTCGAATAATTTGCCCGCCTCATCCAGCAGACATATGGGTCGGTACGCGGAGGGAGACTCCGCGGTCCTACCGTCCTTCTTTATCAGCACCATCCTAGCCTCCTTCCAGCCCGAAGGAAGACTCCGACTTCCAGACAGCTGGTGAACAGCCGTCTAAGTCTCCCCTCAGGCCGGCGGCGAGGCCAGCACCCAAGCCCTTCCGGGAATCCCGTCTGGGCCGGGTGCTGTATTGCGGGCCCTGAGGCGCCCGTGACTCGATCCAACTCCTCGGCAGTCACCCCAGCTCGTCGGACCAGATGGTACGGTCCGACGGCATCGCTGGGGTGCAGGGCTGGAGTCCCTGGATCCTCGGGAAGAGTGTGTCTACCACACTCTCCACGAATGTAGGATCCAGGGTTTCCGTCACCGGAGGGACCCACGGTCTGAGCTTGCCCAGTACAATCTTGTACGGGCGCCCCCATGGGTCCCTCTCCAGCCCCTCGAGGAGTTCACTCCAGGATCGAGCCTTCGCTTCCCTGATCGCGCTTTGAAGCGCGATCGTGGCGCCTCTATACCCCGCATAAGCTCTCGCCGTTTCGTCGGCTGTGGCTCGCCTTCTTCTACGGGCTCTGGTGTACCGGCGTCGGGCCCGGGAGCAGTCCTCGCAAAGCTGCTCTATGGCCTCCGACCACCAGTACACCGCCCGGAGCTTGGGGGGACCCGGCTCGGGGCATCGCGACGTCGCAAATCGACGTCATTGTGCTCCGGAACCAGGTCGCCTCTTGTTCGGGATCGGGCAAGACCCCTTCTGTCCATGCCGCGACGATGGCAGCGGCCTCGAGCATATCAGCATCGAGCCGCTTGAGGGACCATCGCCGCGGTCGGCTGCTACCGTGCCGGCGGGCAGCACCTGCGGGAGGACGGAGGGCCACATCAAACATGATGTGGAGGTGGTCGGATAGTGTGACCACCTCCTCCGCCACCCTCCATCCCGACACCATGCGTACGGCAGAGGAAGTCGCCCACGACAAGTCGACGACCGACTCCCCCTGCCAACGCACGGAGGTGCTGACGGACCCCCGGTTTAGAAGCCGGAGGTCCAGTCCCGCCGCCCACTCTTGCACGGTCTCTCCCCGCGCGCTGTCCCGGGCACACCCCCACGCTCTGGAGTGAGCGTTGAAGTCACCCAGGACAAGCACTGGACGCGGCGAGCATCTGCGAACGCAGTCGCCCACCGCATCCATGTACGCCTCGTAAGCGGCGAGGGTACAGTTGGGAGAGACGTAGCAGCCCACAACTGCCAGGGGACCCCATTGCACCGCAATGTAGCCCTGTCCCTTAACGAGTAAGGAACAGGGCGGGTCCCCTGCGCCACCACCCCCCAGTAAATGGCGACAGAGCCTCCGTCGTCACCGAACCAGCGAGGATGGTCCGGGACTCGGTAAGGCTCTGCCACCACGGCCAGAGACACTGACCACTGCGCGAGGGTCTGCATCAGCAGGTCCTGCGACCCTCGGCAGTGGTTCAGATTGCCCTGGAGGATCCTCACCTTCACCCCGAAGGTGAGGCCTCCATGGCCTCCGGCGCACTGGGTGTGGCCTTGGGAGGGGGAGCCTGCCTACTCCCCCTCCCTTTTTTTCCTCTCTTCGGTGCGCAGCCCTTGGTCCCCAACCGATGGTTGGCCGGGCGACCAAGGTCCGCGCACAGCGGGCACTTCAGCGCGGCTGCCGTGCACTGCCGGGCCTTATGGCCTGGCTCGCCGCAAGCGTAGCACCGCGTGCTTCGGTCCTGTTCGCAGGTGCACGTGCTACGCACGTGTCCCTGCTCCAGGCACCGGAAGCACTGCAGTGGTCTCGCGGCGAGCACCACCAGCCTCGCGGCCGTCCACCCGATGCGGATGCGATTCGCTGTCGCCAGCTTACGCACCGCACCGAGCGGACACCGCACCCACAGCGACCCCAGACGCAAGGTGAGCGATGTATCTCGCCCACCTTCACGTCTGAGGCCTGGCAGCCACCCTGCTCGGCCACCGCTGCGACCACCTCAGCTGGAGTGATGGACTCGTCTAAGTCCATCACTCTCAGCTCGCCGGTCTTCACTGGGCGTGCAATATGCACGTCCAGGTCGACCAGCCGCTCCCTCATTGTGGCCGCCAGCGTATCAGCCTTGGCCGCGCAGTCAGCGCCCGCTACTTCGAGGATTAGGGCCCCAGTGACGGCCCTCCTCGTGCGGACGGTCTCTATGCCGCAGTCTGCCAGTTTGATCCGCTGTTTAGCGGCTGACATGACTGCGGCATAGGACGCGTCACTGTGCTCCGGCACGGTGACCGTTATGGCCGCCGTGCTCGGAAGCCTTGCCGGCTTCGCCGCCTTGGGCTTTGGCTTCGCCGCCGCCTTCGGGGGGGCCGCCTTCTTAGGCTGGGGCTTCGGTGCTGGGGCCGCCTTTTTGGCGGCCTTGCCCGCAGCCCTCTTCGCCTTCCGGCCGACGACCACGGCCCAGGTCTCTCCTACGGGAGACGGCTGGGCCTCTGCCTGTTGCGCCAAAGGCGCCCTGGCCTTCGGCTGCGGTCGTCGGGCCGGTGGCGCTTGAGCGGCCCCCTTCCTGCCAGCAGCCGCTGGTGCGGGCGCCATATACTCGGAGAGTTTCCGGTCGATTAGAGCGCTGATGCGCTCCATCAACCGGCTCTCCGATGACGCCCTCTCCGCCAGCGCTGGCGGCAGCGGCTTTTTGAAGACCGCTGGCTTGGCACCAGCGGCCTTACTCGGCCCCGCTTCCTGGGACCCACTGGGACCCGCAGCCCGGCTCGGGCCCGCGACTGGCGGAGGTGAGACGCCTCGCGATTTCGCAAGGCGCTCAACTCCTGCGTCAGCCGCTCCACCCTCGCCGTCAGGTCGGAGGCTGCGAACGCAGCTGCGCGTTTTCACGCTGCAGCGCGTCCGCAGCCGGAGGCTGCGACACCTCCGAGCGAGCTCAGAGCTCGCCGCCTCCGCCTCAAGGGCCGCCACGCGCAAATACTGCACGTACGTGCCCTTGAGGTTCTGCGACCTGTCCGAGATCTTTCGACGGCCAACATGGAGGCCCTGATGCGACTGCACAGGTCCTCCGTTGGCCGCTCATCGCTCTCCTAGCTAGGTCTTGGGACCTAGGGAGATGGGCTTTCGACCTCCGATTAGCTGGGGCCACCGTCGGGTCCCAGATTTCCGCCTCGTCGTCCTCCTCAGCAGAGGCAGGCGGCGGGGAGTTTGCTTCCTCCGTTTTTGGCCGCCCCGGAGGTAGAAGACCTTACCTAGGCGACCGACATAACGGAGGAGTCTGACTCCCCCCCGCTTTCCCTCCGTGTCGCGACTGAGCGCGCAGCAAAACCGCCGGTTCTGGGGTCGCGCTGCGACACCCCAGCTCCGGCTCCCTCCGCTACGCCGGTTCTGGGGTCGCTCTGCGACACCCCAAGACCGGCACCCTCGACTCCGCCCAAACGGGCCTCCTCCCTCCTAGCTCCCTCATTTTTATTTGTGAATGAATCCATATTAATACCCACGAGTATGGAGGAAATAAAGTAAGCCTTGGTATACCTCTCGGTATACCTACACACGGGCGTCGGCAGGTGCCCGCGGACATTACAGTAGCGGTTGACAAGCCCTCAACCATGCATCCCATAGCGCTGTTTTCTCCGCTTAGGATTGGGGAGTTTTATAGAGGTACTCTCCTCGCGGCCCGGCCAATTAAGGCAAGACCCCGCTCCGGGCAGAGCCGCTAGACATGATCAACGACACTCCACCCGGTTTACGGTCTTTGGGCGGTGGCAGTGCGACTGGGTAGTCACACCACCTGCCCGGTGACAGGGTTAGTGAACACTGGGCCCGCCCTCCGTCCCTCTGGCGCGCCCTCTGCTATCAGAGGGACGCCCAGAAAAACCTCCGATTAGGCCGAAGCCTACCGGCACTTGTTGCTCGTTTAGCACTACCCGGGGCACGTGTAGGGTGTCATGGTTCAAGTATCTCCTACGGACGCGAGCAACTCCACCCCTGTGCCATCGCAGCGTAAGGCGACACGGGTTAGCCGATGTCGCCATCTTCCCGGGTTCACCTTGGTGGACGACTCAGGCCCCCACCCTTGTCGCCCAGTGAACCCGAGGCCCATTTTAGTCGCCTTGTACAACAGGCAGGAGATACCGTAGTCTTATTCTTGAGAGCCCAGAACTACAGGGCTGACGAGTAGTTCAACCTAATCTAAATATCATCATAAATATCACATTACCCATGTGATAGTTAGGTTTTGATTAATTAGCAATTTATTCCTTTTAAATTTGAAGGCGGCTTTTGTTTTTGTTCCTGAATATACTCGTCAGTTATTATTCTAAAATCTTTTAGATTACGTTTTAAGAAATTACATAATACAGAATTTTTTTTCTGTATTTTTTAAACCGAATCCAAAATTTCTTTATTTGCTAATTATGTATTTATCATTTTTGAATATAGTTTAAATAAATAAGATCTACGTACAGAATTATTTACAAACCTCAAAAACATGTCTGAATATACAAACAAACTCCGTCACGTAGTCGGTTGACTTAGTAATTTTGTGAATTTCAAAACACTTTGGCGCAATACGACTTCGTTCTCTGTTTGTATGAACGAAAATTATAAGCAACGTTTCTGCTATACCTGTATAGGTACAACGTAATAAATATATTAATAAATCTTTTTCTATACAACTTGGGTAGACAGGAATAGCTTTTGTTATTTTAAAAGGACGAGGTTTGTAATATTTGTTTTTGCATGTTGTTTGTAGCATTTGTTTACGTTTAGAAAGTGTTTACTTGAGATTAATAAGTTGAAGTACCATCTTAAAGTTAAAACTTAAAGTACCCACATTATAATCGGAGACAAAGACAGACACGGAAAAACTATTCCAGTCCTTCGCTGTCCTTAAAAAAAATCAGGTGGAGCGTCCTTATCACTAAGGAGTATGTCCTACGGAGTATAATGATAAATATATAGAAAAATTC
The DNA here is from genome assembly GCA_029286785.1 of Meandrusa payeni. Classification (NCBI taxonomy): domain Eukaryota; kingdom Metazoa; phylum Arthropoda; class Insecta; order Lepidoptera; family Papilionidae; genus Meandrusa; species Meandrusa payeni. Next base: position 14,825,756 of record JAGSMX010000004.1, read on the forward strand.
ATAAAAATCGGTCTAACTATTTCAGAGGAGTTTTGTTACATTGTCAAACGAGAATTTTTAATATTAGTTACTCTACTTTCATATTGTTATATTTTAATATAAAATAAAGGTTTTTCTTAACGCTGTGCACTTCTGCCGAGTCGTTAATAGTTTCCATTGAGTTCTGGATTGCTCGATGCAATTAATTTCACTTAGCTCTTGGATGTGGTCCAAACGCTCTCAGTTAACAGTCTGCAGTCACGTAACTTAGCAAGGAAACGTTAGAACTTCCCGCTTTTTATAGCTGAGTCTAGTTTTTAGATAAAAGATTACTTATTTATTTATTTAATTATATATAAAATATGTACCATTACGGTGCACTACCAAATTATATATTAAGTACCCAAATGTAACAGGGATGACCGTGACCATAATTGAACATGAATTTAAGCTAATGATAACTTGTGCTTAAGTAACCGAATTGGTATAACTCGGTTCAGCTAGATCGTAAGTCAAGAGCTTAGCCGATTTCGATCATTACCTACGTGAAGTGAGGATTATCTAGATCATTTTTATCTTTTAAAGTTACAAATTATCTAGTCAATGTGTAAAATACTTAGATTATTTGTAAATGGTCGTCTGTACTAATTGCACATGAAAATTAATATTAGGGTTTTTGCTGATAAAACTAAGTTTTTGTATGTTGAAAGCTATGTAAAATTTGTTTTTAAAATAAATGATACTCGTCTTTAAAAATAGAAAATGATAACGTCTTTAAAGGTGGAATTAATCTTTTATTAATTTTCTGTTGTTACAGTTGACTGTCACAGAATTGAGATGTTATTAAATTGATACTAGAGCAGAAAGCGAGAAGAGAGGAATTTATTATGATGAACTTATCTTATGAATATGCAAAAAGTATTAATATATTGAATAACAGTAGTGAGAGAGATTTTATAGCGGTTAATATTCATGTCAAGTGACGATTTGTCAAAATGCAAATCACTCCTTACTGACCTTAATTGTTTTTTTTAAATTTGTTTTGCTAAAAGAATGCTTACAATATTCTTTTAACAAAAATTACTAACATTCTTGTTGTTTTCAAGTAAGCGAAACTTGTGCTAGGAGATCTCTCTAACTCTCGGAGGTCTCCTAACTCTTGATGAAAAGATCGACATAGCATCTGTCCACAAGTAGTTGTTTGTAAGCAACGGTAACAGTTAACATCGGTTGAATCGAATATTCTTTTGTCCTAAGGGCCTACGTAGAGTTAGTTTATAGTGTGAGTCCAGATAAAACGTAGGAATTTACAAAGTTTACTTACGTTGCAAGAGGTACTTTGAAACTGTCGAGAGAGCCTCAACAAACAACTGCCCGACGTCCGAGTATTCCTCAGAGAGATCTTCTGATACTATCGTAGTCAATGTTTATATCTTTTGTGATATTCATATAGGAAAATAAATATTTTCAATGGTATAAATTGTTAGTTAATATTTTGATTATATATATTTTGAGTATAGTATAATATACTTAATAAACAAAGCCGCTTGCTTGCAAGTGACTATCTTGATCATGTAAATATGTATAAAAATATATTTTTGTTCAATGTAAGTTTATTAGTATTTTTGTTTGTATTGCATATTTTTATATCTAATATACATAATATTGTAAGCAATACTTGTTGTTTTTTTATTTAATGCTGACTATTCTTGTTACTCTGCTATTTATTTATTTTACCTCTCTTGTCCTACACGAATACGAAGGACATCAGGAACTTGGAAGAGTTCGTGATAAGGCCAGCCTTGTCCACAATTAGGTAAAGTATTTTTACTTTTATTGGTTGTACTAATTTTAATGTGAAATATAAGCAATAAACAGTACATAACTATCTTTCTACGTTGAAAAATCAATATATAGATTAGGTAGATAATGGTTTAGGCAGGGTCAGTGAACTTAATGACAGCAAGCTGATTACAAGGACAAGAAATGATTAAGAAGGTATTGTATGTAAATTTTTGGGAGAGATCAAATCAAAAATCTATCTATCTTCTATCCTTCGGTTCAAATTAACATTGAATTGCGGAAATTAATATTATTAATTGTTTGTTGTACAAAAAAATATATTTTACTATTTGACTTTGAACTTTTGAAAATTTCACTTTGATATTATTCAGCAAGCGGATACCGGGGGAATTTAATTTTAATCGGCTTTTTCCTTTTTTTTCATTTGACAATACCGCAGTAAATTATTTGAGTTTAATTTATTTTAAACCCTAATATTTAGACTATTTTATTTAAGATATACTATTCTATATATCTAGACGTAAATAAATAGAGCACATACAGTTGCCGACAGGATTCCACTTTATTTCAAAATTTACAAATCCGCGAAGCTTTCAAGCTATCCGTTCAGGTTAAGTCGAGGCTCCAAAGCACTTAGGACTTCTGGAACTCGGACGGACATTAAGAACGTTAAGTATTTATAAATATTCTAAAATATGTTTTTAAAGAATGTTAACAATTTTTTATACAAATTTCTTCTTTGATTCTTGTTGACCATTCCAACTAAGTTTAAGCTTGCGCTAGGAGATGGTTCACTTCAAAAGTCGAATGGTGAATTACCTAGTACCTTATATAATACGGAATTTTAAAGAAATAGTTTTCGTTAATGGAGTGACAGCTATATAATATCGTTGTCAACTACTACCTAGCTTTTAGAACAGTCCATGTGATAAAAAAATTATCCTATTTCCATTATGGTAAAACTTAATTTTAGAAACGTCCGCAATTTAAAAAACATAATTACAATTACAATAATTAATCACAATAAAATCTGTACACCTACTTTATTCACTGTACGCTTCGTAAGCCCCATAATTCCACTAGTTACGGTAAGGTACATATATACACTACAGATTAGTTTGGTTGTAGATGTAAATAGAAATAGCTCAGTGTCCGGGCGGTGGCCGCAAGTTGTGTAGCACGCTAGCAACCCGAGTTTGATTCCCGGTGCCGGTATCGATTAGTTTGATGCAATTTGAAGTGCTGATTTACCACGCGCTCGGTGGTGAAGGAAAACATTGAGAGGAAAACTACATATGTTTGAAAATTTTCTAAGAAATATGAAGTCTGCCAATGGGCAATGTCCTGTCCTGCCTGTCACGTATTTCAACATAATTCTATGTCAACGTTAGTGGGTGTTAGGTGACTGTATGATAACCTCGACTAAAATAATAAAAAATACATTAATTTAATTTTTTGATATGAGTATATAGATATATTGATATACATATATGTAGGAAAAACTTAATGTTGTATCCGATTGTTTAGAAAGTATAAAAGATGTATCCGAATGTGAGAATGAAGATGAGTGAACGAATGGCGAGCGATTAGGAATGAAAGAGATATAAGAAAGATGGACATTACATTACGTTACATTACGATTAGAGTTACGACGTGGACACGAAGTGATATAATAAAGGTGAAATAAAAGAAGTTTTCGAGCCACTATTTGCGAAATTTTATTTATTCAGACTCCCCCCCCCTACATATATATAGGTATAAAGGCTTTAACTCTAATTTATGTTAACATGTCGTTGTGCGCTTTATAAAATGCATTGAACTGACCGAAGTACACGTAAACCAACGTCGCCCGCCGGCAATGCTATCAAGTAAACAAATATATCTCGTATCACGACATCGCAATCCCTCCGAGTGGGTTGTCGGGTAGTTGCCAACTCGTGACAACTTCGCCCCCTGTTTGCGAGTCTGTAAGCGATTCGGGTATTACAGAAAGATTTCTTGTGGAGTGTTTACTTTGAGTTTATTACCAAACATATGTAAGTAAGTATAGTATAATGGTTATGGCCATCGACCTTGCTCTAGTATGACCACTGAGGTTTCTTAGAGTCTAAAACTATGTGTAATCCTGACTATACATGAGGCGCAGGGACTAACGTACGAGACAGTAGTGATCGTGCGCACGTCAACACAGCACCTACACCTGCGCGACAGTGTCCCCCATGCAGTCGTGGCAATATCTCGTCACACGATCTTACTACGCAGACAGCAGCAATGACGCCATAGCCCAGTTCATCCAAAGGGTTATGAATGCCACCAACGAGAGACTGGAAGACTACAACATCGCGGTGGAAGACTACAAACTAGCGCGTACCATCTTTCCAATATATTACCACTTAACTTCCGGTGGGATCGTGGTCAAGCATTAGTTTATACCCCATAAAAAAAGTTAACTAACAAAAATATAAATACCTCTGCGGTATATATTTGTCAAATTCATGTGTTACGTATATGAAAGCCGCCTTTCAACAGACTTTAGCCAAAGTTTATTCATCGTGTCGTCTGGTCGACGTCATTAAAGATACATTTGGGGAGCCCGAGCATATTGAGTGTGGGGTCAGTTAAGGCACCGTCGACAATGTGGCCCTTTGAATATGTATGAAGACGGTTCAAAAACATGCGAGTTACACAAAATATTTTCCGTAAAATTGACAAGAAATAAACTTCATTTTAAGTATATCTTAGTGTTAGAGGCAATGTCGGCGTCACGTAGAGATATCGTATGCGTATTTATCTATTGGTATAATCACTATTTGAATAATGTGACCAACTCTTGCAGGAAATAGATGAATTGAAAAGAATCTCGAGACAAATATAAAACAGTATGTTAAGAAGAGATAAAAGAAAAAAAATACCAATTAAAAAGGAGAAACAATTTAAAGAGAGATCACTTAGAAATCGCACCACAAATTAGTAACTAGTCTCCGCTACGTAATCGTAGAGCTTCGTAGCCTGATCAGAGCGTAGCTCGAATTTTTTATGTTATCTTCAAACCTTAATAGTAAATCCAGCAAAGATATAATTTATAATCACAAACATAACCGATATTTTCTCGCCCAAGGGTGAACCATATCATAATAATAATTAGTTTAAAATACAATTCTTAACCATCTTTAGGTTGTCACTGTTTTGTCCGTCATATTATAACTTAAATTAGTACGTAAATTTTGGTAGAAGATTTTCAAGAGGACACAGAAACAAGGCAATTTGCATTTCTGAATATTTGGTATCAGAATTTACACCGAGGATAATGCAATATAATGTTCATAATATCGCTTTTTACTACCGGAAATCTATGGTGGGTAGAGGCGTTGATTTTTTTTTTATGACGAACTACACAGATTGGCCAGAGAAGCTGGCCTTGACTGCTTCACCGGATTGAGAGGTGGCATAGCTCTTAGGTCGCTTAGCCTGAACCTCTATTGCTAGTAACTCGACACAAGGGTCCCCCCATTAGAGGCGTTGATGTATGAATGAGAACTATGTACATCTTGCAGGCTAGCTTTAAGAAATATAAATATAAGCGAAATAAGTTGGAAATAGTTCATAATTATTCATTCATCTACTGGAACGACCTTACTACCTATACGGCGCTGGTGGGAATTATTGGCAGAACTCACATGTATTAGAAAGATATGGAGGTTTCTTCACGATATTTTCCTTCCTCGCCAAGCGCGGTAAAATCAGCACTAGAAATTGAAACAAACAATTAAATTGGGATCAAACGCAAGTTGCTATCGTACTATGCATGAGGCGACCTTCCGGTTACAGAGCTATCATACCTCTATTCTAGAAAAAAGCTTGGTAAATAAATGGCTATTCATTCTTTTCAATCGACTTTCAAAGGAGGAGGTTCTCAATTAGTCTGTTTTTTTTTGTTTTAAGTTATGAGGTACCCCATAACTTCGGACTGGGTGAACCGATTTTGATGATTCTTTTTTATTTGAAAGCTGGTACTTCCCGTGTCCCGTTATATATCCCAGTATATCACGCCAACGGTTTGAATGATTCAATTTTTATTGCAAAGGATTTACATCAAGAGTAGTTCTAATTAATTCCATTTGGTAATATTCCTACAATAATTCGTAAATAGAAAGAGGGCGTCCGCGGGTAATAGCGTTTAATGTTTAATTCGATTTGAAGTCGGTTTTTGTATTTTCAAAGACATCCGCATTGTATTCGGAAGGTAAGATATTAGAAGAAAAGGTTAATTATTTTTTTTCTAAAAACTCAAAAGGAATTATAGACATGGACGGAATCAAATACAATATAAAATATAAAAGTTCCCCTTGTCATCTTTACAAAAGTTTCCATTAAGAAACGCTATACCTACTGAAACTTCAGATTTTTTCCCCGACCCGCATCGATGCTTCTGTTTGAGTTTGTTTTTTATTTATTTTAATACTGTCGCGAAAATTATTTATCTATGTCTTCACTATAATATTAATTCAATTATAAAGATAAAGCTAACATAAACGCGTTGTAACTGACTTCCTCGTTTGTCTCGGTCTCATTTTACCTTATAATAGCAACAGTTTAATTTGATAATAAAAAATAGAATTACAGGACATACGAATTTGTAACATATTTTTTTTACTACTGTTACTAAAAAATGTAGGTTCTAAATGAATAATCAACAGTGCATTACATACAATACAACATACACTCGTGAGCAAAAACAAAGGGTCGGTTAAGAAAGTTTGAATATCTCGGAAAATAAAGACGGTAGGTAACTGAAATAAATTGTGCATAATAGACTATTAAATATCTTTAAAATGATATAAAAAATTTTTATTAATTTACTTATATTTTATTAAAAAACGTAAACTTGGATTAATACAGTACTTTTCATTAAATTTTAGTACTTAGTGTTGTCTCCATGTGACGACACTAAGAACTTAGATATTTAATAGTCTATCATGCACAATTTATTTCAGTTAACTAGCGTCTTTATCTTCCGAGATATTCAAACTTTTCGTTTGTATATTTTTTTAATGAACCGGTACCGAAAATGTACTTGTGTTGTAATTTTGTTTCAAAAGTTTGGCTTCAAATAGGTCCCAATTTTGTTGTATAACCTTCGTTTCTGCAGATTTTACTGGGAAACTCCTAAAAATCGTATAAAATTGGTTTTGGACTGTGAGATAGGGTATTAGGAAGGTTTATGATAATAACTTAATATTTAACTCTATAGATTTGAAAGTCCGTTTTTCTTTTTATTCATACATATTTTTTTAAAGAAAGCTAGCAATATTTGTTTTTTTTCAAATATAAGGTTGTCAAATATCTCCTTCCGCCTTTTTGTCTTTTGAATTTCGCGGCTATGTACAAAGCGCTACAGAGCTCGTATCTAGCAATACTATACATAATTTGAAAGGTCTTGACATAACCTACAAAACGACGCTATGCATAATTAGTTTGGATATTGCGTTCAACAGTTATAGACGTGTAAACATGGACTTCACTAACGCCGAAATTCGCGGCTTGGCCACTGTTTGGGACGATTCACCGGCCTTCGACCACGACCGTTTTCGCTTGATATTGTCGTATGTGATCCATTTTTCGTCGCCAGTCACCATCCGCTTCAAGAATGGGTCGAGTTCGTTCCGTTTCAGCAGCATATCGCAGGCGTTGATTCGGTCCAGAAGGTTTTGCGTCAAATCATGCGGCACCCAAACATCAAGCTTTTTTGTATCCAGCCTTCTGCAGATGGTTTAAAATGGTTTGGTGACTAACTTCCATCTCCTGAACGATGTCACGAGATGCCACATGCCGGTCTAACTCGATGTAGTCCATGATTTGATCGGTATTTGTCGTCACAGGTCTTCCGCCGGCTGGCTTATCCATGGTGTCGTTTTCACCGGCTCTGAATCGTCGAAACCATTCCTCCGTGGTTCGAAGTGATAGAGCATCCCCAAAACACCATTAATCTCACGGAACGTTTCTCTAGCGGATTTGCCTTTAACGAAGGAAAACTTTAAAATAGCGCGAATTTCGGCGTTAGTGAACTCCATGTTTACACGTCTATAACTGTTGTTATAACAAACTAATTATGCATAGCGTCGTTTTGTAGGTTATGTCAAGACCTCTCAAATTATGTATAGTATTGCTAGATACGAGCTCTGTAGCGCTTTGTACATAGCCGCGAAATTCAAAAGACAAAAGGCGGAAGGAGATATTTGACAACCTATTATATAACTAGCATTCTTGTAAAACATTCCAACTAAGCTTATGCTTGTGCTGGGACATGGTTCACGTCAATAGTCGTTGATAGTGTTGGTAATGGTTGATTCGAAGCGACGACCTTACGATTAGCAGACCGTACCCTAAACCATTAGGCTATTGACAATTTAATTAAAGGTCCAAAACCACATTTCTTCTTTTAACGTTGATTATTTGCTAGCTAGTTTTGGAATAATAAAAACTTAATTTTAATAATAAAAAAATTGTTTGGGCAAATTGTGTGACTGTGAAAAATGATAAAATTTAAAGCGGGCGCCCGCCACTGAGCCACCTCGACTCTTGCTAAATAATCTGTATAAATTCCATATAAAAAGTCCAGTGAATTTGAAAGCTTCTAATCCTCTAATACGACCACATCGCACCGCGTTAAAACCCTCTTATAGTCCTCAATCCTCACGCACAGAGCGCCGAGGAGACTTCATCAAATATGCATTTCGGTTTATTAAGTCTAGGGATAGGAAAGTGTGTATTGGAAACGCCGCCCATGAATATCTATAAAGCCAGCGTCGTCTTAAACTTTATTCCTTCCAACTTTATGTAAACAAACATATATGCTTAATTTGTAGTGTATGGTATGATTTTCAACCGACAAAAAAGTAGAAGGTTCTCAATTCCGCTGTATGGTTAATTTTTAAATTTGTAAGTAACGTTCGACTGGGTGAACCGATTTTGATAATTCTTTTTTTATTTCAAGGTGGTGCTTCCCATGGAGTCCCATTATCTATTGGCCATTACTCCAGTTCACACAAAAGCATCCTTAAGAAAACCATATTATTAAAATTGCATTGAGTATGTGTGCGACAAATGAAAAAATAACTCAATATCATGCCAACCGATTTCGATGATTCATTTTTAATTGGATAGGACTTCAAAGGTTTTGGACGTCACTGTTAGAACGATCAAATTTTCAAATAAAAAAAGAATTATCAAAGTCGAAAGTTATGAGGTAACAAACAAAAAAAATACTGACGAATTGAGAACCTCCACCTTCTTTGAAGTTGCTGATAAAAGTAATTAATAATATTATATGAGTAAGAAATTAATATTTTCTCAGTGAAAATATTAGTACGGATCCCTAAAACTTGCTCCGCGGGTTCTCGTGAAAAGTTATAAGGCGAAGTGAAATAGCGGCTACGTATTATTGTTCACGTAAAAAATGTGTCCTCCCTTTGTATTCGTGACGTAATGTTTCTTGTTCTTTGTTGCCCGCCCTGTTTCTGCTTTAGTGGGTATTCTTTATGCCGCGGCCGTACTGTATATTAAAATATTTTAATAAAACGCCTTGTTGGTCAGGTCGCGTACCCCAGTGCCTTGGCGATTGGTTTTTATTAGCGGAATAAGGCAACTGGGGCAATTTTGTGCCCCAGAATTGTTAATAGGTAATACTTTTTTACATTTTTCTTTAAGAAAAATATTTACATTAGTGTACGGTATTTATGAACGCTCATAAGTATAGTGATTACGTTACTTTTAAATATTATTAGATAAATATAACTTTATTTTTTAAATAATGCTAATAATGGTTTTTTTTTTACAAATATTATTAACATTCTTGTGAACCGTTCCAAATAAGTGTAGGCTTGTGTTCGACCTCACGATTCGCTGACGTTACCCTATTGTACTACAAATTCAAACAAGAAGAAAATTACAGAACTAAAACGCATGTTATCATTCGTTGTAAAATGGGTAACCTTATCACTAAGAGCGATCTCTTCCATACCGGAAATCCTGTTATAGGTAGCATTTGAAATAATAAATATATCTTCAACTAGTTGATGTGTGCAGGGATAAAAATCCCTTTTCATCGTAAAATACATATAATTAATTACAAAATGTAATCATTTGTCATATTAGGTAATGTCAAGTCATGTCAAGGTCAAAGTCATTTTATAAGGATTTGTTGGTCAAAATGACAGTAATTTTGGGTACATGATTTATGATGTTAATATATATTTTTTAAATTGAAATACATTACTAGGGCCAAGAAACGATGGCTGGACGTCATGAAAGCAGACATGATAGAGAGCAATCTCACAAAGGAGGATGTTAAGGACCTGGCGAAGTAGGAAAGCGGACTATGATAGTACGCTGGGAAATCATTAGGTAAAAGAAGAGGTCGGGAAAAACACTTAAACATGTGCCTGGTGTTTTAGATTCGTTTTCTGTCTTATTCCGTGTCCTCCGTGACACTGAGTCTGTGTTCCTCTCTATGTTAGAGATCTTCATGTTCCGACTCTAATAATCTATTTCTGTCTGCTGTCTCTGTCTACCCGGTTTGAGTTAACAAGGCACGAGAGGTATTTCTTTTGTTATTATATATTATTTCTATAATTAGTAGATCAATATAAAATACTATTTTTCACATTTCTTGAATTGGAGTTTGGATATTTCTTTGTATAAGCGTAGGATGGTGGAGGAAAATAAGAAAAATCATTTCCTCGATAATTATATTTATTTCATACTTCTCGCTAACAATACATCAAAAGATTTCCTCGAAATTCCACCATCGTTATACTTCAAAGGCTGCAAAAGGAATTAGAGTAAACGATAAAGATATTAACCGCTGGAATTCACAAGAAATGCGACTTCATTTTTCCGTCGCGGCGACTTTTAAATAAATTAAATTCATCACAAATCAAATAAGTCCGCAAAGCTTGAACTTGGCCCGTCACAGCGGGCTCATTAATGTAATTAACCGACCTAATTATTCATTGCGCTGAAACAAACGGGGAAAAATAGAGGAACTTTGTCTTTGAAGGTCTAACAATGGCGAGGCTCGGGAAAATTCACTGTCTTTTGTTCAATTCGTTTTCAGTTGCTTCGAGCCGTTACTAACAGGTGAATCTTCGCGTTAAATACTCTTTTAATCATGTCACTAAGGATGAAGAAATTAAATACGGGGCGGTATTTCAACAGCGTGCTTTAAAATAAATAAAATACTTACATACAAAAAAATAATGGTCGACCAGCTGGGACACCACGGGCTATCATGCCAGCGTAGTGCAAGACGCATTTCCCGGCACTCCAACCTCAACGACATCATCCGTCGGGCTCTTACCGCCGCTAATGTTCAATCAACTTTGGAGCCAAATGTTAAAAACTATAGCGTAGTGATGGTAAGAGACCAGACGGTATGACTCTTATACCCTGGAAGATGGGACGGCCTTTAGTATGGGATGCCACATGCGTCGATACTTCGGCACCGTCACATCTTCCAGAATCTTTTGTTGAGGCTGGAGCGGCCGCTGCAACTGCAGAAAACCTCAAGCGGCGCAAAGCATATAGTAATCTCGATACAGGTTTCATATTTGAGCCGTTTGGGGTAGAAACTTTGGGTCCGTGGGGTCCTAGTGCACGCCACTTTTTTAATGTGTTAGCTAAGAAGTTGGTCGACACATCTGGTGACCAGAGGGCTGGCTTATACCTTGCATAGAGGCTAAGCATTGCTATACAACGTGGCAATGCTACCAGTTTTCTGGGCACGCTGCCAAGCGATGACGGTTTGGCACAGTTATATTTTTTGTAAATATTTTGTAATATTTATTAAATTGTAAATATTTATTTATTAGGTAGTATATGTTATATTTATAATAAATAAATTCATCTTTTTGGTAATTTAAAAAAAAATTGTCACAGTATTTATATGCTATCGATAACATAAATACGAAGTTTACAATTATCACCTTGGCTTCCTGGCGCTTTAAACAGATGTAGGAATATCGAATCGTTATATAGGCCGAGCTTATTCGACCTCATTTGTGACAGAACGCAGCATTATATACCAGGCAAAAACTTACATACATCTATGTGTCCTATACTCTTTTCTTGTATTTATCTACATAAATCACTATACATATCTGTTATCTATTTTTATAGTATTTTAACTTAATATCTCGTAATGTCTTTTATCTTTTTCTTGAGATTTTTTTTTAAAAAGAAAGCAAGAAATATTTCTAACATTCTTGGTAACCATTCAAACTAAGCTTATGCTTGTGCTAAGAAATGGTTTACGTCGATGGCCAAATGATATATTCGAACTCACGACCTTACGATTCAGTCCGTACCCTAAACCATTAGGCTATTAACGCTTAAATATATACCTAATGTTCTTCTTTAAAGGGTTATAATAGGTGTATAAAAAAAAATAAAAAAAAATTAGTAGGCTGTAAGAAAGGACCCTTGCTGTGGTATAGATGAGGAGGATTTAGTCCTCAAGAAAATCAAAAACGCTCTTCTGGTTTTGTCCTTTTGATTTATAAAAGAATTAATAACACGGTAGGGTTGTATTGGAATAAATTTTCCAAAACTAAAACATCGGAACAATTCGTAATGCGTCCCCCGGCGATACAGTGACGTGCATGGCGTATTTTATTGTTTTCGTCCGGGACAACGCAAACGCACAAATGATTTGCGGGTAATGGAAACACTCCCCCGGGACGCGCACGACAAATAAAGATGAAATATAATAGTTATATCTGTAATTGGAATATTAATAGGGTCCGGGTAAAATTTGTGCGTGATTTGTTATTTTGGGGTTTATGTAATGTAAGATTGGCGTTAAGCGTAAGTGTTTTAAATACTTTTATTAATGCGACGAGCTAAATTTTCATACTCAGCCTAGGCTTAATTATTTTTCAGCCCTGTAGTTCTGGGCTCGTAGAATAAGACTATGGTATCCTCTGCCTGTTGTAGAGGCGACTAAAAGGGCCTCAGGTTCACTAGGCAACAAGGATGGTGGACTTTGTCGTCTGCCGAGTCAGCCTGCCTAGGATTAAGACCCCCGGGCGTGCTCTCCGAAGAGCACAGTGCAGAGAAGGCTCCAGTGCGTTCCTCTGGAGCCCCATGCACCGAGGAACGGCCACCGGAGGATTTCAGTGGGTAAAAATCCCACATGGGTTATGTTCCACCTTTCCTCCCAGAGGCTGGGTACCTTGTTAAAGATTTCTCCCCGTAATAAAAAAGGCTCAATTATTATATTAGTACGTACCCTTTTGTAAGTTGACAGATTTCAATCTCAGCTGGTTAGGAACAACGACTTGCGGTTACTCGGTATTTAACCTACAGCATATAACCTTGCTAACTTTGCTAATATAAATTACGCAAACTGTACCATTAGGATATTTAAGCTTGAAAGAGATCATAAAAAATCCGATCCAAACTATTGTGCTTGACTAACTTGGTTATCTGTAGTGCGCCTAAGAGATAGATATTATGAAAAATTGTATCGTATTTTCCCTGACATCACTGAACTTATAATGTTTTCGTCCTATGTGTGTGTGTATTTGTTTTTCTACGATAAGGTATTTAAGCAATTCACGTCCACACCTTTGACACGGCACATAGGTCACGTACATGTTACGTCAACTTTAATCACAAAGAAAAAGCCAAGCGTTTGGCTGTCAATCTGGTGGTTGGGGGTCAAATTCCTGTCTTTTATTTAATTTAATTGGTACGAACACAGATGCATATCAATTAAAACTAATTAATATGTATCTACTTGTGCAACCAACGAAATTATCAATACATTCGTTATTCATGTAGACTTAGTTAGGTCTCATTTGTGACAGAACGCAGCATTATACACCAGGCAAAACTTACATACATCTATGTGTCCTATACTCTTTCTTGTATTTATCTACATAAATCACTATACATATCTGTTATCTATTTTTATAGTATTTTAACTTAATATCTCGTAATGTCTTTTATCTTTTTCTTGAGATTTTTTTTTAAAAAGAAAGCTAGAAATATTTCTAACATTCTTGGTAACCATTCAAACTAAGCTTATGCTTGTGCTAGGAGATGGTTTACGTCGATGGCCAAATGGTATATTCGAACTCACGACATTACGATTCAGTCCGTACCCTAAACCATTAGGCTATTAACGCTTAAATATATACCTAATGTTCTTCTTTAAAGGGTTATAATAGGTGTATAAAAATAAATAAAAAAAAACTTTGTAGGCTGTAAGAAAGGACCCTTGCTGTGGTAAAGATGAGGAGGGATTTAGTCCTCAAGAAAAATCAAAAACGCTCTTCTGGTTTTGTCCTTTTGATTTATAAAAGAATTAATAACACGGTAGGGTTGTGTTGGAATAAATTTTCCAAAACTAAAACATCAGAACAATTCGTAATGCGTCCCCCGGCGATACAGTGACGTGCATGGCGTATTTTATTGTTTTCGTCCGGGACAACGCAAACGCACAAATGATTTGCGGGTAATGGAAACACTCCCCCGGGACGCGCACGACAAATAAAGATGAAATATAATAGTTATATCTGTAATTGGAATATTAATAGGGTCCGGGTAAAATTTGTGCGTGATTTGTTATTTTGGTACCGGAATTGATGGAAAGGGGGTTTATGTAATGTAAGATTGGCGTTAAGCGTAAGTGTTTTAAATACTTTTATTAATGCGACGAGCTAAATTTTCAAACTCAGCCTAGGCCTAATTATTATTCAGCCCTGTAGTTCTAGGCTCGTAGAATAAGACTATGGTATCCTCTGCCTGTCGTAGAAGGCGACTAAAAGGGCCTCGGGTTCACTAGGCAACAAGGGTGGTGGCCTTTGTCGTCCGCCTAGTCGGCCTGCCTAGGGACTAAGACCCCCCTCCGGGGCGTGCTCTCCGAAGAGCATAGTGCAGAGAGGCTCCTGTGCGTTCCTCTGGAGCCCCATGCACCGAGGAACGGTCACCGGAGGGATTTTAGTGGGTACAAATCCCACGTGGGTTATGTTCCATTTCCCCCCCAGAAGGCTGGGTAAGGTAACCAGTTAAAGATTTCCCCCCCGTCAACAAAAAAAGGCTCAATTATTATATTAGTACGTACCCTTTTGTAAGTTGACAGATTTCAATCTCAGCTGGTTAGGAACAACGACTTGCGGTTACTCGGTATTTAACCTACAGCATATAACCTTGCTAACTTTGCTAATATAAATTACGCAAACTGTACCATTAGGATATTTAAGCTTGAAAGAGATCATAAAAAATCCGATCCAAACTATTGTGCTTGACTAACTTGGTTATCTGTAGTGCGCCTAAGAGATAGATATTATGAAAAATGTATCATATTTACCCTGACATCACTGAACTTATAATGTTTAGGTCCTAGGTGTGTGTGTATTTGTTTTTCTACGATAAGGTATTTAAGCAATTCACGTCCACACCTTTGACACGGCACATAGGTCACGTACATGTTACGTCAACTTTTATCACAAAGAAAAAGCCAAGCGTTTGGCTGTCAATCTGGTGGTTGGGGGTCAAATTCCTGTCTTTTATTTAATTTAATTGGTACAAACACAGATGCATATCAATTAAAACTAATTAATATGTATCTACTTGTGCAACCAACGAAATTATCAATACATTAGTTATTCATGTAGACTTATTTAGGTCTCATTATTATACATACAGTATAGTGAAGAGAACAAGAAAAAGTGTGTAAAAGAAGCGCTTCTAATCAGCTTGTGCCAATGAGTTTTCAGTTAAAAACATCCCAGCTATAATTTGTGCCTAGTGTATGTCAATTGTTATCTTTGTGTACTCTACTAGAATTAAAAGTATGTGAGATACCATTATTTTAAATGCCTGCAATTGTGAATTCTACGTTAAAGTTATTCGGCTTGTATATCGATAAGAAACTCCGAAGTCAGTGTTGTTCCAACACGAAAATGTCGATATACGAAGCGACTGTTCAACCGCACAACTTTAAAAAGTCGATAAAAGTTCCCGGAGTACCTGTGTACACGTGCTATTCACGACAACTTTAACTCGTTCGAAGTTTCACAGACTTCAATGGCAGCTTTTTAAAGTCGGTCGTAAATAAAGTTTTGTCATATCAGTGAATATATCTAAGAGCTGAACATTTTATATGTGATTTTATTGAACATTTACAATACCAAGTGTATTTTTGAGTATAAATAAAAACCGACTTAAAATGTACTCAAACATTAAACGTTATTCAACGTTAATCTAACTCTCATCGAATTACTCCTGAAGTTTGTAATAAAAAATTAAGCATCGATCAATCAGTTGGCGTAATATTGAGTTATTCCCCCATTTGCCGGGAAAATACGTAATACCAATTTAAGACTTACATGCTTTTCTCATGTATACCATTGTTAAAACTGAACCAACTGAAACACAGGAAGTACCAGCTTTCTAATGAATAAAGGATCATCAAAATCGATTCACCCAGTCGTAAGTTAGTTAATAAAAGATAAAAGAATCCAGACGAATTGAGAACTTCCTCCTTTTTTGAAGTTAGTTAATAAAATTTGTATTAGAATTATTTTTATAGTAAAGAAAAAAAAAACATCTTAAGGTAATGGTGTAATGGTGACATACCTAAAATACGTGGCAGCTGTATAGCTTCACATGAAACTTCACAGTAAAATATCAGCTTACCGCTCTCTTTGACAGTGAAGGAAGCTGGACACCCAATTACGAACAACAGGTGAATAGTTTGCTTGTGTTAAAAATAATATTACACAAAATATAGTTTATAGAAAATGCTTTTGGATTCGGCTCTGACTTAATATATATAATAATAATAATTTTTATTGTATGTAATAATATAATAATAATTATTATTATTTTTCTCCTTGTTATTCGATATGGCTTTTGCAAACAATGTTATAGCAAAAAGTCTTGAACAACACCTCGAGAGACTTTCGCTGGGTCAGATACAGAAGGCGGTATTCAGTAAGAAGTCACGCATCGTCTGGAGGTTTCTCTCTATGTCGCCCTACTGGTTGCTTGGTTCCTGCTTTGCTGCCAGTGCCACGCTGGTTTAGGTTTTTATATTTTCAACCAACTTCAAAAAAGGAGGAGGTTCTCAATTCGTCTGTATTTTTTGTATGTTTGTCACCTCGGCCCTTTCGACTGGGTGAGCCGATTTTGATGATTTTTTTTAAGCTGGTACTTCCCATATGGTCCCATTAAAATTCGGTCCAATCCTGATAATGACATCGTAAATTTGTATTATGTACGCCACAAATGGACGAGTAACAAACGCCAACCAATTTCGATGATTCATATTTTATTGGAAAGGATTGTACTACAAGAGTAATTTGATGAGTGTTTGATTAGGTTCTGATTAATTCTATTTTTTAATTTTTCTACGGTAATTCGAAGATACAGAGATGGCGTCCGCGTTTAATAGCGTTTTATGTTTGATTCGATTTGGTGTCAGTTTTTGTTTTTGGTCGTAAACATTTGTTAAACACCTTTCATGTATTTAACTTTTCATATTAATACTGTAAAAAGCTTTCGTAGCTTCGTATAGTAATCATATATCAGTGCACAACTAATTTCATGTGTAGCTGCGGTGGTAAACGTGAGTACCATACATTTTCCTAGTCGTTGACACTCAACTCAGAACCAAATTATTATCTCGTAAAAGTCTCTAGCAAAGCGAATCAAGGAAAGTGTAACCACATGCGATTAGCCGTACAACAGTTCTCTAGCTGTGGCAACACTGAGCGCTGCGCGACTGTACTAAGCCAAGTCCGGACACGTCTTACGAGGGCTTACCCGGGCTTAGGTAGCCGACTACTCTATTTACTTACGTTCTTGTCGTCTGCCGTTTAGTTACCTTTGCGGTGGATTCAATTTTGCTCAGCGCATTACTGCGGTAGTGAAGTAAGGAAAATGGCATAATGAATTTTAACCGACTTCAAAACAGGAAGAGGTTTTCAATTCGACTGTATTTTTTTCTACATTTGTTATGTTCTTAACTTTCGACTGGTCGAACCGATTTTGATGGTTCGTTTTTTATTTGAAAGGTAGTGCTTTTTGTGTTTAAAAATTATCGTAGGAATATAACGAAATAGAATTAATTAGAAAATAAGCAGACTGTCATCAGACTACCCTTGAAGTACATCCATTCCAGTAAAAAATGAATGTCGCGCACATACTTAATTCAAATTTAAGGCTTATATGGTTTTCTCATCAATTTTGAATTTTCTCATCAAAATTAGGACCGCGCGGTACACGCTAGTTTTCAAGTAAAAAATGAATCAGCCAAATCGGTTTATTCAGTCCAAAATTATGAGATAATAAACATAAAAAATACGTACGAATTGAGAACCTTTTCATTTTTTGAAGTCGGTTGAAAATCAAACAATAAAATGTTGGACGTAACAATAGCATTGCTTATTCCTTGCGTGAAGCTGTCATAAAGCATTGAAATTGGTTTACTTTCGTGTAATGCGGACAAGTTTAGCGTATCCAATAGCTCTGTAAGTGGATGGTTTAGCAGTTAAGCATTATTTAGTAGAGGGGTGAGTCGTATAGTGGAAGAAGTTTTGATTAAGTTTCGGGCAACACGTGGCTATTTCTTGGTGGATTCGGTGTTGTTTCGTAATTATGTTATGGGAGATTTATTGCGCTGGAATTGTGGCTAATTTTTAGTATCGTAGGTTTTTAGAACTTTTATCGTTTTTCTTTTGAATGTTACAAATCAGTTCTAAATACCTTCGCCTAAAACGTCCTCTGCTAGCATTGCCACTCGCTTTTTCGTTATAAGTTTTCTTCGTCTCTTTTCTCTTTTTTACTCTTGTGTTTTGCTTTCCTGTTCTGCTCTTCAGTCATAGAGTTACACAGATTGACAGGCCTTCTCTAGAACTCTAAGGAAAAAGTCTGCGTCGCAGTGCAGACTTCAAATGTCTCACAAACTATTCTAACACGGTAGGTTTCCTCATGATGTTTTTCTTCACCGCTGAGCGCATTGTAAATCGGCATTTAAAGAACCAACAATCAAATTAGTGTCGGCCACCGGGGATTAAATTCGGGTCGCTATCGAACAATCCAACCTGAGGAAACCGCCTGAACACTGAACTATCACGGTTGTCATAAGTCAAATTGTTATTTATTACTATAGACAAGAGGTATCAATAATAACTCTTATAGTAACTCGGTGACCGTTCTACGAATTCTGTCATTTAGTCTATAGAAGAAAAAACGGTTGACATCAATAGTGAAATCATTAAGGGCATTCGTAATGACGCCACTGCAACAGAGTGCTAAATAACAATGTGAACCTTAAGGCAGCTAGTCATACGTCACTCTCGCGGAAGATATAGATAAGTCTCGATTTAAGGGCTGAGAATTTCAAAACGTCGATATTAACTCATTGTGAAGTACTCGTATTACCACGAGCAATGTTTACGGTCCGGTGAGATACATGCTTGGCTTTCATTGTATTTCTTTCGAGTAAAATAGTTTTATAAATAACTTGATTATTTGAGCTTGTGATTGTAAATGATATGGTTATTTGTGAACTTCGATTATGTTAACAATGCAAGTCCATATATACTGCTTTGTCAGTGTATAATCCGGTTGTAAATGTAATTTCATATATTTGCCTAAAAATATACTTCCTGATATGGCTGACAGGAATAATAACGGCATTGATACCACTTACTTGTCTATTTAAATACACACACAGTATACACAGATAAAGCAGTCTTTATAAAAAGAATCGACAGTGAGAAATGGCAATAATAAGTTCAAAACGAGCTCACTGTAAAATTTATTATGTCCTTTAACTTTATTCAATGATGGCAAAACCAACGATAATCGGTCCATTAAATCAATATATTGGGATTTAATTATTCTTTTTTGGTTTATTAAATAAAAAAAATCACTTGATAACTTTTGTATATTGCTGCCTCTGTCTACCCCGCAGAATTTAAAAGGACATAAGCTTTAATACAAAATAGTAATATTTGTTATTAACAAACAAAGTGTAATATGTATTTGTAACTAAACCTATCATTTATATCGTTTCATTTCTTTGCTATAAATTTTATCCCAAGACACGAAGGTATAAGATATAGGAAAGCTCGAATTTTTTCAACATCGCGAGCTGAAACATCATAATTTGCGTTATTGGATTGCAAAGTTTGTGCCCCGCTTCGATCGTTACGACGTTGGGGAGAGTTTGCCGGGGCTCGGGGAAAATTCCTGATGATATATCGGCGCCATTCGCTGCAACTTCGCAGATTAAGGCGCCATTGTGGACGTACGTAATATGTCTCATTTAAATACTGGCACAGTCATATTACACGACTCTCAGCACATATACAGGTCATACGGTAATTAATGGGTCATGGTAAAACTAATTGCCATTTAAAAAATTACGAAAAAAAGGAATACAAAAGATGTTTTTTTAAATATTAATCGGTGGTTTTTGTTACCTTTTTATTGTAGTGGTGATTTACGTTAACTGAGCTGATAGATAAGCAATAAATAGTATTATGCATTGTTTTATATGTATAGTTTAGTTATAATGTAGTTGTCCTGCATATATCTTATAAATATTATGACAATTGTTTATATAATACATCAATCAATGCAATGAACAATGCTATATATGTTTATTAAGTTAATATTCATAGCCTATAAGGGCGCTTAATCCACGGCAGCGGATTCAGCGAAATACCATTATGATTCTCAAGAATTTTTTTGAAAAAAAAGAAATATTCCTAGCTCTCTTTTTAAAAAAATATTTTCAAACATTTCGCGCTTAAAGCTGATTTAAAAATTATTTTATTGAATATTGTAGCTGGAGTCAATTATCAATTGATGCTATTTGTGAAGAAAAGGTGTGAATTTTGATTTAACAACAAAATTTGTAATATTCGAATTCTTATTCATAATACATGTACATGGCCATTGAGGTTCAACAAACTCTTTGCAAAAGGTGCAAAATGATGGCAGAATTTTTAAATAGCATACACCCAAACTATAGACCTTTACTTGGACTCTATGAATCATCATCAAGGCTCTGTAATTAAAATACGGCTAATATAGTAATACAATTATCTGATCATTAAAAGTTAGCGCGAAGTTAGGCGACCTTTGTTTTTGTTTAACCCGCCCGGGGTGATCTCGGGATATACAATCAAATTTTACGTCTGCGGCGTGCTCCAATTGATGGCGGCAAAACATCTGTTTTAGTGAAGTTGGCCTAATTGCCGAAGTTGGTAACAGCGTAACCGATAGATATTGTACGTTGTAACGAATGACATCGCGCTCCTAGTGATGTACGCTGGAGTCATTCGATTCGATCGAGATTTTATCGAGTATAAAGCCATGCTGGGCTCATGACTTATTTTTTTTTAAATTTAATGATTCTTATATATTTAACATCTCTTCAGGTAGAATTACAAATTATATCGACATCATCTTGATGATTAGCGTCCCACGACTGTGCGTTTCTCGCGTAACTTACTTGTCGCACTGTCAAACTGTCACCAGCGGTGTTTCCGAATTATTACAATTTGGAGACCTTCAAGAAATGAGCCTACTTCTTTCTTAAACGTCGACAACGAGCCTACAGCTCCTCACTTAAGATCAGGTGAGTCGTGATCACGTTTGCCCTTTTTTCTATAAATAATAATAATAATGTCTATCTATTTAGTAATGCCTTTTATTACCGTCTTCAATAGATATTGAATACAGTAGTTTTAACATTTGATGAAGGGCGTTGATTCCTGAATAAGGAACTGTGTTTTAGAATGTAGTTAATCTTCTATGATCTGACCGATTCGGTTCTGTTTACGCTTGATTAAATGAGTTACTATTTTTCATATTTTTTAAATAATAAATAATTAAAAATACACACAAAACATGCTTTAAAAATACAAAAAAAAAAACAATTTGTAATGTTTTAATCAAATTAACAAAAATATTATTAATTTAATATACTTATCGTCACCTTTGGTGAAGTAAAGAAAGGGCCAATATCATCTAAGGGAATTTATAAGTTTAGCTGACCGGAAAAGCTGAATCTATAGTTCGTACGAGCTGTTGGCACGAAAAGCAGTTTTCTATTACGCATGTTAGGTACGGGAACATGTAAATTTACATCAGATAACAATACCATACAGATGTAGCGAGAAATTATTTTCTTTCGGCAAACAAAACGGATCTTTATCGGAATACGATGACACCTGTTAATGGATGATCGTATAAAATGATTAAGATTTTCATATCCATTAATATGGAGCCATTTGAGAGAGCACGATAAATACGAACTTTTCCGAAAAATTACGAAGGAATATCTTTTCTCGCTATATCTATATGTATAAATAGGATTTGTATATATATTTATTTATGTGATACTATAAAGAGTATTTAGTAGTTTTATACAAGCGCGACGGATAAACGATGCGTGTTACTTATTATGAAATAAAGCAGATCTTTTTAACCGACTTCAAAAAAGGAAGTAGGCAATTCGTCTGTATGTTTATGTTTGTTAC